>CM076852.1:40248551-41625707 GCA_039519185.1 Astragalus membranaceus
ATCCATACACGAGTTATAAATTATTATTGTTAATTTATGATTGAAGCTAAGGTTTCTTCATACTTGTTTGGCTAACAAAGTTTAGGATGGTTGAAAATTTGATTGAGGGCACTGTCTGTGTTTGAGCATTTGACACTTTTTTGTTTCATTTTCCATCAATTTATTTTCTGCAAATGATTGGGAAATATAATTCTGCTATGTATATGATAACTGAGTTTGTAGTTTTGTAGATAGTTGTTTGCTAATTGCTTTTTGCTATTCTGGTTTATGTTTAATGTTTGCTTTTTGCTATTCTGTATATAGTTGTTTGTTTTGACAGATTGTGCAATTTTTGTGACAGACAGATTGTGCAATTTTTGTGCCATTTTGCGGCTTGAGGAGTTTTCGAGGTGTCTCTCAGATTCGGCCCTGAAAGTTCAAACAAAACCCTCGATATTGTTGTACCAAAAAGTAAAGGGGCTGATTTCCGCCATCTTGTTGCTGAGGCTCAGTCTCATGCTGACAAAACTCTCGACGGATTCGATGGCCTTCATCCTTGTAAGTGTTCTTGCTTGCTTCATTGTTATTTTTTACTAGTACCACTGTCATATTTGTAATTCATGTTTGATGTTTGATGATAAGTGAGTGAGCATTTGTAATCAAGTAATTGGTCACTGATACTTTTGTTTTTGCAGGGGAATTGGGTCTGGGATTAAGCTCTATTCTTGCAGTTAAGGGAGAGGGAATTCTTTCGTGGGCTAAAGATGATAATTTTGTAGTACAGGATAAGACTAGTGCATATCAGGAGGTAACTTATCACTTCATTCGCTATTCTTGTTATGCTTGTTAAATAGTACACTTGTTGGTTGGTTAGGAAAATACTAACTAATCTGCTACAGCTTAGGAAAATGGAAGTACAAATATGAAGTATAAGATAAGGTCGGAATTCAGATCTTAATCTAATTTAAACTGATTCAAGTCGTTAATTTAAACAAACGTTTACAGACTTGTTGTCGTTCCACAGTATTTTCTTGAGAATCCTTGTCAAGAGTTGTTTTATCATTTAGTGTTTGCCTTACTAACCATGAAATGGGTTTTCATGCAGGCATCATTTACTTCCTTACTAATCTTGCAGTATCTTTCTTTCCGATAGGAGTTAATTAATACAGCATATTCAACATATATCTTCCACAAAACTATGAATATTTACAGATTTATCAGCAAAACAAGGACAACTACCATTATCTCATCAATAAAAGTTATATTTTATAGATTTGATTATTTTTTAATCATTTGATTTTAGTCTAGGTGTATTTTTGTTGATGTTTATACATGACACTGCTGCGTTCTTGTTTTTTCAAAATCTTACATCCTAAAAGAATTGTAGTCTAATTGTATGATTCGAACCTCTCTAGGTACTTTCGTGATTTTGAGGTAGAAACTATTGGTTTGAAGGAGACACCAAGGCGCTGTTCAGATGCAAAATGTGGGAAAAGACTTAAGGATACAGTCCTTGACTGGGAGGTACATTAATGTTCATTCGATGATGTTTGATTAAGTTTCCGTACATGATAATTTCCTTTTTGTTAGAAGTTAAAGGGCAGCTTGGAGATATTTAAAAAATGGAATTTTACTTGCCACATCTTTTAATTTGTTAATTTTCCTCTTATTGTATTTATGATTGTATATGAATTTTCGTGAATCTACAACTTTTTGTTTTTAATCTGAAGGTTAAAGAACTTGATATTTTTTTTAATGTAGCATTAAAGCACCCTGCATCAACAGAAATAAAATGGCCAGCAGCAGAAACAGGAGCAGAGGAGGTTCTAGGACAATAGGGGGAGCTACTGAATTGCACTGGCATTGTCCTTGGTACTTTGTATTTTGCTTATTATAGTGCTACTATGTTAGGAGTATCTTCAATGGTTTAGGCATCACAAAACATGCTTTCTAGCGCCATATTTGTTCGGGTAAAGTATAAATTGTCCAAAGACTGGTGTTGTCCTCTGTCTATTTTGCTTAAGTGATGTTTATTAGGACTGGTGTTGTCCTCTGTCTAGTGTTGTTCTCTGCCTTAGGGGTCAAATGTTAATTTTATTAAGTAGCTTTGGTTATAAGTTATAACTTTTTGAGCATGTAAAAGATAAATTACAAATAGTAGTGAATACTTAAGTGCATCATTTTGATAATTGATTTAAACAATGTTGCACAGATGATCAAATTAACTATCAGTGTACAGCTGGAGATCATATGGGTAGTAGGTTTGGGGGTGTTTAAAATTGAAAACTTGAAATGTTTCCTATGCCACTAAACACTAAATAGATTATGATTCTACTCACTCAGTTGTTAACAGTCTTGTTTGTTTGCCGTATAAACTACAGCCTCTTGCAACTTGCATGCACAATTTACAACTTGATAAAATGGCCATTGGATTACAAATATCAGAGCCTTGGCTACGTGAATACCAGGTATATGTTATTCTCATCAATATTGTGAAGTTGTACATGTATTATAAAATATGAACTCCTTTGTTATGAAAAGCAAATAGAGGGGTTTTGGGCAGGGTGGGATATTCAGTGTGAATTTTTTGCTATTGTTCTCCCAAATTTTTCTACATTTTTTACAATTTAATCATACATTTATGCAGGTGCTTCGATCAAAGACTCACGCGTGCATGCAAATGAGTGCATTTGGGGGCTACATTCTCAGTGGTACTAAGTGGTACTAAGATATGTGGCAGCTAATTCCAGCTCCACCAAAGGCTAAATATATGTCAATGTCCATTAGTTATTTATTTTATTTTACTTCTTTTCTGCCTACAAGCCTTTTAGACATGTACTTGTTGCAAGCAATTCTTGCAGCTCCACCAAAGGCTAAATATATGGTATTACATTTGATGTATAAGTACTTGCATGCTTGCAAAATTCTATTGTTGTTGACTTAGTAATCTTTTTAGTAGGAATTGCACTCAAGTATTGCTTTTGTATGATATTCTCACATTATTTTGGTTTAATGAATTTAATGCATAATGTAATTTGGTGATAGGATGCTATAGAACCATTTCTATTTGTACCATATATTATCTATTTTTTATCCTTGAGCCATTATCTATTGTGCTTCAAATATTCTCCTAATAATATTATCAAGAGAACATAATTCGTATAACTAGGGTGTATATGAGATTAAACCAAAAATTTGAAAAAAAAAACTTTTAAAGTCAGGCGCAATAATGCTTGACTTTAAAACTACTTACGAAATCAGGCAAGAATAAATGCTTGACTTTAAATCATACTTACGAAGTCAGGCAAGAATAAATGCTTGACTTTAAATCATACTTACGAAGTCAGGCAAGAATAAATGCTTGACTTTAAATCATACTTACGAAGTCAGGCAATAATAAATGTTTGACTTTAAAACAGACTTACGAAGTCAGGCGAAATAAATGCTTGACTTTAAAACTGACTTACGAAGTCAGGCAAAATAAATGCTTGACTTTAAATCAGACTTACGAAGTCAGTCTATCGCTTGACTTTAAAACTCCTGACATACAAAGTCGACTTAATAAAAGTCAAGCGGGCGCCTGACTTTAAATCCCCTTTTCGCCTGACTTTAAATCGCTTTTTTGCACTAGTGTTAAGTCTCATGACAAATAAACTTTTACAACCTAGTGTTCACTATCCAAAAACACAAGTAGCGAAAACGATTTACAACTTTTAGCGAGTAATAGTCATACAATCGAAAATACAATGACAATAAAGGGAAAATGGCTTAAGCATAAAACTGAATCTTCAATAACGCCATAAGGCACACCGTCTAGCCGTGCTTCTTCGCCTCCTCCTTTCTCTGTTTCTCTGTAAAAACCACAATTATAAAGGGCGAGATATGTTGTCGAAAATTCTGACTGCAGTCGAAATTGTATAGTCGAATTTCAGAAGTAAATTTCGACTGATGCTGTTGAGTGGCAAGGGCTGCTACGAACCAAATGTGCAGAAACAGAAGCTGTCGAAGTGTATTGATGGTGTCGAAAAGAGACCTGCAAACACAGAAATGTTAGATAAACAACCGGAGGCGTCTTGCGACTACCCTGAAGAATTTATCCGCCTCTACAGCGCAAATTCCCCGAGGTACAACCGGGTCTTCTCAATCGCAGTAACGAAAGAGGTATCAGAACTGGCAAGAAGAACTGGATATTGACAGGAGAGCAACCCAGAGCTCTTTTTCAAGAAAGGTGGAAAAATAAATTTTCTGAGATATGTTTCAAGTGCAACTCGAAATCGTTTATATAGGCTTTAAGAAAAATAGCTGTTAGAGACATAGGCTCCAGCAATCAATAGCCAGTCAAAAACCGTTTTCGAAAATCAATTGTGATCAAAAGGTTTAACTCTGCGGTTACGAAATAAATAGGTTTAAAAGAAAAGAAGCCGTTGGAAGAAACTGACAGTTACAAAATAAAGGAAATTAAGTTTCAGTTTTCGACCAAATCTTTTCACCAGTCAGTTCGACCAACTTTCAGTATTCGACCAGATTGTTTTGCCAATCAGTTTGACCAACTTGCAGTTTTCGACCTGAACTTTCCGTTACAAATTATTTCATAAAACATTTCGACCCATTATTGGGCGTATACGGATAGGCTGATAAAAGTAATATTTTATTTAATAAAATTAGTACAAAGCCAGTCGAGCGCGCAGGGGGGGGGGAATCGAAAGATTCGCACTGAACCAAGCCATGTTGGTCCCTACTTGTGCGCGCGAGGGAGTCCCTTCTAGTTGCTTGTTTACTAGCTCTCATTAAGCTTTAGTATATGAAGACTTTGGTGTATCCAAAGCCAAGCAATGTGGGACTTCTCACTTTTGAAATATCCATTTATTTTCAATAAAATACAACAATCCCCCACATATTTCAAAAGTTGAAAAATTAAGTTTATAAAAGAAGTTTTCTGGGTTGACATCGTAGATGTAAAGTTTCGGAGCTGTATAGCAAGCTATGGACCCAGTCCTAGATAGATAAAACATAACATACTGCGAATTGGTATAGCAAGCTATGGAACCCAAGACGCATATTATATGTTAGAGGTTTCATTATCACATTACACCCCCACAATTCTTGCTGTTTTCGCGGTGTTGCGCTACTAGGCCCTGCGCGTGCTCGGTATTCATGAGTGCTCTAGAGACCTCGCCAGGATCTCATGCAAGCGGCCTCACTTGACACTCATATAGGTGATTTCATCAAGTGTATGCTGCAAGTCATACACCACCCATAAGGGCTATGAAAATCATTAAAAGCTTTAAGCTTATCCTTTTAACCCTGCAGTCTAGCACCATCACAATAACACCATAGGAAGGGACAATAATGAAATTAATTTACTTGAATTAATTTCCAGTGCTAGAACTATCAAGAAGTAACTTGTTTTTACCACATTGAACCTTATTCATGGGATCTCCAATCACAAAGGTTGGGTTACCATCACTTCTTAATATCAGTTGGCTTTTAGTCCCATTCCCCTCGATGTTTCACATATCATTTTCTTCCCTAAGGGTTTTGTCAGAGGATCGACCAAATTCACTTCTGACTTCACATAATCGATCGATATTGCTCCATACTTTAGCAATTGTTTGACAACATTATGTCTTAATTGCACATGTCTATTTTTGCCATTATAGGTCTTATTCTTTGCAACGGCTATTGCCGATTGACTATCACAATGTATTGACACTGATGGTGTCGGTTTTATTCCCAAAGGAATACTAGCTAAAAGGTTCTTCAACCATTCAGCTTCAGTACCAGCCAATTCCAGAGCTACAAATTCCGACTCCATAGTCGATCTAGCAATAATGGATTGTTTGGCTGACCTCCAAGTTACCGCACCACCACCAAGTGTGAAAATGTAACCACTAGTGGATTTTGTCTCATCTGAATCAGATATCCAGTTAGCATCACAGTATCCCTCTAATACTGCGGGAAATCCACTATAAGTAATACCATAAGTTGTGGTACCTCTCAAATATCTCATAAGGTGAGCAATTGCCTTCCAATGATCCTGACCAGGATTGTGAGTATACCTACTCAGACGACCGACTGCGAATGCAATGTCTGGTCGAGAAAAGTTCATTAAATGCAGTAGGCTCCCAATTACTTGGGCATACTGAGGTTGGTCAACAGGATCACCTCTATTTTTCTTTAAGCGTGAGTTAGCTTCATAGGGGGTACTCAAGGGGGTTGAGTCATAGTGTCCAAACTTCCTAAGAAGTTTTTCCACATAATGATCTTGCGTTAGTGTGATTCTATCACCTTCCCTGATGATTCTAACTCCTAATATTACATTAGCCTCACCCATATCTTTCATGTCGAAACTAGATGAAAGAAAGGATTTTGTTTTGATAACAATATCCAGACAAGTACCAAATATGAGCATGTCATCTACATATAAACATATGATTACATGTTCTCCACACACAGTTTTAGTGTAAACACATTTATCAACTTCAGTTGTGGTGAAGCCATCTTCGACTAAGGTTCTGTCGAATTTTTCATGCCATTGTTTTGGTGCTTGTTTTAAACCATATAACGACTTAAGGAGTTTGCATACTTTGTTTTCTTGACCTGAAACTATACATCCTTCGGGTTGATTCATGTAAATTTCTTCTTCTAAGTCACCGTTCAAAAAAGCGGTTTTAACATCCATTTGATGAATAACTAGTTTGTGGATAGAAGCCAAAGCTATTAAAACTCTAATAGAAGAAATTCTTGTTACTGGAGCAAAGGTATCGAAATAATCAATGTTTTGTTTTTGAGAAAAACCTTTTGCTACTAGTCTTGCTTTGTATTTATCAATAGACCCATCAGGGTTATATTTTCTTTTGAAAATCCACTTGCATCCTATTGATTTTGCCCCAGGTGGTAAATCAACTAAGGTCCAAGTGTTACATTTGGAAATTGAGTCTATTTCAGTTTTAATGGCTTCTTTCCAAAATTTCGACTCAGAAGAAGAAGTTGCTTCAAAAAAGGTTTCTGGATCTTTTTCGACTAGATAAGTGTAAAAATCATTTCCGAAGGATGTTTCTTTTCTTAGCCTTTTACTTCTCCTTAGTTCTTGATACGGTTCCTCATGAGTTTCATCATTAGTACTTGCTAATGGTTGTCTAGATATACTATCATGTTTCAAAGGAAAAACGTTTTCAAAAAACTCAGCATTTTTAGTTTCCACGATAGTATTATTATCTAAAACATCACTTTTCACAACAAGGAATCTATAAGCAGCGCTGTGTTCTGCATATCCTATAAAAACACAATCAGAGGTTTTGCAACCAATTTTTCTTTTCTTAGGATCAGGCAACATAACTTTAGCTAAGCACCCCCACACTTTTAAATATTTTAAGTTAGGTTGATAACCTTTCCACAGTTCATAGGGGGTCTTTCCGGTTTTCCTATGAGGAGTTCTATTTTGTATAAAACAAGCAGTTAATATAGCCTCACCCCACAAGTTAGTTGGCGCATTAGAACTTATTAACATAGCGTTCATCATTTCTTTCAATGTCCTATTTTTCCTTTCGGCTATGCCATTAGATTCAGGTGAATAGGGGGGAGTTGTTTCATGTATTATACCTTCCTTTTCACAAAAATCATTAAAAGATATGTATTCTCCTCCACGGTCGGATCTAACTCTTTTAATCTTTCTATCTAATTGATTTTCGACTTCAGCTTTATATGAAAGAAAAGCTTCAAATGCTTCATCTTTTTGTCTTAATAGAAACACCTTAGTGTATCGCGAGAAATCATCTATAAACGTTACATAATAATTTTTTCCGCCCCTAGTTGGAGTTTGTTTTAGATCTCCTAGGTCCGTATGAATTAAACTAAGCAGTTCAGTTTCACGATGTACTGGGGGACACGATTTCTTTGTTAATTTGGATTCAACACATACATCGCATTTACTATGTTGATTATCACTAGTCGAAATCATGCCAAGGCGTTGTAATTTAATAACATACTGAAAGTTAATATGACCTAGTCTAGCATGCCACATATTATAAGAGTCAATCAAGTAAGCAGAAGTCGAAACATTGTTATTGAAATCAAAAGTGTTGAGTACAAAAAGTCCATGATCATAATATCCCTTTCCAACAAAAATGTTGTTCTTGGTAAGAACAATCTTATCAGATTCAAATGTCACTTTGATACCATGCTTCAGCAGAACCCCAACAGAGATCAGGTTTGCCCTTATGTTAGGCACATGAAGCACATTTGTGAGAGCCAGAGTTTTTCCCGATGTGAGCTTGAGAAGAACTTTTCCTTTCCCCACAACTGGGGCTGGATGTGAGTCACCCAGATAGATATTTTCTTCTCCTTCCCCTACAGCAGTGTAGGAGGTAAAAACTTCTCTATTAGCACAGATGTGCTTGGTGGCTCCAGAATCCACCACCAATTTGTTCACATCAGTTGCCATGTTGACCAGAGAAACGACAGCAGCAATGACATCGTCATCCTCATTATCATCTCCACCAGCATCAGCCAAGTTGGCGTTAGCCTTAGGAGGATTGTCATTTCTCGCCCTATGCCTGCATTTAGGTGCATAGTGTCCTGGCTTTCCACAAACAAAGCAGTATCCTCTTTTCTTGAATTCAGTGCTATGAGTACCAGGATAATGATCATTGTTCCTTTTGTGATACTTTTGATTAGATGATTTCTTGGGATCGTACCTTTTGTTTGGAGAGACTGGTTTGCCTTTGTCGAACCTTGAAGGGTTGTTCATCACCATGTTTGCCCGTGAAGCCATTGATTTCGCCTTTGTCTTGTTACTCTCTTTTCGGTTGGTATCTTCGATGATGATATGAGTCAACAGCTCGTTCAGTGACAATTGCTTGTGTTTGTGCTTCAGTTGTTGCTTGTAGTCCTTCCATGATTCTGGCAGCTTCTCAATCAGAATACCTGCAATGAACTCGTCAGGGAGAACTATGTTTTCAGCCTTCATTTCCTCTAGTAATTTGTGATACAGGTTGATTTGAGTTTTGATTTCGCCAGTTTCACTCATGACCCAATTGTAGTAGTTGCTGATGACAAATTTCTGCTTGCTTGCATCTTCAGCGGTGTATTTGAGAATCATTGATTCCCAGATCTGATTCGCTTCCTTGTAAGTGCAGTAGATGTCGAACAATTCGTTTGAGAGGGTGCTGAGAATTGTGTGACGACACACTTTGTTAGCATGGGTCCAAACTTCGACCTGTTTGGGAGTAGCAGGTTCGGCTGGTTTGGAGTCAGTAAGAGCAGCAGCAACCCCGTGCATGTCAAGAAGGGAACTCACGCGTTCCTGCCACCTGCGAAAATTTTGGCCTGCGAAGACCTCAATTTTAGAGATGTCAGGGAAAGGTTTCGCATAAGTTACCGGGACAACAGAAGGGATGATAACAGTGCTGTTGTTGTTGATGGGAGCACCATTATCATCGTTGTTGATTGCGTCATCCATGATAAATTCTTCAGAATGTTGTCAAAAATTCTGACTGCGGTCGAAATTGTATAGTCGAATTTCAGAAGTAAATTTCGACTGATGCTGTTGAGTGGCAAGGGCTGCTACGAACCAAATGTGCAGAAACAGAAGCTGTCGAAGTGTATTGATGGTGTCGAAAAGAGACCTGCAAACACAGAAATGTTAGATAAACAACCGGAGGCGTCTTGCGACTGCCCTGAAGAATTTATCCGCCTCTACAGCGCAAATTCCCCGAGGTACAACCGGGTCTTCTCAATCGCAGTAACGAAAGAGGTATCAGAACTGGCAAGAAGAACTGGATATTGACAGGAGAGCAACCCAGAGCTCTTTTTCAAGAAAGGTGGAAAAATAAATTTTCTGAGATATGTTTCAAGTGCAACTCGAAATCGTTTATATAGGCTTTAAGAAAAATAGCTGTTAGAGACATAGGCTCCAGCAATCAATAGCCAGTCAAAAACCATTTTCGAAAATCAATTGTGATCAAAAGGTTTAACTCTGCGGTTACGAAATAAATAGGTTTAAAAGAAAAGAAGCCGTTGGAAGAAACTGACAGTTACAAAATAAAGGAAATTAAGTTTCAGTTTTCGACCAAATCTTTTCACCAGTCAGTTCGACCAACTTTCAGTATTCGACCAGATTGTTTTGCCAATCAGTTCGACCAACTTGCAGTTTTCGACCTGAACTTTCCGTTACAAATTATTTCATAAAACATTTCGACCCATTATTGGGCGTATACGGATAGGCTGATAAAAGTAATATTTTATTTAATAAAATTAGTACAAAGCCAGTCGAGCGCGCAGGGGGGGGGGAATCGAAAGATTCGCACTGAACCAAGCCATGTTGGTCCCTACTTGTGCGCGCGAGGGAGTCCCTTCTAGTTGCTTGTTTACTAGCTCTCATTAAGCTTTAGTATATGAAGACTTTGGTGTATCCAAAGCCAAGCAATGTGGGACTTCTCACTTTTGAAATATCCATTTATTTTCAGTAAAATACAACAAGATAAACATCTCAGTGAGTTCTACCGAGAATCCCTTACTACACTCGCGGTTCATTTATGCTTTATTCTTTCGTAGCCCGATTCTTGATAGCTACACGTGTTATCTTTTACTTAGCATAAGAATATTTATGCTTCTATTGTCCGTAGCCCAATTCTGGATGACTACGTACAGTTCTTTTATTAACTTAGCACAACACTGCAAGCCAGTTTTTCTTTCTATGGTCCTTGGTGAACCCAATCCACTAACCACTAATTAGCGGGCAAACCTTATGTGGCCTAGGTAGAGGGATCATGACTTCCCTTTCCCTAGTATGCTATCCTTAGGGTATATATATATACCATCAGTCTTTACATTAAATAGATAAACTTAACTTTCATGAACATAAAGTTCCATTTCATAAACATGTCATCATTAACCATTAACCTCAACTTAAACTTGATGGACTTAGTCCATTCCATTATCATGTCTTAGGGTCTTCCTCTCTCGTAATTACTATCGGTTTATAGCAATTTACTTAATTTAGAGACTTCACATATCATAACCCAAACATATGCATTCTTAACGAATTACAGTTATTTTAACATTGTATAGGGTTGGGGAAGGGATTAGGATGGGTTTGGAATCAATTAGGAAGGCTTTGGACACATTTTGAAAATGGGGACAGAGAGGGACGCACGACCCGTGCTGAAAGGCGCACGGTCCGTGCGCGAAATGAAAGTTTTGCAAGCAGGTGACAAAGGACAGCGCACGACCCGTGCTGAAAGGCGCACGGTCTGTGCCTGTCACCCAGACTTGTAAAAATGCCATTTCGTGCAAATTTTGTTTCCGTTTCGTGTCCAAAATCCGTTCCGATCGATTCCTAACTCATCAACCTTCAATAACAGCACTTTATCCAGTACAAACAATCAACAAAACATCAATCATTCATCAAGCAATCATCACAATCGAAACACCAATATGCATAGTTTCACAAATATGGTTTTTAACTCGATTTTTCAAAAATGAAATGAGATGCATACTGACTCAGTGACATGCAAGGTATCATCCAAGAAAAAAAACCCTAAGCAGAGTAAAACTCACATTGTTGTGATGAAAATCACAAAACAACCACTGTCAACGAAACTTAACACCAACGAGACTTCCCGAATGATCCCAACTCGCGTCTAGAGCACCCTTGAAACTGAACTTATTCCAAAACCACCATAACAGTACCAATCTACCAATACCCTCCTAGTAACTTGAAATGTAGCTTGTTGAAAACCTTAGAACCTCCTCTCAACCTCACATGCAAGCACTTAACAGCTCTAAAACTCCATTTCTAACTCTTTAAGCTTGTAGGTGCAAAAGTGGGGCTTTTGGTAAGGATGAAAATGTAGGTGATGAAACTAGTATCAATTGGAAGAGAATGAAAAACTGAGTTCAATGGTGTAGAGAAGTGTTGCATGCATTCATGTTTGGGCTTCACTCCCTCTCTTCTCCTCTTCGCAACCCCCCACTCTCTCTCAAGCTATTTCTTTCAATTTTTCTGTTTTTGTTTCAAGTGTGAGTGTGTTTGTTTGTGTGGGAGTGAGGATAGAGTAATGGGTCAGCTGAAGGCACATTTTTAAAAGGTGTGAATTGACTGTTTTGCCTTTATAATCTAATTACTCACTAAAACTCCAATTTAATCACACAATCAATCAATTATTTATCAAAACACAACTCATGTAATTGGTAATTAAACTAGCTATGACATTTAATTAATTGGGGATGTTACGGTTACCTTAGTAATTAATAAAAAAATGATTTTTCTAAAACTATTAATATTTAAATTGTTATGAGAGTGTTTGCATGAAAAAAAAACAAACAAAAAATAAATCAATATTGACTATTGTTTAAATAATTAAGTGCAATTAATATTTTTCAATATAAAAATTCATCACTGTTTACGGTGTGGCATTTCAAAATGATTCACATGAACCAAACCCAAATTTATTTGATTATTCCTTGGGATGACACTGGGAGGAGCTAAGGTGTGGGAATACTACGTCCCCACTCCCCATCACCGCCTCTCAAATTTTCCATCTCCCGGGTGGGGGGGGGGGGGGGGGATCCTCCTTCATTCTCTTCCCTACAGATTCCCACGCTCCTTGCGAAGATGCCTTAAACTTATTAAAAATTAGCAAAAATATGAATTGAAATACAATAAAATGGGAAAAAAACATAAAAGTAAGAGTAAAAAGATTAAAACCTACCTTGACATTTTAATATTTAAAAAGTATAAAAGTAAGAATAAAAATATAAAATTAGCACATTTATTAATATGTTTAATTAAAAATACATATAAAAGACTAAAAAATCAATTACTTATAATATAAAATATATCTATATTAAGAATATTTATGTAATATAAGGTGGGGATATGGTCCATGTCCCCAATGCCAAATTGATTGTGTGGGGATTTTCTACCCCGTCCTCGTACCCACGGGACAAATTCCCCACTCGTAAGGCTCCTAATGGTATAGTCCCTGTAGGGATCCCACTAATAGGTAGAAATTGCTACCTCTAATTATGCCCACATTTTAATCATTATTTAGGTAGATTTTCTTGTTTCATTGAAGAGAAAGATGAATAATATTACATGAAATTGAAACTTTAACTCAAAAATGAATAGATAACAACGACAAATATAAAAGTGCCAAGACTGTATTTCAAAATATTATTGTTCCTATGCCTATTTCTACCTCTCAGCAAGTGGTAAGTATGATAAAAGGCACCCCCTCCCCGCGCCCCAATGAAACCCCATATTTCCCATATCCGATAATTAAACTTGAGTTAAAATAAAAAAAAAAGATAAAGAAGTAAGAAAGAAACATACAGAAGAAACTGGTCAGGTAGTTAATGCAAGTGTAGAGTTAAGTGTTTTTTCTTTAACCATTGAGCCTTGATACCTATTACAAAATAGATTGTTTACCTATAATTTTCTGTTGGATGAATTTGAGGTTATGTTTCAAACTCTTTAAATAGATGTTATAGGAGCGGTTTGTTTGAAAACTTTGAAATGCAATGAATACGGATTCAAATAAGTCTTAATTAGATTGATTTATGGTATATACGTTACTTATGGGTAAATCCGTATGTTTCTTCTGTATGTTTCTTTCTTACTTCTGTATTAATTACTAAGATAAATCCGTCGTTTTTTATTAATTACTAGAGTTAATTTGATCAAATGTTCCAACTTTCCAAAACATTGAATCGAAGGTGCTTAGTCTAAGAATAATATTTATTCTTATTTCACATTTTATTTTACTTTTTATGTATACGTATTTTCAATTTTTTTAACTGTTGTAGTTTGTTTTGATTTGCTATTGCAATGTGTTTGGGGGAAGTGATGTTATAGTTAAACCTTGCAAAATTCTGATGGTGTGGCTAAAACGACACCGCTGGGTCTCTACCGAGGCTTAAAATAAGAAGGGATCCTTCCTGAGTTTGTTTGAGGGATAAGAAAGGAACGTATTGTAACATCCCCAATTTAGCTAATTTAAATTACTTAAATTAGCAAGAGGTCGAGATGATTAATTAGCTTAATTGATTAAGTGAGTTATGTTATGCTTGGATGCTAAATTATATTAGTACTTGAATTGTTGATTAAATGGCGAGCTAATTGGGATTTTAAGTGAGAATACTAGGATAGGGGTATTTTCGTCTTTTCCGCCCTTAAGTGGGTTCAGCTGACCCATTCTTCCACAAGACACCCACATAAGCATCATTTAATTATTGTACTACTTATTGAGGAATTGCATGATTAGTTGAGGTTTAGGTGATTTAAATTGGCTTCAAATAAGTATTTAGAGTGATAGGGGTAGATGAGTCATTTCCCTAGTGTTTTATTTTTACCATCAGCTGAACATTAAACCTACACTCACCTTCACAACTTAAAACACAATACTCAGTTCCTGAAAACAGAAAGCTTGAGAGAGGGAGAGAGTGAGGTCGCAAGAGAGGAAGGAGGAGAAGAGGAGAGTCATTTCTCAAACATTGATGCATGTACTACTTCTTGGTACCATTATGATCAGCTCACCTTCCTCTTCCTCCTGATGCCATTTTCGAAACCAACAACCCTCTCCATCACAATTCACCATTGATGCATCTTCAAGCTCAAATGAAGAAGACAATAAAGTTTTATGGAGCATTGGAGTCTTGCATGTCTATTTGAGACTAGATGGTAGGTAAAAACTGAGTTTAACTTGATGATTTTACTTGTAGAAGAGAGTTTCAGTAACTAGAGGTGTTTGGAGTGTATTTGGAGCTCAAATTCGTGGTTATTCATGGTTGAGGTTGAAGATACAATAAGTTCACCAAAAAGGAAACAAATCCAGTAGAAAACCCGTTTGGACCATCTTCGATGTTTGCCCTATATCTCTCTGTACACGACTCAGATGAACGTGATTCTTGATGATTCAGAAACTAGACACGAAAGGCTTCGAATTAGGCACAAGAATGAACTTATTCATGGAGTATGGAAGGAGAAATCGTACCAACAAGTTACGCTTTTGAATTTGTGGCAGAATCTAACCACTCGCATTGTCTTGGTCACAACTCCCTCTGTAATTGGTGAATCGGTTTGAAGTCTGTACCGTTCGAAACTAGACAACATTTCCTTCATGTTAGACACTTGTTCTGATGGTTTTGGTCAAGAATTGGAGGAGTTATACCTATTACGAAACAGTGTCCTGATGCTGTAAAACCGAATTAAAAGTCGTTGCCGCGTTCTAGAAGTTGGAAGTTCAATCGGAGTAAAAAGGGGATTTCTCTATTGACTTGAGATGCACTTTGGAAAGCTTCTGTAGCTGGTCATGTTTGGGGATCCATTCGAGATCGATTCGATGTTCGTGGAAGCGAGAGATTCGTAATGGTGAAGAGTTCGAGTACGGGGACCGTTCGTGAGGTTACTTTGACCGTGTCGACCCGTTGATCCGTTGGTTGTGCGATTATCATCGCAATGGGTGAGTTCTATAACTCGCTTAGGGATTGTTTTGAAAATGAGTCATGATATTTTTCTGAACCAATAAATACTGAAGTTCGTGTTGTGAAAATAGCGTAAAAACCGTTTTATCGAAAAACCGTTATTTTACAACCGATATTATTGATTGAACTATTGTTTGAATTGATTGAATTGTTGATTGATAATATGATGATATGTTTGTTTGATTGTTCTGGACTGGATTGGTTGTTGGTTATATCTGTTTTAATGTCACGAAAGTTATAAAATGTCTCGGCTCCGGATCGAAAGCGAAACGGAACAAAATCGAAATTGTGAAAACTGGTTTTCTGCACATCAGTCATCCATTGCGTCACGATGCTTCAAATTTTTTACAACGGAAAACAATCTGTTTCTTTTCGCGTCGCGACGCAGTGTAATTTTTCAGCAAACCCTATTGATTTTGTTTTCGCGATAACTTTTGATCCGGGAGTCCGATTGAGGTGTTCTTTGGTGCGTTGGAAACCTTATTAACAGGGCTAATCATATATGTGATCAAATATGTATAATGTTCTGTTTTGGTAGTCAAGACTGTTAAGGAAAAACCGTACGTTAGTAAAACGCGAGTGTACACATGTCAATTTATACAAGTCAAGACAAGTAATGTTTACTTCAAGACAAGATACCTTCCCTTGAGGAAGGGTAGATGGTACATGAATGAAATTACGAGACGGCCCAATGCGGGTGCATTTATATAAATTATATAAATTGAGGTCAAGGGTGATGACCCTTAGAGGACTAGCATACTAGGGGAGGGGAAGTCATGAGCCCCAAATCCTAGGCTCACATGTTTTGCCCAAATCCGCTTATGTTTTGAGTATTGAACACCAGGATTGTATAAGTCTTAAGTTGTGAAACTTAACAATTTTCAGGAAGTTAATGAGGTTCAGAGAACCATTTGATATGTGTTATCAAAATTTTTAGTTGTGTTCAAAATTCATTAACAGGAAGTTACTCTAATGCATGCCATTTAGTGCATTTCGGTAATTCTACATGTTAGAATTTATCGGGGTGTTACATTATGGTATCAGAGCAGCTCGACCTAGCCGGCCTCAGTTTAGTTTAGGGTTGAGTCGATTCCTTGTTAGTCCTTGTTGTGATTACACTTGTGATGCTAAGAGACATTGAGCCTGATCAACTCAATACTTGGTGTATCATAAGCAGAATTATGGAAGGATAATCAAGACGTAGTCCTCGACCAAGACCGAAGTTCCATTAAAACCCGTTTCATCTTAGAGAATATTGGAAAGAAGAAGGTAGTTAAGCCATCAACTCTGAATGCAAAGTTAAAAGGTAACCTATTAAAGGGAAGAAAGTACAGTAGTATGATTCCTCAAGATTCTTCAAGTGTTTTACTGGTAGGAAGCCACCGAGGTGAATGTCGTCCTAGTGCGAATCATTGATTCAATTGTGAGAAGAGGGTCACTAAATCTAGGGTGCCCAAAAAGGAAAAGAAAGAGTCCACACCGCAGATGCTCGGAAAGTCAAGGCTACAGACACTCCACCAAGAATGTGGATATTGTCCTAAGTAAGAGTTGGATGACTGCCAACCATGTGACTATAGATTGTTTTCATCGGACTATCGGTTTCACTTCCGAGTCAGCGGAACTACAACCGACCAGTTCTGAAGCTGTTATTTCTTTCACTTCAGCCAGTAACTGTTTGTTCCAAGGCGCAGAAGCTTATGTCATGATGTTGTCTGCATCCACTGAGACAGGTCTAGATTTATCTTCTGTGCAAGTTGTTAATGAATTTCTTGATGTGTTTCCTGATGAAGTTTCTTCGTTACCTCCGGATCGTGAGGTGGAGTTCTCTATAGAGTTGGTTCCGGGCACTGGGCCAATTTCTATAGCTCCGTATAGAATGTCGCTGTTAGAGTTGAAAGAGTTGAAAGTCCAATTGGAAGAGTTAATCTCCAAACAGTTTATCCGGCCGAGTGCCTCACCATGGGGTGCTCCCGTATTACTCGTCAAGAAGAAGGACAGAAGTATGAGATTGTGTATTGATTACTGTCAGTTGAATAAGGTGACTATTAAGAACAAGTACCATCTACCGAGAATTGATGATTTGCTAGACCAATTGAGGGGTAGACCAATTGAGGGGAGCTGCTGTATTTTCAAAGATTGATTTGAGGTCCGGCTATCACCAAATCAGGGTTCGAGCTTTGGACATCCCGAAGACCGCTTTCCGTACGAGGTATGGACACTGCGAATTTGTAGTGATGCCCTTCGGTTTGACCAATGCTCCAGCCATATTCATGGACTATATGAATCGGATTTTTAATCCCTATCTGGATTAGTTTGTTGTGGTATTCATTGATGACATCTTGGTATACTCTAAGACAATTGAGGAGCATGTGCAGCATCTCCGAATTGTCCTGAACGTACTCCAGGAGAAGAAGTTGTATGCTAAGCCATCCAAATGTGATTTTTGGATGTCTGAAGTTAAATTTCTGGGCCATGTGATATCCCTGTCCGGTGTTGCAGTGGACCCCAGTAAGATTGAAGCAGTGGTAGACTGGGAACAACCATCAACAGTCACAGAAGTGAGGAGTTTCTTGGGATTGGCTGGGTATTATCGAAGATTCATTCAAGGATTTTCCCAGCTGGTTCTTCCAGTCACTCGGTTAACTCGCAAGGGTCAACCGTTTGTAGGGTATTCAGACTGTGATGATTGTTTTGCGGAATTGAAGAGTCGTTTGACTTCTGCACCTGTCCTGATTCTTCCAGATCCGTCCGTAGGATTCCAAATCTATAGTGACGCCTCTAGTAAGGGTCTGGGATGTGTCCTTATGCAGAATCAACAAGTAGTTGTCTATGCCTCCAGACAGTTGAAGCCACATGAGGATAATTACCCGACACATGATTTAGAATTGGCAGCGATAGTGTTTGCACAAAAAGGATTTGGAGACATTACCTGTATGTGTCTCGTTTCGAAGTCTTTAGTGGTCACAAGAGCCTGAAGTACTTGTTGATCAGAAGGAGGTGAACAATAGGCAGAGAAGATGGGTAGAGTTTCTGAAGGACTATGGGTTTGAATTGAAGTACCATCCGGGTAAGGCTAATGTTGTAGCCGACGCCTTGAGTAGGAAGTCTATCCACACTACTGAGTTGATGATTTATGAGATGGCATTGTTGGAATCGTTTAGAGATCTTAACTTGAAGATTAAGCCAAAGAGGAACAGGTTGGTGTTGAGCTACATTCAGATTTCGAGTTCCTTAAGGAATCTGATTCGCCCAGCCCAAGAGGTTGACTTAGTGCTGCAAGCGCAGAAGAGGTTGCCAAATTACACCGAAGCTGGTGATGGTGTGATTTGCTTTGATGGAAGAATCTGTATGCCGAATGATGAAGATATTAAGAGGCAGGTTTTAGAAGAGGCTCATAAGAGTCAGTTCTCAATACATCCTGGGTCTACCAAGATGTATCGAGACTTGAAGCAGTTGTATTGGTGGCCGGGTATGAAAGTGGAAGTTGTAGAATTTGTGTCTCGAAGCTTGACTTGTCAAAGGGTTAAGATAGAGCACCAGAAGCCAGCCGCTCAGTTACAGCCTTTGAATGTACCAGAATGGAAATGGGAAAGCATTTCTATGGGTTTTGTCATGGGGTTGCCACGGTCCCAAGACGGAAATGATTCTATTTGGGTAGTGGTGGATCACTTGACCAAGTCCGCTCATTTTATTTCGGTGCGTTCGAATCACAAAGTTGCTAGGTTAGCGGAGGAGTATCTGCAATAATATTGTGAAGTTGCATGGAATTCCTACAAGTATCATCGGTGATCGTGATCCCAAGTTTACATCACGATTCTGGAGAGCATTGAATATGGCGTTGGGAACGACAGTGTGTGCTAGCACCGCTTATCATCCACAGACGGACAGACTGAGAGAACGATTCAGACATTGGAAGGTATGTTGAGAGCTTGTGTACTGGACAGTGGGGGCCGATGGGAGGATCAACTTCCACTGGTAGAATTTTCATACAACAACAGTTACCATTCTGGTATTGGAATGGCACCATATGAGGCATTGTATGGAAGGAAGTGTAGGACACCATTGTGTTGGTGGGACATAGGTGAGCAGAGATTGTTGGGACCCGATTTAATCCGTACGTGAGACTACGGAGAAGATCCGTCAGATCAGAGAAAGGATGAAGATCGTTCAGAGTCGGCAAAAGAGTTACGCCCATAAACGAAGAAGGCCTCTAGAGTTTGAGGAAGGAGATCATGTGTTTCTGAGGCTACCCCCAACCATTGGTACCAGTATTGCCTTGCGAGCGAAGAGGCTCAGTCCTCGATATATTGGACCATTCCAAATTATCGAGCGAGTTGGGTCAGTAGCATATCGCATTGCATTACCTCCAGCATTGTCTAGATTGCATGATGTGTTTCATGTATCGCAATTGAGGAAGTATATTCCCGATCCGAGTCAACCGTTGAGTTATGAGACGATTGACGTCAGACTGGATTTATCTTATCAGCCTACTCCAGTAAGGATCATCGAACGTGGCGAGAAAGCGCTCCGGACGAGATCGATACCTATTGTTAAGGTACTTTGGGACGGTGCCTCACCTGACGAAGCGACATGGGAAGTAGAGGAAGACACGCGGGTGAAATATCCCCATCTTTTCAGTTGAGGTATGTTTTGTTCAATTTTGAGGACAAAATTTTTAAAAGTTGGGGTGATTGTAACATCCCCAATTTAGCTAATTTAAATTATTTAAATTTGCAAGAGGTCGAGATGATTAATTAGCTTAATCGATTAAGTGAGTTATGTTATGCTTGGATGCTAAATTATATTAGTACTTGAATTGTTGATTAAATGGCGAGCTAATTGGGATTTTAAGTGAGAATACTAGGATAGGGGTATTTTCGTCTTTTCCGCCCTTAAGTGGGTTAAGCTGGCCCATTCTTCCACAAGACACACTACTACAAAATGTGCTTTAAAAAGCACTAATTTGAATCGGTTATTTGGATAACCGATTCAAAATGTGGACGCGGTAGCAAATTTGCAATTAAATGGAAGTGTGACAGATTTTTTTAGACATTTAGAATCGGTTGTTTAAATAACCGATTCAAAATGTGACAATTTAGACATTTCGAATCGGTTGACTGAATAACCGATTCTGAATAGCTATATTTAGAATCGGTTCTTTAAACAACCGATTCATAATGTCTGTTTCATTACTAAACTATTTCACGACCCCTCCTTGTTATTCACGTTCCCTCTCACACGTTTCCCTCATCCCTCTCAAACCCTTTCGGTTTCCTCTGATGCATCTCCCTCTTTTGCATCTCCCTCTTTTGCTTTCAATCTCTGTGCATCTCCCTCTTTTGCTTTCAATCTCTCTCGCTACCTAGCTCTGTGAATCTCCCTCTTTTGCTTTCAATCTCTCTCGCTACCTAGCTCTGTGCATCTCACTCTCCGTGTTTCTAGACGGAGGAGAGAAAGGAAAGGGTTCTTCGCTTCGCTGTGCCTCTCTTTGTGATTCTCGCTCTGTGCATCTCACTCTTGGTTCTTCGCTGTGCCTTTCGGTTTCCCTCCATCGCGTTCGCCGTTTCCTCTTCTTCTCCACGAAGCTAGGGTTCCAACTGGAACCAGGTATCCTTGCTGAATCAACCCTGGAATCACACCAACACACCTTGAAGAACGACGATCTAAGGTAATTGCGAGAAAACCCTTTGATTTCAGTTGCAGATTTACTGTATTTCGAAACCCTAGTTTCGAATCTATCTTGTTTCTTCTCTCCTTACTAATTCAATGCTTGCTCTTTATGTTGTTTGTTGATAACCTGACGAAACTGGTGAATGATACACACAAACGGACACAACGAAGGTTTCAAGGCCCGATTCCTTCACTGAATCGCACCAGTGGGTATAGATCATTTCTCTGATCTTGTATTTCCTTTTATTTGACTTTGATTCAGAAACCCTAGTATATGAATCGTAATCTTCTTTTTCTGTTTCTGTTTCTCTCCGTACAGAAACCCTAATCACTGTCCTGTTTGCCGAGCAGTATCCCTCAAGTCAATTCCCTCAAGTCTTCAGGCATGTGTCTCAAATCTCAACTTGAACATGCTATGTGATAATCTTTTCAAAACAATCAGTTTTGGGGTAGGTTTTGTTTCATTGCAGGTTATTTTAATACTTCCTCGATGGATGACTAAACTGATGAAACATTTTCTATGTAGGAGAAGCTGGTGAATCACCATGATAATAAAATTGGAAGCTTTTCTAGTAAAGTAGGAGTGCATTTCAGAAATCTTCATATGCTCGTGGATCTTTTACTGAAATTCTGTGATGAGCTCCTGAAAAATTTCTTAGCTATGCACAGATCAGTAAGTGGAAGCAACAAAGAGCTAAGATTTTCCTGGTTGATTTTATTGAGACTCTATTTTTGTATAAATGTGTTTGAAATTGATTGTTTTGTTTATTTGTTTTGTTGATTTTTCCTTATGTGCTTCTTATCACTTTGATTGTGAAGTCCATCAAACTTGAATTTGAGAAGATTTACTATCAATATCTCCTGATTTATGTGTCAAAAAAAAGGATTTATGTGTTAAAAATTTGAAACATAAAGGACTGATTTGGGACAGAAAAGGATTTATGTGTCAAAAATTTAAAACATAAAGGACTGATTTGGGACAAAAAAAAGATAAAGGACAAAATCGTTACTTTAAATAAAGATAAGGGACCCCGGGAGCACTTTAGCCTATCTTTATATCTCTATGGCTTTATTGGTCAAAAACTTGGTGAATGACTGCCTTCACAAAATTCTAATTGACAGGTTCATTTTGGAACTATGCAGTGTTCATTTTTCTTTTGCTGCGCAACAATCTACAATGCCTTAAACTATGAGGTGCAGAATTTAAGCCAGAAAATGAGAAGAAAGAAGCTGCTGATCAGTCAATGAAAGCATATGAGGTGCATTTTTTATACTGTTGGAGATGATTTTTTAGCTTTTGATGTACTGAATATACCAAATGCATTAACAAACCTTGCAAGTATATATATGTTGATCTTTTGATTTCTTTCATTCTTCTTCTACTAAGAGAATCGCATTCTCTTATATTCTTTTTCTTGCTGAAAATGCAGCTGCTGTTTTTGGTGAACAAAAGCGCTTAGAGCCAATGCCGGCGAAACGAAAGGCCTGATGGAGAAAAGAAATCGATTGGCTTCTATCGGTTACCGATTACGTTGTTGAAATGGTAACAAAAATCCAAGGATGGTTCAAGCATGGAGGTAAGCCCTCTCTCAAGTCTTATAAATCTGCAGCATTCAATATTTGGATTAATTTGTTAAGTGTATCACTATAGTATATGTTGCTGACTTCACTTCTGATGCCTATGTGGGTCGCTTCAAGACTATAGCTTTTGCTTCCTTTTTCTCACTAGTACATGTTTATTTCTACTCATTTCTGATGCACTAGTGATTATTATTATTATTATTTTATAATTATACTTTTACATTTCAACAGGAAGTAATGAAACACAGAGATGCGGCACAATTGGCAGCAACTGAGGCTATGCAAGAGGCTGCTGCTGCTGAGAGTTTGCTACAATTTGTGATGCTTTTCGACGCAAGTAAGTGATGTCCACCTACTACTACTACTAGTAATTAAAAGACTGTTGAGGAAAAAAACAAACAAGTGAAATGAAGTCGGAAAGAAACAGAAAAGATTGAGAGATCAGAGTAATAAATGAGAGATCAGAGTAATCTATATATGTATATACTATCATCATTGTTTTTGTTTAAGTTCTTTGGTTCATTTTGACCTTTTAATGCTCACCTTATAACTATAATGAGAACAAAATGAATACCATATTTGATTGATATGGCAACAGAAGTTGCTGAAGAAGATATTGTGAGGTCAGTGAGTGATGAAAGGAATAGTTCTGGGGAGGCAGTGGGTGAACAACAGAGGGATGTGCATGAGGGAAGTATAAGTGAAATAGATGAAGAGGAGGAGTTGAAATGGGAAGCCTTGGGGAGGCTTCCAACATATGATAGGATGAGGAAAGGGATTCTAAAGAGTGTTCTGGATGACGGGATAGTTAGTTATGAAGAGGTTGACATCACCAAGCTTGGAGTGCAGGAAAAGAAGCATCTCCTTGAGAACATACTAAAGACTGCTGAAGAAGACTATGAGAAATTTCTCCATAAGATGAGGGACAGGATTGATAGGTAGGTGATTAGCTTTTTAAGTACTTTGGTTGTGTGATAAGATATATATATACACACACACACACACACACACACTGGCCTGTTTTGAAATATGTTAAGCTGGTTTTTCATGTGTGTTTGTTCATTATTCTAGGGTAGGAATTGAGATTCCTAAGATTGAAGTTCGGTTTGAGCATTTATCAGTTGAAGGAGATGCATATATTGGAACCAGAGCCTTGCCAACACTAGTCAATTTTTGGGGGTTACATTAATTATGTATAAGGATAAGGGTACGGTATTGTTTTGCCTTGATGCCTTGTAGTAATAGTAGTTGAAAAAGAAATGTACCCATTAATTAAGATAACAAGAAACAAGAACAAATTATAATTATACTTTGCCTTTCTTTGAATTTCAGTTATTGCTTCAGCTAATTTTGATATTTTGCATGGCTTTGCAGGGAAGTTCCATACTCTTGTCTCTCACCAAGAATCACTTGAGTTAAAGGTTAACAAGACAAAGGCTATGGTCAAATTCCAGCTTAAGAAACTGCTCTGCATGGGTGTAGCTGTGGGCAATGTTAGCAGTGCTGCTGTGGGCAATGTTAGCAGTGCTGCTGAAGCAAGGTTGGCTGCAGCAAGGGAGGCTGCAGCAAGGGAGCAATCTCAATCTGCTCAAGAGGAGGCTGATGAGTGGAAGCGGAAGTATGACATTGCTGTAAGAGAAGAATTTTATGGTACTTTTAAGTTTAATGAATTGTTGTAATTTTGTTTTGCCTTGATGCCTTGTATAACTTTTAAGTTTAATGAATTGTAATTTTGTGCTTCTAGCACTTTTAAGTTCAATAGAAGTAAATTTATGAATTATTGAATTATTATGAGTTGTTGCTTTATGGAAATCAATTTTGGGTTGTTTTTGTATCTAGTAATGGGTGTTGTTGCTGAATCTGTAGAGAACAATAGTAACAATTGGGGGTGGTTTTTATAATTTTTTTTTTTTAAAAAAGGGACATTTTGAATCGGTTATCTAAAGAACCGATTTTAAATGTCGTATTTTGAATCGGTTATTTAACTGATTCAAAATGTCCCTACATTTAGAATCAGCCGTTTTCGAATCGGTTGTTTAAATAACCGATTTAAAATGTCATATTTTGAATCGGTTATTTAACCGATTCAAAATGTCCCTACATTTAGAATCGGCAAATAACCGACTCCAAATGTGCCAAATAACCGATTCAAAAGGCCTTTTTTGTAGTAGTGACACCCACATAAGCATCATTTAATTATTGTACTACTTATTGAGGAATTGCATGATTAGTTGAGGTTTAGGTGATTTAAATTGGCTTCAAATAAGAATTTAGAGTGATAGAGGTAGATGGGTCATTTCCCTAGTGTTTTATTTTTACCATCAGCTGAACATTAAACCTACACTCACCTTCACAACTTAAAACACAATACTCAGTTGCTGAAAACAGAAAGCTTGAGAGAGGGAGAGAGTGAGGTCGCAAGAGAGGAAGGAGGAGAAGAGGAGAGTCATTTCTCAAACATTGATGCATGTACTACTTCTTAGTACCATTATGATCAGCTCACCTTCCTCTTCCTCCTAATGCCATTTTCGAAACCAACAACCTTCTCCATCACAATTCACCATTGATGCATCTTCAAGCTCAAATGAAGAAGACAATAAAGTTTTATGGAGCATTGGAGTCTTGCATGTCCATTTGAGACTAGATGGTAGGTAAAAACTGAGTTTAACTTGATGATTTTACTTGTAGAAGGGAGTTTCAGTAACTAGAGGTGTTTGGAGTGTATTTGGAGCTCAAATTCGTGGTTATTCATGGTTGAGGTTGAAGATACAACAAGCTCACCAAAAAGGAAACAAATCCAGTAGAAAACCCGTTTGGACCATCTTCGATGTTTGCCCTATATCTCTCTGTACACGACTCAGATGAACGTGATTCTTGATGATTCAGAAACTAGACACGAAATGCTTCGAATTAGGCCCAAGAATTAACTGATTTAATGGAGTATGGAAGGAGAAATCGTACCAACAAGTTACACTTTTGAATCTGTGGCAGAATCTAACCACTCGCATTGTCTTGGTCACAACTCCCTGTGAAATTCGTGAATCGGTTTGAAGTCTGTACCGTTGGAAACTAGACAACATTTCCTTCATGTTAGACACTTGTTATGATGGTTTTGGTCAAGAATTGGAGGAGTTATACCTATTACGAAACAGTGTCCTGATGCTGTAAAACCGAATTAAAAGTCGTTGCCGCGTTCTAGAAGTTGGAAGTTCAATCGGAGTAAAAAGGGAATTTCGCTATTGACTTGAGACGCAATTTGGAAAGCTTCTGTAGCTGGTCATGTTTGGGGATCCATTCGGGATCGATTCGATGTTCGTGGAAGCGAGAGATTCGTAATGGTGAAGAGTTCGAGTACGGGGACCGTTCGTGAGGTTACTTTGACCGTGTCGACCCGTTGATCCGTTGGTTGTGCGATTATCATCGCAATTGGTGAGTTCTATAACTCGCTTAGGGATTGTTTTGAAAATGAGTCATGATATTTTTCTGAACCAATAAATACTGAAGTTCGTGTTGTGAAAATAGCGTAAAAACCGTTTTATCGAAAAACCGTTGTTTTACAACCGATATTATTGATTGAACTATTGTTTGAATTGATTGAATTGTTGACTGATAATATGATGATATGTTTGTTTGATTGTTCTGGACTGAATTGGTTGTTGGTTATATCTGTTTTGATGTCACGAAAGTTATAAAATGTCTCGGCGCCGGATCGAAAGCGAAACGGAACAAAATCGAAATTGTGAAAACTGGTTTTCTGCACATCAGTCATCCATCGCATCGCGACCTGTGCCCGTCGCGTCGCGATGCTTCAAAATTTTTACAACGGAAAACAATCTGTTTCTTTTCGCGTCGCGACGGACCCTATCCGCGTCACGACACAGTGTAATTTTTCAGCAAACCCTATTGATTTTGTTTTCGCGATAACTTTTGATTCGGGAGTCCGATTGAGATGTTCTTTGGTGCGTTGGAAACCTTATTAACAGGGATAATCATATATGTGATCAAATATGTATAATGTTCTGTTTTGGTAGTCAATACTGTTAAGGAAAAACCGTACGTTAGTAAAACGCGAGTGTACACATGTCAATTTATACAAGTCAAGACCAGTAATGTTTACTTCAAGACAAGATACCTTCCCTTGAGGAAGGGTAGATGGTACATGAATGAAATTACGAGACGGCCCAATGCGGGTGCATTTATATAAGTTATATAAATTGAGGTCAAGGGTGACGACCCTTAGAGGATTAGCATACTAGGGGAGGGGGAAGTCATGAGCCCCAAATCCTAGGCTCACATGTTTTGCCCACTAGTGATAGCGGGATGGGTTCACCGAAAGCCGAAGAAGTGCCTTAGAATAGGTAGGCTTCAGGTGTTATGCTAGAATGATGAAAGTAAAAGAAATGTAATGCGTAGTCGCTTATTAGGGCTACAAATTACAAGAGGTAAAATACATGTCCACATGGTTGCTTATTAGGGCCATGAGTTCACAAGTTAAGAATAATGAACCGCTAGAGTTAGTAAGGGGTCTCGATAGGACTCACTGAGATAATGTTTATCTCACCCTTTATATGTTGTGGTTTTTACAGAGAAGCAGGAAAAAGCAAATGCGAAGGAGCACGGTTAGCCGGTGCGATTCATGGAGTCATGGGAGATTTGATTTCCTGTTTAGTCCTTTGTATTTTCGTCTAGTTATGTCAGCGATTGTATGACTTTCATTGTATAAGTTGTAAAATCGTTTCCGCTACTTTATGTTTTGAGTATTGAACATCAGGATTGTATAAGTCTTAAGTTGTGAAACTTAAGCATTTTCAGGAAGTTAATGAGGTTCAGAGAACCATTTGATATGTGTTATCGAAATTTTTAGTTGTGTTCAATATTCATTAACAAGAAGTTACTCTGATGCATGCCATTTAGTGCATTTCGGTAATTCTACATGTTAGAATTTATCGAGGTGTTACACGTATTTTCCACATGTTCCTTTCTTATAGGTAATTTCGGATATTATCCATCTTTACCTAAATCTTTATGTATTGTTGTTTAAACTTTTTTTTACAGTCAGTATATCACAAATTATTGATGTGTAAATTAAATCTTTGTTTTTTATATCTAATTTGTTAGTGTTACTTGTAATTTTTTTGATCTCGTTAGTTTTTAGTAGATTTAATTTAATGTTTTGATTTTTTAATAGTTTGTATTTTTTTATTAGGATTTGAGTTATGAATGAAAGCCTTCAGATAGCTGAAAAATTCTAAATTGTAGTTTTTTGGGTTCGCATGGAGGCTGAAATTGAGAGGGTTTGACCCACTGAAACTTTTTGTTTTGAAGTAAAAGAACAAATATTTTATTGTTCATTTCTCATCTAGTTTCGAACATTGCTTCTGTTTCCATTGTAATTGTAATATTTTTCCTGAGTTATAATCGAGATCTGATAAAACGGTTACTTTTATTGAGAAGGGAAAAATCACTTTTATTGAGATTTTTCACCCAGCCCCTTGCAAACAGGTATTCTACCCATTGAAAAGTGAAAAAATCACTTTTATTTAGATTATTTTGATTAACAAATAGTATATCGAGATAGAAGAACTGCAAATTTTGTCATAAAAAATACAATTGGACCAACATAACTAAACGAGAAAGTTTTGCAAGGACGTGGAATGCCACCCCATTTCCACTTTAATTAAAGGCTTCGTGAAAAGATGACTTACTATTTTTCCTCGAATGTGATTTTTCCTATGTTTTTTTTTTTGCTAATGGAAGTTTAAACGAGCAACTCATTCCAATAAGCGAATCATTTCAAATTGCATTATTTATGCTAGAGGAGCCTTTACTAAGAAAATCCAAGTCTCACTACTTGGTATTAACCTAAAGGCCTCGGAATTTGAACAAAACCTTGAATAATAGGCATTAGGGCAAGAGAACCAAGTTTCTCAACTTAGAGTAAATCCTAAAGCCCTAGAATTTGAGCCCGCAAGAGAACCAAGACTGTCAACCTGGTGTAAAACCCAATGTCCTAGTAATCCAAGCACACCTTGGCAAACACCCATGTAAGAGAACCAAGTTTCCCAACTTAGTGTATGTAGCACCCAATTTTTTGAAAATTCGTTTATCATATTAGTAGTTATATTAGTGATATGTACTTTTTGTTATAATTTTTGTATCACTTCAAGTTAATTGATAGTGTAAACTTACACTAGTTGCTAATGTGACCTGATTAGGAAATACAAAGTGGGAGTTAAGAATATTGAACAAATGATCTGTGAAAATAATACTGTTTTTCGTCGTTTGCACATTTTTTATAATACTGCAAGCACTCTATTTTATTAACACAACAAGAATATATCTTATGAGCTAAAATCTTATTTGAGAATATTAATTTTGGTATTTGAAATTATAAAAACTATTTTAGACGAGCTCACCAAAAAAAAACTATTTTAGATGAATAATATTTAGACCCTTATATTCTTGGAATTCCGATTTTTCTTCTGTGTTGTTTTATCGTATGGTTAACCGTTTCAACAATCGGTTGTACGTATTTTTAATTTATAGATTAAGTGATAGAATTTAATCAAACTAAAATTATACTCGAGACCAAGTGCAAAGCTCTAAATAATGCATTATAATGTACTGATCACCTCTCCCAACAACTCTGTTCGGAGGGAAGAACCACACGGACCGGCAAACGTGGCCAACCAGATTCCACGGCGTAGAGTAGTCATCGGCAATAACATTGTAACAAAAAAAATTATACTTGAGACTTAATATATCATATTAAGTCATAGTTTGAGTTTCAGTTCATAATTCACCCTGATTAAAGAGCTAATCGACTAAAATCCTTATCTTGACCTGAATATTTAAATATTTGGATTTTAAGGAACTAACAACTATTTGTGACAATTAGAAATCGATTTAGTGGCCCTTAGTTGAAACAAAATACATTAGCATATTTTCTTTTAAACAAATCGACAAAAAAGCAGATGGCGATTAAAGCAAAATGAACTCAAAGTAACTAGAGAAGAGAAAAAGATAAGTGAATGGTGAACCCTCCCATACCCATTGAGTTTCAAGATGACACTAAGATACTCAAAGCGACGACTGGCGACTCATACCAACCGACTTAACGACCCCGTCACAAAAAACCTTTCCTTAAATTTATGGATCTTTCTTCGCAACTTTATAGAGTGGGACTTTTTGTCCTCCATCCCCATTTGGCCCAGTTATTCGTCTCGATTTAAGCCCAGTGGTGGCCTTGAGCATGGGCGGGAGGGGCGACTGCCCAAGGCCCCATTTATTTAGGGGCACCAACTTTTTTTTTCTTAGTAATAGTAGGGGTATATATATGAATATGTATTTACATTATTATATTTATAATTATATATGTATATTTATTAAAAATTAATTATATAAATTATATAATTGTAAAATATACTTAGAAAGGAGTGATTTTATCCGAATACTGCTGGACTACACGAGTCTCTTTAGAATACCCAATGGAGTGATTTTGAAAATTATCAATTTAGAAAGGTAGGAATGAAGAACAAAAAGGGGTACCATTGATAAAGAGGTTAATGTAGCGACCGAAAAATTTGGAGGAGGGATATTCTTCGAAGTTTTTGAAATGAAGCTGCCACCAAAGTTTAGTTTAAGGGCAAACATTGGCAAATCCCTATTGGGTGGATAAGGGGGTTTCGCGGACCAGGTTTAGGCTCGGGAGTCGCTTATGCATAGGGAAGGTATTAGCACCCTACGACATCCTTCCTAAGGAAGGTTACCTTTTAACTAAATGTGTAGAAAAAATTATTAATTTAAAAAATTATTTTTCCCCTTATTTACAAATTAAAAAAAAAGACTTGGAAGGAGGGCATTTAATTATTAATGCAATTGACAGAGGTCAGCCGCCCTTTGCTCCTACGTATCTTCTGGTAGGGAATCAAATCACACGTAGTTCTTGGGTAGAAAATATTTGTGTGTTGGTGTTTTTTATTTATTAGAAAATGAAAATGATTTTGATCCGGCAAAAAGGGGCAGAACATTGTAAGTTGTAAAATAGGAACGAGGGAGGTGCAATTAGTTGTGGAGTGTAGTATTATTAAAAGATGGGTGCAGCTAGTAGTGCAGCCCAGTTCATGTTTTTTGGGTTCAAAAGCCGCCCTGCGAATTGGGCTCATCCAGGGTTTACTGAATGACTAAACACAGGGGTGTAATTAGCTGAGAGGTGTTATATAATGAACAAAGGGGAGGTGCGACTAATAGGGAGGTCCAGTTCACGCATTATGGGTTTTAAGCCAAGGGCGTGCGAATATCAGGCTAGTGCAGGGGTGCTGCATTGCAAAAAACAGGGGTGCAAATATTGGTCTGAACTGATTTTTTTTACTCTTTAATTCTAAAATGAAAATAAGAAAATGGGAGGGATTATAAAAGGAAACAAGCCACTTTCAGAACCCTAATATCTACTCTTCTCATGTGCGCCGCACCATCAGTCGCCATGAGAGAGAAAGTGATTATGGCTTCGATGCGGAAAAATAAGGGAGAATGGAAGAGTCAGAGAACACGATGGGACTAAGAGAGAAGGTGTATGCGAGGGATCGCCGGAGGGAGGCCGTGGTGCTGCTACGGCGGTGGTTGGCCGGAGGAGACGACCGCAGAGGGTGTTGTGGCGTCGCCAGCGAGGTTCCCGTAATGCTGACAGAGGGGGAGGCGAAGATGATGGAGCCACGATGGTGGGGTGAGGTCGACGGAGTAAACGAGAGCGGAGGGTGCTACGCGCGTTGGGGTAGACGACGGTGGCGCTTTGCTGGCGACTGAGTTTTGGTGAACGACCAAGGGGACGGCGGAGAGAGGGTTACGGTTGAGAGAGGAACCGCGGTGGGTATTCGCGAAGAGAGGGAGAGAAGGGCGTGGTGCTACTACGACAAGAGGGGGTGGTTCACGACGGCTGTAGTTTTGGGTGGTGGTTGCGTTCCGGCGGTGGTTCGTGTTTCTGGTAGTGGTGGTTTGGTGACGGTGAGGGGGTGTGAGGTGGTGGTTGTGTGGTTGTAGGAGTGGTTGTTGGATGTAGGAGTGGTGATTGTTGGCTGTGGGAGTGGTGGTTGCAAGGAGAAATAAGAGGTTGGCCACGGTGGTGGAATGGGAGTGGCTGTGGGTGGAGATTTTCTTCTCTATTCTGTTTCCCCTCCCCTCCTTACTGTTTTGCGTCTTCTTTTTTTCTCCTCCTTTACTGTTCATTATTGTTTGGCATTTATAGGCCAATTGGTGAGATGCTGAGGAGTCAAAAAGGACAGCCATTGAATCAGCAAAAGGACAGTAGCTGGCAATGGGGTGATTAGGGTGCTGGGAAGGACAGAAATTTGAATACGGAAAGGACAACAGCTGGCAATGGAGGAAGGACAGTACTGGGGCGCAAAGGACAACATCAAGGGAAAAATCCAAAGGACACCCTCAGCTAGGGCAGCAAGCAAGCTGCGCCCTTTCCCTATTCTTTTTTGAATTTTATTCCAATTTTTGTACTATTTTTGTCTATATGTGTAAAAGATTGATCATGTAATAAAAAGGACTTTCGCTATTCAGTCTTTACCTGATTTTGTATTACATTTTATTTATATTTTTATATTTTATGATAATAAAGCAATATCAACAAAAAACGAGTATCACAAAAAAAAACGTCGCACGACGAGCGTTAAAGACACGCGCACGCGATTGAAACGACACGTGGCACGACGAGAATAAAAAACTTTTTTGGATTTTTGATAAATTAGACGGACAAAATTAGGGTATGACAGTTAACAATCCAAAAACCAGTGGAGTTGATGATCTAACTATTAAGAATGCCGCCCTCTTTTCCAAGCGGTGGTCGAGATTTTCGAAGGAGGGAATCCAGCTTTGGAAAAGAGTAGTGTGCTCCCTGCATAACCTAATACAACAGAGCAAATCATCAAACAACAAGCAAAAGGGTTTCAGGATGTGTTTGGTATAAGGTATCTCTGAAGTTGCGAGCTGAGGGAAGAATGTGGACACACTAATCAGAGAAGGATGTAAAAAACGAGTAAGGGAAGGCAATACTATTAGATTTTAGTGGCGTGGGATACATGGATTGGGTCCAAACCACTAAGAGATAAATTCCCAATGATCTTATCAGTCTCCCTTCAAAAGGATGATATGATATTGAACATGGATTATGGGACATGTTTCAATGACAGTGGAACCTCAACTAGAGACACAACCTCTTCCTATGGGAAGAGAAGCTGAATTATCTAATTTCTTCAGTGATACAACATGGTGGAACTTTAGCTTTGATGGTGAGCACTCATTCAGATCCTTTGTCAAAGGTTGGTGGAGGATGGATGGGGAAGTCAACAATGTAAGATCATTTTGGAAGGGTTTGGCACCATAAGGTTCATACACAGTGAAATACTCCTGGAGGGTATGGGGTAGGGTATTGAATTTGTGGAATATGTAGATCAAAACCTCAGTGACCTTGCACCTAGTGGTTGGACGCTAGGTTTTGGGGGGGGGGGGGTTGGAGATAGAAGGAAACTTCCGAAGGAGACTATGGATATCTCTACACTATGTAACCATCTGGACCCTCTGGAATCTTCGTAATCGAATTGTGTTTGAAAAAGAGAAGGAAAATTGGGACCAAGTTCTATCTCAGATATAATTAATGTTAGGCTTTTAGATGAAAGGATGGAAGGCTGAATTTCGATATAGCCCAAATGAACTGGTGTCAAATCTTAGGGTGTCTTGTAATGGAAGACAAACCCTAAACCTAGAGAATTTGTCCTATGGAAACCCCCACCATTAGGGAATTGGAAATGAAATGTTGATGGATTGGCATGAGGTAAACCGAGACCAGCAAGTATTGGAGGGATACTACGTGATTCAAACGGGTATATTCTAGCAAAATTTGTAGCTTCAGTAGGAATTAGAAAATCAAATGAAGCGAAATTCCCGACAGTGGTGTTTGCCCTCAATCTCCAAGGATAAGGAATGGTTGTTTGTAGGAAGCCTAATTATAGAATCGGACTAGAAAATTGCACTAGCATGGGTAAAGAGCAGCTGCCTATGGCACCTAAGATTCTATGGGAACAAACTGAGTAACCTACTCCTTGTATTGACAAATGTTTCATTTCTCCACAAGAATAGCGAAGCAAACCATATCGTGGTTAGCCTGGCCATGGAGGGCTCAGCAACGAAGAGCCAATGGGTTAAATGGTTTAGCCAAGAGAGTAGCATATCCCTAAGTTGCTAATATAATACACATAGTGCTAGGACAATCGTAAGGAGGGTTGAAGTTCTCAGATGACTCTCCTCTTTGGTTAGCTCTTCACGAAGGAGAGTGGCTGGCCCATCATTTGCCTTAACCTTAAGCTTTGTGGTCCTCATAATCAATAATTATTGCCATGTACATTATGAATTTGTTACCCACCATTGTTTTGTGTATTGTTGTCTTACTAACAATTACAAGTCTTCTCCCTTTTTTTGGAGAATGGTTGCTAGCACTTTAGAGATCAAACAACAAAGTGTGGTGCTTTGGTGGAGAGAAATATCAAAGATTGTTCATTGGTGTGCTATAAAAACAATGGTGTTCACTAGTGTTATCATAACTTTAAAAACACTAGTGTTCACTTTGTCTTTTATTCTCAAGTGTGCTATGATAAGTTTGTAATTGTCATTTGGTATCTTGCTTAGCCTTCCGAGCACATGATTAGGTGCCACCCTTCCTAGAAGGAGAGCATTGGGTAGTTAATGATGTTGGGGTTGGAATAGCATTAAAAAAGTGTAGTGCTGTCATTAGATTGTCTGCAAAAGTAGTGTTGATGGTTACAGGTGTTGTGCATTCATTAGAAGGGCTTGTTTTCTTTGTCCAGTGCCTTTGTGTTGTGGTATTGGTGGAACTTGGTTAGCTCTTTTATGTTTTAGGGGAGTTGTCCAAAGTTACCCCAGATGGTTTTTCGATACTAGCTGTGAGAATGATTGGGCCTTTGATATTATTTTAAGTTTGTCAAAATTATGGCTTTTAAAACTTTACTACAAAAGTGAGGACTATGCTTCTCTTCTAGGTAAGTTTCCTAGAATTAGAAAAGGATTCCAACCTATGAGAAATCCTACCGATTTCTCCAATGAAATGATCTGCACCCTCAAACTATTTCTCTCTACCATTTCTAACACTTAACACCCCCCACACCTTTTTTATTTAAGGGTCATGATTCAATTTGGATCCAAAAATAATTGCAGAGAATCTTCTCCCCCTTAAATTAGGGCTTTTTACTCCTTATTATTATTATTAATAAAAAAGTAGCGGCTATCCTTCTCTTCTGCATGCTTTCTTGCTACTTTTATTTCTAAATCCCTCTCCTCCAATCCAAGTAGGGAGTAATTGTCTCCCATACCAAACAAAATCACAAAGTGTCCTATGATATGTAGAAAGAGAATGGTGAAAATAAGCAAATTAAGGCGTCACAATACTAGAAGCGACCATAGACACTCTAAAACGTACTATGCACAACCTTGAGAAACTTGAATCGCAATATTATCCCATTTCCTTTCCCTACTGACCCATTTAAGATGGGAAGGAGGCCTCGACAGGGTGACCTCCTGTCCCCATTCCTCTTTGTATTGTCTGCCGTAATGTTTATTATCTTAATGTAAAGAGCCATGGAAACAAGGTTATTCCAAGGAATCGAAAGTAGCTCACCAACCTAAGAATGATTATGGACTACTTTAAGATGCTGTCAAGACTAAGAACAAACTTTTCCAAGTTTAGACTGATAGTCTTTGGAAAGGAAGTTAGATGGGCCAACGCAACAACTGAAAGAACGGGATGTAAAGTTTTAAAACTCCCAACTAATTGTCTCGGCATACCCTTGGGAGAAAATCCCAACAAGTTATCAACCTGAGAACTAGTCCTAAGAAGGGCGCGATAAAAATTGACCTCATGGAAGGAAAATATTCTATCTAAACCAAAAGGCTTCTGCTAATTAAACACACCCTAAATAGTTTACTGTTGGATTGCATAAGTCTCTTCAAAATACCCAACCGAGTGATTTTGATAATCATAGAATTACAGAGACAGTTCTTCTGGAAGGGGAATGGAGAACAAAAAGGACTACCACTGATCAAGAGGTTAACCATTAAAAAACCAAAGGAAATGGGAGGACTTAGAGTGGATGATCTAACTATAAAAAATTCCTCCCTCCTCTTCAGGCGGTGAAGGAGATTCACGTAGGAGGGAAACCTTTATTGGAAAAGACTAGGGTGCTCCATGCATGACCTATTTCAACAAAGAAAATCATCAAAAAGAAGCAAAAAGAGTTTTTAGGAAGTATTTGGAAAGGTATCTTTGGAGTTGCGAGCTGGGAGAAGAATGTGCAAAGAGTTAATTAGAGATTTTGGTCTAGTGGGTGTTTGTGAGTTCAGTGTTCTCCATAATGTGTGTTCTTGATATAAGTGATGTAAATATGGTGTTATCTAAACTTTAAAAACAATGTGTTCACTTTGTCTTACACTCTCAAGTGTGCTCTTATAAGTTTGTAATTGTCATTTGCTATCTATCTTAGCCTTCTGAGCATAAGATTTGGCGCCACCCTTCCTAGAAAGTGGGAATTGGGCATACTCAAGGATGTTGGGGCTGAATTAGCATTAAAGAATGCAGGTGTAGTACTGTCATTAGATTGTTTGCAGAGGTAGTGCTGATGCTTTCCGGTGTTGTGCAGTCATTAGAAGGCCTTATTGTCTTTGGCCAGTGCCTTTGTGTTGAGGTACTAGTATGAGGCATAGGAACTTGGGAAGCTCTTTTTTGTTCTAGGGGAGTTGTCGAGGGTTTCCCCAGATGGTTTTTTGATACTAGCTGTGAGTAGGGATGGCAAAACGGGCTTAGGCCACCGGCCTGACCCGCTAGCCCACCGAAAAATGGCGGGTTGGGTTGGTGATTTGACCCCGCCAACCCGTTGTGGCTCGCCCCGCCTAACCCGCCAATTTGGCGGGCCACAAGCGGGGCGGGGTGGGCCGGTCCGCCAACTTTATTTTTTTTTATTTTTCCTTGTTTTTATCTATTTCAAAATATTTTTTAATGTTTTTTGGCGGGTTTGGGCGGGCTAACCCGCCTATTTTAAGCCCAAAAGTATGCTTTAAAATATATTTTTTATTTGTTAATTTTGATGGCGGGCTAGCCCGCCGGCCCGCCAAGGGGCGGGGCAGGCTCAAGTTTTCAACCCAATATCATTTGGCGGGTTGGCCCGCCCCGCTTATTTTTTGGCGGGCTCACGGCGTGGTGGGGCGGGCCGGTCTGTGAGAGTGAGAGTGATTGGGCCTGTTGTAACACCCCATGTTTTCATATATGATATAATATTGTAAATGTATGTGCCTTATTAAGTTTTAGAAATTTTTGGTTAAATAATTCGAGCATTATGTATATTTGAATTATTAAAATATGTTGTTTTCTATTTAATAGTATTTTAAGAATATATTGACATTATGTTTATTTAATCCTTTATTTTTTTAAAATATTATTGTTTAAAGTATAAATCATTTTGGGTTAGCGAAGTGTTATTATAATTAGTGTTTTAAAGAAATGGGCTTTGAAGTGCTTAAATTACTATTCGAGCCTATTTTTTATTACTTTATAGACCACTTTTACTTATACAACCTTGTTGTTTTACTAACCGCACCCCTCTCACTTACTAAATCGTTTCAGTAGTCCATCCCAGCGCAAAGCCCATATCCAGAAACTGACCCGACCCGTCCTGCACTCTTTCTTCCTCAGTGAGAATTCTGCAACCCAGGTTTTGGAACCCTAAACACCCTTCCTTCCTCCAACGCGTTTTGTTCCCAAGCCGCGACCGGAGCCCAAACTCCACCATTCCACTCAAAATCTTCCCCTGTGTTCAATTTCGGCATTGATTCAACCTTGTCAGCCTCCACCTCGTGCTCTAACCATCTTCCTGCCCTGCACGAAACTCCATGGCCACCGCTATATAGTCTAAACTCTATCCCTCCCCTTAGTGGTTTTGATATAGTTTCAATTGTGGGAAATTACTTGATGCAAGATTCAAAATTTAGACTGTAATGACTTAAGCTTCATTATGTTGTGGATAAAAGAATAAAAGACATTATCAAGTGAAGTTTTTTTTTGGTGGAAACAAGGGGCTACGCTCCAAGAACAAAAGCACTAGAAACCTCTGGGGAGCCAAGTCCTGCAACAGTCAGCCTTGGTGGCATCAAAAACAAAAGGAGGAACAGAATAAAACAATCTGCTGCAAGCTTGATGAGACAAACCAAATTTAGCAAAGGAATCCGCCACTTGATTTGCTTCCCTGAGAGAGTGGGTGATAGTACCATCCGCTACCACTTGAGAAGCCGCTTGATCGGATCAACCAGAGGAAAAATAGGGTGTTGCGAAAAACACCCAGACAGAATTAAGTTAATAACTGTAATTAAGTCGGACTCAACAACAATATTCGAGTAACCATAAAGCTGCGCTATTTGAAGGCCCATGAGAATAGCCTTCAACTCGACCACCACAACAGAACCTCCCCCCACATTTGAAGCGAAACAAAAGAGAAAGATCCCAGCACCATCTCTAACACACCCACCAACCTCAGCATTAGCTCCTCTGCCTGACACCGCACCATCACAGTTCAGCTTCAATTTCCCTTCAATAGTAATTTCCCTTCAATTTCCCTCCAATTTCCCAGCATTAGCTCCTCCTTGGACCACAGCCAAAATCAATCCAGCTCCTAGAAATCGAATCAGCACAAGACACAATACTCCTCACTAGCTCTGAACTATTATGCATCTTATTCCGAAAAGTAATTTCAATACGATTCAACCAAATGAGCCTAAGAGCCACACCAAAAACCGTTTGCCAATTACCTCTCTCCCTAGAAGAAACGGGAGAAATATTAGAAATAAGCCAAACATTTATATCCTCTGTCCAAGAATCCACCACACTTCGATAATTAGTCAGCATGTACCAAACCTCTCGGACTTGCACACACCCCCTTAGGAGGTGGATGATAGACTCAACATCATTATTGCACACCGGGCACAAGTTGGAATCGGCAAGGCCTCTTCAGTCTAACTTTGTAACTCTCAGGACCCTTCCATTGCCACAACACCCAGAAAAGTTGGATCAAAGCACCATCAGGCGACACTAACAGAGATTCATAGGCAGAAGAAGTGGAAAAAATCCCATCATTAGCCGGCAACCAGGCGATACATTCCTCACCAGAATAGGAGCTAGGCGAACTCATCATGGAAATATTGCGGATGACACCAGCCTGGAGAATATTCTCCATCAAGTCAAGCCTCCAAATCCAATTGATATCAACCATATCCTTCACGCAGAATGACTGAAGACGAGCATCACAATCCCTCAACATCGAATCCTTAAGACAACCCATGTTAGGAACCCACAGATCCTCCCAAAACTTCACCTTAATTACTACCATCTCCCACTCTCCAACTAATGGACCTGCTGAAATCATCCCAAGCATTGCAAATACCACACCATAAATTGGAACCTGATTTACTACCCTTAATCACATTCATAAGCTCAACTCCACACCCATACTTGGCTCTAACAACTTGCATCCAAAGATCATCTCTCTTCAAAACAAGGTCCCAATTAACCTTCATCATGGAAGCACATCATCGGCAAAAGCCAGGTGAGAAAGCAGGGGACCACTTCTAGAGAGCTTAATAGGTTTCCAATGATTATTCTACACCGCCACATTAATCATTTGAAAAAACTTCTCAATGCACAACACAAAAATATACAGAGATATGGGGTCTCCTTGGCGAATGCCTCTACTCGAGCTGAACTACTCAAGAGCTTCACCATTCCACAACACCCTCATATTAGAAGAGGTCATACACTCCCAGAAAAGATTAACAAAATCCGGAGGAAGACCAATATCATCTAAGGTATCTTTTACAAAGGACCAATTTAGCTGATCATATGCTTTTTCAAGATCAATCTTGATCGCCATCCAACCTTTCTTACCCATTTTCTTCCTCATGGAGTGAAACACTTCTTGCACTACAATGATATTGTCCTTACTTTGCCGATTGGGAACAAAACTACTCTGACAAGGATTAACCAGAGCGCTCATAACACACTGCAATCTTTGCGCAAGAATTTTGGTCACCGCTTTATAAGACACATTACAAAGACTAATGGGTCTAAAATCGCGGATACTGCAAGCATTATCAACTTTGGGAATCAAAGTAACAAGGGTATCATTAATCGATCTGACCTTACTAGGGTTCTTGAAGATGTCCAAGATAAGGTCACAAAGGGAGTCCCCAATCACCTTCCATTGGGATTGCAAAAAACCAGCTTGAAGAACATCCACCCCAGGGGCCTTAAAGGCACCCATACGGCTCACTACATTGAAAATATCACTTTTGGTCACTTCCCTCTCAAAACCAAGTCTATCTACTTGGGATAGGGGAGGAAAAGCACCCATAATACAAGCATTCTCCACCTCAGTATCCCTTGTGAAAAGCTCCTTAAAAAAAGAAGAAATCATTCTCTCCAAATCACGTTGATTGCCTACCCACAACCCATTTCCATCTTGGAGCATATCGTAGGTGTTCTTGGTTCTTCTAACCGCAGCAACACTATGGAAATAGCGAGTATTCTTATCCCCATAAAAGAGCTATTTAGAGTGAGACTTTTGAAACCAAAGAACTTCCTTCTGGACAAGCACTTCCTGGTACTCCTTCCACACTCTCTTTTAAGCTCTATCCATATCAGGGGACGAATTGTTCATCAATTTCTCTAAAACAATTTCAAGTCTCTCAACAAGCCTGTTCTTCCTGTCAAAAATATTACCAAAGACCTCAGAATTCCATATTTTGAGCTCCTCCTGAAGAGTCCTGACCTGAGAGCACCACAGACTACCCCTCGGCCAAGCCTGGTTGATGAACCAGGGGAAGTCAGAGTGGGTAGTCCAAGAAGCCAAGAATCTGATAGGTGTCCTTTTCTTATTAACTCTTCTTGGACTATTCATATGGACAAGCAATGCTCTGTGATCCGATTTGAAAATTGAAAATTGGAAGATGCCTCACCACAACAGACTGAAACATAAGACGCCATTGAATGTTGACCAGCACTCTATTAAGTCTTTGGGATAGATCACCCCTTTTCCAAGTAAAAGGCATGCCCTGGAAACCAACATCCATAAGATTACTCTTGAACCATCTCTTTGAAACCAGTATTCTAGCTCCACCCCTTCTTTCCTGATCAGAGACAACAACATTAAAGTCACCTAGCACCTCCCAAGGCTCTTCCATGTCCCTCCCCAGTCTCGAAAGATCTCTCCACAAGGAAGTACTACCAACATGGTTAGGGGCAGCATAAACTGCCGTAATTATCCAACAATGTTGATTCTTCCACCTCACCTTCATATGGACCCATTGCTCTGAGCGCTCCAGAATCTGAACATTCGAGTCCCTACCATCCCAAGGACACCAAATACCACCTGCTTGGCCTCTAGAATCCACAATAAAATTGTTAGAAAGCCCAGTTTTCTTGGCCCTTATACTAGCTCGTCTACCACTGATGTGGGTTTCAAACAGAAACATTACGGAAGCAGAAAAACTTCTTCTAATATCTTTGATTAAAGAGCTAAAACCGTTAGCCCCAATTCCATAGCAATTCCAGGCAATAAAATTCATCATAAAACTAGTTTTGATTTTGGCTCCGAGAGCCCTTCCACACCAACCCCAACAGGCATTTCCTTGCAGTTATTACCACCAGACAAATTCCGGGAAGCCGCATCAAGGGACATAGACACATTACCTCGACTATTGCTATTCCCCTGACTAGAAGATGACCCAACCTCAGTCTTTGAGCTCGGAATCAAGGCTTCGGCACTAACACTTCCACCTTTGTTCTTCCTCTGGTTCTCACGGGTCATCAAAGACACTTCACCATACTTGAAAGTAGGGGTGTTCAAAACCGAACCAAACCAATAGAAAACCGCAAACCGAACCAAACCAAACCGAAAACCGCAAAAAACCGCTTTCTATTAGTTTAGTTTGGTTTTAATTTCTGCTAAACCGCGCGGTTCGGTTCGGTTTGCGGTTCTGCTTTCAAGAACCGAACCAAACCAAACCAAACCGCAGTATTGTATAATTATCAGTTTTTTTTTTCAATATTGGGCCTCACTCAATATTACGTACGCGACCCAACCCCCATCTCTCATTCTCTCTTACCTTTCAACGCGTACGCCAGCCAAACGCCTAAGTCGAACCAAACCCTAAATTCACTCACGATTCACGAACGCGCGGCGTACGCCTCTCATCTCTCATCTCTCAACGCGTTCTGGTTCTTCATCTCTGCACCAACTTCTGATCTCTCATCTCTCAACGCGCATCATCTGATCTCTCATCTCTCATCGCGCATCTCTCTTTCCAGTTTCCTCACTCACGGACTCATCTCTCACTCACGGTCTCATCTCACTCACGGTTAACAAGTTCTGGACTTCTGGGTGAATAGGCGCATCATCTCATCTCTCACTCACGGTCTCATCTCACTCGTTTTTATTTGTAGGACTTGTTGAGACTTATGGACTTGTTGAGACTTCCTGGGGAATGCTTTTGGAGAATGATTTTATTTGGACTTGCTGGAGAATGTTTTTATTTGACTTTTAATTTGAGACTTGTATTAATGATTTGTAATGATGTGTTTGAATTTATTTGGATTTTATTTGGACTTGCTGAATGATGTGTTTGGAAAATGTTTTTATTTGGATTTTATTTGGACTTGCTGAATGATGTGTTTGGAGAATGTTTTTATTTGGATTTTGTTTGGAGAATGTTTTTATTTGGATTTAATTTGAGACTTGTTTTTATTTGGATTTTATTTGGATTTTAATTGGCAGGTTTTGAATAATGTGAATGGTTTGTTTTTAATCTGAATAATGTTTTAATTGGCAGGTTTTAATGTATTGTTTCGTCTCGCTAAAAACCGCACAAACCGCACCAATCCAAACCGCATTGGTTTGGTTTGGTTTTTTTTTTAAAGTCAACCGAACCAAACCAAACCGCTTCTATTTTGGCCTTGCGGTTCGGTCCACTTTTTTGCCCAAAACCGAACCAAACCGCACCGCGAACACCCCTACTTGAAAGTGTATTTCTCCTTGCGCCTTGTCATTGGCCTGAGGTTCTCTTTAAACTTCGAGAAAGCCTCAGTAATATGAGAAGACTTCCTGCCATGAGTGTTCAATCTAGGGGCCTTCTTGGCATCTTTCATTAGAGGCCCTAAAATCACGAGCCTTGGCCCATTCTTTTTCTTAGAACCTGAAACTCTAAGCCCACTTGACTTGTCCATCACATGTTTGGTCTTCACATTATTTTCTTTCCACTAGCCTTGCTCATGTGACTCGTCTCGTGACTATTAATAGTCGTATCATTGGATATAATCTCCAAATTATTGATAGTTAAAGCGGGACCCAGAAGTACTAGAGATATTCTTTTCTGCGTACATGGCTGTTGCACTTCACGCCATATTATTTCCTTCCTCCATTTTCACAAACTTCCTCCTATTCTTACACTTAGGTAACATAAATTCGCTATAAAATAATCCGCGGTTCACTGGAAGAACCTCATTCTCAGGTGGAGAGGTGGATGTTTCTCTGGATACCTTTTCGACCACCACAATCTGGTTGTTTTTCGTAGAAATGGTATCAACAACCTCAGGCACACCTACCTCCTTGCTCGAAACTTCAATCAGATGAACACCTTCCCTGCCGTCAACCTGCTTCCCAATACATGTGTCACCACGACCAAGCACACACGTATCCTTGCGGTGGCCGTAGACACCACAGTTAAAACAAATCAAGTGAAGACCTTCATACTCAATCTTATAGAGGACCCCCTCACCTCCACTTGAGGAATAAGAGGTTTGGAGAGATCGATTTCCACACAAATACGAGCAAATTGTCCCCTAGAATGAATTGATGTTAAGTTATCCATTTTAAGGAGTTTTCCCATGACAGCTGCAAACCTAGAAAGGAATTGATAGTTATAAAGTTCCAAAGCCAATTCCAGAATCCTAATCCAACTAACAGCCTTCCTTTCAACATCAGCATTGCTTAAAAAATTCGGTCTCCATCTTTGGACTATCAAATAGTTACATGCAACCATCCAAGGCCCTTCAAACAGAGCATGTTTATAGTCCTCTAAGGCAGAAAGCTGTACAACATAGAAACCCCTAGACATATCTATGATCCTGACCGTCCCCTTCTTTGGCCAGTCTCTGTTAATTTTGTTCCCCAACACCTTGAAAGCAACTCTCTTGCCCATAACAGACACAACAAGCATGTTAGCCCACTGTTTGCTCCACATCCGAATCGCATCGTCAAAGACATGAACCACTGGTGCACATGCATCCCTAAAAGTGATCTTATCCTTTAAGACCTCCATATCATTAAAACCAGAGCCAGTACCAATCTCCCAAACACCTTCTCCCTCAACCGCCAGACCTTTGACGTTGAGCAGAGCTTCTCTAAAGTTTTTGGGAGAACCACCTTGTTGCACTGATACCTCATTATCACGACTCCCTTCCCCGAGCTCTCTGGATTTCACCTTCTTCATAGCCCTATCAATTGCACCATCGCAATCGACCAGAACCGCCGCTCGGGAAGCTATAGTGCCCTAACACTAAAAGCTATCACTATCAAATCTGAAAACAAAACTGGAAAACCTTACCTCAAAGACGAAGTACGCAGAGGGAACCTTGAACGCCGGCCTTGAACTCCAGAGTGAACAAAGAAGCGCCACGATGGTTGAACTGAAACAAGCAGAGGAAGACCTGGAATACAACGCTCTGTCAAAGAAGAAAAAGGGGAAACCTGAAGCTTCCTTAGGGAGAAACGGAACCGACTTCCCCTCCGACTCACAAGCGCGATACTACAACATCATTTCTTCAATTAATTGATCACACACAAAAACCCTAACTTCTCGATTTGGAGAGAAATCAGATTACGATAGCGAAATCAGAGAAGGAACGCATCTTCACAGGAGTTGTTTGATGTTTCGTTCCAACGCTGAACTTGAAACCAAGAGAGATTCAGGTTAAGTTCATTCACGATACTATCATGACAACTTGTCTGTATGTTCTTATTTTCATCATATGCTTCTATTAGGATCTATTGTTTTTTTCTACTTTAGAATATTGTGTACTCTTAATCCACATATCTATTATGCTCACGTTCCACTATCTGTTGAGAGGAAAATGGATGCTAAAATGGTTCTTAGCATCCATTTGTTTTTATGCAAAAACAAATGGTATTTTGATTAAGCATGAACCTGTCAAGTCATATATATTTTGTGTGTGTATATAAGGTTTAATAAAATTAAGATGCTATCCAACCTGTGACTCTATTATATTAACATTACTCGTAGATGTATATTGTTTTAATTTTAATATTAAATATGAGACAATGATTTATAATAATTTAATATCCTACCTTCAAATTAAGGTTTAATATAATTTAAGTTAGCAATTAATTTAGTAAATTCTTTTCAAATGATTTTAGCAAAATAAGAGAGGTTGTATATTTAATCTATCTAGTGTTGCTTGTTTGTTTATGATGTTGTCTTTTGACGTGTTGGTGACTATGGATATTGACAGGAAGGACAAGTGGAATCATTGCACAAGACTGAATTGTAAGTGACTAAGAATAGATTAGGAATAGGATATGATTGACTAGGCACTTTCTAAATCATCCTAGTCACTTCCAAGTTCATTGTAAGTGATTAAGAATAGATTAGGAATAAGATAGGACTTGCTAGCCACTAGGAATGGCTTGCCACTTATGATCCTGACCGTCCCCTTCTTTGGCCAGTCTCTGTTAATTTTGTTCTCCAACACCTTGAAAGCAACTCTCTTGCCCATGACAGACACAACAAGCGTGTTAGCCCACTGTTTGCTCCACATACGAATCTCATCGTCAGAGACATGAACCACTGGTGCACATGCATCCCTAAAAGTGATCTTATCCTTTAAGACCTCCATATCATTAAAACCAGAGCCAGTACCAATCTCCCAAACACCTTCTCCCTCAACCGTCAGACCTTTGACGTTGAGCAGAGCTTCTCTAAAGTTTTTGGGAGAACCACCTTGTTGCACCGATACCTCATTATCACGACTCCCTTCCCCGAGCTCTCTGGATTTCACCTTCTTCGTAGCCCTATCAATTTCACCATCGCAATCGACCAGAACCGCCGCTCGGGAAGCCATAGCGCCCTAACACTAAAAGCTATCACTATCAAATCTGAAAACAAAACTGGAAAACCTTACCTCAAAGACGAAGTACGCAGAGGGAGCCTTGAACGCCAGCCTTGAACTCCAGAGTGAACAAATAAGCGCCACGATGGTTGAACTAAAACAAGCAGAGGAAGACCTGGAATACAACGCTCTGTCAAAGAAGAAAAAGGGGAAACCTGAAGCTTCCTTAGGGAGAAACGAAACCGACTTCCCCTCCGACTCACAAGCGCGATACTACAACATCATTTCTTCAATTAATTGATCACACACAAAAACCCTAACTTCTCGATTTGGGGAGAAATCAGATTACGATAGCGAAATCAGAGAAGGAACGCATCTTCACAGGAGTTGTTTGATGTTTTGTTCCAACGCTGAACTTGAAACCAAGAGAGATTCAGGTTAAGTTCATTCACGATACTATCATGACAACTTGTGTGTATGTTCTTATTTTCATCATATGCTTCTATTAGGATCTATTGTTTTTTTCTACTTTAGAATATTGTGTACTCTTAATCCACATATCTATTATGCTCACGTTCCACTATCTTTTGACGTGTTGGTGACTATGGATATTGACAGGAAGGACAAGTGGAATCATTGCACAAGACTGAATGTAGTTTACTACGACGACGGACATGAGTACACTGAGAGGAAAATACTCCACGAATAATTTATACATCGACTAAGGTGAGAGTTCCCTTTGTTTGGGGTACCTGCGGCCCTGAACGGTCTCTAGGTGTTATGTGTTATGTGCAACCGTTGTATGAGCAATGGTGTAGTTGTAAATTGCGATTTGAGCCCCAATGTATGTTCATTGTAGGAGCAATGAAATAAATGATTTAATGTGAGTACGTGCATACTTTGATGATATTTGTAACTACATGCAAATGTAATTAATGTACTTATTAGTATGTTGTGACAATGTAATTAATGTGCTTGTAAGTGTGTTGTGACCTGCTGTGTATGTTGTGGAAATAGTCTAGTGAGGCCCTTAATGAATTGTACTTAAGATAAATGATATGATGGTGTGAATAATTAGTTGTTATCGTCTTGTTGTTCGGGGTGGTGGTGTTGTTCTTGTCGTTGTTGCAGTTGTTGTCGTTGTCGTCGCTGTCGTTGTCGTTGTTAGACACCGCGTCTGATTTGGTTCATGTGTGTTCATCCTGTTGTTGTTGTTGTTGTTGTTGTTGTTGTTGTTGTTGTTGTTAGTAAGGGCATTATCGGACAAGGTATCCTGTTCGGGCATGGTATCTCGGTCCTCATAATCCTCTTGATTGTTGTTCTTCAGGGGATTATCAGGCACGGTATCCCAGTCCTGTTGTTGTTGTTGTTGTTGTTGTTGTTTTTGTTGATGATGATGATGGTGGTAAGCCATTATCGGGCGAGGTATCCCGTTTGGGCATGGTATCCTGATCTTGTTGTTGTTGTTGTTGTTGTTGTTGTTGTTGTTGTTGTTGTTGTTGTTGTTGTTGTTGTTGTTGTTGTTGTTGTTGTTGTTGTTGTTGTTGTTGTTGTTGTTGTTGTTGTTGTTGTTGTTGTTGTTGTTGTTGTTGTTGTTGTTGTTGTTGTTGTTGTTGTTGTTGTTGTTGTTGTTGTTGTTGTTGTTGTTGTTGTTGTTGTTGTTGTTGTTGTTGTTGTTGTTGTTGTTGTTGTTGTTGTTGTTGTTGTTGTTGTTGTTGTTGTTGTTGTTGTTGTTGTTGTTGTTGTTGTTGTTGTTGTTGTTGTTGTTGTTGTTGTTGTTGTTGTTGTTGTTGTTGTTGTTGTTGTTGTTGTTGTTGTTGTTGTTGTTGTTGTTGTTGTTGTTGTTGTTGTTGTTGTTGTTGTTGTTGTTGTTGTTGTTGTTGTTGTTGTTGTTGTTGTTGTTGTTGTTGTTGTTGTTGTTGTTGTTGTTGTTGTTGTTGTTGTTGTTGTTGTTGTTGTTGTTGTTGTTGTTTAGTTTGCACATCCTTGAGAAACTTGAATCCCAATTACCCCAATTCCTTTCCCTAATGCCCAATTTAAGATGGGAAGGGGGCCTCGACAGAGTCACCCCCTGTTCCAATTCCTCTTTGTATTGGCTGCCGAAAAGTTTGTTATCCTAATGCAAAGAGCCATGGAAACAAGATTATTCCAAGGAATGAAAAGAAGCAGCTAACCAACCTAAGAATGATTATGGTGTGCTTTCAACTGCTCTCAAGACTAAGAATAAACTTATCCAAGTTAGGACTGATAGTCCTTGGGAAGGATTTTAGATGGGCCAATGCAATCCTTGTAAGATTGGGAAGTAAAGTTTTAAAACTCCCAGCTAATTATCTGGGCATACTCTTGTGGGAAAATTCCAACAAGTTATCAACATGGAACCAGTCCTAAGGAGGGCGCGACCAAAATTGACCTCATGGAAGGCAACGATTCTATGTAAACAAAAGAAGACTTATGCTAATTAAAACCGTCTTAAATAATTTACTGCTGGAATACGTGAGCCTCTTCAAAATACCCAAAGGAGTGATTTTGAAAGTCATCAAATTACAGAAGCACTTCTTATGGTAGGGGATTTAAGAACAAAAAGGACTACCACTGATAAAGAGGTTAACCATTCAAAAACCAAAGGAAATGGGAGGACTCAGAGCTGATGATCTAACTAAAAAGAATGTTTCCCTCCTCTTCAAGTGGTGGTGTAGATTCTTAGAGGAGGGTAACCCGGATTAGAAAAGAGTGTGGACATACTAATCAAATAAGGATGGAAAAAATGGGGCAGGGAAAGCAATATTATCAGATTCTAGTTGCGTGGGATACATTGCTCAATTCCTTACCACTAAATGGCAAATTCCCAAGGATCTTCTCCGTCTCCCTTCAAAAGGATGAAAAGATAATGAACACGGGATTCCGGGATAGGTTTTAATGGCAGTGGAGCTTCAATCGGAGACTCAACCTCTTCCAATGGGAAGAGGAGCAACATGAGACCCTTCTAGCAACCTTAAAAGAAGTTTAGTTATCTAGTTTTGTCAGTGATAGGACCCAGTGGCACTTTAGCTTTCACCTTGCTGTCTTTGGCGAGTGCGTTTTTGTTGAGGTACTAGGATGAGGCATAGGAGTTTGGGAGGCTCTTTTTCATTTTAGGGCAGTTGTTCAGATTTCCCCTGGTGTTTTATTTGATATTAGTTGTGGGAGTGATTGTACAATTGATATTTTTTTTTAAATTTCTCAAATCTAGGGCTTTTAACACTTTACTAGAATAAGTGAGTACTATGTTTCTCTTTCGTGTAAATTTCCTAGAATTGGAAATGGATTCCCTCCCGTGAGACTTACAGCAGTTTTCTCCAATGAAATGTTCTGCATCCTCAAACTCTTTCTCTCTCTCATTTATAACACTTAAACGCCCCAACACCTATTTTTTTTTATTAAAGGGTCATGTTACGGATCCAAAAACAACTGCAGAGAATCTGCTACCCCAAAAATAATTAAGGGGTTTAACACCTTAATTATGCATGCTTACTTTCTTCTATTTTCCCAAAGCCCTCTCCTCCTATCCAAGTAGTGAGTAATTGTCTCCCACAAAAACCAAACCACACGTTGTCCAGTGATATGTAGAAAGAGAATGGTGAAAACAAGAAAATAAGAAGGTGTCACAGTACTAGAAGCGACAGTAGCCAGACTAAATTTTACTTTAAACAACCTTGAGAAACTTGAATCCTAATTACCCCAATTCCTTTCCCTACTACCCAATTTAAGATGGGATGGGGCCCTCGACAGGGTCACCCCTGCTCCCATTCCTCTTTGTATTGGCTGCCGAAATGTTTATTATCCGATTGCAAAGAGCCATAGAAACAAAGTTATTCCAAGGAATCAAAATAAGTAGCTCACCAACCTAAGAATGATTATGGACTGCTTTCAGCTTCTCTCAAGACTAAGAATAAACTTCTCCAAGTTGGAACTGATAGTCCGTGGGAAGGAAGTTAGATGGGCTAATGCAACAGCTGAAAGAATGGGATGTAAAGTTTTAAAACTTGCAACTAAATATCTGGGCATACCCTTGGGAGAAAAATCCAACAAGTTATTAGCCTGTGAACTGATCCTTAGGAGGGCACGGCAGAAATTGACCTCATGGAAAGCAAAAATTCTATCTAAAGCCAGAAGACTTGTGGTAATTAAATCCGTCCTAAAAAATGTACTCCTGGATTACATGAGTCTGTTCAAAAGGATGATACGATAATGAACATGGGAGTCCAAGATGAGTTTTAATGACAGTAGAACCTCAATTGGAGACGCAAACTCTTCCAATGGGACGAGGAGCAACATGAGACCCTCCTAGCAACCCTAAAAGAAGTTGAATTATCTAGTTTCACCAGTGATAGGACCTGGTGGCACTTTAGCTTTCGCCTTGTTGTCTTTAGCCAGTGCCTTTTTGTTGAGTTATTGGGGGTGAGACATAGGAATTGAGGAAGAACTTTTTCGTTTAAATGTAGCTGTCCAGAGTTTCCCCCTGGTGGTTTTTTTGGTACTACTTGTGGGAGTGATTCTACCTTTGATATATTTTTTAAAATTCTCAAAATTAGGTCTTTTAACACTTTATTAGAATAAGTGAGTACTATGCTTCTCTTCCATGTAAGTTTCTTAGAGTTGGAAATGGATCCCTCCTGTGAGGTTTACATCAGTTTTCTCTAATGAAATGATCTATATCCTCACACTCTTTCTCTCCCATTTATAACACCTAAATGCCCCAACACCTGTTTTTTTATTAAAGGGTCATGTTCCACTTGGATCCAAAAACAAATGCAGAGAATCTGGTACCTAAAAAATAATTAAGGCGCACTACAAAAAAAAAGGTCATTTGCGACGGCAAAGTCCCTCGCTAAATCACCAAATTCCCTCGCTAACAGTCATTTGCGAGGGAATTAGCGAGGGACAACGTCCCTCGCTAATTCCCTCCTCGCAAATGCGATTAGCGAGGGATTTGGGTCCCTCGCTAATTAGCGAGGGCAGTGTCCCTCTCTAGATCCCTCGCTAATGCTCAGCCACGTGGCCATGGTCCCTCGCTAAGTCCCTCGCTACTGCTCAGCCACGTGGCCACATTCCCTCGCTAATTCCCTCTCTAATGCTCAGCCACGTGGCCACGTTCCCTCGCTAACCCCCTCGCTAATGCTCAGCTACGTGGCAACCTTCCCTCGCTAACGCCCACGCTACTGCCCAACCACGTGGCCACATTCCCTCGCTAAGCCCCTCGCTAATTCCCACGCTAATGCTCAACCTGATGAAATTTTTTTTTTATTTTATCTGCTTTTATACCTGTTTATTTTATTAATAAATAATAAAATCTAATAACATAAAATACATAAAATAGTTTAAAATAAAAATTATCCAATAACAAAATATTTGAATCAACAACACTTAATCTGAAATGTTATAACAAAATATTTAATCAACAAAACTAAAAGCTGCCACCATCAGACTCCTCAGCTTCCTCCTCAGCTTCCTCCTCAGCTTCCTCTTCATCTTGCTGCTGCTCATTTTGCTTCATATTCTTAAAATACTTAAACATCAGCTCCTGCCTACGGGTCACCTTCTCATAATCTTGCTGCATCTTTCTCATCGCCTCAGAGGAGGTCCTGACCTCCTGTCGAGTCTCGTGCAGCTCCTGCTCCAGCCGCCTGATATGTTCTGTCTCCGCAGGAGTATAAGCTGGTCGACTCCGTCTTCTGCTGCTCTCGGCCCCAGACTGACTCATACATGGAGCCATGGGCCCCGTACCATACAGGCGACCCTTAGACCAACCTACTGTCTTCTCCCAATGTTTGTTTGCCAGATCTCTCATCTCAGGAGTAAGTTGGCCAAATGAATCAGGGTTCCAGCTCCCCTGAGTTAGCTGAGTCATGAACTCATTTATTTGCTCCTGTTTTGAATAACCACAAATTAGCGCTCCATTTTGACAAATGAACATTATATAATACAAATCAATATGTATATTTACCTGGGTCATCTTGGAGCGCTCATCAACATACTCGCCAGTGCCTTTCCTCACATGGGTGGCTCTATGCAGCTCAGGAGCAGTGATAGGGCGTCCTGCCTTCTTACTCTGTAAGATGAAACACATTTTTAAAAATTGCTAACTAATTAAATAATATAAAAAACACATAGATGTGAAAAATAATTTACCATTCTAGCAGCATGCTGAGCCTGGTTGATGGACCCACCGCAGTGAAGCGAGCCACCCTTTTCCGAGTTTCTATTATTTTTGGCTTTTGCAGCAGTGTCCTTGAAAGCCTCTGAAGCCCAATGGCTCTTGAAGGCATTCCAAATCTCATCACTCATGTAGGAAGGCTTCTTATCTTTACAGCGGAGCTTATAAAGCAAATCAGAAATTTGAGCGCCCATCCTTCTGAAAAAAATTCTCCGCACATTGTCACCGTCTTCTGTGTCCCAAGTTACTCTGGTCTGTATTATATTAAACGTTATTAAACATAAAATTTAAACAAACAATGTAATGACAAAATAATTAACACTTACCCTAAAGAAGTCTAGCAGATCATTTCTTTCATCTTCTTCGACATTGCTCCACTTTTTATGGAACGTTTGAAAATATCGTTTGCGGATGACATGAGTGATGTTTGATGAAGCTACCTTTGCAGGAAGAAGCCTGCATATTGAAAGATATATCAAACAATTATCAAATATATATAAGTTGTTGCATAATTAACTTTAAAAAAACAAACAATATAATACTTACGCGTTACCACTGCTATAAATGACTTTGAGTCTGATACCATTAATAACAATCACCTCCACTCTCTCGTCATCAGTGGATGAATCAGCATCAACATTACCCCCACCAACATCATGTACATCATGCTGAATATCATCCTGGGGATCTGGTGTAGGCATAGATAACCCAGCTGATGGACCTATATGTCCAGATGATGAGCCTATATGCCCAGGTGGTGCGCCAAACCCAGCTGCTGCGCCATACCCAGCTGGTGAGCCTATATGCCCAGGTGGTGCGCCAAACCCAGCTGGTGCGCCATACCCAGCTGGTGCGCCAAACCCAGCTGCTGCGCCATACCCAGCTGCTGCGCCATACCCAGCTGCTGCGCCAAACCCAGCTGCTGCGCCATACCCAGCTGCTGCGCCATACCCAGCTGTTGGGCCCGTATAATGCCCATGAGATGGTAAATGAAACCATCCAGGGCCAGATGGAGCCGAAGGTTGTGGGGCAGTAGATGGTGGGCCCACAAACGAATTATGGCTCCTCATATTCCCAATATTAAGTTCCACCTCACGATTACGCCTCCTCCTAGGAGGTTCACCGGTCATAGTCTTCTTCCCTTTATTAGGACGTCTCGGTGGTGGGTCAGAACCTCCTCCTGGATCCATATCTATTAAAAAATAGAAAGAAAATGTGATAAAGAACAATATTGATATATTAATTTAAAGACAACATAATGAGTCATAAAGAACAATATTGATATATTAATGATTCTAATAAATTTAAAGACAACATAAGTAGACAACATATATAAGATTAATCATATACAACTAGGAGTCATCATCACATAAGGAGTCAATCGGTTCAAATTCATATTTCTCTTATTCATCTTCATTCTCTTCATCATCTTCATATTCATTCTGTTCTTCATCTTCATTCTGTTCTTCATCTTCATCAACTTCTTCAACTAGGTGTCTATCATCACATAAGGAGTCAATCGGTTCAAATTCAAGCACCTCATCTACTCCCGAAATTTCATCCACCTGATAAGGAACCTCATCCTCCGCATCAGTGCCTTCAATGTGACCCCGTGGTTTTGTCTTAATTGCAACACACCATCCTCTCTGAGTTGATGGATATGGAACATAATACACCTGCCTCACATTTTCTGCCATGATAAATGGATCATAAAGTTTATACCTTCCATTCATTCGAATGTCCACGGTATTACATTTTGGATTCAATTTCATTCCTCTAACAGATGGATCAAACCATCTACAGAAAAACAAAACTATTCTCTTTTCATAGTCTAACCGTGGGTATTCAAGTTCATATATGCGTTCGATCACACCGTAGAAGTCATTTTCACCTCCTCCTGTTTCACCTTTAACATATACCCCACTATTAATTGTTTTTTTTCCCTCACTCCATGATTGGGTGTCAAATTTGTAACCATTAACTAGGTACGTGTGCCACTCGGTCACCTCAAGAAAAGGACCATTGGCTAAGTTCCTCAAGTGTCGGATTTGGGGAGTTGGTTCTGCTTCATAAACCTAAGTAAACCACATATGGAAAAAATAAGTTATGTCTCATATTTACTTTAAAGAATTATTCAGCGCCTTGGGGATTTGGTTACTTACTCTAGCCTTAAACCAGGATGGAAAACTTTCATTTATACGAATAGAAGATTCTTCAACGCCTATACCCTCAATTCGTAAGAATGCACTGAAAAAGAAATATTATTACTCTTTAGATTGAAAGTTGATCAAATTATTATTTAACTTCATACAGTATAGATTAACTGAATTGGAGCATACTTACTCAAGATATGGTTTAACTTCAGTGCAATTGATCAAGACATGAACATGTGCTGATTTATGCTCTTTATCTGATAAGTAATTGGTTGACTTCTTACCCGAAGGGCGACCGGGTTTGATAAACACAGATAAAGTGAGCGGGTGTCAAAGAAACCGGGAGGAAATATTCTCTCCAACTTACAAATAATGAAAGGAATATTCTGCTCCATCTTAATAAGATCATCCCTTCTCAATGTTGAAGAGCACATATTTTTAAAATATTGACTCACTTCAATAAGTGGTTCCAAAACACACTTTGGTAATGAATTAAAAGCAATTGGAAGCAAACACTCCATGAATACATGACAATCATGACTTTTCATCGCATACATCTTCCCGGTGTTCACATCGGCACATCTTGCAAGGTTAGAAGAATAACCATCTGGCATCCTCAATTCTTTCAACCATCGACAAACATTTTTCGCTTCATCTGGTGTTAGACAGTATTTGGCTTTGGGTTTTAACATCTTCCCATTAGGCATTTCCACCAAATTCAAATCAGATCGATGTTTGCTACAATAAAGAGCAGAATCCAATCTAGCCTTATTATTGTCTTTGGTTTTATCTTTCACATTCATCACAGTGAAAAATATGTTGTCAAAGAAATTCTTCTCGATGTGCATAACATCAAGATTGTGCCTCAACAAATTATCTTTCCAATATGGGAGATTCCAAAATATGCTTTTTTTTGTCCAACTGTGCCACCGTCCATAACCATCCACCCGGGTGAGCTCCCCTACCTCTGTGGCTTCTGGAAAATCCATAACTCTGCTCCAGATTTCACCTGATGTCAACAAAGGCGGTGGTCCATCTGTTTCAACTGCCCCTTTCCTGAAGGCCTTCTTGTTCTTTCTAAATTTATGATCTTGCGGTAAGAATCTACGATGCGAGTCAAACCAAGAACTCTTGCCCCCGTACTTTAGCGTAAACGCTTTTGTGTGTTCCATGCAGTGCGGACATGCATATTTACCGTGAGTCCCCCAACCAGACAACATACCATAAGCAGGAAAGTCGTTAATTGTCCACATCAATGCAGCTCTCATCATAAAATTTTTCTTTTGTGCTGCATCATATGTCAAAACACCCCCCCACAATCTCTTAAGATCATCAATCAGAGGTTCCAAAAAGATATCAATGTTAGCTTTTGGATTGGATGGACCAGGTATCAAACAAGTCAAAAACATATACGGTTTAGTCATGCACATCTCAGGAGGAAGATTGTAAGGGGTAACAATGACTGGCCAACAAGAGTAGGGTGACGCCGATGCTTGGATATATGGAGTAAACCCATCAGAGCACAAACCAAGCCGAACATTCCGTGGGTCTGAGGCAAAATCTGAATGCACTTGATCAAAGTGCTTCCACGCTTCACCGTCGGATGGGTGGCGTAAAATGTCGTTCGAGGTACGCCTATTGTCATAATGCCAAGTCATTTTCTGCGCAATTTCGGCCGATGCAAACATTCTTTGCAACCTTGGAACTATAGGCAAATAGAACATCGACTTTACAGGGATAGGTTTATAATTACGTTTTGCCCCTTTACGATCATGATACCTTGGGCTTCCACAGAATTTGCATTCAAGTAGCTCACCATCATTTTTACCAAATTCGTTGTTGTAAAACAACATGTGCCCTTTCTCACAACAATCAATCTTCTTAAATTTCAATCCCAGCTTCGAAACTAACATTTTTGCTTCATAATAACTTTTTGGCAAATTATCCTTATTAGGTGTTGCTTCCAACATCATTTCAGTCACATAGTCTAAACCCACCTCAGAAATATTACTCATGGACTTGAGAGCTAAAAGTTTCACACACATAGATAATTTTGAATGTGGCGAGCCTTCAAACAACGGTGTGTTTGAATCTCTTAACAAATTATAAAAAATTTGTGCTTCTTCATTTGGAAGTTCATCATTATCATCATATTGAGGCTCATCAAATGGCACATTCACCCTGAGACCATCGCAAATCATGTTTTGCATCGACTCAAAAATTTCATTACGTGGAACACCAACACCAGAACTGCTTGAAGCCCCTATCTCAAAATTTTGAAATTGTTGTTCTCCATGGTCTACCCAAATCCAATAATTAGGCCTAAACCCCCAATGATACAAGTGATCCCTGATTTCATCATCGGTCATAATAGGTTCACCGTCGCATTTTAAGCATGGACATCTAACCCCTTTTTCCTGTTGAGCCAATTCATGTCGCCACGCTACCACAAGAAACTGTTCAACCCCAATTACAAAAGATTCCTTTAAACCCGCTCTTCTCGGATATAACCGATCATACACCCAATCACGATTAAATTCATACAAATTCATCTACACGTATTTAAGAAAACGTGTTAGATAACATTCCCAATAATATTTCAAGTTAGTGGCATCAATATGATCTCAGTGGAGATGATTTCGAGCCGAATATGGGGGTTAAGGACAGCACAAAACCCTTTTCCATCCAAGTAGTGAAGGAAGTTATTTCATATAACTCCCAACCTTACCGTTGTTAGTATCGTCTCGCAATTATCTCAATGGAGATGATTTCGAGCAAAATATGGGGGTTAGGATGTCCCTCACCCTTTTCCATCAACAACACACAGTCATCTAACCTAGGGTTCATCAAAACAATAATTAAATATTTTTCAATTAAACTAACCGTTATGAGATTGACGTCTGTTGCGGTTGTTCGGTGACGATGCGCACTCTGGTGCGGTTCTTAAACTCCAAACACCAACGATGTCAATCCTAAATCAATCAAAAAACATAAATCAAAACAAATTTAAAAAATCAATATCAAAAAAATATCATAAAAAAAATGTCAAAACCTACAAAAGGGAGAGGGCAGAAATTCGTGGTGGTGGTGGCGGCGGTGGTGGTGGCGGCGGTGCACAGTTAAATTTCGCAGGTGAGAGAGAGAGAGGCTGAGAGAGAGGGGCTGAGAGAGAGACAGCAGAAAGTAGGTGCTGGTGGTGGTGGGTGGTTGTGACGGTGGTGGTGGGTGGTTGTGACGGTGGTGGTGGGTGGTTGTTGGCCGTAGGTGAGAGAGAGAGGCGGAGAGAGAGAGGGCGAGATGGCGGAGAGGAGCTGTCGTAGGTAGGTGAGGATGGTGGTGGTGGTTGTGAGGGTGGTGGCGTTGGCGGCGTTGGCGGCTTCTCGGTGGCCGTAGGAAGAGAGAGAGGCGGAGAGAGAGACGGTGAGGAGGCGAAGAGAGAGAGCCGGAGTGAGGAGGTGACGGAGAGAGGAGGTCGTAGGTAGGTGATGGTGGTGGTGCGGCGGCCGTCGTAGGTGAGAGAGAGAGGCGGAGAGAGAGAGGCGGAGAGAGAGAGGCGGTGAGAGAGAGGAGAAGAGAGAAATGAGGGTTTCTGTTTTGAGATTCAGTTTTGGAAATTAATTTGACATTAGCGACGGCATGGGCCGTCGCTAACCGTTACGCCCATTTCCACGCAGTTCCACGCGTTGAACGGTCAAAAAACATTTGCGAGGGACACTATAGCCGTCGCTAATTTTTCCCGCCCAGGTCATTAGCGACGGCCTGGCCGTCGCTATTGCTAAAATTTCCGTCGCTAATGCTTAAAAAAATTCGACAGCTCTATGCCCTCGCTAATGCCGTCGCTAATATCAGTTTTTGCGAGGGACTTGAAGTCCCTCTCTAATTCCGTCGCTAAAGGCAACATTTTTTGTAGTGGCGTTTAACACATTATTATTATTATTATTATTATTATTATTATTATTATTATTATTATTAAGATAAAGTAGGGACTATCATTCTCTTCTGCATGCTTACTTTCTTCTATTTTCCCAAAGCCCTCTCCTCTTATCCAAGTAGTGAGTAATTGTCTCCAACAAAAAACCAAACCACACGTTGTCCAGTGACATGTAAAAAGAGAATGGTGAAAACAAGCAAATAAGAAGGCGTCACAGTAGCCACACTGAATTTGACTTTGCATAACCTTGAGAAACGTGAATCCCAATTACCCCAATTCCTTTCCCTACTGCCCAATTTTAGATTGCATGGAGGCCTCAATAGGGACACCCCTGTTCCCATTCCTCTTTGTATTGGCTGCCAAAATGTTGATTATCCTATTGTAAAGAGGCATGGAAACAAGGTTATTCCAAGGAATAAAAATAAGTAGCTCACCAACCTAAGAATGATTATGGACTGCTATCAGCTGCTCTCAAGACTAAGAATAAACTTCTCCAAGTTGGGACTGATAGTCCGTGGGAAGGAAGTTAGATGGGCTAATGCAACAGCTGAATAAATGGGATGTAAAGTTTTAAAACTCGCAACTAAATATCTAGGTAGCCTTGGGAGAAAATTTCAACAAGTTATCAACCTGTGAGCTGGTCCTAAGGAGGGCGGGACAGAAATTGACCTCATGAAAGACAAAGATTCCATCTAAAGCGAGAAGACTTGTGCTAATTAAATCCGTCCCAAAAAATTTACTTCTGCATTAGATGAGTCTATTCAAAATACCAAAAGGAATATTTTGAAAATCATCAAATTACAGAGACAGTTCTTTAGGTAGGGGATTGGAGAACCAAAAGGACTACCACAGATAAAGAGGCTAAGCATTCAAAAACCAATGGAAATGGTAGGACTCAGAGCTGATGATCTAACTATAAAGAATGTCGCCTTCCTCTTCAAGTGGTGGTGTAGATTCTCAGAGGAGGGAAACCCACTTTGGAAAAGAACACTTTTCTCCATGCATAACCTAAATCAACAAAGCAAATCATCAAACAACAAGCAAGGGGGTTTCAGGAAGTACTTGGAAAGGTATCCCTGGAGTTGCGAGCTGGGGGGAGAATGTGGGCAAACTAATCAAAAAAGGTTAGAAACAACGAGTGAAGGAAGACAATATTACTAGATTCTAGTGGGGTGGGATACGTTGATGAGGTCCTTACAACTAAAAGACAAATTTCCTAGGCTTTTCTTCGCCTCCCTTCAAAAGCATGATACGATAATGAACATGGGATTCAGTGATGGGTTTCAATGGCAGTGGAACCTCAAATGGAGACACAAACTCTTCCAATGGGAGGAGGAGCAACATGAGAACCTCCCTAGAAACCCTAAAAGAAGTTGAATTATCTAGTTTCACTAGTGATAAGACCTGGTGGAACTTTAGCTTTCACTTTGTTGTCCTTAGCCAGTGCCTTTTTGTTGAGTGAGGCATAGGAATTTGAGAACTCTTTTTCGTTTTAGGGGAGCTGTCTAGAGTTGCTCCAGAAGGTTTTTTTGATACTAACTATAGGAGTAATTCTATCTTTGATATGTTTTTTTTAAGTTTCTCACAATTAGGGATTTTAACACTTTACTAGAAAAAGTGAGGACTATGCTTCTCTTCCGTGTAAGTTTCCTAGAACTGGAAATGGATTCCCTCCCATGAGATTTACAGCTGTTTTCTCTAGTGAAATGATCTACATCCTCAAAATCTTTCTTTCTCCCATTTATAGTAGCTAAACGCCCCAACAACTTTTTTTATTAAAGGGTCATGTTCCATTTGGATCAAAAAAACAACTGCAGAGAGTCTACTACCCCTAAAATTAGGGCGTTTAATACCTTATTATTATTAAGAAAAAGTAGGGGCTATTCTTCTCTTCTGCAAGCTTACTTTCTTCTTGTTCCTCAAAGCCATCTCCTTCTATCCAAGTAGTGAGTAGTTGTCTCCCTCACCAAACTAAACCACACGTTGTCCAGTGAGAAGTAGAAAGAGAATGGTGAAAACAAGGAAATAAGAAGGCGTCATAGTACTAGAAGCGACATTAGACACACTGAATATTACTTTGCACAACCTTGAGAAACTTGAATACCAATTACCCTAATTCCTTTCCTATTACCCAATTTAAGATGGGAAAGGGGCCTCGACAGGGTTACCCCTGTTCCCATTCCTCTTTGTATTGGCTGCCGAAATGTTTATTATCCTATTGCAAAGAGCCATGGAAACAAGGTTATTCCAAGGATTCAAAAGAAGTGGCTCACTAACCTAAGAATGATTATGGACTATTTCAGATGCTCTTAAGACTAAGAACAAACTTCTCCATGTTGGGATTGATAGTCCTTGGGAAGAAAATTAGATGGACCAATGCAATGGCTGAAAGAACGAGATGTAAATTTGTATAACGCCTAACTAATTATCTTGGCATACCCTTAGAAGAAAATATCAACAAGTTATCAACATGGGAACCGTTCCTAAAGGAGGGCGCAGAAAAAATTGACCTCATCGAAAATAAAGATTCTATCAAAAGCTGGAAGACTTGTGCTAATTGAGTGTTTTCAAATTACAGAGACAGTTCTTCTGGTAGGGAAATCAGGAACAAAAAGGACTACCACTGATAAAGTGGCTAAGCATTCAAAAGCCAAAGGAAATGGGAGGACTCAAAATTGATGATCTAACTGTAAGGAATGTTTCCCTCCTCCACAAGAGGGGTGGAGATTTTCAGATGAAGGAAGCCCTCTTTGGAGAAGAATAGTGTGCTCCATGCATAACCTAATTCAACAAAGCAAATCATCAAACAACAAGCAAGATGGGTTTTAGGAAGTATTTGGAAAGGTATCGTCAGAGTTGGAGCTGGGGTAAGAATGTGGACACACTAATCAAAGAATGATGGAAAAAGTGGGTGAGGGATGGAAAAACTATTAGATTCTAGTGGCATGGGATACGTGGATCGGGTCCTTACCACTAAAAGATAAATTTCTAAGGAAATTCTCTATCTCCCTTCAAAAGGATGATAAGATAACGAACATGGGGTCCTGAGACGAATTTCTATGGTAATGGAACCTCAACTAGAAACGCAACCTCTTCCAATGGGAAGAGGAGAAACTTGAGACTCTGCTAGAAACCCTAATTTAGTTAGTTGAGTTATCTAATTTAGTCAGTTGTAGGACCTGGTGGCACTTTAGCTTTGACAGTGAGTGCTCAGTTAGATCGTTTTTCAAAGCTTGATATTGAATGTCAACAAACTAAGAGCAGTTTGGAAGGGTTTGTCACCACCAAGAGCGGAACTACTAACGTGGTCCATACACCAAGATAAACTAAATAGAAGGAGCTACGTGATGAAACTTCCAATGATCACCACAAATGAAGTTAGTTTTCCTCTCTAGAGGAGGAGAAGTTTGTTCAACACCTCATCCTACAATGTGAATACTCTTGGAGGGTATGGGGTAGGGTATTGAATTTCTGGAATATGCAGATCCAAATCTTATCTAGCTTGCACCCAGTGGTTCGACACTAGGTGTGGGGGGATAGAAGGAAACTTGCAAATGAGACTCTGGATATTACTACACTATGTAACCACCTGGACCCTCTAGAATCTCTATAATCAGATTGTGTTTGAAAAAGAGAAGACAGATTGATACCAAGTTCAATATCGGATAAATTAAAGGTTTGGCTTCTGGATGAAAGATGTGAGGCTAAATATCCATATAGCCCAAATGAACTAGTGTCAAATCTTGAGGGCGTCTTGTCATGGAAGAAAAACCCTAAACCTAGAGAATTTGTCATGTGGCAACCCCCACCATTAAGGAAATGGAAATGGAATGTTGATGGATCGGCATGAGGTAAACCAGGACCAACAAGTATTGGACGGGTACTTCGTGACTCAAACGAGTTTATTTTAGCAAAATTTGCAGCTTTGGTAGGAATTAGAGAATCAAATGGAGGGAAATTTTTGGCAGTAGTGTTTGCCCTCAAAATATCCAAGGATAAGGAATGGTTGTCTATTGGAAGCCTTATTGTTGAATCAGACTCAAAAATAGCACTGGCATGCATAAAGAGCAGCTACGTGTGGCACCTAGGATTCTTTGGAAACAAACTGAAAAACCTACTCATTATTTTGACAAATGTTTCTTTGTCCACACGAATAAGGACGAAAACAATATCGTGGTTAGCCTTGCCAAAGAGGGCTCAATCAATGGATAAAATGGTTTTGCCAATAGTTGCATAACACGAAGTTGCTAGTACAATATACATAGTGCTAGGACAATGGTAAGGAGGGTTGAAGTTCTTTGATGATTTTCTGCTTTGGTCATCTCACCTTGAAGGAGAGTGGCCAGACCATCATTTGCCTTAACCTTGAGCTTTATGGTCCTCATAATCAATAATTATTACCATGTACATTATGAATCTGTTACCCATCATTGTCTTGTGTTCTCCCCTTTCTTAGAGAATGGTTGCAAGCATTGAAGAATTTGGAGAGTAAACAACAGAGTGTGGTGCTTTGGTGGAGAGAAATCTCAAAGAATGTTGATCGGTGTGCTTTAATCATGGCATAATCATCATGTTATAGGGTGTGTGCATAGAGTTAATCGCAGATTTTCGTCAAGTGAGCGTTTGTGAGTTTGGTGTTCTCCATAGCGTGCATTCTTGATATACGTGGTGTAAATATGGTGTTATCATAACTTTAAAAACAATGGTGTTCCCTTTGGCTTATACTCTCAAGGTGTTCTTATAAGTTTGTAGTTGTCATTTGGTATCTTACTTAGCCTTCTGAGCACATGATTAGGCGCCACCCTTCCTAGAAAGGGCCCATTGGACGTACTCAATGGTGCTGGGGTGGAATTAACATTAAAGAAGCCAGGTGTAGTCAAATTTGGGAAGCTCGTTTTCGTCTTAGGGGAGCTATCCGGAGTTTCCCAGATGGTTTTTGATACTAGCTTGTGGGAGTGATTTGGCCTTTGAGTATTTAAGGGTGTAGCCAAATTTATTTGTAGCAGTGGCTTACATGTCTTTGGTAAAATTAATTGGATTTGGCTTGCTTTTTGTGGTACAATACATAACCTTGTCACATGCTTTTTGTAACATCCTGTATTTAGTCTTCGTTAAAATTTAAAGACATTATTTATTCGATAAATAGAGATATGCAACTAAATTTGGAATGGATGAAATTGAATTCAAATCCCAAATGACTCACAAAAGCTGTAATATCATATCACAAGTTCCAGAAACAGAAATTGTTTTTAGAACACCAACTGAATCATGCAACCAAATTTAATAGCATCAAACGGGGAACCAATCCCTTTTATTATGAAAGGGAGCACAAAAGGTCTTAAGTGAGTTGAGCTCATAAAAACACACACACTTCAGATTTCTAAGATGAGAAAGAGGAGAGAACTTATATATATAAAGAGAGAGAGAGGTCGAAAGGTACGAGCTCGTACGAACTGGTACGCATTCGCACGAACCGGTACGAACTCTTACGAAATGGTACGAACTAGTGCGATACGGAAAGACAACATATAGACTAGATTAAGGTACTCCATTGAATACTCTAATAAATGAGTGAAGCCACCAAATGGGAAGCAGCTACCACATGCAACCCTCAAAGCTTCACTCCTAGCTCCAAGACCCACATGCAAATGAAATGGAGTAGCTAGGAGATGGTTTCCATTTCTCTGTTTTTGGAGTTTCGGTGTTGAGATTCTTGTTCTGATGAGTGAGAAAGAGTGTAAGAAGGTGGCAAGTTTTAGCTGGTTGAATGTTGATGAAATGAAGAAGAAGGGTTCACTCTCTCTCATTCTTTCTCTCCCTCAACTTGTCTCTTTCTTTCTCTTCTCAGTCTTTCTTTCACTTTCAGCTGAAATGATAAATGAAAAATGTTTTTCCCTCTTCACTCTCTTTTTGTTTCAAACGGTCAGGTGGTGTAAATAAGGGTTTGTGCCTATTGGGTTGGGTTATGCGCCCAGCCCAACTTATGGGTGTAAGTAGGAATTTGCTGAAAACACCTTCCCTTTCCCTTTCCTAATGGATTTTGTTTCTCACTTCCAATGAAAAAGGGTAAGTTTAAAGGTTCACACAAGTCTAATAGTTCAATCAATTCACAATTCATCTAATAAAAGAAATTACATAGATCAATCATCATCACATTTCTTGTCAAAAAAAATCATCATCACATTTAAATTATTTTAAGATAGCAAAGAATGTAATAATCAAAGTAATCTTTTATTACTTTGGTATTACACTTTTCTTTCATCGAGTGGCCGTTGCATTGGACCATGACCAGTAGCTCTTTCAAGGAATGCAATGTGGATTACTAACTTGTGCAATCAAATGCAAGTTGTGTTGGTGATTAGCTGGTGCCTGTTGGCTTCTTGGTGAGGAGGGTGAGGTGTTATTTAGGGACTGTTAGTGATTTGTAATTTGCTTGATTTATTTTTGGTTCTTGATGTATTCTGTTTGGTTGTCATAGGTATATCACTATTTTGGTGTATTCCCCACATTAGGGTCTTTTCTTTGTTTGTCATGATAGGTGTTGTATTTGGTTTAGTCTAACTCTTCTAGCAAATTGTTGCAGGAACTTTGAAATTTACTTAATTATTATATATATATTTATAGGCAATGACTTATGATACTAAGGAATTCTTTAGTAACAATTACTAAATTTTCGGTGACCATTATACAACAATCCAATGGTTAGTATATACTAACCATAATTTAGTGTTTGTGTGGTGAGTGAGCGGGTAAATGAAAACACTGATTAGTACATACTAACCACAATTTAGTGTTGGTGTGGTCACCGAATTTTTTCATTGACGGGAATATAACTATTATACCCATTTAGTAACAATTACTAAACTATTATTTAGTACTCTAAGTCAGACTTTTATATATATATATATATATATATATATATATATAAAACCTAAGAAATGGGCCTGAATGAATTCCTACCTCAAGAAAAAATCACAAATATAATTACATATTGTTGATCCGAGTAGGTTCCCAAGAAAGAGAGGTGGGTCACAGTGGACACTCTTAAGTACCAAGTCTTTCCTAGCCAAAACTTTCCCCAAACCACACTGGTTTCAAGAACAAGCCAAAGAGATTACTGGGATGAGTCGCGGACTAGGTCGCTCTCTTTAAGACGTTTCGCGGCACTGCTCGAAGGTGCAAGCAGACTATCAACCACGACGTCCCTAGGATAAAACAGCCCAGTATGATTACCACTACACAGTGAATAACCGCTCGAGATATACACCTCAATATGGTTATTTAACCACTCAGAAATATGGCGCTTATGCTACTCAAGAAAAATGACTTGAGGTATGATTTAACGTCAAGCCTAAGATGAAGAAAAGAAAAAAAAATTCGAGAGAGGAGAGAAGACTGGAGGAAGGATTTATCGTCCAGTTGGTGTGTTTTGCAAATGAGGAGAGGCTTTCCTTTTATAGGTTTTTTCCACTATAGAAGTGATTAACCTATCCGATGTGGGGCTTTTTCCAATTCACACACAAAGAGTCTATCCAATGTGGGACATTTTCCAATTCACACACAAAGAGTTCCAACAATCCCCCACTTGAATTTAAAAAGGAGTTTCAGAAGTAGTGTCAAACGCTTCCATAAGATTGTGCATAAGCAGAGGTGTTGTACGACTTGAACCTTGCATAGCGGTTAAGATGTAGATTCAACAAGAGTGACTCGTAGTCTTGAACTCTATCTCTAATCGTCAAAACCACACACAACCCTTTCCATAGGTGTATTCTCAAATGCCCGTGCGTTTATGGCCCTGCACGTCTATCCCAGTTTAGTGAACGCTCTAGGAATTTCTGCCCAAAATGCCATAGGAAGCGGCCCCACTTCCACATTCACAAAGGTGAGTCTATCAAGAGTACTCCTGTAGCTAGGTACTCCACTCCACTTAGAGTATAGATCTCATTAAGAGTTTCTATTATCTCAACCTTACATTGCTTCAGGAATCATGCTTCTTTACCTTTAATAGCACGTTCATCTCCTATGACTTCACAACTTGTTATTACCCATTGAACATAATTCTTGGGATCTCCAGTCTTTTAGGTCGGGTTACCATCGTGATTGACTCATGGTTCTAAAGGCAGTAGTCCCATCTTTTGAGATGTATTTTGGACTTTCTCTCTAGCTAATCCTTTCGTCAAAGGATCGGCTAAGTTCTGATCAGTGCGTACATGATCCACTCTCACAGCTCCTTTTGTTAGTAACTGTCTAACTGTGTTGTGCTTACGACGTATTTGTCGTCTCTTACCGTTGTAATAACGATTCTCTATTTTTGCAATAGCCGCGGTACTATTGCAGTGGATCAACACAGCTGGCATCGGTTTTTCCCATAAGGGAATCTCTGCTAGTAGGCATCTTAACCAGCTAGCTTCTTCACTGGCTGTCGCTAGTGCTATCATTTCGGATTCCATAGTGGACTGAGCCAGAATGGTCTGTTTTTTAGATTTCCAGGATACGGCACCACCGGCTATACTAAATATATAGCCACTAGTTGCTTTGGAATCATCTGACAGAGTGTTCCAATCAGCGTCACTGTACCCTTCAAGTACAGCTGGAAATCTCTGATAGTGTAATCCTAGATTCATGGTTCTTTTAAGATATCTCATGACTCTTTCAATGGCATGCCAATGCTCGATACTAGGTCGACTAGTAAACCTGCATAGCAATCCCACAACATAGGCAATGTCGGGTCTAGTACAATCAGTAGCATACCTTAGGCTGCCAATGATGCTCGCATATTCCGTTTGTCTAATGCTGCCACCAGTGTTCTTAAAAAGTTTGACACTTGGATCATATGGTCAACATGCAGGTTTACAATCAAAATAATTGTATTTCTTTAAGATCTTCTCAATATAATGAGATTGATCCAAAGAAATTCCTTTCTCGGACCTAGTGATCTTGATACCGAGGATTACATTAGCTTCTCCGAGGTCTTTCATATCAAAGTTGTTGCACAACAATGATTTCACCTTATTTGTGGCATGAATGTTTGTTCCAAATATGAGTAGGTCGTCTACATAGAGACAAATGATAGTGCAAACGTCATTCTCAGTTTTGTAATAAATGCACTTGTCACTTTCATTCACTTTGAACTCATTCGATATAATCAAATTATCAAACTTCTCATGCCATTGTTTGGGAGCTTGTTTGAGACCATACAGAGACTTGTCCAACTTACAGACCTTGTGTTCTTGCCCATGGACTACAAAACCTTCAGGTTGCTCCATATAGATTTCTTCTTCTAATTTGCCATTTAAAAAGGCGGTCTTTACATCCATTTGGTGTACTTCTAAGTTATAAATAGAAGCCAGAGCAATTAGTACCCTTATGGATGTAATTCTGGTAACGGGCGAATATGTATCGAAGAAATCTATGTTCTCTCTTTGTCTAAAACCTTTGGCTACAAGGCGAGCCTTGTACTTATCAACAGTGCCATCAGGTTTTAGCTTCTTTTTCAGAATCCATTTACAACCAATGGGTTTGCTACCAGAAGGCAGGTACACCAAGTGCCATGTCTTGTTAGACTCTAGAGAATCCATCTCATCATTTATGGCTTCTTGCCACAAGTCAGCATCCAATGAAGACAGAGCTTCGTGAATGCTAGTAGGATCCTCCTCTAATGTATAGACCGTGTAGTCGGGTCCATAGTCTTTAGCAACATGTGCTCTCTTACTTCTTCTAGGTTCTATTTCCCTTTCTACGTTGTTTTCAACGCTCCTAGGCACAGGAAACTTACTAGTTCAAGAGCCCCCACTATTTCTTGATTTAAAGGGAAATTTACTTTCATAGAAGTCAACATCGTTTGACTCAGTGGTTACTTTTGCATTCAGGTCATAAAATCTGTATGCTTTGTTGTTTACTGCATAACCAATGAATACACATTCATAGGCTCTACTGGCAAGTTTGACTCTTTTGGGTCTGGGATCCTTACATAGGCCAGACAGCCCCAAGTTCGGAAATAAGACACATTTGGTTGTCTTTTCTTTATCATTTCATAAGGAGAAATTTTATTCCTAGATTTAGGAAGTCTATTCAGTACATAGCATACCGTTCTTAAAATTTCTCCCCACTAGTGTGTTGCAGCGCCAGAATTAAGCATAATAGCTACAGTCAATTCAGTAAGGGTTCTGTTTTTCCTTTATGCTTTACCATTCATTTCAGGTGAATATGGTGCAGTCGTTTCATGTATGATTCCATTCAACTTATAAAAGTCATTGAATAACTGGGAATCATACTCAATTTCTCTATCGCTTCGAAAACGCTTTATCTTTTTCCCAAATTGATTTTCAATTTCCTTTACAAAAATTTTGTACATGTCAAGCGCTTCACTTTTATTTTTCATAAGATATACGAATGTGTAGTCTGAGCAATCGTCTATAAAAGTGATAAAATAGCGTTTACCATTTCTGGTCAAAGTTCCGTCTAGTTCGCAAATATCAGAGTGTATCAATTCTAGTGGCTCTGATTCTCTAATGACGGATTTGTGAGATGATTTTGTAATTTTGGCTTGAGTACAAAATTCGCATTTATGAAAGTCGTTCAACGATAGTTTGAGAATTATTCCTAAATTGCTCATATTCGAAACAACGCGCTTATTGATCGATATGACATAAACGAGAGTGCCAAATATTAAAATCACGCAACATATAAGTAGAAGGAAAAACTTTATTGATTTCAACATTCAGTTTGAACATGCCATCAGTGGCGTACCCTTTCCCTACAAAAATACCATTCTTAGTCAATGTATACAAATCTCCCTCAATGGTCTGAGTAAACCCTGCCTTATTCAGAAGGAAGCCAGAAACTAGATTCTTCCTTATCTCTGGAGTGTGCATCTCGTCCTTTAAGATTAGAGTCTTTCCAGAAGTGAACTTCAGCTCAACATCTCCAATACCAGCAACAATAGTGGTGTGAGCATCGCCCAACAACACTTTCTTATCGTCAACTGCCTTGTATGTTTTAAACATAGCATTGTTATTTCATACATGGCGAGAGGAGCCAATATCGTTCCACCAGTCATCAGATCCACCAACCATGTTGATTTCAGTAATCATAGCAGTAAACTGCTGCTCTTCAGACAGGTTAGCCTGCGGAGCAGGATTAGGCCCGTTCCTACACTTGCGTGCCATATGACCTGGTCTCCCACAATTGAAACAAATGAATGGGGGAGCAGCATCATTCTTAGTTTGTGGTGGTGGTGGTGGATTGGCATTTGGGGACTTTGGAGTGTTCCCATTCTTGTGGTTGCGGTCTTTTGAATATGATTACGGTTCTGATTATTGAAAGGTTTGTTAGTTGGCTTCAGAACCGCTCCTGCTCTCTTGTTTGAGACAAACAAGATTTCATCTTTCTGATCTTGCTTCCGGGATTCCTCCTCAATTCGGAGTCGAGTTATCAAACTTTCCAAAGAAAATTCTTTGGTCTTGTGCCTGAGAGAATTTTTGAAATCCTTCCAGGTAGGAGGAAGTTTGTCAATAATAACAGCTACTTGAAATTGTTCATCTAAGACCATGCCTTCAGAGATAATTTCATGAGCTATTTTCTGTATCTCATGTGACTGAGTCTCTACAGATTTGTCATCTGTCATCTTGAAGTTGAGGTAGCGGCTCACAGCATATTTTTTAGTACCTGCTTCCTCAGTGTCATACTTTTTTCTCATAGCATCCCATACCTCTTTGGCGGATTTACATGTGCTGTAATAATCGTAAAGATCATTACCCAGTCCATTAAGTATGAAATTCTTACATAGGTAGTCATTGTCATTCCATAGTATTATCTCCTTGGCTGTTTTAGTCTGAGCTTCCTCTTCGTCTGTTTCGTCAACTACTGGAATCTCATCGGTCAAGACATTAGCAACCTTTTTCACAGTTAGGAAAAATTCCATCTTTTGTTGCCAACGTTTGAAGTGAGATCGCTCAAACCGAAACGGCTTATTGAAGTCAGAAACATTTGAACCAGTAATCTCTTCGGTAGTCATGGTTAAAAAATGAAACGTCTTAAAATTGTTGATCCGAGTAGGTTCCCAGGAAAGAGAGGTGGGTCATAGTGGACACTCTTAAGTACCAAGTCTTTCCTAGCCAGAACTTTCCCCAAACCACACTGGTTTCAAGAACAAGCCAAAGAGATTATTGGGATGAGTCGCGGACTAGGTCGCTCTCTTTAAGACGTTTCACGGCACTGCTCGAAGGTGCAAGCAGACTATCAACCACGACGTCCCCAGGATAAAACAGCCCAGTACGATTACCACTGCACAATGAATAACCGCTCGAGATATACACCTCAATATGGTTATTTAACCACTCAGAAATATGGCGCTTATGCCACTCAAGAAAAATGGCTTGAGGTATGATTTAACGTCAAGCCTAAGATGAAGAAAAGCAATCTTTTTTCGAGAGAGGAGAGAACTGGAGGAAGGATTTATCGTCCAGTTGGTGTGTTTTGCAAATGAGGAGAAGCTTTCCTTTTATAGGTTTTTTCCACTATAGAAGTGATTAGCCTATCCGATGTGGGTCTTTTTCCAATTCACACACAAAGAGTCTATCCAATGTGGGACTTTTTCCAATTCACACACAAAGAGTTCCGACACATATCGATGTCAAGACCCATATAAACATATATAATAAAAAATACAGTAAGAAATCATTGTGATACATAAAAATATGAATGACATTAATTAATAGAAGCATGTTGTTTCTTTATTCATCAATTCAGAAGAGAAGACCGAATGCAAGAGCAACAAGTGAAGCAACTGCTGTTGGCACAAAAAGGGTGGTAGCATCAGATGTTGGACTTGGAGCTGGGGTGCATCTGCTGCTGACACACATGATGTTCCTGATAGAATAGAATATTAAGAATAGAATATTTTGTCATTATTGCCTATAATTAGTCCCTTGTAATTAGTCTGTATCATAATTAGATAGTTGACTGACCGTTACACAATAGTTGTATATATTCTATTCACATGAATGAGAAGATACCAAGCATTCCATTATCTTACATGGTATCAGCCCTAAAATCGATCCCTCTCTAAACACCGCAACACGCGCAGCAAACGAGCCAACGCCGTCACTGCCCATCCGCGCCGTTCCGATCGTCCCTCCTCCTCCGATCGTCTGAACCCGTTCCGGTGACCAAACCGCGCCGCCACACCTCTCCTCATCGTCTTCTTCTTTTCCGCCATCATGTCTGACTCCGATTCTTCTTCTTCAAACAAAACTGATTTTCATCCCGCTCTTGCTGTCTCCAATATTAGGAACAACATTCCTATTATTCTTGAGATGGAAAAAGATCAATATGGAACCTGGGCCGAGCTTTTTCGCATTCATGCTCGCTCACATCACGTCTTGCATCACATCGTTCCATCCACAACAAAACCACCGCCGGCTCCTACTAGCGCCGACTATGAACAATGGACCACTCTTGATGCCACCGTTCTTCAGTGGATCTATTCCACCATCTCTACTGATCTGCTGACGACCATTCTGGAACCTGACTCCACTACAGCAGCGGCCTGGAAACGTTTGGCAGATATTTTTCAGGACAATCAGAACGCTCTCGCTGTCACTCTTGAGCAAGAATTCTCTAACACTCGTATGGAGGATTTCCCCAATGTATCTGCTTACTGTCAGCACCTCAAGATGCTCTCGGACCAATTGAGGAATGTCGCCTCTCCTGTCAACAACCACCGTCTGGTTCTTCAACTGATATCTGGTCTTCCAGAAGCTTACCGCAGCGTTGCTACCTTGATTCGACAGAGTAATCCTCTTCCTGCATTCTATCAGGCTCGCTCTATGCTCACTTTGGAAGAAGCAGGTATGGCTAAAATGACAAGCACGGGTTCTCATACTGTCTTGCACACCACTCAGCAGCAACCCTCTACCGACACCTCTCAGCAGAACAACCGTCGCTCTGGCAACCACTCTCGCCCTCGTGGCAACCAAGGCCGCGGAGGGGGGCGTGGTAACCGCAGTGCACCTCGGTCTGGAGCTTCCAATACTCCTCCATCATGGTCCTCTCCTCCTTGGCAGCAACAACAACAGTACCCAGCCTGGCAACAATGGGGTTGGTCTCCACCACCATGGACCATGCCTCCGTGCCCGTATCCCACATCTCAGTGGACGCGCCCAACCGGTCCTCCGAAGCAGCCAGGCATCCTAGGACAGCGTCCTCAGGCATATGCTGCTACTACATCTCAGATACCGACAGACATCGAGGCAGCTATGCACACCATGTCTCTCCACACTCCTGACAATCCGTGGAACATGGATACTGGCGCATCCTCTCACACATCAGCATCACAAGGTAATCTCTCGTCTTATTTTCCTTTAAGTAATTCAAATCAGAAAGTCATTGTTGGTAATGGCCATGGTATTCCAATTCACGGCACCGGACACACACAAATAGCCACCCCTTACAAACCTCTCCACTTAAACAATGTCCGACATGCCCCGAATATTATTAAAAATTTAAAGGTGACTCACCACTGACAACAATGTCTCTGTTTCCTTTGACCCTTTTGGTTTTACTGTATCTGATTTTCAGACGGGGATCCCTCTCATGAGATGTGACAGCCTTGGCGATCTATATCCAGTCACCACTTCCCCAAGTTTTGTTGGTCTTACGTCTAGTCTCTGGCACGGTCGTCTTGGTCATCCTGGCGCCCCTGTTTTAAATTCCCTTCGCAATAATAAGTTCATATGTTGTGAACCTTTTAATTCTTCTGTTATTTGTGACTCTTGTGTTTTAGGCAAGCAGGTCAAATTGCCATTTCTTAACTCTCAAACAATAACTTTGATGCCCTTTGATATTTTACATAGTGATTTGTGGACTTCTCCAATTTTAAGTTCTGCTGGTCATAAATATTATGTTCTCTTCTTAGATGATTTTACAAATTTCTTGTGGACCTTCCCTATTAACAGAAAATCTCAGGTTTTTGAAAGGTTCAAGTCACTTACTAATCTTATTCAAACACAATTTTCGCTAAGTGTAAAATCTTTTCAGTGTGACAATGGCGGTGAATATAATAATGAGCTATTCCAACAATATTGCGCCAACCATGGTCTTGTTTTTCGCTTCTCTTGTCCTCACACATCCTCACAAAATGGGAAAGCAGAACGAAAAATAAGAACCATTAATAATATGATGCGCACCATGCTAGCTCATTCTTCTGTTCCCCAATCATTTTGGCATCATGCTATTCACATGGCAACTTACCTGTTAAATATTCTTCCCTGCAAAACACTTCAAAATAAGCCACCTCCACAACTCCTCTACCATCGTGATCCCACCTACACACACTTACGAGTGTTTGGTTGTCTATGTTATCCGTTACTCCCGTCACCTACCATTCACAAGCTACAACCTCTCTCTACGCCGTGTGTCTTCTTGGGTTATCCTTCCAATCATAGAGGTTACAAATGTTTGATTTGTCAAACAGAAAATTAATAATTTCGAGGCATGTCATCTTTGATGAAACTCAATTTCCCTTCACCAAGATACATTCACCCTCACCCCACTCTTATCACTTTCTAAACGATGACCCACACCCCTACCTTATCCATCAGTGGGAAAATCAAATATCACCACCAGCCACACATAACCAATAGCCACTACCAACCATCATTGACCAGCCACCCTCATCAACAAACCAACAATCATCGTCCCTTACCTCTCCAATCAACCCACCCACTACAATTTCCACTACCTCACTCCCACCAATTCAACCACCACCTACACGTACTATCACCACCCGTAGTATGAAAGGCATTGCCAAACCCCGTAAACTATTTAACTTATCAATTTCTCACTCAAACCACTCCATCTCTCCATTACCCAAAAATCACAAAATAGCCCTATCAGACCCCAACTGGAAATCCGCAATGAAATCTGAATTTGATGCTCTTGTTAGAAATAAGACGTGGGATTTAGTTCCTCGTCCTTGTGATGCCAACCTTATTCGATGCATGTGGATTTTCAAACATAAGAAAAATTCTGATGGCTCCTTTGAGCGCTATAAGGCTCGTCTTGTTTGTGATGGCAGGTCACAGGTTGCAGGTGTGGATTGTGATGAGACTTTCAGCCCGGTGGTCAAACCAGCTACTATTAGAACAGTACTCACCATTGCTCTCTCTAAATCCTGGCCCATTCATCAACTGGATGTCCAGAACGCTTTTCTACATGGTGATCTTCATGAGACTGTTTATATGCATCAACCATTAGGTTTCCGTGATTCTCATCGTCCAGATTATGTTTGTCGTTTGAAGAAATCACTATATGGTCTCAAGCAAGCGCCTAGAGCATGGTACCAACGCTTTGCTGACTATGTAACTACCATTGGGTTTCGACATAGCACATCAGACCACTCTCTCTTCATATATCGACAACACTCTGCCATGGCCTACATTCTTCTTTATGTGGACGACATCATTCTTATTACCTCTACTCATGTCCTTCGCAAATCAATTATGTCATTATTGGCTACTGAATTTGCAATGAAAGATCTTGGTCCGTTGAGTTATTTTCTGGGTATCGCTGTCTCTCGCCACCCTGGCGGCATTTTTCTCAGTCAAAGCACCTATGCTTCTGAAATCATTGAACGTGCTGGCATGACATCCTGCAAACCGACTGCCACCCCTGTCGACACCAAACAGAAACTCAGCACGTCATCTGTCACTCCTTATGAGGATCCCTCTCTCTATCGCAGTCTTGCAGGAGCCTTACAGTACCTCACTTTCACTAGACCTGACATCTCATATGCGGTTCAGCAAGTCTGTCTCCACATGCATGCACCCACGACAGAACACATGCTTGCTCTCAAGCGCATCCTTCGGTATGTCCAGGGCACCATACACTTTGGTTTACATTTATCACCACCCCCCATTACAAAACTCATCTCCTACACTGACGCTGATTGGGGTTGATGTCCTAACACCAGACGCTCCACATCTGGGTACTGTGTTTTTCTGGGTGACAACCTTATATCTTGGTCTTCCAAAAGGCAGCCCACTCTCTCCCGTTCTAGTGCAGAAGCCGAATACATAGGTGTTGCTAATGTTGTATCTGAGTCATGTTGGCTTCGTAATCTCTTACTGGAGCTCCATTTTCCTATTCCTCAGGCCACCTTGGTGTATTGTGACAATATTAGTGCAATTTATCTCTCTGGTAATCCTGTGCAACATCAGCGTACCAAGCACATTGAAATGGACATTCACTTTGTACAAGAAAAAGTGGCTCGTGGTCAGGCACGCGTACTTCATGTTCCATCTCGACATCAGATTGCAGATATCTTCACCAAAGGACTTCCTCGCATTCTCTTCGATGACTTCCGGACCAGTCTCAGCGTCCGTGAACCTCCCGCTTCGACTGCGGGGGTGTGATAGAATAGAATATTAAGAATAGAATATTTTGTCATTATTGCCTATAATTAGTCCCTTGTAATTAGGCTGTATCATAATTAGATAGTTGACTGACCGTTACACAATAGTTGTATATATTCTAATCACATGAATGAGAAGATACCAAGCATTTCATTATCTTACAGTTCCTGCCATCAACATGGCCACCACAACAACAATATAGAAAAGCTTTGTCTTCATTGCCTCCATTTCTGAAATATTCGTTTTTTTTTCTTTCTTTCGTTTGATATGTAGAAAAAAGGTACTTGAGATGGGAAGTGCTAGTAGTGGGTGAATAGAAAGTTTAGTTCAAGGAGGCTTTATATAGTTTCAACAAAGAGAAGGGGGCATATAAAATAGAATAAATTATATAATATTTAATGGACAGGCTGCCAATATTCTTTTATTTTAGGATGCCAATTGGCTACTTTATGGGAGAGGAAACAAGTTTGGGTGACAAGAGAAATTGTGAATTAGTTTACCAAATTAACCTTCATTAATGATATTGAGAAGATAAATTAGTAGAGTTATGAAAGAGATATTATTAAATAATGAAGGGTATAGTAGGAAAGAAAAATTGATGTTTCATTGGGATTTTAAAAAGTCATGTATCATGGAATAAATATTTTTGGCTAGAAATTCGTATAATATATAATATGGGAAGGAGGGAGGAGCAAGGATGACAACTATGACAATGTAGCTGGTTTCCAGACTTTTGTTACCTGGACACACTAATTGTTCCAACTAATGCATTTATATCAAATAAGTGTAACTACAATCAGTGTTTTAAAAACCGGCTCAGCCCGGCCGGTCGGATCGGTCTAACCGGGAACCGGGGTAATCGAGTCGGTCATCTCTCTGGATCGGAGATGCACTGACTCGCCCAGAACTGCCTTAAACCGGCCGATTTTGCTCAAACTCACTGACTCGACGGGTTCTCTCAAACCGGACCGGTTTTTGCTAAAACTAGTGATCTCCAAATCTTTGAACTGTAATTGGGAGGGGGCGCGCGAACGCATGCCCCCACTAGTGATCGCCATCTAGGTAAGTATGTTTCCCATTGGCATACGCCTTGCTTTTATATCTCATTCTCCTCCCTGTTCCGTTCATTCTATGCGATGTGGAACTATTTGTAAACTACTTAAAACAAAAGAGACTCAAAAAACCCTCAACAAAATGCCATTAACGGGGTTTGAACCTGTAACGCCCAAATATTTAATTAAAATTATTTAATTAAATATTTAGCCATTCAATTATTTATTTATTTATTTAATTGGTATAATTAAAATTAGAAGTTATATTAAGGTGTGGTATTCTATTAGGAAGTGGTGGCACTAATTAAATTGGGCTTAAGCTGAAGAAGAGCCCGCGATCCAGGTCCACTAGCCTAGGCGCATATTTAAACCTAAAAATTAGGGTTTTGGCTCATTTGTGCAAAAGAAAAGAAAAGTTGCGAATTGAGGGAGAGTGAGAAGAAGAGGGGTGCGGCGCAACCAAGGAGGAAGGAGAAGAGGATCTCGTTTGTTGCTGTGTTCTGTTGGTGACTTCTCTCCAGGGTCTTCTAATCCTAATAATTAAGGTAAGGGTGAGACCTCTCTTCCACTATAATGGTGGGTATGATGGGTATTAGGGTGGGGGCTTAGACCTATGTTGCCATGATCTTGCTTGATTTGTTTGAATGGGTTGTTGATTGATGAATTGAATTGATTACGGTGGTATGAATTGCATATGTGTTATTTGATGATTTGGTGTGTACTGATTTTGGGGCCCTGGCGCTGGGCACCATTTGCTGGGCGTGCTTGTGGTGCTGTTTTTGGCGCCCTGTGCATGGGCGCCGTGGCCAATTGTGCTGCGTTATGGTGTCTTGGCGTGGTGCTGTTTTAGGCGCCCTGTGCGTGGGCGCCGTGTGCAAGTGTGTAGCGTGCTATGTCTTGTGCGTGTTCTGTTTTAGGCGCCCTGTGCATGGGCGCCGTGCCTAAGCGTGTTGCGTTTTGTGTTGCGTGGTGGTTCTGTTTTAGGCGCCCTGTTGCTGGGCGTCGTGTGCAAGGTGCGTTGCGTTTTGGTGTTGCGCGTGTCCTGTGTTTGGCGCCCTGGTGCTGGGCGCCGTGTCTGTGTTGCGTCTCGCGTGTGTGTGTGCGTGCGTGGGTGCTCCTGGGGCGCCAAGGGCGCCAATGTTGCTGCCCGCGCCAGTTTTTGGTGTTGCGCCTTGTTGTTGGCGCAGAGGGGCGCCGTTTTCAGCAATGTTGCAAATAATTTTCCCGGTTTTGTTTTCATCGTATATTTTGACTCGGGTATCCGTTTTAAGTGTTTTGAAGTGTGTTGTGAAGCTTATCCAGTTGCCTGCCGGTATATTCTACTTTAAGGTAAAAATTATTATTTTTCTGATAGTTTCTGGGCGCCTCAAGTGGCTGTCCCCGGTGGTCGTTGTTGTTGGCGTTGTAAAACTATTTCGGTATTTAAAATCCCTTTTGGTGTCCTTTTTGGTGTCGTGAACTGGAGTAAAACCTTTTGGGTTAATCGGTAATCTTAGTGTCCCAGTGTCAATAATGATGTGTTGATGGTTTTGACGACAATGCCCCTAGTGGCTATTATTTTGATTGACGATGGTATTGATGCTGAATAAAAGTTGCGGCCTTATAAGTGACGATGATGCCATAAAGACTATTAGCGATGATGATATTAATGATGGTGAATGTTAGTGGCAACGATATGTGTGACGATAATCCTACAGGTGATGTGCCTTTTATTGGCAAATTGGTAAGTGATGGGTCACTAAGTTGATTGTGATTGTACGTGACTGTCTCCGGTGCATATCATGGTGCTTCATACATCTCATGTGCATAAACAAGTGACGATGACGCCATAAAGGCTATTTAGTGACGATGATGCCATAAAGGCTATTTAGTGACGATGATGACAGGTACCACATGCATAAGCCCGTTGTAGTGGGTTGCATCCCATACATGTTCACGACATTGTGATGACTTGCAGTGATGACTGATTTGATGCTGCGATGTGGTTTATATAGCTTTGTAGCTCTAGCACAATACTTATCATATGCACTATTATATTGTTAGATGAACTCACCCCTTCTGTCTGAATGTTACCCCTATGCGGTAACGTGCAGGAGATCTCGAGTGAAGGCTTAGGTACCTTCGCTAGCTGAGTCGGGTCATCTGCTCTGATACGTAGCACTCAGTGGGGAGGGAATGAACCTTAGTTCTTTTGATTATTTGACTGTTGTAGTTGATGTTTTTATGACTTTCCGCTGCGTAGATGCTGAGTTTTTACTATGTTGATTGAATTGAGCGTTTTGAGCTCACCCCAGTTGTGATGTGCTATGTATCGCATTATTATTGACGATGAACTATTTTATATTGATGCATGATGTGGTGTGGATTTATGTGTGACATCCCGTGTGGTGAAAAATAATTTTTTTTTGAAAAAAAAAAGACTCTAATTTTTAGTAAATAAATTACCGGGTAGAAAAGGGGTGTTATAGAACCCCTGACCTGTTGAAAGCAAATGCTGCGCTACCATCAGGCTACCAATCTTATTGAGGATATTATTTATTTCAAATATATATAATTGGTACCTCTTTTCCTAAAAGTCAAGTACGCTCATACTCGTGGCATTAGCTTGTAATATTAATATTATGTTTCAACAAACTTATTTAATATTAAGTATTTTTTTAAAGATTTATTTAATATTAAGTTGTTAATTTATGAAATTTGTTCTAAATATTTATTGAAGCATGATATGAACTTTTAAAATTTATTTAATATATACCGAGCAAATAAAAATTAAATAAACATGGTGTGTAATTTTAGCAAATTAAGTTTTACAAGTATGAAATATATAGGTCCTGAAAATTTGAGAATTTTTTATATTTTAATAGATATAAAATAAACATAGTTATTAATTTTACAGGGACGAAATTTATATTATATACTATATAGGTATTGAAAATTCTCGAAATAGAGACCGGGTCCGAGTTATGCGGTCCCGATTTTGGTCATGCAGTTCAACTGTCGATCCCTCGGTCCGACCCTTGACCTAGTGACCCGGCACCTTCACCGAGTCGGCCACATGTCCGAGTTTTAAAACATCGACTACAATTGAACTTCGACAATTAACTTATTCGACTTGTTTGCCATGTGGTTCGTGATGATTGAACATTTGCTAGAAAACAATTTTTGTCGGCAAACTTTCACTAAATTAAAAATATTAGTACTTTTATGATTTATCGCTATGTAAATATAAATATAATTTGAACATTGTAATTTTGGTGTCAACCAACTCATCATCAACTTTCTGTCAAAGAAAAAACTAATCATTAACTCATGTACTCTGTTGTGGTTGCCATGTGATTCATTATTATATAACAATGTTGCATTTTTTGCACATCTAATTGGGGACTTAGGATACCGAGTCTCATAACTCATGGGATTCAAATTATGTGCAATCCAGTCTAAGTCTTTCTGTGTGCGAATGAGCAAAGAGCAAGAAGCGGGCATGGAGTGAGAGAAAAATAGAATGATTTTGTGATTCCCTTTCTTCGGCCAAATAAGGGATAAGATTAAGCGTGACACTAGTGCAAAATTGAGTTTAGAAAGCACCATTTAGCATCGGTTGTTTGAACAGTCGATGCTAAATGTTGACACAGTGGCAATTTTGCAATTAAGTGGAAATTTTCAACTTTCGTGCCTACATTTAACATCGGTTGTTTAAACAACCGATGCTAAAAGTGCTTGCGTCAGACATTTAGCATCGGTTGTTTATAAAACCGATTGTAAATGTGTATGTCTTACACATTTAGCATCGGTTGTATAAATAACCGATGCTTAAGGTCCCGTTTTATTTTCAACACACTCTCACGTTCTCGCGTTTTATTTTCAACACAATCCTACGCTCTCGCTCTCCCACTCTCTGAACCTCCGTCTTCTCTCTCAAGGTCACTGCTTCCTCCGTCTTCTCTCGCTCAAGCTCGCCCCTCACCGTCGCGGTTCCGATTGCTGCTCACCGTCGCATTGCTGCTCTCCATCATATCGCCGTGAGCTCGCTTTCCATATCTTCTCTGATCTGGACCTTCATCTTCTTCATTCAAAGGTACTCTTGAGATCCGAAATAATATTCGTTTTTCTGTTCTTAAAAAGCTTGGAGATCTCAAACCTTGCAAAGCTTCTAGCAATTTCTTTTTAATCTTGGAACCCTAACTTGTGTGACTCGTTTCACTACAAGAAAAGAAGGATATTACGCCATTCGTCGTTCATCGTTCATCGTCGCGAAGCCCAGAAATTAAATAAAAAACGTTGAAGAGAAATAAAGGAGAAGAACACTGAAGATCAACATCGTCGCCGTCACCGTTGTTTGCTCGTTGTCATCGCTTGCTCGCCGTCGCCTTGCTCGTCGTCTCTGTTGCCTTGCTCGCCATCGCCGTCGCCTTGCTCGTCGTCGTTTGCTCGCTCCCTAAGTTTTCATCTTCGAATGGTTAGGGTTTTGGATCTGTTGGATCGCCATTTTCCCTTTGTTTGATTTCCACTCTTTTTCTTCTTTTGATGCTTTGGATGGTGGATTGAATTTTTCAGGTTGCAGTGGTTACTGGAGCAAACAAAGGAATTGGATTGGAAGTGGTTAGACAATTATCATCTTTCAATATTGGATTTATTTGTTTGTTGATTTGATGTATTATGATATATCTGTCATCTTTACTCTTATGTGTTAGGCTATGGTTGTTTTACACTGCTTGATGATTTATGATTTAATATGAGAGCTTGTTGATTGTTTGGTGAATTTAAAGTTTCAACATCACTGGATTTGTGGTTTTTAATCAATTGATTTGTTTTTGTGAAGCTTGTGTTGGTCTGATTCAGTTTCATGAGCTGATTAGATTTATTTTGTTGGCAATTTTGTGTTGTTGTACTTGTTACTCAGTTTGGTTCCCTATGAGGGACTGGAAGTTGTTAATTCAGAAGGAGGAACTGAAGATGCTGAAGAAGAGGCAAAGAAGGGACGATGGAAAGATGAGGTATACTACTTATCGTAATCTCTGCGTTGTATGGTACAGTGAAGAAAAAAATGACTACAAGGCTTGGTACTCATGAGTGTCTAAATAATTATGATGACTGAAAAGGATCGAAAGAAAAAAATCGTCTGTGTGAAATCATTTTTATGATGTGATGAAGTTGTTACTGTGTGGTGAAATAGTGATTGAAGTTGAAGCAACCTAGATTTGATCATACAAAAAAACTATAGTTTGCCGTTTTTGTTATGTGCATATTGAAATTTGATGTTGCCCACTTTATACTATAGTCAACTTATCAGGTCTGGTCTGCATATTAAAGCAAGCTTCTTTATAAGTCATGCCTTGGTGAGCTGATAATTTGTCATGTAAATTAAACCAATGGCCTCTTTGATTACCTGAATAAGAGTTCAAGTTTATCTCATGGTGGACTTTGGAAGAAAAAAATTCTTCATATATTGCAATGTTTTATTTTTCCATGGTAACCTCAACTCTTTCTTTTGTGTGTTACAGGAAAGGGATAGTTACTGGAAAATGATGCAAAAGTATGTTGGTTCTGATATCACATCAACGGTGACACTTTCAGTTATCATTTTTGAGCCAATGACTATGCTACAAAAAATGGCTGAGGTATGTGTTATATCATTCACATTTGTAGTTATGTATTTTGCTGCATTTGAGTTGTGCTAAGGAAGTGTTGTGTCTTATAATCTCATTGGTTGTTATATAACTTCACAGCTTAAGGAGTATTAATTCTTACCTGTTAGATATGGCAGAAGAGACTGATGATCCATACATGAGACTTGTATATGCCTGTAAGCATTTTATTTATACTCTCTCTCTCTCATTTGTGCACACATTGCATGGAATATGACCTTATATATGATTTTTACAGCATCGTTCTTTATATCTGTCTACTATGCCTATTAACGAACATGGAAGCCATTCAATCCAATTCTTGGTGAGACTTATGAACTAGCTAACCATGGTGGCATGTCATTTATAGCGAACAGGTGCGTTTAAAGTCCTATTTAGTTTTCTTCCAGTTCATTAAACAAAAAACAAAATGCTCTCTCTGTCATTTACTTTTTGGCTTTGCCTCTCTAGCTTCCGATATTATAATGGGAATATCGAGTATGCATTGTTTTCCCAATTATGTTGTGATGCTCCAATATTAAGTATGATTCTGACCAGTGTTTAATCATAAAAAATAAATTGCTACAGGTTAGTCATCACTTTCCAATGAGTGTCAGACATGCTGAAAATGAACATTTCACTTATGATGTAACATCAAAATTGAAAACCAAATTTCTTGGCAACTCAGTTGATGTATATCCTGTTGAAAGGTAATTCTTATTCTTCCTTTTTTCATTGCTCTTCATTTTAACTGAGATTTACGGAATGGAACTCAATTAAGGAAAACTAAAACTCCTTCATTCATTATCTAAAGTCCGGGGATTTTTTGTAGCTTCACTTTTTCAATTATCTTGTCTTTAAGAGCCTCAGCAGTTGGGGTTTTTAACCTCTCCCCACTCCCGCAGCTGTTAGCCTAGAATTTCGACAAGGCTTTTGAATGGTTATTTAATAGGGTTTGACTTTTCATTAAAGAACATTCATAATGCCTTCAGAAAGAATAAGTGACATTTATGTCATCTCAGCATGTTTTCGACAGAAGAGGTCTTCACCATTTCGACAGGGAAGAGTTTTCGACAGGACAGTGTATTCAGGACTTCGTCAAGCAGTTATTAGCAGACAGTTGTGTCGAATTTCAAGACTACGGTTAATTCAACGTGGGGCAGTTATGTGGCGTCGAACGTGGCACGAAGTCCATCATTGGTTAATGAGACGTAGCCACGTGTCCATAGCAGTTTACATTTCAGTCATTATTTTCTGTATAAATAGTGGTTTTTACGTAGAAATCAGGGGTGCCAAATTATTATACCAAACACACAGTTCTGAAACTCTAAACTTCCAAGTCACAGCGAAAACAGAGTAAAAGAATTATTGTACCACGTATGTGAATTTGTGCACCTTTCTCTTTACATTTAATGCAATTTATTGCTTTCAATACAAGTCATTTTATATTTTTGCGTTCCATTTTACTACTTCTTTTTCTTTGATTTGCATTTTCATGGTGAATTGTCTTCCCTTTTAAAATATATTTGTTGACAAACTGTGGTGTTTAAAGGCAATTGCTTTAGAGATTTCTGGTTTAATCTCACAAACATTTCTAATAAAACCAGTGATTGTTTGCTAAAAACACCAGCAAACAAATTGGCACGCCCGGTGGGACAGTTTGCCTTTAATACATAAATTTTCTATGTTCTTGTATGTGTTTGTATTTGCATGCATTTAAGAAGTGGAAAAATGGTTCGTCCTACTAATAATGCGTCTAGTTCTACTCCTGTAATTTCACAAGAACAGGGAACAATAGTAGACTCTGCAAACATAAATGCAGGGTTGGTTGTGGGAACAATATCCCCATCATCATCAACAACCGTTCCTTCAGTATCAATGACTAATGTTGGATCAACGCAGTCAAACATGGCATCTATGCCTATGCCTTTGCCGTTACATATGGGACTTCATAGTCCTTATATGGCAATAGGAAGCGGTTTAAATCCACATTTTCATAATGTAAGTTTTCCTGCATTTCCTTCTGGATCATATGGCATGCCTACTGGAATGCCACATATTTCGACCATGTCTCCCGTACATGTTTCTTCTGAAAGTGTAATGGGTCGAAATCCCACTGCATTAACCAATGAATCTTTGTTTGCCTTACGACAACAAGTTGATGAGAGCAATCATGATATGGTTAATATGTTAACCCAACAAATTGGCACAGTTTTTAATCCGTTGATTCAAAATACTAACACTAGTTACCAAATGTTAGCCAATCAAATGGGTCGAATTGCAGATTTCTTTGGGACCCCAACGGTTAATAATAGGCAAATTCCCAATGTGATGGGTAATATGCCTGGTAACCCTCAAAGAGCAGTTACGGTCGAAGCCCAGGCAGTTGTAGGCGAACAACAAGGGTTAGCAAATCATATCCCTGAAGTGGTTTTGGTAAACCGAAACCAGAACGCTGACGAAGTTGTTCGACAAGTACAACGAAATAATGTTGACGTTCATGATAATATAGCCACTTTAGTAGAAACTATAATGGCGCAAAATGGTCTTAACATAGGTTTGCATAGGCCAAATTTCATATCACCATTGTGTGAATATGTATTGCAAACTGAGTTACCAAGGGGCTGGAAAGTTCCTAAATATACTAAGTTTGGTGGTGACACAAAAGAGTCTACTATCGAACATATTGCTCGTTATTTGACCGAGTCTGGGGATATAGCCCAAAATGAGAATTTGAAGATGAAATATTTCCCAAATTCTTTAACAAAAAATGCTTTTACTTGGTTTACTACATTACCCCCTGGTTCCATTTTCACATGGGGGCAATTAGAAAAAGCATTTCATGCGCAATTTTACATGGGCCAATCTAAGATTAGTCTCAAATAATTGGCCAGTGTTCAGCGCAAAATACCTGAAACTGTTGACGACTATTTGAATAGGTTTAGGCTACTGAAGGCTCGTTGTTTCACACAAGTGCCTGAACATGAACTCGTCGAAATGGCTGCTGGTGGCCTTGATTATTCGATCAGGAAGAAATTGGACACATCTCATCTAAAGGATATGGCCCAATTAGCTGACAGAGTTCGACAAGTGGAAAGGCTTAAAGAAGAAAAGTCTACGTCAAATAGGTTTCATAAAAAAGAAAAAGTAGCTTATGTCGAAGAAGAATTCGACACCACACTTAGTGATGTCGAAAGAGAGGAGATAGAAGTGGCTGAACTCAAGCCTGGTCCTCCTTATACTTGTAAATTACTAAGGCCTGCTAATGGGAAAAATCCTGTTGAGCCAAAAAATGACAGATTTGTGCCTAAGACATATACTTTTGATGTTACTAAATGTGATGAAATATTTGAGCTGTTAGTAAAAGATAGTCAGATATTGGTACCTAGTGGTTTAAAAGTACCAACTCTTGACCAGAGAAAGAAAAAGGGTTATTGTAAGTTCCATAATTTTTTGGGACATAACACTGACCGTTGTGTGCTTTTCAGGGATCTTGTGCAAAAAGCAATCGAAGAAGGGAGATTAAAATTTGAAGATAGAAAGATGAAAACTCCAATGCAAGTTGTAGATGACCCTTTACCCAAAGCTGAAGCCATGTATACAGAACCTTTCGAAATGAATATAAACATGGTAGATGCTGAAATGAAAGATCCTCCAAAGAAACTTAAATCCTCCACCAAGAAATTGGAAGGTTTTATATATGCTGAAGGGAAGAAACAAGAGATAACCTTAAAAGAATATGATGGGAAGCTACATGCTGTGTTCCCAAAAGCTGAAGAGGAATTGATAGATTTCCTCAACAGATGTAAGTGGAACAATTCTGAGGTTATGCTATGTCCTAGGTGCAGTGCTGTTTTCGACAACGAAGCAGCTAAAGCTGTTGAAGGGTACTAGGATCAGGAACAACGTAAGAGGAAATGGCTTAACAATAGGCCATCTTTTGATTTTGGTAGCACTGAGCTTCCTGGTTACAAGGCTAATGTTACGACTAAGTCTTCATCTAGCAAGGCTAATGTTTCGACTAAGCCTTCAGCAAGCCAAGAGCCAGGAAAGAAAGGATCCATAAAACTGTTTGGTAAATCCTTCGTTCCACAAACAAATTCCCCTGTTGGAAAATGGGTTCACAACAATGCACCTGCTCAAGTTGTCCATCAAGGTGATTCCAACAAGTATAATTATTGGAATAATTATAAAGGTAAGAATCCTATGACTAAAACCCAGTGGCGTCGTTTTCAGAGAAACCAGAAGAAGAAAGCTTCTTTAGACGTGAACAAGGTTCCTAGTCACTTTGGAATCAAAGTCCAGTTGGGTGATAAGAAGGTGGCTTCTAAGGTTGAGGCAAATACCAGTGCTGATGTTGCTAAGCCTACAAGTGGAATAAATAAGGCAAAAGGCAAGGATGCTGTGATGGAAAAACCTAGAAGGCCTGCACTTGAAAGAATCTGTCCTCCATCTTCGACAGTTAAAGGGAAAGAACCTCAGTCCGACTTTGATGAGGACATAGGTTCTGGTTTTGATGATTCTGATGATGACTTCGACGTCGTCTGTAATGTGGTGTCAATATTGCCACTGGAATATGATGTCGTAACTGTGCCTAATAGTGAGGAAGATTTTACTGAAGATATGGCTTGTCACAAACCCATGTGTTACTATGTGATGAATGATGGCTGTGTCGAAGAGCAGGTGGCTACTTTCGAGAGGCCAGATACGAGTATGCAGAATCACTTGAAGCCTTTATATATTCAGGCTAAGGTTAATGGTATTGGCTTCAACAAAGTGTTAGTTGATGGAGGTGCTGCTGTGAATCTTATGCCTGAAGTGCTTATGAAGAAGATAGGCATATCCATCACCGATCTCAAGCCACACAATATTGTCTTAAGTAATTACGAAGGCAAAACTGGTTACTCTCTTGGAGCCATTGAAGTGGAATTGATTGTTGGAAATATCAAGAGGACCACTCTGTTCTTAGTAATTGCTTCCAAAGCAAACTTCAATATGTTACTTGGAAGAGAGTGGATACACGGAGTCGGTGCTGTGCCTTCAACAGTACATCAAAGACTGGTGATGTGGAAGGAAGATGGTCTTGTCGAATACATTGAAGCAGACCAAAGTTATTTTTGTGCTGATGTAAATCACATCACCAAGGAAAATTTTGAGAAAAAATTGGCGAACATTGCGCCATGTCCATCTTCTAATGAGGCATACATTCCTGCTGATAATGTATTTGCTTCAGTTAATTTGCATCCAAACTATGGTTTTGTTTGGGAAAGGCAAATAATAGGAGATGCTACTGCCCAACCTGAGGGGTGGTATTCTGATTCTTAAAAGGTTTCCTATGTCAGTTCCTAATGCATGGAATAAGATTACGGCTTATATGGCCGAAAATAAGTTAAAAGCGGCTATGGAAGCCGAATTAAGTCATCAAACAATGGCTGTCGAAGCCAAAGGTTCTGTAGACGAAAATGGCATTATTATGAATGAAAAACTTGATTGCATTTATGATAATGAGCCATTAGGTTTTGAAAAGGATCCTAGAGATTCCACAAAGCGAATGCAAGCTCAAGATCCATTGGAGGAAGTAGATTTAGGAGATGGGTCAAAGAAGAGGCCAACTTTTGTTAGTGCATACCTGGATGTTGCATTGAAAACCCAAGTTATAACATTACTGAGGGAGTTCAAAGATTGCTTTGCTTGGGACTATGACGAAATGCCTGGATTGAGTCGAGACATTGTGGAATTACAATTGCCAATTCGACCAGAGAAGAAGCCAGTGAAACAGATGCCAAGAAGGTTTGCTCCTCAAATATTAACTAAAATTAAGGAGGAGATCGAAAGGTTGTTCAAGAACAAATTCATCAGAACTGCCAGGTATGTCGAATGGTTAGCTAATATAGTTCCTGTAATTAAGAAAAATGGCACTCTTAGAGTTTGCATAGATTTTAGAGACTTGAATAATGCAACTCCCAAAGATGAATACGCAATGCCTGTGGCAGAAATGTTAATAGATTCAGCAGCAGGATTTGAATACCTCAGCATGCTTGATGGTTATTCTGGGTATAATCAAATCTTTATTGCTGAAGAAGATGTATCGAAAACTGCATTTCGTTGTCCAGGGGCATTAGGTATTTATGAATGGGTAGTAATGCCATTTGGTTTAAAAAATGCTGGTGCTACATATCAGAGGGCAATGAATTGTATGTTTCATGATTTTATTGAAAACTTTATGCAAATATACATAGATGATGTGGTAGTTAAATCTTCCTCAGAAAATAGCCATTTAGACCATCTTCGACAATCTTTTGAAAGAATGAGGAAATATGGATTGAAAATGAATCCATTAAAATGTGCCTTCTGTGTGCGTGCAGGAGATTTCTTGGGTTTTGTGGTGCACAAAAAAGGCATTGAAATCAATCAGAATAAGACTAAAGCTATAATTGAAACGAAGGCTCCTTCAACCAAAACAGAACTTCAGTCATTGTTGGGAAAAATCAATTTCCTACGAAGATTCATATCAAATCTAAGTGGCAAAACTCAAGCATTTTCGCCATTGTTGGGACTGAAGAAAGAAGAAGTTTTCAAATGGGAATCAGTTCATCAAGCAGCCTTTGAAGAAATTAAGTCTTATTTGATGAAACCACCAATTCTAATGCCTATTATTAGAAACAAAGTGCTCAAATTGTATATAGCAGCATCTGAAAAAACAATAGGTAGCATGTTAGCTCAAGAGGATGATAATGGTGTCGAAAGAGCCATATATTACCTTAGTAGAGTCTTAATAGATGCTGAAACTAGGTACAGTTCTATAGAAAAGTTATGCCTTTGCTTGTATTTTTCATGCACAAAGTTAAAGCAATATATAAAGCCAGCTAATGTTTGTGTTTATTCGCATTCTGATATTATTAAGCACATGTTGTCGAAACCCATAATGCATAGTAGAATTGGTAAATGGGCTTTGGCTCTATCTGAATATGACTTAACTTATCAACCTTTAAAATCAATTAAAGGACAAGTGGTTGCTGATTTTATAGTGGACCACTCTGTTGTCGAAGAAACATTACATTTCGTAGACACATATCCTTGGAGGTTGTATTTTGATGGTTCGAGTCATAAAAAAGGGGTTGGGATTGGTGTTTTAATTATTTCACCAAATAACATTCCAACGAAGTACAAGTGTAAAATTCGAAATCATTGCTCAAATAATGAAGCTGAGTATGAGGCTCTTATTATAAGCCTTGAAATTTTACTTGAGCTGGGGGCAAGATGTATTGAAATAAAAGGTGATTCAGAATTGGTTATCAAACAAATAACCAAAGAATATAAATGTATTAAAGAACACCTTATTAAATACTTTATTATGGCTAATTCCTTATTAAAGAGATTTGACTCTGTTCATTTAGAACATTTACCACGAGTTGATAATCAAGTGGCGAATGATTTGGCCCAAATTGCATCAGGTTATAGAGTTTCAAAACAAAGCCTTGAAGAATTAGTCGAAATAAAAGAGAAACTCGTGTCTGATGATATTTCTTCATCATTATTGTCAACACCAAAAACTGGGGGGGCAACAGATACAAATGAGGAATGTATCGAACAACACCACATTGTTGATGAAGTTGTTTTAGCAGAAGTTTTTGCTATTGACAATATGGCCAATGATGATTGGCGAAAGCCTATTGTAGAATACTTGCAAAATCTCACAGGAAATACCAATAAAAAGGTAAAGTACAGAGCTTTAAGCTATGTAGTAATTGGAAACGAATTGTTTAAGAAAACTCCTGAAGGAGTATTATTGAAATGTCTTAGTAAAAATGAGGCATATTTAGCAGTTTCTGAGACACATAGTGGAGCTTGTGGTTCGCACCAAGTAGGCCATAAAATGAAATGGCTGTTATTTCGACAAGGAATATATTGGCCATCGATGTTGAAAGATTGTATAGAGTTCGTCAAAGGATGCCAAGTGTGTCAAAAACATGCTGGAATACAACATGTGCCTGCAAATGAATTGCATGCCATAGTGAAACCTTGGCCATTCAGAGGCTGGGCTCTGGATATAATTGGAGAAATAAAACCAACATCATCAAAAGGTCATAGGTATATATTAGTAGGAATTGATTATTTTACCAAATGGGTTGAGGCAGTACCTTTAACCAATGTTGGCCAAGAAGCAGTAATACGGTTTATCCAAAATCATATTATTTATAGGTATGGAATTCCAGAAACCATAACTACAGATCAAGGTTCTGTTTTCACTGGTCGAAAAATGGTGGAATTTGCTTCTGAAATTGGTTTTAAGTTATTAACTTCGACACCATATTATGCACAAGCCAATGGTCAAGTAGAAGCTGCCAATAAGATCATTATTAACTTGATTAAAAAGCATGTTGGGAAAAAACCCAGAAATTGGCATAATACTTTGGATCAAGTTTTATGGGCTTGTAGAAATTCACCCAAAGAATCTATCAATGCTACTCCATACAGGTTAACCTTTGGACACGATGCAGTATTACCTGTCGAAATCTGTTTACAATCAACAAGAATTCAAAGACAGTATGAAATTCCTTTTGATCATTATTGGAATATGATGCTTGATGAGTTAGTTGATTTAGACGAAGAAAGGTTATTAGCTTTGGAAATGCTTATTCGACAGAAGGAAAGAGTAGCTAAAGCTTATAATAAAAAGGTTAAGTTAAAAACCTTTAATTCAGGTGATTTAGTTTGGAAAGTGTTGTTACCTATGGATAAAAAAGATAGAGTCTTGGGTAAATGGTCACCCAGTTGGGAGGGCCCATTTCGCGTGTTGCAGTGTTTTTCGAATGGCGCTTATGAAGTCGAAGAACTAGGTGACGAAAACAGGATATTTAGAATAAATGGCAAGTACTTGAAACAGTATAAGCCAACACTGAATGAAATAAAAATTTGAACAAAAAGTAGATAAAGGAAAGTTGTTCAGAAATGGTAATGTAAAGTACGAAAGAAAATTACATAACCATTATCAAATCTCTAAAACTATTACAGAATTTTAAAAATTCTTCAAAGAGGCCTTGCACCTTTCAAGAATGCTTGCACTCAAAGAGATAGAAGTCTCGAGAAGGTCCAAGCTTTTGTCGAGTTCAGCAATAGCAACTTGACGTTGATTGGCGTTTTCCAAGTGCTCTATGGCTATCAATGCTTCAGTTTCTTGTTGCGAAGAGGAAGAGTTTCTCATCTTTTCTTCGACCAAACCTCTCTGGTACTTAGCATTCGACATCTTTGTTTGAAGAATTCTCATCTCCTCATCGTAGCGTTGGATTTTTAGATCCCATTCGGTAATCTCTTTTTTAGCCTCTTCTGCTTGCGCCTCAAGAGCTTCAATGTTACTCTGAGCAACATTAAGAGAGGCAAGCTCCTTCTCACGGAGTTGAACTTCTTGTTCTTTCTTCTTGAGAGTACTAGATTGCTGTTTAAGTAGAAGAGAAAGCTGCTCGAAAAGAGAACCAAATTCGATTGAGAAAAGGAGAAATTCTTGAGAAGGACCTGACCTATTTATCTTCTGAATGAGGGTCTTAATCTCAAGATACTCAGCAGGGTTTTGAGAAAGCCTTGTCACAAGATTCCCATTCAATATCTTAGCCTTCAATTGTTGGATCAGGTCTTCTGTCGATTCTTGGTTAATAGAGGCCAAGGAAGTGGTCGAAGAGCTGTTAGTCAAGTGTGTTGACGTACTTTGAAGACTCAGCATAATTTTTAAAGCAGCCAAAGGGCTCTTTTTCTTCATCTCAGAAAGTTCTTGTTCACTAACAGCACCACTAGTCGACTCTTTAGCAGAGTTAGTCGGAGTGTTAGATTCAGCCTGACCAAGATCTTTTTCTCCTACATCAGCCATAGCAAGGATTTTAGGTTCAGAATTGCCAGCATTGGAAGTGTCAAGATCAACAATTGAGAGTTGTCCTTCGATAAGTGGGTTAATGGCCTCCACAAAAGTGGCTTCCACGTTTGTTGTCGACGGGGTTTCCGTTACAACGAGTTCTTGGGCCACATTGTCTATTGAAAGACTTGGGAGAATTTCTTCGACAGTTATATCAAGTGGTAGTGTGGGCGAAGAAGGCTTAGCAAAAGAAAGCTCTCGTGTTGCAACTTCAGTTAAGGATTCGACAGCAAGAGTTTGGACAGGTTTTTCTACCTGTTTACATTAAGTTATGCTATTAGTGTCGAAATTAACATAGTTGTAAAACAAATGAAGTTTGAGATAAAATTCAAAGAAATGCTTACTTTACGCTTCTTGCCTAAAGGGGAAGTTTGAAATTCGGAAGGCTCTTTGATGACAATGCCTTTTGTTGCCCTGTGAGGGTCAAATAAAGGTCTCTTCCTCGACCTCTGTTTAAGAGGGATATCGTCCTCACTGTCGGTTTCCTGAAGAAAGAAGTCAGTTTACAATGCAGGTAACATCGTAGAGTAGGTGATGAACTTGAAAGAGTTTTCGAATCAAAGAAGAGGTTTATAAATGTTACCTCAGAACTAGCAGGGACAACTAGTTTTCCTCGAACTTTCGTCTTCTGAAGAGGGCTTGGTGCTTTGGGTACTTCAATTTTCTTCTTGATTTTCGGAGAGGGATTCTTTGTTGTTTTCTTGCTCCCTTTGCCCTTCGACTTGGCTACAGTTTTTTCTGAAGTCGGAAATATTGGAAAGCAAGCAATAACTAAGCTCGACTACAAATAGTGAAATGTTAAAAGACATACAAATATTGAAAAGATACATACCTTTGTGTCGGGAAGGGAAAGCAGACCTCAGTTTCTTCAAGAGCTTTTCATCAAAAGTATCGATGTTTCCGCCAGCAGCGTTAGTATAATACTCAAGCCACCAGCCATGAAACTGTCTAGTACAGGAAAATTTGGGATTGAAGATGAGAGGCTCGAAATCCAGAGTTTTGTAATGAAACTCTTTGAAAGACCGTTCATAGTCCCTCTCGGTTTCTGGAGTCATGAACTCTCGCCTGTGAAGATGCATAGGCACAGGTCGAATTTGGCAGAGGCCAAATTGCCTTGCAAAATAACTTGGGAAATATCTACTAATTCCGAAGTTCTCTTTCTTCCTGTTGGGAGTGAGTCTGGTCGAAAGGATGGCTGGAGAAAGGTATGCTTGCCAAATTCTGTTGGTTTCTTCGACAGGTTCAGTAGAAGTAGAGGGAAATGCTCTTCTAAACCAAGCAGGTCCATGAGGTCGATCCAAAAAAGGGGCCATAGAATCTTTGAATTGGGTGCAGTTTAGAAAAATCTCGAAGTAAATACAGAAAGATTCTTCTACAGTAATGCCTGTTTCTCTTGACTTCAACTGGGCTAAGCGGATACCCTCGGTCCTTCTTGTCTCCATGCCTGGTCGAGCTGTTTTTGGAACGAACAAGCCAAGTCTAGATTCAAAGGTGGCTATGAGCCACAACTGGAACAACCACATAGGACCAGAGACCAAGAAGGAAGTGGTCGGTTCCTCTTCCTTTAACTCCTCAACAGCATTATCGAGTTGTTGGTGCAAAGTTCCTAAAATCAATTTGGCCAAATTGATGTCTCTCCCTGCGTGGAGTTGAGTAGCCAATGGTACATAGGACCTGGTAACTTGAAGGGAACGAGTGCAAAGGACGAACATGGATAGCCAAAGAGTAAGAAAGGCTATATGTTCTGAATCAGATACTTCTTCGGTATCGATTTGGTGCTGTTCACCAATATAAGGGGCAAAAGCAGCATTTTGGAAGTCGAAACCATAATCCTCAGTGGGAAGCTTAGGGTCGAAAGTTTCACCCAAAGGCTTTAGGCCAGTAATGGCAGCCACGTCTAAGAGAGTGGGGGATAACATACCACATTTGAGATGGAGACTGTGGGAGGTGCAATCCCAAAATTGCATGGCTGCCAAAATTAAGGTGCTGTTATATTTAGGCCCATACCTCGACAACTGTATTAGATCGAAAATTCCTTGTTTCTTCCAGATTTTAGCTTTCTTGGCTTCTACTTTGTTAAGCCAATCTATATAGATTTGTTGGTCAACCCTAGGTGCAGACCTAAAAACCCTGTAAGGAGTGGCTAGAAAATCTAAATGGAAAGGTTTTTCAAAGAAGATTCTATGCTGAAGTTGACGAAGGCTAGGGAAAATTTCTTCAATTTCTTCATTTTCTAGCAAGATGTTAGGAAGAGGGCCTAAAAAGGCATGGGTATAAGGTTCAGGAGGAGGAATTAGTACCTGCTTTTGCCAATCGAGTACTCTTCCGTCAGTAGGGGCAGGTTCATCAACAAATTCTTCAATTGATTGAACATTTTTGAGTTTGTCAGTTTCTTTCGGGTCGTCGATGAGTTTCGGAGCAGCGCTGGAAGAGGAAGCCATGAGTTCAAGAAAAGAAATGGAGAATACAAAAGTTCTTGTTTTTCAGAAATGGTTCTAAGGTTTCAAGCGAGTGAAGAGGAAAATGAAAAGACTCATTTGCTTTTATATGTTGGCGTGTACAGTGGTTCCCACGATTACCACAACGCACACGTTTGTGACCTTTCAAGGACGTGATGGCCCACCAACTACGCCACGTGGCCCAATTAGGCAGTTTATGTTATTCGTGCCATTTTAGCTGCGCCACTTTATCTGGGCAAATCATGATGGCATTTTTCTCTCACCATTTAATGCAAAGTTGTTGGAGGTGACGTTTCGAAATCTTCAAAAATATTCTTTTTCTTCCTTAACATTTGTGTTGTCGAAAAAGATATTTTTGGGGGGCAATTTGTTAGCCTAGAATTTCGACAAGGCTTTTGAATGGTTATTTAATAGGGTTTGACTTTTCATTAAAGAACATTCATAATGCCTTCAGAAAGAATAAGTGACATTTATGTCATCTCAGCATGTTTTCGACAGAAGAGGTCTTCACCATTTCGACAGGGAAGAGTTTTCGACAGGACAGTGTATTCAGGACTTCGTCAAGCAGTTATTAGCAGACAGTTGTGTCGAATTTCAAGACTACGGTTAATTCAACGTGGGGCAGTTATGTGGCGTCGAACGTGGCACGAAGTCCATCATTGGTTAATGAGACGTAGCCACGTGTCCATAGCAGTTTACATTTCAGTCATTATTTTCTGTATAAATAGTGGTTTTTACGTAGAAATCAGGGGTGCCAAATTATTATACCAAACACACAGTTCTGAAACTCTAAACTTCCAAGTCACAGCGAAAACAGAGTAAAAGAATTATTGTACCACGTATGTGAATTTGTGCACCTTTCTCTTTACATTTAATGCAATTTATTGCTTTCAATACAAGTCATTTTATATTTCTGCGTTCCATTTTACTACTTCTTTTTCTTTGATTTGCATTTTCATGGTGAATTGTCTTCCCTTTTAAAATATATTTGTTGACAAACTGTGGTGTTTAAAGGCAATTGCTTTAGAGATTTCTGGTTTAATCTCACAAACATTTCTAATAAAACCAGTGATTGTTTGCTAAAAACACCAGCAAACAGCAGCATGGATTTTGAACTGTGTATCATGGTTAAGGATGTTCATATGGAGCCATTAAATTGAATAGAGTCTTTCTATTTATGTTACTACTTACTACTACTTTTTTTACTACCAATTAATAGCATAATCTGTTTCTACATTTTGGATCTGGGGTGAAACTAAGTACTAATTAGCATAATCTTTGAATACTTCTTGCAGGCATCAAAATCATATGGTAAAACTGATGCCTCATTGCATAATAGGAGACAGTGGATGAAGCTGTTCGGATTGCTGCAGCAAAAGCTATTAATGAGGCTGGAATTGGCTGTGCTAGGGGCATGTAGGGCTTACTCCACAAGCCGTTAGTGTTTTAGGGGGATTTAGACCTCAAGGAAGAAATGTTGCTAGTGTTGTGAAGGTCTATCTATGATGAACAATAATGGAAATTGTACTATTACTAGTGTTAGCTTTCAGTGTTAATTGACTGTTCTTAGATTTAATTTGTGTAATGATGATGTGCATTTTGGTCAAGAAGTGGAATTTTGATGTAATCCGTGTATGAATAATTTGTTCAAGTTACGATTATAATGTTGAATTTTGATGTAATCCGTGTATGAATAATTTGTTCAAGTTAAGATTATAATGTTGAATTTTGATGTAATCTGTGTATGGATAATTTGTTTAAAATATTGGATTAAAAATGAACAAAATATAAAAAGAAACTAGACATTTAGCATCGTTTGTTTCAAACAAGCGATGCTAAATGTTATTTTTTTTATCAAGAAAATGACATTTAGCATCGGTTGTTTCTAACAACCGATGCTAAATGTATCAATAAATGACATTTAGCATCGGTTGTTCCAAACAAGCGATGTTAAATGTCATTTTTTGTATAAAAAATGACTTTTAGCATCGGTTATTTGGAACAACTGATGCTAAATGTATCAATATATGACATTTAGCATCGGTTATTTGGAACAACCGATGCTAAATGTATCAATATATGATATTTAGCATCGGTTGTTTCTAACAACAACAACTGATGCTAAATGTATCAACAAATGACATTTAGCATCGGTTGTTTCTAACAAGCGATGCTAAATGTCATTTTTTGTATCAAAAATGACTTTTAGCATCGGTTATTTGGAACAACTGATGCTAAATGTATCAATATATGACATTTAGCATCTGTTATTTGGAACAACCGATGCTAAATGTATCAATATATGACATTTAACATCGGTTGTTTCAAACAACCGATGCTAAAAGTCATTTTTCAGGACATTTAGCATCAGTTGTTTCAAATAACCGATGCTAAATGTCCCACATTTAGCATCGGGGGATTTAGCATCGTCGGATAATCGATGCTAAATGTCCAAAACAACCGATGCAAAATATCTTTTTTGCACTAGTGTGAGAGATTATTTGACTAGACTAGGACTACTCTAAGGCAATGCATAATGTGAAAGAGAAGTAGAATGCTTGAAAATAAGAGTTTGATTGATTGTCGTGTCTAGAATGTTTACCAACTAAGTATTTATATACAATGGTCTCTATTGGCCATGATCACTAGCCTACAGCTAACCACGATCACAAAAACGGTTACTCGGCTTAGTATAACGTACATTAAGCTCAGTCACATGCTAAAATCCTAAGAAACTGCTCCACTAACAACCTATTGGCACATATCATGGAAAATAACCACTATCTCCTATATTTTATGCGCCTACACGTGCACTACCAAAAAAAAAGTTATTTACTGAGGGAATTTTCCCTCGCTAAACGTCCCATTTTCGTCGCTAATGACCATTTGCGATGGAATTGGCGAGGGACTGATTCCCTCGCTAAATCGCTCCCCGCTAATGGAATTAGCGAGGGAATTTGAATCCCTCGCTAATTAGCGAGGGACAGTTTCTTCGCTAATTCCCTCGCTAATTTTGACTGTCGCGCGTCCCAATTTTGACTGCCACGTGTCCCAATTTGAATGACTTGTTGTAATTTTTTTAAACCAGATTTTTATATATTAATGTGGTGGTGGTGGTGGTTCACTTCGTCGGAGATAGAGGAGAGGAGTTCGTGGTGGTGGTGGTGGTTGTGATTCACTTGGTAGGGGAGAGTGAGAGAGAGAGAGGGAGAGAGAGAGATGGAGGATAGGAACTCGTGGTGGTGGTGGTGGTGGTGGTGGTGGAAGGTGGCGAGAAGAAGAGAAAAAGAGGAAAGAAATTTGTAGGTGAGAGAAGAGGAGAGGAGACGATTTCGTAAGAGAGAGAGAGAGAGGAAGAGGAGACGATTTCGTGGGTGGTGGTGGTGGTGGAAATGAGTGAAAAGGGGTTAGGGTTCGTGGGTGGTGTGGTGGGAGGTGAGAGAGAAGAGTGAAAGAATGAGAGAAGAGTCAGTAATTACAAGAATTAATTGGGATTTAGCGACGGACATAGCGAGGGATGCGCCCGTCGCTCACTACAAGAAAAACAGGATTTACCGACGGATTTTTTTCGTCGGTAACGTACGAAATCCATAGGTAATGTTACAGTACGGACAGAAAAAATCCGCCGGAAAAACGTCCGTAAGAAATGGTTTCCGGCGTCCGGCGGAAATTACCGATGGAAATTCCGCCAGAAACGACAAAAAATCCACCGGTAATGATTTGATTTTTTTATTCAAAAACCGCCGGTAATACTAAAAAACCGCCAGAAATGTTTTTCGTTTATTTGTTTTATTAAAAAAACCGCCTATAATAATAAAAAAACCACTGGTAAATATATTGTTTTTTTTTATTAAAAAAACTGCCGGTAATACAGAAACCGCCGGAAATGTTTTTAAAAATTCAAAAACCGCCGTTAATAACAACAAACCGCTGGTAATTATATTATTATTTTATTCAAAAAACCGCCGGTAATTAGCAAAATCCGCCGGAAATAATAAATTAATTTTGTTAAAAAAATTTGAAATAACTGACAAAATGTTTTTTTAAAAAAAAAACACTGGAAATTAAATATTTAAATTATTAAATAAAAGACAATAATATAATAAATTATAATTAGATTAGATAACGAGAATAGTTCAGATAATTAAAAGCGATAAACGTACAAATCCGACAAAGTACAAATTAAAAATCCATACATATAAAATCAAATAATCTGAATCTACGGTGGGTCGTCATAGTAGCCTCGTCTGGTCGGGTCTGTTAACCAATTATTAAACTCATTGTCATTGAGATCAATATTCGTGTCTAGCTGAGGCTGCTATTGCGACTGCTGCGAGGACTGCTGGTGTACTGCCTTGGCTGCTGCTAAAAGGGAGCCTGTAGGGACTGCTGCTGAAAAGGAGCCTGCGGGGATTGCTGCTGGAAAGGAAACTGCTGAGACTGCTGTTGAGAGTTGATGCTACCATATGGGATCTGGTAGGGAGGCGGGAAGGCAGTACCATACGGCTGAAAAGCACCACTCTAAGCTTGCTGCTGCAACTGGTATTGTGGCTGAAAAGATGATGATGGCATGGAAGGAATCGGGAGGATGAGTCATATCGAAAAAATGCTTCTAGCGCTCCTCATTTATCTTAGTCTGCTTGCGCATCTGTTCAATCATCAGCCGATGCTCCTGCATTGACGCTCTCTCTGCTCATTACTTAGTCGTTGTTGCTCGCTCAACTGATTCTCCACTTCACTTAATTTCTGCGTCAGTTGTTGAACATTTTGTAAGTCCGCAGCAGTAGGCATAGCAGAGCGACCGGTACTATCAGCAGAAGATGATTGACCCCGACTTGGAATAATACTTCTTGCTTTTTCGAAAATCGATGGGCCTATACTACCAGTTCCTGCCAAACGACCATTTCTTTGTGGACCAACTAATCTCTTCCAAGCATCAAAATCATGTTGTTGTTCCTCGATGGGATCACAAGTACTATCACTGCTCTGATGAGTCTCCCGATATTGGGCATTTCACCCTCGTAGTTCTCCTAAAAATAAAAATCAGCAAATGAATAAGTATTAATATAACAAAAAAAGAAATCAATATATAATTAATAGGGATTAATAATTGTAAGAGTAGTTACATGAACGCTCATCGACCATTCATCAACAAAATCCTCCGTACTCTCTCGGACATGAAGACGACGGTGTAACTCAGGCAACCCAATGGGACAATGATGCAGTGCCTCCTACATAGTTATTAATAAAATACTTATTAATATAATTATAATACTAAGAATATTGATTATGAAATTGACTATCACATAGACTAAATATAAATTAATAATTAATTAAAGTTACCAAGCGTCTGTGATGTTGAGCAGCATTGACAGAACCAGATGTGTGTATGCAGCCACCTCTCTCAGAAGCACGATTCTTCTTGGCTTTTTCACATTTTTCTTTGAATTCTGGACTATTCCATTTGTCTTTCAGCACGTGCCAATCAGATTCTCCAATAAAAGGAGGCTTCTTATCACTTAAACGTGCATCCCGAAGTAACTCAAAGACGGTGAGAAGCTCTTTTATGGAAAATTTTCTCAACTTCCTTCTCTATCTTGGGTTCCCATGCCATTTTTTCCTATTAAATTATAAATAACTTGTAAATAAAAAATAAATTAATCAATTAAATAAACTGGCTAAAAAATTATAAATAAGTAAAACAACTTACTTTGAATCTATCAAACATCATCTTTCTTGAATCAATATTCCTTTTAATCTCCATCCAAGACATCCAAGGTTTGTTGTAATTCTCCTTGATCACATTTGTTATTGAGCTGGATGCACCCTTCGAAGGATAAAACCTATACATTAATAAATATATTAATATATTTATTAAAAAAACCACTAATTATCATTAATAAATATATATTCTTACGCTTTTCCAATAATGGTCAATACAATACGACCGTCATCTGCTAACTCTAGTGGCTCCTCCGGAAAATTATTCAGATGTACGACCTCATCTTCTACATTTGCATGGGCATCTTCGATCTCATCATTATCATGATCGTTGACATCTACTCCCACGAACTCATGCACCTGCGACGGTCCTGAGCCATCTATAGAGGAAGGTGGGGGCACAAATCTGTCACTAGCAACTACACGAACTATTCGACGTCGTCGCCCGCGTACTGCAGTAGAAATCCTCTTCCCTTTATCAGGAACAGTCGGTGGTATGGGTGGGTCAGATCCTAATCCTGACATGACTGTATCTATATATATATTTTTTTAAAAATGGAAATAAACAATTTATAATTAAGCAAATTAACATCTTATTAGTACAATATAATTTTAAAGACAAACGTACAGTGATCAAATTAACAACATCTTAATAATTAAGTCAAACTAAATATATAACATAACATTACATAACAAATTGATCAAATAAGAAATTAATTGACATCCCATTCTCCCTCGAAATCATCATCATCAGACGAGTGAACTCCTGATACACTGACATGGTCTGTTGCATCTTCATCTGCATCTTCTTCTCCATCAACTTCATCACCAGTGTTTGGCTCATCACATAACCGAGTTATGGGTTCAACTTCAATCACTTCATTGACATTGGACAACATTTCATCCATCTGATATGGCACATCTTCCATTGTCTCATCATTTGTCTCAATCCGACCTCTTGGTTTGGTATTAATTGAGACACACCAACCACGCCTATCCGTCCGTGTTGATGGATAAGGGACATAATAGACTTATCTCACATTTTGTGCAATTACGAACGGATCATACAGTCGATATCTACCATTCATTTTAATGTCCACTGTATTTGACTTTGGATTCAATTGTATTCCTTGAGGTGACGGATCAAACCAATTACAATAAAAAATGACTACCTTTTGACTATAGTCTAGATGGGGGTAAGCAAGTTCATATATGTGTTCAATCACACCATAGAAGTCGTCTTCACCTCTCTCAGTGAAACTCTTCATGCAAACTCCACTATTAACTGTTTCTCTACCATGTGTCCATTGCCTAGTGTGAAATTTGTATCCATTGACAATGTATGTGTGCCACTCTTTAACACATCTTTGAGGACCCTCAGATAAGTTCCTCAGGTGTTGGCTGGTAGGAGTTGGTGGGAGGAGATAAACATGTTGCTTAAACTAGTTTGGAAAATGTGCATGAATATGAGCAGAAGAGTCTTCTTCACTTACTTGCTCGGATGACAAGAATTCCCTGATAAGATAACAATTTGTTACACATGTATTTGTGTTTTAATTAATTAAAAATGTAGCTAGGCTTAAAAATACGTACTGAATGAATGGTTGGACCTCAGTACAATTTATCAAGACATGAACATGGACTGAGTTGAACTCTACATCTGTTAGCCAGTGAATAGATTCCTTCCCAGATTGATGACCAGGAAAACAAAAGACGGATAAAGCTAGCTGATGTCTTGGACATTCAAGTTCCATTTCATTCCGACTACTTCTAGGAGCAAATTCATTCTTGAAATAATAGGAACAAAAATGGGTTGTTTCACGGTGTAAGTAAGAGGAACATATTGATCTTTCAACTCTAGCCTTATTTTTCACCGATCTCTTTGAATCACCCATGAACCTAAATTTAAAGAAGATAGTGTCTTAATTAATCATCTAAATAATCTATATATATATATATATATATAAATTACCTTTGAAACGGATACATCCATCTGTATTGGACAGGTCCGCCAAGTTTAGCTTCATATGCCAGATGCACTGGAAGATGCTCCATAGAATCAAAGAAACCAGGCGGAAATATTCTCTCCAACTTGCATAAGATAAGTGGGATATCTTGTTCCATTTTTGTAAGATCATCCACCCTTAGCGTTGCAGAACACAAATTCTTAAAGTATTGACTTAATGAGCGGATTCAAAACATGTTTTGGCAATGAACTAAAGGCAATAGGAAGTAAGCACTCCATGAATACATGACAATCATGACTCTTCATCCCATGCATTCTCCCATTATCCACATCGACACATCTTGCTAAATTGGAAGAATAACCATTAGGCATTTTCAATTCTTTTATCCACCGATAAACAGATTTTACTTGTTCGATAGATAAAGAATAATTGGCTTTAGGTTTCAATGTCCTACCGTTAGGTTGCTCAACCAACAACAGATCCTTTCGTCGGCAGTAATGATCTACATCATTCCTAGCCTTCTCGTTGTCTTTCATTTTGCTTTTTACATTCATAACAGTGTTAAATATGTTGTCAAAAAAATTCTTTTCAATATGCATAACATCAAAATTGTGTCTCAGAAGATTATCTTTCCAATAAGGAAGTTCCCAGAAGATACTTTTCTTCGTCCAATTATGCCATTGCTCATAACCATCTGGATGAGAAACAGCACCGGCTACAACTTCTACAGGAGGGATATCCTTAACACTGTTCCAAACTTCTTCTGGTGTCAACCTGCTACGAGGATGTTCAGCTGTTTCAACATTCCCTTTTATGAATGCATATTTTGACTTTCTAAATGGGTGATCTTTTGGTAAAAACCTACGGTGCGAGTCAAACCATGAAGTTTTTCTCCATATTTAAGAGTAAAAGCCTTTGTGTCTACCATGCAAATCGGACACGCCATTTTACCATGTGTCCCCCATCCAGACAACATTCCATAAGCAGGGAAGTCATTAATGGTCCACATCAAATCCGCCCTCATCATGAAGTTTTGTTTACGTGCTGCATCATAAGTTAAAACACCATTCCACAACCGTTTTAGGTCGTCAATCAAAGGTTGCAAATATATGTCAATACCAGCTGTTGGATTACTTGGACTTGGTATAATAGCAGCTAAAAACATGTACGGTTTAGACATACACATCTCAGGAGGAAGGTTTTATGGGGTAACAATAATTGGCCAACAAGAATATGGTGTTGCTGATGCTTGGATATATGGTGTGAAACCATCAGAACACAAACCAAGCCGAACATTGCGTGGATCATTGGAAAAATATGGATGAACACGATCAAAATGCTTCCAAGCTTCACCATCAGATGGGTGACGTAATTCACCAGAATTGCTTCTATTTTCATAGTGCCAGGTCATTTTACCTGCAGTTTCCATTGAAGTGAACATCCTTTTCAACCTTGATACAATCGACAAATAAAACATTGCTTTTCTTGGAACTTTTTTCCCTCTGCTTGTCCCTACCCTACTGACACGATAGCGAGGCTGTTGACAAAACTTACATTCCATCAACTCCCCTTCATTTATGCCAAACTCATTATTATAATAGAGCATGCAACCAGAGACACAACAATCAATTCTTATAGAATTTAAGCCAAGTTTCTATACAAGTCTTTTAGCATCATAATAACTTTGCGGTAAAAGTCCTTTAATCGGGGTTGCATCCAACATCATTTTAGTCTTATATTTCATGCACAATTCAGCAACATTAAATTGACACTTAAGACCCAACAACCGAACACACGTTGATAATTTAGAGTCTTGAGATCCTTCAAATAGTGGTTTATTTGTCTCACTCAAATAGGTATAAAACCTTTGAGCTTCCTCGTTTGGAATTTCTTCAGCATCGTATTGCGGTTCCTCAAAATCTAAATTTACTCCGACAGCATCAGATATCATTCCCTGAACAACAACAAATGGTTGGTATCTCGTAGACGAGTGATGACTACTTGATGTGGTAGCTTGTACTTCAACCGGAACATTAACCGCAGGAACATTAACTGCAGGAACAACTACCCCAGGTGATACTTCGCCGTGACGACTCCATATCCAATAATTTGGCCTAAACCCATTATTGTACAAATCAAGTCTCACTTCTTGTTCATTTTTTATAAATCGAAATGTACATTTCGAGCACGGACATCTAATTCTGCCTTGTCGCTCAAATTTTTCTTGACTCTTAGCAAAAAAAACAAACTCTTCGACTCCTTGTACAAAACGTCGCTTTAAACCAGCTCTTCGAGGAAACATTTGATCGTACATCCAACTACGTTCCATTTCTTGGGGATCTATGTACTACTACAATATATATGTATCATAATCAATAAATACTAATTAACAAACATAACCAACATATTTTTTTATATCTAATAACAAATATTTTTTTATAATGTGATATATTTTTTATCTTGTATAATAAACGCACCATATAAAATTACAACATAATTCTAATTAAAAAAAGTTACAACATAAACATGTTTTTAATTAACAAACATAACCAACATATTTTTTACTAAATAATTACCTATTAATTTTAAATAATTCTAATTAAAAAAAGTTACAACATAAACATGTCACTTAAATAACTAATATATTTTAACAAACATAAGTTACACCATATAAAATTAATTTTTTATAAACATGTTACTACTTAATCATTTACTAATTATGACCAAAAAAACATTTTTTAGTAACATGGTACACTATATAAACATAATTTTTTTAATCATTTACTATCTAAACATATATATTGTTAACATGTCACTACAATATCTAATAACAAACAACTTAATAACTAACCAGAAGTGAAGATGAGTCTCTGCTTGATGCAAATTATATTCTTGGTGTCCCTCCAACGAAAATTTCTTCAAGCTCTAACTGAATCCTAAACAAATAAAGTTAGCAATGTTAAATTAAGTACATATATGTTATTAATATAAAATAAAACATATAACTAATATTTGTTTAAAAACATACCGTGAAAAATTTGCAAACACGTGAAGACTAGCGAAATTTTGGAACGGAAGAATAGAATATGAGAGAAGATGTGAAAAAATGGGAGATGAGGGCATGAGAGGAGAGAAAATGGGAAAAGTTTAATGAAATTTCGGAATAGGAAGAGTTAATGAGTGTATGGAAGAGGAAATGAGAGTACAGAAGAAGAATGAATGAGAGAAGAAAAATGGAAGAGAAAAAATGAAAGATGAGTGAATGGGGTTATGGGGATGAAGAAATTCGGAATGGGTGAGAAGGAATGAATCGGGAAGATGAAGGAATGGGGAAGAGAGGGTCCTATTTATAAATTCGGAGAGACTAAACATTTCCGGCGGTTTTAAACCGTTTCCGGCGGAATTTTATTTTCGGCCAATTTCAAAATCCGCCGCTAAAATTCCATTTCCGGCGGAATTGTTTGAATTTCAAAATTTTCCACAAACGGCTATATGTTTCCGGCGGAAATAGATTTTGGACCGAATTTTAAAAAACTGCCGGTAATCACTCATTTCCGGCGGATTTCTTTGAAATTCAAAATCCCCCCAACGGCTATACGTTTCCGGCGGAATTGAGCCGTTTCCGGCGGAATTGAGCCGGTAGACCGAATTTTTCAAAACCGCCGGTAATTACACTTTTCCGACGGTTTTTTTTCGCTTTTCATTTCCGGCGGTTTTGTAAACGTTACCGGCGAAAATTTCAAATTTCAAATTTCCCTCTCCTCCAAAAAACCGCCGGTAATATCCGGTACCGTCGATTTTAATTTTTGTTTTTTTGAAAGTACTTTGCGGCGGAATATGCCGCCAGTAATTCACCCAGATCCGCCGGAAAATTACCGGGGGAAAATAAACCACCGAAAAATCCCCACATTCCGCCAAAAATCTTCCGTGGGAAAAAATCCATCGTTAACAACTTAAAAATCGCCAGAACCGTACAGACGGATTAATTCCACCGGAAAACAACCGCCGGTAATTCCAGTATTTCTTGTAGTGGCTAATCCTTCACGCTTCCCAAGTAACTGCAACGGTCAGAAGTTTGCGAGGGACGACTGAATCCGTCGCTAACTTTTCTTGGTTTTCGTGCTGCGCAGTTTCAAATTGGCGCCCGGGATTTAGCGACGGAAATTTCGTCGCTATTGCTCAAAAATCCGTCGCTAATTCTCAACATAGACGAGGGCCCTTATTCCCTCGCAAAGTCCGTCGCTAATTCCATTTTTTGCGAGGGACCATCATTCCCTCGCTAATGAGCAATTTTTTTGTAGTGGTGCCTCTCAACTGCTTCCACACTTCATAATGAAACCTTCAACATAACTCCCCATGTGCTTTGCTTGTTTTCTTCCAAATGATCCTTCACACTTGCAATGATCCTTTTGGCTGATAAATCCTAAGCTACTTCATCCGCAGCTATTGATTCCTCGGCTGGATTAAGCATGTTTTGTTGAGACGATCAACAATTCTTCATGAGCCTTCACAGGTGATATTTAGAGATAATTCAAGAGAAGAAAAAGTAATTAAGAAACCAGGAGTCTTCTACAACCCTTTAGGAGTTGCTTTGTGTAAAATTAAGGGAATCCACTCATCTAGACTTAGCTACACATTTACCTCAGCTCAGGGCTCACTCAGCTAATAACATAGCAATTTTTAGGTTTTAACAAAGCATAAGAAAAGGAATAATACTCACCAAGTGTCCAAAAAAGAAACTTCCAAACACTCCTTTCCTTACACTAAAGAAGAAGATTGAGTATGCATGAGTCTAAAAAAAGATCCCATCGAAAATACTTTGTATGCATCTCAAAAACAAGAAAAATCAAAAGGAATTCTTGCAAAATAGCTATTATGTGTTATGAAGGGGATGTATGTTACCTTGCTGTAACTATCTTGCTTTCTTCAGTAGGCTATCTAGTAAGAGCTGATTAGAACTTTTATGTAAATCAGACAAAACAATTCTCTAGTGAGAGTTTATTTTATATTCGCTGAAAAGACTTTAAATCCTAGGAATGATTTGGTGTCACATCATACACAAACTCAATATATATTTTATAACTGGCCAGGTAGTGGCAGCAACCCTTATATGACAAAAGGGGTTTGAAGAGAAATTAAGCAATTGTTACTCACCAGGCAAGTGAAGCTAGTTTAACGAGGTTTGTTAAATAGCCTAAAGAGGCTATGAATAATACTTTGTAAAGTCTTGAGAGGCAGAGAATAAGAATACTCAGCTTTTATTGGTTTAAGTCTTTAAAGGTTTAAGGCAAAATCACTGTATAAGGAAGGGGTGGGCTAAATGTAGCAACAGCTTGATGTCTGAACTTGTATAAACATAATTGTGTTCTTCCTCTTCTCCTCTACTTGTTATGATTTTTTTCCTATTTGCCGCTTTCTGTTTAAGGCTATGATAGGTACATCTTCTGGGCAATAGCTTTTTATGCCTATGTTCACATCATTTGTTCTACTTAACACAAATGTATGTGGAGTTTCTACACAATCCTATTCTAATTGAGGAAGCTACTGTACAATTGTGGACAATAAAAAGTGGTGTTGCAGTCCTTTGAATTAGTTTATGTTATCAAAGTAAACTTTTGGAAAAGTTGTCTTATGGGGGTCAATTTGTAGGCCTCCTTCACTTCCATGGCAGTGGAGTTTCTACATTGTAGAATAGTTATTGTTCCTCTCAAGTATCTTGGCCTACCGGTGGGGGCATACTCGAGGAGGTTAGCTACATGGAAATTGTGATAGATAGATATGCTTAAATATATCCTTTGTAGTTGGGAGAATAAGTATGTCACCTTTGCGGGGAACATTGTCGTCCTTATAATCATTGTTACACTCATCTTTATAACAACCAAAATGGCTAAGCACGGTGGAGCTGGAGCTGACTGTGGCAGATTCGGACGAGGCTTAGGGACGGGTTGGATAACCCGATGACCAGGCGATAGTCCTATATGTTTATGTATATTAGGGACGAGTTGTGTAACCCGATGACCCAAACTCTTCCTAACCCGAAGCCGGGTTACTACTTATGATAGTCCTATTTAATTTGCACTACTACAAAATGTGCTTTAAAAAGCACTAATTTGAATCGGTTATTTTGATAACCGATTCAAAATGTGGACGCGGTGGCAAAATTGCAATTAAAAGGGATTGCCGCAAATTTTTTTAGACATTTTGAATCGGTTGTTTTAACAACCGATTCCAAATGTGTATATTTAGGCCTTTAGAGTCGGTTGTGTGAACAACCGATTCGTATAGGTTTCATTTAGAATCGGTTTTATTGATAACCGATTCGTAAAGTCTCAAAATTCACAAAAACCTAAATCAGTTTGCGATCTCTCATTCTCTCACTCCATCAGCGCCTCTCGTTTCTTCTCCCCCAGCCATCGCTCCATCTCTCCGTTTCTTCTCCCCCAGCCACCGCGTTCGTTTCTTCTCCCCCAGCCATCGCTCCATCTCTCTGTTTCTTCTCCCCCAGCCATCGCGTTCGTCTCTTCTCCCCCAGCCAGAAAATCAACAACAAGAAGACGAAGAAGAATAGAAGAACGAGAAACACAAGCACCAGGAAAGGGATTCTTCTTGGTCGAGGAGGACGACGAAGATGGAGGAGGACGATGGTCGTCTCTGCTCTCTGCGTCACCGGTCGTCCATCTTCCCTCTCAAACCCTAGCTGAGGTATTCTCTCTCTCTCTCTCTCTCGCTCTGAATCTCGTTCTCTTCGTTTCTTCTTTGTTTCTCTGCTAGGGTTCTTAAAAATCAACACTGATCTTGATGATTTCTATCTTTCAGGTGATGATTCTTGTAGATGCGAGCTACAAGATCAATCACAAAGCTAAGAACTCAGCTTATATCTTGCGTTTTCTTTCTTCATGATTCAGTTCGATTTGAAGTTTTTATGTTTTTGTAGCTGAAGATGCCCCAGCTGCTGCTTATCGGAATCGTGAATGGCATGGATGTTCAAGAGTGGAATCCATCCACTGATAAATATATAACTGTCAAATACACTGCTTCAACAGTAAGAATAGCTTTTTTAAGAGTTGAAGTTTCTTTAAATTGTGTCATGGTTCATAAGAAAAATAGCTACATGGCAGTTTTACAAATGCTTCTACTTAGGTATTGGAAGGAAAGGCTCTTCTGAAAGAAGCTCTTCAAGCAGAAGTTGGATTACCAGTTGATAGAAATATTCCTCTCATTGGCTTCATTGGTAGGCTTGAAGAACAAAAAGGTTCTGATATTCTAGTAGAAGCCATTCCCCAATTTATTAAGGAGAATGTTCAGATAGTAGCCCTAGTAAGTATATAAAAAGAAAACAAATGGAAACATGATTTTCTTAGCCATTCTTACATGATTTTCTTCAGGCATATTTGTCTCAAATCTCAACTTGAACATGCTATGTGATAATCTTTTCAGGATATGATATATGTGCTATGTAGGCATTTTCACTGAATAATAATGTTGTTCTAATTAACAGATTAGTATGTCAATCTGGACCAAGTTCTTGGCCTTCTAATATCTATGCAGAAGCAGCAGTATACCCTATGGCTAATAGTGCAGCTCAGGTTTTGCCTTTTTCTTCTATTTAATACTCTATTATGCAGTTTAACAATTATTTCCCCCTTTTGTATTTACCAATTCAAACCTGAGTTTCCTATTTTAACATGCAGGATGTATTTCCTGTTATTCCTGGAGATACAGATTATCGAATATTTTCCCAGGACTACGGAAATATTCCCGGGCTGGATATTATTTTTCTCCTTGGTGGTTATTTTTACCATACCTCCTTTGATACAGTAGAACAACTATTGTATGTGTATTAGCCACTTTTTTTAGTACAGATATTTTATTTTAATTTTGTATTATTCTGTATTATTTTCCCCTCCAGCATGTATCTGATGTATTTCTATGTCTCCAGACCGGGAAGCATCCAAGCACGTGGAGAGAATTTGTTCAGCATAATTAAGGCTTTTACTAATTCTTCTAAGTTACAAAACACTTATCAGACAAATTATAGTGAAGTTACTGCTAGCTTATTCGAAGAAGAGCCGACTGTGTTCTTTGATTATTTCTCATGGTTTATGGTATGCAGTGAAGTTCTTCGACTCCAACATTTGCTTATGACATGCTGATACATTTAGCAAGATACATTTGAAAGGTAAATCAGTAAATTTCTACTGCTGGATACTCCTTTATAAGATGTGTTATAATTAGTCTTCTTGTTGATCACTTTAATTTTTTTAAATCTACTCTAAGAGAACTTAAATGATTATTCTTTGACACTTTGAATAACATTTTGAAATTTGTTGCATTTGCAGGATTTCTGTTCCATGCAATTGGGATTATATTGGCAATTATTGTGCCTGTTGTGTTTTCTTTACTGAGATTACTATTCTCTTCTCAGACGATGAATTGGTAACTTCATTTGGGATTAACTTAAACTTCAAATTGGATTTGGATAGGTTGCATAGTTTTTTGTTTCTTGTAGTTAGTGCTAGAGTTTTACCTTATTAGTTAAATTATATATATATATATATATATATATATATATATATATATATAGAGAGAGAGAGAGAGAGAGAGAGAGAGAGAGAGAGAGAGAGAACAATAGATTTTCTACGCATTGCAGAGTCTGAAGTTTTATTGGCAGCTTATCATTTACAATAATTTTTGTGGTCGTTAGAGTATTTTCTGTATTCCTGTGTTAACATAATGGGTGAAACACAGGTTTGCTCATCCATACTTGGCTTTTGTGATGTTCATACCCTGCTCACTTATTGGTCTTATAACTCCAAGAATTATCTGGAGATCCTTTCCTCTTTCTCAAGATTCTTTTGATGAATCCCTCAAGTCTACATATGAAGAAGTTGCATCTGTGTTGCAGAACTTATGTTTGCCGAGCAGTATCCCTCAAGTCAATTCCCTCAAGTCTTCAGGCATATGTGTCTCAAATCTCAACTTGAACATGCTATGTGATAATCTTTTCAAAACAATCAGTTTTGGGGTAGGTTTTGTTTCATTGTAGGTTATTTTAATACTTCCTCGATGGATGACTAAACTGATGAAACATTTTCTATGTAGGAGAAGCTGGTGAATCACCATGATAATAAAATTGGAAGCTTTTCTAGTAAAGTAGGAGCGCATTTCAGAAATCTTCATATGCTCGTGGAGAAAATGAAGATTCTGATGGTGAAAATGAGGAACTTGAGTCTGAGATGGGACCTACCGGACCAGATAGTGAAGCAGTTGGAGAGAAAATTTGGGACAAGAATGAAGATGAGACTCCCAATGATATGCAAGAGAAGTATGAATCTGGACCTTCAGTTAGAGATAGCGATGGAAAGGAGACAGAGTTTCCTATTGAACCCGAGTTAACTCTGGAGTTAATGATGGCTGCAAATTATCTGCATACTTGAGCATATTGACTTCCCAGTAACTCCTGAGTCCTCTTCTTTCTTTATTGTTGTAACCTTTTATTATTTCATGGAGTCTGAAATGTTTAGTTTTCACAGTAATTGTTATTGTTGAAATATTCACTTTTTGCTCTTCTATGGGTAATGCAGAAAACTGTTGCTAGCATAGCTGTTGCCATTGTAAACTAAATCCTTGCAGGGACTAGAGTATACATGTAACTTATGACTATTTAATGTAATCTTATAATTTGATATTTGGACTCAAACTTATGACTATTCTGTTTTTCTGGCTGTTTGGTTCTGCCTTGTTCATGCTTTGTATAAACTAACCAATTGATAGCTGCTGTGAATTCAGTTTGGATTTTTTTTTTTAAAAAGGTGACCTTTTGAATCGGTTGTTTAAATAACCGATTTAAAAAGTCACATTTTGAATCGGTTATTTAACCGATTCAAAATGTACCTACATTTAGAATCGATAGTATTGGAATCGGTTGTTTAAATAACCGATTTAAAATGTTACATTTTGAATCGGTTATTTAACCGATTCAAAATGTACCTACATTTAGAATCGGCAGTATTGGAATCGGCAAATAACCGATTCTAAATGTGCCAAACAACCGATTCAAAAGGCATTTTTTGTAGTAGTGTTGTCTACTTTTTTTGCGGGTCAGGGTTGGGTTCAACCCAAAATTATTGGGTTGGGATGGGTGCACACCACCGCCCTCAATTACTCGCGACATTGATTGGTGGATATGGGATGTGAGTGATTGTTGGGGTGTCCGGGAGAGCACCGAGAGTAACAATTGTTGCTTCTGGTGTTCCCCGGACTCCCCAGTAGTGATGATGGTGCCTATTTTGTCAAATCAGTGTATATATGTTGCATTGCTGCTATGGGACACCCGCCCCACCAGTTTTGAAGGTGCCGCTAGAGATATATGTTTTGATAAGTAGTGGAAAAGCATTACTCCACCTAAGGTTTTAGCCTACACCTAACGTCTTTCCCTTAATAGGCTTCGATCTCAGGCTAATCCAACTCAAAGGGGTGTCATTACTGAAAGACAAGATACTTCATTTATGTGTCGACTTTTATGGGCTGAACCAACAATCAGAGCAACATCTTTTCACTAGATGTGGTATTTAGGTGGCTTCAGGTGGTATTAGTGCTACCCTCAAAGATCCCTACCCGCCTGGTCTCTAACATCTAGCTATGGTGGTGAGCAAGGTAATCAGAAATAAAACTAGGGTGTGAACAAAATTAGGGTTAGGGTAATGGGCTTGGCCCAAAACCGTGTAACTGACTTAACTTTATTTCTGAAGAAAAACAGTTACCTTCTTTTTTTTAACCACACCCACTTTTTCATCAGAAATACCCCTTTTTGAAGTGTTACGGTATATAACCTTTTTCTAACTTCACCTCCTTTTATACTTAAAATACTCCCTTTTCAAATATTACTATATAATAAATATATTAATAATATTTTCGTTTTGGTACAATCTTACGATCATAGTTACGATTATATGAGTTACGATCTTGCTAACCCCCTCCTGATCCTACATAATTTCTTTGATAGAATCTTACGATTCTACTTGTGATGTTACAAATTATGATCTTGCTACCCCCCCTCCAAATTTTACGTAAAATGTCGATTTTGATTACCTTGGTGGTGAGTTCCTAACCCAAAACATGAACAGCTTGATTATGATTTGGCTTGCGATCTTCAAGGCTACTTGGGAAACTAGAAATGAGAGAAATAAAACCATAAACCTCTACAGACCCACTTGGTAGTTAAATTGTCTTTTTTATGAATAGTGCATGAACTACCTAGAGTACATCCCCATGAAAAATAAGCTATAAGTATTGTGGTGTCCAGTATTGCTGTTTTGTGGGTGGCCCAAAGCGCCCATATGAGTTCTTTTTGTCAAATCCAACTGTATTGCACTGTGATTTTCTATTAAGCTGTGATGGGTTTGATTACCTTTAACACTCAGCTCAATATGAATAAAAGTAACTGCCTCTTTCAAAAATAGCAAATATCATTACATAATCGAATTGAAAACCGATATAAACATATATAATAAAAAGTACAATGAGGAATCAATGTGTTACATAAAAATATGAATCATAAATTAATAGAAGCATGCATGTTGCTCCTTTTGTCATGAATTTAGAAGAGAAGACCAAATGCAAGAGAAACAAGGGAAGCAAATGCTGTAGGCACAAAAAAGGTGGTAGCATCTGATGTAGGGCTTGGAGCTGGTGCATCTGCAGCTGATACAGTTGATGCTGCTGCTGCCATCAACATGGCCACTAGAACAACAACAAAAAGGTTTGTCTTCAATGCCTCCATTTCTGAAAATATTCTTTTTTCTCCTTCCTATTGATATTTAGAGAAGAAACTCGAGATGGAGTAGTGGGTGAATAGAATGTGAAGTTCTAGGTGACTTTATAATTATATTGTTGCTACAAGAGAAGGGAAAATATATAAAATAAAATAAATGTGTAGGGATTTATTTATTAAAAAAGGCAGGCTGGCCAAATATTTTATTTAAAGGATTCCTAGGTAGCCAGCTGGCTACTTTATTGGAGAGGAAACAAGTTTGGGTAGGTTTTATGTAATATTTTTCTATAATGTTGGTATCAATTAGTCAATTATTATTAAGGTTAAAAATCTACTATCTATCTATACCACTGACCTACTACCAAAATATCAATCTTACCATTTTCTCAACTAAACAATTTTTGGATATTTATGTAATTTCACTCTCTCACATACTTTTTCAAATTTTTTCACTCTCTCTCACACTTTGTTCAAACATTTTCACCTTTTCACTCTTTCTCACACATTTTTTCACTCTCTCATCCTCTTTCTTCCTCTAAGTCTATTTCATTTTTCTATTTTTCACAATATATCTACTTTAGTTTCATCTACATGCCTCATTCATTTTTTTAATATTCTATTTTTTCTCTGTCAATAAGTTTTATTTAGTTTTACGGGAAATATTACAATTTGTAAAATTTGAAAATTTACTACAATTTTGTTTTCTAATCTCTACAGGAAATATTACTTATCACTCTCTCTCAAATATTTTTTCAAACTTTTTCAATCTTTCTCACACATTTTTTCACTCTCTCCTCCAATCTTTCTTCATCTAACTCTATCTCATTTTTCTATTTTTCACAATATATCTACTTTAATTTCATCTACTTGTCTCCTTCATTTTTAATATTTCATTTTTCTCTATCAATAAGTTTTATTTAGTCTCTATCAATAAGTTTTATGTAATAAGTTTTATTTTCTAATCTCTACGGGAGATCGATATTACATATTGCTAAATGTTCACGGGGTAATGTTCGGACTAACTCAATTACAATTTGAAACTTTTTGTTTATCTACTTTAAATTAGTCTTGATTTTCATGGGGTAATGTTCGGACTAATTAAATTATGTCTAAGTCTATTAGTAAAAATAACACGACAATACTCGTGCGTATGCACGGGTATACTGCTAGTAAGTTGACGGGAACTTAATTTTGTGAATTGGTCAATTATGTGTAACATCCCTAATTTTTAAAGACTCGTACTATGATACCTAAGACCGATTAATTATTTGTGGGAATAATTGGTCGTGTCTCGGGGATTAATAGTCGAGAAATTTGTCAAAAATCCTATTCTCCATTAAATAGTGGCTTATTCATAATTTTAAATGAGGAATTGGGGCTGAAGGGCAAATCTGTCGTTTCACGTCCCTAGTTATTTAAAATATAATTATGAAGATTATAATTAATTACGAACCGAAAGAATTGAGGAATTTCGGATCAGAACCGGATTAATCGAGAAAGTTGTGTACCGAAGGGAAATTCAGCACCTAAACCATGGTTTAATGAGCTAAGGGCATTATGGTCATTTCCCCAACCATAACACCCTCAACCCAGCTGAAACCAAACCACTCTCAGATTTCCCTCACTTCACTTAACTTTCAGTCCAAAACAGAGAAAAAGGAAACAAAACTTGGAGTGGAGAGAAAGAGGGAAAGGGGGCGTAGGGAAGGAGGAGAAGGAGAGGCCATCTTCATCTCATCCCCTCTTGCATGTAAACCTTCTTCACACATTTCTCTCTCATTTTTCATTCTCTTTCTATTGGTACCATCATCTGAAGCTAACTCCCCCTACATTGTACCTTGCCATTTGCGACTCCATGAAGCTCGGAGTGAGGAAAATCTGAGTTTTTGGGCAGTGATTAGCTTGCATGTTCATCTGAAGCTGAGATAGAGTCAAACCAGAACCTACATCGTCCTTGGAGAAGATTTTGGGAGTGGCTGAGTTCCTGGAATTCGAAGTTGGAGGTGTAGTGTTGCTGTTGTCTTGCACGGTTCGGTTTCTAGCGGGGATCGTTCGTGTATTTTCGATTCGGTGACTTCGCTTTTCGGCCCAACTCTCGGACTTCGGTGAAACGGTGAGTTCTACTCACGGATAGGGATATTTTTATGTGTCTTGAAAATATTTCGGTTTTGAGTCATAAGGCATTATCCCGTTTTCGAAAGATTTTGGACCCGACCGTTTTTTAGATATATCGCGTTTTTACGGTTTTTATTGAATTATTGAACAAATTACGAAATTGTGATTTAAACGTTTTCACTGGAATGTGGTTTATTAAATCTGTTTTTAGGTTGGATTACGATCGGAATTCGATTCGGGCGAGAAACGGAAAAGCGGAATGAGAATCGGATTGGAAAATAGAGAACCAGAACAGACCGCAAGGGTCGTGCGCCCCTGGGCACGGACCGTGCGTCTGCTTCGCAATTGGCTGAATTAAGGAATAAAACATCATGCACGGATCGTGCGCCCCTGGGCACGGATCGTGCGTGAGCTTCGGGTTGGCTGTATAAAATTTGGTGCATCACGCACGGGTCGTGCGCCCCTGGGCACGGACCGTGCGTGAGCTTCTGTTACCGGACTCTGATTTCTCATTTCGTCGCTCCTTTCGATCCCAAATCACTTCTAATCTTCTTCCCAACCAATTTTAAGGATATTGCCTTACTGAAAACCTTATTTTGAACTTGTTCAACTCATGATTTTGAAAATGAGCTTTGAAAGCCTATTTGATCGAAAAACCGAAACCCTAGTACGCGTGTGAGTACACCGACTTATGGACTGACTGAATATATATGTTTATATATGTCAATTGAATATGATTATAATGTCGGAGGTCAAATATATGAATTCCTCAAAACGGATTATAGATCGATATGGATATTGTTTATCCAACTATTATGTGATTGATCCTTTGGTGATCGAAAAGATATAAATTATCTAACTCTCGAGAATTTGATGCGTATTGTCATATGTATCGCGTTGGGTGACGACCCGACAAGTAGCATACTAGGAAGGGAAGTCATGAGCCCTCACCCTAGGCCCTGTATACGTCTTGGCGTGGTCAATTCGTGGGTTACCGGGATTAGCAAGCGTTGTGCAGCCGGTTTGTGCTAAGATTAGACACATGGTTCCCGGGATTAGCAATCGTTGTGCAGCCGGATCATGTTAAGTTCAATTCACGATTTGCCGGGATTAGCAACTATTGTGCAGTCGGCATTTTGATTAATGAATAAGACATTGTTATGTCAGCTTATGTTGTAACGGTTTAATAATTGAACCGAGTGTCAGTGAGGGGGCACGATAGGACTCACTGAGATAATGTTATCTCACCCAATCCACATTTGTTGTTTTTTTTCAGAGAAACAGGGAAAAATGAAGACTATTGTGCACGAGTAGTTGGTATACTCTCGGAGGTGCTGAAGACTTAGTCACATTATCCTTCATTCTTTTGTTGTTCTATCTGGTTGTATAAACTTGTATTGGGTATGAGTTTTACGAACCGTTTTATGTTTTCTGTTTGGTATTTGGATTTGGATATGGTATTTCGTTCGGTATGGAACCGATAAACTTCTATTTTATGAAGTAATGTTATTTCCGACTATGTGTTTATTTCGGAAAAAGTTTGTATGTCCAATGCTTAAACAGGAATTTGTGTCCTCTGAACTTCCGCATCTGTGCATCTTCGGTGTCTCTACACGTTAGAAATACCGGGGTGTTACATTATGGGTCCCTCATACTATTTGTTTCGAATTGATATCTCTCGTGTGTAATGGTTTCACAATGTTTCGTATTGACCCAACTGATTATATGGTTAGGGTACTCCTCTAGACCTATTTAAATTATATGTAAAAAAATATGGTTTTAAGTCCATGGAATAACTATTGTAAAAAAAAAGTTCATTGAATAATTGATATGTTGAGTCTATATTATGTATCTGATGAGTTGTTCAATAAATCTAAAACTGGATTTTTTACTTGTACTTAAATATGTCTAGCAGAGTAGTTGTTAGGCATAATCGAGTTGATTGCGTGTATATAATAAGTATAGGTACATTTGAACTTCGATAATTTTAATGTCAACTAACTTTATCCCATTAACTTATTCCACCTTGTTTGCCATGTGGTTCGTGATGATTGAACTTTGAAGTATACATTGTTTGTTGGCAAAACTTTCACTAAATATATATAAGTACTTTTATTGCTCTATATAAGTATACATATAATTTCGTTAAAAAAGTAATATAATTTGAACATTGATAATCTTGCTGTCACAGAGATGAAAGGATCAAGAAGAACGAAGAAAAGGCTTTAAAATTTGTTGTACCAATGCATATTATACATATAAAAATTAAGGCAAAGAAGAAAGAGAAAAAGTACTACTTACGAAGAAATGAAAATTGTAATACCCAAAGTAATAAAATAATTACTTTGGATATATTACATTAGTTGTTGCTTGCTTATATTGAATATGTTTGATAATTACTAATTGACTGTATCTTTGTTTTTATGAAATTGCATGTTTTGATACTTGATTGATATTGCTGTTATTCATTTGAATGCATAATTGTCAATTTTAGTGTTCAATTGGGTGAAGTAGAAAAGGGGGTGTCGTTATCAATTTAATTTATACCATGTCAACCCAAATGAATGAAGGCAACACCATTTCAGCCCAATTCTTTTTAAAGCCCAGTCGAAATACCAACTTCAGCAGCCCATTGTTTAACTGAAAACACAAAAGAAATAAGGGTTCTTTTTTTGTACCCCCACCTCTATACATCATACAACCACACAAATTGTTTATTCCTATTTTACCCCCTAAAAAATGTAAAACCGATTTATCTATTTAATAGATAAATCCGTTTTACAATTTTTCAAAAATTATAATTATTTTTTTAAAAAAATAAAATAGATATGGATATGGGTGATGTTTTGGTTCTGTTCAGTGTGTAGATATTCGTTACACGTGACGATGTTGTATGCCGGCTAGATAATCTAGGCTAAAAAATTGGTTTTTGGGCAACCTACTCCGATTGTCCCGAAACCACAGCCATTAAATCCGAAAAAAATTCAGGGATCAATTCTCCCAAAGAAGGGATTTCTATCGGGACTGTGTGACTGAAAATCCTAAATTCCATCGTTTACTAGTTTTTATTAATTTTTTGAACTTTATATAATCTCCAAAAAATCTAAAAAAAATTACATAACCTTATTTTGGTTTTATTATATTTTTAGTGGTGTTTTTATAATTTTTAGATTAGACTTGACTCTTCAACGGATATTTAGTGGTGTTTTTATAACCTTTTTACACAAACATTCCTTATAATTTAATGCTGAATTTAATTTATTATTTATTTTACGAAACAGATATACCTATTTATTAGATAAATCCGTAGTTAAATATTTAACTAAGAATTTAGACAGGATTTAGATAAATCTGTTATGTAAAACGTAAATAACTGATTTATCTAATTGTTATATAAGTCCGTTAATTTAATTTTTAACTACGGATTTATCTAACAATTAGATAAATCCGTTGTTATATATTTAACTGCGGATTTATCTAACAAATAAATAAATCCGTTTTATAAAAAATACATAACGAATTTATCTATTTGTTAGATAAATCCGTTTCACCAAAAAAATTGGGGGCAAAATGAGAAGAAAATTTTGTTGTGGTATGATGTATAGTGGCGGGGTATAAAAATGCGGTGTTTTTTGTACCCTCTTATTATACCCCCATACCCCCATAACTCTTATAAACCCCAAAATACCTCTAATTTTTTTAAAAAAAAGGTTTTTTAAAATGTTTCCGGAAATATAGACAAATCTGGAAACCATTATTTTAAAACTTTCCGAAAACACCTCGAAAGGGGTGTTTCCGAAAGCCAAATTGGCTTCCGAAAATACTTCTTTTGAGGTGTTTCTGGAAAGTTCTAAAACATATACTTATAGAATTATCTCTCACAGATGTACTTACGGAATGTTTATTGTTAATACATGGTCAAATTGGTCATGATGGCAGCCTTTGTAAAGCAACACTAACAGTTACACACGTACAGCAACACATCTTTCTATGTTCATCTTGTTCAACTTGGTGAACACATATTCTTGTTCAACTTGGTCAACAGATACTTTTGTTCAAATTGATTCAGACACACGTACAGCAACGGTATATCCGGAAACACAGTGATTGCGGAAACACGGTGGTTCTTCCCGGAAACACAGTGATTGCGGAACACTTTTGTAGATTATTTCTGGAAACACCTCAAAAGAGGTATTTCTGGAAGCCAATTTGGCTTTCGAAAATACCATTTTTGAGGTGTTTCCGAAAAGTTTTAAAATAATAGTTTCCGGATTTGTCTATATTTCTGAAAAAATTTTAAAAAACGGTTTTTTTAAAAAGTTAAGGGTATTTGAGGGTTTATAAGGGTTATGGGAGTATCGCGTATAACGAGGGGGTAAAAAAAAACCTAAAAAATGGAACCCAAGAAATAAAACCTTTCATTTCTCATTTTTGGTTCCGTTTTTGAAATGGTAGAGGGAAAGAGCGTGAGGTAGAGAGAAGTAGGAGAGCAAAAATTAGCTGAAAACCCTTATCTTTATTATCAACACAAAACAGAGTTTCAAGTTAAAAAGAAAGAGAGAGCTTGGCGTTACACTCAACACCAACACCTTTCACGATGATCTGCTCACATTCTTTTCTCCAATCTCCATACCATCAAACCTCTAATTTCACTGAGAGACATATCTGCTCAAAAATAAAAATAAAAAGAAGTCATCTTTTTATCCTTCTTAAATCACCTTGCATGTGCCGCCATCTTTGGAGGAGCTAGAAGATAATGCTAGAGGGATGCCAGATTTTGAACATTGAGGCTTTAGTCAGAATTATTGATGTAAAATTTGTGTACATTGAATGGCTCAAATGGTGAAGCTACTGTGTTGAAGTTCTGGAAATATAAAAACAGCTTAGGGAACCACCTTGTGAGCTTTTTATAGTGCTGATCATTTTAGGAGGATTTGACCAAGAGGATTGAAGGGCTTGATCAAGGCGATGGAAAGCTAGAGAATAGAAGATTAAAAGCAAATCTTGGGCTCAATTATGATAGAAGGAGTTAATGTTGCTTTGGAAGTTTTGATAGAAGCTAGAGAATAGAAGCTTTGGATAATGTAGTTTATGAGTTAATCGGAAGTTTTGTATTCCGATAGTTAATCCAAACTAACCGGTACGCCTCTGATTTTGTTAAAATGTATCACGTACTAAATTTTAATGATAAGCTTGCTTTGGCTGCTGTGAAAAAAGAGCTGAAAATTAAGCTTGCTTTGGCTGCTATGAAAAAGAGCTTCTTATATAATTGGTGGTTCTCTTGGTATGAGAGAGAGAGACCCCATTAATTAGATTTGTTTTCACTCCAAATAAAAACAAAACCATCCCAAATATAGCTTCTATTTAGCTTTTTCACTTTGTCACATATTTCTCACTCTTTCATGTGTAGTAGTATATCACCTTCAATTTTTCTGATCGATCGATGTATCAATTAATTTCTCACCCATTCCACATCAGCATCATTAAATCGACGAGCAGATGGAAAATACACACTTAGCATTCATTCATTAACACATTCATTTGCCCTCACAAATTCAATATTCAATATATACACATTTTTACAATTGCCATTTTGATTTCTTGCCAAATTAATTAATTACGTTTTGGACATGATGCTCATTCACTCATCACCAGAGAAAATTACGCAAATTGTTCCACTCTCAACATGTATATTGGTTCTCCAATTCCAAATTTGAAAATACACTACAATTTTTTTGTTTCTTATTTTTTTTATAAGCAAAATTTTATTGAACGGGAGTACAATATGTACTCAAAAAATTTCAAAGGAGAGGGCATCGTTAAAACCTCCAAAGGCCAAAACCCATTAGAAAAAAGACTCAGGAAAGAAAATGAGTACCTCCAATGTACATTATGAGAGTTCTAATCAAATACATACAATCTCCGGCAAATGTTATATTTGACTTGCAATGTTATATGATTAACAAGTTGTGGTTTAGTGGTAGTGGGATCGAACCTCAAAATTGAGCTTTTTATGTCCATATATCATTTTTGCTAAAATCAACAATAATCCGCAACAAATGCCAGCCTGGGGATTCCCAACACACATTCCTAAGCTGGTGGTCTACATGTTTTACCATTGACCGAAGAAGAATTTCATGACAATAGTTTAAAAACAATTGTGGATTTGTAGTTTAAATAGTTGTGTAGTAGAACAGCCCAAACAGGGCCATGGTCGGCCCTTCCACCTATGGACATGGATTAAGAATTTCGTCAAAAAAATGCATTGGACTGGGGTCTTGTGTAGTAGTAGCACGGCTTGAACAGGACCATGGCCGGCACTGCCACCTATGGACATGGATTAAGACTTCAGAGGCGAGAAGTATCTTGCCCATTTTTTAAGAAAGAAGAAGAAACATTATGCCATGTAATCCACCTTCAGTCAATAACAATAATAATATACCTTTAAGAGAAAATTCAATTCAAATTAATTCATTACATTTTGGACATGATGCTCATTCACTCATCACAAGAGCAAATTCAATTCAAATTTGAAAACATTGAGTTAACATGTATATGGTTCTCCAATTCCAAATTTGAAAATACACTAAAAGTTTTTTGTTTTTTTTATAAGCAAAATTTTAATGAATGGGAGTACAATGTGTACTCGAAAAAGTTCAAAGGAGGGGGGCCTCATTAAAACCTCCAAGGGACAAAACACATTGGGAAAAAGACCCAGGGAAGAAAAAGAGTACCCCCAAAGTACATTACGAGAGTTCTCATCAAATAAATACAAACACCAGCAAATATATTGCAAATAATAACTAAAGAAGGCTCAGCAATGCCTTAGAAGATAAGAATGATGGTCAAAGAGGTCATAAGAAGATGGATAAAAGAGGTCAGCTATTGTGATTCTTAATATGAGAAGTTATCTCTTCGAGAAGCCGCTCAAGAAGAGTAGGTACGTAGTAGGAAGCTCACAGATAAAGAACACTCAAGCTACATTGCTTCTCAAGAGAAGATGGTTCTTCATAAAGCCTAACAATGAGATAGAAAGAATAAGAGGTTTCTCAAGAAGAGAAGACATAATCCATATAGCCTCTAATGCTAAGAAAAGCCAAGTCAAGATACTTCAGCAACTTTAAGAAGACATAGATCATAATGTATCACAAGCAGAAAAGGCATCAAAGCAATCTTCAGAAGCTACATCATTCAGAAGCTACCACATTCAGAAGCTACATTGCTCAGAAGGTTGTTCAGAAGATTGCTCAAAAGGTTATTCAGAAAACATAGTTCATAAGATACATCAGAAGCTTCTCAAGCATAAAAGTCTCAACGATCATATCTTCCCAACGTTTAGAATAATTTATGAAGGTTAATATTAGCCTTAGAAGATATGGGATCAGATTCAGAAGCTTTTGGAATGGTGAAAATCGAGTTCAGAAGGTCTAAAGGAGTTGCTGTCAAGTGTTGACAAAAGTGCTGCAAAACGTACAAAAGTGCTGCAGAATTCTGCAAAGTGCTGAAACGTGTTATAGAACTTTGGGAAAGTATCCCAACGGCTATAAACGACTATATTGTGTATGAAGGCCAATTCCAACGACTCTTTTGGGCTAGGAACTCTATAAAGACCTTATGGAAGACCTCATTTAGGGTTTGAGAGTTGGTGGTAAGCCTGGGTCAATATTTCCTATTATATGTCTTCCAACTTAGCTTCTGAAGCTTGTGCAAAAGCTTCTGAAGTTAGTTTCCTCTTTCAACCATACTCAGTGGGATTACAAACTTATATGGGAATATTTATGAGTATATAATAGCTATGGAAAGTGTATATTGTAATTTATCATGTAAACCTCCAAGCTAGTGTAGCTCCCAAACACCTACCGTAGGTTTATACCTTCCTAACATGGCATGGGTGTGCTTGATTGTTAGTGAAGAGGGCTAAGAAGTTGTTCTTAGAGGTTAAGTTGCTAGACTTGTAAAAACTAGTGGAACAGAAGCTAGGCTGTGAGTTAAATCTAGCGGTTACAGTAGATAGAGCTGTAGAAGAAAACTATCTCGTGCTTTAAGCCTTGATGGCTTGTAAAGTGTAAACTATTCAGAAAATAGTGGAAATACTCACTAGGTGTGGGGAGTGGATGTAGCCCGTGTTGATTGGGTGAACCACTATACTTCTTGTGTGTCCTTTACTGTCTTTCTTATAGTTTACATCTCATAGAACGTTGTTATAAAAGAAAACCTCTGCTGCGCTATTGTAAGAAGTTCATCATAAAAGACTTCTTACAATTCCTCGTTGAAATACTTGGTCTATCTCTCCATACACACCTCTGCCCTATATATCTCCCTAATCAATCATTCACATCACAAAACATCACCATGAATGTGAGAAGCCAAAAACACATTTATGCACATACTAAATACCTTCTCACACTCATTCTCTTCCATGTAAGAAGATTAAGCCTTCACATTCCAAACATCCTATCTTCTCTACACAACTTCATTCCTAAGAAGATGCTTACCTATATGTCTATACTCTTTACATCTTCTTAGCAACTTGACATACCTTACCAACCTTCATCCATATGCATTCTGTTGAATGATAAACTTAGAAGATACATTCTACCTTCTAACAGTGCCAATTCGATGCTCTTAAGTATACAAGAGTCATTGTATCATTTAAGAGGTTTGGTTGAAGAGTGTCAAGTAAAAGAATTTTTAAAAGGGTCACAATTCAACCCCTCCCCCCCCCCCCCCTCTTTCTTGTGACTACAGTTGACTTTCATTCACTCCAATGGGCATCATATTATCCACAATATCAATCAAAAAATTAATATTATAATAAATAATTATTTTTAATCTAGCGTATAATTTAAGTAAGCTCGAGTGAAGAGTAAAATACAGTTTTTATAAACAAATGGCATCATATAAATTTGAAGCTCTCCATACACACCTCTGCCCTATATATCTAAATCTATACTTTGATGATATTTTAGGTCCCCGCCTAAGCTCGAGTGAATAGTAAAATACGATTTTTATAAACAAATGGCATCATATAAATTTGAAGCTCTGTTTGTTGTTTTTACCTCAAACAATATTTTTTATTTTACTTAATGATCGATCTATTTTTTATTTTACTTAATGATAAAATACTTTTATGAAACCACAAATGTATCTTAATGCAATATTGTAAGGAGATTAAGTAGCACATACTCTTAACTTCAGTGAATTTTGTAACTTACAAATAGAATTAAATTACGTAATTGCATAATATAGTATTTGAATAAAATAGTATTTTTCTTGTTTTTTCCTTCTTGTGATAAAGAATGGAGAGTTTCCTAGAAATGACACATAAGCAAAACCCAAACTCCTTTTACATATGCATCTAGATGTCAATTTAGATAGATTTATTCCTATAGTTAGACAATTTAAATTACTTTGCTACTTATCGGAAAAGGTAAATAAATGTATACTATAACCATTTAAATTCATCTAAACTATTATAAATATTAAATATTTTTATTCAGATGTTTTATAATTATGATCAATTTTAATAATAATATATAAAATGTAGGACAAATAAAAGATAGGAAGAGAACCAATGAACTATTTAAACAACCTATAAATTAAGTTACATCAATATCCTTCTTATATATGTTATAATTACAACAACCGCATCACATGAGTGACAACCTCAAAATCAAATTCTAAACTTTTCACTTTTTTTTTTCAAAGCATCCAAGTATAGATTACAAATGCGTTTGAAACAACATAACATTTACAAATAGGATACATTTTTATTCACTGTGTTCCTTTGATTGAATATCCAACATCTAACTTCCCCCAATTACTAATGAAACTTCAAGCTACTACATATAGGAACTCCAATATCCACTTCAATGGATACCCCAATATTCACCAAAATCTCCAACTCTCTTGTTGAGAATCCAATGCACCAACTACTTTTCAGCCTATGAGAAGACAAACAACAACCTATTGTAGTAGATATGTTGATGAATCCAATTGACAACAATGTTCAAGACCTTGTTGTTTATATAGTCATTATTTACTTAAATGATCAATGTAACCTTCATTATTACCATTATAAAAGTGTAACGTTCATTTTTTTCTCTCAATATGTTTGTCTTTTTGTCTTACTATTATTCATTGTGGCTACTTTAAGATACATAATTAAGGGATATGAAAAGATACATGGGTGGTCAAAATTAAGTTTTAATTTGTGCCATTTTTAATAGTTTTATTTACACTTATAAAATTAGTTTTCTTTTCAAAAATTGATATATTAGAATGAATTCATTTAGAACAAAAGGAAGTAAACAGTGTCAAACAACTTGTTATTTAAAATGTACGTAGTATAAATTTTGCAAGGTTAATTACTTAATATAGTATTAGAATCAATAATCAATAATAATTTATAAAAGTAAAAAATAGTTTTCTTTTCAAAAATTGATATAAAATAGTTTAAACTGAAATATTTGTTAAAAATGTGAAGAATGTATGAATGAATATTGTTATGTCATTTAAATAATACATTATTTGAATTTATTGGTTTCGTTTATTTTTTAAGCAATGATTGTTATTTATTTTATCAAAAGTAATGGTAAAAACTACAGCTAAAAGGGAAATCGATGATTAACTAATTAAAACTCAGAATTCGATAGTTAATTGTGTACCAAATATTAATAAATATATAAAAATTTTAATTAGATAAATAAGAGAGTTGAGTAGTTTAAAGGCTCAATTCAAGATTCATATGAATATAAAAAAAAGTTGAATAATATCCACTAATAGAATCATTTAATAAGTTAGTGGACATTATATGAGCTATCAATTTAATAATAATTATGTCTTATTTATTTTTAATTTAATATTAAATATTAATATAGATAAAAATCTTGAAAAATATTGTGGAGGCTCCATTGGAATCTCATTTATATCACTACAAAAAAATTAGTCATTAGCGAGGGACAGTTCCCTCGCAAAATGACCTGATTCCCTCACTAATGGTTATTTGCGAGGGACTTAGCGAGGGACTGGTTCCCTCGCTAATTCCCTCCTCGCAAATGGGATTAGCGAGGGAAGTTGGATCCCTCGCTAATTAGCGAGGGACTATGCCGTCGCTAGTTCCCTCGCTAATGACTGCAGCTTTTCAGGTGATGGGACTCAGTTGCAGGGGTTGGTAAATGCGCAGGAATTAGCGACGGCTTTTTCCCTCGCTAATTCCCTCGCTAATGACTGCAGTTTTCAAAAAAAAAATGACACGTGTCCAGTGCTGAATGGCTTGTTTTTTTTATATATATTAATTAATGAATATTATATTATATTATTAATTTTGTGGTGATCGATGTGTGGTGGTGGTGGTGGTGGTGGTGGCGTGGTGGTGGTGTGGTGGTGGTGGTGGGGTGGTGGCGTGGTGGTGGTGATGGGTGGTTTAGAGTAGAGAGAAGGAGAAGAGTAAGGGAGAAAGAGAGAGAGAGGAGTGAGAGTGGTGGTGGTGGGGTGGTGGTGGTGTGGTGGTGGCGTGGTGGTGGTGGTGATGGGTGGTTTAGAGTAGAGAGAGAAGGAGAAGAGTAAGAGAGAGAGAGAGGGAGAAAGAGAGAAGAGTGAGAGTGGTGGTGGTGGGGTGGTGGGTTGGTGGTGGTGAAGTGTAAGAGAGAGTGAGTGAGAGTGGTAGGAGGTATGTGGTGGTGGTGGTGGTGGAAGAGTGAAGAGAGAAGAAGAGTGTGAGAGGAGGTGGTGATGATGGTGGTGGTGGTGGTGTTGGAAGAGTGAAGAGAGAAGAAGGGTGTGAGAGGAAGTGGAAGGGGGAAGAGGAAGGGAAGAGGAATGGTGAAGAGTGAGTGAGTGAGAAAGAAGAGTGAAGGTGTAAACGGATATAAAGGAAAAAAGAAAAAAATTTGCGAGGGAATTAGCGAGGGAACTGTCTCATCATCTGAAAAGTTAACGTTAGCGAGGGAATTAGCGAGGGAACTGTCCCTCGCTAATTTCTGCACCTTTACCAACCACTGCGCTGAGTCCCATCATCTGAAAAGCAAAATTTAGCGAGGGAATTAGCGAGGGCAGTCATTAGCGAGGGACAGTTCCCTCGCTAATTCCCTCGCTAATGACAAAAAAAATTGACAGCTCTATGCCCTCGCTAATTCCCTCGCTAATGACTGTTTTTGCGAGGGACAACAAGTCCCTCGCTAATGTCCGTCGCTAATTAGTGTTTTTTTTGTAGTATATATATATATATATATATATATATATATATATATATATAGATATTTTCTCAGCTATAAAAGTTTTTTAAAATCCTAAACCAATACACCCCCAAACAATTAGTATTTTCCAAAATCCTATCACAATAACCATAATAACAATCAACCCAAGGGTGGTTGAGCGGTTGGGCTCATCCTCCCTTAACCAAGTGTCGAGGGTTCGATTCTCGCAGCGGTTGGGCTCATCCTCCCTTAACCAAGTGTCGAGGGTTCGATTCTCGCATTGGGTATGAAGCAGCTTTAAATTCCTGGGCCAGCTGTCTCACCATTCAAAGTGCCTACAATCCAGCGAGGAGATTAGTCACCGAACAAGAAAAATCAAACTTGTTGGGTTTCACTATTTCACCGAAACGCGACAAAGACAACCGCGGCAGGAAAAGCATCAAGATTATTTTTTTGTGTAGCCACTTCCAAATCCAACTAAAAAAGAGAACCCAACAAACAAAGCCTCTCTCTCTCTCCTTTAATTCTCTTCTGCTGCTTCATTTCTCAGAACCGAACGATTCGCTTCTCTTCAAGCACAGCAGGTACCGTTTTATTTCTCTTGATTCAACCTTGAATTTCATGTAGCTCAATTTATTTATTATAATTGAAATAGATCCATTTTCTAGCTTTATTTATTTATTATAATATAATTGAAACCGACCAAAGCAGATGATTCTTGTTTTGATCACTGATTAAATTATTCAATTGAGGTTATGACTTTGAGTTTGGTATCCCCTCTTCGATTTTATTATTAACTTCTGTTTATGAATTGAGTGATGGATTTGTTGTATATTGTTGGGTATAATCTTGCATTTTCTGCAATAATTTTAGTACTTAAAATTCTTTGTTCGATGCACTTGCTCTTAGGTTAATATACTATATTACTATGGTATTGTGTAAATGTCCAAATCTTGGATAAATTACATGCTGAGTTTAACTAATTGGTTACCTGTTTTACTGGCTTTTGTGTCTTCTAATTCCTCGCCTATGTCAATAAGAATAGTGTGAATAATTTGTGTATTCTGGGAAGGTTTTTTCTTTAAATAGACTATGTTAGTTCTTAATTGTTAAGAGGGGGTGGGGGAAATGTTAGTTTCTAGAGTTTGAACCCTGGATCTCTTTTTATACTCCTTCGATATCTCTTAGCTTGCCAACTGAACTGCCTACTTGGGATTGCACACATGCGTGCACGCACATCACCCTTGTCGTTAACACTGCATATTGGTTGCAATCTAGAGTATAAGAATGAGTTGATTGATTCTTGTTTGCTAAGAAAGGACAACTATTTGGGAGGGTGCATTTGCTGTTTATTGATTAACAAAGTGTGTTAGTGTTTATCTAATTCTAATGTCAAGCTAGTGATCATATCATGCAAGTCAATGTAATTAATGGTTTTGCATATATTTGGGATTTTTCAGATTCAGCTAAGGTTTTTTGCATCATTACTATTTGGTGATAATCTAGACATGGAAGACAAATCTACTATCTCTCTAAAGATAAAGACTGAGGATGAAAAATCAGGTGATGCGAAGGAAGATAAGTCTGAGTTAGAAATAGAAGTGAAGGTGAAGAAGAAGTCGGTAGAGAAAAAGAAAAAACATAAGGATGAAAAGAAAGCAGATGATTCAGAAGATAACGATGAGGATGGTAACAAGAAGAAACACGGTGATAAGGACGAAAAGAACAAGAAAAAGAAGGAAAAGAAAGAAAAAGATGACAAAAGTGGAACAAAGAAGTGCAAAGAGAATGATGGTGCGGAAGGTGAAGAGAATCCAGAAAAGAACAAAATGGAGAAGAAAAAGGAAAATAAAGGCATGGGTGAAAATGATGGTAATGACAAGGAGAAAAACAAAGACAAGGAGAAGAACAAAAAGGACAAAGATGAAGAAATTGAAACAAAGAAGATCAAGGGGAAAGAAGATGGAGGAGAAGATAATAAGGAGAAGAAGGAAAAGTTGGACAAAGATGAAGAAGTGGACAAATTGAGGGAAAAGGGAGAAGAGAATAAGGAGAAAAAAAAGGATAAGAAAGAAAAAGAGAAGGAGAAGAAAATGGAAAAGAATGACAAGGATGAGAAAAACAAGCAAGAGAAGGACAATGAAAAAACTAATGAAGATAATGGAGAAGAGAAGAATAAAAAGGATAAGAAGGAAAAAGAAAAGAAAGACAAGGGTGAGGAAGATGATGATGATGATGAAGAAGAAGAAAGTGAGAAAGATGGGACAAAAGTGATAGTAAAAAAGAAAGAGAAGAAACATGAAGACATAGAGAATAGGAAAGATGATAAGGGTGATGGAGTTGCTTCTAGGGAGGTAGGTGAAGAAAAGATTGAGACTAAAGATGAGGTAGATGAGAAAAAAGAAAATGGGAAGGAAGTCAAAGAGAAGAAGAATAAAGAGGACAAAGACAAAGCAGGGAAGAAGAGAAAATTAAGTGGAAAGGACAAGTCCAAGGATCTAAGCAAGTTAAAACAAAAGCTTGAAAAGATTAATGGGAAAATAGAAGTACTTCTTGAACAAAAGACAGACATAGAAACACAAATAAGAGAAGCTGAAAGCTGAAGGTAATGTAGTCATTGAGAAGGAAGGCTAAGGATGTTGTTGAGTACCTGAATTATACTAATGGCTTTATGTGAATAAACTTGTCTTTTGATTATACAGGTAAATGATAGATGTTTTGCTTATTTTTGTGCATTCTGATTTCATTCTTAAATGTCAACCAACATGTTTTCCATATGAAGGGATATCTACAACTTGAAAGAAAAGCCAAAATCAAATAACAAATAGAGAGAAGACCTAAAGGCAGGTAGATTCGTAAGTCCCTTATTGTGTGCAAAGCCTTTGGGCTTTGATGTTAATCTCTTGTTGGGCCTCCTTGTCGTAAGTCTCTTGGATCGCTCAGGTTACTACTGAGCTGGATGTATCCCTATTGGGTTGTTGTGGTGTGGGCCTTGCTCACAGCCTCCCTTGCCAATTCTCTATGCTCCTATCAAATTATGGTACCAATATGGTTCATCATTGTATTGCAGAATTAGTGTAAACTAATAGGTATGAAAACAAAATTGGTGTATTGCACATTATCAAGTTTTTAACTAACTTGACTTCCAATCTGATTAGCAAGGCTGTTATCAACTAATGGATTCTCAAACAGACCCATAACAAACTTGACTCTCAATATTCTCCTCACTGCATCGTCGATTCGACTCAACGGTGTGGCATTTTTTTTCACTAGTAAGGTTATGCCATCTAGGTATACTGTGTAGTTAAAAGGGGTCATTATCTGCAGTATTACAAAGGCATGTATAATTAATGATCATATTACCTATGTGAAAAATCAGATAAAACTAATCAACAATAGACCTTAAAAAATGAACACATAGTTTACCATGTCAATACCAGCGTTAATTAATTCCCGCTTGAATTGAATATGTGTAGTTAGCATGAGGAGGTGAAGTTATCCTATCAATTCCCTGCCAAACTGATATCACAAAACCCTGCAGAAATACATAGAATTTTAAGCCTATACTAACAAGATGATTTAAAGGCAAATCATATTAAAGCTTTTATTAATATGATGATAGGTAAGTTTGAAAGAGTAAACACTCAATTTGATCCCTAAACTATTCTTTTTTTAGACATCAGTTCTTTAACTATTATAAATTCATCAAATTAGTTCCTCATATACTCTCAAAATAGGAGAAAAGCTAATAATTCAGAGACTCATATTCTATAGATCAAGGAATGAATTGGAAAGAGAGAAACTGTACAATGACTAAATTAAGGGTTTCCTCAATTCTGAAATTTAAGGCACCTGAGGTAAAGTATTACCCGGAAACGGAGTGTGTTCTAGAGAAATCTGGTGATTAAATTGTGATTAGCATGCATCGTTTCTTCCTTCCAGCTTGAGTAAGACACCATGATTGTTGCTACACCCTTGTTCTGGAATTTATCACTGTGTTGTACTCATTGATTCCTTTTGTGGTTCCACCATCACCAACAAAATGCTTAGCACAAGTTCCATTCTTTCTGTGCAAAAATATAGATATTGTTTTTAGTAGATTAATTTGAAATATCTTGAGGCAAGAAAAACATAATACTCCCTCTGGTCCCATATATAAGAGAAAAATCACTCTTTATGTTCATTGAATAACGAGAATGAACATAAAGAGTGATTTTTCTCTTATATATGGAATTAGAAAGAATAGTAAATTACGAAATATCATAAAGGAGAAAGACAGGAACTACATTGTATTGCAAAATTAACCAGATAAATAAAAAAGCTAAGAATGTCAATTTCTCATAAGTAATAAAAAAGGGAATGATGATATAAAACACAAGACTAGTTCCTTCAGCAGCATGAGTTGTTACAAGCCTTTTCCCACTAGGTAGGGTCTGCTCTCTATGAATTAAACAGACATAGCCAATTTCTTAGAAAAACCATGTAGATCTAAGCCCTTTTTAATGTCTTCATGAAGCCTTGTCAACTTATCTTCCATTTCTGATGAATTAAAGCTTCTAGGGACCTTGTTAAAGATAATGGTCAGGGGCTTTGGCACCAGTATTGCTCTCACGTATTGTACAAAACAATACTGCAGAGAGCTAGTTTATACCGTAGAGGAATTAGTTATCATCTTATAACTTATCTTCAGTTAGAGCTAGTTAGTTTTCAATTTCTAGTTAGTGTTAGTTTCTGCTTCTGCATAAAGTAGTTTAGCTTCCATTTCTTTGACAAAAAAAACAGAATTTATAATTCAGAAAGGAGTATAAACAGCACCAGATTAGAGAACTAATTGAGGCTAATCCTTTTTGGATGGCATATTGGTTGGAAATTTTGGATGCAGATAGTAAGTTAATATTTTCTGTAAAGTTCATTTGATCTTCTTGTTATAGGCATTTATTGGATGTATGACCTGGTTATTACATGTTTATTCACTTCTCTTGCAGCTTGTTACCTTTCTGGTTCAGATAACTTCAAATATTACAATATGAGACATGCATATGGATGAATCATTAACTATTCCAAATTTAGTATTATTCTATCTCTCCTTTCTAGTTTCATTTTATATGTGCTTTTATTCATGCTCCAAGAACTCAATCTAACCAAGGTTCTTAATGACAGCTTCTCATTGAAGAATGTCCACATCCACAAAAGCACCATAAGTAGTCATGTGATAATCATCTTTATCTAATGAAAAGCACCATAAGTAGTCATGTGATAATCATCTTTATCTAATGAAGACCTATAATTTATATAAGAGATGAAGAGTTAGAAATCAAGTTTAAAAATATTCTCCCTTTAAAAAATATAAGCAAAGCGCTTAATTGCTATATATTGTTGGGGTAAGTTTTTTACACTCACTTTTTTATAGTACGGATGACATATAAGATAGTTATTAGTTGACTCATTTTTTTAATGACATGTCAAAGTGATTGGTTAATGATGTAAAACATTTATACAGTAACCCAATGTATATAAATTAAGAGAATTGTTTAAATCTTACCACCTATACATTATTCGCATGTCATTTGATTATAGTTTTTTTTTCTTTTCGAATTTCACACATGCTAAAGTCGAATGTATTTGTGTAAATTGTAAAATTTGGTTTTAAAACATTACTACTCATAAATTAAATCCATAAGCAAAAGTATAGAGTTTTTTATCTGTATTTTGTTAGGGAAGGAGAAGTCTTTAGTGTATATGAAAATAATTATATAGAAGAGAGTAAGCACAAATTAATTAACCTGCTTTGTGTTGAGAAGTCAATTCAAATTTCCTAGAAAATGCAAATGTGTAGAAATTCAAGAGGTACATTTCACAAGGTGGGTGGATGTATCTAGAGTTTTGGAAATGTGTGGCAATAAATGTCCACTAAGTCTTGTGCATGCATGGATGTCATGTTCTCTCCTATAAATAGAGAGACTTGTGAATAGATGAGGTATGCCCAAATGAAGAGGTGAGACATCCTCATTCTTGGGTGACAATGTAGAGAGGTGAAGAATCTCCAGCCAGGTCCTAGGTAGAGGAGAGTGCTAGTGATAATTTGTTGTGAGATGTGAGTGTTAACATTCCTTGTAACTCTTAGAGTGAGAGAGTCTTGTAGGGTGATGCATATATTGGGTTGGATTACAAATTGTTGTAATCATGTTTGAGATAGTGAATGAATTATGTTGAGATGTTCTCGTGGACGTAGGCAAGAGGTGCCGAACTACGTAAATTATTTGTGTGTTCTTCTTTCCTTTATTCTTGCGGTGTGTTCATCTATGTTCCATCAAAGATCCTTGGGTGTGTGGGTTTATCCGCTGACGTGTGCGGTTTTCCCCAACAGTGGTATCAGAGCAGTTATCCCCAACTGTGGTATCAAAGCTAATGGTTAAGAGGTGATTGGCTGAGAGCCATTCGTGTCATGGCTGATGTGTATTTCAATAAATGATGTGGTATTTTATTTTTTTAAATAAAAAACATAAAACTATTTCCTTTTGCATTTATTATTTCTATTTCGTGTTTGATTTTGCATGGATTTCATTGAAATCTCCTGGTTGCATTCACCTGTGTAATAATTTCAAGCATTTTGCAATTGGTTATGTGCAATTTGGTTGAGATTTGAGCATTTTAGCCTCTCACAAAATTCAAACTCGTTTTTCAGTAAAAAATGCATTTTCAAATTAGTTGTGCTACTTTTTTGTACAAATCGATGGTGGATTCATGGTTCTTGTGAAATTTCGTTCAAGTTAGGCACAAATTTTGTTTGATTTAGTGCTGTTTTGAGCATTTTACCATTGTTGACTTGAAGCTTTTGAATCTTCATTTCAATCTTGGTTTTCCAAAACCAAATTTTCTTATAAGTGAATTTTTGGTCCTAAAACTTGCATAATCAAAATTTTTATGAAATTTTGATCGAAATGGATACCAACATTTTGTAATTTGGTTCAGTATAACACGAGATAAACTTGTAAGAACACAATGATTTCTAATTCACTTTATAGTTTTTTCCAACAATTCTATCTACTGTTCCACCAGTTTTCTTACACAGCTCTAGCAACTTAAAACTTCTACAAACCTACTTGGGCTACTTCTTTAACAATACAACGAGCTGATATCTTGTTAAGAAGGTACTTAAACACAAAACAACTTTAGAAAAAGGATGGGAATAAAATAGCTGGTGGAATAATGAAATCAATTGGCCCAAAGCTATGAGCACACTCAGAATATGTTCCCACAAACGTAAATAGTGCACTGATTGTGTTATGGGAGAAGGTAGCTGCTTTAGAAGCTTTTAAGAAGCTATTCCAGAAGATAGGCAATGTTGCGTATATCCTCTCTTATCTTTCAATGAGGCAGTCCATGGTCTATTTATAATGCTTGGACACTAAAAGAGCCATTGGAATGGACCACTGTTGTGCAAAAACATGTGCAAGTATACACAGTCTAACAAGTATATAATGATAAGTAAAGGTCATTCCCACGAGGATTGTGTAGCTAAATTAATGCAAAAATGACTTGAAAAGTAAACTAAGGAGTAAAATAAAAAGGTGACACAAATCATGATCAAACAGAGAATTTAAAGTGTAAATAAAATGGTTTTTAAATCAGGATAAAATATGGTTAATGATATTAATTCCATTGTAATTTCTTTCCAGTTGCAGGTGTTGTGAAGATGCTGGCAGCACCTGAGCGCAGAATTAAAGTATGCTTTTCAGCACTTTCACCAAGGTTTGATTAAGGGTACCTTATGTTTAAGTTCCCCATTAATGTCGACCCTAGCCATGATAGAAATGATCCAGAACATCCCATGAGTTTAGTTAAATATTTCTAGTTTAACCAACTTAATTAAAATGTCTTTCAACTAAGGAAGCTCATGTGAACCTATGCATTCTGCTTATTTTACCTTTTCAGTATTTCAAAAGTTGTATTAAACTAAGGTGATCAAGCTCAGCTCAATGTATAAAAATAATACTCATAGATTCAAAGTTCTTTCAACATCAACAAGGTTCTTACAGCTGGAATTCAATCACAACTTCATTAAATCCCTAACACTAAAAAGTTAGCTCATGTTGAGCATACAAACAAAAAAAATAAAAATGAAAACCAAGGTCAAGACTAACATTACCACTGAAGAAAAATACAAGAAACTAAGAGGGAAGAGTGCGAAGAACAGTTTTGCACTTCAGCCAAAAACCTCTTAGCTCCAAGCAATTTTCACAGCATCTGCAAGTGCTGTCTCGGTGCTGTGCAGTTTCAACAATGGTGGAATGGATAAAGGTAGAAGATGAAGTGGTAGTGGTGGCTGGTTCCTAAATGACAAACACCAAGGTCAAGACTAACATTTTCGCCTAGAGTTTCGTGCAAAAGGCAGCCTCTTATTCAACTTTTTTAATGAGCCATTTATAGTTGCACAAAGACAAAAGAAACCCTACCAAAAAAGGAATTAATATATTTAAAAACAAAAAGAATCGTTGGTGGTCCCCATGGTCAAGACTAACATTACCACTGAAGAAAAATACAAGAAACTAAGAGGAAAGAGTGTGAAGAATAGTTTTGCCCTTCAGCCAAAAACCTCTTAGCTCCAAGCAATTTTCACAGCATCTGCAAGTGCTGTCTCGGTGCTGTGCAGTTTCAACAATGGTGGAATGGATGAAGGTAGAAGACGAAGTGGTAGTGGTGGCTGGTTCCTAAATGACAAACACCAAGTCTGAATAGTCACTTTTTCGCCTAGAGTTTCGTGCAAAAGGCAGCCTGTTATTCAACTTTTTTAATGAGCCTTTTATAGTTGCACAAAGACAAAAGAAACCCTACCAAAAAAGGAATTAATATATTTAAAAACAAAAAGAATCGTTGGCAGCCTCTGATATTTATAAGCTCTGCATCGATTTTGACCTATAGAGTATCCAAACTTTAAAAATCGCCTATTTAGACCGTGTCCTTTAAATATGTCAAAAGTTTAAGTAGGCTAGTAAACTTAAATCATTGGAAAGGCCGACAAGTAAAGGATTTAAGACAATGTACAAAACCTAATATAATAATAATAATAATACTAATAATAATTGTGTAATTTACTCAAAAAAAAAATCAACGTGTATTAGGCTTCGAAATTAATTAACATTTTTGCATAAGCATAATGGAGATAAGCGAAGTATGTTTAAAAGATCAAGATGCATAAACAAAGCGAAGAGATTCGATGAAGTATATGCAATAGTCGAAGTTTTCGACTCGTTATAAGCTAGTATGTCGAGTCGGAATCATCAATATTATCTTCAATTGAAGAATAAAAGCTAACTATCAGCATCGAGAATTGATTGAGTTGTTTCTGTCAGATGAAAGTCTTTGTGTTACACTTAGGTGTAGAATAAATCATGCAACTATTGTGTACGGGTCACAAACGCAGACAGATAGTTAACTTGGTTTTCCTTTGTATATAGTTTTTATTACGATGTAACTAGAGTTGAATACTTGAGAATTTCCCACATCTCACATAGAGCAAATTAGCCAACTGACTCTAGTTTACCTTTCAAACTTTTACACTTCAATGTAAATTTACCTTTTGTAAAATTTCTCTTCCAACAATTTTATCTTCTTTACATTTTAAAGCATTCCTTTACTTTTACTACCAATTTAATTGCTGGCACTTTCATTTCTGCAACTTTACATCTTCAGCACTATTTTTTTTAATCTATTTTTATGTTCATTCTTCCTTCTCGTGCGTTTTGCACCAAAAGCCTATAGAAAGTAAAATATGGTGCGAAATGTGTGCTTCCATTGGCCTTTGAGGGCTCAAATTTATATTACAAAAATGGATTATGGGTCATAATAACTCATACTAAATGTTATAACCATTAAGAGGATATTAAGGTCGAATATTAGGGATAATACAATAATGAGGATCTGCCAGTTACATACCTATATTCATCGACCCCCTAGTAGGGTTTACCAATATCGACCAAACATTAGAGTGGACTAGTTGTGCGACATCACGTGGTTTTTTCTCAGGCCCCGAGCTTTGTGGGAGATTGTTGATTACTCGTGTTGAAAAACATGGCATCCATGAAAATTAGGAACAAAACCCTAAAGGTATATTATATTAAAAGTGGTGAAATATTACAAATGAAAAGAAGTTATTACAAATGAGTCTATCATGTATCTTATATACTAACCAGCTAATGGACTTTACTATCTAATGGACTCACTATCTAATGGGCCTTACTAACCAACTAATGGGCTTACTATCTATATTTTAACAGCCTCCCGCAAGCTGGACGGTGTTCACAACACTTCCAGCTTGGGATAAACAATACAAAGATAATATCAAAGTAAGGAAAATAAAGAACAATCCAAATTTGTAGCAGTTGAGGTGCATAGCTCCTAAAAGTCTTTGACCAACTTTTGGGCCCCTTCAAGCTTCTTCCAGCGTCTCCACAACATTCACTCCAAAAGAATCAACAAACTCCACTCTTGGGCATAACCATCCAAGTGCCAAAGAAGTCAACAAAAGCTTAACCATCGGGCAGAAACCACAACTCAAGGTTTAACCACTCGGAGGAAGCAACAAACCAACACTTAACCATCAAGCAAAAGCCACAACTCAAGGCTTAATCACTTGAAGGAAGCAAAATGCTTAACCACCATAGGACAGAAGCAAACATTAACAAGGCCATAGGTCCAAAGGCTTAACCACCAAACAGGAACTATACCTCAAAGTTTAACCACTTGGTAAAAGCACAATAATCTAATGCTTAACCATTTATAGCAGAAGCATCATGCTTAACCACCATAAACAGAAGCTAAAAACAAGCCAATTAAGGACAACAACAAACAATTATGTTTCAAAAATAAAACTCAAATATCCCTTGGAATAGATGCCATAAAGGTGATGTCACTACAACAGTAAAAGGCATTAGAGGCGCTTTTTTTAATCCATTAGGGGCGCTTTCGGGCGCCCCTAAATCTGGCGCTGCTGTTGCTAAACCTTCTACAGGAGCGCCCAACAAGCGCCTCTAATTATTAGGCAACAGGGGCGCTAGAAGCTAAAAGCGCCCTTGTTGGTCTTGGCGCGTTTGAGAATCAGGGGCGCTTGCAGCTAAAAGCGCCCCTGTTGGTCTTGGCGCGTTTGAGAATCAGGGCGCTTGCAGCTAAAAGCGCCCCTGTTGGTCTATTACCTTTTCCTGAGTAGGCTTCTAACCACGCATGATATATTACCTTTTCCTTTTCCTCGATCTAATGTTACTAGCTACTTGTTTATTTGTATGATATTTTGCTTTTCGCTTCTTGGTACTTTGTTTTTGACGAAACATAATCCCATCGTTATGATCCGTTCTAACATACAAAATATCATCTTTAGAAGTACTTTCCCCTATTATTGGTTGTGATGTCCCAAAGAAAGGGTCATCCTCAATGTCAACATCTTCGTGCGCTTGATCACCAATGTTATTCACCAATAATTTTTTGTTTGTCAATAAAACAATGCACCAATTGATATCAACTGGATCAGTGACATAAAACACCTGTTGGGCTTGCGAGGCTAAAATAAAAGGTTCATCTTTATATCCTAACTTATTGAAATTCACCCGCATGAAACCCGAGTCATCCATCTGTACACCATTATTATTGTCAACCCAATTACATTGGAACACAGGCTCACAAAACATATTGTAATCCAACTCCCATATGTGTTCAATGACACCGAAGTATGACATATTCGCGTAAATGGGATTTCTGTCTTTGGCACTTGATGTATGCATAGATTCAGCTACAAGAGTCACCCCACTATTTTGCATTTTACTCTGATCATTGTGGGATTTTGTATAGAACGTGTACCCGTTTTGTAGATAACTAGTGTAAGAGAATACATGTATATTTGGACCTTTTGCTAACCATCTCAATCTTTCGGAAATCGAGGTAGGATTTGAAACAAACTCAATATCAATTTGATCTTTTAGCCATAGTATGAAACTCCGATTGTGTTCTTTTTTTAACCAGACTTGATTCTTAGATGGGTGATCACTCTTAAGAATCTCCATGTGTTTGGCAACATATGAATCAACCTGACTATCATTGTGCAGAACATATAAGTGTGCTTGCTCTAGTTCTTTCCTGGATACCCTCACTAATTTCCTTCCTGTCATCCCTTTACAAACGCTTCTTGTGTGACGCACCCTTGGCAGCCCAATAGAATATTCAACACTAGATAGATAGTCGGTGGAGAACTCAATAGCTTCTTCAACTATGTAGCGCTCAGCAATGCAACCCTCAGGTCGTGATCGGTTTTTAACATATCCTTTTAATATCTTCATGTATCGCTCAAATGGGTACATCCATCTCATGTAACATGGGCCACACAATTGTGTCTCTCTAACCAGATGAACTATTAAATGAATCATTATGTCAAAGAATGAAGGCGGAAAAAACATCTCAAGCTCACATAAAGTCACAGTAATTGATCTTTGTAGAGTTGGCAACTTTCCAGGGTCAATCACTCTACTACAAGTCGCCTTAAAGAAGAAACAAAGTTTAGTTATGGCCTGACGCACTTTGTTGGGCATAATGGATCGTATACCAATGGGTAGCAAATTCTCCATGAGAACATGACAATCATGAGACTTTAGAGACTTTAACTTGAGGTCTTTCATCGATACAAGGTTGGTAACATTTGAAGAGTACCCCTCTGGAACTTTAACTCCATGAAGAAACTTACAAAAGATGGTTTTCTCCTTTCTAGATAGAGTATGAGCTGCCGGAGGTAGATATGTACGTGTACCCTTCTTTATCGGACCCAATTCGGGTCTCAACCCCATACTAACCAAATCCAATCTTGTGTTGATGGTATCTTTAGTCTTCCCTGGCATATTGAGTAAGGTACCAATGACACTTTCGAATACATTTTTTTCAACATGCATCACATCAATGAAATGTCTTACGTGTAATGACTTCCAGTAGGGCAACTCAAAGAAAATTGACTTTTTCTTCCACCCTCGTTTGGCAAGCTCTCCTGCAAAAGGCTTCCCAAACTTAATGTTCAAATCTTTCACCTTTTCAAATAGTTGTTCACCGGTCAAAGGCGGGGGAGCTTTACGAGTTTCTGAATTCCCATTGAATGCCTTTCTCCTCACCCGATATTGATGAGTTGGAGGCAAAAATCTCCGATGGCCAAGATATATATTCTTCTTACCATGTTCCAACCACATCCAATCTGTATTATCTTCACATATAGGACATGCACACTGACATTTGTTACTGTACCCAGATAGATTACCGTACGCTGGAAAGTCATTAATGGTGCCAAAAATCATAGCCTTCAGAATGAAACTTTCTTCTCTGAACCCATCATACACCTCTACCCCAATCTCCCACATTTGCTTCAAGTCTTCTATTAAAGGAGCCAAGTATACGTCAATATCATTTCCTGGTTGTTTGGGGCCAGAAATTAACAAAGACAACATCATATACTTTCGTTTCATGCAAAGCCATGGAGGTAAGTTATAGATCGCCAAAATCACAGGCCATGTACTATGGGAGCTACTCTGGATACCGTGCGGGTTAAATCCATCGGCAGACAATGCAAGGCGTAGGTTTCTTGGGTCATGCCCAAAATCAGGATAATCAATATCAAGCTTTTTCCACTGCGGAGAATCCGCCGGGTGTCGTAGCATGCCATCTTTAATCCTTTCATCATCATGCCAAGTCAACAGTTTTGCATCTTCCGAACTATGGTACATACGCCTAAATCGAGGAATTATGGGAAAATACCACAATACCTTTTCTGGAGCAGAGTCTTTCTTCTTATACCGCGGTGCATTACATTTAGGGCACGACTTTAACAATGCATGTTCATTCCGAAATAAAATGCAATCATTCGGACAAGCATGTATCTTCTCAAAGTTCAAACCAATGGTGCCTAACATTTGTTTTGCATCATACGTCCGAGAAGGGAGAACATTGTCTTCCGGCAACATATCTTTCAATAGCGCGAGTAATTCCGTAAAGCTCTTATCCGTCCATCCGTGGCAAGTTTTCAAGTTAAACAGCTTTATCACAGCCGATAACTTTGTGAATTCAGTACAGCCCGCATACAACGGTGTCTCCGCATCGGTTATCAACTTCTCAAACATTTGAGGAGAATCATTAAGATCGTCTTCAACCGCCTTTGCCATCTCTTCAAATTGGTCGCCATCAAATGTTTCAGGATAATCAACCGGATCACATCTCTGAGTACTATTATCCATATTTGAAGGTTCACCTCTTTTCTCACCGTGCATTGTCCAACAAATATAACTTTGATCGATTCCATTGGCCTTTAAATGTCTTCCCAACTCAACCGCAGTAACTCGATTGGCGTAACAACATCTTAAACAAGGACACTTGAACTTACTAGAAGTTCCTAAACGTCGAACAGCAAAGTTCACAAAATATTCCACTCCATCGGCATATTCTTTCGACAGACGATTGGCAGACATCCACTTTCTATCCATATTAGACCGAAATTTAATATAAATTCCTGATAAGAGAACCTAAATATGTTATAGGTGAAAAACAGACAGAGTACAATGTTTAAAAGTTTTTCAATTCATATCCAAAAAAAACAAACAAACTTTCTTTTTTAAAAGTTTTTCAATTCCTCTCCCTATTTTCCCAAGCTATATTTCCTATTCTATTCTTATTCTCGGTAACATCCCCAATAACAGTTTTATTCAAAATATGTCCAAAAATATCAAAAACTAGATAACAACAAAAGTACTTGAAAAGCTAAGAGAGATGAACCACAAAGCTAAGCGAGATGAACCAGAGAGAGCGCAGGAGAGAGATCAACGAGAGCCTGTACCAATAAATAAATTTCTTAAAGTTATTATAATCATTATTATGAACCCAACGAAATTCAAAATGATTGTTAAGACTTTTCTCATTCATTTGCAAATAAGATAAAAGGCTTAAGGACTAAAATGCTAACTTTTTTTTTTAAAATTGGGGAAGGGGGAAATTTCATTAATCAAAGTGGCACTAATGGCCATTTTACAACTGTCCCCGAGGGGATTTGAACTCAGCACCTTGAGGATACAATGCTAAGCTCTTACCACTGACTGAACAACAATTAAAAATAAAGATCCAACTTATTAAAATTTTACACTTTTTTTGACAAACCCAAAAAAAATAATCATTCAAAATACTCTATCATTATCTATAACAAAAATTAATCATTCAAGAACCGAAATATCAAGAAATAATTCCTAATCATTCAAGAAAAAAAATACTTTAACATGTTCAGCAACATATATAACTATAAATATCCAAAAAATACTTCAACATTTCAGCAACATATACATAACTATATAACTATAAATATCAAGACAAAAAAAAACAAAACAAACGTAATGCGGCTGCAAAAGGAGAAAGGAAAAGGAAACCTTATGGCTGTGGGCTGCGAACAGATGGTGGTGGCCACTGGTGGTTCGCCGCGTCTGAGAGTTGAATGGGGAGGTGCGCCGTTTGGGTGGAGATCGAGGGGGAAAGAGAGGCCGCGCCGTTTGGGTGAGAAGGGTTGCGATGGTGGTGGGGAGAGATGGCCGCGGGTCAAGAGAGCTGGGAGGGTGAGAGCTGGACGCCGTTTGGGGATCTGAAACAAAGGGGAGGAGCTGGTCACCGGCCGTTTGCGAGAGAGATAGAGGGGGAAAGAGAGACAGTACTACTGTGAGTGAGAGGGAAATGAAATAAAGGGGATCTGAAAAATTAAAAAAATTGGGCATTGGGGGCACTCATAAAAAGCGCCCCTGTTGGTGGATTCGGTTTTAGGCATTAGAGGCGCGTACTTTGAGCATCAGGGGCGCTTTTTAAAAGCGCCCCTGATGCTCAAAATACGCAGGGCCTTTAGGGGCGTTTTTTAACAAGCGCCTCTGATGCTCAAAATACGCAGGGCCTTTAGGGGCGCTTTTTAAAAAGCGCCCCTAAAAGCCCTGCATATTTGGACATTAGGGGCGCTTTTTAAAAAGCGCCCCTAAAGGGTGCGCCCTTTTTCTACAGTTTTGTTGTAGTGTGTCTGCATAACCTTTCCCACCTTCATAACCTATGCACAATCCAACTTGGGGAAACAACAAAACATATCAAGAGGGGAAGGTATGAACTTCCACATTATCACAGAGCAACTGGTAGTGTGAGAATCTCAGGCTTCCTCAACATAAACCCTTCTTCTTCATCAAAAAAATCCCATTGGCAGCCTTGAAATATTTCATAACCTTGGTCCTAGTTTAGATAATCATTGTGATGCCACTATCATATAACAATATCCCTATTCACTAAGGATCATAACTATAATCACATAACCAATTGATAGATTTAGAAAAATGAGACCAAAACGCAGATAAGGGGTATAGAAAGTTATCCACCACCAATGCAATGAACACAAGACAAGACACCAATTATAAGATGCAAGAGAAAGTTGGGGTGCCTCTGTAGACAGCATGTTGCATAGATGAACTTCAACCCTTGATGAGTTCTACATTGAAAGAAGTCCCACAAGAGTGCATTTGGCTTGGAAAATCACTAGTAATTACCCAGCAGAAGTATAGGCCATTTCATCAAGTGGGTACCCCTCATTATAAAATCTTAACGCTGCTGCAATATGAATTATTGCCATAACATATGGTGCTACAAATCCCCATGACAAATAGCAGTGAGTAGCAAACAATGCACGGTTCATGACATGACAGTATAACACAATGTCTCTATGATGCAATTCATCAAACACATTCAAAGCCAAATTCACCAAAACAAGCACAAACCATTGATGAAATCAAAGAAAAATTCCGAACCAGGGAGCATGTCGGTGTTCAATTCACACAAATCGAAGCAAACTAGTGTGCGAAACGAATTTGCAGGAACAGGAAAAACAGAACCTGATTGGTGCAAATCTGCCACGAGAATGAAGATCTCACGAAGCAGTAATCTGACGAGGTAAGAGGAATGTGCCGATTTGGAGAACTTGAAATGTACCGATCTGGGAATCTTGCGAGGAACAGAATGATGCGATGAATCAGAAGCAAGATTCAAACAACGAAATCGAACTCAAACGATGAATCAGAAGTGAAATCGGAGATGGTGGTGAACGAAACGAAAACGAAAATATGCAAAATCAAGCGAAAGCAAAGAAAACCTCGCAAGAACGCGAGATGCCTCAATCGAAAGCGAAATGGAATCGTGAGATATAGCCAGAACAAAAGTTAAACAAGAAATCGAAAGAGCATAAAAATGGAATTAGCAGTGATCAGTATGTCCTTCGATAGTGTACACAAAATGTCCTTTGAGTGGCAAGCACATAGCGAGGGAAAGATGGTCCCTCGCAAAAAATGAAATTAGCGACGGACTTTGCAAGAGAATAATGTAAATAGTAGATTTGTTGATTTATTTACATATGTATTCGGCCCAGGCCCGTTAGGTTTTCATAGAATAGCCTATTTAAACTCATTAGTGTTTGTACTCAAAGAAGGAAGACACACAATCAATAAAACGGAACTACAGCTACTCTGTAGTCGCAGACGTAGGCAACGTTTGGCCGAACTGCGTGATCAATATCGTGTCTCCGATTTTAACATGGTATCAGTCTAGGTTTGATCTTGGTATCCGTCTCTTGCTTTCGTAATTGGCGTTCCGTCGCTCGTGATTTTCGTGTGGGCGTTCTGTCGCTCTCCTGCTTTCGTAATTGGCGTTCCTGCTTTCGTAATTGGCGTTTCGTAATTGGCGTTTCGATTGTTCGATCCATATTGTGAATCGCTCACCTGGGTTCGTGGTCCTTGTTGCGCAAGCCCTGTTGGTTGTTACGCTCCAGCTTCGTAACTCTGCTTGGTATCTATCTCGGTTGCTTTGCGAGATCTGAGTCGTGGGATTCTTTGCTTCCGTTTGCATTGTGATATTTGCGGAATCCTGTTCGCAAATCTTGCTCGATTTCGTTTGGGGATTTCTTGGCTTCCGTTTCCGTTTGCGTTGTGAGGATTTCTTGTTTCACGATTCTGTTTCCTTTTTTAGTTGGCATCTTTTTGTTGGCAGGGAGATTATTTGGTCTAGTATATTTTTTTTGGCAAATTCTGATTTGTTCACGACATCATTTTTTTAATGGCTTCTGACAAGGAACGAGATAATTTTTGTGTTCGATTCACCGGAAAAAATTATGCTGCTTGGGAATTTCAATTCAAGATGTATGTCAAAGGGAAAGGACTATGGAATCACCTTTATGGGATTTCTAAAGCGCCGACAGATAACACTGCCTTAGATGCGTGGGAGGTCAAAGATGGTCAAATTATTTCGTGGAGCCTGTAACATCCCCAAAATAATTAATGGAATTATTTGGATGTTAACCCTATTAAACTAATTTAGTACTTAACTGGTAAATTTATCGAGTGCTAAAATTATTTAATTGTTGTCATCGGATCGTTAACCGGATAATACGGACCAAGGAAGTTTTGGAATCGAAATAGGAGATTTCGATCAATATGGTAATTTGACCGCGTTACAACTTATATATTAAATAAATATATATATGTATACGTGTGTGTGTGTGTGTGTGTGTGTGTGTGAGAGTGAAGAGGAGAAAGAATTAATTAAAGAAAGAAAGGAAGAAGAGAACGAGAAACAGAAGAGAGAAAAGGAGAGAAAAGAGAAAGAAGAAAGAATGGGTGAGGAGGAAGAAGAGGAAAAAAGGAAGGGTTTAGGCTCATCAAAACGACTTCCGTCCAACACGAAAAACGTTCAGCGCTACTTCCTCTTCGATTTGGTACCAATTTCGTGACGATCAACTCACTCTCTCTCACTTGGCCATTTTTGTGTTTTGGAGGTTTTGAGGGAAATCCGATTTTGGGTTGGTTTTGAAGGTTTAAGTTCGATTAGGAACGAACCCAAGGTGGATTGCTCGAGTATTAAAGTTCGATTGAAAGATTGGAAGCTAGTTGGGTGATTTGGGGTTGAAAATCAAAAATTGGGTTTATGTGTGAATAGTAGTTTTGGAGGTTAGGGATGATGAATAGTGTCCATGGAGGATTTCGGGGAATTCGGTATTTCGGTCAAAAAGCGGTTTCGTGATCGAGTGGGAAGCTTTGGAAGCGGATTGGGTGTCGCCGGAGCGGGGAATGTTCGTGTGGTTACTCGGTGAATTCGGCTCGATCGTGGTTCGCGCTTGAAGGGTGAGTTCTACTCACGTTTAGGATTTTATGTTTTGAATCAATTAATTAACTGTTTTACCGCTTTCGCTGGACTGGAATATTATTTGGTAATCGAGTTTGAGAGATTTTGGGTTGAAAACCGCTATTTGGAAAAATATGTCGTTTTTGATAAAAATTCGTTTCGATTGAGTTTTTGATTGAATTGATTGATTGTGTGGTATTGGTTGGGTTTGTTTTGTTGGTTGTTAAATCTGTTTTCAGTCGGAACAAAAATCGGAATTGAGCAGAATAGCGAATTTCGCAAGAAAACGGAAAACCTGCACTTTTCTGCAGAGGGTCGCGTCGCGACCCGTCCCCTTCGCGTCGCGACCTGGCCCAATTTTGTCACGCAAAAAGTTTCTGTCGTTTTTCGCGTCGCGACGGTAGCAGTTCGCGTCGCAACGCTTTGCAGATTTTCAACAGTTTTTCACTGTTTTTGTTTTCGCGATATCTTTTGATCCGGGAACCCGATTGAGGTGTTCTAAGATGCGTTGGAAAGATTATTCAGAGGCCTAACTGATTATTCTATTTTTAAGGAAAAATGAACTGTTTTTGATATTGAAATTGTTTCGAAAAGCCGAACAATAGTACGCGTGTGCGGATATGTTTATTAATAATAAAGCGGACTATGAGTCCTACGTGGTACGGTATAACTGACGCGAGATGATTATTATTTATTGTCTAAACCGGTCTACGATTCACGATATATAAATTATATCGACTATGGGAAACGGCCCAATGCGGGTATTGTGTTCAGTTATCGGTCAAATGTAAATGAACTAAATGTTCATGTGTCTGTAGATATATTTATTATATCGAGTTGGGTGACGACCCATGTTGACATACTAGGCGGGGAAGTCATGATCCCTTACCCTAGGCTCCGTGCCATTAGGAAACACTATTGGTATTGGGGTTCACCGGGATTTAGCACTGGATTGCAGTCGGTGTTATGTTGAAAGTTTTGTCGTACGATACACCGGGATTTAGCACTGGATTGCAGTCGGTGTCGTACTGTACGGTTCACCGGGATTTAGCACAGGATTGCAGTCGGTGCCGTACCAAGTCACAACACGTTCACCGGGATTTAGCACTGGATTGCAGTCGGTGTCGTGTTGAATTAAAATGCACGTGGTTATAAATTAAACCACGAATGAAAGAAAGTCCTATAATACGGTCCACCGGGATTTAGCACTGGATTGCAGTCGGTGTCTTGTTAAGTTAAATAGGATTCATAATTGAACGATTCATAATTGAACCGAGAGTGTAGATAGCGGTCTCGGTAGAACTCACTGAGATTGTATCTCATTGTTTATATGTTGTTGTTTTACAGATAAACAGGGAAAGTGGAGATCCAAGAGGCACGAGTAGGCGGTACTCGGGTGGTTGCTGAAGACTTAGCTTTTAAGCTTAAGTTTATATCTTTCCTTGTCATCTGTGTATCAAGACATTTGGTCTTTAGCATTATGTATTTATTTCCGCTTTCTTGTACGATATTGAACACTGTATTTCACTGATGATTTATGGTCTTATTTATGTTTAAGACTGTTCTGTTGTTATTCAGTGAAAATTTTATTGTGGTGTTCAGTATTTAAACAAGAAATATATCTCTGATGTTTTAGGAATGGTGCACTTGGGTATTTTTACTTGATAAAAATACCGGGGTGTTACAGTTGGTATCAAAGCCGTTCGACCTAGTCGGACTTAGTTTAGGGTTGAGTCGATTCCTTGCTAGTCCTTTTTGTAATTACACTTGTGATGCTAAGAGACATTGAGCCTGATCAACTTAATACTTAGTGCATCATAAGCGGAATTATGACTGGAAGATCAAGATGCAATCCTCGACCACAATCGGAATCTTCAACCGGTGCATCCTCAGGAAAGGCGACATGACGGTGGAAGAATACACCGCTAAGTTTGAGAAGTTGTCTCAGTTTTACCAAGTGGTAAAGTAAGCTTCGGATAACGAACGGAGAATGCAGAAGTATAAGACGGGCATAAGTGTTTTTATGATTTATGGTCTCAGTTCTTATACTATCACCAATTATGTTGCCTTAGTGCAATCAGCCTATGTCGCCGAGGATGATCTCATAGGGAGTATGGGAAAAGAAGGAAGGTAGTTGAATTATCAACTCTGAATGCAAAGTCCTAAGATAATTTCATCGAAGGAAAAGCAGATGCAATTCTTTGATTCTTCAAAGGTCAGAAGATGTTCTAACTGTGGAAAGCCTCACAGTGGTGATTGCAAGCGAAGATCTAATCGGTGCTATTATAGTAATGAAGAGGGTCACTATGGTAAAGAGTGCCCTGCGGGGAAGAGTTCCAAGGAGTTACAAGCAGCTCCAAGGCAAGGATGCGTCAACACTTTGGATGCTCAGACAGTTACAACTGCGGACAATCTGCTGAGGAATATGAGATCAGTTTTCAATAACTCGATCAGTATATTATATGATTCGGGTGCAACCTACTGCTGTATATCCCGATCGCGTGTGAATCGGTTGGAATTAGCTTTATCATCGCTATCCGAGCCGATAACTATTTTAACTGCTGCTAAGGGTCGTGTCCCGACCTAATCTTTGTATAGAATTGTCTACTTGTCATAGGAGGCAGAAATTTCGTTGTAGAATTTATTGTTTGCCCATGAGAAGTGTGGACACCATTTTGGGTATGGATTGGATGACTGCAAATCATGTTGCAATCGACTGTGTTAATCAACTATCAGCTTCGCTTCAGAACCAGTTGAATTGTCTAGGACAAATTCTGAAGCAGTTACCTAGTTCACCCTAGACGGTCTATCTTCATTCCAAGGTGCGGAAGCACATGTTAGTATGTTATCTGCATCCACTGAAACTGGTTTAGATTTGGCGAACATTCAGGTTGTGAATAACTTTCTGGATGTTTTCACAATGAAGTTTCTTCTGAGCCTCCAGGACGAGAGGTAGAGTTTGCTGTACAATTGGTTCCTAGCACGGGATCAATATCTATTGTTTCTTATTGAACCTTCCTTTAGAATTAAAGGAAATGGAGTCTCAACTTGAAGAGTCGATGTTAAAGAAATTCATTCGACCGAGAGCTTCTCTAAGGAGTGCTCTGGTGTGGTTAGTCGAAAGGAAAAATGGTAGCATGAGATTGTGCATTGATTATCGACAACTCAACAAAGTGACGATCAAGAATAAATATCCCTTACCAAGGATAGACGATTTGCTTGAGCAATTTGAGGTGCTGCAGTGTTTCTAAAATTGATCTGAAGTCAGGATATCATCAAATAAAAGTTAGAGCCTTAGATATTCCGAAGACAGCTTTCTGTACTAGGTATGGACATTACGAGTTCGTAGTGATGCCCTTCGGTTTGACTAATGCTCCAGCGGTATTCGTGGATACATGAACCGAGTTTTCCACGCGTACCTGGATCAAATTGTAGTTGTTTTCATTGATGATGTCGTGGTGTACTCGAAGACCATTGAGGAGCATGTTCAACATCTCCGCATTGTTCTGAGTGTACTCCGAGAAAAGAAGTTGTACGCAAAGCCGTCGAAGTGTGACTTCTGGATGCCGGAAGTGAAGTTTTTGAAACGCGCGATTTCCCAATCGGGAGTTGCGGTGGATCCCAGTAACGTGGGAGCTGTGTTGAACTGGGAACGACCAACGTCAGTCACTGAAATCAAAATGTTTTCAAGAATTGAAGGTTTGGTTGACTTCTGCTCCATTCCTGATTCTTCCGGATCCGTCTTTGAAATTCCAAATTTACGACGATGTTTCTGGGAAGGGTTTAGGAGGTGTTCTTGTGCAGAATCAACAAGAGGTAGCTTATGCGTCCAGGCAATTGAAGACTCATGAGGAGAATTATCCGACTCATGATTTGTAATTGGCAGCTATTGTGTATGCACTGAAGATTTGGAGACGTTACCTGTATGGGTCTCGTTTCGAGGTCTTTAGTGGTCACAAGAGTTTAAGGTATCTGTATGATCAGAAAGAACTGAATAGCAGGCAGAGAAGTGTGTTGAGTTTCTGGAGGATTATAAATTAGTGTTGAGCCATATGAGGATCTCTAGTTCCTCAAGGGATTCTATACGCTTAGCACAGGAAGTAGGTGTGAAGCTACGATCACAAAAGGTATTTCCAGATTTTACCATGGATAGTGATGGAGTCAGTTATTTCAACAGTAGAATCTGTGCGCCCGATGATGAGAACAATAAAAGGCAAGTGTTAGAGGAAGCACACCGAAGTTTATATTCTGTTCCAGGGTGTTCAGAATATAAAGCAGATGTATTAGTGGTGAGGTATTAGTTTGTTAACCTCTCCTTTGTGAAGGTTAACAATGAGATGGTATAATATGATTCCGTTTGACAAGTCGAACGCGAACGCGAATATGTAGGTGAGGTAACTGTTGACTGTTTTTCACATTGCGAATAAGCACCAGAGGATTAATTGATGGATCTGCTGCAAGGGACTGGAATTTCCGAAGTGAAGCTTGGTGTGCGGCGTGATAGTTTTGAAAAATCATTTTTGTGAAAACCCGCATGCTAAAGTTAATTTTGGGAACGAATCAAGAGACTAATAGGATGTGATTAGGAGGAAAATCCTAGGAGGATTACTTAGGTTGAGGGGAAGCTCTCAACGCTATTGACTAATTCGGAAAGGAGCTCTAAGTTCTGTTTGATAGTTGTTTGGACAACAACTGAGGTGATTTTCATTACGTTCAATTTATTTGATGTCCCCGTGGTTTATTTCTACGTTTAAGGTCAGAGCTTTTGATAAAACCCAAATATCATCTTTTTGAAGAAGTTTTACCTCGAAGACTTGGAAGTGAGTCAAGGAAATTCACAGTGACTTTCCGTCACATTTTTCAATGGGTACAGGAACTGTTATGGATTTTTAGAAAATTTGCGGAGAACGTGTTTACACCCTTTGAGAAAATCGTGTTTGTTTTTACCTCTGCCGAGGAGTACCAGTTTGTGGATCTCATATTCAACATATATTCTATCAAGTGTCTTGTATTAGACCATTTGACTTAGGTTAATCAAAGTTGGGGAGCAGGCGAGGATAATTAGAATGAAGCTTCAGAAGTGTTTTCAAATGCGGTGCCGAGCTTATGTAGGCGAAAGAGGAGTTTCTCGTGCCGATTCGTAATAAGAGAGTTCGGACTGTAATCTTAGAAGCGTTCTGGGGTAGTAGTGGATCATACCTGGAGATTGATGTGCCAACTTGGGAAGGTTTTCTACCCTCATTTCGTTAGTTCGAGATTGTTTTCCAGCAAATTTTGACCTTTCTGAGAATGTCGATTCTCGGTTAGTCAGATGAAAGACTTGACGAAATTTTGAGGACAAAATTCTTTCAAGTTGGGGAGAATGTAACATCCCCAAAATAATTAATGGAATTATTTGGATGTTAACCCTATTAAACTAATTTAGTACTTAACTGGTAAATTTATCGAGTGCTAAAATTATTTAATTGTTGTCATCGGATCGTTAACCGGATAATACGGACCAAGGAAGTTTTGGAATCGAAATAGGAGATTTCGATCAATATGGTAATTTGACCGCGTTACAACTTATATATTAAATAAATATATATATGTATACGTGTGTGTGTGTGTGTGTGTGTGAGTGAAGAGGAGAAAGAATTAATTAAAGAAAGAAAGGAAGAAGAGAACGAGAAACAGAAGAGAGAAAAGGAGAGAAAAGAGAAAGAAGAAAGAATGGGTGAGGAGGAAGAAGAGGAAAAAAGGAAGGGTTTAGGCTCATCAAAACGACTTCCGTCCAACACGAAAAACGTTCAGCGCTACTTCCTCTTCGATTTGGTACCAATTTCGTGACGATCAACTCACTCTCTCTCACTTGGCCATTTTTGTGTTTTGGAGGTTTTGAGGGAAATCCGATTTTGGGTTGGTTTTGAAGGTTTAAGTTCGATTAGGAACGAACCCAAGGTGGATTGCTCGAGTATTAAAGTTCGATTGAAAGATTGGAAGCTAGTTGGGTGATTTGGGGTTGAAAATCAAAAATTGGGTTTATGTGTGAATAGTAGTTTTGGAGGTTAGGGATGATGAATAGTGTCCATGGAGGATTTCGGGGAATTCGGTATTTCGGTCAAAAAGCGGTTTCGTGATCGAGTGGGAAGCTTTGGAAGCGGATTGGGTGTCGCCGGAGCGGGGAATGTTCGTGTAGTTACTCGGTGAATTCGGCTCGATCGTGGTTCGCGCTTCAAGGGTGAGTTCTACTCACGTTTAGGATTTTATGTTTTGAATCAATTAATTAACTGTTTTACCGCTTTCGCTGGACTGGAATATTATTTGGTAATCGAGTTTGAGAGATTTTGGGTTGAAAACCGCTATTTGGAAAAATATGTCGTTTTTGATAAAAATTCGTTTCGATTGAGTTTTTGATTGAATTGATTGATTGTGTGGTATTGGTTGGGTTTGTTTTGTTGGTTGTTAAATCTGTTTTCAGTCGGAACAAAAATCGGAATTGAGCAGAATAGCGAATTTCGCAAGAAAACGGAAAACCTGCACTTTTCTGCAGAGGGTCGCGTCGCGACCCGTCCCCTTCGCGTCGCGACCTGGCCCAATTTTGTCACGCAAAAAGTTTCTGTCGTTTTTCGCGTCGCGACGGTAGCAGTTCGCGTCGCGACGCTTTGCAGATTTTCAACAGTTTTTCACTGTTTTTGTTTTCGCGATATCTTTTGATCCGGGAACCCGATTGAGGTGTTCTAAGATGCGTTGGAAAGCTTATTCAGAGGCCTAACTGATTATTCTATTTTTAAGGAAAAATGAACTGTTTTTGATATTGAAATTGTTTCGAAAAGCCGAACAATAGTACGCGTGTGCGGATATGTTTATTAATAATAAAGCGGACTATGAGTCCTACGTGGTACGGTATAACTGACGCGAGATGATTATTATTTATTGTCTAAACCAGTCTACGATTCACGATATATAAATTATATCGACTATGGGAAGCGGCCCAATGCGGGTATTGTGTTCAGTTATCGGTCAAATGTAAATGAACTAAATGTTCATGTGTCTGTAGATATATTTATTATATCGAGTTGGGTGACGACCCATGTTGACATACTAGGCGGGGAAGTCATGATCCCTTACCCCAGGCTCCGTGCCATTAGGAAACACTATTGGTATTGGGGTTCACCGGGATTTAGCACTGGATTGCAGTCGGTGTTATGTTGAAAGTTTTGTCGTACGATACACCGAGATTTAGCACTGGATTGCAGTCGGTGTCGTACTGTACGGTTCACCGGGATTTAGCACAGGATTGCAGTCGGTGCCGTACCAAGTCACAACACGTTCACCGGGATTTAGCACTGGATTGCAGTCGGTGTCGTGTTGAATTAAAATGCACGTGGTTATAAATTAAACCACGAATGAAAGAAAGTCCTATAATACGGTCCACCGGGATTTAGCACTGGATTGCAGTCGGTGTCGTGTTAAGTTAAATAGGATTCATAATTGAACGATTCATAATTGAACCGAGAGTGTAGATAGCGGTCTCGGTAGAACTCACTGAGATTGTATCTCATTGTTTATATGTTGTTGTTTTACAGATAAACAGGGAAAGTGGAGATCCAAGAGGCACGAGTAGGCGGTACTCGGGTGGTTGCTGAAGACTTAGCTTTTAAGCTTAAGTTTATATCTTTCCTTGTCATCTGTGTATCAAGACATTTGGTCTTTAGCATTATGTATTTATTTCCGCTTTCTTGTACGATATTGGACACTGTATTTCACTGATGATTTATGGTCTTATTTATGTTTAAGACTGTTCTGTTGTTATTCAGTGAAAATTTTATTGTGGTGTTCAGTATTTAAACAAGAAATATATCTCTGATGTTTTAGGAATGGTGCACTTGGGTATTTTTACTTGATAAAAATACCGGGGTGTTACAGATCCTCAGTACAATTGATCCTTAGATGATCAATAACTTGAGATCTGTTTCCACCGCTCAAGAAATGTGGGATTACTTGAAGCATATTTACACTCAGGACAATACGGCTAATCGTTTCCAGTTGGAGTTGGAGATCGCCAATTACAAACAAGTTAATTTGTCAATTCAAGATTATTATTCTGGTTTTCTGAATTTATGGACAGAACACTCTGCTATTATCTATGCTGATGTTCCCAAGCCGTCGTTGTTGTCCGTTCGTGATGTTTATGATACTAGTCAACGGGATCAATTTCTCATGAAACTTCGTCCGAATTTGAGGTCGTTTGAGGTGCTTTGCTGAATAGGAACCCTATTCCTTCCTTGGATATATGTGTTGGTGAACTACTCAGGGAAGAACAACCTCTTAATACTCAAGGAACCATGCTTAATGATCCTGTCCATTCTAAACCTATGACAGTTGCATATGCTGCGCAAAATAGAGGCGTGGGCCGTGATATGCGATAAACTCAATGCTTCTCTTGTAAACAGTTTGGACATGTTGCTCGTAGTTGTCCTAAGAAATTTTGCAATTATTGCAAGCAGCGGGGTCATATCATCTCTGCATGTTCTACGCGTCCTCCACGACCGAGTAAGCGTCCAGTGCAGGCATTCCATGCCACTACTAGCTCTACCGCTGGTCCTTCCACCATTGGTGCATCTGATGGTGGTGCTCTACAGCCTGAATTAATTCAACAAAATGGTCCTATCTGCTCTTTCTGCCTTGGGCAATACTGGTATGTCTTCTTTCATATCTTGGTTACTTGACTCTGGTGCGTCGAATCACATGACGGGTTCCTCTAAACTCCTGCACAATTTACGATCTTATATTGGTAATCAGAAAATTCAAATTGCTAATGGCAGTACCCTTCCTATAACTAATGTTGGTGACGTAAATTCTAATTTTCGTAATGTGCTGGTAGCACCTGGGCTTGCCTCAAATTTATTGTCTGCTGGTCAATTTGTGGATGAAGGTTGTGATGTTAATCTTACTCCAGATAGTTGTCTTGTACAGGATCGGGTGTCGGGGAAGGTGATCGCGAAGGGGCCTAAAGTTGGAAGAGTGTTTCCACTGCAGTTTATTTCAAATCATTTATCTCTTACGTGTAATAGTGTTTTGAATGCATGTGAGGATTGACATAGGAAATTGGGCCATCCAAACTCTGTTGTTTTGTCTCACTTATTTAAGACTGGCTTGTTAGGTCCTAAACTGATGGATTCTACTACCCCTATTTCATGTTCGGTTTGCAAATTAGCTAAAAGTAAAACACTTCCTTTTCCGTCTGGTGGTCATCGTGCTTCTAATTGTTTTGAGTTGATTCATAGTGATGTTTGGGGAATCTCTCCTGCCGCTTCTCATGCTCATTATAAATATTTTGTCACCTTTATCGATGATTATAGCCGTTTTACTTGGATTTATTTTCTTAAATCTAAATCTGAAGTGTTTTCTATGTTTATGAAATTTCTTATGTATGTTGAAAATCAATTTCAAATCAGTATTAGAATTCTTCGGTCTGATTTTGGTGGGGAGTATATGTCTCATGAGTTCCAAGAGTTCTTACAGCAAAAAGGTATATTGTCTCAACGATCTTGTCCAAATACCCCTCAGCAAAATGGTGTTGCAGAACGTAAGAATCGTCACTTGTTGGATGTGACACGTACCTTACTTCTCCAGGCCTCTGTTCCATCCAAATTTTGGGTGGAGGCTCTTTCCACAGCTGTTTTTTTGATCAACCGTCTTCCTTCCACGGTGATTGGGTTTGATTCTCCTTACTTTCGTCTTTTTAAAACTCATCCTGATTACAGTAGTTTACATACTTTTGGGTGTATATGTTTTGTTCGCCTCCCATCCACTAAAAGACATAAGCTTGGAGCACAATCTGTCAAATGTGCATTTATGGGGTAATCGTTTTCGCATTTCTAGGAATGTGACATTTTTTGATAATCAGTTTATGTTTCCTTGCTCTTCTCCTGGTTTGAATGATATTGCTATACTCCCCCAATTTTTTGATAAACCAGGACTCGTTCCCGCCACCTGATCTTGATCCTGTACTGTCGGCACCACGGCGTTCTGGTAGAACGTCTCGAGCACCTGAAAGATATTCCCCAGACAGGTTTGTTTCCTCACATACTGCTTTAACTGCTTCTCTATCTGGCACATTTATTCCTACTTGTTACTCGCAGGCTGTTAAAGACGTGTCTTGGGTAAATGCCATTATTGAGGAACTTCAGGCCCTTCAGGACAACTTCACTTGGGATATTGTTCCTTGCCCTGCTGGTATCAATTCCATAGGCTGTAAATGGGTCTATTCTGTGAAATTGAATTCTGATGGATCTCTCAATCGGTACAAGGCTCGATTGGTTGCTTTAGGCAACAAGCAGGAATATGGTATTGATTATGATGAGACATTTGCACCAGTTGCTAAAATGACTACTGTTAGAATGGTGCTCTCTATAGTTGCTTCTAATGGGTGGTCTCTCCACCAAATGGATGTGAAGAATGCATTTCTTAATGGCGACCTGAGTGAAGATATTTATATGACCCCCTCAGGGCATATTCTCTTCATCTAAGGGGGTGTGCAAGCTCAAACGCTCTCTATATGGTTTGAAACAGGCGGCTAGAGCATGGTATGCGAAATTTCGTTCCAGTCTACTTGGGTTCTCTTTTACTCAAAGTCAGTATGATTCGTCTTTGTTCATTCACCGCACATCTACGAGCATTGTTCTGATCATTACGGGTTCTGATGCAGCATCCATACAGGAGGTTAAACAAAAGCTTCACGCCTCATTTCAAATGAAAGATCTTGGTCTTTTACATTATTATCTTGGACTCGAGGTTCATTCTACCTCTAAGGGTATATTTCTCCATCAGCATAAGTATGCCATCGACCTTATTGCTATGGCTGGCCTCCAATCCGCTAATCCTGTGAATACTCCTCTTGAAGTTAATGTTAAATACCACCGTGACGAGGGTGAACTTTTGACCGACCCTTTATAGTATCGACAGCTCGTAGGTAGTCTTAACTACTTGAGCATTACACGACCCGACATTTCATTTGCTGTTCAGCAAGTAAGTCAGTTCATGCATTCTCCTCGTCATCTTCACTTGGCAGCGGTTCGTCGTATAATTCGCTACTTGAAAGGCACCTCTCAACGGGGTTTGTTCTTTCCTAGTGGGACCCCTCTTAAGTTGTTTGCCTACAGTGATGCTGATTGGGCTGGGTGTTGATAACTCATATTTATATGAGTTATTTATATTCTTTAGGCTTAAGTTAATGTGAGTTCTTAAGTAATTATGTGGTTAAATATGTAAATATGTAATTAAATGTATAGATATAGGTTCAGAGTTGATTTCCTAAATATTGGGCATAATAGGTGCCTTTGTGAATATATTGATGTTTTGCTTGAGTGCTGCAGCGGTAGACGCTATGCAGTGGTAAGCGCTACAGCGTTACATGGCGGTTGGCCACTTAGATATTTATGAAGCCACTTGATGATTGATGAGTCATCACTCTGATCTTCTTCTTCTCAGCCTGACATAGGAGCTTCCAAGTGGATTCAATAAGACACTTGACGCCTCCTAATTGAAGCCTAAGTGATAGTTGGTGATAAGTTTAATCATTGCCCTTTTTGTAAAGTGACTTTATGAAGAATTAGGATAATATCTAATCTTCTTCTTCATTATTATTATTATTATTATTATTATTATTATTATTATTATTATTATTATTATTATTATTATGAGATAGAGAGAGTACAGAAGAAGAACTAACATGACACTTTAGACTTCCTCCATAGTTGCTCTACTCTTAAGCTTTATTTTTAGTTTTAGTTTTATTATCTCACCTACGGTTTGCTCACGCCATAGCATCATCCATCGTGTATGACTTGGGATTCTTGGAGTGCATCTTTTGCAACCCTTCTTCTCTTGCTCACCTACGGTACTATGAACTTTTCAGTTTGTGTTGTGTTGATAATGCTTGTCATGAGCTAAACTTTTATGGTTGGATTGTTCTCATGTTTGTAATGAACCTTGAGTAAAGTTTATGTAATGTTATGATGTTTGCGTTTTATTTCTTGTGTCATAATGCTTTCAAACTTGTTTTGGGACTGATCAACTAAAATAAGTAGATTCATAGGTACAGACATGGTCTATGAATAAGAACTCAAGGAATAATATGAATGAAAGGTTGTTTAAAGACATTTAGATAACTTGTACTTGACCCTAGACATAGGGGAGTAATAGTTCATAAGGTAAAAGCTGTAAGATCTACAGGGGTAAAACTTATTTAGAGCCTAGACATAGGAGTATTGTAACATAACACTGACGACAGTGACTAAAAGGCACGCTTCCATACCGCTACAGCGCTTAACGCTACAGCGTCTAACGCTATAGCGCTTTACTCTTGGGAATTTATATAACAAGAAACTATCCAACTCTCTTTATTACTTCTTAAATTCACTACTGCTTTAACAAGAAACTAATCATGTTTATAACTTCACATTCGTTATTGTCACTTGACATGTTTCACTAAGTTGTTAAGATCCTTAACTCTTAAATTAATTCCAATCCCTGTGGGAACGATCTCTTTTAATCATTATATTACTTGTTGCGATTGTGTATACTTGCACCAACTACTTTTTGCACAATAAGTTTTTGGCGCCGTTGCCGGGGATTGTGAAAGTTAATTTCTATTGTTTAGTTAGTAAGTTTAGTTAGTTTAGATTCTTTTGTTTAGTGTGTTCTGTTTTTCCAGCAATTTTTTTTATTTTGTATTGTGTTTTGTGTTTGTAGTGTGTTTCTCTTTGTTGTTATTTGTGTTTAGTGTTTGTGAAAAAAAAAATCCACTTTATACCATAGACCATTTGAATTTTTACTCCGTTGCTAAAGGCTGGGCGCCAATTTGAAAACTGCGCAGCACGAAAACCAAGAAAAATTAGTGACAGATTCCCTGGTCCCTTGCAAATTTCTGACCATTTTAGGTACACTTGGGAAGCGTGGAGGATGAGCGCTCCATGATGACTTAGTTAAATATACAACTTGATTTATATTATATAATGTTGCTTTGTTAAAATGGAGCAGTAATTATGCTATGTTTTGTGGGTATGCAAAACAGGAGCAAATTAATGAGATCATGACTCAGCTGACTCAGGGGAGCTGTGACCCTGCATCACTTGGTCAACTTACTCTTGAGATGATAGATCTGGCAAACAAAAATTGGGAGAAAATTGTTGGTTGGTATAAGGGTCGCGTGTATGGTATGGGGCCCTTGGCTCCTTGGGCCAGTCTGGGGCCGGGAGCAGCAGATGACGCAGTCGACCAGCTCCTACTTATTCAGCCGCAGAGACAGAGCAGCTTAGGCAGGAGCTGCAGTCTACTCGACAGGAGCTGCAGGATACTCGAGAGGAGGTCAGGAGCAAGCTGAGGAGTCTGGGGAGTCTGAGGAGTTTGATGGCGGCAACTTTTAGGATTTGTGTTATCAGTTTGACATTTCAGTATTTTGTTATTCGGATTTTATATTATGTTGATTCGGATTTTATGTTAATTCGGATTTTATGTTATTAAAATATTTTATTCTCGAAATTTTTAATTTAAACTGTTTTAGCTATTTTAGATTTTATTATTTATTAATAAAATAAACAGGTATAAAAGCAGTTTTAAAAAAAAATCAAATCAGTTGGGAATTAGCGAGGGAATTAGTGAGGGAATTAGCGAGGGAATTAGCGAGGGAAATTGGACGCTTGGCTGTCAGAATTTGTTCACGTGGTTGTGATTATTAGCGAGGGAAATCCCTCGCTAATTAGCGAGGGATTGAATTTCCCTCGCTAATCCCATTAGTGAGGAGCAAATTAGCGAGGAGCAAATTAGCGAGGGAACCAGTCCCTCGCTAATTCCCTCGCAAAAAGGGATTAGCGACAGATATGGGTCAGTTTGCGAGGGAAAAATCCCTCGCTAATGACCAACTTTTTTGTAGTCGAGGTCGTTCTAATTAGCGATTAATCTGAGTTTGGTGAGTTGTTCTAGTCTTTCATGCTTCTTTAATGCATCTGACTATTCAAACCAATTTGATTCTTTGACTGTTTGGTCTTATCCTTGGCTAGGATGTATGCTCTAGTATTTTGCTCCTTGGGACATGAGATAGTTCGAAGAATTGAAATTAACTCGACAGTTCTTCACCTTAGTGCATATTTTTTCATCTAATCATCCTTAGTTTGGAATCAGCCAGTCACTTGACTAGTTACGAGTTGGTCGTCGCTTCACGCCTTCAAGTGTTTGACCTCCAGATCATCTTATAAAGCAATGTCGACATGTTTGGCCTCATTATTTATTTCCTTGAAGTTAAACCCAAGTTACTATTCTAGTAATTCCCCATCAGGTCCTTCAAGTGTGATACGAGCTCCACTTCCTTCAACATTTGACGATCGATTGACAATGGAATGTCTTTGAAAATATTGTCTCAATTTCCCGATAGCTATCACAACAGGAAAGACAACCTTCTCTATTTTTAATATATCTGCTTAGCACCCGCTCCACATCAAGCTTATAAACTAGACCGACTGTTGATATATTTTTTGTTCCTGGACCAAATCAAAGCTACACGCATTTTAAGAAAATTGCTAAATACATAAGTAAAGGTTTACCTTGCATTGGAGAAATTGACCGCTTCATTGTACAATACAGACCATGATATAGTTGAGACAAATGTGATTGATGAGATTAATGAATATTATGGCTGTAGATATTTATCACCTTGTGAAGCTGTGTGGAGGATGTTTAGCTTTGACATTCACTATAGGGAGTCATCCGTTGAAAGATTGGTGTTTCACTTGCTCGGAGAACAATATATCCTTTTTGACAGTCGATGTAATATAGACAATGTTACTGATCGTATTAGATCAAATTATATGATTTTTTTAGCTTGGTTCGATGCAAATGGAATGTAACACCCCGGTATTTCTAACGTGTAGAGACACCGAAGATGCACAGATGCGGAAATTCAGAGGACACAGTTCCTGTTTAAATATTGGACATACAAACTTTTTCCGAAATAAACACATAGTCGGAAATAGCATTACTTCATAAAATAGAAGTACATCGGTTCCATACCGAACGGAATACAATATCCAAGTCCAAAAACCAAACAGAAACATAAAGTGGTTCGTAAAACTCATAACCAATACAAGTTTATACAACCAAAAAGAACAACAAAAGAACAAAGGATAAATATGACTAAGTCTTCAGCACCTCCGAGAGTATGTCAACTACTCGTGCACAATAGTCTTCCTTTTTTCCTGCTTCTCTGAAAAACAACAAATATGGATAGGGTGAGATAACATTATCTCAGTGAGTCCTACCGTGCCCCCTCACTGACACTCGGTTCAATTTATTAAACCGCTATCAAAAGCTGACATAGCAATGTCTTATTTATCAATCGAAATGCCACGCACTTCGTGAATTTACTTAACACGTACCGACTGCAATCCAGTGCTAATCCCGGTAATCGTGTCTTCAACTTAGCATAAACCGGCTGCAATCCAGTGCTAATCCCGGTAACCCGTGAGTTGACCACGCCAAAACACATTCAGGGCCTAGGTAAGGGGTCATGACTACCCTCCCTAGTATGCTACTTGTCGGGTCGTCACCGAACGCGATACATATGACAATACGCATCAAATTCTCGAGAGTTAGATAATTTATATCTTCTTTTTGATTTTGATCACCAAAGGATCAATCACAATCTCATTTGATAATTTATATCTTTTCGATCACCAAAGGATCATTCAGATAATAGTTGGAAAAACAATATCCATATCGATCTATAAGCCGTTTAGAGGAATTTATAAATTAGACCTCCGGCATTATAATCATACTCAATTGACATATATAAATATATATATTCAGTCAGTCCATCAGTCGGTGTACTCACACGCGTACTAGGGTTTCGGTTTTTCGATCAAATAGGCTTTCAAAGCTCTTTTTCAAAATCATGAGTTGAATAAGTTCAAAATAAGGTTTTCAGTAAGGCAATTCCTTTTTAAATGATTGAGAAATAGATTAGAAAAGGTTCGGGATCAAATGGAGCCTCGAAATGAGAAATCGGGAACCGGTGACAGAAGCTCACGCATGGTCCGTGCCCAGGGGCGCACGACCCGTGCGTGATTTACCAGAATCACACAATCCAAACCGAAAGGGGCGCACGGTCCGTGCCCAGGGGCGCACGGTCCGGGCGTCCCGTTATTTTTCCAATTTAGCCAACCCGTAGCAGGCGCGCGGTCCGTGCCCAGGGGCGCACGGTCCGTGCGACCTGTGTCTGTTACCGAATTTCGTTTATTTCTCAATTCCGCTTTCCGTTTCTGCCCGATTCGGTTCCTAATATCAATCACTCCTGAAACTCAAAAATTTTCCAGATATTCCAGATAGTATACAAATCATTTCATTTCAACGATTTAATCAAAATTATCATTAAACCGTAAAACACCGTTTTGACTCAAAATCGTTTTTCGGTTCTAAGTCTTTCGAAAACTGAAGATGTGACCAAGGAATTCAATACCGAAAACAAGTTCAGAATAACAAAATTCCCTATCGTGAGTAGAACTCACCGTGATGTCGATTTCGCTAGGAGCTCCCACCGAGACACGGGTAGACCGAAACGTGTAACGCGCGAACGAGAACCGAAGGCACCAACTAGAGCGGAACGGCAACCTCTCCTACCGAATCACTTGCAACGGCAGCAACCTTCAAGTTAGTAACCGACTTTCCCAATTCGAAAATCAACACCAACACTTCCTCTTAAGCATCAAAACAGCATCATGCAAGACAAACTCCTTCCAAAACTCACATGCACTCACACTTGGAGCTTCAAGGAATGAAAATGGGATTGAGAGTTAGAGGGAGGATCAGTTCCTGACTTTGGTACCATTGGATTCAGAATCAAAAATGGAGTAGAGGGAGAGTTAGAAGACTTACATGCAGCTGAGTTTGGTGATCTTCCCCTCCTTCTTCCTCCTCTCTCATTCTCGCCCTCCTCCTTCCTTTCTCCTTATGTTCAGCTTCTTTTTCTTTCTTTTGAATTTTTCTGGTGAAATGGCTAAGTGGCTGATGGTAAAAGAGAGGAGATGAGTCAGCTAGATGAGGTGTAAAGGGCTGAGGGTTAAGTGGTGGTAATTTTACCAAACTGCCCTTAGTCCATCTAAGCTTTGGTTATAGGGCTAAGACTTCAACAATTCTACGTTTAAATCATTCGGCATCAAAATTTCTCGACTCGACCGATTCCGAATTGCGAATTATTAATTCCATCGACTAGCAATTATATAAAATCCGCTTTTAATGTTATTTGTTTTAAAAAAATTAGGGATGTTACATGGAACATACCCACTGTGAATAAGCAATAAAAGAAGGCTGTAAATAATAGTTGTAGATTTATTTATATGTTTATGCTTTGGCCCAGGCCCGTTAGGTCTTATTAGAGAAGGCTATTTAAACTCTCTTGTACTTTGTATTCAGATCATCGAGACATAATCAATAAATTGGAACTACAGCTACTCTAGTCGCAGACGTAGGCAAAGTTTGGCCGAACTGCGTGAACAATATCGTGTGTACCGTTTAACATGGTATCAGTAGGGTTTCGATCATCCAGGTAATTTCATGTGGCTTTCGTGGTGTAGTTATTTTTTGGCTTTCTTCGTGGGTTTTTTCTGGATCTGGTCTTCCTGGTTCTTCCTGGCTTTCTTCGTGGGTTCTCCTTGCTGTTTCTGGGTTGTTCGCGTTGGTTGTTCGCACCGTCGCTGCTGTTCTTCGTTGCTGTTTCTGGGTTGGTCTTATTGGTTTTTCTTCGCCTTCTCTGGTTCGGATCTCTCGTTCTCTTCGTGGTTCGCCGTTGCGCCGTCGGTTTCTCTGGTTCTCTGGTTCGTGGCTTTGTTCGGATTGATTCTGGTGCATCTTTGTTACCCGTCGCCGTCGCGTTCGTTGGTTGTGTTTGTCGCCGTCGCTCTTCGCGTCATTCGTGCGCTGTTGCTGGGCCGTTATTGTGCGCTTCTGGGTTATTGGATCTTCGATTTCGCTTCGCGTGTTCCTGTGCTCTGGATCTTCGATTTCGTTGGATCTTCGGTTTCACGCTTCTAGGTTGTTGTTTCACGCTGATTTTTTTTACTTTGGCTGTTATTATATTATTATTGTTATTATTATTATTGCAAGCTACAGTAATTTTTTTAATGGCTTCGAAAGGAAGAGATAATTTTTGTGTTCACTTTACTGGCAAGAATTATGCTGCTTGGGAATTTCAATTCAAGATGTATGTCAAAGGAAAAGGATTATGGAGTCACCTTGATGGGATTTCTAAGGCGCCAGAAGATAAACCCGCCTTAGACGCGTGGGAAGTCCAAGATGCTCAGATTATTTCTTGGATCCTCAGTACTATTGATCCTCAGATGATCAATAATTTGCGAGCATTTTCAACTGCTCATGAGATGTGGAATTATTTGCAGCGTATTTACAACCAGGACAATACAGCTAAGCATTTTCAATTGGAGTTAGAGATTGCCAATTACAAACAAGGTAATTTGTCAATTCAAGAATATTATTCTGGTTTTTTAAATTTATGGACAGAACACTCTACTATTATATATGCTGCCGTTCCCAAACCATCCCTGTCGGCTGTTCGTGATGTGTATGATACTAGTAAGCGGGATCAATTTCGCATGAAACTTCGTCCGGAATTTGAGGCTGTTCGGGGTGCCTTGCTGAATAGGAACCCTGTGCCTTCCTTGGATATCTGTGTTGGTGAACTGCTCAGGGAAGAACAACGTCTGAATACTCAAGGAACCATGCTTCATGATCCCGTCCATTCTGAACCTGTGACTGTCGCGTATGCTGCGCAGCATAGAGGCGTGGGCCATGATATGCGACAAACTCAATGCTTCTCCTGTAAACAATTTGGACATATTGCTCGTAGTTGTCCTAAGAAAGTTTGCAATTACTGCAAGCAGTAGGGTCATTTCATCTCTGCATGTCCTACGCGTCCTCCACGACCGACTCGGCATCCGGCACATGCATTCCATGCCACTACTACTTCCACCACTGGTTCATCTAGCTCTGCTGGTGCTCCTTCCACCACTGGTGCATCTGACGGTGGTGCTCTTCAACCAGAATTAATTCAAATGGTACTATCTGCTCTTTCTGCCTTGGGTGTTACTCGTATGTCTTCTTTCATTTATTGGTTACTTGACTCTGGTGCATCGAATCACATGACGAGTTCCTCTGAACTCATGCACAATTTACGTTCTTATATTGGTAATCAAAAAATTCAAATTGCTAATGGGAGTACCCTTCCTATAACGAATGTTGGTGACATTAATTCTACTTTTAGAAATGTACTGGTAGCACCTGGCCTTGCCTCAAATTTATTGTCTGCTGGTCAATTAGTTGATGAAGGCTGTGATGTTCATCTTACTCCGGATGGTTGTCTTGTGCAGGATCGGGTGTCAGGGAAGGTGATCGCGAAGGGGCCTAAAGTTGGAAGAGTGTTTCCACTCCAATTTTGTTCAAACCATTTATCTCTTGCTTGTAATAGTGTTTTGAATGCATGTGAGGATTGGCATAGGAAATTGGGCCATCCAAACTCTATTGTTTTGTCTCACTTATTTAAGACTGGTGTGTTAGATACTAAACTGATAGATTCTAGTACCTCTATTTCATGTTCTGTTTGCAAATTAGCTAAAAGTAAAACTCTTCCTTTTCCGTCTGGTGCACATCGTGCTTCTACGTGTTTTGAGTTGATTCATAGTGATGTTTGGGGGATTTCTCCTGTTGCTTCTCACGCTCACTACAAATATTTTGCCACCTTTATCGATGATTATAGCCGTTTTACTTGGATTTATTTTCTTAAATCTAAATCTGAAGTGTTTTCTATGTTTAAGAAATTTTTGATGCATGTTGAAAATCAATTCCAAACCACTATTAGAATTCTTCGGTCTGATTCAGGTGGTGAGTATATGTCTCATGAGTTTCAGGAGTTTTTACAGCAAAAAGGTATACTGTCTCAACGATCTTGTCCCAATACCCCTCAGCAAAATGGTGTTGCAGAACGCAAGAATCGTCACTTGTTGGATGTGACACGTACCTTACTTCTCCAGGCCTCTGTTCCATCCAAATTCTGGGTGGAGGCTCTTTCAACAGCTGTTTTTTTGATCAACTCTCTTCCTTCCACGGTGATTGGGTTTGATTCTCCTCACTTTCGTCTTTTTAAAACTCAGCCTGATTACAGTAGTTTACATCCTTTTGGGTGTGTATGTTTTGTGCACCTCTCATCCACTGAAAGACATAAGCTTGGAGCACAATCTGTCCAATGTGCATTTATGGGGTATAGTCAGTCTCATAAGGGTTTTGTGTGTTATGATGTCTCTAACCATCGTTTTCGCATTTCTAGGAATGTCACATTTTTCGATAATCAGTCTATGTTTCCTTGCTCTTCTCCTGGTTTGAATGATATTGCTATACTTTCGCAATTTTTTGATAACACAGGACTCGTTCCCACTTCCCCTTCCAACACCGATCCTGATCCTGATCCTGATCCTACTCCTGATCCTGCTCCAGATCCTGATCCTGATTCAGATCCTGTACCGACGGCACCACGGCATTCTGGTAGAACGTCTCGAGCACCTAACAGATACTCCCCAGACAGGTTTGGTTCCTCACATACTGCTTTAACTGCTTCTCTAACTGGCACATCTATTCCTACTTGTTACTCGCAGGCTGTTAAAGATGTGTCTTGGGTCAAAGCCATGAATGAGGAACTTCAGGCTCTTCAGGACAACTTCACCAGGGATATTGTTCCTTGCCCTCCTGGCATCAAATCCATCGGCTGTAAATGGGTTTATTCTGTGAAATTGAATTCTAATGGATCTCTCAATCGGTATAAGGCTTGATTGGTTGCTTTAAGCAACAGGCAGGAATATGGTATTGATTATGATGAGACCTTTGCACCGGCTGCTAAAATGACTACTGTTAGAATGGTGCTCTCTATAGCTGCTTCTAATGGGTGGTCTCTCCACCAAATGGATGTCAAGAATGCATTTCTTCATGGCGACCTAACTGAAGATATTTATATGACTCCCCCTCAGGGCCTTTTCTCTTCATCTAAGGGGGTGTGCAAGCTCAAACGATCTCTATATGGTTTGAAACAGGCACCTAGAGCATGGTATGCGAAATTCCGTTCCACTCTACTTGGGTTCTCTTTTACTCAAAGTCAGTATGATTCGTCTTTGTTCATTCACCGCACATCTACGAGCATTGTTCTACTCCTTCTTTATGTTGATGACATGATCATTACCGGTTCTGATGCAGCATCCATACAAGAAGTTAAACAAAAGCTTCAAGCCTCATTTCAAATGAAAGATCTTGGTCTGTTACATTATTTTCTTGGACTTGAGGTTCATTCTACTTCTAAGGGCATATTTCACCATCAGCATAAGTATGCCACCGACCTTATTGCTATGGCTGGCCTCGAATCCGCTAATCCTGTGAATACTCCTCTTGAAGTTAATATTAAATACCACCGTGACGAGGGTGAACTTTTGACTGATCCGTTATTGTATCGACAGCTCGTGGGTAGTCTTAACTACTTGACCATTACTCGACCAGATATTTCATTTGCTGTTCAGCAAGTAAGTCAGTTCATGCATTCTCCTCGTCATCTTCACCTGGCAGCGGTTCGTCGTATTATTCGCTACTTGAAAGGTACCTCTCAACGGGGTTTATTCTTTCCTAATGGAACACCCCTTACGTTGAGTGCCTACAGTGATGCTGATTGGGCTGGGTGTCCTGACACTCGCCGCTCTGTCACGGGTTGGTGCATGTTTCTTGGTTCTTCGTTGATCTCTTGAAAAAGTAAGAAGCAAGCGAGAGTCTCTAAATCCTCAACCGAATCGGAGTATCGTGCTATGTCTACGGCATGCTCCGAAATACTTTGGCTTCGTGGTCTTTTGGGTGAACTTGGATTTCCTCAAACCGAACTGACATCTCTCTATGCTGACAATACAAGTGCCATTCAGATTGTTGCAAATCCGGTTTTTCATGAGCGTACTAAGCATATCGAAGTTGATTGTCATGCAATTCGTGAAGCCTACGATAGTCACGTTATATCCATCCCTCATATCAATACTCAATTTCAAGTTGCAGACATTTTGACCAAAGCTGTTCCTTCTCCACGCCATCAGTTTCTTGTCAGCTAATTGATGCTCCTTGATGACCCGCATCAATTTGAGGGGGGATGTGAATAAGGAATAAAAGAAGGCTGTAAATAGTAGTTGTAGATTTATTTAGACTAAATTATAGTTTTGGTCCCCCTATTTTCAAAAATTCAGACATTTGGTCCCTCTATTTTAAAACTCAGACATTTGGTCCCCCAATTTTAAAAAATCAAATACATTTAGTCCAAAGAGGGACCAAATGTCTTTGATTTTTTAAAATTGGGGGACCAAATTTCTTTGATATTTTAAAATTGAGGGACCAAATGTCTTTGATTATTAGCCATAAAAAACTGAAAATTCCTCTTGGGACTAAATGTCTTTGATTTTTTAAAATTGGGGGACCAAATGTCTGAGTTTTAAAATAGGGGGACCAAATGTCTGAATTTTTGAAAATAGGGGGACAAAAACTATAATTTAGCCATTTATTTATATGCTTATGCTTTGGCCCAGGCCCATTAGGTCTTATTAGAGAAGACTATTTAAACTCTCTTGTACTTTGTATTCAGATCATCGAGACATAATCAATAAATCGGAACTACAGCTACTCTGTAGTCGCAGACGTAGGCAAAGTTTGGCCGAACTGCGTGAACAATATCGTAATATCGTGTGTACCGTTTAACACCCACAAGCTAAAAAATTCACATATACTGAGTTTCCTAAAGACATAAGACTACAAAATGTTAATGTTGCAATTAAATCTTTATATTTATGGAATCAGTGCCAAGTTATGACATTGCATACCATATGTGGTTTCTTATGGGAGCAACTCATGATATCGTTGAACGTACAGTTTGTTCTAATTGGATACTATCAGTTGGTGATGGAACCATAGGTGAAATTAATGATCAAGACATTCAGCTCCAAATCTCGTCTGATTTGTTAATCAAGAGGTTTGTACATTCTATTGTTGACATTGTTGATCCAATTTATCCTTCATTTGTCGAAGCTTTTGATGATGTATCATACTATCAACAAAGAGTTATATTGGCACCAACAAATGAAATTGTTGATCAAATTAAAGACTACATATGTAGTCAACTTCTTATAGAGGAAACAACATACTTAAGTCTTGATACTCCTCACTCAAAACCACATTACAAATGATCAAGTAGATAATTTTCATTCTTCAAAGTTCCTTAATACAATATCATCTCCGGATATACCACATCATGAATTGAAACTCAAAGTTGGAATTCCTGTAATGCTTCTACGAAATATTAATCAGAAAGTTGTCTTATCCAATGGGAAATATTGACAAATCTAGGTAAGTATGTGGTTGAAGGAAAAATTGTACATGGTTCCAGTATAGGTAACAAAGTCTATATACCACGGTTATCATTGACTCTTTCTGTTGTTAAAATCCCTTTCAAATTCCAAAGAAGACAATTCTTATCGACTGTTTCTTTAAAGAGTCAAGGACAATCTCTTGTGATGTGAGCCCACATGAAGCTTGGATGAAGATCACAAGGACAAAGCGCTCAAAAGACGAAAAGAATAATTCCAGGGAATATACTTTAATGTGCCCAACATAATCATTAAGACATGAGCACAATGAAGGTGGCCATGTACATAATAGGGGATTTCTAGATATCCAAATTTAGTGTCCCAACTCTTTCAATGAAAGACTAATTTCCACTCGTGCTTAGGATCAAATTTCGCACTGGCCAACACTGAGTTTGTCCACTGCGAGAATCGAACCCGGGAGCACCAGGTCGACCCCCCGTGTCCCAGGGGTTATTGATGCAACTCTACTTTATTACTATATAAACTTAAACAAAAAAACAATAGGAAAACCATAAGAACCAATTACTTTTAAACATGTTTATAATATTTTTACACATTTGTAATTATCAAACATATGTATGCGCAACTATATTTTAACCAGTTTGGTTACAATATTTATAATATTTTTACATAATTATAATTAGCACAGTACGTGCATTGCATAGTTGTGGATCTAGTCCAACTTATATGACGAGATGCACATTATTTTTTTTCTTTCAAATTTATGGCGCTCCTGACCAATGAAAGAAACGTGATTCTTAAAATAAAAGAGTAATGTTATTTACACATAACATAGTTTTACGTTGCATTTGCATGTATGTACGTCAATGCATGCGATTTTAGTTTCGGATTTAATTTTAATACATTGTTAGCGCGCCTCAGATGTGGTAAGTCCCAATATACTTTAAATTAAAAAATGTATTTTTTGATTTCTTATTTTATTAAAAATAAAAAACACGATATTTAGAGACCTCCAATCCTCCCCTCCCAGTCTCCTCTCAACATCTATGATCCCAATCACAATTAGATAAACCAGCCAACCTTTCCAAAGTGGACACTAAACAATGTTACTCTTTATGTATGAATATATAATGACCCACAATTTTCATATGGTTCCTTCTATAACATTTTTAGGCAAGTATTTTCGCTCCCTTTCATGGTTATTGATGCAACACTACTTTACTATATCAACTTAAACAAAAAAACAATAGGAAAACCACGAGAACCCCGTTATTTTAAACATATGCACAACCACATTCTTAAGAGTTTGGTTACAATATTTATAATATGTTTACATATTTGTAATTAACACACATATGCATCTACATTTTAACTAGCTTGGTTACAATATTTATAATCTTTTTACATAACTATAATAAGCACATTGCGCGCATCATACAGTTGTGGGTCTAGTCCATCTTATATGATGAGTTGCACATTCTTTTTCTTTCTTTCTTTCTTACGTCGTTGTTGACCGATGCAAGGAACATGATTCATAAAAGAGTAATGTTATTTATAAATAACATAATTTACATTGGATTTTCATGTAGCACGTGAATGCATGCAATTTTATTTTCGGATTTAATTTTAATACATTGTAAGCGCGCGTCGGATGTGGTAAGTCCCAATATACTTTTAATGAAAAATGTATTTTTTAACTTATTATTTTTTATATAACAAAAAACTCCAAATTTAGGGCACTATTGCTCGTCCCCTCTCGGCCTCCTCCACTGATCTTTGATCCTAATCACTATCAAATAAACTAGTCAACCTTTCGAAGTGGGTAGCAAACAATGTTACTCTTTATGTATGGTCATATTTTGATCCACAATTTTCACGGTTCCTTCTTTAACAATTTTAGGCAAGTAATACTTTACTATATAACTTTAAGCGAAATAACAACAGGAAAACCATCTGAATCCATTACTTTTAACACACACACAACAACATTTTTATAAGCTTGGTTACAATATTTCTAATAAGCACATTCCGTGAATCACACAAGTGTCGGTCTAGTTCAATTTATATGACGAGATGCACGTTTTTAATTTTCTTTCTTTCACATCAACGTCGTTGCTAACCGATGCAAGGAACGTGATTCTTAAAAGAGTAATGTTATTTACACATAATATAGTTTTACATTGAGTTTGCGTGTGTGTACATGAATGCATGCAATTTTATTTTTCGACTTAATTTAAATTCATTGTCAGCGCGTGTTAGATGTGGTAAGTCCTAATATACTTCTAACTAAAAAAATTATTTTTATACATATGGAAAACCATCTAAACCCATTACTTTCATGGTTATTGTAAACATTAGGAAAACTGTAACATCCCTGACTGCTTTCTGAATTGTCGACTGCCCCCACAAACCAACACGTGTCTTTCCAGCATGTGTTGTCCTCACCTGCATGCTTTCTAGGAAACTTCCCAAAAGGTTACCCATCCCACTACTACTCCAAGCCAAACATGCTTAACTATGGAGTTCTTATGGGAAGTGTAACACCCCCTTTTCTACCCGGTAATTATTTAATAAAATCAGAGTTTACAAAAATTTATTTCATACTTCGAAAAGAGATGTCACACATTCATCGTTAAATAAAACGTCTCATACGATATAAATAACTTTGTCAAAAATACATCACCACGCAGCGGAAATAGAAATAAGATTCAAAACAATAAAATCACGACGTCCTGAATGGACTCCAAACAATAAAATATAACAACCAAAGTTTAGCGTTTATCCCCCCTTGAGTGTTACACATCAAAGCAAGGATACCGACGACACTGACTCAGAATAGCGAAGGTAACTAAGCCTTCACTCGCAATCACCTGCACGTTACCGCATAGGGGTAACATTCAAACAGAAGGGGTGAGATGTCTTCAATATAATAGCGTAAAATGATAGGAAATAAGCTAGAATATGACAACTATATCTACCACTCCACTACACACATCAAATCATAAACACACGTCAAATTATAAACATTACAACCAGCCACCAATGTCATGATAATGCATGAATGCAACCCACACCAACGGGCATATGCATGTGGTACCAAATCACCAAAATTTTGCCTGTAAATAGAGGCGTCACCAAAATTGAGAGCTTTCACACCCGGCTCACCAATTCACCAAAAATTGAGCTTTCACACCCGGCTCACTAGTTTTAGAAAAATTGAGCTTTCACACCCAGCTCCAAGACCAAAGGCCTTCACCAAAATAAATGCATATGCTGTATGCGACACCATGAATGCACACAGACAATCACCAAATTAGTCACAATGTGACACACCTAAATCAATCACCGAATACCACCAAAATTGGGCTTCCACACCTAGCCCCAACGACACCGAAACACCAAGACTACCAGACACAACGGAACACCAAAATTTGGAGCTTTCATACCTAGCTCCCACAACACCAAGGTTTGAGCCTTCACACCTAGCTCAAACAGCACCAAGACACCAAGATGACAACAAGTTTCCAAAATATTGGGACAACGACAATTTTCTAAATTATGGGACAACGACAATTTTCCAAAATGTTGGGACAACAACAATTTTCCAGAAAAACAGCCTACTTTGCCTCAAATTAGAATATTCAGCTAGGCCTCTGAATAAGCTTTCCAAAACATTTTGAAACGTCTCAATCGGACACCCGAGTCAAAAGATATTGCAAAAACAAAGTAGGAACAAAACTGAGACATGCTGAAAACGGCGCCCAGGCACAGGGCCCCTAGCAAGCAACACGCAAAATCTGGCCAACACACCGAAACTGGCGCCCTTGGCGCCCAGGCAACTCAGGACAATGACACAGCAACGCAACACAACATGGAACACACCCCTGACACGGCACCCAGGCACAGGGCGCCTAGCAGGAAACAGTCACACAGAAAAACTGGCGCCCAGGAGCAGGGCGCCCAGCAACAGGCAACACACTGAACCTGGCGCCCAGGAGCAGGACGCCTAGCAACACTACAGGAAATGGCGCCCTTGGCGCTCAGGCCAGCTAGAACACAACCAAAAACGCAACCTGGTACAGGAATTGGCGCCCTTGGCGCCCAGACAACCTACAACACCAACGCAACACAGAACCGAGACATGCACCAGACACGGGAACGGCTCCCATGGCGCCCCTGCGCCAAGACACAGGCAACACACACACACTGGCACATGAGACAGACACCAGACACGGCGCCCATGCACAGGGCGCCAGAAACAGCAACAGAAACACCAAGGCAACATGACCAGGCACGGCGCCCAGGCACAGGGCGCCAAAAACAGCATCTGAACATCAAGGGATGGCGCCCAGCACTAGGGCCCCAAAAACAGCAACTAGGACAATGGCGCCCATGGCGCCCTAGGGTTCAATATTTTCGTTAATTCACCAATTCAAATCACCAATTCTTAATCACCAATGTCAATCACCATAATTTGTGAATCACAATACCAAACAAACATTTTATCAAACACCTAACATGCAACTAGGACTAACAACAATGAATCACCAATTTCTTTGAGTCACAACAATCACCCACAAGCTAAATTTCAATCCAACCTAGTTATAATTCAACTAACACCAATTCAAACATCAAAAATCAATCAAAGGGTATTATAGAACCTATCCCCACATAACCCCATCATGAAACCACATTATAAGGAAGAACCCCACCCTTACCTTATAGTAGGAGAGCACCAATTATCTTGATCACGTCACCAACAAAACCTCAGCAACAATGGCGCCTCTTCTCTTCTCCTTGATTCGCGAACTCTTCCTCCTTCTCTTCTCCCTTAGATGCGCGAACTCCTCTTCTCTCTTTCTCTCCTCTATTTCGCAACCTCTCTTTTCTTTTTCTCAAAGCAATTCGCAAATGAGCCAAAACCCTAGCCTAGGAGCTTCACCTATGCGCCTAGCTAGTGGGCTCATGGATCACGGGCCTTCCTCCAGCTTAAGCCCGATCACTAACACCATCCCCTAATATTCAATTATACACCTCTTAGTCCAACGTTAATATAATTACACCAACTAAAATAAATAAATAAATAAATGATTGAATACCTAAATATTTAATTAAATAATTTTAATTAAATATTTGGGCGTTACAGGAAGGGCTCCCAAAAAGAAGATGCATCTTGTTGGTATAGGTAGTCCAAATCAATTCTTTTAAGCCTTCCTTCAACTGTACAATCCCATACCTGCACATCCTTAGGATCCCTCTCATTCCGGTGCGTATTCAGTTCATTCACGTGTCCCTTCGCCTAGAAGCTGCCAGGAGCCGCTCTTTACCATGCCAACTTTTTGTGCACCGGCGATCACTCCATGCCCTCGTCAGTCACAGATGTCACATGCCCACCAGCTTCCGCTTGGTTCGTCCCCGAACCACACCGTACTGAGAGAGGTGTGCTGCTCTGATACCATTTGTAACATCTCAGACTGCTTTATGAATTGTCGACTGCCCCCACTAACCAACACGTGTCTTTCCAGCATGCGTTGTTCTCACTTGCATGCTTTCTAGGAAACTTCCCAAAAGGTCACCAATCCCACTACTACTCCAAGCCAAGCACGCTTAACTATAGAGTTCTTATGGGAAGGGATCCCGAAAAGAAGATGCATCTTATTGGTATATGTAGTCCAAATCAATTCTTTTAAGCCATCCTTCAACTGTACAGGCCCATACCTGCACAGCCTCAGGATCCCTCTCATTCTGGTGCGTATTCGATTCATTCACGTGTCCCTTCGCCTAGAAGCTGCCAGGAGCCGCTCTTTGCGATGCCAACTTTTCATGGTCTAAGAAACTAAGATGAAAGAAGGTGAACCTAAAACTATTTTGGAAAGGATGTTTGAACATCTTCAAGCTTTCATCTCTAGCTTCATAGACCATGAAAATGGTGCCTTAAAATTCCTCCCTAACCTCCAATTGCTACTTCAATGGTTCTTTTCTACTCTCCTTGTCTCCAAGCTTCACTTTCCAATTGTAAAGGGGACATGTACGTGGTTTCATGAAGATTAAAAGAACAGGGGTTTCAAACTATTTTTGGGTGTTTGAGCAGATTTTGTCAATGGAAGAATGGAGGGCAGAAAGATGCTGGGGTTGAAGGAAAGCTTAAGAACTGATTGTGGTGTATGGGGTTGAGTAAAATGAGTGGAGGTCTTCATCTCCATTGAGCTTTCCTTCCTTCTCTCTTCACTCTCTCTCTCTCTCCCTCACTAATCTTCTTTCCTCTCCTTTCTTTTAAAATTAGAATGTTTCCATCCGAGGGTAGTATCATTTCCTTTTGATGTTCAACTAAGGGCTTTTCAATTGGATGGGCTATATGTAGTTTGGTTTGGGCTTAAAATAAAAGAGTCTGATTCCTGTTTGCACCCCCCCCCCTTTTCTACTATATTAGAATAACTCTAATAGTAACTCTAATAGTGACTAAATTACATAAAGTGCTCAATTAAATTACAATATCAACTAAAACATGTGAAATGTCTATAAGGAGCTTCAAAGAACACCTATGTAATTCTAATGGATAATAATTTAAATCAATTCGAACACCAAAATATGTAATTTAAATAAAGCAACTATAAGGTAATACTCAAAGTAATTAAATAATTACTTTGGGTATTACAAAAACCATCTAAACCCATTACTTTTAAACATATGCACAACCACATTTTTACAAGCTTGGTTACAATATTTATAATGATTTTACATAAGTCTGATAAACAAATCTCGTGCACCGAACATGTGTGGGCCTAGTCTATCTAATATTACGATATGCACATTATTTTTCTTTCTTTCATATTTACGTCGTTGTTCACCTATGCAAGGAACATGATTCTTAAAAGAGTAATGTTATTTACACATAACATAGTTTTACATTGCATTTTCATGTACGTACGTGAATGCATGCAATTTTATTTTCGGATTTAATTTTAATACATTGTCAGCGCGCGTCTGATGGGGTAAGTCCAAATATACTTTAAGTAAAAAATGCATTTTTTTCACTTATTATTTTATCAAAAATAAAAAAAAACTCCAAATTTAGGGTCCTCCTACTCCTCCTCCCCTTCTGGCTTCCTTCAAACATCTTTGATCCCAATCACTCTCAGATAAACCAATGGACATTTCCAATGTGGGAAGCAAACAATGTTACTCTTTATGTATGGCTATATAATGACCCAAATTTTTCATGATTCCTTCTATAATATTTTTAGGCAAGTATTTTCACTCGTTTTCATGGTTATTGATGCAACTCTACTTTACTATATAAACATAAACAAAAAACCAATTGAAAACTATCAGAAACCATTACTTTTAAACGTATGCACAACCACATTTTTACAAGCTTGGTTACAATATTTATAATATTTTAAGATATTTGTAATTAACACACTTATGACAACTACATTTTAACAAGCATGGTTACAATATTTATAATGGTTTTACATAGTTCTGATAAATACATTTCATGCACCGCACAGGTGTGGGTCTAGTCCAACATAAATGACAAGATGCACATTATTTTTATATCTTTCACATTTACATTGTTCCTTACTGATGCAAGAAACGTGACTCTTAAAAGAGTAATGTTATTTACCAATAACATAGTTTTACATTCCATTTGCATATATGTACGTGAATGCATGCAATTTTATTTTCGGATTTAATTTTAATACATTGTCAGCGTGTGTCAGATGTGGTAAGTCCCAATATATTTTTAATTAAAAGAATATTTTTTAACTTATTATTTTATTAAAAATAAAAAACCCCAAATTTAGGGCCCTCTTGCTACTCCCCCCCTCTAAGCCTCCTCCCGACATCTTTGATCCCGATCGTTATTAGATAAATCAGTCACGCTTTCCAATGTGGACAGGGTTCAATGTTACTCTTTATGTATGTTTATATTTTGACCCACAATTTTGATGGTTCCTTTAATGAGGAAATATTATTACTAATCAATTTGCTCAACATCATTGACACCACACCCCCCACCTTCTATGAAGGGTTTGAGAGGGCGTCCAATCACATGCTAAAACAAAAAGAAAACAAAATTACACCAAATTCAATACATCATGAAGTCAGTGGGAAATAAGACTGATGCAAAACTAGATAGAGTCACCCCACAAAACCTATATCTAAAGGATCTATGCAAAGGCCATATGTTATAAACTTACCTAAAGCCAAAAAAGAAGAAAGCAAACACAGTAGCACAATAAAAGAAAAATAAATGTCATAAGTACAAACCCAAGTGATGGTATTAACCCCAACACACATGCTTCTAGCGTGATGCAAGAAAGGAAGAAGTTTGACCACTTTGACTAGCTCTTCATCATGCTAGCTTGATAGAATTCGCTACACACCATAGTTGATGACAACGTCTGAACATGCCTCCAATTATTGATCCAAACAGAAGATGTAATGTAATGCGGCGAATTTGTAAAAACCATGACAAATTGTACACCAAGAGAGGAAATCCATGCACTCCCACTTTGGTCTAAATCCAAAAGTTTTGACCAAATCTAGTTCATCACATGAAATAAATGTCCAAGCCGAAAAAATGAGGCCTCACTCCATTAGGCACAGCTGGCAGCAGCTATTCAAGAGATGGTAATCTGCATAGCTGAAAGCACGTGCTCCAAGCGGGTACTACCAGCATGTCCAATTAATCTAACCAAGGTAGAAAGCAATAAAATAGCTCACCAAATCACACTAGAGTAGTATAATCAGTTGAAAATAGAAAATCTTGATAGTGATGGACCAAACTACAATGTAAGAGGAAAGGACAACATCAACAAGATGCATCATCATTCAAAAGCTTCTACACTTCAAGACAAATCCCTTCATCCAGAGATCACAAACCAGGAAATACTCCTAGTCTCCCCACGACTAGGCACAACACCTAAGGTTTGCTAGAATTTGCTCCGCTCCTAGGAGGAAGGGAGACACCTGCAAGGGAGATCAAGACACCAACCATTTTGATGGTTCCTTCTATAACAGTTTTAGGCAAGTATTTTGCTCCCTATCATGGTTATTGTTCCAACTCTACTTTACTATATAAACTTAAACAAAAAAACCAATAGAAAAGCAATCCGAACCCATTACTCTTATACATATGCACAACACATTTTTACAAGTTTTGTTAGAATATTTATCATATTTTTACATATTTGTAATTAACATACAAATGCACAACTACATTTCAACAAGTTTGGTTACAATATTTATAATGTATTTACAAAAGTATTATAAACATATCTCATGCATCACGCGGGTCTGGGTGTAGTCCATCTTATTTAACATCTTGTAAAATACATTCTAACACTTGACTATTAACCAGTTCTAATCCATCTGCTAGTGGCTTAAACCAGGAACACCACCAGCTCCACGTCGAATTCATCCACCCACCATGTTCAGCTACAGTGCCATGTTGCAACAGCGCAATCTCGTACAAATCCAAAAAGTCTCTTTCAGTAGTTTTGAGCCAAGCCACTTGTGATGCCAAAATAAAATATCTGTGTCGCTTTGCAACACGCAACTAGTATATGCAAAGAAAACACAGCTTGGAACAAGTGAGCATGTAACATCCCCAATTTAGCTAATTTAGTTAATAGAAATTAGCAAGAGGTTATGTTTGATTAATTAGCTAATTGGAGTTATTTAGCTTAATTAATTAATGATGAGGTGATTGTCATGGATTGGATAGATTGATTTAATGTTTAGTTGCTAAATTTAAGTAGAAGGAGAAGAGAGTCAAGTAGAGGGGCAATATAGTCTTTTCCTTCTATTAGTTTTCCTCTCAGCTGACCCCATTCCACAAAAAACACAATGACATAACCACACTTTCATAAAAACATGGTTGAAACAGAATTTTCAGGAGAAAGAAGTGATAACTTGGAGAGAGAGAGAGAGAGAGTTGGCGAAGGAGAGAAGAGAGAGTGAGGGTTCAAGATCACCATGCATGTTCTCCTTTTTCATACCATTGCAATCCCCTCCTCAATCTCTACCCATTGACACCCATATCATCAACATCCTCTTCCTACTCACCATTTCACCATTTTTGAATATTCAAGCTCAAAAGAGGAAAATGGAGCTTGTGCCCTTGCATGTGGTAGCTAAGTCTTCATAATCAATAGCCAAAACACCTCAACCAACAACATTGTAGTTTCAGTTAGTTTGGGTAGCTGCTGGTGCATTTGTGTAGCTGAATTCGAATTTGAAGTTTGAAGCTCAAAGAACCAAAAATGGAGTTTTGGAGCTTCTAAGGCCTTGCATGTTTAGCCTAGGACAAGAATAGAGCTTTGATGCAATCACATGGTATTTCAGAATAGCAAGAAGGGGTGTTTAAGTTGCTGAGTTCAAAGTTGGGTTTAGCACCAGAGTGGTCTCGCGGTTGTGGGGCTGTCGGGGATCGTTCGTCTGGCTTTTGTTACCGGTTGCACTTTAGTGATTCTTGGTGATTTGTGATTTTCATCACAATTGGTGAGTTCTATACTCTCTTAGGGATATGTTTTCGAAAATATGTTTGCATATTTCATAAATCGAGTTGTCCTGTTTCTGTCTCATCAAATTGCATAAAAACCGTATTTCGGAATTGTAAAATTTGGTGTTTTCGGATGAATGATTGAATGAGTGATTGATATGAATTGTTTGATGATGTTTATGATGATTGTTGTTGTTGAACGATGTGTTGTTCTGTTTGGGTATCGATCGGAATAAGTTTCGGAATCGATCGTAATGGGAATTTCACACGAAAACAGGATTTTTAGAAATGCTGGTAAGTCAGCACGACCCGTGCTGATCTTTCTGTCCCAGATTTTAAAATGTGTCCAAAGCCTTCCTAATTGATTCCAAACCTATTCTAATCCTTTCCCCAACCCCATGCGTTGATGTTGAATGTGATTATGTTATGTTTTATTGATGTGATGCGAAGGTTCTATGTGAATGCCAAGAAGTTGAGGTAATCTCATGTTATGTTTAAATGTGATTATGTTATGTCAAGTATGCGTGACGGCCCAATGCGGGCATAATACACATATAGTGTACATGACGGCCCAATGTAGGCATAGTATACATAGTATAGGTGACGGCCCAATGCGGGTAATATTGATTGTGATTGAAATAATGATTTTTGGACTGGATTGTGATGTTCCCTAAGTCATGTTAATGAATGTTAGTAACCACGAGTGAGGTCATGAAAGTTGTTCAACGAATTAATATCTAAATGAGGTTGAGGTTATAATAAATGAGGTTGAGCTTATGTCCATGACATAGTATACGTGACGGCCCAATGCGGGAATAGTATACGTGACGGCCCAATGCGGGTATAGTATACGTAGTATACATGACGGCCCAATGCGGGTATAGTATACTTGACGGCCCAATGTGGGTATAGGATATGTGACGACCCAATGGGGGTAATATGATATAGTAATGTATTAGGTAATGATAAGTTTTATGCATGTAGTGATATATATTGAACTACGAATAAAAAGGTTTCATAAATGAACCGAGAGAGTTAGTAAGGGGTCTTGATAGGACTCACTGAGATAATGTTATCTCACCCTTCGTGTTTTGTGATTTTTCAGAGAAACATGAAAGGTTAAAGGTGATGGGGCATGGCTACGGTGCAACCTAAATGAGATGCTGAAGTTTCAATTCTATATGCTTATGTTATTTTCTATTGTCAGACATTTGTATTTTTGATGTATGACTTATACATTGTTAAAAGTTGTAAACCGCTTCCGCTACTTATATTTTGGGTATTGAACACCAGGATTGTATAAGTTTTAAGTCATGAGACTTAAGTACTTTGTCAAGTTTAATAAGGTTCATGGAACCATTTGATAATTATTTATCGAAAGTTTTTAGTTGTGTTCAATATTCAATAACATGAACTTACTCTGATGTATGCCATGTTGTGCACTTTGGTATTTCTACAAGTTAGAAATATCGGGGTGTTATAGAGAATCTGCCTCCAATAAAATCAAATCCCTCCACCTTATCGAATCCTTCCTACCCCAATTCGCAAACTCCTTGCAAGTGAATGTTGGAACAATCAGGCCATAATTGTAATCTAGTAACTTCCTCCAAACAGTGTTCCTATCTGAAATAACTTCCTCCACTCTTAAGCCGGGTAGGACCACAATAGGCGGTAAAGCTATCCCTCAAGAGATTTAACGTTGCTGCTGGTGTGCGAAAATATGTGCAAGTATACACATTCACAAACAAGTAGTATAAAAGATCGAACCCACAGGGATTGGATTAACTCTTGTAATTTTAAAGTGTATAAATTAGTGTGAACTATACTACTCACAAATTGAGATGATGGTGATAAGTAAACAGAATGCAAATAAGTAATAAAATGTAGAGGAAATCAGTTGAGAATGATAGTTGAGATGTCTTCACTAAATAATCCACTTTTGAGAGTTTGAGTGTTTATGTGGTGCAGATGCATTGAGTGCAGCTGCATCAGTATGTGCCTTTCAGCTACTTTCTTCAGAGTTTCGTTACAAGCTTCCTATGTCTAGGCTTGCTAAATAAGTTCACTCCTGCCTTTGAAGTACCCACTGTATCACCCTAAGGACTATGTTATCCTATGTCTAGGACTTAACATGGTTTTAACAAAGTTTTCTTTATTACACAAGTCAACAAAACCTTCATTAAAACACTCACCCTTATTAGTCTTGATTTCTAGTTATAAACCATGTCTGTGAATATAACTCTACTTATTCTAAGTGATCAACCTTAAAATAAGATGGATGTAGTATAACACAAGAACCAAAATGCATACAACACTTAAAAGCACAATAACTTACTCAAAAACTTATTATAAAGTTAGAACATCTCAACCAAAAAGGTTTAGCTCATAATATGCATTGCAATGCTAAGATAAATGGAATAAAACATGTTGATATAATGGCAAGTACAAGAGATATCAATAGGGTAGAGATTACACTGATTGAAGTACTCTTGCATAAGTTTTCCCAGCAGTGCAGATGCACTGATTTCCTGCACTTAACTAAGATGAAGAAGTGAAGGGATAAGTCGTTAATTCCTTCCTTACCTTCTTGCAAACTAACTACTAACTTAAAACTATAAAAAGAAATAAAATACAAGAAAGGAAATGATTATAGACTATAATGGAATGTATATGGATGTTTTTCAAGTGAGAAGTGGAAGGCTTTATATAGTCTTGGAGGTTTCCTTCAAGTGAGGTTTTTCTTGGAGATCAAGTTAACCCAAGGACGCTTAACCATGGTTACCTTTCAGAACTTTGATGAAGGAAATTGAGTCCAACACTCAAACTCAAAGAGAGGTCCAATCGTGGAAGACCATGTGTCCTTTATGAATGACCCTTCATGATGGTCTTCTATTGTAGACGTCTCCTTTTGCATGTTGGCATGTGCCTCCATGTGACTTGTGACTAAGCATGATGTCATTGAGGTGTTTATGCATTGGTATGGATTGAGGTGCTACCAATGTTGGGTAATCTGTCTTTAGTGAAGGATGGTGCAGATGCACCTTAGTGCAGTTGCCCTGTTGTAAATGCATTTAGTGCAGATGCACTGTTGTTTTCCTGGTGCAGGTGCATCAGCTGCAGGTGCACTTAACAAAACACATCAAACATACCAATATATATACAAAATGCTAAGTTATGAATGACATTCATCTTAAAACCATAAATGTTGTTATTTTATTCATACTACTATATTTAGCACATATTACACTTGATTTCAAGCAATTAGTTATGTTTAGATGCATAAATAACTCTATATAAAATAGAGTTATCACCTGCATTCCCAAGTTTGAATTTGAACTCAAGACCTTGGTTAAGGTGGAAGAGACTCACATCATCTCATCCAAGAGCTCTTGGGTAAATATAAATCTCCACTTTAAGTGTTTTTCTTCAAATTTAATATTTTCATACAATATAATTTTTATAATCACAACTGGTGGCGGACCTATGTAACACCCCGGTATTTCTAACATGTAGAGAGACCGAAGATGCACAGATGCAAAAATTCAGAGGACACAGTTCCTGTTAAAGTATTGGACATACAAACTTTTTCCGTAATAAACACTTAATCGGAAATAGTATTACTTCATAAGAATAGAAGTTCATCGGTTCCATACCGAACAGAAAACAGTACTTAGGTCCAAACACCAAACAGAAATACAAAACGGTTTGTAAAACTCATAACCAATACAAGTTTATACAACCAATAGGACAACAAAAGAACAAAGGATAAAATATGACTAAGTCTTCAGCACCTCCGAGAGTATACCAACTACTCGTGCACAATAGTCTTCCTTTTTCCCTGCTTCTCTGAAAAACAACAAATATGGATAGGCTGAGATAACATTATCTCAGTGAGTCCTACCGTGCCCCCTCACTGACACTCGGTTCAATTTATTAAACCGTCAAAACAAAAGTTGACATAACAATGTCTTATTTATTAATCGAATTGCCGACTGCACAACGAGTGCTAATCCCGGCAAATTCGTGTTCTTAATCTTTTAATCGAATTGCCGACTGCACAACGACTGCTAATCCCGGAAAATTCGTTTTTTTAAACTTTTAATCGAATTGCCGACTGCACAACGACTGCTAATCCCGGCAAATTCGTATTTTTAAACTTAGCACAAACCGGCTGCATAACGCCTGCTAATCCCGGTAACCCGTGAGTTGACCACGCCAAAACACATTCAGGGCCTAGGGTGAGGGCTCATGACTTTCCTTCCTAGTATGCTACTTGTCGGGTCGTCACCCAACGCGATACATAAGACAACACGCATCAAATTCTCGAGAGTTAGATAATTTATATCTTTTCGATCACCAAAGGATCAATCACATAATAATTGGATAAACAATATCCATATCGATCTATAACCCGTTTAGAGGAATTCATAAATTAGACCTCCGGCATTATAATCATATTCAATTGACATATATAAATATATATATATATATATATATATATATATATATATATATTCAGTTTGTCCATAAGTCGGTGTACTCACACGCGTACTAGGGTTTCAGTTTTTCGATCTAATAGGCTTTCAAAACTATTTTTCAAAACCATGAGTTGAACAAGTTCAAAATAAGGTGTTCAGTAAGGCAATTCCTTTTTAAATGATTGAGAAAGATGTTAGAAAAGGTTCGGGATCAAACGGGGCTCCGGAACGAGAAATCGGGAATCGGTGACAGAAGATCACGCACGGTCCGTGCCCAGGGGAGCACGACCCGTGCGTGATTTACTAAAATCACCCAGCCAAACCGAAAGGGGCGCACGATCCGTGCCCAGGGGCGCACGACCCGTGCGTCCCGTTTTATTTTCAACTGAACCAACCCGTAGCAGGCGTGCGGTCCGTGCCCAGGGGCGCACGGTCCGTGTGACCTGTGTCTGTTACCGAATTCCGCTTATTTCTCAATTCCGCTTTCTGTTTCCGCCCGATTCGATTCCTAATATCAATCCCTCCTGAAACTCAGAAAATTTCCAGATATTCCAGATGATATACAAATCATTTCATTTCGATGATTTAATCAAAATTCTCATTAAACCGTAAAATAGCGGTTGGACTCAAAATCGTTTTTCGGTTCTAAGTCTTTCGAAAACAGAAATGTGACCAAGGAATTCAATACCGAAAACAAGTTCAAAATATCAAAATGCCCTATCGTGAGTAGAACTCACCGTGATGTCGATTTCGCTAGGAGCTCCCACCGAGACATGGAAAGTCCGAAACGTAAAACGCACGAACGAGAACCGAAGGCACCAACAAAAGTCACAACAGCAAAAATCACTAGGACAACAACTTGTTTCCACTAAGCCACTGAAACAGCAACTTAGATAGCAATCCTAAGCTTGAACTTTCCCCCAAATTCGAAATGTGATGACAGCCCTCCTTCCTTGACAACAAAATGTGATCATGCAAGTCACCACAAACTCAGAACTTCATGGTCTTCAACATTGAAGGTTCAAATTCGAAAATGGTGAATAGAGAAAGAGTGAGGATCAGCCCCTGACTTTGGTACCATTGGATTCAGAATCAAAAATGGAGTAGAGAGAGGTTTAGAAGACTTACATGCAATGACAAGTTGAGAAGCTCTCCTCTCCTCTTCTTCCTCTTCCCTTCGCCCCACTCTCCTCTCTCTCACTTCTGTTTTTCCTTTCTTTTATTTCAGCTGGAGAAATGGTTAAGTGTGAGGTGAGGGTGAGTTCAGTCCTAGTTGAAGCATTAAAGAGGGGTAAAAGACAATTTTGCCCTTGGTCCATGAAATGATAGTTTTGGTGCTGAAAATTCCCTTTGGTACAAAACTTTCTCGATCAATCCGGTTCCGACCCGAAGTTCCTCAATTCTTTCGGTTCGTAATTAATTATAACCTTCATAATTATATTTTAATAACTAGGGGTGTGAAAAGACAGATTTGCCCTTCAGTCCCAATTCCTCGTTTAAATTATGAATAGGCCACTCTTTAATGGAGAATAGGATTTCTTGACAAATTCCTCGACACTATAAATCCCCGAGACGCGATCAATTATTCCCACAAATAATTATTCGGTCTTAGGCATCATAGTACTAGTCTTTAAAATTTAGGGATGTTACAATCACCCCAATTTTTAAAAATTTTGTCCTCAAAATTGACAAGACGTACCTTACTGAAAGAGATATGGATATCGAGCACGCATGTCTTCTTCCAGTTCCCAGGTAGCCTCTTCGGCTGAAAAGCCATCCCAGACTACTTTGACAATCGGAATGGTCCTTGAACGCAGAGTCTTCACACCACACTCCAAGATGTAGCTAGGATATGGTTGAAATGATAGATCTGGCCGAAGCTCGATCGTGTCAACACTCAACGGTTGATGTAGATCGGGAACATACTTCCTTAACTGAGACACGTGGAACACATCATGGAGATTTGATAGGGCCAGAGACAATGCGAGGCGATAGGCAACTGGCCCAATTCGCTCGATGATTTGGAAAGGTCCAACATATCGAGGACTGAGTTTCTTCGCTCGCAAGCCTCTCCCGGTGCCTATGGTTGGAGAAACTTTCAAGAACACATGATCACCAACCTCAAACTCCAACGGTCTCCTTCGGTTGTCAGCATAGCTCTTTTGCCGACTCTGAGCAACCTTCATCCTTTCTCGAATTAACTTGATCTTCTCAGTAGTCTCGCGAACCATATCGGGTCCCAAAAACTTATCTTCACCAATCTCCCACCAACACAACGGAGTTCTACACTTCCTACCATAAAGTGCTTCAAACGGTGCCATTCCAATGTTGGAGTGGTAACTGTTGTTGTAGGAGAATTCCACTAATGGAAGATGGTCCTCCCATTTTCTCCCGCTATCGAGCACACAAGCCCGAAGCATGTCCTCAAGAGTCTGAATAGTCCTCTCAGTCTGACCATCAGTCTGAGGATGATAAGCAGTGCTAACCAGCACTCTTGTTCCCAAAGATTCATTCAATGCTTTCCAAAATCTAGAAGTGAACTTGGGGTCTCGGTCAGACACGATACTCGTCGGAACTCCATGCAGTCTGATAATGTTCTTCACATATTCATCTGCTAACTTGGAGACTTTATAAGTCGAGCGAACGGGAATAAAGTGAGCGGATTTAGTCAATCGGTCCACTACTACCCAAATAGAATCATTGCCGGCCTGTGACCTCGGTAAGCCCATAACAAAGTCCATTGAGATATCTTCCCACTTCCAAACTGGTACATCTAGCGGTTGTAACTGACCGACCGGTCTTCGGTGTTCCATCTTAACCTTCTGACAAGTTAAGCACCGAGAAACAAATTCTGCAACCTCGGCCTTCATCCCAGGCCACCAATACATTAACTTCAAGTCTCGGTACATCTTGGTGGATCCCGAATGTACAGAGTACTGACTCCTATGAGCTTCTTCCAATACTTGCCTTTTGATATCATCATCATCAGGAACACAAATCCTCCCATTAAAGCAAATCATGCCGCCACTATCCTCAGTAAAATTTGGCGACCCTCTCTGAGACTGCAACTTCACATCAGCTCCTTGAGCTACACGGATTTGTTCCCTTAACACGCTGGCTATCCGAATATGTCGCAACACTATGCGGTCCCTCTTTCTTGCCACCTTGAGCTTCAAGTCTCTGAATGATTCCAACAAAGTCATGTCGTGAACCATTAACCTTGCCGTGTGGATATACTTCCTGCTCAGAGCATCTGCTACCACATTGGCTTTCCCAGGGTGATATTTCAAATCGAAGTCGTAGTCCTTCAAAAATTCAGTCCACCTTCTCTGTCTGTTATTCAACTCCTTTTGGTCAAATAGATACTTCAAGCTCTTGTGATCACTAAAAACTTCGAAACGAGAACCGTAAAGATAATGTCTCCAGATTTTCATTGCAAACACAATAGCTGCCAACTCTAAGTCGTGAGTTGGGTAATTCCGTTCGTGAGTCTTCAACTGCATAGATGCATAGGCCACAACATGTTGATTCTGCATGAGAACACATCCTAAACCCTTCCCAGAGGCATCACTGTAAATCTGAAATCCCAATGATGGATCCGGAAGAATTAGGATTAGAGCAGAAGTTAACTTTTCTTTCAATCCAAGAAAACACTCTTCACAGTCGGCATCCCAAGTAAACGGTTGACCCTTGCGAGTCAATCGAGTAAGCGGAAGTACCAATTGTGAAAAACCTTCAATGAATATTCTATAGTAACCAGCTAAACCCAGAAAGTTCTGATCTCAGTCACTGACGTCGGTCGTTCCCAATTCAACACTGCTTCCACCTTGCTAGGATCAACTGCAACCCCTTCCTGGGAAATCACATGACCCAAGAACCTCACTTCGGACATCCAAAAGTCACACTTCGATGGTTTAGCATATAGTTTCTTCTCTCGGAGTACCCCTAGGACAAAGCGGAGATGCTGAGCATGCTCCTCAACTGACTTTGAGTATACCAAGATATCATCAATAAAGACGACCACAAACTGATCAAGGTAGGAATGAAACACTCTATTCATATAATCCATGAATACGGCTGGAGCGTTAGTCAATCCGAAAGGCATCACCACAAACTCGTAGTGTCCGTACCTTGTACGAAAAGCAGTCTTCGGAATATCTAAGGCTCTTACCCTGATTTGATGGATCCTGACCTTAGATCAATCTTGGAGAAAACTTTAGCACCTCGAAGTTGGTCAAGTAGATCATCTATCCTTGGTAGTGGATACTTTTTCTTGATAGTGATTTTATTCAGCTGACGGTAGTCTATGCATAACCGCATGCTTCCGTCCTTCTTCTTGACTAGCAATACCGGAGCACCCCATGGAGAAGCACTCGGTCGAATAAACTTCTTCGAAATTAATTCGTCAAGTTGGGACTTCAATTCTTTTAGTTCCAGAATTTTTCCAACAACTCTTCAACACTAAAAATTGATTCCTAACAATTTTAAAGTGTAAAAACTCAAATTTTCCAGCAACCAAAATGCACTTATTTTACTCAAAATCACCAAAACTCAATTTACCAAAACTCAATTGAAAAACATCATCAACATCATCATGGCGCCCTAGGCGCCCAAACACCTACAATCACCTATGCGACTTCATCACCAACAAGCCAAACACATAACTCAAAATTTTGGGCTCCCAACACATGCGCATATCACCACCAATAAGGCAAAATCATAGATCATACTCAATTACTAGATCAAATTCGCATATACATATATGAATATATATAAAAATTAACATCAAGAACATCAAGATCATCAAGAACATCAAGAAACATAAAAGAACATCACGAACAACATGGATCTAGTATAAACCTTAGATCTAGGACCTATCATGAGATCTATTAGATGGAAGGATAGAGCTCCCCTAACCTTTTTAAGAAGAAGGATTCGATGCCCTAGGATGCAGTCACCCACAGAACCTCAGCTACGATGGAGATCTCTTCTCTCCTTGATCTTCGAAATTCCTCTTCTCCTTCTCCTCTTGGCCGCCCCTTGCTCTCTCTTTCTCACGCTCCTCTCTTTCTTTTCTCTCTTGTCTCAAATTTCGCAATTTGGCCACCACAAACCCTAACCCCTAATCACTAGTCCACTTCGCATATGACAAGAATGATGGGCTTGGGCTTCTCACTTAAGCCCAAGTCCATTTAGTTTGGCACCTCCACCCTCTAATATTTCCTACACATATTACTATAAATTCTAATTAATTCAATTATACCCAGTAAATTAAATAAATTCCTAAATACTTAATCAAATAAATTAATTAAATATTTTAGGGTGTTACAACTCTCCCCCACTTAGAATATTTTCGCCCTCGAAAACTCATCTGACACTGCCAACTCTCCTCCACTAACAGACTATAGCCACTTAGCTCACTAATGCTATCTAACCATGCTGATTATTATTGCTTTGATTACCGGCGGTAAGTGCTTGGGCGGCCGTCCCTCCTACTTGTTCAGCCAGGTAACTTCAAGCAGTAATAATTCGACCCACTCTCTACTCCGCTGCGCTACTCTGATAAACTAGCTCGCATTTTTACCTCACTCATCTACCCTTAAGGATAACAAAATACTTCAATCATCACAGCATCAAGACGAAACTCACAGGGTGCATAACAGTCGTACAACAAGTCTCATAATTTTAGTAACACGACAACAACATCCACAAACAACTTTGCCACTCAGGCGACAGCAACAATTACAATTGCCACTCAAGCGACATCAGCAACCACAATTGCCACTCAGGCGACATCAACAACTACAATTGCCACTCAGGCGACATCAGCAACCACAATTGCCACTCAGGCGACATCAACAACTAAAAACCAACAACAAAGCAACATCATCAACAACAGTAATATTAACAACTCAGTCACAACAATCGGGCACTAAGGCACCGGCAACGGTTAACAATCGAATTAGGCACAACTCATAAAAATAGGGGCAGCGCATAAGTTAGGAACAGTAACAGTACTTTTCGGTACAGTGAAAGTAATTTTTAAAGACAGCAACGATGATTTTTTTCCAGGAAGCAACAACAATCATCTTAGGAGGACAGCAGCAGTAGTTTTCAGAAAACAGTAACATTTATTCTCTTGAAAAACAGCCAATATAGTTTTCGGAAAAACAGTAGCAATATTTTTCAGAAAACAGCCTCAATAGTTTCCAGAAAAACAGCAACAAAAGCAAAACAACGACAACAATAGCGTCAACCACACCACGAGAAAGTTTACCAAATGCGTAAATATAGTAAGAAAGATCACAAAATCAGAGTGATCAATCCTCAAATCAGTTTCAGAAAATTCAGAGAAAATAACAGCTGAGTAATAGGACTTCATTATTTTCCAAGAGTTACAGCATGCTGGTATGGCAATGACACCAAAAACAATTTAGTGGACCAATATCCACAAAACACTTAACCTAGAGCGCCAACATAGAAGTAAAAACATGCTACAGCAAAAGTATTTACATAAAACTACACATCAACCGTACTAAATTAGTTTAAGTCTTCATATGAACGTCTAACAACAAAACTAACTTTAGGAGAACATATATCCATCCTCGGCAGACATTATCATTTTAATATTTTCAAAACCACTCAGGAAGAGGCAACCAAAAGGAAATTTATTATAAAGACTCAACCGCGCAATATCAGGCTTCACAGGGTACATACTGGATTAGAATATAACTACTAACACAAAATCATGAAGACTCGGTACAGGCGATTTCATTTCATAGTTAAAGGCACATATACGAAATGTACAATCACACACATGCACAAAATACTTATTTAGAATTTTTCGACACGGAAAAATAAGGCACGTTATAGGAATTGATTTTCTCGTTATCTTAACCAGTTTGAATAGGGTATCCTCAAGAACATATGACAGTAAAAGTTAACTCAAGGAAGTGCAAAAATAGTGCCAGTGCACATTTTTAAATGTTTAAGGTTTCTCAAAATCACGTAGCACAACTGCAAAGGGTATAACAGTCAAGTAAAATCATGCAGAACTTAGTATTGGAAAATTTACAGTCCACGGTCACGAAACAATTCGCAAGGATTCGGCATGTTGAGGAAAACTAGACAAAGGACCGAATGGGGTAAAGTACGTGGGATAATACTAACAACATAACATATAGTCCACTTTTAAAATCACTTCATGGATTCGTACAAAAGAAGAAAACAATAGTCATGATATCCAGACCAAAAATTTTATCGTTCGCCGCGGCCAAGGCAGTAAAAACATCCTAACGCAATCGACAAGACCGATTCACTAGGCACTTAGCGTATAGCATCATTGTGCAAATCAGGAGTGTACTATAGTAAAACTTTTCACAAAGTTAGAGTCCATTCAAAATAAATATTTGACGCCCATATTGACATTTAATAGTAAAATCTTTTTACACCAAGTTGAAATCCTTCGAAAAGAATCGGGGACAAACCGTAACACTCGAATGAAAACATTTCCTCTTGAAGTGGTCAAAACACTACGGCAGTTATTAGTGCAGCAACAGCTTGAGATAGTTCACAAAAAAAATATTTTCACAACGCACTCGGTTTTTCAAAACATCTAACGTATTCACAGGATTTTTCGTAAAAGCTCAGCGTCGACCTCTTAAAATAGTTCAGACATATCAACATAAGAAAGTACATGCGACTTAACAATCCACAGCAATTAATTCGACATTTTATGTAAAACACCAGAGCTTAATATCAACTAAAACACATGTGAACATTTAAACAACATGACAATTCATTTAGGAGCACGCAGTAATAAGGTCAACAATAAAGGATCACAACAGCAAAACACAGTTCTCACACTGAATACACAATAGGGCACACAGCACTAGTAGGGAAATCTCCCCCACTAGTTCACTTACCAATAGAAACTTTCCGGTGTACCTGCAACACAAACAACGGTCAGCACTGAAAAGACAACAGTTGGTCACTATCTGACACAACGACTCGACGACTCGGCCGGACAGACCAACCATTGCTCTGATACCACTAATGTAACACCCCCTTTCTACCCTTTTATTTTAATTTAGAAAATCAGAGTTAAAAAAAATTCATTTTTGATTTCACCACGAGGGTGTCACACATACGTCAAAGTAAAACCTCAAATCTCAAATAACAATAGTACATCGTCAAAGGTGCCATACATAGCACTCCACAATAGGGGAAACTCAAAACATCGAAAACTACGTCATAAAATCCAACGACAACGCAGCGGAAAAATAAATCAGCTCATCAACGGTATAAAAATCTAAAATACATCAGCAAAACAGCAATTTCATCCCCCCAGGTGCTACGTATCAGAGCATGACGACTCGACTCAAGAAGTGAAGCTAAGACCTTCACTGGGAATCACCTGCACGTTACCAACACGGGGGCAACATTCAAACAGGAAATGGTGAGCATCATTTCAATCCATATAATAGAAAATATGATAAGTACTAATCATAGGCTACGCACTAGAACAATCAGCATCCCAAAACACTAAATATTCACACCACAGTCTTCATTCACATCACTTACAATAACTCATCTCATGTCAAGTAGGCTTATGAAATGCAACCCAATCGCGGGCATATGCATGAGGTACCTTTTCACAAACGTCGCTTAGCCCTTAAGGCCTCATCGTCACTTAGCCACTCAGGCCTCAAAACGTCACTGGGTTTATGCATATGGGCATGAGACACTATGACATGCACCACTCACAACACACACAATTACACAAGTACCCAAATCATAGTCAACTATGTGACTCGTCACTTACCCATTGCTCACAAGGAGCGCAGCACCTGTCAAATCCACAATCAATCACACAACGTCACTTGGCCATTTAGACCTTAACATCACTTAGCCTTTCGGCCTCAAACGTCATTGGGTTTTCATCGTCACTTATACAATAAATATCATCAGCTCAAACAATAGCCACTGAGGGCAAAAACGTCATTTGCTAGCCCCCAAGGGCATCATCGTCATTTACACGTCATTATCAATAATATTAGCCACCAAGGGCAAAACAGTCATTTACTCGTCATTAGAAAGAATATTAGCCACTCAGGGCAAAACAGTCATTTACACGTCACTATAAATAATTTTTAGCCGCTAGGGGCAAAACAGTCATTTAACTAGCCACCAAGGCATCATCGTCAAAATCATCATTTTTGACATTACTTCGTTAAAAATCATTGGTTGTACTCAAAAGAGAGTTTTTAAAGACACCAAAAATACCTTTGCATTGTCACAGCAACGATCACCGGGAAAAGCCACTTGGGGCGCCCCAGCTACCTTCTGAAATTATAAATTTTTATTTTCAAAAAGGGAACACACAGATAGGCAACGGAAAATGCTTCACAACGCTTTTTGAATCGTTCAAAACGGATGTCTGAGTCAAAAGTTATGTTAAAAATAAGTTTGGGAAAAATTAGGCAACATTCTGACATTGGCGCCTTAGGCGCCCAGGCAACACGCGCACTAGCGCCCAGCGCCCAGGCGCGCAACACACGCACACACGCACACGCCACAGGCGCCCAGCGCCCAGGCGCGCAACACACGCACACACGCACGCACAACGGGCGCCCAGCGCCCAGGCGCTGGCACCCAGCGCCCAGCAACACGCGCAGACACAACGCACAGCGCCCTTGGCGCCCAGAAACAGCAACAACAAAATCCAGAATTTTTCCAACAACTCTTCAACACTAAAAATTGATTCCTAACAATTTTAAAGTGTAAAAACTCAAATTTTCCAGCAACCAAAATGCACTTATTTTACTCAAAATCACCAAAACTCAATTTACCAAAACTCAATTGAAAAACATCATCAACATCATCATGGCGCCCTAGGCGCCCAAACACCTACAATCACCTATGCGACTTCATCACCAACAAGCCAAACACATAACTCAAAATTTTGGGCTCCCAACACATGCGCATATCACCACCAATAAGGCAAAATCATAGATCATACTCAATTACTAGATCAAATTCGCATATACATATATGAATATATATAAAAATTAACATCAAGATCATCAAGAACATCAAGAAACATAAAAGAACATCACGAACAACATGGATCTAGTATAAACCTTAGATCTAGGACCTATCATGAGATCTATTAGATGGAAGGATAGAGCTCCCCTAACCTTTTTAAGAAGAAGGATTCGATGCCCTAGGATGCAGTCACCCACAGAACCTCAGCTACGATGGAGATCTCTTCTCTCCTTGATCTTCGAAATTCCTCTTCTCCTTCTCCTCTTGGCCGCCCCTTGCTCTCTCTTTCTCACGCTCCTCTCTTTCTTTTCTCTCTTGTCTCAAATTTCGCAATTTGGCCACCACAAACCCTAACCCCTAATCACTAGTCCACTTCGCATATGACAAGAATGATGGGCTTGGGCTTCTCACTTAAGCCCAAGTCCATTTAGTTTGGCACCTCCACCCTCTAATATTTCCTACACATATTACTATAAATTCTAATTAATTCAATTATACCCAGTAAATTAAATAAATTCCTAAATACTTAATCAAATAAATTAATTAAATATTTTAGGGTGTTACACAATGTCTAATAGCATACTAAGAAAAATCAGACTTAGAAGACGTAAAAGACTCTTAACATCTAAGTCCGACTAGGTCGAACCGCTCAGATACCAAATGTAACACCCCGGTATTTCTAACATGTAGAGAGACCGAAGATGCACAGATGCGGAAATTCAGAGGACACAGTTCCTGTTAAAGTATTGGACATACAAACCTTTTCCGTAATAAACACTTAATCGGAAATAGTATTACTTCATAAGAATAAAAGTTCATCGGTTCCATACTGAACAGAAAGCAGTACTTAGGTCCAAATACCAAACAGAAATACAAAACGGTTTGTAAAACTCATAACCAATACAAGTTTATACAACCAATAGGACAACAAAAGAACAAATGATAAAATATGACTAAGTCTTCAGCACCTCCGAGAGTATACCAACTACTCGTGCACAATAGTCTTCCTTTTTCCCTGCTTCTCTGAAAAACAACAAATATGGATAGGGTGCGATAACATTATCTCAGTGAGTCCTACCGTGCCCCCTCACTGACACTCGGTTCAATTTATTAAACCGTCACAACAAAAGTTGACATAACAATGTCTTATTAATTAATCGAATTGCCGACTGCACAACGACTGCTAATCCCGGCAAATTCGTGTTCTTAATCTTTTAATCGAATTGTCGACTGCACAACGACTGCTAATCCCGGCAAATTCGTATTTTTAAACTTTTAATCGAATTGCCGACTGCACAACGACTGCTAATCCCGGCAAATTCGTATTTTTAAACTTAGCACAAACCGGCTGCACAACGCCTGCTAATCCTGGTAACCCGTGAGTTGACCACGCCAAAACACATTCAGGGCCTAGGGTGAGGGCTCATGACTTCCCTTCCTAGTATGCTACTTGTTGGGTCGTCACCCAACGTGATACATATGACAACACACATCAAATTCTCGAGAGTTAGATAATTTATATCTTTTCGATCACCAAAGGATCAATCACATAATAATTGGATAAACAATATCCATATCGATCTATAACCCGTTTAGAGGAATTCATAAATTAGACCTCCGGCATTATAATCATATTCAATTGACATATATATATATATATATATATATATATATATATATATATATATATATATATATATATATATATTCAGTTTGTCCATAAGTCGGTGTACTCATACGCATACTAGGGTTTCAGTTTTTCGATCTAATAGGCTTTCAAAACTCTTTTTCAAAACCATGAGTTGAACAAGTTCAAAATAAGGTGTTCAGTAAGGAAATTCCTTTTTAAATGATTGAGAAAGATGTTAGAAAAGGTTCGGGATCAAACGGGGCTCCGGAACGAGAAATCGGGAATCAGTGACAGAAGATCACGCACGGTCCGTGCCCAGGGGCGCACGACCCGTGCGTGATTTACTAAAATCACCCAGCCAAACCGAAAGGGGCGCACGACCCGTGCGTCCCGTTTTATTTTCAACTGAACCAACCCGTAGCGGGCGCGCGGTCCGTGCCCAGGGGCGCACGGTCCGTGCGACCTGTGTCTGTTACCGAATTCCGCTTATTTCTCAATTTCGCTTTCCGTTTCCGCCTGATTCGATTCCTAATATCAATCCCTCCTGAAACTCAGAAAATTTCCAGATATTCCAGATGATATACAAATCATTTCATTTCGATGATTTAATCAAAATTCTCATTAAACCGTAAAATAGCGGTTGGACTCAAAATCGTTTTTCGGTTCTAAGTCTTTCGAAAACAGAAATGTGACCAAGGAATTCAATACCGAAAACAAGTTCAAAATATCAAAATGCCCTATCGTGAGTAGAACTCACCGTGATGTCGATTTCGCTAGGAGCTCCCACCGAGACATGGAAAGTCCGAAACGTAAAACGCACGAACGAGAACCGAAGGCACCAACAAAAGTCACAACAGCAAAAATCACTAGGACAACAACTTGTTTCCACTAAGCCACTGAAACAGCAACTTAGATAGCAATCCTAAGCTTGAACTTTCCCCCAAATTCGAAATGTGATGACAGCCCTCCTTCCTTGACAACAAAATGTGATCATGCAAGTCACCACAAACTCAGAACTTCATGGTCTTCAACATTGAAGGTTCAAATTCGAAAATGGTGAATAGAGAAAGAGTGAGGATCAGCCCCTGACTTTGGCACCATTGGATTCAGAATCAAAAATGGAGTAGAGAGAGGTTTAGAAGACTTACATGCAATGACAAGTTGAGAAGCTCTCCTCTCCTCTTCTTCCTCTTCTCTTCGCCCCACTCTCCTCTATCTCACTTCTGTTTTTCCTTTCTTTTATTTCAGCTGGAGAAATGGTTAAGTGTGAGGTGAGGGTGAGTTCAGTCCTAGTTGAAGCATTAAAGAGGGGTAAAAGACAATTTTGCCCTTGGTCCATGAAATGATAGTTTTGGTGCTGAAAATTCCCTTTGGTACAAAACTTTCTCGATCAATCCGGTTCCGACCCGAAGTTCCTCAATTCTTTCGGTTCGTAATTAATTATAACCTTCATAATTATATTTTAATAACTAGGGGTGTGAAAAGACAGATTTGCCCTTCAGTCCCAATTCCTCGTTTAAATTATGAATAAGCCACTCTTTAATGGAGAATAGGATTTCTTGACAAATTCCTCGACACTATAAATCCCCGAGACGCGATCAATTATTCCCACAAATAATTATTCGGTCTTAGGCATCATAGTACGAGTCTTTAAAATTTAGGGATGTTACAACCTACATTGTTTTCAGGGGTTCAGTTGAACCCCCTAGAAAAAAATGTTAGTACTAGTACCCTTATATAAAATTATTTTGAACCCTTGAAATTTTAAATTTGCACTAGTGTCTTTAAATTTGCACCCAATTTTTAATAAATCTGTCTTATTAATCTCTATAAGAGACTATTTATAAAACTTAGGTAGTAATTTTATCGATATCACATATTTTTACGGACTACTTCTTATTTTTCTATATGTTAGGACTTAAATAGGTAATGACAGGTAAACTTAGCTCTAGTAAATTAAGTGAGAATACTTGAAAAAAAAATTATGGAATTTTTTTGCAACTCCTGACCTAGGGTCCTAGGTCTACCAGTGATCACAACCAATAACAATTCATAGTATTATTGACATATAAGATGGTTATTAACTGACTAACTGCTTTTTAATGATGGTACAGCTTATAATTCGTAGATAGTGTAAAACACTTGTATATCTTTTTTTGGTGGTATTACAATGTAACAAAGACAAAGACAAAAGAAAAAACAGAGCAAAAAAAAACTAAGATCCAAGCTTATCTCTCAGAATGAGAGATTCCAGTCCCGGCGGTGGGTGATCCCAGAGCATGTCGGACATCGATTGGGAACCTTCATTTGCTAAGAAATCTGCGCATCTGTTATGGTCTCTCGGAACATGGCTCAAGCTAATAGTTCTAGTTCGCTGCAAAGCCTCCGATATCTGCAAGATGAGAGAAGCATGGGAATGTAAAGCATGGGTGCTATCCATAGAGAAAAGTTGCACCGCTTCTAAACTATCACTCTCACAAATAATTTGCTCAAAACCCTTAGTATGACACAGCTCCAGACCCCTTTGGATCGCCAGTAATTCAGCCAAGAGGGCGTCACCACCAGTTTGGGGGTAGGAGAAACCAGCAATCCAACCACCTGTGTGATCTCGAAGAATACCACCAGCTCCCATACGAGAGCAATTCTCCAAAAAACTCCCATCCACATTGACTTTAACATAACCGATAGGAGGTGGTGTCCAGTGAGAAGTGAGCTTGGCCGAGGCAACGTCAACCCTCCGGGGAAATCGTATATATAAATAAATTAAATCCATAGCTTTTTCCTTAAACAATTAATAAATTAATAAATAATAATTTTAAAAGAAAAGAAAATAAAGCCGGCCCTTTTTCTATTCGCCTCGTTTGTGTCCTCCCTCTTCTCCCAACTCCGCCAAGCCTAGCCGCCTCAACTCCCTGAACCACCACCGACACTCCGTCACCACCAGTAAGCCACTGGAATCGCGAATTCTCCTACCTGCCGCCGCCTCTCAGCGCTGGTTTCTCTGTCATCCAACCGCTACCACTGGCGGCCATCCATTCTCTCCCCACCACCTTCATCTGTGTCAAACATCACCGTAACCCTTTTTCCCCTTTTTTGTTTTTATTTATTTTTAAAGATATCTATTTGTACGCAGTATTATATTTCCATTTGTGCTTTGCTTTCAAAATTGATATCCGATTATCTACAAGTTTCTAGTGTTTTAGATTTCGTGACTTCTAGATTGGAATAGAAGGCAACATTTCTGGTTTGGCATCGATTTGAGATTTGGCTTTTGCGAAAACATTACGATGTAAATAGTTGGTTTAGGTAGCCAAGACCTGCGATTTAGTATATTCACCTATCATGGATGAAACATTGAGGAAAGTAAAATATTTGATTGATGGTAGAATTTAAAAAATTTATGCCAGTCCCCCTTTTTGCATATTTCACAGGGGACAGTAATCAAATTGTTTTGGTAAATAAAAGTCTCACATAGCTTGGGAATCAAGGGCAAAGATAGTTTATAAACACCAATATGCTTAATACACTAAGGTTGTTTTTAAGGATAGAACTGTGAGGGTCCATGTGTGAGCCAAAGCGGACAATACTTCAAAAAAACGATATCATAACCAGATGTTGACATGCCTTAAATTTCTGTGAATATGGTTTTATTTATAGGCAATGTTTGTGGTTAGTAATTAGTTAGGGGGTGGGGGAAATGTTAGTTTCCAGGATTTGAACCCTGGACCTCCTTCTTGCAACTCCTTCATGTCCCTTAGTTCGTCAACTGAGCTACCTTCTTAGGACTTCTGTGAATATGGTTGCATGGTTAGGTTAGGTTAGGTAGATGATTGTCATCGTAATGCATTTTCTGTTATGGTTATATACATACAAGTGTATGAGATGGGATTACCTAGGCATCTTTTAAGGACAATGTGGACAATAAGTCATAAAAGTGGTGTTGAGATTTGATAAAAATGATGTCGGAATTTAAAATTGGAACACAAACAAAGTTCATTACTAGATGTTGACATGCCTTATTGGTTGGGTTTTTCTTTTTCAATTTTTGTGAATAAGGATGCATGGTTAGGTGGATGATTGTCATCTCAATGCATGTTATGTTATGGTTATATACATACAAGTGCATGAGGTGGGAGTACCTAGGCGTCTTTTAAGGACAAAGTGGACATAACTCATAAAAACGATGTCCGAATTTGAGGTTGGAACACAAATAAAGTTCATTACTAGATATTGACATCCTCCAATGGTTGGTTTTTTTTTTTTCAATTTTTTTGTGAATATGGATGCACGGTTAGGTAGATGATTGTCATTTTAATGCATGTTCTGTTATGGTTATGTACATACAAGTGCATGAGATGGGAGTACCTATGTAAAAAGGAACCTGCTTTTGTGGATTTGGATTTCTTACTGGAACCTATGCATGCAGGTAAATATTTGGATTGGCGATCGTGCACGTAATCAAGTTTTAGAATATAAGAAGCTTCAATGGCCAAGAAACCTGCACCAAGACTCAGTAAATTATCTGTCTACCTATACGTTCCTAATATCATTGGTGGGTATTTAATTATAACTGGTGATATTTCCCGTTTTTTTCTCTGATGTTTTCTTACATATTTGTTCTCCACGAATACACTGTTTTAACTCTTGACTGTCCTGGATGGTGCAGGATACATCCGGGTTCTTTTAAACTGTCTTGCCTTCTCTCTATGTTTAAAATGCAAAATCCTTTTCCCTATTCTCTATTTTTTCAGGTGGGTTACAGTTTTATGGATTTTTTTTATAGTATTGAGCTTTGCCTCTTTAATGTTTGTGGGATGAGAGCATGATTTGGCTGAATTTGTGTTGCCAGCTTTGTATGCGATGCTGTGGATGGCTGGTGTGCTCGAAGATTTAATCAAGGTATAAACTTTCTTGTAGATGTCAGATACTCTATTTTTATTTATTTTTGGTATACAGATACTCTATTTTTATGTGTGACAATATTTGCTATTGAAGTTTTAAATAATGCTAGTGCTCAACTAAGAAAATCCTTTGACACAATCTGTATACGTCCACTATGGATGCATTGAATTCACATACATCACACTAACATTTTTGGGCAAAAATAGGTCAATAAATTAAGACATAACTACATTTTGACTTCTTATGGTTCGGAACATACTGAATATGACCGGTGTTAAATTACTTCACTCTTGATTTTTCTGACTCTTATTCTGATTATTAAATGCTTCAAGATCATTTGGAACTTAACTCTTGAAAATCAGTTTGAAACTGAGTGAATGTTGCATCTGGAGTTCGCTTAAATATTTCTCAGAGAAGCATTTACAGTTTAAATCTGTGATCATATTCATATATACTATTTTCAGTATGAGTGCCAGTGGCTTAAGGGTGATTTGGTTTGTTCCTATACCTGCGTCCGCATTTTGTCGACTCTTTGAATTTTACATATTTTTATGAAACATGGGTTAGGCCATAAGCAAGTATTAAATAAATACCAATATAAAATGTTAGGAAGGCTTGTATGCTAACTGATGTGGACCCGAGAGTCAGTGTCACTAAAGTTTATGTAAGAAGATCCAAAAAGAAAGGTGTATGGGATGATACAGGGGGTAGCATCACAGCTGATCCTAAATGAAGGGGATATTTGAAATAACTACCAGGGCAGTAGTGGAATAGGGAGGAGAAATAGGCGTTGGGATTGTGTGGAAAGGAAAAAAAAGATATGCAGGATAGTATAGTGGGAGGCAGTATGGGTATCGGGAAATTAGTTATTGCTGGGAGAGACTAGGCACACTCAAATTGTCTAGAATTTTTAGTTCTGCCTTTCATCACTGTGATTAGATTAACAGCAGTTGGGTTTTGGTACCAAAGCTAACTAGGGGAGAAGCTTGGTAGATGTGAAAACCATGGATGGGGATGGTGAGGAGAGAAAAGCAATGGGGGGAAGAAGTGATAACGAGACAGAGGGAGGGGAAGGAGCAACCTTCTGTTTTGCTGAGTGCTTGGTAGACGAGTTTTTGATTTATTTCAGAATCCAAAGGGGTTAACTCTCAAAAGGGACAGAGACCATGCTATCACTTTGAAAGAGGGAGCATCAATTCCTAACACCCACCCCTATCCCTATTATCAAAAGAATTAAATTTATTAAATAGCTAAATGGATGCTGCAAGCTGGAATTGTTAGATTAATTCCTAACACCCACCCCTATAGGTATCCCCAAGTACCGGTCCTGTTATAACGGTCAAAAAGAAGGTTTGAGGATGGAGGTTGTGTTGAAATTTGTGCTTTAAAGAAGTTGACCAAATTCCAAATAAATTTTCGACTCATTATAGATGAAGTGCTACACGAGTTTGGAGGGGCAATGATATCTCCAAATTGAATTTGAAATTTGGATATCACCAAATTATGAAGGAAGATATCCCAAAAATAGCCCTTTGAACAAATGAAGGCCACTACACTTGAGTACTTAGTTAAGCCTTTCAACTTAACCACCACATCCATTGTACTATTGAAGCCCTCATAAACGAGGTATTGAAACCTTATTTGAGAAAGTTTGCTTTGATGTTCGTTGATGATATTGTTAGACCTCTTACTTCAGTAGTTATCTGTCTTTAGTAGTTATTATTGGAATAAATAGAGAGATTGACGGGAGGAAAGTTAGGAAGTTATTTGTTAGGAAGTTATTTGGATAGTAATTCGGTGGGAGAGACCAAACTCTCGAAATTTTGGAGGGAAACTCTTGTAACTGCATATTTGTCCTCTTAAATAAATGAAAAAAAAATAGTAAAAATGTAACATAAACCAAATACCAACAGAAGTCTTAAAGTAGCTAAATTCTCTAAACTCCAAAGTGAAAGTCTGAATCTAAACATTCATATTCAAGCATTATCCAAGGTAAATCGAAGTCTGCTTCTTTCTCATTATCACTACTTTCATTCCTCCCCTTCCTCTTCAACTCCATGAATTTCTTCATCATCTTGTTCCACCAAAATGCCTTTGTCCCTAGAGCTTAAAGCATGTTCATCAACTGTTTTTTTGTCTTGTTGCGCGCTGCCTAGTGTTTGTCAAAGGCTCATACTCCAAATCTTCAAAAACTTGCTATTAAAGTCTTGAGCTTGACTTGTAGTTCATCCGGATTTGAGTGTAACTAGAGTATTTTTGAGCATGTAAGCTCATCCAAAATAGAGTTTTCATTATTCCATATAGTGATTGTGAGTGTGAACTTGAGATTTTGTTTGATCGTAATATAGATTCCTTTGAAGAAGAGAGGTAGGCTTGTGCATCAAAAGTTGTAAGACTTTGTTTTTGTTAAACATAACCATAACCAAACTCTTAAGCAAGTTGACGGTTGTGATGTGATTGATCCATTCTCTTAAATGATATTCATGGTAGTGATTAATGGTTAGTAATGCGAAGAGATGATGAGGAGGTGGAAGGGGATTTGGTTTTTGATGATGACAACTTAACTTTGGGAAACGTGACCAATGTAGTTGGTGTAGATGAGCTTTTGACATACACTAGGCAACAAGCACAGGGCAAAAAATAGTTGCTGCACTTTTTTTTGATAAGCAATGTTAGTGGGGGTGGGGGAATGTTAGTTTTCGGGTTTGAACCCGGGACCTCCTTCTTGCACTCTTTTTAGTGCACTCGTTCGATAGCCCTTAGCTCGCCAACTGAGCTACCTACTTGGCATATAGTTGCTGCACTTGCTTCAAGCTTAGGAACATAGGCATTATATTGGAAGAGATGAAGAAAAGGAAGAGGATGATGAAATCTATAGCTCTAAATCTAATAGTAGTGATAATGAGAAAGGAGACTTCGATTTCACCTTGATGATGCTTGAATTTGAATGTTTAGATTCAGACTTTCACTTTAGAGTTTAGACAATTTAGTTACTTGACTTCTGTTGGTATTTGGTTAATGTTATTGAGACCCCTACTTTTTGTTGTTAATGTTGAATGGTCATGAATTTTGAGTATTTTTTATCATTTGTGAGAATTGATATGCATATAGTATATACATCCTATAACTGCATGTGACATTTCAAAATAGCGGCCATCTCGGTTTCCACTATTCTGTATAGCATTGTTTGGAACATCCACTATTTGGATTAAAAACACTGCTTGGAATCACATGAAGCCACACCTGGATCAGCTTAAAGGGAGATGGAATACCAGGTAGGAGAATCCTTATAAGTTGAAGATCTTGGTTACAAGGGTGAACCAGAAATGAAGTCAAAGGTTCTGTGGTCCTTGTGAAGTCATAGAAAGGATTAGCCCTGCAGAATACAAATTGGAATTACCTGAAGGAAGTAAAGTACACATGGTATTCCATGTCTGTCTGTTGAAGAAATCTGTAGCAGCAAACAGTACAACTCAACCCATTCTATTAGAAGATCGGAAGCTACAAGTTCAACCAGAAGAAGTGGTAACTGCAAGACTGGATGCCCTAGGAAGTGCAGAGATTCATGTCTAATAGAAGCATTTATCTGCAAAAACTCATGGGAGTTGTTGGCTGAGTTCCAGGAATGATTACCTTGGTGACTTCGAAGGGAGAATAGTTGACGCAACTCGAGACCCTGTCTTACTAGAGTTTATTTGAGAAGGCCCAAAAAGACTGTATGGGATGACAGTGGGCAGCATCACACATGATCCTAACTGAAGGGGGTATTCGAAATAACTGCCAGGTGCAGTAGTTGAATAGGGATGAGGAATAAGCATGGGAATTGTGGGGAGGGGGGCAGACAATATATCCAGGATAGTGGGAGGCAGTATGGGTATTGGGAAATTAGTTATGGCGCATGAGAGAGACTAGGCACTCTCAAATCATCTAGAAATTTATCTTTCTTTCTGCAATTTATCATTGTAACTAGAATCACAGGACCTGATATCATACTGATTCAAGCTTGAACCTTTCAGTATTAATATAGAATTGTCTCTTTTTTTACTTCATTTCTTGATAACTATCAGTAATGAAGGCTGGCTTAATAGGTATGATCAAACATCATCCACACAGTCTAGGGCTCAATTCATGCTGGCGGTCTGTCATTGATATGCCATGTTTAAGTATCATTATAAGCCAACCTTCGTGACTACATTTTCTAGAACTCCCATCAGCATGTAGTTACTATTTAAATTTTTAAAAAGTAATTATTCCATATGATAAACCTTTGGAGCTGTGCTCGACATGGTAACACTTACTGTTTTGTATTTTGACTTTCTTGATTTAGTGTCAACCTTTGGAGCTGTGCTGGACATGGTAACAGACAGGTTATTCTCAGTTCTCTCACCTCAGTATAGATGCAAGCCAAGGAAATGCGTTGATTTTGAATTCTATATATTGTTCAATTCTTTTGTTCTTTAAACTAATGTTGTCTTCCTTAAATCCAGGATTAGCACTGCTTGTCTACTTGTAGTTCTTTCCCAATTATACCAGTAAGATATCTCTCCTTTCAAGCTGTTCCTCAGTCACTGATTTAAGCATGTAGACCTGACTTTTGGGCTGAATTTGTGTAAAGGCCTGGCCTGATCTTCTTGTCTTTGCTCGCCTTAGATATTGCCAGCCACTGGCTGCAAATGTACAGGTAATGTATGTTAACTGTGTTCTTTTTCTCTCCTAATTTCAATTGTATGATTCTGTAGTTACTGGATTTGATTTGATGAATTTCTTAAGCTAGATTTTTTACTTCAAATGCAGTACTTTCTTGCGGGGCAAGGCTAGTCATAAAGATGTAAAAGACAGCAGCAACTGGCTTTTCAGGGCATATTACGGAAATAGGATGTTTATGGCTTACTGTTGCGTCTCATGTGAGGTGATTGTAGTGCCATTCTCTTGAAATTTTTGTGAAAAACCTTTAATAATGTTTTTCTTAGTTTCTTATCATTTATTTTCTACAGGTTCTTTACTTAATCCTGTTTTATCTTTCGGAGCATCGATCAGAGACATTGTTGGATGTTAGTGCTTTCTCTGTGCTTCTAAAGCTGTTAGATTATCAAATTTGTGTAGGGGGTTTCTAGTGATGATCTTAATTTTTCAGCTGTTTCTATTTTCAGGTTTTATCAAGTAATTTGCAAAGGATATCATTAATCTCCTTCCTAATTGGCACGAGTTTATTTGGATGGGCAACCAAGCAAGTTATAAATATTATTCAGGTTGGTACATGGTATATTTATGCTGCATATTTTAGATGATGAGTTGTGAAAATATTTAGTTGTATAGCTTAGGAGAATTAAGAAAATCCATAGTCCAACTTTAACAAAGCAGTACAAAATTGTTCGATTTTTTTGGGTTTAATTACTCCGTATGACCCTAAACTATTTGAGAATTTTTAAATAGGTTCCTGAATTAATTGCTTTTGTAAATGGATCCCTAAACATTTAAATAATTTATAACTTTTCCATATTTAATCGGGTCTTTGAACTCTTAAATAATCTGCAACTAGGTCCTTAAACTATTAAACAATTTGAAATGAAGTCCCTAATCTAGAAGGCAAGCTACCAAACCCAAACGAGACCTTAATAACTTATGACTTGTATTTGACTTCAAGGGTTCTGTTCTTTACATTCTAGCCATATGAAGAGAGTCATGGAATAAAAATTGATTGATTAGTTAATTATTATTTACTTAGCTTCACCTAGTGTGTGTTTATCAGATACTTTGCAGTTTTATGCCCTGCATTTTAATCTGCCATAATACTGTAACTGTTTGTGATTTCAGATGAAGACAGCAGCAGATGTGTGTGTGCTTTACGATATCGACAAAAAACAGAAGCACTGATGCTTCTTCCATGCCTACGAATCCTCGCCTTTGCTTTCTAGCACCAAGTTTCAAGCTAAAAGATCAATTGTAGTCTCGTAAATGGCAACCGAGCTTCAAGTGTTCAGTTTTCCATCATTTGTAATGAAAGAAATACTGGAATAGAACCATGCTGAATTAGAAAATCTATCATTGAATGTAGCACGAGTTCGTCACCTATTTTGTTCACTATTAACCACATTACAAAAGATTTGTTCAATTCTGAATTCCTGATCCATTGAAGTCTATGTTATCTGATTCAGGGGAACAGTCACACATGTTATGAATTTATGATCATTTTGTTTTGTGGTGGTGGAATAAACAGATTAAACGCCTATATTTCACACAGCAAATGTTATTGCAATTTCTTGGGTTTGCAGGATTTAGAAACAACTGAGCCCTTCACATTGTGGAAGTACAAGTCCAAGAGATTCTATGATGGGCAAGCTTTGGGTGTTCAGTGTGTCTCTGGGTGAGAGTTTAGAAAAGTGATTTTTAAATGAACTTGCTTGGGTTAAAATTGATAGTGACGTGAAACTTAAATGTAGATTTGGGTTAGCATTTGATTATGTTAGTTGGAATGGAAATATGAAATTGATTTTGTAAAATGGATTTGGCTACAAATTTAAGTTTGGAATGAGTTGATTTATGATTGAATGTTTTTACTTAGAAGGCAAGTTGAAAGCAAGTTTGATGTAAAATTTAGTATAAAGTTTTCAATTCAATACAAAATTATTTTTTATCACTTTTAGACAAATTGCGGTTTGGAGAGAATGTTATAAAAATTATTTTTTTAACAGTATAGATTATGTTTGATAATAAGCAAACCTCTCTTGTTTACCCCCTCCCCCAGTTAATGACTCTGTTTCGGAGTTAGGAGGGGAGAGCTTTGGATGGAGGAGGAGAGAGGGAAATAAAGATAACTTTTTTACTTTCAGAGAGTGTATTGGTAGAGAAGTGAAAGGGGATATTTATGACTTATATATTTTAAAATTTGAGAGTATTACAATAATTTAGAAGACATTTGAAGATTTTTTTAAGCCTTTCAAAACCGTCCAAAATCCTCATCTAATATAGTTTTTGAGTTCCTTTTTTTTCTTCCTTAGTTTTTCCAAAAGCCACCCCCTCTAAAACTTTCAAATAGAGCCTTAAACTATGTTTGACTGAGGATTAATTCTGATGCTTCACGTAATCAAAATCAAGCATGCAAGCAATACACACTTTTAGTCTAAGTTAAACCGAAGTTTGGTAGCAAAATCAATTTTGTTCGATAGTAATCAAACATTCATATTTTACCAAGATCATGTTTAAGAGGCAAAGTCAATTTTGACGAGTGCAGCGGAATACACTTGGTGCATGCTTGTGTGAACATTTAATTAACTGGACTTTGAACGGAATTAATGGATTTGTTTTTGTTACAAATTACAATTGATTTTTTTTTTTTGAAAAAAAATACCTCTTATTAAAAACCCCAACTAGGGAGAAAAATCAGAAACAAACACAATCCTGAATAATGGGGGGTGCAGACTCAAGCCACACCTTATCAAGATTACATAAGGCCCATTTAGCTAAAATGTGGGCTGCATTATTACAATTCCTACTAACATGAAAAAATTGGGCTACACAACACTGAGATGTAAGGCCCAAAATCTCTTGGAAGCCCTGGCCCAAATAACTGAGGTAGGGTTACGAATTGCTGTAGCCACGCAAAGGAAATCAGTTTCAGCGATGATGTTGACAAAACCACACTCAGAAGCGAGTTGGAGACCACGAGTCAATGCCACCGCCTCTGTGAAGGTCGAATCGGTGAAGCTAGTGTCCGACGAAGACGCCGCAACAAGGACGAGCCTAGAAGCATCCCTAATCACGGCTCCAAATCCTCAAATATCAGAAGACGATCCACATTGAGCTTCACCAAATCGTTCAGAGGCGGAGACTAGACAAATGTCGTACCAAACGAGGGCGTCCGTGCTAAGCGCCATAAGACTAGTGTGGAATTCGCGCAGATTGCACAATGCGCGCTCCACAGAAAGGGTAGCAAGTACTTGCTTGAACTCATAAACTTTTACATTCCTAGCCCACCAAATGTTGTAGAGAATCGAAGCTACCATCTCCTTAATCTGAGAAGGAGCTTCCAATAAAACTGATTCAAGCCACTCCATCACTGACCTCAAATTCTGAGACACAAACCGAAACCCTAAAGGGGAAACACACCATATTTGGGAAGCCAAGATGCAATCTCTAAAGGCATGGTCCACATTTTCCTCAAACTGCTCACACCTAGGGCACATAGACTCATAATTGACTCCGCTTCCAATGTTCTTTGATTTAACAGGGATTGCCCCCTTCAGAATACACCAACAGAGGTTGAGATGCTTTGGTTGGGAGTTAATTTTCCAAAGATAGATCCAGATTTTTGGGTTCTGATTGCTCTACTTTCACCTGTATTGCTTTTTAACCACATGGTTCCCAGAATTTACTGAGTAATTCCCATCCTTAGAGTACCCCAAATGAAAATATCATCTTCACCAATTTCGAGGATAGGCAATTGACGAATCTACTCAGTTTCAAAAGGGAGAAAAGTAGAGTTCAATAAGGGAACATTCCACCTCCTAGTATTAGAGGACCAGACCTGATTTACGGTAGATAAGTTGCAACCCGCTGGTTTGGGGCTCCAGAACTTTAAACCCACCTGCATAGGAAGCCAATTATCTGACGAGATATTAATTGGTTCACCATTGCCAATATCCATAAACCCCCTTTTTTAGGACCCATAATGCATGATGATAACTCCTCCAAATGTAACTAGGATGGTGACCAACCTTAGCAGCCATAATATTGGATCTAGGGAAATATCTAGCGTGAGAACTTGTGCAAGCAGCGAGTTAGGACTGGTAAGGATTCTCCACCCTTGTTTAGCAAGCAAAGCTTCATTAAAGACCCTAAATCATCAGAAGCCCATGCCACCAGCCTTTTTCTTTTGACAAAGGTTATGCCAACTCACCCAATGGATCTTTTTCTCACCATTCTTGCTACCCTACCAAAACCGCCTAATCAGGCTTTCAAGGTGATGACACGTGTCCAAAGGGAGGAGGAAACAACCCATAATGTAAGAAGGAATTGAGTGCGCCACCGCTTTTATAAGGACTTCTCTCCTGGCCATGGATAAGGATTTTTCCTTCCACCCATTTAGCTTTTTCCAAATTCTGGTTTGAATGAACTCAAATATGCCTCTCTTGGACCTACCAACAAAGGTAGGGAGATCCAAGTTCGACCACCTTAAATTGAGTCAAGGATTGGATCAATTTTTTCTTTTCAACCGGCACATTCAGGCTAAAAGATAATTCAGATTTGTCTTTATTTAGGAATTTCCAAGAAGCTTACTGGTAGGTCTTTAAGATTTGAAGTACTTCTGTGGATTCTTCTTTAGCATCCCTAGCAATACAAATGCCATGAAGGGCCCTTCTCTTCCGGGATTTCATAATAAGGCCAAAAAACACTCCAGCACAAAGAATAAAAAGGTAAGTAGATAACTGGTCTCCATGTCTGAGACCTCTCTCAGGAGAGAAGCTAGGTACATGACACCCATTAACTAAAACAGAAAAGGACACCGTAGTGATACATTTCCTGATTAAGTTAACCGAAAAAATAGGGAACCCCATATCTAATTTAAGTCCTACTTATCTAATTTAAGTCCTACATAGGCAGCCTTACCCTTAGTTTTTGTTCTCATTTAATGAAATGACTCAAAAGCTAAAATTGCATTATCGGTAATAAGTCTACTAGGAACAAAGGCACTCTAAAAGTTGCCCACAATATGAGGAAGGATAACCTTTAGACAATTGGAAATGATTTTAGAAATCAATTTATAGGTAACATTGCATAAAGAGATTGGACAGAAGTCATCTGGATGCGTAGGCTTTTTAACCTTGGGGATAAGGCAAATAAAGGTGTCATTAAGAGAACCTGGGTCAACGTCACCATTCAAGATTGCAATGGCCATTTTAGTGGTATCATTATGAACCACATCCCAGTGCTTTTCGAAAAATAATGAGGGCATTCCATCCGGGCCAGGGGTAGCAAGGGGTTTCATCTGTTTAAGAGTAGAGAAAATCTCTTCGTCAGTGAACTCTCCACCTAATTGATCAGCCAGCTCCTCAAATAATCTACCTTTAACAACTTCAGTAATATTATCTGCATCGGAAGGGTTAGAAGAAGAAGAAATCTTAAAGAAATAGGAGTTGAAAATGTTACCAATGTCACTTTCTTACACAAAGGTATCACAAGTGTCATTTTGGATAGAGTCAATGTGGTTTCAACTCTTCCTTTGAGAAGCCTTTTGATGAAAGAAACGAGTGTTTTTGTCCCCCTCTTTAAGCCAAGGGACTCTAGAACGCTGACTCCACCAAATCTCTTGACACTTCTCAAGATCCTTCAGTTCCTCTTCTATTCTTTTGATCTTCTCCATGCCACCCACTTCATGGCTATGAGGTTGGAGACACAGTAAGTATTCTTGGAGGTGTTTAATGCGCGAGGAACATCACCAAATTGGCTGCTACTCCACCTAGAGAGCATCTCTAAACAATTTTTGATTTTCCACTCATCCAAAATATCAGATTTATCCCAGACCTCCTTAGCAACCTAAGAGAACTCCTCCTTTCGCAACCAAAGCTGCTCAAAGTGTTTAATACACTTCGTTTTGGATCTGCAAGGGTTGTTAGGTAAAATATCAAGTAAAAGGGGGTTATGGTCATAAACATACCTCACAAGGTGGTGCACCACAACCTTAGGCAACAAAGCCATCCAGTCATCTGAGGCCACAAATCTGTACAATCTAGCCTTTATATGCCCCTCGTCAAATTGATTGTTAGACCAAGTGCAAATATCCCCCTCAAAACCAAGATCACATAGGTGGCAGATTTGAAGGGCCTCCCTAAACCTCTCAGCTAATGGAATATTAAGAGGGTTACCCCCAAACTTCTTGTCCTGGGTGAGAATAAGGTTCTGATCCCCAAAGACCAGCTAGTTTGGGTTATGAGAAACCCTATCATGATCCTCAATAAGCTCACAAGTCGTCTCTTTTTTTGGCTGTATCTGTAAAGCCATACAGCTTAGTACCCCTCCACTTGATAGCATTAGGATAAGGGGTGATAATGAAATCAATAAAATTCAAATGGACAACCTGAATGTCAACGATAGTTGACTCTTCCAAATCAAAGCTAAACCACCAACATGCTTTCTGCCCTCCACTAAACAGCTGACAACCACCATATTTTTAAAATTTCTAAAGTTTCTCCAGAACTCCATCTCGAAATTTTTTCTTTTAGTTTCCATGAGGAAAATCAAATCAGGATCTTTATCTGAGATAAGCCTTTTCAAAGCTCCAACTGCTTGCGGGATTCCAAGTCCACGGCAGTTCCAAGAGAGGATCTTCATAGTTCTCGGCAGTCCTGAGCATCAGGACCTGTCGTTATTGCTAAAACACCGGAATTAGTAACCTTAGAAACATCAATGTCAACCTCTGAGCCCGTTTCCCTTTTTTTCCTTTTGAAATATCTGACTTGATCCACCTCCCCCGAATAATTCACAGCTAGTTCAGTAGGTATGATGATATTTTGTGGGTCACAGTCCTTCCCTTTTACAGATAGAATATGCATAGGATTAACCAAATTATGGTCTAAAGGGGTTGTCACACTAGGAGATCATTGAGCCAAAATAGAATTTCTAACAATTTGCCCACCTTCAGAAACAGGCCTAGGGATAGTTCAAGAATTATCGAAAGACCCCTCGGTATCCATAGCCTTTTTAGAATGGGAAGATTGAGCCCTTTCTTGCATAGATAGCTGAGAGAACAGTTCCAAAAGCTCTACAGAGGCTTTAAACTGAGAATTATTCTGTTGTTGTCCGGTAGAAGTTGCTGAATGGTAATTAGTGTTTCTAGGTTTACCAACTAGTCTTCCAAATTGGTTTGATCTAAGCCAGGGTCCTAAAACTTTATCATTGCTTAAGGGCATCCCTTTTATGGATTCTGGACAACCCACTTCCCCATGGCCAACCAAACCACAAATGAAGCAAAATAGGGGTAGTTTCTCATATCTAAAATCAACCCATAGTAAACCATCAAAGCTACTACCAATATTGAACCCCGGTAGAAGTGAAGCGAATTGTGTTTAGATATTTTTAAGTTAAATGTATAAATTGGTATAGAATTTTCAACTCAATAAATGAGTTATATTTCTTTACTTCTAATCAAATTGAGGTTAAAATTAGAAATAGTTTCAAAGTGTAAGTGCAAAGATAACTTGTAATTCCAACAGATTAAGTTTAAATCTCATTGGAGTTAGTTTATATAGTTTAAGTGTCTTGCCCTCCCCTATTAATAAAGTCTCACCCCACCCCCATAATAAAATTAAAAAAATATTTAGAAACCAAATTAAAATAATAGATTTGTCAAAAAAAAGTTAAAATAACATATATTCAATATTATGTTTTCGTTAAAATTATATTTATCATAAAGCAAAATAAATTTTAGAATAATTTAATACAAAACCAAACACACGCTTATACACACTTATTATATAATTTGACAAGTAGCATGAGTTTTAATATTAGGCTTGCTCCCCCCTTGAACTTTCTTTAGTTCTTTTTCTCTTTTTCCTTTTAGATGATTTTTTTCTAAGGAGGGTTTGCATCAGAAGGTTTTAACGAGGCCTCATTCATTCTCTTTGCCCAAGAAAAAATAATAGGCTTACTTCTGATGGCATTCGAGGCACTCAGGGGTAGGTATACTTCATTGCTTCAAAATTCCAGTATTTTTCATCATTTTTTGGTTCCATAATGTAAACATAACTTGCCACTTCTTTGATGAGCACATAACTTGCCAGTTCTTCCAATGCATCCCTCTATTTCTAACCTTTGAACTCCACCAGAAATTAGCCACTGCTGAACACAATGATTGACAGATATTTTTAGGGAGCCTCACTATAGCCATCACATAAGAAGGGATTGATTGAATCATTGATCTAATCAGAACTTCTTTCCCGGCTTGTGAAAGAAACTGTTCCTTCCATCCTTCCATCTTAGAAAACACCATTTCTTTAATCCACTGTGGAGCCTGTCTCTTAGAGTGACCCCATTCAGTTGGAAAGCCTAAATATTTGCCCGGGGAGTCCCACAAAGGTATCTGTAACACATAAGAGAGAGTACCTTGTAGCCCAGGAGAGGTACCCTTGCTACAAATTAGCCCAGACTTCTGTAAATTGATTCTCTATCCAGAATCCAGAAGCTTCTATGAATAGGTTTAGGATTCTAACTATTTGGTACACCTCCTCCACATTAGCTTTGCCAAAGATAATGGCATCATCTGCAAAAAACCAATGGGTTAGTGTAGGGTCCCCAAGAGCCAGAGACAGACCATGAATATCACCCTGAGAACAAGATTTAGAAATGAGCCTGGACAAAACATCAAAGACCAGAATAAATAGGTAGGGAGAAAGTGGACCTCCTTACCTTAGACCCCTACTAGGACAGACCACATGACTCCTAGCTCCATTAATTTGATACCTATATTTAACTGATGACACTAGAGACATAACAAGAGAGACCCACACTGACCACAAAAACCCATAGGCAAGGAGGATATCTTTTAAGAAATTCCAGTCTACACGATCATAGGCTTTGTTCATGTCTAACTTCATAGCAAAACCCTAACTCTTAGATATGTTGTTTCTCTTTAAGAAGTGAAAAGCTTTTTGAGCCACAACCAAATTATCTTGTATGAGTCTCCCTCCTACAAAAGCACTCTATTGAGGAGAGATGACACCATTGAGGAAAGGTTTCAGTTTAGCAACAATAACCTTAGAGATTATCTTGTAAACAAAATTACAACAGCTGATAAGTCTGAGTTGGTTAATGGATTCTGGATGTGGGATCTTGGGGGTTAGAGCAACAATAGTATCATTCACACAATCACCAATAACACCGGTTTTAAAGAAGTCAGAAACCACTTCAGTGGTATCCTTTTTAAGAATGTCCCAATTCTTTTGGCAGAACTCTCCATTAAAACCATCTGGTCTTGGAGCTTTCAAAGCACCAAGAGAGAACACAGCCCTTTCGACTTCAGAATCTGCTATAGGGGCCATCAAAGCATCATTCATCGAAGTTGAGACAGAGGGAGGGACAATTTGAATACATTATTAAGGAAACTGGTAGGTAGAAGGGGCATTCTCTAAAGTAGTCCACAATAGCAGCCATGATTTCAGATTGACCTTCCACCCATACACCTTCCTTATTCATCAATCTATAAAGCGTATTTCTGTCCCTTCTTTGAATAGTAGTAGCATGATTTTTTTTGAATTCTTGTCACCAAAAGTGAGCCATTTTACTCGTGATCTCTGTCCCCTGTATATTTCTTCCTGCTTCCACAGCCTATCAATCTCTCCCCTTAGCCTTTTAACCTCCTCCCAATTGTTAGAGACACCCCCCATTATTGAGAACCTTCTGTAGCTTGACCTTCAATTTAGAAATCTCCACTACTGCATTCTTAAAGTAGCTCTATGCCAAGTCATAAGGGATTTCTTGCAATTATTAGCTTTGTGAGAGAATCTATTCCAGCACCCTTTTGATGTAAGAGGGCAATACCAACCTTCAGCAACAATTCTCCTACAATTCTCTTGTTCCTCCCAAAATCTTTCATATCTAAAATACTGAGGCTTCTATAAGAACTGATTATAGGAAGGACAACACCCACAACATGAGGATACATAGCTCTCCAGCCCTAGTTTACAATCACCCTATCAATCTTCTGTAATGTGACAATACCATCTCTTGGGTTGCTTGTCCAAGTGAACTTGTTCCCCTTAAGATCCATATCCAGCAGACCAGTTGCATTAAGAAAATCTCTGAACAAGGCAATTCTGATAGGAGCAATTGGTCTTAATCCCTCCTTTTCAGTTATAGAATTCATCTCATTGAAATCCCCCAAAGAACACCAGGGACCATCCCTTCTAGGCATAAGCTTCTCCAGCTTTCCCCATAATATTCTCCTTTGAATAAAATAAGGGTTACCATAGACAAAAGTATGAATAAAGTTTTTACGTGAGGAAATAACCTGAATTTCCACTGAGTTATTCCAGAAGAGCCCTAAACCCCCAGAGGTGCTAAGGGCAGGGACACGATCAACACAATCAACATGTTCCTTTTAGGCTCTAGTCTCCATTAGGAACAAAATGACCGGCTTTTGACCCTTCATAAGGTCTTGAAGCTCTCTACTTGTTGTGGCAGCCACCAGGCCACAACAATTCCAGTTGATGATGGCCATTGAGGCTTTGGGGGGCATGTTTAGGCTCGCCTCCTCAGCTTTGTTAGCGAAACTTGCCAAAAACATTTGGTGAACTATCTTGCTCAATTTGATGCTGAGAATCCATCAGAAACCTCTGCTTTTTCACCCTTGAGTTCTCTTCATCCTTATCATGGTTAGAGCTATCATCTTCATTTCTTCTTTTTCTCAAACTCATACCAGAGACCAAGCTAAGGGCCAGTGAGCATTCCTCATTCTCATTAATCTGGATTTGGTTGTTATCTGTATCAGCTTATTCTTCTTCTGGAAATTCTACTCTGTACTCATTTCTTTCTAGTTCTTTTCTCTGTTCCCTCCACTCTCCATGACAGATTGCTGAGACATTCTGTGTTGGTGTTTTTGTTGATTCTGGCCTCAGAGTGCTTCCTTCTACATTATCTTGTTGGGATAATTGGCCAATCGTAGGTATTTTAATCATTACATCTGGTATTATCCTTCCTTCTTATGGTTCACCTCCTTTATTCCTCTGCATAGCTTCCAATTCAAACTTATATACCCTTGTAGACACTGTAACCTTAGGCAACTGGCTGTTTAGAAGGTGGCTATTGTTTCTGTTAATCCAAATACCTCCAAACAATGATCTTTCCGTTTCATTCTGAATCTCCCAAGGAATAGAGCTAAAATTAAGATCAGGGACATGGATATTACCTTGGGCTTGAGTAGGCCTTTCAAGAGGTTGATTAGCCTGTTTTACTGCTAGATCATGATAGTGCTTTCTAAGACGTTCTTCTTCAGTAGCATTAGTAGGTTCTTTAGGGGTTGTTGGAGGAGCTTCCTTCTTCCCTTGGTACTTTTCCTCTACAGAGGAGCGTGCTACATTGGGTTGCTTTTTTGAGCTCTAATTGATGAGGAAATCTCCCAAGAAGTCACAAAAACCACTAGTTCACTTTTTGGTAGATAAACAACCTTAGTCTGCATCAACATAGGCAGACAGCTTGAGTGATGAATTTGAAGTGAAAAGGATGCACTTGCCCGATGTTTCCTTGATGTATTGCAGTAAATGATGGACTCAACAAGGTGAGGAGAGTGAGGGTGCTTCATGTGTTGACTTAACTTATTCACTAAAAAGATGATGCCAGGTCTAGAAATAGTCAAGTACATTAATATCCCTATAAGGCGCATGTTTTTCAAGGGGTGTACCATCAGTGTCATTGAGATGAACGTTTGGATCCATTGGGTAGCAGAAAGGTTTGGCTGCTAAAAAACCAGTGTCTTGTAGGAGCTGGACATTATATTTATGTTGACATAAGTGGATACCCTTAGGTGAGGTAGTAATTTCAAGGCCCACGATATATTTGAAGTTTGCCTAAGATTTTCAACTTGAAATGTTTTTCATGTAGTTTTTGTGTTTGTTGTAAAAGTAGAAGATTCAAGCTAGCTAAGATAATTCATCTACATAGACTAAGAGGACAACTAGAGAGGTTCCTTGGCCCTTTGTGAAGAGAGAGTAATCAACTTCACATTTTTGGAACCCATTTGCATATAGAAGGTTTGAAACCATTATCTGGATGCTTGTATAAGTCCATATGGATATTTCGTAAGTTTGCATACTTGATTCTCCCCCTTGGTGGGATAACCTTAAGGGAGTTTCATATACAATTTTTTATCCAAGGTACCATTCAAGAAAGCATTGTTGACATCCAACTGAAGTAATTGCCAATAAGACTGAGCTGCAACAGCAAGCCGGATTCTGTCTGTAGTTAACTTTGTTACTTGAGATAAGGTGTCTAGGAAGTCAATTCCATCTTGTTTAGTGTAGCCATTTTCTCCTAAACAAACCTTGTATCTATCTAGGGATCCATCTGACTTGTATTTGACTTTGTATATCCATTTGCACCCTATGTCCTTTTTTCCTAATGGGAGAGATTGCAAGGTCAAAGTATTATTGGATTTTAGGGCTGCAAGTTCCTCTCATATAGCTTGTTGCCAATGAAGATACTTAACAGCATCATGGTAAAATTGTGGCTCATAGATGTGTGACACTTGCCTGACAAAGGTTTTATAGGGCATGGAAAGGTTGTCATATATTACGTGATCTTGAACAAGGTATGTGGCTTGTGTTGTATAGTCTTGTAAGTAGCTTGGTGAATTTCTTGGTCTGCTGGACCTTCTAAGGGGTATTTCTGGTTGCCCAGTTATGGTTTGTTGATCTTAGGATGGCATAGGTATGTTGGCAGCTATATCTTGAGGTGGTGCATGCATTGTTAAGTTCTCAACAAGTGGAATGGGTTGTGGTGCAGCAGAGGAATTGTAGTAGTATCATCCAAAGGAAGAGGAAGGATGGTTTCAATAGGGGGTCTAATATAGGAGTTGATGTGGGAGAGGTCTAAAAAGTAAATACATGCTCATGGAACACAACATCCCTAGAAATGAGGATATTCCTAGTGATGGTTTCATAAAGCTAGCCTATTTCCTTTACAACCTGTAGGATATCCAAGAAAGACACATGGAGAGGATCTAGGACTGAACTTAGTTTTGAATTGGGGTATGGTTGCTTCATAGCAAAGGCATCCAAGGTATGATGGAAGGTGTTTTGGCATAAAGCTTTTCATAAGGGGATAAATTTTGTATGATAGGTGAGGGTAATCTATCGATAATGTAAGTCGCAATGACTATGCAATCTCCCCAAAAGGAAATAGACTTTGGATTGGAAAAGCAAACCCTTGCTACATTGAGAAAGTGTTGATGTTTCCTTTCAACTACAAAATTCTGCTCTGGTCTGTAAGGACAACAAAGTTTATGAGTGGCTTCATGTTCCTACAAACCTCAACCAAAGATAGTTCTTTTGAATTGTTGGTCCTTATGCCTTTGACAGTTTTATCAAATTGAGCCTTGATAAAAGCAAAGAATTGCTTAATTTTGAAAGGTGCTTTCTGTGTTAGCATATGTATCCATGTACATCTACTGCAATCATCTACCACAGTTAAGATAGATTGTCATAGTGGGTGTGGAAAAAGACCCCAAACATCACCATGGACAAGATCAAAAGGATTGGAACAAAGATTATTGTGAGAAACAAAGGTTAAACTTTTTTGTTTAGCTAAGGGACATACATGATAGTCATGACTAATGTATGAATTTGAACGATCAATGGATTCTTTACTACTAATCAATTTCAGAATTTCGTTACACAAATGACCTAACCTATTGTGCCATAAGTGTACTTTATTAGAGAAACCAGTTGTGTGTGATACAACATTGGAAATATAAGGAACATATGGTGATAGTGTGTGAGTGACTTGACCATTGTAGGAATCCTTGATGAGGAGGAACAATCCATTGTGCAGGAGGAGTGGCAACAAGCTTGCCTTTCTTGGATTCCGGTGTGTAACCAGGTGGATACCCATGTAGTTTGTAGTACTTATCATTCACATGTCCAACAAATCCACAATGTGCACAAAAACGTTTACTCTGCTTATGCTTGTTTGCATCAGCTTGCACAACAAACACCTGGGGTGCCTCTGCAAGCGCTTGTGCAATGGTTGCACCTATCTCTTTTTGAGTCTCATCTTGAGTCAGTATTGCTAAGACTTGGTTGATAGAAGACATAGGGGTAATCAACAAGATTTGACCCAAGCATGTGCATTGGTTTTACCCAAACCCATGAGAAAATTCATTACATACTCTTGTTGGTAATGCTTGATAAAGGGATCAACTCCACCATAACTGCAAGTGTAAATTTGTGTATATTCACCAAGTTCTTCCCAACGCGCTTTGAACTTGGTGTAGTATGCATTGAATGAAAGTGCACCTTGATTGAGGTAAGCATCGATTGCTTCAATTGAGAGATCCTAGGGCCATTATTTTGTTGAAACCGCAATTGCAAATCACTCCAAATTGCAACTGCATAATTGGAGTAGATAACACTTGTGGCGATTTTTGTATTATCAGAATTGAGGATCCATCAGGAGATGATGATTCATCAGGTTGTGGAATCGAACCATCCACAAAACCTAATTGGTTCTTTCCTGAGAAGGAAAATTCCATCGCATGCCTCCATGTGCAGTAATTGTTACCACCGATATGTTTAGTAACAAGTACAAGCCCAGGGTGAGTGGAATGAGGGAGATAGAAAGGATTTACCAAGTTCTCCATTGAAGAAAATAGAGAAGAGGATCATTTTGCAGAAGAAAATGAAGAACACGAAAATGCGAAGACACAGAACGTTGGGGAATCGCAAGGAGGAAGATGACGAACTCAGAGAGAGAATCACACAAGGATTCATAATTCTTCTGATACCATATTAGAGCTTACGCGAGATGGAAATGGAATTCATCATTTCACGCAAGAGATGAATCTTGAATTTTGAGCCTCAAATTTTTTTGTCACCAAGGGGATAGTCGTATAGTTTGAAGCACTTTTCCTTTGTGTGGTCAATGATGCACAATGAGCACATGTGAGGCAATCTTTCTTGAGATATTTTCACTTGTAGCAGGGATTTCCCTAGATAGCATAAGCTATTTGAGAATCAGATGGGTTAATGGTGGCTACTACCTCTTGTTATCTCTCATCTTGAGATACTAATACAGAGACTCGACTAATTAAGAGTAAAGGATCCATAAATAGGATTTGACCTCAGACGACAATATCTATGATTTTGTAAGAGTTGCACTGAGAAATCAATGGAACAGTAAAATGGGCACCCAAATTCATAAACTCGCTCTATGCTAGCATAGAAGGAAATGAAATACAATAATTGATTGAACAAAAAGATTGAGAGTAAATATGGTACAATATTCCTTTTGGATTACAGGTAGGGAGACTGTGAGTTGAGCTACATAGAAATTCAAAGAGAAGAAGAACGTGTGAGGGAGAATGAGAGAGTATTCAATTTATCATTGCCTTCCTCTTTCCAGTGCTCTCTCTCCCATCACATACTCTTCATACATTTTGTTAGGACTTTTCTCTCTATTCACTACAAGAAAATAGGTGTTTATACCGCCAGGCAAAGGTCGTCGGTAATCACCAGTTTCCGACGGATTACCGAAAATGTCGCAACCGTCAGAGGGTTGCGGGTCGGAAACACGTACCGAAGGGTAAAAGGAGTCCATCGATAATTAGCGACAACTACAAAAGGTCTTGTCCGTCGGTAACTAGCGGCGACTTTTATGCCACCCATCACACGTTACACAGGTACCCGCAGGCAAGTTCGTCAGTAATTACCAGTATAATTAATTTTTTCGTTTCTATTTCAACCTATTTACTATCGAACCTTTTTTCTAATTTTTCTGGAAATCAAAAAGCAATTTAAACTAAACCATTCATCGAAAAAATATATAAAACCATACAAAATTATATAAAATGTGGTGGAAGTCTAATGGTAGTACTGCTACGTCGCGCAAGCAAGGGAGGAGCTCTGGTGGTGCTGTAATGCAGTGGTCCAGTGCGGTGGTGAGAGAGGGGAGAAGACAAAAATAAGAGAAGATGAGACAAGTAGCGAGGGAGGTCAGTGGTGATGTTATAGTAGGAGGCAACGACGAAGGAGCTCTAGTGATGGCACAGTGGTGCTGCAACGTAGTGGTCCGACACGGTGGTGCGAGATGATGGGAGAGGTGAGAAAAGAGAGAAAATGGGTAGAAGAAAAGAGAAGTCAATTCTTTGTCTTCGCTGGAGTGAGTTAATTAAAACTTATAGACAGACTTTGTCGTTGGTAATAAAGTAGACTTACTTTGTTACCAACGTGCAAGGCCGTTAGAACATTTTAACGATTATATTTTCTTTTATACCGACGGGCAAAGTCGGTGGTAACCCAAAATCTTCTATATTCTTAACTTACCTACGACTAGGTCTGTCAGTAATTTTCTTGGTAATTGATCAGCCATCCTTTTTCTTAATTAACCGACAACCATGTTCGTCGGTTACCCTAGATTTAGAGACGAGGTCGTGGTTTTTTTTTGATGAGGTCGTGATTCGTCAGTAATAATCTATCGATAATGAGCAGTTTTCTTGTAGTGGTTGATCCTTCTTAAACAATTTATCATTCACAGAAGATCGACCATTCACTAGTGCAGAAAAGGCTTTTGGAATCGGTTGTTCGGCACATTTGGAATCGGTTATTGGCCGATTCCAAATGTGCCGATTCTAAATGTAGGGACATGTTGAATCGGTTAAATAATCGATTCAAAATGTGACATTTTAAATCGGTTAGATAAACAACCGATTTTAAATGTACTAAAGAAAGACATTTAAAATCGGTTCTTTAGATAACCGATTAGAAATGTCACCTTTTTTAAAAAAAAAAATTTAACATGTCTACACTTTCGTTGTAATCTCTCTTTCTACAACTGAATGGTAAAACACAATACTAACAGAATGCGAAAACAGAATTAAAAAAATAGAATTGAATTATAACTATGATTAAGTGTCTAATATGGAGGGTCAAAAGAAAAGATATTGTACACAATGAATACATTAAGTATTAATAAAACAGGACTCAAAAAAGCAGCAGCCAGTTCCTAAACACTGCGCCTGTAACACCCCGTTTCTATTCCTTAATTTGTACATCATTATCAGAGTACTTACGTTTTCAAAAATAATAATTTAATTAGTAGAAAAGAAATGTCACCTTCTTCATTGATAAAACTCATCGACTACGCCATTAACATTTGTGTAAAAACGCATTCGTCACCAAAAGTCGAACTTCAAAATATCTCATCACAGCGGAAATAGCGACAACTCACCAAAATCGCTCAAACACGTCTCAAACATCAATAAAATTATTAAAACAGTTAATTAAATAAGTCATCAACTTCAACCCCGCCCCCTAGGTGTTACAATATCAGAGAGCGACTCAAAACATCTCAACAGCTATAAAGGAAGGCAGCATGTCCTTCAATCGGAGTCACCTGCAGCGTTGCCACAATAGAGCAACATTCCAAGCAGAAGGGGTGAGAATTTTCAACAAAATATAATTAAGCATACAGTAGAGTAATATGAGCAACCATCATACAACATCATCATTAATATCAACTTCGCCGTCATTACACACAACTCCATAATTCACAATTCACATCACCCGTCATAAAAATAATGTATGCGTATGCAAATGCAACCCACACCTGGGCATATGCATGATGGTACCATACTCGTCATAATAAGCCACTATGGGCACACCGTCACTGTTTTCTCGTCATAAATAAGCCACTATGGGCACACCGTCACTAAGAGGCCGAAGCCTATTCGTCATAAGATGCACATGCTATGAGACACTATGGACACATGTGCAATCACCAAAATTCGCTCACCCGGAATACTCGTCATCACCACCATAAGACACTCATAGAGTGTATTCATCATAGTCACCATATTAATATCACAACTCTTCATAAACAATCACATTCAAAAAATTTAAGTAACAACCTAGTTAAATTTTCGAAATAACATTTTAAATTTTTGGATAAACATTTCAATGTCATACTTAGGAAGCACCACAATTAATACTTGAGACGGACATCTCATTCTCCAAGTGGAAGAAACCTCACATTTTTAACCGGAAAAGTAGTAATAGTATCAAAGTCACATTTACACGCTCTTTTCTTTTACAAAGTACCGGAATTCGGTTAGTAAGCGGCAACAAATCGAAGCTGGAAAACAGTGGCATTTTATGCGCAAAAACAGTAGCATTTTGACATCATATTGAAGCTGAAAAACAGTAGCATTTATGCGCAAAAACAGTAGCATTTTGACATCATATTGAAGCTGAAAAACAGTAGCATTTATGCGCAAAAACAGTAGCATCTTGACATCAAATTGAAGCTGAAAAACAGTAGCAATTATGCGCAAAAACAGGAATTTTTTATAGGCTGAAACAGCAGCAAAACAGCAACTTTAAATTGCCAAAACAGCAGAATTTTATTGGTAAAAACAGCAACATGACAGCAGCAATTTATTGAAAAAAAAACAGCAACATTTTATTGGTGCAAACTGCAACATTTTATTGACAGCAAACAGCATGATTAAATACAGCAACATTAATATATAATTGACAGCAACAGCATAATTAAAATACAGCAACAGCAACACATAATTGACAGCAACAGCACCAAAAAAATTCTGCAACAGCACTACATAATTGACAGCAAACAGCACCAAAAATTCTGCAACAGCAATACATTAATTCCGCACACAGCAACAACTTATTTGACTAACAGCAACATAATTCGAAGTTCATCTTTTTCCTATCATAGGGGCAATTCGCAATTCATCTCCTCACATCATAAGGAATTTCGCATATCAACACAACAATTCGATCCATTACTCCTCTTAATATATATAAGTTGCGAATTCAACTACTCCCAAAAAACCCACAAACCCTCCATATATTCAATTATATTAAATTGGAAACGCTCACCCTTACCTCGAATTTTGTATGCTCGAAACCACGATGAATGCGTCACGTGCAAAGCTCCGCAACACGACGAGCCAAGGTCACCAAAAATATGCAGCAGCCCCCTTCTTCCTCTTCTAACCAATTCGCATCCATCACCAAAATTCATGGGGAAAAAATCGCAACATGGAAAAAGGAAGGGTTTGAGACCACTACTTAGAAGAATTAAATAATTGGAAGAGAAGGATCAAGGCACTTACCCAAAGCCAAGATGAAAATCTTCTTGCTGGAAGTCGCAAATTCCACTTCTCCTCTCACTCTCAGTTTGCGCTAATTCCCTTTCTTTTTGGTCTTCAAGCTCTTCTTCTCTCCTTGCTGTTTACGGCTCACACACTCACAAGCTCTCCAAGGTTTTTCTTAGTATTATATCTTTTGTAACACCCAAGTGAATAACCCTAATTTAATCCCTATTAGCGCATGGGTCCTGATGTTGGATCATGGGCTTATTCACTTAAGCTCTAGCCTTCTACATGAATCACATGCCACGCCCTGAATCAAACAAAACAAGCCCACTAATTATTTTCTAATTCTAATTAAATCACTAAATAAAATAAATCCCTAATAATTTAATCAAATAAATTAATTAAATTATTTTGGGTGTTACAACTCTCCCCCACTTAGAGAATTTCGTCCTCGAAATTACCTGAATCAAATAACTCTGGATAAGCTTCCTTCATCTTACTTTCCAATTCCCACGTCATGCTCTCGCCCACGGCTCCCAACCAAACTACTTTCACTAAATTAATCTCCTTGCCTCTTAACACTTTTACTTCACGGTCGGCAATTCTAACTGGCATAGTCTCCACGGTGAGATTGTCCCGCACCTCAACATCATCTAGTTGAATCACATGAGACGGATCCGCAACATACTTCCGAAGCTGCGACACGTGAAACACGTCGTGCAAGTTTGAAAGGTTAGGTGGTAAGGCCACCCGATATGCAACATTTCCAACTCTCTCCGTAATCTGATACGGCCCGATGAATCGAGGAGTCAACTTTTTAGATTTCAGTGCTCGACCAACACCAGTCATAGGCGTGACCCTTAAGAACACGTGGTCACCGGCTTCAAATTCTAAATCTTTCCTTCTCTTATCATGGTAGCTCTTCTGCCGACTCTGCGACGCTTTCATTTTCTCCCTGATCATCTTTACCTTCTCAGTAGTCTCTCTGACTAGCTCAGGTCCAAGTACTAAACTTTCCCCAGTTTCGTACCAACACACCGGAGTCCTACACCTCCGGCCATACAACGCCTCAAACGGCGCCATTCCGATACTGGAATGATAACTGTTGTTGTAGGTGAACTCAATTAACGGGAGATGAGTATCCCACGCACCTCCCTGCTCTAGCACACATGACCTCAACAGGTCTTCCAATGATTGGATTGTCCTTTCTGTCTGCCCATCAGTCTGAGGATGATAAGCTGAACTCAACCTCAATTTCGACCCCAACTCTTTCTGTAAACTACTCCAAAACTCCGAAGTGAACCTTGGGTCCCTATCAGACACAATGCACAAAGGAACCCCATGCAGCTTCACAATCACCTGAATGTAGATTTCAGCCAATCTAGACACTGGATACTTAATGCCGATAGGAATAAAATGAGCCGACTTCGTCAATCTATCCACAACCACCCAAATTGAATCATGCCCTCTCACCGTATTGGGTAACCTGGTCACAAAATCCATGGAGATACTATCCCACTTCCACTCTGGAACATTCAACGGTTGCATCATCCCCGCAGGCTTCTGATGCTCGACTTTCGATTTCTGACAGGTCAAACACGAATACACAAACTGCGCCACATCGCGCTTCAACCCAGGCCACCAGAACATCTTCTTCAGATCTTGGTACATCTTTGTCGCTCCAGGATGGATACTCAACTTACTCTTATGCCCTTCCTCAAGAATTGCCTTTCTCATCTCCTCATCTTCGGGAACACAAATTCTCCCACGATACCTCAATACATTTTGCGTATCTATCACGAAGTCTTCATTCTCAGACTGACCGATCCCACTCATCAGATCAACTAATTTCACATCTAATTTCTGCGCCTCTCGGATACTTGTCATAAAATCATTGCCAATTTTCAACATACCTAACCTGACACTCTGAGGCGTAACTTCACACACTAAACTCATGTCCCTGAACTGCTCAATTAACTCAAGCTCTCTAGCCATCAATGCCGACATGTGCAAGGTCTTCCGACTCAGCGCATCCGCAACCACATTCGCTTTTCCCGGGTGATAACTCAATTCAAAATCATAATCTTTCAATAGTTCTAACCACCGGCGCTGCCTCATATTCAATTCTTTCTGGTCAAACAGATACCGTAGACTCTTGTGATCACTGAACACCTCAAATCTCGATCCATACAAGTAATGCCTCCAAATTTTTAATGTGAATACCACAGCAGCAAGTTCTAAGTCGTGAGTAGGGTAATTCTTTTCATGAATTCTCAATTGCCTGGACGCATAAGCGATCAATTTCCCATTCTGCATAAGCACACCACCCAATCCCATCTTAGACGCATCACAATAAACCACAAACGGTTCAACCGGATTAGGCAGGGTCAACACTGGAGACGTAGTCAACCTCTTCTTCAGCTCATTGAAACTTTCTTCACATCGGTCATTCCAAACAAAGGCCCTACCCTTGCAGGTCAATTGAGTCAATGGCAGAGCCAACTTCGAGAACCCCTCAATAAACCTTCTATAATAGCCAGCCAATCCCAGAAAACTCCTGATTTCAGTAACTGACTTTGGAGACTCCCACTGCAACACTGCATCAACTTTGGAAGGATCCACCGCAATTCCCTCACTAGAAATCACGTGACCGAGGAAACTGACTTCTTTCAACCAAAACTCACACTTGGACAGCTTCGCATACAACTTTCGATCCTTCAGAATTTCTAACACCAGCCTCAGATGTTCCGCATGCTCCTCTTCTGACCTAGAGTAAATCAGAATGTCATCAATGAAAACTACCACAAACTTATCCAAGTACTCACGGAAGATTTGGTTCATGTACCCGATAAATACCCCCGGCGCATTAGTCACACCGAAAGGCATAACGGAATACTCATAGTGCCCATATCTTGTCCTAAATGCCGTCTTCTGGACATCTTCATCCTTGACCTTGATCTGATGATAACCAGACCTTAAGTCAATCTTGCTAAATACTTTAGCACCCACTAACTGATCCATCAAGTCATCAATTCTTGGCAACGGATACTTGTTCTTGATTGTAACTTTATTTAACTGCCGATAGTCTACGCACAACCTCATACTACCGTCTTTCTTTTTCACTAGCAACACTGGAGCTCCCCAAGGTGACACACTCGGTCTTACAAACTTCTTTTCTAATAAATCTTCAAGCTGTTTTTTCAATTCTGCCAACTCAGATGCCGATATCCTATATGGCGCCATAGACACAGGCTTAGTGCCGGGAACCAGGTCAATAGCAAACTCCACCTCTCTCTCTGGTGGTACATCCGGAATCTCGTCAGGGAACACCTCAGAAAACTCACGCACTACCGGCAACACATCAATCTCCGCTTGGCTCTCAGCAGACAACGACGCCAACAGAGAAAACAGCTGAACCTCTTCTCTCATCACTCTATGCAGCTGACCCGCAGATAACAGACCAGACTCCCCTTCAGGCGACTCAAAACTCACGGACCTCTCTCGACAGTTGATATGGACATGGTTATCAACTAACCAGTCCATACCCAGAATGACATCCATTCCACTCAGCGGCAAACAGATCAAATCAATTAAGAATTCTCTACCATATACTGATACAGGACATTTGGCACAAACAACGGAGGTAGTCACCGAACCCTTAGCTGGAGTGTCGATGACCATCTCCCTCAACATATCAGATAAAACAAGGCTTAACTTCTCAACACATGCAGCAGCAATAAAACTATGGGTAGCACCAGTATCAACAATAACAACAAGAGGAAAATTATTGATATAGCACGTACCTCGAATCTCGTTCACTACATCAGACTCAGCCAGAGCGAACACCTTTCCAAAGGACTTCTCCTTCTTGGGTTTCGAACACTGTGTACTAACATGACCACTCTCCCCGCAGTTGAAACATACCACTTCTTTCTTATCACATCCGGAAGATATATGCCCCTCTTTTCCACACCGATAACATCTCTTCTTATCCCCGCTTGGGCAATCTGGACTTTTATGACCCACTTTCCCGCACGAGTAACAAGTAACACTGGCTGCAGCATCTCCCCCACTTCGCTTAGGCCCACCAACAAACTTACCCTTGCCCTTACCAGCAGGCGCCTCATATGGCTTACCACGACTTGAGAAATTCTTTTGTTTTTCTTTCATGACTCTGGAGAAGGCATTATTGTCCTCCTCAAAAATCCTGGCGCTATTAACCAACAATGGAAACACACGAATCTGCTGGTACCCTATGGCCCTCTTAATGTCAGCACGCAATCCATTTTCAAATTTGATGCATTTGGAGAACTCCGCACCCTCTCTATCATAATGAGGGTAAAACTTAGACAGCTCAGTAAATTTTGCAGCATACTCGGTTACAGTCATGTTACCTTGTTCAAGTCTTAGAAACTCAACCTCCTTCTTCCCGCGGACATCCTCCGGGTAGTACTTTCTCTTGAATTCTCTCTCAAACACAGCCCAGGTAATCCCCTCATTGGCAGCCGTCAACCCCTGACTAGTCGTCCTCCACCAATCATAAGCCTCTTTCTTCAACATATGTGTGCCAGAGCGAACCTTCTGAGCATCGGTGCAATCCATAACGCGGAAGATCTGCTCCATCTCACTTAGCCACTCGAGGGCTCAATCAGGATTATACCCGCCTTCAAAAGCAGGAGGGTTCTCACGCTGGAATGTAGCCAAACTACGCGTCCCATCACCAATAGCATTGGGTATGTTACGCACAACTCCAGCTATAGCCTGCAAAGCGGCAGCAAGTGCAGCATCGTTCCGTCCTGCCATTCTAGTACTGCAACAGAGAACAAAATTTAGATACGAGTAACAAAATTCAAATGTTACTCAACTTGACAACTCGACCACCGGCCGGACAGACCGAACTGCTCTGATACCACTAATGTAACACCCCGTTTCTATTCCTTAATTTGTACATCATTATCAGAGTACTTACGTTTTCAAAAATAATAATTTAATTAGTAGAAAAGAAATGTCACCTTCTTCATTGATAAAACTCATCGACTACGCCATTAACATTTGTGTAAAAACGCATTCGTCACCAAAAGTCGAACTTCAAAATATCTCATCACAGCGGAAATAGCGACAACTCACCAAAATCGCTCAAACACGTCTCAAACATCAATAAAATTATTAAAACAGTTAATTAAATAAGTCATCAACTTCAACCCCGCCCCCTAGGTGTTACAATATCAGAGAGCGACTCAAAACATCTCAACAGCTATAAAGGAAGGCAGCATGTCCTTCAATCGGAGTCACCTGCAGCGTTGCCACAATAGAGCAACATTCCAAGCAGAAGGGGTGAGAATTTTCAACAAAATATAATTAAGCATACAGTAGAGTAATATGAGCAACCATCATACAACATCATCATTAATATCAACTTCGCCGTCATTACACACAACTCCATAATTCACAATTCACATCACCCGTCATAAAAATAATGTATGCGTATGCAAATGCAACCCACACCTGGGCATATGCATGATGGTACCATACTCGTCATAATAAGCCACTATGGGCACACCGTCACTGTTTTCTCGTCATAAATAAGCCACTATGGGCACACCGTCACTAAGAGGCCGAAGCCTATTCGTCATAAGATGCACATGCTATGAGACACTATGGACACATGTGCAATCACCAAAATTCGCTCACCCGGAATACTCGTCATCACCACCATAAGACACTCATAGAGTGTATTCATCATAGTCACCATATTAATATCACAACTCTTCATAAACAATCACATTCAAAAAATTTAAGTAACAACCTAGTTAAATTTTCGAAATAACATTTTAAATTTTTGGATAAACATTTCAATGTCATACTTAGGAAGCACCACAATTAATACTTGAGAAGGACATCTCATTCTCCAAGTGGAAGAAACCTCACATTTTTAACCGGAAAAGTAGTAATAGTATCAAAGTCACATTTACACGCTCTTTTCTTTTACAAAGTACCGGAACTCGGTTAGTAAGCGGCAACAAATCGAAGCTGGAAAACAGTGGCATTTTATGCGCAAAAACAGTAGCATTTTGACATCATATTGAAGCTGAAAAACAGTAGCATTTATGCGCAAAAACAGTAGCATTTTGACATCATATTGAAGCTGAAAAACAGTAGCATTTATGCGCAAAAACAGTAGCATCTTGACATCAAATTGAAGCTGAAAAACAGTAGCAATTATGCGCAAAAACAGTAATTTTTTATAGGCTGAAACAGCAGCAAAACAGCAACTTTAAATTGCCAAAACAACAGAATTTTATTGGTAAAAACAGCAACATGACAGCAGCAATTTATTGAAAAAAAAAACAGCAACATTTTATTGGTGCAAACTGCAACATTTTATTGACAGCAAACAGCATGATTAAATACAGCAACATTAATATATAATTGACAGCAACAGCATAATTAAAATACAGCAACAGCAACACATAATTGACAGCAACAGCACCAAAAAAATTCTGCAACAGCACTACATAATTGACAGCAAACAGCACCAAAAATTCTGCAACAACAATACATTAATTCCGCACACAGCAACAACTTATTTGACTAACAGCAACATAATTCGAAGTTCATCTTTTTCCTATCATAGGGGCAATTCGCAATTCATCTCCTCACATCATAAGGAATTTCGCATATCAACACAACAATTCGATCCATTACTCCTCTTAATATATATAAGTTGCGAATTCAACTACTCCCAAAAAACCCACAAACCCTCCATATATTCAATTATATTAAATTGGAAACGCTCACCCTTACCTCGAATTTTGTATGCCCGAAACCACGATGAATGCGTCACGTGCAAAGCTCCGCAACACGACGAGCCAAGGTCACCAAAAATATGCAGCAGCCCCCTTCTTCCTCTTCTAACCAATTCGCATCCATCACCAAAATTCATGGGGAAAAAATCGCAACATGGAAAAAGGAAGGGTTTGAGACCACTACTTAGAAGAATTAAATAATTGGAAGAGAAGGATCAAGGCACTTACCCAAAGCCAAGATGAAAATCTTCTTGCTGGAAGTCGCAAATTCCACTTCTCCTCTCACTCTCAGTTTGCGCTAATTCCCTTTCTTTTTGGTCTTCAAGCTCTTCTTCTCTCCTTGCTGTTTACGGCTCACACACTCACAAGCTCTCCAAGGTTTTTCTTAGTATTATATCTTTTGTAACACCCAAGTGAATAACCCTAATTTAATCCCTATTAGCGCATGGGTCCTGATATTGGATCATGGGCTTATTCACTTAAGCTCTAGCCTTCTACATGAATCACATGCCACGCCCTGAATCAAACAAAACAAGCCCACTAATTATTTTCTAATTCTAATTAAATCACTAAATAAAATAAATCCCTAATAATTTAATCAAATAAATTAATTAAATTATTTTGGGTGTTACAGCGCCAAGATCCAGCTATCAGCATTCCTCTCCAAAGTGCCATCAGGAGTTGAACAAGCCACTTGCAAACCCTCTGAAAAAAGTTGATATTAATTAGTTTACTAAGTATAAAAAACTTTCAAATGGGAACAGATATCATTTACGCCATGTTTGGAAACAAAAGGAGTTGCTGCAAGAAAGACCAACCTCTTCAGGAAAATGAATAGCATTAGCCTTCTTAATGGCTTCAGACCTGTATAGCAAAGAAATTATAGAGGGATTATATAATCAGCATTTAAAGCACAGAAATGTTTCAGATGTTCTGAGTTCCTCAAATATTCAAATGTTATGAGAATCACAACTTACATATCTCCTCCTTCACAATAGCCAATGACGATACATACAAAACAACCCTGAAAGTGAAGGTAACAGTTCTCAAATTTCAGAATTACAAACTAATCAAGAACTATAAACCCAAATACCATTTTACAAAAGGAGCTCCCACCATCAGTAGCTTCTTTAGTATGATAAAAAACCAGCATTTGTAAAGTAGCAAGTGAATAACAAATCATTTAATTTTACAAGTCCAGAATATGTCACTTTTTTCTCAACATAAGCCAAAATTTAGACTCTTGGAAATCTAGCAGACAAGAACACAACATAAAAAGAGAAAGCAACAAGTAGCTCAACACTAAAGGGATTTTGAACTTTAGAGATAAGCTCCATCTGCAAAACAAGGAGTCAACAAAGCATTTTAGAATACACGCGCGCACTCTAACTGACCACCACACACGCGCGCGCGCCGCCGCCGCCGTCCGACCGGCCGGGCCGGGCTCGGGTTTGGACTTGGGCTGTGAGGTGTAAAGTATTTTTTTTTTTGAAATTAATTAAACTTTTATTTTATTTTTTTGGAACGTGCTTGTCCAGATTCATTGAACCGACCAGATACGACGAACGCTATCTGATAGAGCTGTTGCGGATTGCGCTCCAAGTCAGCTCGAAATTCGCGCAACAACTCGCGCAAGTTGGCTCCGTTCCAATCTGAATTGCGCTCCAAGTCAGTTGTTAGTGGAGCCTAAAATCGTGCCTTGACTTGCGCACAAAGCAGTGGCTGAAGCCTATGAAAAGGCTCTTCCCTCACTTGACGAAATCAGATCAAAAAAACCGCAAACTCTCCTCGAAAATTCTCTTCTCTCTAAAATTCGTGACTGGCCTACGAGCCATATTCTTCTTCTTCTTCTTTTCTGAGAGTGGCCTACGAGCCATATTCCCGAGTGGTTATAAACCATATTCAGAGGTGTATATCTCGAGCGATTACTGACTGTGCAGTCATAATCGTAACTGGGCTGTTTTATCCTGGGGGCGTCGTGGTTGATAGTCTGCTTGCACCATCGAGCAGTGCCACGAAACGTCTTAAAGAGAGCGACCTAGTCCGCGACTCATCCCAGTAATTTCTTCGGTATAATTTCGAAAACACTGAAACAACAGATCTGATCGAGAAAATCCATAGCAACCAAAATGCCAAAATGCACACGTTGATATGACTGGATCAGAGCTAGATGAACCCACAACAACCAAAACGCAGAAAACACAATCGAGACTACCGGCGTGGAGATCAGGAAAGCATCATCCTCACATTTCTCGCACAATACACCAAATATGGAAGGAAACCCAGAAAGCGACAACCTCGATTGCAGAACCCGCGAGCAAAACGCCAGATCGCCCATGGCAGACCAGAAGTACGGCACCGACGACGTCTCAGAGGGCGGAGTGAGAAGATGCCACCTCACGATGCCGCAACGAGAACCCAGGACCCTAGATGAACCTCCTCAACGCGAGGAACCAAAAGAAAGGAGAAGGCAGAGGAAGGTGGTGGAGGGAGGAGACGTGGGGACGAAACAAAAGGGAAGAGGGATGAGAAAAGGTGAGAGGCTTGATTGATAGAGGTGAGCGTGAATGCGAATAGAGAGGCGTGAAGATTAAGGGTTTTTTTAGTGAAAAAAGACTTTAATAATCGGGTATCTACAAAACCGATTCTAAATAAACACTTTCCTAATCAGTTGTTTACAAAACCGATTCCAAATGTCTAAATATGCACATTTTGAATCGGTTGTTTCAACAACCGATTCAAAATGTATCAAAAAGTCTCTCAAACATTCATTTAATTGCAAAATTGCCACCGCGCCTACATTTGGAATCGGTTATCCAAACAACCGATTCCCATCGGTCATGTGTTCTCTCAGCTGGTTGACAATATTGATTCATACTTTCTTCATCCTTTAAATAATCCAGGTTTAACTATGGTTTCAACTCATTCGTAGTATCAATTCCTACGCCTACTGAATATGATCCTTTTAAAGAACAATACAAGTGGCTTCCATAAGATAAAGAAACAAAATGCTTGCAACTTTTAAAACAAAATAGAGACATTTACATAAAATAAAAAAAAATAGAAGTATACATTTTCAAGATTATTACAAAGGGACAAGAGAAGCTGAAGTTACACTTGCCATGGCGATTTTTATTCTCGTAGTAATAAAAAATAATTTGAATAAAAGATTAAAAGTATATACATGGCACGTAGATATTTTGGTATATAGTATATAGTAATTAATCATTCACAAGGTACGTAGTTGAGAGGTAAGATTGATGAAGGCATCTTCTTTGCAAGGAATTGTGAGACCTCCCATGGGATGATTGAAGCCAAACTCTTGTTCAGATCTATTGAGTAAGTCAAGAAACGAAGGATGGTTCAAATATGAAATTGGTACTACAAATCGCTTCTTTTGCAACTCTCCAACATAGACTGCCATGTGGCCCTTTGGAACATTGGATTGTTTTCCACTATGAAGAGGTGGTGACGTGGATTTCAGCATTTGTTTTGCCTGTAGAATCATAAATGGGAGACGAATACCCATGATATGGATGTTGATTGAATGCAAATAGAAAGTTTGTGTAGAAGCTTAGCTTGAGCTGTTCTTAATGCAAAAGAGGATGATATTGGATGACTTTTGATTTGTGAACCAAAATTTAGTGTTGTATTTATAGCATCAAAATGAAGTGGAAAGCCATACATCTCTAAATTGTAGTTGAGGAATGATGACAAAAGCCTGAGGGCCCCACATCATAAAATCCATCAAAGAATCACATGGTTTTTTATCTGTCAACTCAGTTGCTTCGGAGTAATCGTCTCAAATAATGATAAAGAAGTACCAATTCTACTTATTAATTTAAAGTTTGATAGTTTTTTTTTTATCAAGTAAAGTTTGATAGTTTATCTCGATCTCTTTTCTTGCATTTAATATTTGTTTTCATCTCTCCTCACATTAAATCTTTTCCCTCAATATATTTAAATGAAGTTTATTAAATATTCTGAACGTGTTGATATAAATCAGAGTACTTTAGGTTTTAAATTAGGGTACTATGTAAAAAAGTTTCTAATTAATTAACATTTATAATAAAAGTCATTTTTTTTTGCTCAAAAAAAAAATAAAAGTCATTTTTAACTGTTTTAATATATTCTTTTTGTCAAAAAACTGTTTTAATATATTCTAAATTAGTCAATATCGCTGGCCTAGTGGCATGAGCTACCCTGGGACATGTCTACTCGCTGCTTTCGTATTCGACTCCAGCAATGGTTAAACTTGGTGTGGCCAGTGCGAAATTTGCTCTTAAGCACAAGTGGAGATTAGTTTTTCGTTGAAAGCGTTGAGACACTCTGTGAGTAGTCAATAATTATCCTAATAAAAAAAACAATTCTAAAATATGTTGATGGTAAAAAAAATAAACATTTTTTAACTGTTTTATTAAACAATCCAGAGCGTGGGGTTCAGCCGTTGGGGCTGATCCTCCCTTAACCAAGGGTCGAGGGTTCGATCCCCACATTGATTACGGAGCAGCGTTAAAACTCTGGGCCAACTGTTCTGCCCCTCGAGGCACCTACAATTTAGCGAGGGGATTAGTCCCTGCGGTCGGCGGTGGATACCCTAGGTAAAAAAAAAAACCTGTTTTATTAAACGAGAAGGCATTATCAAAATGGAAAAGGCAATAAAGATAAAGTATCGCGTAGACATATTTAAATGTTTTTTTATCACAATTTAATTGTTTAATAAATTTCATGTGTTAATTAGTATGTGAGATATATATTTTTGTTATTTTGAGAAGAAGGGGATGCAAATTACCAGGTGTAGATTAGTCACACGGGTTCATTTGGGTGTGGCAAAAACTCTGTTGGGAGGGACCGGCAAAACCAAAAACTCGTAGCCAGCCAAGTTCTCTGGCGTAGATTAGTCACCGGCAAAGCCGGTGAAAACTACACAGCAATAACAATGTAACTAAAAAAAAATTACCAAGTGTAGCTTTCGCTAATACCCCTCGTTTAAATTACCAAGTGAAGTGATTGTGGGTAAATATCTAGTCTACCTTTACTAATGAATTGCTTCAAAAAAAAACCTTTACTAATGAATTTTTGGCATTTAGCGACTGTTTTTGGCATTTAGCGACTGTTTTTGTTGATGAGTAGAAAATTTCTCTCGTAAATTGAGTAGAGGAAAAATGAAAAAATATATATTATGTTTTTAATTTAATTATTAAAAAATAAGAAGGAAAGTAGGATTCCGCGTATTGTCTGCGAACTAGCAGAAGTCCCTCTAGTCTCGAGTGATATCCGAAGCTTAGCGGAGGAAGGAAAGTCCATGCTGACTAGAGCGAATTCTTCATCCCTTTTCTCAGCGGGCACGATACTCACTACAAGAATAATGGGATTTTTCGGCCAGGACTTTCTGGCGGATTTGAGGAATTTCCGGCGGATTTTATCCGCCGCAAACTTTTCCGGCGGATTTTTTGGCATTTGCAGCGGATTTAAAAAAAAAAAAGTTTCAAATTTTTTTTTTTTAAAAAAAATCCGCCGCAAATGCAAAAAATCCGGCGCAAAAGACAAAAAAATTTAAAATTTTTTTTTTAAAAAATCTGCCGCAAATGCCAAAAATCCGCCACAAAAGCCAAAAAATTTTTTTTTTTTTTTTAAAAAATCTGCCTATATATAAAAATTTCTCCTACACTCCTCTCATTCTCTCATTTCACTCTTTATTTCATTCTCATTCTCTTCTATATTTCTCTACATATCTCTCTTCTATATTTCTTATACTCTCATCTCCATAAATTTCTCTACATATCTCTCATCTCCATAAATTTCTCTACATATCTCTCTTCTATATTTCTCCTTTCTTCTTCATTCTTTTTCATTCACTCCTTAATTCTTATTTCTTCTTACTTCTTTATTCACATTCTCTCCTATATCATTCTCTTCTAATATTCTCTTTCATTCTTATTCATTCCTACTTCTACATACTCATTTATTTTCATTCTTTTCTATATCATTTTTTCTCATATTCTACTTCATTTTCATTTTTTCTTACTTTTTATTAAAATACAAATTAAACATTAAAATTCGAAAAAATTGAAAAAAAAATTCAAAAATTCAATTTTTTTACCGCCAGATTTTTTTTAAATTTTTTTTTTTTGGATTTTGCGGCGGATTTTAGGCATTTCTGACGGTTTTTTAAAAATTTTTTTTTGCTTTTGCGGCGGATTTTTAAAAAAGTTTTTTTTTTTTTGAAACAAAATTTTTTTTTTTAAAAATCCGCCGCAAATGCCTTTAAAATCCACCGGAAAATTCCAAAATTTTTTTTTTTTTAAAAAATCCGCCGGAAAATCCGCCAGAAATTTCCGGCGGATTTTCCGCCGGAAAGCGTTTGCTGCGAGCTGGCTACCGGCGGCAAAAATCCGCCGCAAAGTCCAATTTTGCGGCGGAAATATGGCTTTTCCGGGGGATTTTGCCCGCCGCAAAATCCTGTTTTTCTTGTAGTGACTATGTGCTGATTCTATTTCAAGCTCTGATATCAAGATGTGCAACAACAAGTTATGGGCTCTCCAAAGCAAGTCAGTAGCCATGAAGGTGTGGGATGCAACTAAGAGCTTTGTGGTGGTTGGCACTCTTCCAGATGAGAATTATATTGATCTTATTGAAGCGGGAGAGAAGAGAGATGAAGTTGCGAGGAATAACGGGGCGAGCACCATAGAGGGTGGAGGAATTAAAAGAGCTCAAGCAAAATTATGTGCTGGAGGAGTGGTGTTTGGTGGGTGATTTTAATCAAGTTACAAGTGTGGAAGAACGCAAACGGAGGAGTGTTGGGGTCTATCGCGTTTTTTTTGGATTTTAACAGTTTCATAGTGGGCATGGATGTTGTTGATGTGTCGGTGGCTGGTAAAATTTTTCTTGGTTTTGTTTTGTTGGTATATTCATGAGTAGACTTGATAGGCTCCTTGTGACGAAGGGGTTAATTGCTCGATGGAATATCTCGAGTCAATGGATAGGGGATAGGGATATATCTGATCATTGTCCCATCTGGTTACTTCGTAATTAATTTGATCTTTAAATGGGAATCGTCGGTGGTAGACTCTATTGTATCGCACATTAAGTGTTTATCATGGAGTTGGTTTATCTATGACGTGGGTAGACTTTCGTGTTATTCTGTTTCATTTCGGGGGCTTAATGCCTCTTTCTGTTTAAACAATTTGTAATTGGTTTTTCAAGCACACCTAGTGTTTGTTTTCAATGAATCATTGCTTATCGAAAAAAAGAAGGAAACAAAAAAGGTGATTCATGTAAAGCTTATTTTCTCCTAAAACCAAGAGAATATATGAATTTGGATTTTAGTTAATTTTTAAGTTTTAATCACCAGTTTATCTTTCTAATTTGGTCTAAGCTTCACTTGATTCTTTTTTTTATCTATTTTCTTTTTTCTCATTTTCCTTAGCAAAGAATTAAGTTGCTAAATAAGTGCCAATTAATGTCAAATAGTCACACGCCCATGCATATCATGTATATGTTTTTTTTTTGACTAAATATCATGTATATGTTTATCACATTACAAATTAGTTATTGTAATTTCGTGCTTTTATTTAATTATAAAATTAGATGTTAAAATTTAGTTTTGATATTTATTTAATTTACTTTTATTAAAACTAAACTTGTCTTGAAAAAAATGAATTTAATCAATACTTGAATATTTTTTGGTACAATTATTACTTTTTTTGTTGACAATAGTACAATTATACTTTTTTTTACCAATATAATACAATTATACTTGAAAATTATAAGGTTGTAATAGAAATTATTTTTAGATAATCTTATCAATTCTAATCTTATCTGTTATGACTTAATTAATTATATTATCGTTCCCAATAAAAGCTAGAATCGAATCCGCCAACAGAGTTAGATTCGACTAGCAAAGGAGTACATAATAATATTTTGGCTTAATTATAGTTTTTGTCCCTCTATTTTCACCAACTAATGATTTTAGTCCCTTAAGATATTTTTTTACGAATTTAGCCTCCTATTTTCACCAACTCACGATTTTAGTCCCTCAAGAATTTTTTTTCACGAATTTGGAGGGACTTTGATTTTACAAACTGGGACTTTGATTAGTGACTGACAACTCAGCGCCAATTTTGACCAAATTAGAGGGGGACTTTGATTTTACAAATTGGGAAAATAGGGGGACTAAATTTGTGAAAAAAAATTCTTGGTGACTAAAATCGTAGGGTAGTAAAAATAGGGGGACTAAATTCGTGAAAAAAAAATTTTGGGTCACTAAAATCGTGAGTTGGTAAAAATAGGGAGACCAAAAATATAATTAAGCCTAACATTTACAAAAGATATTTACTTAAAAATATGCTTAAAATTGTGAAGAAAGAATTGGCAGAGTTTTACTTCATAATCATGACACATAGCAGGAAAAGAAAATCACATAATTTTTTTATTAATACTTCATAATCATGAGACATAGCAGGAAAAGAAAATCACATAATTTTTTTATTAATAATGGACAAAAATCACATAGGTTCATGTAAAGTTTGAAGAGACAAAATATTACTTTTAAATATTATGAAAGGTTTTCGTCAAAAAAAAAATATTTTGAAAGGACAGAGAAATGAATTGCGAAAACTTATGGAAGCAAGTTAAGAAATACTTGGTGCTCACTAGTGAAATTAATAAACCAAATAGTTTAGGAAATTAATCTGATCAAAAGAATGGAGTTTTTTTGAAACAATACCTCATTAAAACCCAAATTAGGGAGAAAATGTCAGCTACAGCAAAGTTCTGAATTATAGAAGGGTATACTTAAGCCACACACTTCATGAGGACTTTTTAAGGTCTATTTAACCGATGAGTGAGCAACAATGTTACAAGATCTACTAGCCAAAAGAGAAATGGGCTATATCAAAATTAGAAACCAGACCCAAGATCTTTTTCAGAGTCACTCTTTTCAGTAGTCATTTTTCTAATTGATTAAAGTTATTTGTTTTTATTTTCTATTTCCACACCAGTGTTTTGTTTTTTGTTCAGCTGGATCGGCTCATACATCATGGGCGAAGGCCCAAAACCGAATACAACACACAAATAGTATTAGGACCACAACCCGGCCCAAAATCCATCCAACCCGAAAAGACATGAAATAACCCGGCAATACACTACACTCCCTAATGCGATCCAACCACTTTCACTAAAAGGGCAACAAAACCTAACCACTATCTTCGCGAAAAGAGATAAGGGAACCCTAAACGGCAAAGAAAATCCAATCACACACACAAAGCACAATTCGCCCACCAAACGATCAAGGAAGAGGAAAATCAACATCAATTGCAGCAGCAAGAATCACCAGAGGAGAGGACACCTTGTTACTCGGGAGAGACGACGAGACAACAATATGAGCAACAAGATCAGCTACACTGTTCCCAAGTCGATTCGTCCATAGCAGACCCATCGAGGTAAAATTACACATCTCAAACTGTTAATAACGTTGACAATCATCTCAATTTCTTTTCTAATCACGTTTCCCTGCAAGATTCAACTAGATCCAAGCAATCCGACTCAAAAAGAACATGTTAGAAGTTCAAATTGACTGCAAAAGAAATAGCCACGACCCGTGGTCAAATTAAATTGAGCGCCGGAGTTGAATTTGACCTTGTTATCCCGAGGTGGACGCCACCTCACTTTATCACTCCTTTTCCCAACATTTGAGACACCAGTAGTAGTAGAAGGTAGGTTTGAAAAAGTCAGCATGTTAGCTTCACAGAATTCTTTAACATACCCCTTACTGCAAATCAGGACCTCAATAGGGTTAGGTTTCTTATTCTCAAACACCCAATGGTTTCTAGCTTTCCAAATACACCAAAGAGTTGAAAGGACAGTAGCCAGTCTATTTTCCTTGTCTTGGGGGGTTCACTGGGTCGACAAACTGTTCCATCCATTCATTGATATTAGTAACATTGTACTCATTTGGAACAAAACAAATTTGAAGCCCAAACCATATAGGCGTAGTCCAAGGGCATAGAAAAACCAAGTGTTCCACTGATTCCTCAGCTCTTTCACAGATAGGGCACATATGACTATTGGAAATCCTCTTCCTAGCAAGGTTGCTTTTGGTAGCCACAACATTTAGCTTAATTCTCCACGAGAACTCCTTATTTCTTTCTGGGACCTTAGCACTCCAAATAGCACTCCAAGACAGTTCTGAGTGGGTATAGGAAGAATATGATTTAATAGTTGTAGGAACCATCCCTTTTCTCAAACAGGCTTAGCCTGATTTAACACTGTAGCAACCATCTTTTGAGGAAGGCTAGAACAGTGTATCAGTGGGCTCAGACCACCCTATAGAAGTCCTTAGGGCTTGAATAGCAGAAAGATTGTTACAGAGACTCCCTTAAAGTAGCAATATTCCATGAATGGGAAGTAGGTTCAATAAGCTCATATACCGTAGATATGTTACACCCTTCCTTCAAAATAGCTTTCTGATCAGTGCATTTTAATGCTCTCTTTATAGCTTTGTACTTGGTATTTTTGATCGTGTTATGTGTCTAATATTTAAGTCTTAGCAGGGTTCTAGACTTTGGGTCTTATTTGAGCAGTATAGCAATTTCTTGATTAATTTCTTGATTTATCCATTTACCCCCTGCAAAAAAACACACTTTTAAAACAAACCCTACAAAATGTAACTGTATCCTGTTACCCTGCTGTTAGTTTTGGCTAACAACGTTAATATTTGCAGGGGGGTAACTAGAAACACTTAATATTTGCAGGGGGTAACTACCCCCCACTTAATATTTGCAGGGGGGTAACTAGAAACACTTAATATTTGCAGGGCGTTAACTAGATCCCAAATGTCAGTCAAGTCAGCCTAGACTTAACGTTGTTAGCCAAAACTAACCGCAGGGGGGGTAACTGGATACAATTACATTTCGCAGGGTTTGTTTTAAAAGTTTTTTTTCCAGGGGGGTGTAAATGGATAAACGTGATATTTGCAGGGGGTAAATGATATTTAAGCCAAAATAGAAATATTAGATAGAGTTAGAGGAAGAAAGAGGAGGAGAAAGTGAAAAAGTTTGAAAAAAGTGTGAGAGAGTGAAAAAATTTGAAAGAGTGAAAATGTGAAATTACATAAATATCCTAAAATTGTTTTGTTGGGAAAATGACAAAATTGGTATTTTGGTAGTAGGTTAATGGTATAGATAGATAGTAGAAGACCATAACTTTGGTTGTGGTTATATGATTGAGACGTGCGAGAATGCGTTGGAAAGCTAAGGAACAGAGCTACAATTCTCATTTTGAGCTCGAAACCCAAGTCGAAAGTCTTGAAAGTCAAAACTGCGATTTAGCAAAGCAGTACAGTGTAAAACAGGTTTTGGGCCGAATATTAGTTTGTTAACGGGCTTTTATCATAGAACCCGTTTAGAAATTTAGGTTTTTCGTTTTCTCTGAGACAAAATATACTTTTCAAAGCCGTCTTTGGCCTCCTACCTATTCTTACTCTAATTTTACATTTTGTGCTCTAGCCTCCAACCTAAAACCCGAAGTCAATTCGTTGGTCAACGGGTGTTCCTGTACAGATTTTGAGGTTCCGTTCTTTATTGTTTACAATATTTCTTCTTAGTTTCTAATTAGTCTCTATCAATTTCATATTCGTTCTTAATGGTTGCAATTTCAGTTCTTCTTATTTCGCTCGAATCATTCGAAATCAGTTTTTGCAAAACACGATTCGTTTGTGTACGCGCTTGCTTATATACAATCTCGTTTCGTGACCTTTGATTATTTCGAGTTATTTGGATGCTTAATTTATTTAATTCGAATATAAATTGATAGAGGATTGACATGAATTCTGTTATGATATTTATTATGCTTTGAACGACGCTTGTTCGCTTTCGTGACCGATTGAACCCACTATTTCGGTGCTTGCCAGAAACTGTGTGAATTCATATAAACTAATTAACGCTTGTTCTAGTTAGTTTATATCAATTTGGAATTGGGAATTCTTAGAGACGCTATTTTTTAGAACCTATGATAAATCCGAGAAGCACACCCTGAACCCGGTAAATTGATTGTCTCTCGCCAATTGTTGCTCCTATCAAATAGAAACTTTTCCAGTCAAAACCCACCCTTTTTTATTGTTAATTTCGTGCTTGTTGTTGGTAATCTTAATCTTAGAGGTCCTTGTGAGAAGACCAAGGTTAACTCACCTTGATACTATATTTTATTACTTTTTAATTATTTTAACCTGCGTACGACCGCGAATCAGTTACCGGCCTGCCCAATAATAATAATAATAATAATAATAATAATAATAATAATAATAATAATAATAATAATAATAATAATAATAACAACAACAACAATAATAATAATAATAATAATAATAATAATAATAATAGAAATAATAGTAATAGTAATAATAATAATAACAACAACAACAATAATATTAATAATAATAATAATAATAATAATAATAATAATAATAATCAAATCCCAAGCAACCAATCAAACAAAACAACCAAATAACAACATACAATTGCCTATATGTTAATCGTTCATCGACATCCTAAAATTTACTTAACCTAAACCCATTTAGGGGTTTAGATTTTTCGTTTAGCTGAAACTAAATACAGTTGAGGAGCCTTCTTCTGATTCTCTTACGCATTATCATACAGTTTTAAGAACTTTGTGCCCTAACCTCTGTTGATTAAGTTATATATATGTTGTAATTATAATTGTAATTATCCGGCCCATTTATAAGGCCCATTAGGGTTAGTCTTAGAATAGCCTATATATATCATGTAACACTTGTATACAAAACACGGTATTTCAATATATGTCTCTCAGTTTTCTCATTTATCATGGTATCTAGAGCCAATTGAGAGACAACCCTAAAACCGTGCTTACCCGTTGGACCCACTGTCCACCGGTGATAAAAATTTTTCCGGCAAACCGTGTTTCAATTCCGGTTTGCCCTAACTCACTGCCGTGTGCCATTCCGGCACCCCGTTGCTTTATTCAGATCTGCCACCGTCGAGTTCTCCCACTTCCGACGACTTTTCCGGCCAACCACCCCCACCACAAGGTTCGCCTCCTCAAAACCGGCCCACCCCTGAAACCGCAGCCCCAGATCTGCCTCCACGCGCTCCCACGCGCCGCCTCAGTCTCCGGCCAGAAACCCCAACCAGCCACCGTCGCCGCCGCGCGTGGCGGCGCGTCCGGCCACTCCTCCGGTCGCCGTTTTCATCGTCAGACTCGCCTCTCCTTCCTTGTTCCGGATCTGCCATCATTTTTCAGTTTCGAGCAACGGTTGGACGTGTTTCTGTACAAACAGCCCTTTCTCTCTCATGTTTGGCGTGTTTTCTCTCTCCTAGGACTGACTATGACGACCCCTAGTGACTCCTCTAAGCTGTTCACCAATTTTGTGACTTCTCCCCTCACTACGGAGAAGCTAGATGGTTCAAACTATGACATTTGGGCGTCCGACATTCAGTTATGGATGATGGGGCAAGGTTACACGGAGCATCTCACAAAGAAAGCTACAGAAGTGACTGATACCGCTGAACGTGTGAAATTTGAAAAGGTTGATGCTCAGTTGTGTAGTATTATCAAGTCCACCATTAGCCCTCTCATCAAACCGATTTTCCGTCCTCATCTCACGTGTGAATCGGTTTGGAGTCAGGCTAAGGAACTCTACACTAATGATATTCAGCGCCTCTATGGTGTGTGTCATGATTTGATGACACTCATTGCACCTCGATCATTTGAGGGTCCTATGTCTACGTATATCGGTCATGTTCATGCTGCCCTTCATGACTTTAATGAGCTACTGCCTCCTGCTGCCTCTGGTGCTACTGAAAAGAAGAAAGAACTTGAGCAACGCAGCACCTTTTTTATGCTCCTCGCCCTTTATGGCTTGCCTCAGGATTACGCTGCCACCCGTGACCAGATTTTGGGGTCTGCTGCCATTCCCACAATGTCTACTGCATCCTCTGTCCTCCTCCGGGTCCCGGTTAAGTCTACTCCTGAGCACTCGGCGACCTCTGGGCCGAGTGACACTGCTGCACTTGCATCTCAACACAACCATCAGGGACGCTCTCGTGGTCCTCCATCCAAGTCCAAGAATCGCCCTAAGTGTGATCATTGCCACAATCTGGGGCATACGATTGATCGATGCTGGAAATTACACGGGCGCCCCCCTCGTACTGTTAATGCAGCTCAGACTCCTCCAATAGACACACCTGAGGCCTCAACTAAGGCTAGACCAACTCCATCTGACTACGAAGATTTTCTCCAATGGTTTGAGAATCGCCAAAACTCTGGATCCACTGCTTCAAGTGCACAGACTGGTAAATCATTTGCTTGCGCCTCTCAGTCATCTTCCCTTGGCCCTTGGGCCCTTGATACAGGTGCTTCTGATCATATCACTGGCAATAAAGCTCTTTTATCCTCTCTTTCTACATCTGGTTACTTACCTACCCTCACCTCAGCCAGTGGAACTCAAACACAAGCCCGAGGGATTGGCACTGCCTAACTCCTCCCTTCCTTATCTGTTGACAATGTTCTATATGTTCCTGAATGTCCATTTAATTTAATTTCTGTTAAACGTTTGACTGAGTCCATTGATTGTGCTGTTACCTTTACTAAGAAAGATGTTACCTTGCAGGATCGGATCACGAAACAGATGATTGGCGCCGGATGTGAGTCGAATGGCCTTTATTATCTCTCCTCAACCAAGGCTTGTGCAACCACAGATTCTCCTCTTACAGTACATGCCCAGTTGGGTCATCCTGGTCTTCAAAAACTCCAAAAGTTGGTACCGAGTCTTACTAAATTGTCTAGTTTGGATTGTGAGTCGTGTCAGTTAGGGAAATATACTCGTAGTCATTTTCCTAATAGAGTCAATAAACGGGCTTCGTCCCCTTTTGCTTTAGTTCACTCTGATGTTTGGGGTCCTTCTCGTACTACGAATACTTTTGGGTCTAGATATTTTGTTACTTTTATTGATGACTTTTCCCGTTGTACGTGGTTATTTTTAATGAAGAATCAGTCCGAGTTATTCTCTATCTTTGAGCAATTTTATAAAGAAATTAAAACTCAATTTGGTGTGTCCATTCAAAATTTGCGTAGTGATAATGCCCAAGAATATTTATCACAACAATTCCAAAATTTTATGGCATCTAATGGCATTCTTCACCAAACCTCTTGTGCTTACACACCTCAGCAAAATGGGGTTCCCGAACGCAAAAATCGGCATCTCATTGAAACTACACGGACCCTTCTCCTTCACGGTAACCTCCCCACTCGTTTTTGGGGGGATGCGGTTCTAACGGCTTGTTACCTTATAAATCGCATGCCCTCCTCTGTTCTTGACGACCAAACACCACACTCTGTCCTTTTTCCTCATACCCCCACTACACTCGCTTCAGCCACGTGTATTTGGGTCCACATGTTTTGTCCACAATCTCTCTCCTGGTATTGATAAACTCTCGGCTCGGTCACTAAAATGTGTCTTCCTTGGTTATCATCGGTCTCAAAAAGGCTACCGTTGTTACTCTCCTACTCTTCAACGTTACCTCATATCTGCCGATGTTACCTTCTTTGAGTCTGTCCCTTACTTTGAGTCGTCCGACTCAACACAGGAACCTCTTTCCGCAGCTCTTCCCTTGCCTCCTGTGTCTATTTCCCTTGAGTCTGTCACCACAGAGGTCCCTCCTGTCGACCCTCCGGCTGCACCTCCACTACAAACATATCACCGTCGCCAGCGACCACCTGTGGTACACATCCCTGCCCCAGTGTCTACTTCAGAGGCCATTCCAGACTCACCGCCAGCGCCATCTCCTGTTCCAGATCCGGTTCTGCCACCTGAGCCTGACCTCCCCATTGCTATTCGTAAAGGTATACGGTCCACTCGTAACCCATCCCCTCATTACATTGCTTTGAGTTATCACCGTCTTTCACCTTTGCATTACACTTGTCTTGCTTCTTTGTCTTCTGTTAGTATTCCTAAATCTGTAGATGAAGCTTTATCCCATCCTGAGTGGAGGCAAGCAATGATTGACGAGATGTGTGCTCTTCAAAGCAGTGGTACTTGGGAATTGGTACCTCTACCTTCTGGGAAGTCTTTAGTGGGTTGTCGTTGGTTGTATACTGTCAAGGTTGGGCCTGATGGTAAGATTGATCGTTTTAAGGTTCGGTTGGTGGCCAAAGGATACACTCAGATATTTGGGCTGGATTATAGCGACACATTCTCTCTGGTCGCCAAGATGGCCTCAGTTAGACTCTTCCTCTCTATTGCAGCTATCCGACACTGGCCTCTTTATCAACTTGACATCAAAAATGCCTTCTTGCATGGTGACCTTGAAGAGGAAGTTTATATGGAGCAACCTCCAGGGTTTGTTGCTCAGGGGGAGTCCTCGAGCATGGTTTGTCGACTTCACAAGTCACTTTATGGTCTTAAACAATCTCCACGAGCCTGGTTTGGCAGATTTAGCACTGTGGTACAACAGTTTGGCATGACTCGTAGTGAAGCTGACCACTCTGTATTCTACCGCCATTCAGCCCAGGGATGCATCTATCTAATTGTTTATGTGGATGATATTGTTATAACTGGTAGTGATCAGCAGGGCATACTTCAATTGAAGCAACATCTCTCTAACCAGTTTCAGACTAAAGACCTTGGCCGACTCCGTTACTTCTTGGGTATTGAGGTAGCCCAATCTAAGGATGGTCTTGTAATTTCACAGAGGAAATATGCTATGGATATTCTTGAAGAGACAGGTCTATTGAATGCCAAACCAGTTGACACTCCCATGGATCCAAATGTCAAACTTCTACCCAATCAGGGGGAGCCTCTTTCAGACCCTGGGATATACAGAAGACTGGTTGGGAAGTTAAATTACCTTACTGTCACACGCCCAGATATTTCCTTTGCAGTCAGTGTGGTAAGTCAATTCTTAAATTCACCTTGTCAAGATCATTGGGATGCCGTCATTCGAATCCTAAAGTATGTTAAAAGCGCTCTAGGAAAAGGTCTCATTTATGAAGATAGAGGGCACACTCAGATAGTTGGTTATTCAGACGCTGATTGGGCAGGCTCACCCATCGATAGGCGATCCACTTCTGGGTATTGCGTACTAGTTGGAGGAAATCTAATATCCTGGAAAAGTAAAAAGCAAAATGTTGTTGCAAGGTCTAGTGATGAAGCCGAATATAGAGCCATGGCCTTAGTAACACAAGAGCTTATTTGGTTAAAACAATTACTCAAAGAGCTTCACTTTCAAGGTGATGAGAAAATGACTCTCATATGTGATAATCAAGCGGCATTGCATATTGCCTCTAATCCGGTTTTTCATGAGAGGACTAAGCACATTGAAGTAGATTGTCACTTCGTTCGAGAGAAGATTGAATCAGGAGACATCTCCACAAGTTTTGTCAAGTCAAATGATCAATTGGCCGATGTCTTCACTAAATCTCTAAGAGGGCCTCGAACCAACTACATATGTAACAAGCTCAGTGCATATGACTTATATGCTCCAGCTTGAGGGGGAGTGTTGATTAAGTTATATATATGTTGTAATTATAATTGTAATTATCCGGCCCATTTATAAGGCCCATTAGGGTTAGTCTTAGAATAGCCTATATATATATCATGTAACACTTGTATACAAAACACGGTATTTCAATATATGTCTCTCAGTTTTCTCATTTATCAACCTCCATGGAAGCCTAAAACCCGAAGTCAATTCATCAGTGAACGAGTGTCGCTGTACGGATTTTGAGGTTCGTCTTAGTTTCTAATTTGTCTCTATCAATTTCATTTTCGTTTTTAATGGTTGCAATTTCAGTTCTTCTTATTTTGTTTGAATCATTCGAATTTTGTTTTTTGCAAAATGCGATTCGTTTGTGTACGCGCTAGCTTGTATACAATCTCGTTTCGCAACCTTCGATTATTTCAAGTTATTTGGAAGCTTAATTTATTTAATTCGAATAGAAATTGATAGGGGATTGACATGAATTCTGTTATAATATTGGTTGTGCTTTGAACGGAGCTTGCCGCTTTCGTGGCTGATTGAACTCACTGTTTCGGCGCTTGCCCGAAACTGTGTGAATTCGTATAAACTAATTAACGCTCGTTCTAGTTAAATTATATCAATCTGGAATTGGAAATCCTTAGAGACGTTATTTTTTTTAGAACCTATGATAAATCCGATAAGCACACCCTGAAACCAGTGAATTGATTGTCTCTCGCCAATTATTGCTCCTATCAAATAGAAATTTTTCCAATCAAAACCCCCATTTTTTATTGTTAATTTCATGCTTGTTAGTGGTAATATTAATCTTAGAGGTACTTGTGAGACGACCAAGGTTAACTCACTTTGATACTACATTTTAATACCCTTTAATTATTTTGACCTGCGTACGACCGCTGATCACTTTCTCACCAGAGGTTAGCCATCGATCATCAGTAATATGGACCCCAATCCCACTACCAATGTAACACCCCGGTATTTCTAACATGTAGAGACACCGAAAGTGCACAGATGCGGAAATTCAGAGGACACAGTTCCTGTTCAAATATTGGACGTACAAACTTTTTCCGAAATAAAAACATAATCGGTATAACATTACTTCATGAAATAGAAGTTTATCGGTTCCACACCGAATGGATTACAATATCCAAGTCCAAATACCAAACAGAAACATAAAACGGTTCATATAACTCATAATCAATACAAGTTTATACAACCAATAAGACAACAAAAGAACAAAGGATCAAACGACTAAGTCTTCAGCACCTCCAAGAGTATACCAACTACTCGTGCACAATAGTCTTCCTTTTTCCCTGCTTCTCTGAAAAACAATAAATATGGATTGGGTGAGATAACATTATCTCAGTGAGTCCTACCGTGCCCCCTCACTGACACTCGGTTCAATTCATTAAACCGTTACAACAAAAGCTGACATAACAATGTCTGATTTATTAATCGAATTACCGACTGCACAACGATTGCTAATCCCGGTAATTCGTGTTCTTAATGTATTAAATCGAAATGCCGACTGCACAACTATTGCTAATCCCGGCAAATCGTGAATTTAATTTAACATGATCCGGCTGCACAACAATTGCTAATCCCGGAAACCATGTGTTTAACCTTAGCACAAACCGGCTGCACAACGCTTGCTAATCCCGGTAACCCGTGAATTGACCACGGCAAAACACATACAGGGCCTAGGGTGAGGGCTCATGACTTCCCTTCCTAGTATGCTACTTGTCGGGTCGTCACCCAACGCAATACGTATGACAATACGCATCAAGTTCTCGAGAGTTAGATAATTTATATCCTTTCGATCACCAAATGGATCAATTACATAACAATTAGATAAACAATATCCATGTCGATCTATAACCCGTTTTGAGGAATTCACAAATTTAGACCTCTGGCATTATAATCATTTTCATTTGACATATATAAACATATATATATTCAATCAGTTCATAGGTTGGTGTACCCACTCGTATCCTAGGGTTTCGGTTTTTCAAATTAAATGTGCTTTCGAAACTCTTTTCCAAAAACATAAGTTGAACAAGCTCAAATACGGTTTTTAATAAGGCAACTTCATTTAAAATGATTGAGAAAGAGATTAAAAAAGGTTCGGGATCAAACAGAGCGACAAAACGAGAAAACGGAAGTCGGTAACAGAACCTCACGCACGACCCGTGCCCAGGGGCGCACGACCCGTGCGTGGTGCACTACATAGAACCCATCTAACAGAAAGAAACGCACGATCCGTGCCCAGGGGCGCACGACCCGTGCGTCCCGTTTGATTTCCAATTCTTCCAACCCGAAGCAGGCGCACGATCCGTGCCCAGGGGCGCACGGTCCCTGCGACCTGTGTCTGTTACCAGAATTTCACGTATTCCTCAATTTCGCTCTCCATTCTCGTCCAATTCGATTTCTAATTTCAATCACCTGAAATCCAGAAAATTTCCAACTATTCCAGAATATATATATATAAAGTGTTTCATTTCAATGATTCATTAAAATTCTCAATAAACCGTAAAACACCGTTTTGACTCAAAAATCGCTTTTCGGTTCTAAGTCTTTCGAAAACGGGATTGTTGCCTTATTATTTGAAACCACAAGTTTTCAGAATACACGAAATGTCCCTAACCCGTGAGTAGAACTCACCCGTTGACGATTTCGCTAGGAGCTTCCACCGAGACACAGGATGACCGGAATGCACACGCACGAACGAGAATCGAAAGGCACCAACTAGAGCGAAACGGCTGCCTCTTCTACTGAATCACTGAAGCAGAAACTCAACCTCGTGTGAATGTTCCTCAAATTCGAAATGTAGGCTTCATACTTCCTCCCCAATAACTTGTACTGAACATGCAAGCAGATAATAACTTAGAACTCCACCATTTTCAATGCTTTGAGCTTCACATATTGAAAATGGGATTGAGAGGATGAGTGAGAATCAAGCCCTGAAAGTGGTACCATTGGAAAGGAAAACGAAAATGGAGTGGAGAGGAGGTTAGAACACTTACATGCAAGTGAATTTAGGTGATTCCCCCTTCACCTCTTCTTCTCCTCCTTCGCGCCCCTCTTCCCCCTCCCCCCTTCTGTTTTCAGTTTTTTTTTTCTCTAAAATTCTGAGTTTAGTGAAATGGATAGGTGTGAGAGGGAGTGGCTGAATATAAAAGGGTGAGAAATGACAGAATTGCCCTTCAGCTTAAATTTCTTCATTTAACACTAGTTCTAGCCCAATTTCGATGGAGATACAATTACTTGACAATTTCCTCGATTAATCCTCACTGAGACTCGCCTAATTATTCTTGAGGAACAATTATATTGGTCTTAGGATTCATAACTCGAGTCTTAAAAATTCGGGATGTTACAATCACCCCAACTTTTAAAATTTTGTCCTCAAAATTGACAAGACGTACCTTACTGAAAGAGATATGGATATCGAGCACGCATGTCTTCTTCCAGTTCCCAGGTAGCCTCTTCGGCTGAAAAGCCATCCCAAACTACTTTGATAATCGGAATTGACCTCGTACGCAGAGTCTTCTCACCACGCTCCAAGATATAACTAGGATAAGGTTGAAATGACAAATCCGGTCGCAGGTCAATTGTATCAACACTCAACGGTTGATGTAGGTCGGGAACATACCTCCTCAACTGAGATACATGGAACACATCATGGAGGTTTGATAGGGCCGGAGACAATGCGAGGCGATAGGCAACTGGCCCAATCCGCTCGATGATTTGGAAAGGTCCAACATATCGAGGACTGAGCTTCTTCGCTCCCAAAGCTCTCCCGGTGCCTATGGTTGGAGAAACTTTCAAGAATACATGATCACCAACCTCAAACTCCAACGGTCTCCTTCGGTTGTCGGCGTAGCTCTTTTGCCGACTCTGAGCAACCTTCATCCTTTCTCGAATTAACTTAATCTTCTCCGTAGTCTCGCGAACCATATCAGGTCCCAAAAACTTATCTTCACCAATCTCCCGCCAACACAACGGAATTATACATTTCCAACCATAAAGTGCTTCAAACGGTGCCATTCCAATGCTGGAGTGGTAACTCTTGTTGTAGGAGAATTCTACTAATGGAAGATGATCCTCCCATTTTCGCCCACTGTCGAGCACACAAGCCCGAAGCATGTCCTCAAGAGTCTGGATAGTCCTCTCCGTCTGACCATCAGTCTGAGGATGATAAGCAGTGCTAACCAGCACCCTTGTTCCCAAAGCTTCATTCAATGCTCTCCAGAACCTGGAAGTAAACTTGGGATCTCGGTCTGACACAATGCTCGTTGGAATTCCATGCAGTCTGATAATGTTCTTCACATATTTACCTGCTAGCTTGGAAACTTTATAAGTCGAGCGAACGGGAATAAAGTGAGCGGATTTGGTCAATCGGTCCACTACTACCCAAATAGAATCATTGCCTGCCTGTGACCTCGGCAAACCCATAACAAAGTCCATTGAGATATCTTCCCACTTCCAAACTGGTACATCTAGCGGTTGTAACTGACCGCCCGGTCTCCGGTGTTCTGCCTTAACCTTCTGACAAGTTAAGCACCGAGAAACAAATTCTGCAACCTCGACCTTCATCCCAGGCCACCAATACATTAACTTCAAGTCTCGGTACATCTTGGTGGATCCCGGATGTACAGAGTACTGACTCCTATGAGCTTCTTCCAATACTTGCTTTTTGATATCATCATCATCGGGAACACAAATCCTCCCATTAAAGCAAATAATGCCATCACTATCCTCAGAAAAATCTGGTGATCCTCTTTGAGACTGTAAATTCATATCAGTTTCTTGAGCTACACGGATTTGTTCCCTTAGCACACTGGCTATCCGTATATGCCGCAATGTAACACCCCTTTTCTACCCGTTAATTTGTTTATAAAACTCAGAGTTTTTCAAAATTTCTTTCCATTGCAAAGGATGTTACACATACTTCAATAAAACCACACTCCTCAATAAAACAGCTCAAAAACATAATAACCATGTATTACGTAGCACATCACTAAAAGGAGAATCTCTAAACCACAGTTATCATCGCAATAAAACTTAACGTCAATAAAATCAACTATGCAGCGGAATAACAAAATAAAACAGAATTGTCAACAAAACATAACAACCAAAATCATTCATAACACTAAGTTCGTCCCCCCCTGAGTGCTACGTATCAGAGCGTGACGACTCGACTCGAATTAGTGAAGGTACCTAGTCCTTCACTCGCAATCACCTGCACGTTACCGCATGGGGGTAACATTCAAACAGAAGGGTGAGTCCAATTCAATTCATATAATAAATCATATGATAAATAATAAGTCAAGTCACAGCTCTAAATTAATCACATCACAATCATCAATCACATCACTACAATAACTCATCACTATGTCGTGTAGGCATATGAAATGCAACCCACTCGCGGGCATATGCATGAGGTACCTTTTCACAAACGTCGCTTAGCCATTATGGCCTCATCGTCACTTAGCCTTTTGGGCCTCAAAACGTCACTGGGTTTATGCACATGGGATGCATGAGACACTATAACATGCACTACGCACAAATCACACAATCACGGTCAACTATGTGACCCGTCACTTACCAATTTGCTCACAAGAAGCACAGCACCTGTCAATTCACAATTTACACACAACAACATCACTTAGCCTTTTAGGCCTTAACATCACTTAGCCTTTCGGGCCTCAAACGTCACTGGGTTTCATCGTCACTTATACATAAACATCATCAACTCAAACAATAGCCACTGAGGGCAAAAGCGTCATTTACTAGCCACCAAGGGCATCATCGTCATTTACATGTCATTATAAATAATAATAGCCACTAAGGGCAAAACAGTCATTTAACTAGCCACTAGGGGCATCATCGTCAAAATCATCATTTTTGACACTAAATCGTTAAAACCACTGGTCATACGCAAAAGAGAATTTTTAAAGACACCAAACGAGTTTTCAATGTCACAGCAACGACCACAGGGGACAGCCACTTGGGCGCACGGCAACCTTCTGAAAATATAAGTTTTTATTTTTAAAAATGGGACACACAGATAGACAACTGAAAAAGCTTCCCAACACTTTTTGAAACGTTTAAAACGGATGTCCGAGTCAAAAGATATAGCGAAAACAGTTTTCGAAAACATTTTGGGAACATCCTGAAAAAAACTGGCGCCCTGGGCGCCCAGCGCCTAACAAATCGCAACACACACACACGCACACACACGGGCGCTCAGCGCCCAGCGCTGGCACCCAGCGCAACACACACGGGCGCTCAGCGCCCAGCGCTGGCACCCAGCACCCAGCACCCAGCGCCCACCCACGCACGCACACTGCAACACGCACTGGCGCCCTTGGCGCCCAGCACAGGGCGCCTGGCGCCCAGAACACTTCCAGCACCAGAATTCAACACAATTTCAGCACAAACATCTTTTTCTTCAAATTGTTACTTGATCAATTACAACACACATTACAACCATCATGGACACACATTGAAATCGTCAAAATTATACACCAACCATCGAAATCAACAACAATCCCAAGCAAAAACATGAATCACGCATATAGCAACAACATGAACATGAATTTCGCAACATAGTCAAGATCATGGTTCATTTAGGCCATCACTACCTAAAATCTATCATAGGAATCATTATAAGAATTGATATGACATCCCCTTACCTCGAATTTGAAGAATAGGAGGCCTAGAGACGGTCACGAACGGAACCACGGCAGCAATTCACGCCCCTTTCCTCTCCTTGGTTGTGCGACTTGCTCTTCTCCTCTTCTCCTCTCCAACGGCGCCCTCTTTCTCTCTTTCTCTCTATTCTCAATTTTTTGCAAGGAGCCAACAAAACCCTAGCCCCCTAGGCGCCTTGGCCACTTCGCATATGACATGATTCATGGGCTTGGGCTTCTCACTTAAGCCCAAGTCCATCTAATTTGGCGTCTCCATCTTCTAATACCACCTACACATATTACTATAATTTTTAATAATTAAATTATATCCCCTTAATTAATTTAAATTCCTAAATACTTAATTAAATAAATTAATTAAATATTTAGGGTGTTACAACTCTCCCCCACTTAGAATATTTCGTCCTCGAAATTTACCTGATCAAATAACTCTGGGTAGGACTCTCGCATCTTGCTCTCCAGCTCCCAAGTCATACTCTCACCGGCAGCTCCTAGCCAGACCACTTTTACTAATGCAATCTCTTTGCCTCTAAGCACTTTCACTTCACGATCCTCAATCCGTACGGGCATCGTCTCCACAGTGAGATTATCCCGCACCTCTACATCATCCATATGGATCACATGAGATGGATCCGAAACATACTTCCGAAGTTGCGACACATGAAACACGTCATGTAAATTCGAAAGATTTGGCGGTAAAGCCACTCTATAAGCCACATTTCCGATTCTTTCAGAAATCTGATAAGGACCAACAAATCGAGGAGTGAGCTTCTGCGATTTCAACGCTCGACCAACACCGGTAATAGGAGAAACCCTCAAGAACACATGCTCACCCTCCTGAAACTCTAAATCTTTCCTCCGCTTGTCATGATAACTCTTCTGACGATTCTGCGAAGCCTTCATCTTTTCACGGATCATCTTGATTTTCTCTGTAGTCCCCCGGACAATCTCCGGTCCCAACACTACACTCTCTCCCGACTCATACCAACACAATGGCGTTCTACACTTTCGACCATACAACGCTTCAAACGGTGCCATCCCGATACTGGAATGGTAACTGTTGTTATAGGTAAACTCAATCACTGCAAGGTAGGAATCCCATGAACCTCTTTGTTCCAAGACACAAGCCCTTAACAAATCTTCTAACGACTGAATTGTCCTCTCTGACTGACCATCTGTCTGAGGGTGATATGCTGAACTCATTTTCAGCTTTGAACCCAATTCCTTCTGCAAACTCGTCCAAAACTCAGAAGTGAACCTTGGATCCCTATCTGACACAATACTCTTCGGAACACCGTGCAACTTCACAATTTCTTTAACATAGACCTCTGCCAACCTCGACACCGGATAAGTGATATTAATAGGAATAAAGTGAGCAGACTTCGTTAACCTATCAACGATCACCCAAATAGCGTCATGACCCCTAACTGTATTCGGCAATCCCGTCACAAAGTCCATCGCAATGCTATCCCACTTCCACTCTGGAACTTCCAACGGTTGCATTAACCCTGCAGGCTTCTGATGCTCAACCTTAGATTTCTGACAGGTCAAACAGGCATACACAAACTGTGCCACATCTCTCTTCATACCATACCACCAAAACATCTTTTTCAGATCTTGATACATTTTCGTCGCTCCAGGATGGATACTCAATTTGCTACGGTGACCCTCCTCTAAAATTGCCTTTTTCATCTCCTCATCATCCGGAACACAGATCCTACCCCGGAACCTCAACACACCACTGGAATCTAATTTGAAATCTTCATCTTCAGATTGACTAACTCCATTAATTAAATCTACCAACTTGACATCTGACTTCTGAGCTTCTCTGATGCTGCCCAGGAAATCATTGTCGATCTTTAACATTCCCAGCTTGACACTGCGAGGTGTCATTTTACAAACCAAACTCAAATCTCTGAATTCCTCAATCAACTCTAATTCTTTCACCATCATTGCCGACATATGCAAAGACTTTCTGCTTAAAGCATCAGCCACGACATTAGCTTTGCCGGGATGATAATTCAAACCAAAGTCATAATCCTTCAAGAGCTCCAACCACCGACGTTGTCTCATATTCAGCTCTTTCTGATCGAACAGATACTTTAGACTCTTATGATCACTGAACACTTCAAACCTCGAACCATAAAGGTAGTGCCTCCAAATCTTAAGCACAAATACCACAGCAGCCAATTCCAAATCATGCGTAGGGTAATTTTTCTCATGAACCCGCAATTGCCTCGACGCATACGCAACGACTTTCCCATCTTGCATCAGCACACCACCCAGACCCATCTTCGACGCGTCACAATATACAACAAACGGTTTCTCCGGATTAGGCAACGTCAAAACAGGCGACGTTGTCAATCTCTTTTTCAGTTCCATAAAACTTTCCTCACACCGAGCATCCCAAACAAAAACTTTACCCTTACAAGTCAACTGAGTCAACGGAAGGGCCAACTTGGAAAAACCCTCGATGAACCTCCTGTAGTACCCAGCCAAACCCAAAAAGCTTCTAATCTCTGTTGCGGACTTCGGAGCCTCCCACTCCAATACTGCCTCCACTTTTGCCGGATCAACTGCAATACCATTACCAGAAATCACGTGCCCAAGGAAACTCACCTCTTTCAGCCAGAACTCACACTTTGATAACTTAGCATACAACTTTTTCTCTTTCAGGACTTCCAATACTGTCTTCAGGTGTTCAGCATGCTCTTCCTCCGACTTAGAATAAACTAGAATGTCATCTATGAAGATCACCACAAACCGATCTAGGTAATTATGGAAAATACGATTCATATATTCCATAAATACACCAGGAGCATTGGTCACACCGAACGGCATCACTGAATATTCATAATGCCCATACCTTGTCCTGAACGCTGTGTTCTGAACATCTTCATCCTTTACTTTAATCTGATGATATCTGGACCTCAAATCAATTTTGCGGAAAACACGGGCACCCACTAACTGATCCATCAAATCGTCGATCCTCGGAAGCGGATACTTATTCTTGATAGTTACCTTATTCAACTGACGATAGTCCACACATAACCTCATACTCCCATCCTTCTTCTTTACCAACAATACCGGAGCTCCCCAAGGTGATACACTCGGTCTTACAAACTTTTTCTCAAGCAATTCTTCGAGTTGCGTCTTCAACTCAGACAATTCCGACGCCGACATCCTGTACGGTGCCATAGACACAGGCCTCGTACCAGGTACAAGATCAATCGAAAACTCAACTTCTTTTTCCGGTGGCACCCCCGGAATTTCATCAGGAAAAACCTCAGGAAACTCGCGTACCACTTGCAGTTCTTCAATAACAGCCTGACTCTCAGCAGACAACGATGCCATTAACGCAAATAGCTGAACTCCTTCTTTCTTCAACTTCTTCAACTGTCCAGCAGATACCAAAACAGAATCTTCTTCCCCGAAACTGACCGACTTGCTACGAAAGTTGATATGAACGTGGTTATTCTCTAACCAGTCCATGCCCAAGATTACATCCAGACCTCGCAACGGTAAGCAAACAAAATTCACAACAAAGTCCCTGCCGAAGATCGACACGGGACACTGAGAACACACCTGGGTAGTAGTCACCGACCCCTTCGCAGGAGTGTCGACAACCATATCCCCACACATAGCAGATAAAACAAGACCCAATCTTTTACAACAATCAACAGATATAAAGCAATGGGTAGCACCAGTATCAATAAGAGATTTCAGAGAAATACCGTTAATAAAACACGTACCTCTAATCAGACCATCCTTCTCACCAGGCTCCTCTCCTGCCAATGCAAACACTTTCCCACTGGACCTTTCCTTCTTCGGCTTTGTACATTTCGTACTGATATGCCCAGACTCACCACAGTTGAAACACACCACATCCTTGACCTTACACTCGGCCGCCATATGACCCTTTTTACCACAACAGTAGCAAACCCTCTCATCAGACCTGCATGTAGTACTCTTGTGGCCAGGCTTGCCACACTTATAACAGACAATGCTAGCAGGAGCATCTCCCCCACTAGAATTCTTACCTCCAGTAGCTTTCTGATAACTCTTACCCGCAGGAACCTCATACGGCTTGCTTCGACTCTGAAACTTACCCTTTTTCTCAGACGTAGCTTTATAATGAGCAGTACTGTCCTCCTCAAAGATTCTACAACTGTCAACCAGATCAGCGAACACACGAATCTTCTGATAACCAATGGCCCTTTTGATATCAGGCCTCAACCCATTCTCGAACTTGATGCATTTAGAAAATTCAGCTGTAGCCTCACTGTAATGTGGATAGAATTTTGCCAGTTCCACAAATTTCGCCGCATATGCAGTCACGGACATACCACCCTGCTTCAGTTCCAGGAACTCTATCTCTTTCTTTCCTCGGACGTCTTCAGGAAAATATTTTCTCAGAAACTCCCTGCTGAATACCTCCCAAGTAATCTCTTCCTGCACAGCCTCCAACCTCTGCCTAGTAGCCAACCACCAGTCGTCGGCCTCCTCGGCTAACATGTGGGTACCAAAACGGACCTTCTGCTCAACAGTGCAGTCCATCACCCTGAAAATCCTCTCGATCTCTTTCAACCACGCCATAGCACCATCTGGATCATATTTGCCCTTAAATGTGGGCGGATTCTCTCTCTGGAAAGTAGTCAGACTCCGAAAACCAGCGTTATCTCCAGCATTCTGCTGATCCTGCACAGCCTGAGCCATAGCCTGTAATGCAGCAGCAAGAGCAGCGTCGTTTCTCCCAGCCATTTCAAACTATCACTGCAGCACAAACCAAAAACTCAGAACTAATCTACTGTCATAAGACACTATGACAGGACGACATTGGCCAGACAGACCGAACTGCTCTGATACCACTAATGTAACACCCCTTTTCTACCCGTTAATTTGTTTATAAAACTCAGAGTTTTTCAAAATTTCTTTCCATTGCAAAGGATGTTACACATACTTCAATAAAACCACACTCCTCAATAAAACAGCTCAAAAACATAATAACCATGTATTACGTAGCACATCACTAAAAGGAGAATCTCTAAACCACAGTTATCATCGCAATAAAACTTAACGTCAATAAAATCAACTACGCAGCGGAATAACAAAATAAAACAGAATTGTCAACAAAACATAACAACCAAAATCATTCATAACACTAAGTTCGTCCCCCCCTGAGTGCTACGTATCAGAGCGTGACGACTCGACTCGAATTAGTGAAGGTACCTAGTCCTTCACTCGCAATCACCTGCACGTTACCGCATGGGGGTAACATTCAAACAGAAGGGTGAGTCCAATTCAATTCATATAATAAATCATATGATAAATAATAAGTCAAGTCACAGCTCTAAATTAATCACATCACAATCATCAATCACATCACTACAATAACTCATCACTATGTCGTGTAGGCATATGAAATGCAACCCACTCGCGGGCATATGCATGAGGTACCTTTTCACAAACGTCGCTTAGCCATTATGGCCTCATCGTCACTTAGCCTTTTGGGCCTCAAAACGTCACTGGGTTTATGCACATGGGATGCATGAGACACTATAACATGCACTACGCACAAATCACACAATCACGGTCAACTATGTGACCCGTCACTTACCAATTTGCTCACAAGAAGCACAGCACCTGTCAATTCACAATTTACACACAACAACATCACTTAGCCTTTTAGGCCTTAACATCACTTAGCCTTTCGGGCCTCAAACGTCACTGGGTTTCATCGTCACTTATACATAAACATCATCAACTCAAACAATAGCCACTGAGGGCAAAAGCGTCATTTACTAGCCACCAAGGGCATCATCGTCATTTACATGTCATTATAAATAATAATAGCCACTAAGGGCAAAACAGTCATTTAACTAGCCACTAGGGGCATCATCGTCAAAATCATCATTTTTGACACTAAATCGTTAAAACCACTGGTCATACGCAAAAGAGAATTTTTAAAGACACCAAACGAGTTTTCAATGTCACAGCAACGACCACAGGGGACAGCCACTTGGGCGCCCGGCAACCTTCTGAAAATATAAGTTTTTATTTTTAAAAATGGGACACACAGATAGACAACTGAAAAAGCTTCCCAACACTTTTTGAAACGTTTAAAACGGATGTCCGAGTCAAAAGATATAGCGAAAACAGTTTTCGAAAACATTTTGGGAACATCCTGAAAAAAACTGGCGCCCTGGGCGCCCAGCGCCTAACAAATCGCAACACACACACACGCACACACACGGGCGCTCAGCGCCCAGCGCTGGCACCCAGCGCAACACACACGGGCGCTCAGCGCCCAGCGCTGGCACCCAGCACCCAGCGCCCACCCACGCACGCACACTGCAACACGCACTGGCGCCCTTGGCGCCCAGCACAGGGCGCCTGGCGCCCAGAACACTTCCAGCACCAGAATTCAACACAATTTCAGCACAAACATCTTTTTCTTCAAATTGTTACTTGATCAATTACAACACACATTACAACCATCATGGACACACATTGAAATCGTCAAAATTATACACCAACCATCGAAATCAACAACAATCCCAAGCAAAAACATGAATCACGCATATAGCAACAACATGAACATGAATTTCGCAACATAGTCAAGATCATGGTTCATTTAGGCCATCACTACCTAAAATCTATCATAGGAATCATTATAAGAATTGATATGACATCCCCTTACCTCGAATTTGAAGAATAGGAGGCCTAGAGACGGTCACGAACGGAACCACGGCAGCAATTCACGCCCCTTTCCTCTCCTTGGTTGTGCGACTTGCTCTTCTCCTCTTCTCCTCTCCAACGGCGCCCTCTTTCTCTCTTTCTCTCTATTCTCAATTTTTCGCAAGGAGCCAACAAAACCCTAGCCCCCTAGGCGCCTTGGCCACTTCGCATATGACATGATTCATGGGCTTGGGCTTCTCACTTAAGCCCAAGTCCATCTAATTTGGCGTCTCCATCTTCTAATACCACCTACACATATTACTATAATTTTTAATAATTAAATTATATCCCCTTAATTAATTTAAATTCCTAAATACTTAATTAAATAAATTAATTAAATATTTAGGGTGTTACAACTCTCCCCCACTTAGAATATTTCGTCCTCGAAATTTACCTGATCAAATAACTCTGGGTAGGACTCTCGCATCTTGCTCTCCAGCTCCCAAGTCATACTCTCACCGGCAGCTCCTAGCCAGACCACTTTTACTAATGCAATCTCTTTGCCTCTAAGCACTTTCACTTCACGATCCTCAATCCGTACGGGCATCGTCTCCACAGTGAGATTATCCCGCACCTCTACATCATCCATATGGATCACATGAGATGGATCCGAAACATACTTCCGAAGTTGCGACACATGAAACACGTCATGTAAATTCGAAAGATTTGGCGGTAAAGCCACTCTATAAGCCACATTTCCGATTCTTTCAGAAATCTGATAAGGACCAACAAATCGAGGAGTGAGCTTCTGCGATTTCAACGCTCGACCAACACCGGTAATAGGAGAAACCCTCAAGAACACATGCTCACCCTCCTGAAACTCTAAATCTTTCCTCCGCTTGTCATGATAACTCTTCTGACGATTCTGCGAAGCCTTCATCTTTTCACGGATCATCTTGATTTTCTCTGTAGTCCCCCGGACAATCTCCGGTCCCAACACTACACTCTCTCCCGACTCATACCAACACAATGGCGTTCTACACTTTCGACCATACAACGCTTCAAACGGTGCCATCCCGATACTGGAATGGTAACTGTTGTTATAGGTAAACTCAATCACTGCAAGGTAGGAATCCCATGAACCTCTTTGTTCCAAGACACAAGCCCTTAACAAATCTTCTAACGACTGAATTGTCCTCTCTGACTGACCATCTGTCTGAGGGTGATATGCTGAACTCATTTTCAGCTTTGAACCCAATTCCTTCTGCAAACTCGTCCAAAACTCAGAAGTGAACCTTGGATCCCTATCTGACACAATACTCTTCGGAACACCGTGCAACTTCACAATTTCTTTAACATAGACCTCTGCCAACCTCGACACCGGATAAGTGATATTAATAGGAATAAAGTGAGCAGACTTCGTTAACCTATCAACGATCACCCAAATAGCGTCATGACCCCTAACTGTATTCGGCAATCCCGTCACAAAGTCCATCGCAATGCTATCCCACTTCCACTCTGGAACTTCCAACGGTTGCATTAACCCTGCAGGCTTCTGATGCTCAACCTTAGATTTCTGACAGGTCAAACAGGCATACACAAACTGTGCCACATCTCTCTTCATACCATACCACCAAAACATCTTTTTCAGATCTTGATACATTTTCGTCGCTCCAGGATGGATACTCAATTTGCTACGGTGACCCTCCTCTAAAATTGCCTTTTTCATCTCCTCATCATCCGGAACACAGATCCTACCCCGGAACCTCAACACACCACTGGAATCTAATTTGAAATCTTCATCTTCAGATTGACTAACTCCATTAATTAAATCTACCAACTTGACATCTGACTTCTGAGCTTCTCTGATGCTGCCCAGGAAATCATTGTCGATCTTTAACATTCCCAGCTTGACACTGCGAGGTGTCATTTTACAAACCAAACTCAAATCTCTGAATTCCTCAATCAACTCTAATTCTTTCACCATCATTGCCGACATATGCAAAGACTTTCTGCTTAAAGCATCAGCCACGACATTAGCTTTGCCGGGATGATAATTCAAACCAAAGTCATAATCCTTCAAGAGCTCCAACCACCGACGTTGTCTCATATTCAGCTCTTTCTGATCGAACAGATACTTTAGACTCTTATGATCACTGAACACTTCAAACCTCGAACCATAAAGGTAGTGCCTCCAAATCTTAAGCACAAATACCACAGCAGCCAATTCCAAATCATGCGTAGGGTAATTTTTCTCATGAACCCGCAATTGCCTCGACGCATACGCAACGACTTTCCCATCTTGCATCAGCACACCACCCAGACCCATCTTCGACGCGTCACAATATACAACAAACGGTTTCTCCGGATTAGGCAACGTCAAAACAGGCGACGTTGTCAATCTCTTTTTCAGTTCCATAAAACTTTCCTCACACCGAGCATCCCAAACAAAAACTTTACCCTTACAAGTCAACTGAGTCAACGGAAGGGCCAACTTGGAAAAACCCTCGATGAACCTCCTGTAGTACCCAGCCAAACCCAAAAAGCTTCTAATCTCTGTTGCGGACTTCGGAGCCTCCCACTCCAATACTGCCTCCACTTTTGCCGGATCAACTGCAATACCATTACCAGAAATCACGTGCCCAAGGAAACTCACCTCTTTCAGCCAGAACTCACACTTTGATAACTTAGCATACAACTTTTTCTCTTTCAGGACTTCCAATACTGTCTTCAGGTGTTCAGCATGCTCTTCCTCCGACTTAGAATAAACTAGAATGTCATCTATGAAGATCACCACAAACCGATCTAGGTAATTATGGAAAATACGATTCATATATTCCATAAATACACCAGGAGCATTGGTCACACCGAACGGCATCACTGAATATTCATAATGCCCATACCTTGTCCTGAACGCTGTGTTCTGAACATCTTCATCCTTTACTTTAATCTGATGATATCTGGACCTCAAATCAATTTTGCGGAAAACACGGGCACCCACTAACTGATCCATCAAATCGTCGATCCTCGGAAGCGGATACTTATTCTTGATAGTTACCTTATTCAACTGACGATAGTCCACACATAACCTCATACTCCCATCCTTCTTCTTTACCAACAATACCGGAGCTCCCCAAGGTGATACACTCGGTCTTACAAACTTTTTCTCAAGCAATTCTTCGAGTTGCGTCTTCAACTCAGACAATTCCGACGCCGACATCCTGTACGGTGCCATAGACACAGGCCTCGTACCAGGTACAAGATCAATCGAAAACTCAACTTCTCTTTCCGGTGGCACCCCCGGAATTTCATCAGGAAAAACCTCAGGAAACTCGCGTACCACTTGCAGTTCTTCAATAACAGCCTGACTCTCAGCAGACAACGATGCCATTAACGCAAATAGCTGAACTCCTTCTTTCTTCAACTTCTTCAACTGTCCAGCAGATACCAAAACAGAATCTTCTTCCCCGAAACTGACCGACTTGCTACGAAAGTTGATATGAACGTGGTTATTCTCTAACCAGTCCATGCCCAAGATTACATCCAGACCTCGCAACGGTAAGCAAACAAAATTCACAACAAAGTCCCTGCCGAAGATCGACACGGGACACTGAGAACACACCTGGGTAGTAGTCACCGACCCCTTCGCAGGAGTGTCGACAACCATATCCCCACACATAGCAGATAAAACAAGACCCAATCTTTTACAACAATCAACAGATATAAAGCAATGGGTAGCACCAGTATCAATAAGAGATTTCAGAGAAATACCGTTAATAAAACACGTACCTCTAATCAGACCATCCTTCTCACCAGGCTCCTCTCCTGCCAATGCAAACACTTTCCCACTGGACCTTTCCTTCTTCGGCTTTGTACATTTCGTACTGATATGCCCAGACTCACCACAGTTGAAACACACCACATCCTTGACCTTACACTCGGCCGCCATATGACCCTTTTTACCACAACAGTAGCAAACCCTCTCATCAGACCTGCATGTAGTACTCTTGTGGCCAGGCTTGCCACACTTATAACAGACAATGCTAGCAGGAGCATCTCCCCCACTAGAATTCTTACCTCCAGTAGCTTTCTGATAACTCTTACCCGCAGGAACCTCATACGGCTTGCTTCGACTCTGAAACTTACCCTTTTTCTCAGACGTAGCTTTATAATGAGCAGTACTGTCCTCCTCAAAGATTCTACAACTGTCAACCAGATCAGCGAACACACGAATCTTCTGATAACCAATGGCCCTTTTGATATCAGGCCTCAACCCATTCTCGAACTTGATGCATTTAGAAAATTCAGCTGTAGCCTCACTGTAATGTGGATAGAATTTTGCCAGTTCCACAAATTTCGCCGCATATGCAGTCACGGACATACCACCCTGCTTCAGTTCCAGGAACTCTATCTCTTTCTTTCCTCGGACGTCTTCAGGAAAATATTTTCTCAGAAACTCCCTGCTGAATACCTCCCAAGTAATCTCTTCCTGCACAGCCTCCAACCTCTGCCTAGTAGCCAACCACCAGTCGTCGGCCTCCTCGGCTAACATGTGGGTACCAAAACGGACCTTCTGCTCAACAGTGCAGTCCATCACCCTGAAAATCCTCTCGATCTCTTTCAACCACGCCATAGCACCATCTGGATCATATTTGCCCTTAAATGTGGGCGGATTCTCTCTCTGGAAAGTAGTCAGACTCCGAAAACCAGCGTTATCTCCAGCATTCTGCTGACCCTGCACAGCCTGAGCCATAGCCTGTAATGCAGCAGCAAGAGCAGCGTCGTTTCTCCCAGCCATTTCAAACTATCACTGCAGCACAAACCAAAAATTCAGAACTAATCTACTGTCATAAGACACTATGACAGGACGACATTGGCCGGACAGACCGAACTGCTCTGATACCACTAATGTAACACCCCTTTTCTACCCGTTAATTTGTTTATAAAACTCAGAGTTTTTCAAAATTTCTTTCCATTGCAAAGGATGTTACACATACTTCAATAAAACCACACTCCTCAATAAAACAGCTCAAAAACATAATAACCATGTATTACGTAGCACATCACTAAAAGGAGAATCTCTAAACCACAGTTATCATCGCAATAAAACTTAACGTCAATAAAATCAACTACGCAGCGGAATAACAAAATAAAACAGAATTGTCAACAAAACATAACAACCAAAATCATTCATAACACTAAGTTCGTCCCCCCCTGAGTGCTACGTATCAGAGCGTGACGACTCGACTCGAATTAGTGAAGGTACCTAGTCCTTCACTCGCAATCACCTGCACGTTACCGCATGGGGGTAACATTCAAACAGAAGGGTGAGTCCAATTCAATTCATATAATAAATCATATGATAAATAATAAGTCAAGTCACAGCTCTAAATTAATCACATCACAATCATCAATCACATCACTACAATAACTCATCACTATGTCGTGTAGGCATATGAAATGCAACCCACTCGCGGGCATATGCATGAGGTACCTTTTCACAAACGTCGCTTAGCCATTATGGCCTCATCGTCACTTAGCCTTTTGGGCCTCAAAACGTCACTGGGTTTATGCACATGGGATGCATGAGACACTATAACATGCACTACGCACAAATCACACAATCACGGTCAACTATGTGACCCGTCACTTACCAATTTGCTCACAAGAGGCACAACACCTGTCAATTCACAATTTACACACAACAACATCACTTAGCCTTTTAGGCCTTAACATCACTTAGCCTTTCGGGCCTCAAACGTCACTGGGTTTCATCGTCACTTATACATAAACATCATCAACTCAAACAATAGCCACTGAGGGCAAAAGCGTCATTTACTAGCCACCAAGGGCATCATCGTCATTTACATGTCATTATAAATAATAATAGCCACTAAGGGCAAAACAGTCATTTAACTAGCCACTAGGGGCATCATCGTCAAAATCATCATTTTTGACACTAAATCGTTAAAACCACTGGTCATACGCAAAAGAGAATTTTTAAAGACACCAAACGAGTTTTCAATGTCACAGCAACGACCACAGGGGACAGCCACTTGGGCTCCCAGCAACCTTCTGAAAATATAAGTTTTTATTTTTAAAAATGGGACACACAGATAGACAACTGAAAAAGCTTCCCAACAATTTTTGAAACGTTTAAAACGGATGTCCGAGTCAAAAGATATAGCGAAAACAGTTTTCGAAAACATTTTGGGAACATCCTGAAAAAAACTGGCGCCCTGGGCGCCCAGCGCCTAACAAAACGCAACGCACACACACGGGCGCTCAGCGCCCAGCGCTGGCACCCAGCGCAACACACACAGCAACACACACGGGCGCTCAGCGCCCAGCGCTGGCACCCAGCGCCCACCCACGCACGCACACTGCAACACGCACTGGCGCCCTTGGCGCCCAGCACAGGGCGCCTGGCGCCCAGAACACTTCCAGCACCAGAATTCAACACAATTTCAGCACAAACATCTTTTTCTTCAAATTGTTACTTGATCAATTACAACACACATTACAACCATCATGGACACACATTGAAATCGTCAAAATTATACACCAACCATCGAAATCAACAACAATCCCAAGCACAAACATGAATCACGCATATAGCAACAACAAGAACATGAATTTCGCAACATAGTCAAGATCATGGTTCATTTAGGCCATCACTACCTAAAATCTATCATAGGAATCATTATAAGAATTGATAGGACATCCCCTTACCTCGAATTTGAAGAATAGGAGCCCTAGAGACGGTCACGAACGGAACCACGGCAGCAATTCACGCCCCTTTCCTCTTCTAGGTTGTGCGACTTGCTCTTCTCCTCTTCTCCTCTCCAACGGCGCCCTCTTTCTCTCTTTCTCTCTATTCTCAATTTTTCGCAAGGAGCCAACCACTTCGCATATCACATGATTCATGGGCTTGGGCTTCTCACTTAAGCCCAAGTCCATCTAATTTGGCGTCTCCATCTTCTAATACCACCTACACATATTACTATAATTTTTAATAATTAAATTATATCCACTTAATTAATTTAAATTCCTAAATACTTAATTAAATAAATTAACATAATAACCATGTATTACGTAGCACATCACTAAAAGGAGAATCTCTAAACCACAGTTATCATCGCAATAAAACTTAACGTCAATAAAATCAACTACGCAGCGAAATAACAAAATAAAACAGAATTGTCAACAAAACATAACAACCAAAATCATTCATAACATTAAGTTCGTCCCCCCTGAGTGCTACGTATCAGAGCGTGACGACTCGACTCGAATTAGTGAAGGTACCTAGTCCTTCACTCGCAATCACCTGCACGTTATCGCATGGGGGTAACATTCAAACAGAAGGGTGAGTCCAATTCAATTCATATAATAAATCATATGATAAATAATAAATCAAGTCACAGCTCTAAATTAATCACATCACAATCATCAATCACATCACTACAATAACTCATCACTATGTCGTGTAGGCATATGAAATGCAACCCACTCGCGGGCATATGCATGAGGTACCTTTTCACAAACGTCGCTTAGCCATTATGGCCTCATCGTCACTTAGCCTTTTGGGCCTCAAAACGTCATTGGGTTTATGCACATGGGATGCATGAGACACTATAACATGCACTACGCACAAATCACACAATCACGGTCAACTATGTGACCCGTCACTTACCAATTTGCTCACAAGAGGCACAACACCTGTCAATTCACAATTTACACACAACAACATCACTTAGCCTTTTAGGCCTTAACATCACTTAGCCTTTCGGGCCTCAAACGTCACTGGGTTTCATCGTCACTTATACATAAACATCATCAACTCAAACAATAGCCACTGAGGGCAAAAACGTCATTTACTAGCCACAAAGGGCATCATCGTCATTTACATGTCATTATAAATAATAATAGCCACTAAGGGCAAAAAAGTCATTTAACTAGCCATTAGGGGCATCATCGTCAAAATCATCATTTTTGACACTAAATCCTTAAAACCACTGGTCATACGCAAAAGAGAATTTTTAAAGACACCAAACGAGTTTTCAATGTCACAGCAACGACCACAGGGGACAGCCACTTGGGCGCCCAGCAACCTTCTGAAAATATAAGTTTTTATTTTTAAAAATGGGACACACAGATAGACAACTGAAAAAGCTTCCCAACACTTTTTGAAACGTTTAAAACGGATGTCCGAGTCAAAAGATATAGCGAAAACAGTTTTCGAAAACATTTTGGGAACATCCTGAAAAAAACTGGCGCCCTGGGCGCCCAGCGCCCAGGCACCTGGCGCCCAGCGCCTAACAAAACGCAACGCACACACACGCACACACACGGGCGCTCAGCGCCCAGCGCTGGCACCCAGCGCAACACACACAGCAACACACACGGGCGCCCAGCGCTGGCACCCAGCGCCCAGCGCCCACCCACGCACGCACACTGCAACACGCACTGGCGCCCTTGGCGCCCAGCACAGGGCGCCTGGCGCCCAGAACAGTTCCAGCACCAGAATTCAACACAATTTCAGCACAAACATCTTTTTCTTCAAATTGTTACTTGATCAATTACAACACACATTACAACCATCATGGACACACATTGAAATCGTCAAAATTATACACCAACCATCGAAATCAACAACAATCCCAAGCACAAACATGAATCACGCATATAGCAACAACAAGAACATGAATTTCGCAACATAGTCAAGATCATGGTTCATTTAGGCCATCACTACCTAAAATCTATCATAGGAATCATTATAAGAATTGATAGGACATCCCCTTACCTCGAATTTGAAGAATAGGAGCCCTAGAGACGGTCACGAACGGAACCACGGCAGCAATTCACGCCCCTTTCCTCTCCTTGGTTGTGCGACTTGCTCTTCTCCTCTTCTCCTCTCCAACGGCGCCCTCTTTCTCTCTTTCTCTCTATTCTCAATTTTTCGCAAGGAGCCAACAAAACCCTAGCCCCCTAGGCGCCTTGGCCACTTCGCATATGACATGATTCATGGGCTTGGGCTTCTCACTTAAGCCCAAGTCCATCTAATTTGGCGTCTCCATCTTCTAATACCACCTACACATATTACTATAATTTTTAATAATTAAATTATATCCATTTAATTAATTTAAATTCCTAAATACTTAATTAAATAAATTAATTAAATATTTAGGGTGTTACACGCAACACCATGCGGTCCCTTTTTCTTACCACCTTGAGTTTCAAGTCCCTGAATGATTCCATCAAAGCCATCTCGTGAACCATTAACCTTGCCGTGTGGATAGACTTCCTGCTCAGAGCATCTGCTACCACATTGGCTTTCCCAGGGTGATATTTCAATTCGAAGTCGTAGTCCTTCAAAAATTCAGTCCACCTTCTCTGTCTGTAATTTAACTCCTTTTGGTCAAACAGATACTTCAAGCTCTTGTGATCACTAAAAACTTCGAAACGAGAACCGTAAAGGTAATGTCTCCAAATCTTTAGTGCAAACACAATAGCCGCCAACTCTAAGTCATGAGTTGGGTAATTTCGTTCATGAGTTTTTAATAGTCTAGATGCGTAGGCCACAACATGTTGATTCTGCATGAGAACGCATCCTAAACCCTTCCCAGATGCATCACTGTAAATCTGAAATCCCAATGACGGATCTGGAAGAATTAGGATCGGAGCAGAAGTTAATTTTTCTTTCAATCCAAGAAAGCACTCTTCACAATCGGTATCCCAAGTAAACGGTTGGCCCTTGCGAGTTAGCCGAGTAAGCGGAAGTACCAATTGTGAAAAACCTTCAATGAATCTTCTATAGTAACCAGCTAAACCCAGAAAGCTTCTAATCTCAATCACTGACGTTGGCCGCTCCCAATTCAACACTGCTTCTACCTTGCTAGGATCAACTGCAACCCCTTCTTGGGAAATCACATGACCCAAGAACTTTACTTCGGACATCCAAAAGTCACACTTCGACGGTTTAGCATAAAGTTTCTTCTCTCGGAGTACTCCTAGGACAAAGCGGAGATGCTGGGCATGCTCCTCAACTGACTTTGAGTAAACCAAGATATCATCAATAAAGACGACCACAAACTGATCTAGGTAAGAATGAAATACTCTATTCATATAATCCATGAATACGGCTGGAGCATTAGTCAATCCGAAGGGCATCACCACAAACTCGTAGTGTCCGTACCTCGTACGAAAAGCAGTCTACGGAATGTCTAAGGCTCTTACCCTGATTTGATGGTACCCTGACCTTAGATCAATTTTTGAGAAAATTTTAGCACCTCGAAGTTGGTCAAGTAGATCATCTATCCTCGGCAATGGATACTTGTTCTTGATAGTGATTTTATTCAGCTGACGGTAGTCTATGCATAATCTCATGCTTCCGTCCTTCTTCTTGACTAGTAATACTGGAGCACCCCATGGAGAAGCACTCGGTCGAATAAACTTCTTGGAAATTAATTCCTCAAGTTGGGACTTCAATTCCTTCAGTTCGAGAGGAGACATCCTATAAGGTGCTATGGGTATTGGCCCTGTACCAGGCGCCAAATCTATAGAGAATTCAACCTCTCGTTCTGGAGGCAAAGAGGAGACTTCCTCGGGAAAAACGTCTAAAAATTCATTAACAACTTGGATAGACGATAAATCCAAATCAGCTTCAGTTGACGCAGACAAAATAACAACAAAAGCTTCCGCACCTTGGAATAGAGACTGGCTGGCTGAAGTGAATGAGATAACACCATCATCTTCAGGTAGTGAATGTCCCGCGACTTCAGAAGGAAAATTAATTGCCCGATTGAAACAGTCAATAGTAATGTGATTTGAAGTCATCCAATTCATTCCCAAAACGATTTCCATTCCCCTCATAGGCAAACAGATAAAATCAACAACAAAATCCCTGCCTCCTATGGTAAGTAGGCAGTTAAGGCACAATGATTGGGTTCGAACACGACCCCTTGCAGCAGTACGAATGGTGATTGGTTCAGATATAGGAGATACTTCTAATCCTAACCGTTCAGCACATGCTTCGGAGATAAAACAATGAGTAGCACCAGAGTCATACAGAATATTAACAGTTTGATGAAAGATAGAACCTGTACCCCTTATAAGGTTATCGGCTGGCTTGATGGTGTTGGCATCCAAAGTGTTGACTCGAGCCTGCCTCGGAGCATCAGGAGACTCCAAGAAAGCTTTCCTTGACGGGCAATTATTAGCATAATGGCCCACTTCTTTGCAAAGGTAACATTGGTTCGGTCCCACCTGGCATTTGCCTTTATGAAACTTTTTGCACACATGACATCAGTCATATCCTGCAGAGTCTCTTGACTGTACTCGTTTCCCCTTGTCTGAATTCCCTTTATACCTCGGGTTTGAAGAAGTTGTCTCATTACCCTTCTTCTTATCCTTCCAGAAATCTTTCCTCTCAGCATACATTCTTTTAAGATCGCTCTCAGCCGAATGAGCTTGTTGAACCAAAGCAGGATAATTGGTCATGGAATAAGAACTGAGGCCTTGATTCACATCGCCCCTAAGACCTTGTCTGAACATCACCATTTTCTACCTATCATCAGTAGCGGTGGCCCACAATTCATAGAATTGTGACAACCTCTCAAATTTTGCAGCGTATTCCCCAACTGTCATCTCTCCCTGTTTCAAACTCAGAAATTCCATCTGCTTATCAAGTCTTTGGGAGTCGGGGAAATAATGACTCAAAAATAATTCCTTGAAATTACTCCACTCAAGAGGAGTTCCTTGATTTTGAAGCATTCTACGAGCGTTAACCCACCAAGTGTGAGCATCCTCGTCCAGAGCGTTAGCAGCACAAATTACTTTTTCTCCTTCATTGCATTCCAAGGTATCAAAGATCCGTTCCATGGCATCTACCCAGAAATGGGCTTTCATTGCCTCGGATCCTCCTTTGAAGGTTGGGGGTTTCATCTTCAGGAACCGGAAATACACCCTGTTGGGATCCTCAGGTGTTGGCACATTGACTGGCTCAGCTGGTTGTGGTTGAGGCATCTGATGCATCTGCTGCATTTGAGCCATTTGAGCCATCTGTTGCTGTTGCATTAGCATCATGTCATTCATCATCTTCTGCTGAGTCTCGATGACATTCTGCATCCATTCTTGATGAGGATCAACAGGTGGGTTTCTCCTACCTCTTCCAGCCATGATTCTGCGAAGTATGCACAAAGTATTAAGTTGATCAGGCTCAATGTCTAATAGTGTCATACCCCAATTTTGTCCGGCTTAGGTTCAAACCCTAACTTTCAACACAAAAATTACATAGTAGATTTAATTTATTTTTCTTGTTACAATATCTTTAATTAAAAAAACGAAAATAAAAAATAAAATAGATAAGAAATAATACAAATTACAAAAGAAAATAAAAAAGGGGAGGTGCAATAAAAGATTATTATTACAAAAAAAAAAGGAGAATGTCCATGTACATGACTTGGCCCAAGAATGTCAAAGTTACAAAAATACAAAAATAAACCAAGTACCCAAAACTGCAGCTACTTTGCAAAGGTGATTTCTCTCTCTTCGGACATCATTTCGACGATCCGACCGGTGAAAGTGAATATGGATGTCTCATGAACTTGGTGTCAAAAAACAACGATGATCCAACGGTTAACGAATCCAGAATCGCACTTGTACGGTGGCTGGTTTGAGAAAAATGGGAGTTGTTTTTTCTACTTTTGCGAAGGCAATTTCTCTCTCCTCAGACCTAGTTTCGACGATCCGAACGGTAGAAGTGAAGATGGATGTCTCATGAACCTGGTGTCAAAAAACAACAATGATCCAACGGTTAACGAATCCGAAATCGCATTGTCAATATGGCTGGTTTGAGAAAAACGAAAATTGCTTTTCTATGTTGTTTTAGTCCCACATTGCTTGGGAGAAACAAGAACTACCTAGCCTTTGGCTATAAAAGAGATGGAGATGCAAAGGCTATGGACATGGGTGATTGATGGGGTAAGTGATCTTTTGGGCTAGCATTTGCAGTCCATTAGATTAAAAGCCTGTCTTTAATTCTTTTGGACTAGCTTTTGCAGTCTGTTAGATTAAAAGCCCGTCTTTAGTTATTTTTGGGATGGCCGTTGAGGTCCTTTACTTGGTGGTTTTCGGGTGAAAACGGACCAGATAGGAGTCCGGTTCGCGGTTGATATGGTCAGATTGCTCGGTCCGTTTCGGCGTTGATCGCATTGATCAGCTGGAGGTTAGTTTTGCATTTATTTATTTAATTTATTTACTTATTTTTTGTATATATTTATTTATTATGTATACTGTTTATTTATGTACATACTTATTTATTATTTATATTGTTTATTTATCTATGTAAATAATTATTTATTATTTATTCATTTATTTATTTATATGTATAGTTATTTATTTATTAACTTTACGCTTTATTAATTGTTAGTGTCGTCATTAATTTTTTAAATACACAAATTATTTTATAAAAATTTCAAAAATATAAATAGGGGATTAAGTCGACTGTACAGTCGGATTAGTCAGCTTTTTAGGACTACAAATGAACCGTTACGGATCATGTCCTAAAATCCCTATTTAAAACAAACAATTTCTAAATTAAAATAAATACAAACATACTTCTTTCCCCTAAGTAAACCTTTTTCTCACCAACCTTTTTTCAAAATAACAGATTTTTTTTTCCCTAAACGAGAATCAATCCAATTGCGAAAACTCTTCAAAATCAAACTTTGTTAAGTAGTCTTGCGAAGCCTTTGCTTGCATGATTATTAACAATGAGGTACCAGTGGCGATCACTTGGAGCCTTTGCTCAATTGATCATCATGAACGCCTAATTTCCCTAAAGATTTTCACTAAATCAAAAACTTTGTTAGTAGTCTTGCGAAGCTTTTGCTTGCATGATTATTAACAATGGAGTGCTAATGGTGGTCACTTGGAGCCTTTGCTCAATTGATCATCATGAAAGCTCGATTCTCACAATTAAACAAGATAAAAAACAAAAACCGTTTTCCAAACAAACCAGAACTACGTAGCTTTGAGTTCTCCATCGCACCGGGAGATACGTAGGAGCGGGCCATGTCCCGTCAAGCGTTTTTTCTAAAAAACCACTTTTCCCCCTTTTTTTTCATAATAAATAAAGATTTTCATAAAGAGTTTTTTCAATGAGAAGTAGAGAGGCAAAATTAAGTATTTTCAAGTCAATACACTAAAAACCACACATTTAATTAAAGGTTCCCTCTCAGTAGAGAGGACGTGTGGGGTGCTAACACCTTCCCTGCGCGTAACCGACCCCCGAACCCTATTCTCTAGTTTCGCAAGACCAATCGCTTTCCAAAAAAGGTTTTCCTAATATTTTCCTTAATAAATATTGGTGGCGGCTTCATTGTCTTAAGAAAAGTTGTGAACGAGGAAGGTTCTCCCTCGGGGACTTTTTCGTGTGCAACAGCTGGCGACTCCGCTGGGGACCCTAAAAAACATTTTTTCAAAAGTGGGTCAAGCCTAATTAATTAAATGTGTGGTTTATATGATTGATTTGAATATCTTGCTTCTTCTTCCTTTTTCATAAGCATGTTACGTCCATGTGCATTCTTCTTCTATGTTTGTTTTTGCAATAGATAATTACTTTTTTGCTTAGTTCTCTCATGCATTTCTTCCCCTTTCTTATCATGTCCCCTTCTTCTCTGCTCCCTTTCCTATGGTAAGCACATGCATACTTCCCCTTTCTTATCATGTCCCCTTCTTCTTTGCTCCCTTTCTTGAGGTAAGTAGTGCATTGTTATTGGCACCCTAGATTAGTTTATATTGGATCGATATTGAACCCTAGGATAAACAACATGCTATTTGTCTGGACTGCTCCGGATTTTCATTTGCAGGTGGGGAAGGGTAGTTATTCCTAGGTGTTGTGCCCTCGACACACACTTCACATCCTATACTTGTGAGCATTGAGTGGGGCCTAAAACCCAAGGTCTGAACAAAAACCTAGGAGAGTGGGAACGATTAGTGACTGCCATTCGAAGACCTTTGTCTGTATGGCTCTCATGAAAGTTCCGCCCAAGAGTGCGCTTTGTCATGATGCCTCACACTCGGTAGCTTTCTACGATTGTGGGTGCCATCATGAGAGAGACTTTAGCTCTTGGTTGCCATTGTAAGGAAGTGATTAGAACCTACATGGGAGGATTACCCCTTTCGTCGACTTTAGACCCTAGGATTCCCACCCTTTGTAGGACACGGGGGCACGCCTTTGTTTGTTGCATTAGTTTAGGCATTCCTTTTTCTTAAACTCTATTTCAAAATCGTAGAAAATAATATCCTTATTTTCTTACCCTCTTTTTATGTAAATGACACATCATTTCGCATCCACATCATTTCGCATCCACATCATTTCGCATTCACATCGTTTCGCACCATTGCATTTGCATCTAACAAAAGTTTGAAAAAAAAAACATTCATCTTGCATTCCCTTTCATTACATAAAGATAAAACAAAAAATAATTATCATCTGCATAGCATAAGCATTTCATTTATAATCATGCAAAAAATCCTCGTCTAGTTCACCCAAGACGAGGCGTTCATGCATAAGCATTATTTCAAAAAAAGAGACACAGTAGAACTACGTAAGCTTTGATTCCTCATTACAATGGGGATACGTAGGAGCGGGTCATACCCCGTCAGGCACATTTTTCTAAAACCCTTTTTTTCAATAAATCATTTGCATCTCCAAATAATTTTCAAAATCATGTTCCAAAACTAAAAAACAAAGAAAGAAAATCATTGTGAGTATCATGCATTTCATTGCACAAAAAAAAATGAAAACAAGAAAGCATCTCATTCATAATCATGAATAAAAATCATCATCAAATTTATTCAAAATGTAGCATTCATGCACCATTTCATTAACCTCATCACTTTGGTTCAAATACATCATTCCTCCATACATGCATCTTTCAAAAAGGAAGGGGCATTGGCATTTCATACTTTGCCTTGCCTCTAAAAAAAAAATCATTTAGAGAAAAGCATCATTCCTGCATCTTTCATCATTCAAAAGAAAAAGGGGGCATTGGTATTTCGTACCTTGCCTCGCCTCTAAAAAAAAAAATCAAAGTCAAAAATCATTTTAAAAAAAAGGGGCATCATTCTTGCATCATTCGCATTGGCATTTTGTCCTGCATTAAAAATAACAAAATTATTTAGAATAAGCCATACTCTTCGAGTGGTCATTCTCCACGCATTGGCATCATACTTGCATATCATAATTTGTTCATTCATTCATTGCATAAAATAAGAGTTGTGATGAGAAGCGAGACGTTCTTGCGAAACAATCATCCTTTTTGAAAAAGTTTATCCTTACTTGGTTGCAAACTCAAGGTGTTCCAAGGCACTCAGTTTTTCAAATCAATAGCTCATTTGCATTTCTTTCAAAAGCACTGCATCAAAAGACTGAAATAGTGTATCAAAAAAAAAACAATTTTTTTAACTGATGTTAACTCTCTGTGAAGCATTCTTCTAATGAGCGTGCATGCCAGGTGCAGTTTCTCTTGTTTGAGTCAGTCAATTTCCTTCATTCCTTATCCAAGTCTAATCCCGCCCCGTCCACCCATAAAGCATATTCTCTCCCATCAGTGCATACTTGACTTTTTGGTTCATTCTCACTAAGACTTTAAGTCCTCCATGCTGGGGCAACTCTGTGATCACTAATTTTCCTTATCAATATCATATTCCTTCAGTGCAAGTCTCTCTCAAAAAAAAAATAATAATAATATAATAAACAAGAAAACAAGCTCGCTAGGTTGAAAACCCGCAAAGGGCGGCCTAGGCAAAAAGGAGCGCCCGGTGGACTGAAAACTCGCAAAGAGCGGTCCAGGCAAAAATTAGGGCACAAAAAAGGAAAAAAGAGCAAACACATGAAGATAGATAAATTATTGTTCTAAACTTAAGTCTCATAGAAATAAGCAATCGGGATTTGAAATGAAGTTTGGCCATCTCCTCAAAAACCCCCAAAATCCCAGAAAGTCCCTTTCCTACCCACCTTGAGCCAAGAAAAACCAAAATCCAAAAGTCACCCTAGACAAGGATCACCCCAAATAAAAAAAAGGTGCATCACTTTTATCAGTTCACCCGAGTCGAAGAAGGAAAAGAATCATAAAAAAAAAAGGAAAAAGAGAAAATAAAAAAAAAAGGGGGGATTCAAAAAGGAAAATCCCAAAACAAAAGAAATGTAAGTGGTGAGCTGGTACATGTTACCACAAAATACAAGAGATCCTTGTCTAAATAAACCTTCAAACACTTCATCATTCCAACACCTGATTCCATAAACCTTCAAACACTTCCTTTGGCCTCAACATCAAACCCCTTAGTCATTCTACCATGAGACACGAATTTGCTTTAACAGAGCCCAAACAAGCCCAATAACCATCTTCCTCATAGACCATTAACCGTCAATCAACGCCGAACAAAACTCATCCTCCCATTAGCCTCAAACACTTCATTAAGCCTAACCCTCCTTCCTCCACAAAACACCACAATCCCGAAAAGTCCATTCCGATCAATGACCGGTTGCTTTCGTTTTCTCAAATTCTAATCTTAGGACGAACAAGCTTATCTATGTACAATGTGTTTGCTCAAAAGAAAAACAAACGACTAGAAAAAAGAAAGCTGATCAAGAAAGAATAAACCCTCAAAAAAAAAGAGAACTGAGGAAACAAAAAACGAACAGTCAGAAAAAAGAAAGCTGACAAAATAAAAAGAGGGACTTGCACTCCAAAACACATTCAAGATGCATTAAAACAAGGTTTAGTGATCACCAGGTAAGGATTCTTTCGCACCAAAAGTCAAGACATCAGTAGAGAACCAAAGATTTGCACTGAGAATACCACTCAGACCCAAAAGTTGGGGCATTCTCTTCACCACCTACACACCCTAGTCTTGGGAAAGTCTGTTCAATGCCCATCCCATGTCACTCTAGTTGTCAATGTCATTCCAAAGTGGGGCAAGTGCATTCCCATCCCTTCACCTCATTCATTCCCATAAAAATCTCACCGGGGCAATCTCTCAACTCACTATCCTAAACAAGACCTTGTCATTCTGATTGGGGCAGCTTTGTCCTTGTTATGACTGGGGCAACATCAAATTCTGTAGGTTGAAGCAAAACCCCTTTCATTCCAGCTTTCATCCCAAGAGCCGAAGCGTTCCCAAGTCATCATCTTCTACACCCCTAGTTGTTGTCACCACTAGACAGAGGCAAGTTATTCACTCATCAAAGACCTGAAGTGGGGCAATCTTGTATCTCTTGATCCCTCACAAGCTTCGGCAATAACCATGTCTGTCATTCCTTCACTTGCCATAAATGTCCATGCCCTAAACCAATTCCAAGTTAACTGACTCATTCATTCACATTTGCACTCCTATGCATGCTTACTAGACAATGCTTCAAGAGAGAGAACACAAGTTGTTTACGTGATATCTAAAATTCAGTCATCATGGAAAGAAGGAGAACACAAGTGAGGTTGTTTGTAAATAAAAACCTTGAGAATCCCAGAGTTTGAATCAAATTCAATTTTTCAACAGAATGGTCAATAATCATCTCAATTCCTTGCATTCGAAGTCTCGCATCTCATCATCACAAAAAATGTTTACCTCATGCATCTAGGCATTATAGCATATGCATCAAAGCATTACATTTGCATCTTCACATTTTGTGCATTCATCACATAGTAAAAAGAAAAAACGTTCCACATCAGTCGCACCATATTAATACTTGCATAGAAGAAAATAGTAAAGAAGAAAAAGCAGAAATCTTTTCATTGCATTGGCATCATATTCGCACTTCATAAAAAAGGAAAAGAACAAAATCATTGCATCATTAGAGCATTACATTTTGCATCAGATATTCCATAGAAAAAGCAAAGAAAGCAAAAAGAAAACAAAGAAAAGAAACCACAAAAGCAACACAAAAACATTCCCTGTCATCCAGCATTCCATATCATTCATCATTTCACAAGCATTCCTTTGTCATTCAATCATCAAACATTAAAGCAGTGCATACGCATCATATTAACGTTAGCATTTCCATAAAAGAAAAAAAACAAGAATCATTGCATCAAACATCAGAGCATTGCATCATATTAATGTTTGCATTTCATAGAAGAAGCAAAAAGAAATAAACAGAAGTTAGAACGGGAGAATTTCATTCATCAAAGCATCAATCACCGCATACATTTGCATCAAACATCAAAGCAATACAGTTGCATCACATTAATACTTGCATCTCATAGAAGAAAAGAAAGCTAGAACATCCCATGTCATTCATCATTTCATGTTATTCATCATTTTTCCCAAAAAAAAAGGGGAAGAGAAAGTTTCCTTTGCATCAAAATACATGAGCTTTGCATTCGCATTCTTAAGAGAGCAAAAAGAGAAGCCAAAAGAGAGAAAAGAAAAGAGCCAAGAGAGCAACAAAAAGAAAAGAAAAGAAAGAAAAAGAAAGAAGAGAAGCAAGAGAAAGAGAAAAAGCATATAAGAACAGTAGAAAATCATGCATTCATAAGCGAAAGAAAAAGAAAAATCATGCATTGCGTACAGACAAGAGAAGAAAAGCATTGCATTCATCAAGCATATAAGAACAGTAGAAAATCATGCATTCATAAGCGAAAGAAAAAGAAAAATCATGCATTGCGTACAGACAAGAGAAGAAAAGGAAAATCATTGCATCCATCAAGCATATAGGAACAGTAGAAGATCATGCATTCATCCGACATAGACAAATGAAATAAGAAACTCATCATTCATCATAAGAAAAAAGAAAACAGCAATCATGGCATTTGCATTGCATGCATTTGTTCATTTTCAGCTACAGGTACAAAAGAGGATGAGCACTTCGGTGTTAGCCCTCGCCTCCAGATTCCAGAAAATGTTCCCCAAGTTGGGAGTTCAGAAAGAGAAAAAAAAAAGAAAAGAGAGAAATAGAAAAGAAAGAGAGAAAAGAAAAGAGAGCGCTCAAGCGCGCATTGCGGATCGGAGCACAGAGATCATCGCTCCCTTCTGCCCAGGTCTCACATCGTGTACGAGCAACGCGATGGACCGCAGCCCCATGTGAGGTTCAACGGAATAGTTGTATCAAGCCTAAGATACAGCGGACGCCGTGCATTGATCAGTATATCAGTTCCGGAGCTGATGACGATCCCCCCGGTCGCTCGAAAAGGCCAACAGGAAGAGCGTGCTCCTCAAAGCCATGTGCAAACTCGGATTCGTCAAGAGTTCGTTTAAGGATTACAGGTTTTTAGGCAGTCTGGGCAATTTACCGCTTTCTGCACGCCAAGTGCCCATTTTACTTTTCTGTCTGCACGCCAAGTGCCCATTTTACTTTTCTGTCTGCACGCCAAGTGCCCATTTTACCTTTCAGTCCGCACGTCAGTGTTCATTTACTATTTTCGCACCAACACGAAAGTGTCTATCTTTCCAAAAAAAAAAAAATCCGGATTTCTCCAAATGGACAAAATTGGTATAATTTCTGAATTCTTTATTTCTATTTTACCTTCGAAATATGTCTCGCGCAATTCATATTTCTTGGTAAAATCCAAATAAAGAGGGGCAGCTGTCATACCCCAATTTTGTCCGGCTTAGGTTCAAACCCTAACTTTCAACACAAAAATTACATAGTAGATTTAATTTATTTTTCTTGTTACAATATCTTTAATTAAAAAAACGAAAATAAAAAATAAAATAGATAAGAAATAATACAAATTACAAAAGAAAATAAAAAAGGGGAGGTGCAATAAAAGATTATTATTACAAAAAAAAAAGGAGAATGTCCATGTACATGACTTGGCCCAAGAATGTCAAAGTTACAAAAATACAAAAATAAACCAAGTACCCAAAACTGCAGCTACTTTGCAAAGGTGATTTCTCTCTCTTCGGACATCATTTCGACGATCCGACCGGTGAAAGTGAAGATGGATGTCTCATGAACTTGGTGTCAAAAAACAACGATGATCCAACGGTTAACGAATCCAGAATCGCACTTGTACGGTGGCTGGTTTGAGAAAAATGGGAGTTGTTTTTTCTACTTTTGCGAAGGCAATTTCTCTCTCCTCAGACCTCGTTTCGACGATCCGAACGGTAGAAGTGAAGATGGATGTCTCATGAACCTGGTGTCAAAAAACAACGATGATCCAACGGTTAACGAATCCGAAATCGCATTGTCAATATGGCTGGTTTGAGAAAAACGAAAATTGCTTTTCTATGTTGTTTTAGTCCCACATTGCTTGGGAGAAACAAGAACTACCTAGCCTTTGGCTATAAAAGAGATGGAGATGCAAAGGCTATGGACATGGGTGATTGATGGGGTAAGTGATCTTTTGGGCTAGCATTTGCAGTCTATTAGATTAAAAGCCTGTCTTTAATTCTTTTGGACTAGCTTTTGCAGTCTGTTAGATTAAAAGCCCGTCTTTAGTTATTTTTGGGATGGCCGTTGAGGTCCTTTACTTGGTGGTTTTCGGGTGAAAACGGACCAGATAGGAGTCCGGTTCGCGGTTGATATGGTCAGATTGCTCGGTCCGTTTCGGCGTTGATCGCATTGATCAGCTGGAGGTTAGTTTTGCATTTATTTATTTAATTTATTTACTTATTTTTTGTATATATTTATTTATTATGTATACTGTTTATTTATGTACATACTTATTTATTATTTATATTGTTTATTTATCTATGTAAATAATTATTTATTATTTATTCATTTATTTATTTATATGTATAGTTATTTATTTATTAACTTTACGCTTTATTAATTGTTAGTGTCGTCATTAATTTTTTAAATACACAAATTATTTTATAAAAATTTCAAAAATATAAATAGGGGATTAAGTCGACTGTACAGTCGGATTAGTCAGCTTTTTAGGACTACAAATGAACCGTTACGGATCATGTCCTAAAATCCCTATTTAAAACAAACAATTTCTAAATTAAAATAAATACAAACATACTTCTTTCCCCTAAGTAAACCTTTTTCTCACCAACCTTTTTTCAAAATAACAGATTTTTTTTTCCCTAAACGAGAATCAATCCAATTGCGAAAACTCTTCAAAATCAAACTTTGTTAAGTAGTCTTGCGAAGCCTTTGCTTGCATGATTATTAACAATGAGGTACCAGTGGCGATCACTTGGAGCCTTTGCTCAATTGATCATCATGAACGCCTAATTTCCCTAAAGATTTTCACTAAATCAAAAACTTTGTTAGTAGTCTTGCGAAGCTTTTGCTTGCATGATTATTAACAATGGAGTGCTAATGGTGGTCACTTGGAGCCTTTGCTCAATTGATCATCATGAAAGCTCAATTCTCACAATTAAACAAGATAAAAAACAAAAACCGTTTTCCAAACAAACCAGAACTACGTAGCTTTGAGTTCTCCATCGCACCGGGAGATACGTAGGAGCGGGCCATGTCCCGTCAAGCGTTTTTTCTAAAAAACCACTTTTCCCCCTTTTTTTTCATAATAAATAAAGATTTTCATAAAGAGTTTTTTCAATGAGAAGTAGAGAGGCAAAATTAAGTATTTTCAAGTCAATACACTAAAAACCACACATTTAATTAAAGGTTCCCTCTCAGTAGAGAGGACGTGTGGGGTGCTAACACCTTCCCTGCGCGTAACCGACCCCCGAACCCTATTCTCTAGTTTCGCAAGACCAATCGCTTTCCAAAAAAGGTTTTCCTAATATTTTCCTTAATAAATATTGGTGGCGGCTTCATTGTCTTAAGAAAAGTTGTGAACGAGGAAGGTTCTCCCTCGGGGACTTTTTCGTGCGCAACAAATAGCATACTAAGAAAAATCAGACTTAGAAGACGTAAAAGACTCTTAACATCTAAGTCCGACTAGGTCGAACCGCTCTGATACCAAATGTAACACCCCGGTATTTCTAACATGTAGAGTCACCGAAAGTGCACAGATGCGGAAATTCAGAGGACACAGTTCCTATTCAAATATTGGACGTACAAACTTTTTCCGAAATAAAAACATAATCGGAATAACATTACTTCATGAAATAGAAGTTTATCGGTTCCACACCGAATGGATTACAATATCCAAGTCCAAATACCAAACAGAAACATAAAACGGTTCATATAACTCATAATCAATACAAGTTTATACAACCAATAAGACAACAAAAGAACAAAGGATCAAACGACTAAGTCATCAGCACCTCCAAGAGTATACCAACTACTCGTGCACAATAGTCTTCCTTTTTCCCTGCTTCTCTGAAAAACAATAAATATGGATTGGGTGAGATAACATTATCTCAGTGAGTCCTACCGTGCCCCCTCACTGACACTCGGTTCAATTCATTAAACCGTTACAAAAAAACCTGACATAACAATGTCTGATTTATTAATCGAATTACCGACTGCACAACGATTGCTAATCCCGGTAATTCGTGTTCTTAATGTATTAAATCGAAATGCCGACTGCACAACTATTGCTAATCCCGGCAAATCGTGAATTTAATTTAACATGATCCGGCTGCACAACGATTGCTAATCCCGGAAACCATGTGTTTAACCTTAGCACAAACCGGCTGCACAACGCTTGCTAATCCCGGTAACCCGTGAATTGACCACGCCAAAACACATACAGGGCCTAGGGTGAGGGCTCATGACTTCCCTTCCTAGTATGCTACTTGTCGGGCCTCGAGAGTTAGATAATTTATATCCTTTCGATCACCAAATGGATCAATTACATAACAATTAGATAAACAATATCCATGTCGATCTATAACCCGTTTTGAGGAATTCACAAATTTAGACCTCCGCCATTATAATCATTTTCATTTGACATATATAAACATATATATATTCAATCAGTTCATAGGTTGGTGTACCCACTCGTATCCTAGGGTTTCGGTTTTTCAAATTAAATGTGCTTTCGAAACTCTTTTCCAAAAACATAAGTTGAACAAGCTCAAATACGGTTTTTAATAAGGCAACTTCATTTAAAATGATTGAGAAAGAGATTAGAAAAGGTTCGAGATCAAACGGAGCGACAAAACGAGAAAACGGAAGTCGGTAACAGAACCTCACGCACGACCCGTGCCCAAGGGCGCACGACCCGTGCGTGGTGCACTACATAGAACCCATCTAACAGAAAGAAACGCACGATCCGTGCCCAGGGGCGCACGACCCGTGCGTCCCGTTTGATTTCCAATTCTTCCAACCCGAAGCAGGCGCACGATTCGTGCCCAGGGGCGCACGGTCCGTGCGACCTGTGTCTGTTACCAGAATTTCACGTATTCCTCAATTTCGCTCTCCATTCTCGTCCAATTCGATTTCTAATTTCAATCACCTGAAATCCAGAAAATTTCCAACTATTCCAGAATATATATATATATATATATATATATATATAAAGTGTTTCATTTCAATGATTCATTAAAATTCTCAATAAACCGTAAAACACCGTTTTGACTCAAAAATTGCTTTTCGGTTCTAAGTCTTTCGAAAACGGGATTGTTGCCTTATTATTTGAAACCACAAGTTTTCAGAATACACAAAATGTCCCTAACCCGTGAGTAGAACTCACCCGTTGACGATTTCGCTAGGAGCTTCCACCGAGACACGGGATGACCGGAATGCACACGCACGAACGAGAATCGAAAGGCACCAACTAGAGCGAAACGGCTGCCTCTTCTACTGAATCACTGAAGCAGAAACTCAACCTCGTGTGAATGTTCCTCAAATTCGAAATGTAGGCTTCATACTTCCTCCCCAATAGCTTGTACTGAACATGAAAGCAGATAATAACTTAGAACTCCACCATTTTCAATGCTTTGAGCTTCACATATTGAAAATGGGATTGAGAGGATGAGTGAGAATCAAGCCCTGAAAGTGGTACCATTGGAAAGGAAAACGAAAATGGAGTGGAGAGGAGGTTAGAACACTTACATGCAAGTGAATTTAGGTGATTCCCCCTTCACCTCTTCTTCTCCTCCTTCGCGCCCCTCTTCCCCCTTCCCCTTTTGTTTTCAGTTTTTTTTTTCTCTAAAATTCTGAGTTTAGTGAAATGGATAGGTGTGAGAGGGAGTGGCTGAATATAAAAGGGTGAGAAATGACAGAATTGCCCTTCAGCTTAAATTTCTTCATTTAACACTAGTTCTAGCCCAATTTCGATGGAGATACAATTACTTGACAATTTCCTCGATTAATCCTCACCGAGACTCGCCTAATTATTCTTGACGAATAATTATATTGGTCTTAGGATTCATAACCCGAGTCTTAAAAATTCGGGATGTTACAACCAATAGCTCACCTGCCATTAATCTTCAACATATCTCACCCATGAAGGATGCTTCTCCAAACCCAAGAGATTCCAGCTTTGGGTTTCACCCCCCATAAATCCTCTCTTCTACAATAGACACTCCTAAGCATTTTGACCCAGTAATCAGTTGGGTTTTGAATGCACTTCCAGGACTGCTTAGTTAGAAGAGAGGAGTTCTGGGGGGAGAAATCCTTGAATCCCATTCCCCCTTGTTTTTTATTACTACACATATACTCCTAGTTTTTCCAATGAATACCTTTGTTTTCTCACTTTTGAACTCCGCCAGAAGTTGGCTACTGCAGAGCATAAAGATTGATAGAAATTCTCTGGCAATATAACAATAGCCATGACATGGGAGGGGATTGCTTGAATAACAGGTTTAATGAGAATTTCCTTACCAGACTGAGATAGGAACTGCTCTACCCCCCCTCTAGTTTAGAAAAGTCCATTTCCTTGATCCAATTGAGGGCTTGCCCTTGGAGTGGCCCCACTCAGCAGGGATACACAAATACTTCCCTGGAGAAACCCAAATGGAGATATTCAGAGCCTCAGAGAGAGAGATTTTTAGTCTAGGAGAGATACCTTTGCCACAAATAAGATCTGACTTCTGAAGGTTAATTTTTTGCCCATAAGCTTCTGTAAACATATTTAACAAGGATACCAGTTGAAATACTTCTTCCAAGCTAGCTTTTCCAAATATTAGAGCATCATCTACAAAAAAAAAGATGGGTTAGTGTAGGGGCACCAGGAGCAAGCTGAAGCCCATGGATATTCCGTAAGGAACAAGCCTGAGAAATCAGCCAAGAAAGAACATCAAAGGTCAAAATGAACATGTAGGGTGATAACGGGTCCCCTTGCCTAAGACCACTACTAGGAATGACTCTTTTGCTTCTACCACCATTAACTTTAGTAAATATATCTGCTAGAAGACACCATAGACATGACTAGAGAGACTCAATACTGACAAAAACCATATGACAACAAGACTGATTTAAGAAAGTTCTAATCCACACAATCATAGGCTTTATTCATATCTAGCTTGATAGCAAACCCCATCTTGGCACCACCTGCTTTCTTCTTCAGATAATGGAAAGCCTTCTGGGCCACAACTAAATTGTCTTGAATTAGCCTCCCCCCTACAAAGGCACTTTGTTTCTCTAAAATAAGGACATTAAGGATGGGCATGAGTCTACTAACTAAGATCTTAGAAATAATCTTGTAGATGTACTTGCAGCAGCTTATAGGTCTCAATTGGCTAACAGACTCTGGGTGGGGAATTTTTGGAGTGAAAGCCACCAGTGTATCATTTATAGAGTCCCTAATAATCTCTGTTAAGAATAAATCTTTCACAACATTCACCACATCATTCTTTATAAGGTCCAAGTTCTTTTGATAGAACTCACATTAACCCCATTAGGCCTAGGGGCTTTGAGAGCACCCAAGGAGAAAGCAGTTTTTTAAACTTCAGCATAAGACAGGTTTGAGAGATGATACCACTAGCAAGCACATAAATATCCTTGAAGTAGTCCTCTATGGCTTTCAAAAAGTTACTTTGACCTTCAACCCAGATTCCATCTTTATCTTGAATCCTCTCCAATCTAATTGTCTCTTCTATGCACACTAGTGGCATGAAATTCTTTTGAGTTTTTGTACCCACGGGTTAGCTATTTTAGTCTGGATCTTTGCCCCCAATACAATTCTTATAAGAGTCAATGTCTTTTCTAATCTTCCAGATAGCTTCACAATTATCAGCTGAGTTGCCTTCATTGGCCAGTTTCTGAAGCTTTGACTTAAGCTTGGATATTTCAACTGCAGCATTTTTGAAAGTGACATTGTGCCAGGCCAATAGGGCTCTCATGCAGTTCTTTGCTTTTTCACGAAAGTTACCCCAATGACCCGTGGTAGGGTTGCAGGCCCAACCATTTGAGAAAACACTTTTACAATGGGAGAGTGATCAGATTTAATAAAGGGGAGAGCAATGCCCACATCATTATGGTATAGGTCCCTCCAACTCCAATTGACAAGGATTCTGTCAAATTTTTGGTAAGTTATTACACCAACAGATAAATAAACTTTGGGAAGGTTGGGGTTGTAGATACCACCAATTTGGTTAGGGCTCTCTACCTGGAAGGTTTGAAAGGAACCCTTGAACAAAGGCCTAGCAAATTAATTTTGAATGTCCCATGGTATAGCCTTATAGTTTAGATCTGGGATACTAGGGTTACCCCTATCTTCTGTAGGTTTGGTAAGAGCCTTGTAGTGAAGGTTAGGGCAATGTCATGGTAGTGTTTTCTCATTCTTCTTCAGATTCAGGGGTAGGGGCCTTAGAGGAAGGAAGAGATTGTTCACGCTGGCACAGGTTCCTACCTAGATAGGCAATATATCTAGGGGAAGCTACACTCAGACCAGGGCCATATTTAGGTTCAGAAGGATTGAAAGTTGCCATAGCTTTAGGGTTACTACAGGATTTTTGCTCATGACCAATAATACCACAGTTGAAACACAACGATTGGAGTCTTTCATACTTGTAAGAGACCCAAATGTGATGGAGGTTAGCCCTTGGAACCCAGCAACCAGTTGGGAGAGGTTTTTGTAACTCAATTAGAACCCTAGCCCGAATGAATGTTCACTACAAGAAAAATGCATTTTTCCAGCGGAAAAAATGCGTCGGAAATACCCCAAATTCGCCGGTTCCGGCAGAAATCCGCCGGTAAAACGCTCGTAGGTAATGTTTTCAGTCGGTAATGGGCGCTTCAGGCGGATTTTTTTTAAAAAATTATAAAAATCCGCCGGTAATTTCCGGCCGATTTTTTCCGCCGGTAATGGGTGTTTCCGGTGGATTTCTTTTAAAAAAAATTGGAAAATCTGCCGGAAACGCACATTACCGGCAGTTTTTTTTAAGAAATTTTTTTTTGAAAAATTCGCTGGAAACGCAGATTACCGGCGGATTTATTATTTTTTTTGTTAAAATTTAAAAATTAATTTTTTAAAATTTTTCGAATTTTAATATTTAATTTAATAAGAAGTAAGAAAAAATGAATCAAGCAGAATATGAGAAAAAAATGATATAGAAGAGAATGAGATGGAATAGAGGAATGAGAATGAAGAAGTAGGAAGGAATAAGAATGAAAGAGAGTATGGGAATAAATAATATAGGAGAGAATAAGAATGAAGAAGTAAGAAGGAAATAGAATAAAGGAGAGTATGAGAAGTAATAATATAGGAGAGAACGAGAATGAAGAAGTAAGAAGGAATAAGAATGAATGAGTGAGAATGAATGAGAAGGAAGAAGAAAGGGGAAATGTAGAAGAGAGATATTGATAAGAATCTAGTTGACTCCATGTGAATGAAGGATCTAACCAAGTGATTACTTGAATCAAAAATAGCAAATAAGACTAAAAGATAAAAGGGAAAAGAAACATACAAATGAAATTAGACAAGAAGATGGAGAAATCGCCACATCCACGAGGATGATAAGATCACGAGGAATCGCCACAAGAGTAAGAGGCTCTTGATAAGATTCAAGTTTGGTTCTAGAAAGAACCCTAGAGAAGCATTCTCTAAACTCACACCAATGTGTTTTCTATTTCATCAAAAGTTGTGAAATAAGGTTACAAAAGTTCTTTAAATACCTAGGGTTGTGCCTAAGCTACACACCTTACACACCATGGTGCCTATGCCAAATGTGCATACACACAAACACCAAAAATCCTCTAATGTCAACATAAACTAAAATAAAATCCTGTTAAAATAAAATAAACTTCATTCTAATTTAAATAAATTAGATTATCTTAATGCTCTTGCGGTCCACATCATTCACTCCTTCTTGAAGAAATCCGACCTCGAATTTGATCTCCATTGTATCCCTTTTTTGTGACAACACCTCCATTGTATCCTACATAAGGAAAAAAACTCAAATCAATACCAACATACCCCCCGGGTCAAATGGAAACTGACAAAAATCAACACACATGACAAAGATAAGCAACAACAAACACCATGAAAAAATAAACTTGAAAATAGCAACATGACAAAATTTTTTCCAAATTAGCACACATGGATTCATTCACAATAAATGTGTTGATATTGTCAACTCCTTTTAAAATTTCAACACATTGACCTTCTATCAAAGATGGAGCAAGAAAATCAACAATGCGTATAGGGAGCACACAAGACATGACTCAGAGACATCATATTTTGTGGAATTTCTTCCCCCATTTCAAACAAAGGCATAAGATACAAGTTCAACTTTCCCATCATCAAATTTTTAAAATTTTCAAGCACATGAGAAAACTTAAACAATGCAATAAACAATTCATCCAACATGAATTTAGAAAACTTCATTAATTTGACACTTTTGGAAGGAATCAAATAAAAAAAATTCCCTTGAATCAACTTCTTCAAGCAAATGAACTTCTTTGGAAACTTGCAAGTTGGGACTAGCACCATAAGGCACCAAACCACGGGGCTATTCTCTTGAATAGACATCCCTATGCATGCTCAAAAATAGATCAACAACACTAGGAAAATTGTTAGCATAAGAACACAAACAACAAAATGGGACTTCAAGTTTAAACATAGGTCTTACCAACAATGCTCTATTGACCTCAATCTCCCTTTTTAAGATATTTTTACTATTTCCCATTTCTTTCCTTTCATTGCTTTTATCTTCTCTCTTTGCCTCCCTTTTACCACACTCCTTTTCATTTTCTTTCAACTCTTCTTTCTCTTTTTCTATTTTACGGAAATTGTAGAGAAATTTGTGGAGATCGTAGAGTATGAGAAATAAAAAAGAAAGGTAAGATAGCGAAAATGTAGAAGAGAATGAGAAGGAAATAAAGAGTGAAGTGAGAGAATGAGAAGAGTATAGGAGAAGTTTTATTTATAGGCATTTTTCCCTCCGTATTTTTTCGGCGGATATTTAACATTACCGGCGGATTTTTTGAGATATTTTTTTTCTTCAGAAAATCCGCCGGAAATGTTAAAATCCGGCGTCGGGAATAATAAAAATCCGGCCCCGGAAATGATAAAATTCCGGCGGTAACATTTCCGACGGACTTTTTAAATTACCGGCGGGTTTCTTTTAATTTTTTGTTTTCAAATCCGCAAGTAATAAAAAAAATCCGCCGATGACATTTCCGGTGGATTTTTTTAATATTTTTTAAAATAATCTACTGGTAATTTGAAAAATCCGTCGGAAACTTACGTACGGAAAATAATTCCGCCAGAAATTTACTGATGGAAAAAATCCGCTGGAAATGCCAAATTTCCATCGGAACCATACCGACGGAAAAAATTCGCCGGTAATACACGATTTTCTTGTAGTGGTTCTTAGAATCCTACCATCCACAATCGGGTTTCCCACTTCCAAGATTTCTCCCACCTTCCGTAGGAGTTTTCCAGCATTGAGGACATTTAGGTTTTCCAAAGGTAAGTTGTGGATTTGGATCCAGAAAGGTGTTCTGTTGAACTCAATATCTTGGCAGGCAACAGTAGGAGACCAGTATTCCAAGCATAGGAGATGTTTCATGACACACCCGGGAGCCCTTTTTGTAGATTTCCACCATATCTTCCTCACTAAAGAAGCTGAAAATGAACATATTCTTTTCCAGCTCAGTTATATGGAGCCCAAGGCAAGGAGCCCAGGCTTTTGCTATTGTCTCAGTAATTGCTTTTGCATTTAAAACTTTTGTAACCTTGATTTTCCAAATAAGGGCTTTCAGCTATTAACAGCTCATCAAGGACCTCCGAGTTATCAGCCATGGAGTCTTGCTGAGACGGCTGGAACCAGACAATTGGAGAAACAACAACTGGGAGACAAGACAGAACTAATGGAGAGGATTTTATAACAATATTACACCTAAAATAGGACTCTGAAACTAGTTTTGCAAAAACACTATATAGACACTGAAAACTGGACTGTAACCCTAAAAGAACATTATATACAAGACTGTAACCCTCACATTACTGAACAAGAGAGGGAGACGCCAACTAAATAACATGAGATCTAGACAGTAGAATAAGATAATGTAAACTCAAGGAGGCAAAAGATGACACTCAGAAACAGCAAAAAAAAACACCCTAACACAACCCAGAGCGAGTTCCTATCCCATCAAGAAGAGAGATGAAGACACGACGACACCAAACCTTGATAGGGACACCGAGACAGATGGGGCACAAGGGGACCAACACCAAACAAACACGCTAACAAATAGACGAGTTCCTTAGAAAACAAAACCCTAGCGGAGTCACCCTAGGAACCAATGTACACACCAATGTTTTATACAAAGACAAGTGGTAAAAGAATATAGCATCGCTTCTTCAATACTAGAGTCTACCTGGAAGAGGTGTAACCTGTCCAGTAGGCTTTGTAACTCAGGAGGGATATCAATCATCATACTCATTATAGGGCCGTGAATCGGCCAACATCTTGAGTTTGAACCCCTCTCTCGTACATTCGCAAGACTCCACCCCCTTCCTCATAGCTTCTTGGTATAGCAATAGAGCGCATGTGAGGGGAGTAGAACACTGCCTCGAACATCTTTACTCCGGCAAGGAAAGGATTGGGATCAGCTTCCACGATCTCCACCTTATCACCAATCCATATCATCAGCTTCTAATGTAACGTTGAGGGCACGCATTCACTTGTGTGAATCCAGTCCCTCCCCAGGATGACAACATATGATGGCTTTCCTTCTATAACGAATAAAGCTGATCGCGTCACTTTCGATCCCACAGTAACATTGACCACCAACACGCCCAAGGCATGAAAGGGGTGGCCCTGAAGGTGGTCATAGTCATGGTGGTAGGGATGAGATCTTCGGTGTTCTTGCCGAGCTTCTTCATGGTAGCCAAAGGCATTATATTCTGTACAGCCCCACCATCCACGAACACCCTATTGAAGAGCTTCCGGTTTAGGTGAGCCTTGATGTACAACGGCTTCAAGTGTTTCACCATGTCTGCCGTAGGTTTTTCAAATAGCATTCCTCCGGTCACCTGATTGTCTGACTCTGTCAAGGCAGCCCATTAGAGTTCCTCCGGTCACAGAAATCTAATGGCAGCAACCCCACCATTTCTATTCCTGGGAAGAAACTTCCTCCTTCCTCATCCAGTATGTCGTCTAAAATGGAATCATCCATCAGTTCCTCCTCAAATACGAGTAGCCTGAATGGATCCTCTGCACCATCATCCATTTCTACGTCCACTGCTTTCTCGGCCAACGACCTTGGGCCTTCCTTAGAAGAGGGCTCCTTAGTGTCAGCCTTTAGTGCCATGGTCTTCCTCGGGCTATGGGGGCCGTACAAACACTCCATTACAACATCCGTTATTAGGCTACCAGCTATCTCCACTACCCCAATCATGTTATTCACCTCAGTTTTCCCTTCAGGAACATTTTCGAGGATAGGTGCCTCAACATGGGTCTCACTGCTTATGCTATCCTGGGTGGTTTTAGGAAAAGCCTGATCCAATACATTGGCTACACAGGCCCCAGAAATCTTCTGTGCGTCCGTTCCCCGAGCTGCGGTTAGCATTTGCAGCATGCCCCTCATCTTCTGAATAGCCCTCTCCCTCTACGCCTTTTTTTTCTGCGAGCGTGTCTGATTGGCTACTTTGGGGGGAAATTCTTTAGACACCCTCTTTGTCATCCACTAGTTTTGGGGTACCTCTGAGGGCGGTTTCACAGTAATGTCTACAGAGACAAAACCTTGCGCCGTCGTTACCCTTGCCACCTTCTTTTCTCCCTTAGGGCGGACCTCTTGCTAGGGGTGGTTTCGCTCGCCTGACTGATATTACCATCGGCAGGCAAGTGCTCCCCCCAGGCAAGGGGTGTGCGGGCCCCATCTTTGGCTCCTTTAGCTTGGACAAATGAAACCCCCTCAACTCCTGAGTGAGCCTGTCAAGCCCGGGCAACTTCTAACATGTCCTCCTGGGCTCGCTCGGCTCTCCTACTCCAACCTATGGTGCAAGTAAGCCACACGATCCTCCACGGTAGACCCCCCAACCGGTAGAAGGCCGATAGCGTTTTCTCATAAATTCTTTCTCCTTTGGGCACCCATATGTACCTCTTCTTGCCCTTTCCCTTATCGACCCCCGTAAAAGAGACCATAGTTATGCCCATCGCAGGGAAAGGGTCGGTGTCGACAGTCATCTCGGCCACACCCTTCTCGGCCAACTTGAATCTCCCCTCAGTAATAGCCTTTTGGATGGCTCGGCGGAATACGATACAATTGGCAGTGGTGTGATTGTAAGAATTATGCCACTTGCAATATTTTTTCCCTTTCAACTCTTCGGGTGGAGGAATCTTATGGCCATCAAGTAGCCGAATCTGCTTGTCTTTCGTTGATATTGTCGGTGCGATCCACACCGTTGATCAAAACCGTCAATCAAATCCACTACAAGAATAATGAGATTTTCCGGCGGATTTTATCCGCCGAAAAGATTCCGGCGGATTTTAGGAATTTCCGGCGGATTTTAGGACTTACCGGCGGATTTTATTCGCTGCAAACTTTTCCGGCGGATTTTTAAAAAATATTTTTTTAAAAAAAATATATCCGCCGCAAATTCCAAAATTCCGCCGCAAAAGCCAAAAAAAAATATTTTTTTTTAAAAAATCCGCCGCAAAAGCCAAATTTTTTTTTTTAAAATCCCCCGCAAATGCCAAAAATCCGCCGCAAAAGCCAAAAAAAATTTCAAAAAATCCGCCGGTAATTTCAAAAATCCGCCGGAAAATTCGGAGGGAAAAAATTCGCCTATAAATAAAAATTTCTCCTACACTCCTCTCATTCTCTCATTTCACTCTTTATTTCATTCTCATTCTCTTCTATATTTCTCTACATATCTCTCTTCTATATTTCTTATACTCTCATCTCCATAAATTTCTCTACATATCTCTCTTCTATATTTCTCCTTTCTTCTTCATTCTTTTTCATTCACTCCTTAATTCTTATTTCTTCTTACTTCTTTATTCACATTCTCTCCTATATCATTCTCTACTAATATTCTCTTTCATTTTTATTCCTTCCTACTTCTACATTCTCATTCATTTATTTATTTTCATTCTTTTATATATAATTTTTTCTCATATTCTACTTCATTTTCATTTTTTCTTACTTTTTATTAAAATACAAATTAAACATTAAAATTCGAAAAAATTGAAAAAAAAATTCAAAAATTCAAATTTTTTACCGCCGGATTTTTTAAATTTTTTTTTGGATTTTGCGGCAGATTTTAGGCATTTCCGGCGGCTTTTTAAAATTCTTTTTGGCTTTTGCGGCGGATTTTTTTTAAAAAAAAAAATTCTAAAAAAGAAATTTTTTTTTTAAAATCCGCCGCAAATGCCTTTAAAATCCGCCGGAAAATGCCAAATTTTTTTTTTTAAAAATCCGCCGGAAAATGCTTTTCCGGCGGAAAAGCAGATTTTCCGCCGGAAAGCGTTTGCTGCGAGCTGGCTACCGGCGGCAAAAATCCGCCACAAAGTCCAATTTTGCGGTGGAAATATGGCTTTTCCGGCGGATTTTGCCCGCTGCAAAATCCTGTTTTTCTTGTAGTGATCGTGTCCATTAAATTTTAACAAAAACGGAATTATCTAATAAATAGATAAATCCGTTAGTTCAAAAAACCAAAACGGATTTATCTATTTATTAAGTAATTCCGTTTTGAAAAATAACAAAACTAAAGTACCTTATATAATTGTACTTCCATTGTGATAACATTACGAAGACGGAAGTAAGTCTGAGTTACATACTTTCGTTGTTCAAAAATATAATGACGGAAGTATGTTTCAATTAGGTAATTCCGTCTTGTTATATTTCCCAGAAACGGAAGTATCTAAGGGTTAGGTAAATCCGCTATGTTATTTTTCCAGAAACGGAAGTATCTATGGGTTTGGTAAATCCGTTAGTTACTTTTTACTAGGGGCATTTTGGGAAATAAAAAATATGTGGAGGTATACTGTCAGAGTGTGGGGGATCCAATGGGTGGTTAAGATAAGGAAACAATGTCATATCTTGTGTCAGTCCAACATTTGTTGATCCAGCAGTATATGATAACTTAATTCTATGACTTATCTTATCATGTCATTATAGTTAAAATTTTATCTTGAGTTTGAGTTAGGTTAGAAACTAACAGGAAAGGATAAGGAAATAATTTATTCATTTATCCTTCTAAAATATATTTTGAAATATAAAAATATGAAATATAATAAAAAACAAATTGTAAATTATAAACTAAAAATCAAAGTAAATTTTAATATTTAATTGAAAATTAAAAATATTATTACTTAATTTAAAAATTAAAAAATTAAAATAAGTGATGAAAAGTAAATTTATTTTTAAAAAGGTATAAAAATAGAAAATTAATCTAATTTTTCAATAAATGAAATATAGTTGTCAGAAGGGTAGTTCTGTCATTAACATAAAACATAATTATTTATTAGCTTATTTAAGATATATAATAGAATAACACATGTTATCTTTGTACATAAAACTGGAATAATATATATTATATTTAAAAAAAGTCGGTATCTTCTTATAATATTAATAACGGAGAAAAAATGAAGAAAAAGGAAAATGAGATCTTAGGTAAAATATGCACCCCAGTTGGCGCTCCCGTTGGCACTCCCGTTGGCGCTCTCGTTGCCTCTCTCGTTGTCGCTCCCGTTGCGGTTCTCATTGCCGATCCCATTGTCAGTCTCCCGTTGCCACGTGTTTACTCATTTTTTTCTATATAATTTAATATTAATTTAATCATATTCATTTAATTATAAAAAATTATTTTGTAATTTTTGGTAGTCGTTGAGGTTTTTCTTTTACAATTCTTAGTGGTTAAATTGATTGATTTTAATAGTTTTAATAGAGAGATTATAGTAAATAGTAAATAGTAAATTTTAAATTATTTAATTATTGAGTATAGTATTAATTTAATAATTTAATTTATAGAAAAAAATTAATTTGAAACTTTTGTTAGAGAATGTAACACCCCGGTATTTCTAACATGTAGAGAGACCGAAGATGCACAGATGCGGAAGTTCAGAGGACACAGTTCCTGTTTAAGTATTGGACATACAAACTTTTTCCGAAATAAACACATAGTCGGAAATAAGATTACTTCATAAAATAGAAGTTCATCGGTTCCATACCGAACGGAATACAATAACTAAGTCCAAATACCATACAGAAACATAAAACGGTTCTTAAAACTCATAACCAATACAAGTTTATACAACCAAATAGGACCACAAAAGAACAAAGGATAAATATGACTAAGTCTTCAGCACCTCCGAGAGTATACCAACTACTTGTGCACAATAGTCTTCCGTTTTCCCTGCTTCTCTGAAAAACAACAAATATGGATTGGGTGAGATAACATTATCTCAGTGAGTCCTACCGTGCCCCCTCACCGACACTCGGTTCAATTTATTAAACCGTTACAACAAAAGCTGACATAACAATGTCTTATTTATTAATTGAAATGCCGACCGCACAACGACTGCTAATCCCGGCAATTCGTGTTCTTAATTTATTAATCGAAAAGCCGACTGTGCAACGACCACTAATCCCGGCGAATCGTGAAATGAACTTAACATGATCCGGCTGCACAACAATTTGCTAATCCTGGTAACCATGTGTCTAACTTAGCACAAACCGGCCGCACAACGCCTGCTAATCCCGGTAACCCATGAATTGACCACGCCAAGACGTATACAGGGCCTAGGGTGAGGGCTCATGACTTCCCTTCCTAGTATGCTACTTGTCGGGTCGTCACCCAACGCGATACATATGACAATACATATCAAATCTCGAGAGTTAGATAAATTATATCTTTTCGATCACCAAAGGATCAATCACATAATTGGATAATCAATATCCATATCGATCTATAACCCGTTTAGATGAATTCAATAGTTAGACATCCGGCGTTATAATCATACACAATGACAAATATAGTTATATATTTAGTCAATCCATCAGTCGGTGTACCCACACATATACTAGGGTTTCGGTTTTTCAATCAAATAGGTTTTCAAAGCTCTTTTTCAAAATCATGAGTTGAACTAGTTAAAAATAAGGTTTTCAGTAAGGCAAGTCCTTTTTAAATGATTGAGAAAGAGATTAGAAAAGGTTCGGGATCAAACGGAGCTTCGAAATGAGAAATCGGGAATCGGTGACAGAAGCTCACGCACGGTCCGTGCCCAGGGGCGCACGACCCGTGCGTGATTTACCAGAATCACACAACCAAACCGAAAGGAGCGCAAGATCCGTGCCTAGGGGCGCACGACCCGTGCGTCCCATTTCATTTCCAATTAAGCCAACCCGAAGCAGGCGCGCGGTTCGTGCCCAGGGGCGCACGGTCCGTGCGACCTGTGTCTGTTACCAAACTTCACCTATTTCTCAATTTCGCTTTTCGTTTCCGCCCAATTCGATTCCTAATATCAATCACTCCTGAAACTCAGAAAATTCCAGATATTCCAGATAGTATACAAATCATTTCATTTCAACGATTTAATAAAAATTCTCACTAAACCGTAAAACACAATTTTGACTCAAAATCACTTTTCGGTTCTAAGTCTTTCGAAAACTGAAAATGTCACCAAAGAATCCAATACCAAAAACCAGTTCAGAATATCAAAATGCCCTATCGTGAGTAGAACTCACCGTTTTGAAGAAATCCCGAGAGTTGAGCTGAGAGACGAAATCGCCGAATCGAAAACAACGAACTATCCCCGCTAGAAACCGAATTCGAGCAAGGACAGTAGCTTCCTTTATCTCACAACTGAAACAGGAACTGAATCTCCACCACTTCCTCCTACTTCGAAATACAAGCTTGAGTCTTCCCCCTTAACAGCAAAAACTGAACATGCAAGCCACAACAACTCAAAGCTCCACCATCTTCACCATTGAAGCATCACTTCGAAAATGGGATTGAGAGAAGGAATGAGAATTAGGTTCTGAAAATGGAACCATTGAAAAGGGAAACGAAAATGGAGTGGGAATATGATGAGAGTACTTACATGCAACTGATTTTGGGGTGGATCCCTTCTTCCTTTCTTCTCCTTCCTCACGCCCCCCTCCTTCTTCTTTCTCTCTTCCTTTCAGTTTTTCTCTTCTGAAATTTTGTAAAGGAATAGCCAAATGAGAGTGTGAGGCTGGTCAAGTGTGTATGGGCTGGGGGTTTAATTGATGGGGAAATGACCAAACTACCCCTGGCCCATTAAGTCATAGGTTAGGTGTCGAAATTTCTCTTCGGTATAAAACTTTCTCGATTAATCCAGTTCCGATCCGAAATCCCTCAATTCTTTCGGCTCGTAATTAATTATAATCTTCATAATTATATTTTAAAAATTAGGGATGTGAAAAGACAGATTTGCCCTTCAGCCCCAATTCCTCATTTAAATTATGAATAAGCCACACTTTAATGGAGAATGGGATTTCTTGACAAATTTCTCGACTATTAATCCCCGAGACACGACCAATTATTCCCACAAATAATTAATCGGCCTCCGGCATCATAATACGAGTCTTTAAAAATTAGGGATGTTACAATCACCCCAACTTTTAAAAATTTTGTCCTCAAAATTGACAAGACGTACCTTAATGGAAGAGATATGGATATCGAGCCCGCATGTCCTCTTCCAACTCCCAGGTAGCCTCTTCGGTTGAGAAACCATCCCATACCACTTTGACAATAGGAATGGTCCTTGACCGCAGCGTCCTCTCGTCGCGTTCCAAGATATAGCTAGGATAAGGTTGAAATGACAAATCTGGTCGAAGATCAATCGTATCAACACTCAACGGCTGATGCAGATCGGGAACATACTTCCTCAACTGAGACACGTGGAATACATCATGGAGATTTGCTAGGGCCGGAGACAATGCGAGGCGATAGGCAACTGGCCCAATCCGCTCGATGATTTGGAAAGGTCCAACATATCGATGACTGAACTTCTTCGCTCGCAAGGCTCTCCCAGTACCTATGGTTGGGGAAACCTTCAAGAATACATGATCACCAACATCGAATTCCAACGGTCTCCTTCGGTTGTCGGCGTAGCTCTTTTGCCGACTCTAAGCAACCTTCATCCTTTCTCGAATTAACTTAATCTTCTCAGTAGTCTCGCGAACCTTACCGGGTCCCAAAAACTTATCTTCACCGATCTCCCACCAACACAACGGAGTTCTACACTTCCTACCATAAAGTGCTTCAAACGGTGCCATCCCAATACTGGAGTGGTAACTATTGTTGTTGGCGAATTCTACTAATGGAAGATGATCCTCCCATTTTCTCTCGCTATCGAGCACACAAGCCCGAAGCATGTCCTCAAGAGTCTGAATAGTCCTCTCAGTCTGACCATCAGTCTGAGGATGATAAGCTGTGCTAACCAGCACTCTTGTTCCCAAAGCTTCATTCAATGCTTTCCAAAATCTAGAAGTAAACTTGGGATCTCGGTCTGACACGATACTCGTTGGAACCCCATGCAGCCTGATAATGTTCTTCACATATTCATCTGCTAACTTGGAAACCTTATAAGTAGAGCGAACGGGGATAAAGTGAGCGGATTTAGTCAATCGGTCCACTACCACCCAAATAGAATCATTGCCGGCCTGTGACCTCGGCAAGCCCATGACGAAATCCATTGAGATATCTTCCCACTTCCAAACTGGCACATCTAGCAGTTGTAACTGACCGCCCGGTCTTCGGTGTTCCGCCTTAACCTTCTGACATGTTAAGCACCGAGAAACAAATTCTGCAACCTCGGCCTTCATCCCAGGCGACCAATACATTAACTTCAAGTCTCGGTACATCTTGGTGGATCCCGGATGTACAGAGTACTGACTCCTATGAGCTTCTTCCAGTACTTGCCTTTTGATATCATCATCATCGGGAACACAAATCCTCCCATTAAAGCAAATCATGCCGTCACTATCCTCAGTAAAATATGGCGATCCACTCCGAGCCTGTAACTTCACATCATCTCCTTGAGCTACACGGATTTGTTCCCTTAACACACTGGCTATCCGAATATGCCGTAACACTATTCAGTCCCTCTTTCTTGCTACCTTGAGCTTCAAGTCTCTGAATGACTCTAACAAAGCCATCTCGTGAACCATTAATCTTGCTGTGTGGATAGACTTCCTGCTCAGAGCATCTGCTACCACATTAGCTTTCCCAGGGTGATATTTCAATTCGAAGTCATAGTCCTTCAAAAATTCAGTCCATCTCCTTTGCCTATTATTCAAATCTTTTTGGTCAAACAGATACTTCAAGCTCTTGTGATCACTAAAAACTTCGAAACGAGAACCATAAAGATAGTGTCTCCAAATCTTTAGTGCAAACACGATGGCTGCTAATTCCAAATCGTGAGTTGGGTAATTCTGCTCATGAGTCTTCAATTGCCTAGATGCATAGGCCACAACATGTTGATTCTGCGTGAGAACACATCCTAAACCCTTCCCAGAGGCATCACTGTAAATCTGAAATCCCAATGACGGATCCGGAAGAATTAGGATCGAAGCAGAAGTTAACTTTTCTTTTACTCCAAGAAAACACTCCTCACAATCGGCATCCCAAGTAAACGGTTGACCCTTGCGAGTCAATCGAGTAAGCGGAAATACCAATTGTGAGAAACCTTCAATGAATCTTCTGTAGTAACCAGCTAAACCCAAAAAGCTTCTGATCTCAGTCACTAACGTCGGTCGTTCCCAATTCAACAGTGCTTCCACCTTGCTAGGATCAACTGCAACCCCCTCTTGGGAAATCACATGACCCAAGAACTTCACTTCGGACATCCAAAAGTCACACTTTGACGGTTTAGCATAAAGTTTCTTCTCTCGGAGCACTCCTAGGACAAAGCGGAGATGTTGGGCATGCTCCTCAACTGACTTTGAGTAAACCAAGATATCATCAATAAAGACGACCACAAACTGATCTAGGTAGGAATGAAATACTATATTCATGTAATCCATGAATACGACCGGAGCGTTAGTCAATCCGAAGGGCATCACCACAAACTCTTAGTGTCTGTATCTCGTACGAAAAGCAGTCTTCGGAATGTCTAAGGCTCTTACCCTGATTTGATGGTACCCTGACCTTAGATCAATCTTGGAGAAAACTTTAGCGCCTCGAAGTTGGTCAAGTAGATTATCTATCCTCGGTAATGGATACTTGTTCTTGATAGTGATTTTATTCAGCTGACGGTAGTCTATGCATAACCTCATGCTCCCGTCCTTCTTCTTGACTAGCAATACCGGCGCACCCCATGGAGAAGCACCCGGTCGAATAAACTTCTTGGAAATTAATTCCTCAAGTTGGGACATCAATTCCTTCAGTTCGAGAGGAGACATCCTATAAGGTGCTATGGATATTGGCCCTGTACCAGGCGCCAAATCTATAGAAAATTCTACCTCTCGTTCCGAAGGCAAAGAGGAGACTTCCTCGGGAAAAACATCTAAGAATTCATTAACAACTTGGACAGACGATAAATCTAAATCAGCTTCAGTTGATGCAGACAAAATAACAACAAAAGCTTCCGCACATTGGAATAGAGACTGGCTGGCTGAAGCGAATGAAATAACACCATCATCTGCAGGTAGTGAATGTTTCGCTACTTCAGAAGGAAAATTAATTGCACGATTGAAACAGTCAATAGTAATGTGATTGGAAGTCATCCAATTCATTCCCAAAACGATCTCCATTCCCCTCATAGGCAAACAGATAAAATCAACAACAAAATCCCTGCCTCCTATAGTAAGTAGACAGTTAAGGCATAATGATTGGGTTCGCACACGACCCTTTGCAGCAGTAAGGATAGTTATTGGCTCGGATATATGAGATACTGTTAATCCTAACCGTTCAGCACATGCTTCTGAGATAAAGCAATGAGTAGCACCAGAGTCATACAGAATATTAACAGTTTGATTAAAGAGAGAACCTGTACCCCTTATAAGATTATCAGCTGGTTTGATGGTCTTGGCATCCAAAGTGTTGACTCGAGCCTGCCTCGGAGCATCAGGAGACTCCAAGAAAGCTCTCCTTGACGGGCAATTATTAGCATAATGGCCTACTTCCTTGCAATGGTAGCATTGGTTCGGTCCACTTGGCATCTCCCTTTATGATATTTCTTGCAGATGTCGCACCTGCTAGGCTTTGCAGAGTCACTTGACTGTATTTGTTTCCCTTTATCCGAATTCCCTCTATATCTAGGGTTTGAAGAAGTCGAATCATTTCCTCTGCGCTTATCCTTCCAGAAATCCTTCCTCTCGGCATACATTCTTTTAAGGTCGCTTTCAGCTGAATGAGCTTGTTGAACCAAAGCAGGATAAGTGGTCATGGAATAAGAACTGAGACCTTGATTCACATCGCCTCTAAGACCTTGTCTGAACATCACCATTTTCCACTTATCATCAGGAGCGGTGGTCCCTAATTCATAGAATTGTGACAACCTCTCAAATTTTGCAGCATATTCTCCAACTGTCATCTCTCCCTGTTTCAAATTCAGAAATTCCATCTATTTGGCAAGTCTTTGAGAGTCGGGGAAACAATGACTCAAAAATAATTCCTTGAAAGTATTCCACTCAAGAGGAGTTCCTTGAGTTTGTAGCATTCTACGAGCATTAACCCACCAGGTGTGAGCATCCTCGTCCAGAGCGTTAGCAGCACAAATTACCTTCTCTTCTTCATTGCATTGCAAGGTAACAAAGATCCGTTCCATGGCATCTACCCAGAAATGGGCCTTCATTGCATCAGATCCTCCTTTGAAGGTTGGGGGTTTCATCTTCAGAAACCGAAAATACACCCTGTTGGGATCCTCAGGTGTTGGCACATTGACTGGCTCAGTTGGCTGTGGTTGAGGCACTTGATGCATCTGCTGCATTTGAGCCATCTGTTGCTGTTGCATTAGCATCATGTCATTCATCATTTTCTGCTGAGTCTCGATGACATTCTGCATCCATTCTTGATGAGGATCAACAGGTGGGTTTCTCCTACCTCTTCCAGCCATGATTCTGCGAAATATGCACAAAGTATTAAGTTGATCAGGCTCAATGTCTAATAGCATACTAAGAAGAATCAGACTTAGAAGACGTAAAAGACTTTTAACATCTAAGTCCGACTAGGTCGAACCGCTCTGATACCAAATGTAACACCCTGGTATTTCTAACATGTAGAGAGACCGAAGATGCACAGATGCGGAAGTTCAGAGGACACTGTTCCTGTTTAAGTATTGGACATACAAACTTTTTACGAAATAAACACATAGTCGGAAATAAGATTACTTCATAAAATAGAAGTTCATCGGTTCCATACCGAATGGAATACAATAACCAAGTCCAAATACCAGACAGAAACATAAAACGGTTCTTAAAACTCATAACCAATACAAGTTTATACAACCAAATAGGACCACAAAAGAACAAAGGATAAATATGACTAAGTCTTCAGCACCTCCGAGAGTATACCAACTACTCGTGCACAATAGTCTTCCTTTTTCCCTGCTTCTCTGAAAAACAACAAATATGGATTGGGTGAGATAACATTATCTCAGTGAGTCCTACCGTGCCCCCTCACCGACACTCGGTTCAATTTATTAAACCGTTACAACAAAAGCTGACATAACAATGTCTTATTTATTAATCGAAATGCCGACCGCACAACGACTGCAAAACCCGGCAATTCGTGTTCTTAATTCATTAATCGAAACACCGACTGTGCAACGACCACTAATCCCGGCGAATCGTGAACTGAACTTAACATGATCCGGCTGCACAACAATCTGCTAATCCCGGTAACCATGTGTCTAACTTAGCACAAACCGGCCGCACAACGCCTGCTAATCCCGGTAACCCACGAATTGACCATGCCAAGACGTATACATGGCCTAGGGTGAGGGCTCATGACTTCCCTTCCTAGTATGCTACTTGTCGGGTCGTCACCCAACGCGATACATATGACAATACATATCAAATCTCGAGAGTTAGATAATTTATATCTTTTCGATCACCAAAGGATCAATCACATAATAATTGGATAATCAATATCCATATCGATCTATAACCCGTTTAGATGAATTCAATAGTTAGACATCCGGCGTTATAATCATACACAATGACATATATAGTTATATATATTTAGTCAATCCATCAGTCGGTGTACCCACACGTATACTAGGGTTTCGGTTTTTCAATCAAATAGGCTTTCAAAGCTCTTTTTCAAAATCATGAGTTGAACTAGTTAAAAATAAGGTTTTCAGTAAGGCAAGTCCTTTTTAAATGATTGAGAAAGAGATTAGAAAAGGTTTGGGATCAAACGGAGCTTCGAAATGAGAAATCGGGAATCGGTGACAGAAGCTCACGCACGGTCTGTGCCCAGGGGCGCACGACCCGTGCGTGATTTACCTGAATCACACAACCAAACCGAAAGGAGCGCACGATCCGTGCCCAGGGGCTCACGACCCGTGCGTCCTGTTTTATTTAAAATTAAACCAACCCGAAGCAGGCGTGCGGTCCATGCCCAGGGGCGCACGGTTTGTGCGACCTGTGTCTGTTACAAAACTTCACCTATTTCTCAATTCCGCTTTTCGTTTCCGCCCAATTCGATTCTTAATATCAATCACTCCTGAAACTCAGAAAATTCCAGATAGTATACAAATCATTTCATTTCAACGGTTTAATAAAAATTCTCATTAAACCGTAAAACACAATTTTGACTCAAAATCACTTTTCGGTTCTAAGTCTTTCGAAAACTGAAAATGTCACCAAAGAATCCAATACCAAAAACCAGTTCAGAATATCAAAATGCCCTATCGTGAGTAGAACTCACCGTTTTGACGAAATCCCGAGAGTTGAGCCGAGAGACGAAATCGCCGAACCGAAAACAACGAACTATCCCCGCTAAAAATTGAATTCGAACAAGGACAGTAGCTTCCTTTATCTCACAACTGAAACAGCAACTGAATCTCCACCACTTCCTCCTACTTCGAAATACAAGCTTGAGACTTCCCCTTAACAGCAAAAACTGAACATGCAAGCCACAACAACTCAAAGCTCCACCATCTTCACCATTGAAGCATCACTTCGAAAATGGGATTGAGAGAAGGAATGAGAATTAGGTTCTGAAAATGGCACCATTGAAAAGGGAAACGAAAATGGAGTGGGAATATGATGAGAGTACTTACATGCAACTGATTTTGGGGTGGATCCCTTCTTCCTTTCTTCTCCTTCCTCACTCCCCCCTCCTTCTTCTTTCTCTCTTCCTTTCAGTTTTTCTCTTCTGAAATTTTGTAAAGGAATAGCCAAATGAGAGTGTGAGGCTGGTCAAGTGTGTATGGGCTGGGGGTTCAATTGATGGGGAAATGACCAAACTACCCCTGGCCCATTAAGTCATAGGTTAGGTGTCGAAATTTCTCTTCGGTATAAAACTTTCTCGATTAATCCAGTTCCGATCCGAAATCCATCAATTCTTTCGGCTCGTAATTAATTATAATCTTCATAATTATATTTTAAAAATTAGGGATGTGAAAAGACAGATTTGCCCTTCAGCCCCAATTCCTCATTTAAATTATGAATAAGCCACACTTTAATGGAGAATGAGATTTCTTGACAAATTTCTCGACTATTAATCCCCGAGACACGACCAATTTTTCCCACAAATAATTAATCGGCCTCCAGCATCATAATACGAGTCTTTAAAAATTAGGGATGTTACATTAGAGGTAAGTCTTTTTCTTGACAATTGATAGTGGTTAAATTGATTAATTTTAATAGTTTGAGTATAATATAAAAATAGTTACTAAAATTATTTTTTAGTAAAAAATAAAACTAAAAAAAATTAACTTTTTTAAAAAAAACTGAAAAAAATAATTGAAAAAAAAAGTAACGCGTTAGCGCGACAGCGCGTCAGTTTTTTGTATTTAAAAAAAGCTGCCAAAAGCTGAATATTTTTGGCTTCTTGTGGTGCATTTACAATTTTACCCCGATTTTTTGACACATAACAACATTTTAAAATGTTTAACAATGTAATTTTGCTGGCATATATGTTTTTATTATATACAATGTAGATTTCATTAATGACTCACTTTTCTTTTAGTTCGAGAAATATGTGATGAGTGATGATTTGTTTGTTTTTTTAAAAGAGTCAGGAGGTAATATTGAAGATTGAGAAATTTGGGGTGATGGGATCATTTTCAAACCCCCACTCTACTTCGTCCAATGGTCAAATGGGTCGTTCTAACAACTCAAACCTATTTTGCCACCCTTAGTATTTTATAAATTAGAAATTTTTATAAACTTTTTTCTAACTAAATATAATCAGAGTCTTTGAGTCATGGTAGGACTCTTAGGACCCGTTGGGTGGTTTAGATAAAAAAACAGTATTATATCTTGGGTCAGTTCAACGTTTGTTGAGCCAATAAAATATGATAACTTAATTCTATGACTTATTCTATTCTGTCTTTCTAGTTAAAATTTTATTTGCGTTAGGTTAGAAACTAGCAGGATAGGATAATGAAAAAATTTATTCATTTAACCTTCTAAAATATATTTTAAAATATAAAAATATGAAATCTAAGAAAAAACAAAATATAAATTAAAAACTAAAAACAAAAATAAATTCTGATATTAAATTAAAATTTTAAAATATTAATACTTAATTTAAAAAATAAAGTATAATTTTTGATAAGGGTAATTTTTCATTTTATATAATCTAATGAAATTAAAAACACATTACAAACTCTCCCAACACAAACTGGTAATTTTTTTATATAAATAAACTGGTAAAGTATAATTAAGGGTAATTTTTCTTTAAAAGAATCACATTACAAACTCTCCCAACACAAACTGGTAATTTTTTTATATAAATAAACTGGTAAGATTTTTAAATTTTCACTATAAGCATTTTATATATTATATATTATGTATAAAAAGTAATGAGACAAAATAAGGCTTTCGAAAAATAACATTAACAAAATGCAGGATGATTAGAATTGCATAGCAAGTTCTTTCCCATTAATTGAGTTAATATGCCATATATTCTTGAACCCACAAACAAGGAACAATAAAGTGAGAATACAAGAAACTACACCTTCCCATTACACAATCACACTCAAAGATTTAAGAAGAATTCCTAAGAGCTCTTCATTTCAACATCTTTATTTGTTGGCCTCAAATTCCTCCACAGATACCTCCCACTAGCCGTATCAACAAAAACCCAAAATCCATTTTGAATCATCTGAAAAACCCAACCAACATTCTTGTGAGCTAAAAATCACAACCATACACAAAAATAAAAAATAAAAAAAGAAAATGTCAAAATATATATAAACACAACCAAATAGTTTCCCATATAGCACAAAGAAAAAAAAGTATCACTATCTTTTTTCCTATATAATCCTTAAACTATGAAAATCAACTAAATAGTTTCTAATATTTTAAAATTCATCAATTTAGTTTGTAATTAGAAAATTTAGAGATTAAATTTAAAGAACTATTTAATAATTTTTTAATAGTTTATTTAAAGATCAAATTCAGGGATTACTCAAAACACAGCCAAACACAAAAAAGAAAAAGAAGAAAATTCCAAAATTTAACAACAACAACCCATTAATCTCAAAAAAAATCAGACAAAGAAGGAACATCTCAAGAACGAATTTGAAGGTAACTTTACGAAATCAAAATTTTGAGACAAAGAAGGAACATTAAAGAAACAAGATTTTAGGTTACCTTTTTGAAATCAAAATCTTTCTTCTTCAAAGATGAATTTTCTTCCTGAATTGAATCATCAGAAGCCAATTCGATCTTGGGAGAAGAACTAACCGTTCTCCATGCAAAGTAACCTGCCAGCACTGCGGAGAAGAACACCAAGATGAACCTTAAAGGGCACATATCAAGGTTTGATTTGTTTTTTTAATTCTTTTTAATTATTTAATTATGAGAAGAAGATAAAGTGGAAGGGGATAAGAAAAGAGGGTTGTATAAGAAAAAATGAAAAACCAGAACGAGTAAACGCGCGTTTGAGTTGTTTTATTTGGAAAAGCGAAAATTCTCAACCACTCCGTTTCTGACTTTTGGAGATTATTTGCTTGATGATTAGATTTGCTGTTTACAAACAATGTCAAAAAGGTAGTTGCTTCACCAACTGCCATCCTTTGCATTTTGGGTCAGCTTTTTTGGTTTGTTTTGTTGACCATGGAGGTGGTGACTAAAATTATAAAAAAAAACAATAATGCTTTTAATTTCTTTTTTGTCTATCAAATAAAATGTCAAATAAACACTACGCATACACGCTATCACCGCTCATACCCAGGTTCGAACTCGAGAACCAACATTTCCATGTTGCTAAGATTGTCAAGACAACCAACGGTGAACAACATTAATGCTTTTAATTTTTGTAACGAAAGAGTCCGTCTAAAGAAAGTAATAACACAAACGATCCATACATCTGAAGAGACATATACTTCTTTAGATTTTATTTGCATAAGTTAAGCATTAAAGTGGTTAATTTATATCAATGTTTTCATTTTTAATTAGCTTAAGTCACTTGTTCAAACATAGATTTTCGGTGCTATTACTGTCGTTAATTTTTTTTTTTGAAAGATCCGTCATTAAATTACTTATGACAAAGATTGACATAAATTTTGGCTTGAGTTTGATTCCCAATTGGAGGTGCTAGCGGTCAAAGATTTTTCTAGTCCTCCCTTGGTATTTATTGTATTTCGCTTTTTATTTTTTTTAATAAAATGAGATTGACTATTCATTTTCCTTACTAACGATTTTTCCCTAAAAAGTATTTGTATCAAAATATTTTAACGAGACTTCGATCATAACAAAAAATGAAAAAAGAATCATGATAAAAAGTGTTCACTACCATATCTCTGAATTGGTATCCAATCTTAGATACCAAGTTCGATTCGAAATAGTTGGTAGTTGTATTCTTGGTCAATTCGAGTTTGAGCTCCGACCCGAGGTGGGGTTGTACCTGCAATAACACTCTGACGCTCAAGTCAGTCAGTGGGTCAATTGCAAGTGAGAGAATTGGAAAGTGTGTACATTTAATGTTAGCATTGAATGCTTATTTATAGGTTTTGGGAATCAACGGGAACCATTGGATGTGGGTATTTGATCCTCACCATTGGTTGGTGGGTTTGCCTTTGGTATTGGGCCTAAGTGCACAATGTATTTGTGGCCCAATCCATAACAGTTGCCCCCCAAGTCGGTTTGCCTTTGGGCGAGCTCGACTTGATGCCTTGTCCGGGTTTGAGGTACCTTCTGAACTCGATCCGGTCTTGTCGGTCTAGAAAAAACGCCTAGCTTCCGAGGCTGAGCCTATACTATGGTTAGTGTTTTGTCTCTAGCCTCGGAATACTTTGAGGTTCGGGCTGCGTTCTCCTTTTTCGAAAATCGAGCTTAAGGTGCTCTGCGCGAGCTTATATTTGGATGGTTGTTCTTCGCGGCGACCTTCCGAGGCTCGGAGAAAGCGAAACCGAGTGACTCGAGGTATTCTCATTATGGCGACGCTTTGATTCCAGCGCTGTCATCAATGTTATTGATGGGGCGCGTCGTTTGATGGGGAGTGGCGTAATGATGGCGTCTCGATTTACGCGCCCTGACTGGGTGCTATTGATTGGACGCGTCACCTAGGCGCAGGCCCAATTCGTAGTTGATGGAACACTATAAATATGTGTGAGTGACTCATTCATTTGCACTGGTTTTTCGCAAATTGCTCCGGGTACCGACTTTAACATCGTTATTCTGTGCTTTGGTCTCCGAGCTTCCCGTTCAACTTACTGTGGCAAGGGTGTCTTCCTTTCAGTTTATTGAGGTCGTCAGAGCACGCGAACAAGTTCAGTTTCGCCGAGCTTCCGGTTTTCAAGGTTAGTGTGCTTCCACTGTTTCTTTTTCTTTTTGCCGTATACTTTAGCCGGTATTCCTGTTTGCACGCTTTTCATAAACACAGAGTGGGGGTCGTCAGGTCGGGTTCCGACTTGATTGTGGACCCACTGTTTCTCGCTTAAACTTGACTTGGCATGCCCACATTTCTGCAAGTGCGATCTGGCTAGAACAAAACAAACCCGCCGGGTTATCGATATAAATCGTCCGAACGTTGCCAAACTGATGGCTTCCGATCCTAGAGACTCGGAAGGAGTTCTCCCCAATAACCTTAGATCGGCCGAGCCCGATGTTCACGAGGGATTTAATTCGGCTCCCAACTGCTTCCAAGCGGAAGAGCGCTCTCCCGAGATTCCTTATAATGACCTGATGGAGGAAGGTCGTGCGAGCGAGGTCCGATCCGAAGACGTAGTGGTCATTGAGTCGGATGAGTCCGATGCTGATGGTGATGGGGGAGAGCAAGGGAGCACCAACTCTCACTGGAGTTATAATGATAGCGAGGCCGAGGTTGAGGCCGAAGTTGAGGCCGAAGTTGAGGGTTTTGCCGAAAGTCGGAATAACGAAGAAGACCTTTCTGAAGGTCGGAACAAAGGAAAAGGTCTTGTTGAAGGCGACTCCGATGAGTACTCCAGCACCGGGGTCGGATTGGTCGATGTCCCCCATGCTGTTGTCTGTTTAGCCTGAGAGATAGATCTAGGAACAATATTCTTAGAGTGAAGAAATTCACTACTAAGCTTTTGAATTTGGAAAAAAGTTCCCAGAGGATTAGGTAGTTTCCCATTAAAAAATGCATCATTTCTAGTCATCCAAATCAACCACAAGGAGAATAGAAGCCTGCTAACACCATCCTTTTGAGGAAACTTCTTTTCCTCTAAGAGTTTCAGCACACCCACTAGTCACTGTTGGATACTATAGAGCCCAATGCGAGCTGGAGGAGGAAAATTTTGAAGAGCAAACCAACAAGGCTCAGTCCACAGGAAAAGGAGGAAGAGATGCTCCAGAGTCTCTGGTTCAACCTTACGTATAGGACAAATGGGGGAGGGCATGACTTTCTTTCTGTAGAGAGCTTCTCTTGTAGGCAAGGCATTTTGGCAAAGGCTCCACATAAAATGCTTAATCTTTCCATAAGTCTCTTCTTGCCAGATTACCTCCCACAATAGAGATGAAGAGCTTGTAGAACTAGTCACTTGCAGAGTAGGAGGGGAAGTGAGATCAACCATTCTTCTGTACCCAGATTTAATGGTGTAGACACCATCTTTAGTAAAAGGCCAGAACAAGTAACCTTGCGTAGATGACCAAGATATAGGAGTTTGAATGGCCTCAATTGCACTTGTTGGGCTTAGATTTTCTCTGAGCTTCTGCATATCCCACTGGTGATCATCTTTAATCAGCTCACTAACTTTAGAGATTGTAGAATTATCTGTCAATTGCACTGTATTCCCAGTGGCCAACCATCTATCATTAGTGATGTGAACATTAGAACCAGGACCAATGGACCATCTACCAGAATCTTTGAGAATTTGTCAACCTGGGAGAACACTCTTCCAAACCCAAGAGGAAGTTCTACACTCTTTGGCATTCTATAAGCTCGTATTTGGGAAGTATATACTCTTAAGGGTAGAAGCTCAATAAGAGTTTGGATCCTGTATTAGCCTCCAAGCCTGTTTAGCCAACAAAGCTTTGTTCATTTTACTGAACTCTCTGAACCCTAAACCCCCTATCTGCTTAGGAGAGCAGAGGGTGTTGACATTCTTCCAACAGATTCCTCTGTGCCTTCCATTTCTAGCGCACCAGAACCTTGCCACAGTGGCTGTGAGATCAGCACTAAAGGTTCTAGGGAGAGAGAAGATGGACATTATATAACTTTGAATGGCTTGCACAACAGGTTTGATCATGAACTCCTTTCCTGCTTGGGTGAGAAGAGACCCCTTCCAGCCTTCCATTCTAGAGATGACTTTTTCTTTGACCTAGGTCAACCCCTGAACCTTTGATTTGCCCAATCAGCAGGAATGCCCAAATACTTGCCAGGATTGTCCCAAATTGGAATTGAAGTAATACTATTTATTCTGTTCCTCAGATCTGCAGACACTTTACTTCCACAAATGATTCCTGATGTTGCAATGTTGATCATCTGACTAGAGGCATTAGTAAAGCAATTTAGGATTAAAATAAGCTGGTAAATGTCAGTTGGATCATCTCTTGAGAACAAAATAGCATCGTTTGTAAAGAAAAGGTGAGTGAGGGCTGGGGCAGAGCTTGCCAATGTAATTCCCTTAAACAGCTCATTATTGTGCGCATTAGTGATGAGTCTTGATAGAACATCAAGACCAAGATAAACAAGTAAGGGGAGAGAGGATCCCCTTGTCTCAATCCTCTGCTAGGAAACAATTTTCTTGAAGAAAAACCATTAACCTTGTAGGAGTATGAGACTGAGGTAACCAAGGACATAATTCTAAAAATCTGGGAACTATCAAATCCAAGAGTCTCTAGCACTTGCTCCAAAAATTTCCAACTGACTCTGTCATACGCCTTGTTCATTTCCAGCTTAATAGCCACTCATTTTCCTCCATGAAGAGTCTTCCTCTTCAAATAGTGAAAAGCCTCATGTGCCACTACCAGGTTGTCTTGGATTAATCTACCCCCTGCAAAGGCACTTTGTTGAGGGGTAATTATTCCATTCATGATTGGCTTCAACCTCCCAACCACTACTTTAGAAATGATTTTATGCACAAAGTTACAGTAGCTTTTGGGCCTGAGATTGCCTATGGTCTCTGGATTAGGAACTTTGAGAATAAGCGCCACAATTGTATGATTAATATCACCACCCAAAGAGCCTATTTGGAAAAATTTCCGAACTGAGGATATCACATCAAATTTAATGGTTTCCCAATTTCGTTGAAAGAAGAGGGCAAGAGGCCATTCAGCCCATCTGCTCCAGGAGCTTTATGAGGGCCAAGCTCAAAGACTACTTTTTTAATTTCAGCCTCAAAGACAGTACCAGTTAGTGCTTGGTTCATTTCTTGAGTAATGCATTGGGGGATAACATTAAAGCACTCACTAATATAAAGACAATAACCAGGAGCATAGATATCTGAAAAGAAATCCCCGATACCATTAGTTACTTCTTCTTGACCTTCAAGCCACAAACCATCCTTGTTCTTGATTCTAAACAGCTTATTCCCGTCTCTCCTATGGATTGTTGAAGCATGAAAGAACTTGGTATTCTTGTCTCCATAATTAAGTCATTTTACTCTTGACCTCTCACCCAGTACTTCTCCTCCCGCTTCCACAAACTGAAAATTCTCCCCTGGGTTTGAGACTAGTCCCCCAATCAATTAGATCTGCAGGTTAATTCAAAATATTCTGATGTTCATTCTTGGTTCTATGAATTTTCTTAGCTGCATTTTTAAAAGTAGATTTGCTCCACCTAATCAGCTTAGACTTGCAGTTCCTTACTTTCTCCTTCCAGTTACCTCGAATCTCATCCTGCTTGCCTCTCCATCCATCTTTAACAATTTCTTTGCACTCCTCATGGTCTTCCCATAAAACCTCATAGCTCCCTGTTTGCGTGGTCGCCGCCAAGCCACGACAATTCCAACTCATACAAGTCATTTGGGGGATGGGGGAATGGTTTGGCCCGTCTCCCCAACCTTGGATTTAGATGTACCTATAGAAAAGGAGTCAAACTCCCCAGAAAATGGCTTATTGTGCATTTGGATCAGCTCCAGATTTGTTTTTTTCACCCTAGAGTCAACAGAGGAGCAAGAAGGTAACCTGTAGTCTTCACTGACTTTGCGTTTCTTTAGAATCAATCCTGTGGCCAACCCACAAGTCAGGTTATCTTCTTCAAGGGACCTTAAGCTAGTTTCTTCATCCTTTTGTTGAAGCTCCTCAGGGAGGAATTCCACAAAGTATGCTGGAGGAGCAGAGGGAAGAAGCTTCGGGGATTCCCTCCAAGCTTTTGTGTCTTCAATGATAAAAAGAGGGTTATCTTTCCCTCCATTCTTCCAAGTAATTCGTTGAGGGCCAGCAACATCGTCCTTAGATTTCCAAAAGACCTTGTTAATTCTTTCTTGACTTTACATGCTTCCACATATGAGATCTCTGCTCCTCCATATATGATATGATCATTTTTGGGACTTGGGTAATCTTTAACGGTGATGGGCTCTTTAAGCCCAATATCTTCCTTTACTAGGCCCAACTCTTCAAAGTTTTTGGGCGCTAACTCGGGATAAACTTCATCTGAGCCCAATGGGATAGTTGTAGAGAGTTTGATACTAGAAGTCATATTGTTGAATTTCCTGATCACCATCTTGAGTTGTTGTTCCTTTCTTAGCAGCTAGCAAATTGTCCATCTCAATGGCCTTTTTGACTGCCTCTTCATTCAGAAAAGGTATATTGGAGTTGGTCTTCACTCTCTTAGACTTACCAAATGATAAACCTGGAATCCTGAAGTTAACCATTTCTTCTACTGGTTTATATCTCCCTGTATTGCCAAAAATTCTAGGCACGAAAATATTAGAGCAGTTGGCTATCATCTCCTCCCACTCAGAGGGGGGGGGGGGGTTTAGAAGGTTTAGGCCCTAGTTACCACCTTTGGGAGCAACCATATGAACATTCCGGGGTATTGGGACTGAGATGCTTGTAGCATTCTGGTTTAATGGTATAGAGGTTCAGCAGTAGTGTAATGGCTACTGTTGGTGTTAGGTCTAGGATTTTGAACTTCAAAGGCACTACTTTTCCTTTTTTGAATATCCTTAATGAACATTTGAATTGGCTAGGAGGCTGGGCAGACTATCCCCTGATCATATTTTGGAATACTAGGGTTGAAAGTGGACATAGCCTATTCCCTTTTACAATGTTTCTGCTCATGACCTAGAACCCCACAATTGTAGCAGATCCCTTGCAGTCTTTCATATCTGTATATAACCCAGAACTTTGGGAGATCCACTCTAGGAACCCAACAACCAGCTGGGAATGACTTAGAGATGTCCAATCTAACTCTAGCCTTTATGAAACTCCTGATGACTCTCCCTTCCACCACAGGCTCTTCTATTTCCAATACATCACCCATTTTCTTTAATAGGGTTGCAGCATTCTGCCAATTCGAGTTCTCCAAGGGCAAGTTTTGAACTTGGACCCAAAAAGAGTTGTATAAAAAGTCTAGTTCATATGGAGGTACTTCGGGAAGCCAAAACTATAGGCTTAGAAATTGGTTCATGACATACCATGGAGCTTTCGCCATCACCTCTTTTGAGTGAAGCTCATGAGAGAAGGAGAACAGGAACATATTCCTGCCTAGATCCATCATGTGAAAACCAAGAAACATGCCCCAAGTCTTGTTGAGAATTTTCTTTACAACATTTCTATTTAACTCCTTATCAGAACAAATCTTCCCAACTAGAGATCGAGTAGCTAATCCTTTGTTATTTGGTTTTACTGGTACCATTATTTCAGTTAACTCTTCCGGGTCTTCAATATTGGGCGCTGACGATGCTGTTGATGATGACGCCATGTTTATCTGATTTGAAAGCAAGCGAGGAGCAAACTATTAGTGGCTGATTAAGGTGCTTTGAGAGAAATAATCTGTAATGAGGATCTGTGGATAAATGGAAACAATGAGGAACTGTATTGTTAGCAATCAACAACTTGCTAACAATACATGAAAGAGTAGGTAGTTACAATTTGTGAGTATTTTATTTACTGCCACATAGCATTCTTCTCTTTATCGCAAAAATCTCTCTTAAAATCTAGCATTTTTCCTCAATTAAACCACTTTATCTGTCTGCCATATATTTTCTCGTTTTCTCTCCATTTAAACCAAATAGCGGTACTGGTTTTCTCGTTTTCTTTGTGAATGATACTAGAACAAACAGGGGAATTCCCCTCCTGCAAAACGAAAGCCAGGGAGAAGACGCAAGATATTCACTACTATGTACAAGAAACAATTTCTAGGCAAATCACACGTCCTCTAATCTGCTAACTTTGGGAGAAGAATATTTATGTAATTCATTCATCAATTTTGTTGTTGTTCATTTCTCTATCATTTTTCCTCATCATCAACTTCTCTGCATAACATGTATTTTCTGCATCTCTAATAGTTTTAAAGAGTGTCCTTAAAGTGTTTGATAAAATGTCTATTATTTTCGGCCATATAGTTACATATAACCACCTTAAGGCCCATGACCACTTGAGAATCTTCACCACAAAGCATGTGGGTGTTCCTTTTTGTCCATGAAGTGCAGAACCGTGAAGGTCAAAACCAAACCAGTGATGATGATTTTGTTCTATTGCAGAACCGTGAAGGTCAAAGCGTGATGATGATTTTGTCCTCTTGTGACTGCTACTTGATGGCTCTATATTTTGTTCTATTGTGGTTGGGTTAGAATTTGAGCCTTGCTTGTTATTAGGTGCTGTCTTTCTTTTTTGATTTTTTATGCTGCAGATTGTCAAAATGCAACTATATTGCCCAAACCTTTTTGTCTATGTTGTATTATTTGAAATTTAAATGCAATAGAAATATATATATATATATATATATATATATATATATTTTTGTGCACTTCAAGTAACATTTGATTGACATCAATGTAAATACAATCAAAATATAAAATTGGCTACAAAGTTCACCATGCTGCTAATTTCAATATACTGCAAAGCTCCATGTGCCATGGGCATCAAACAATAACATCAAGTTCAATAACATCAAAATCTTTCCAAATAAAAATATTAAATTGGTGATACAAAAAACAAACCATCTCTGTCAACACAATGAAAAAATTCAGCTCTCGTGCTCTAAAGCAGTTTATTGATTATAGCTGGACCATTCATCTGATAAGCCTGCAAAATAGACAAAGAAATAGTGAGTTTAACTAAAAGTTACTATGTTACAAAATATAGAACCAATACCCGTAAAAGTTCAGAGAAATGATTGATAGCCCTTCAATACCTCATAATACTCAATCATTTTTTCCCATTTCTCAGTAAAATAACTTTAACTCAAAGAATCATAGACAACATCATGCAAAATTGCTTTGATAGACTCATGATCAGAGTGTCTCTGCCCAACTTTTCTGGAATCTTTTTCATTATATGCCAAAAACACCATCGTTGACGAGCTTTTTGGAAAGACAACCTCAATTGCACTTTTCATTGCTCTATCTTGATCAGTAATTATAGTATTGGGTGCATGTCCATGAATGTAGTTCGACAATAGAGCACAACCCAATAGAACCGATTGACCATGATGATTTACTCCAACAAAATGGGCCGGCCAAAGGCATGTCATATTTATTTGTCAAATAAGTAGTGTCAAAAGTTACGACTTCACCAAAATATTCATATGCATCCCTACATCTCGCATCTGCCCAAAATACATTTCGGAAACGACTTTCATTATCCACATCCATTATCTAATAAAACTGATTATTCTCCTTTTGCACTTTAACAAAATAATTTTGAATAGCTTCGGCATCTCCTTCCCCAAGGCGCAACCGCCTGACCTTATCTATATAGTTTCTGCAATCCCTTTCTCCGAATGTAAGATTCTCATACCCATTCACTTCAACAACCAAAGATCGAAAATTTCTGCTCACATTAATCCCAGCTTGATCATTAAGCTTTAATCTCATTTTCATTTGAGGTCCCAATTTTTTTTGTTGCATCTAAAATACCGAGCTTTCGTTGGGCTTAGCTCATGATTATGCTCTAGAACAACACTGGAAACTGTAATTATTCAATCTAAAGACATACATGCATTCAATCTAGCCTTACATTCAATCTAGCCTTAAATCAGTTATGGAGGAACAAACTTTTAGTATTTGAACAGTAATTTTTTTCGAATGCAAAAGTACCCACAAACACACTACTTAGTATCATACTTTACGTATTTTGTCACGAAATTATTTTTTTAAACAAACTTTTGCGTATTTGAAAGTTTAAAATTTTTGTCGAACGCTAAGATAACCCAAAACACACAAAGAAATTAATTTTTAATATGACCAAAATAATTGTTGATGAACGAACTCTATGTATTTGTATATCTAATTTTTTTTAATCCTAATTAAAGCACCCAAAACACACTACTTAGCATCATATTTTATTACAAAAATATTATTCTTTTAATAAAATTAATTATCGAGTAACAAACTTTGTGTACTTAAACAATTAATTTTTTTTCAGAACTTAAAGTACCCCAAACCATACTGTCTAACGTCACACTTCACACAATTTGTCACAAAATTAATTTCCTTTTCGACGAGTTCGATTATGTAGGAACAAACTTCACGTATTTGAACAATTAAGTTTTTTCCATATCTTAAAATACCTTAAAACACACTATCTAGCGTCACACTTAACGTAATTTGCCACGGAATTAATTTTCATTTTCACCAATCTAGTTATGAATGAACAAACTTCGCGTATTTAAATAATTTAAATTTTTTTATACTCAAAATTACCTAAATATGATAAAAAAAAAGAAAAAAGAAAAAAGATAAAAGAAAAAAAAAAGAATGGAAAAAAGGAAGGGGGAGCATGGTGGGAGAGTTGGCACCAAGACTCCCCTGGAATTATATTTTAGGATAGACGATATAATAAGAACGAATGACAATTCAAAAGTATAAGGAAAGCAAAAAGATGGAATGTATAAATGATGGAAGAAGAAGAGACGTCACATACCCAATTCTAGATAGAAAGGTTAAGTTATAAGACACGTGAAGAATCACCACGAAGCTATGGATAAATTTGATAAGAATCGACTAAATGATCTTCAACAAGTAGATATCAAAAGCACAACACAAATCACTCCAAAATGCATATAATTCCTTCCCTGGTTGATGAAAATAAAGTCTTTCATGAGTATTTATAAACTTTCTAAGTAATAATTCCTACGAAACCTATTCCTATTAACGAACATGCTAGATGCTTAACACTGGGTACATCTCCTTACAATAAATGAAAAAGAAACATAATGGAAAACATAAAATACAAGGGATTTCCGTCCAAAAATTCATTCCAAACTTTCGACCTGTTTATCGCCATGATAGAGGCCGAATCTGGACATAATACTTTCAGTATTAATTTTGGATAATCGTCTCAGCTTTCTAAGATATCACGAATCACGCCGAACATACTTTTGAGACTTAAGATATGACCAAAACAAGACAGGCGTGTCACTTACAATGAAAACAAAAATTCCAGCAAAAGCCAATTTTGTTTTCCTTTTTTTTTCATCTAGAACATTATTTTTCTTGTCAAGGGTATCCACCCTAAGTCTTCATCAAGGGTTTTCAAAAGAATAAGGGTTTCATTTTAGCCAAAAATAACTAAGTGAGTGGGGTAAGAAACATAGATTGTAATTTCGGTCACTACAACGGAAGGGAATAAAACATATGTTTTTTTTTTTTGGTCAATGTTGCATGATTTCATAACATAAATTAGGCAAGGCCTAAACCATACAACAAGAAAACGTAAGAGGTGAACAGAGAGTTACCAGCTGCACCACCCAATAACAAATGAAAGCCCAAAACACCCAGGCCCAGACAAACAAAAACAACAAAAGGAAACAAATGAACAAGTCCACTAAGCACACGGGAAACAAAACAAATTAACCACGGCAAAGCATTACCCTAAACAACAACAAAGCCTTCTCCCTCCTTCGAACTGGGACGACAAAAGCTATAACCCTACTCCCTTCAACAAACTGAAGTAACAACGAATGAAAGTCAACCATTTGCAGAGAACCAGACGCAAATTTCTTCTCTCCATCTGGATCTTCAACTATCAGCACTTTGAAGATGGATATTATTCATTCTGGAGATCCAAAACCACAGCTTCCCGAAGACAATTTGGAGGATTAGCAAGCCAATTTCCAACAAGCCACCCTCGATCTGCCAGATACGCTATACAATGAGCAACACCATTCCCTTCCCTTGCCGTCCAGGTAAATTTGCAGATCTGAAATTGATCTTTCAAGTACAAAATGTCCATTAAAATATTCCTGATCTCATGTCTGCTTTGATTTCCTTTACATGATTCAATGAGGCACAAATTGTCAGATTCAACTATAACTGATGGAAGGAACAAATTATGCGCCAGAACCAGAGCTTCACGAAGCCCTAATGCTTCAGCCATAAGAGGAGACGAAGCAAAGATTGGTTTAGCTGTAGCTGAGATACAGGTACCTCTATCATCTCTAATAATAACTCCAATTGTACCTTTTCCATTTCTCTGGCTGTAGGCAGCATCTGAATTAATTTTGTAGAAGTTAGGGTCAGGAAGTTTCCACTTGTGGATTATCTTAGGAATAGGTTGGTTGACTGAGATGTTCTCCCTCTTAGTATAGAGAAGAAACTCACTAACATGGCTTTGAGTTTGAATTACCACAGACAGTGGGTTGGGGATTTTGCTATTAAAAACAAAGTCATTCCTAGCTTTCCATATGAACCATAAAGCATAGAACAGTTTAGAAGACAAGTCAGGAAGCACACCTGACTTACAATCAACTCCCAACAACAAGTCTAAGATCCACCTTTGAATAGAAAAAAGCCCCACTCTAGAAGGAGGATTACAGATTTGAAGCCCAAACCAACAAGGCTCAGTCCATGGACAGAGAAGAAAAGTATGCTCAGATGTTTCAGCTTCCAAACTACAAATAGGGCAATATGGGGAATCACTAATTCTCTTTCTATGAAGAGCTTCTTTCAGAGGAAGAGAATTAGTACAAATTCTCCACATAAAATGCTTAACTTTCTGAACCACATTGGCATTCCAAATAAGCTTCCATAGCATAGGATCATCCAAGGTAGAGGAAGAAGCTGAATTTAGATTAACAGGGTCAAGATCAACCAATCTTCTATAACCACACTTTATAGAATAGATACCACTAGTTGTATAGGGCCAGAACAGATTATCCTTAGCACATAACCAGGAGATAGGAGTTTGATAAGCCTCAATAGCACTTTTGGACACAAGATTATCTTTCGGAATATTAGAGTCCCACTGATGTGACTCATTAATCAACTCACTCACTTTTGTTAAAGCTACATTCGGTTTCAATATAGCCTTATTCCCTGATGCCAACCAAGTGTCATTAGAAACATGAATATCCAACCCAGCTCCAACAGTCCATCTTCCAGACTCCTTTAAAGCTCTTCTGCCAATCAATAGGCTCTTCCACACCCAAGAGGTGCTTCTTCCTTCACTAGCAGACCAAAAGTCACAATTAGGGAAATAGATACTCTTCAAGTTAGATGCCCAGAAAGATTGAGGGTCCTGAATTATTCTCCAAGCTTGTTTAGAGAGATAAGCTTTATTCAATTTGTTGAAGTCTTTAAAGCCCAACCCCCCTAATGACTTAGGAGAGCATACAAACTTCACACTCTTCCAGTGAATGCCACGGTTTCTACCAGATTTTGCCCACCAGAATCTAGCTACAGCAGCAGTTAGATCATCACAAAACGTTTTGGGAAGATTAAAGATAGACATAACATAGCTAGGAATTGATTGGATAACAACTTTTATCATCACTTCTTTACCAGCTTGGTTTAGCAAAGATCCTTTCCAACCTTCCATTCTAGCCAAAACTTTATCTTTAACCCATTTGAGACTCTTGACTTTAGATCTACCCCAATCAGCAGGAATTCCTAGATAGCAACCTGGATTATCCCACACAGGAATTGAGGTTATTTGAGTGAGGCTAGCTCTGAGGGAAAAATCAATTTTTGAACCACAAATAATTCCAGACTTAGAAGTATTGATTTTCTGCCCTGAAGCTATAGTAAATTGATTAAGAATAGCTATAATGTTGTAGATATCCTCAGGAGAATCCTTAGAAAAGATAATAGCATCATCCGCAAAAAAGAGATGAGTGAGAGGAGGGGCAGAGCCTGCCAGCTTAATACCACCAAACCTTCCAATTTGATGAGCATTTGTAATAAGTCTTGATAAAACATCAAAAACAGGGATAAATAGATAAGGGGAAAGTGGATCCCCTTGTCTAAGACCCCTCTTAGGAACTAAGGCCTTAGAAGAAAACCCATTAACCTGATAGGAGTAAGAAACTGAGGAAACAAGAACCATGATTTTAGAAATCCAGTCCTTATCAAAACCAAAAGCCACCAAGACATTTTCAAGAAAAACCCAACTAACCCTATCATAGGCTTTGCTCATATCTAACTTAATAGCAATACCATTGCCCCCTTGACCCTGATTCTTTTTAAGAAAATGAAATGCCTCATGAGCCACAACAAGATTATCCTGGATAAGTCTCCCACCTACAAAGGCACTTTGTTGAGGAGTGATAAGCTCATTCATCAATGGTTTTAGTCTACCCACCACTATCTTAGAAATAATCTTGTATATGAAGTTACAACAACTAATAGGTCTAAGCTGACAGATGGATTCGGGATTAGGAACTTTAGGAATAAGAGCAACTAGGGTATGGTTAACATTATCCCCCAAAGATCCATTAGAGAAAAAAGAAGTGACAGCAGCCACCAAGTCACCTTTAATAGTTTCCCAATTGTTTTGGAAAAACAAACCATTAAGGCCATCCGGCCCTGGGGCTTTATTAGAACCAAGATCAAAGACTGCCTTCCTAATATCTTCCTCCGAAACAACACTTAACAGGCTAAAATTCATACCCTCAGTTACAATATTAGGAATAACATTCAAACAGCAAGTCATATCAGTATTAGTTTCAGGAGAATAAATAGATGCAAAGTAATTTCTAATACCATTAGTCACTTCTTGCTGCCCCTCAAGCCAAGAACCATCCAAATCTTTAATCCTCATAAGTTTGTTCCTATCCCTTCTTTGCACAGTTGATGCATGGAAGAATTTTGAATTTTTATCACCAAAGTTTAGCCACCTCACCCTAGATCTCTGCCCCCAATACTGCTCCTCCTGCTTCCACAAGAGATCCACATCTTTTCTAAGAGAATTTACCAGACTCCAATCAACTAGACCAGTAGGCTGATTTAGACAATGTTGAATTTGACACTTTAGCTTGTGGATCTCTTTAGAGGCATTTTTGAAAGTGGCAATCTGCCATTTAGTTAAAGACAACTTACAAGATCTAACTTTATCCATCAAGCAACCCCATGAATCCTCTTTATTACTTCTCCACCCTTCCTCCACCACCTTCCTGATATCTTCATGGTCCTCCCACATAACTTCATATTTGAAGGACTTGCCACTAATGATAGGAGGTTTAGGTTTTAGTACAATAGGAGCATGATCCGAGTTTACAATAGGAAGAGCAAGAGCCATAGCATGAGGGAATAATTGCCGCCAGGACCAATTTGCAAGAACTCGGTCAATCTTCTCTCTAGTTACAAACCCATCTCTTGGATTACTAATCCAAGTATATTTACAACCCTGGAGCTCCAAATCCATGAGCTCAGCATCATTAAGAAAATTCCTAAACCATTCCAATCTGTTTTGATCAATTGGTCTTAACCCATCTTTATCCAATTGGTGAATCATTTCATTGAAGTCACCAATACAACACCAAGGGCCATTATGAAATGGTTTCAAATCAAGTAACTTAGGCCATAAAGATCTTCTGTCAACTGAGATTGGATTACCATAGATAAAAGATATTTCAAAAAGAGTACCTGATCTCCTTTCCTTAGCCCCAACATGGATGAAATTCAGGCAAAAAGATAAAACCTGAAGCTCATAGTAATCATTCCATAATAGAGCCAAACCACCAGAACTACCAATAGCTTCAACACAAAACCAGTTTTGAAATTTCAGCCTCCTCTTAACATTATTCACACGTTCCTTATGGGCTCTGGTCTCCGATAGGAAAAGAATGGCCGGTTTTTGATCTTTGACAAGGGCAAATAGCTCCCTGTTTGTCGTGGACGCCGCCAAACCACGACAATTCCAACTTATGCAAGTCATTTGGGCATTGGGGGCATGGGTAGACCCGCCTCCTCAGTCATTTCAGTAGCATCAGTTACAATAACACCATCAATTAGAGCAATAATCCTAGCTTTTTTCATTCCAGACCCAATAGGACCCGTGGGGCAACCATTGGTAATACACAGAGGATTAAGACTTCTACTCTCTGAAGCCCCGATACTCCAAAATAGCCTAAGTACCGGTGTCGGACACGTATCGGACACCGATACGGCTCCGATACGTCTGGATACGTCTGGATACGTACCCATAAAGTATCGGTGAATTAATATTTATTTTTTAAACAAAAAAATTCCGGATACGTTTCGGATACGTTCCGGATACGTTCCGGATACGTCTTCGATACTTCAATATAAAAAAATATACTTAATAATAAATATTATTAAAATATTACATTGTGTGAACATAATAGCTGGTCTCTCTTTTCACGCTTGTAATAAAATATTATTAAATATTATTATGTAATAAAATATTATTAAAATATTATTAAATATTATTAAAATATTACATTATGTAATAAAATATTACATATTGTTTAGTAGTGACTTATAATGTTTTTTTTTGCTATACTCTAACTTGGGCACTAAATTGTATATTTTTTGTGACATGATCTTTGGAGAAAGAATATATTTTGAATAGGTGGGGGAAAAATGTAACGATGCGCACACTAATTTTGATCACAAATATCTTTTTTGTAAGAGTGATCATATCTATTGAATATTTTGAGAAATTGTCGGTTAGTAAAGTGACTATCTTTAGTTATGTTTTATTATTTTTAATTTTAATTTAATTTTTATTTGAAGTATCCCAGCCGTATCGTATCTTGATTTTCAAATTTTTCCCGTATCCACGTATCCGTATCGTGTCGTATCCCGTATCGTATCTCGTATCGGGGCTTCAGAGCTTCTACTCCTTTTAAGATGCAAACCATCAGCCAGTTTGTTACTTAAAGCTTCCTCAACACAAGGGGGAATACAGTTTTTTGTCACACAAGGCTCCACACCTTCAGAGGGGTAATCAACAAAATAAGGAGGTTTAGATTTCAATTCAGCATGCATGAAACCTTTAGAGCTAAATTTCCTTATTTCTCTAACCCCTGATGATAAATTTACCATCTCTGCAGTACTAGAATCACTCATAGTAGAGATTGGATAAGAGAAGGCCTCCCTCACAACATTTCGACTAGCAGTAGCACTAGTAGAATAATGAATATTAGAATCCATATTCATTTGTCTAGGATAAACAGATTCCCCAGAGCTATCAACAAACTGCTCTTCCACATTAATACCAGCCACTACAATTTCATCCATATTTCTGAGATTAGACTCACGGTCAGTTTGAGTTTCAGTAGGAGGAGCTCTACTAGAGGAGGCTCTATTCTGAGGGTTATCATTATAAGAGGATCTATGAAACTGTCTAGGATTAACCACTGCCAGAAATGGCCCATATTTTGGAAACTCTTTGTTAAAAGCAGCCACTACTATAGGAGAATTACAATGGTTTTGATCATGACCGAACATACCACAATTAAAACACAACCCTTGTAGACGTTCATATTTAAACTGAATCCAAACCCTATTAGATTCAGATCTCTGAAGCCAACAACCAGCCCATAATGGTTTCATTATATTAACCATAACCCTAGCTCTAAGGAAATGGTTAAAACCAGTTCCTAACACAATAGGATCCTCCACATACAAGACCTTACCCATATTATTTAGCAAGGTTGAAGCATTAACAGGATTTAACTCCTCACTAGCAAGGCCATGAATCTGCACCCAAAAAGCCACTTCATCAAAGTTAATATCAGCAAAAGGAATACCTTCATCCCACCTATGAAGGCTCAAAACTTGATTCATAACAAACCAAGGAGCTTTATTCAAAACCGCCTCAGTATCACACACTTATGGAAAAGTAAATAAAAACTTGTTATCTCCCATATCAGTGATAAATAAGCCTTTATAGTTCACCCAAGTATTAAACATAATACTTCTAACAGCTTTCTTGTTGAGTATCTTATTTGAAATAATTTTCCCCACTAAAGCTCTTAAAGCGTACTCAATATTACTTTTTGTTGCAGGAACCAGAGGGACAGCAATAGCCTCTCGCTCATCCTCAGGAATTTCCATCTGAGAAGGGAAAGAACCACAAAACTAGCAAGAACCAGAAGCAGACACCACAAAGACAGCAAAGAGATGAGAAAGGGAGAGAAATACAAACCACAACAAAGAAGAAACAACAGAGTAAAAGAGAAGAAATGGAGACTCAGCAACGAAGCTAAATCAAAAAGACACAGGGAAACAAACAAGGGATACGAAGACTGCTACAGAAGAACATAGAACAAAATAGCTAGAACAGATTGGAAATAATAAGAAATATGTAATAAATATCTTGTAAAGACCTAAACCTTACGGTTAATACCCAAGAGGTATACAAAATAAAGGCTCGGCCCATAAATTAAACAGTAGAACTACTGAATAACCAAATGTTGCACCAGACATTACCCAAAGGACCATAATCAGTGGCACACCAGATAATAATTAATACCAAACCCTAGCAGAGAAGTTTCGGGACCCATCTCGAAATATATATTTAAATATATGTTTTGAATATAAACAAAACCAACATGCATCGCTTTCTTTAACCTAGGTGCTAGATGGCCTAGCGTGAGGAAATCGTTTTGTTAAATTGATGTTGATTGGCCTAGTGTCAATCAATCATTTTTGTTAACGAAGATGCTAGGGCCCATTACTTTTTTCTTTGACACAGCTAGGGCCCACTACTATGACATGTTTATGTAGCGGATTGTGATTCTCTGCAGTAGCTTTACTCTATCTCTCTCCCAAAATTATTTCTCTTTATTTTTTTAAAAGAAAAAAATGGATGGCCAGGATCTCTCAATTTATAGATCTAATAGGTATAAAGTGTTTGACTGTTGTGACTCCAGTCAATCGTTATCCCTTATATGTAGCCTAAGGTTGCTAATTAAGGGACCAAGGGTTATGAAGGGCATGAAAGAAGTATGTGATAGGGGTCTAGTGTCATCGGTGTTGGTCTAGCAACGCCCGTTAAATTGGACTTTCTATACCATTTATAGAGTTGTGTAGTTTCCATGGGTGTAGTAAGTTGGACTTTTTAACGTCTTTCTTTTAGCAACCGGCGTAAAAAGATCCTTTTAAAACGCTTATAACAACTCACAATAGAGTGGTTTTAATGCCGGTTATTAGTGAAAACCCAATGTTAAAACATATATATATATATATATATATATATATATATATATCAATTATACTTCTTTTCGATTTCTCAACTCAACAACAATAGTACTGGAATCAAAAGTACGCACACAAGCCTATAAAAAAAAGTCTCATAATATACCTTATGTTGGTCTATAATATAAAAGTATACAATTCAGAGTTACAATGAAAACAAATATATTTATATATATATATATATATATATATATATATATATATATATATATATATATACACACACACACACGACATAGGTCCATGTGTACCCTCGGAATCAAAACTAAATGTTTATCGTGCTGAGGAAGAATACCGGAAGGAGAGCATCTTTGGGCAAAGGAAGAAACGAGTACAGGAAACATTTCACAAGTTTCTTGTGCTTATTTTTCCCTTTTTCTAAAGATGTTGTCCTTCTGATATTCTTCCTCAGCTTGATAAACACCTAGTTATGATTCTGAAGGATAACACGGTCAATCTAGATTAGTGTGGTTGCTTGACTCCTCCGAGTTCATACTTACTTGTGTTTTGTCCAAGACAAATCCAAGAAGTAGGATTGACGACGAACAAGTTCTAAGACATGAATATACTGTTGTATTTTGGCATAGACTTTATTATCCATCGACGTATGGATGGGAGATAACGAATTGAGCGTCCAGATTGCTTGAAAGTGTTGGAATCTACATAGGAATATACGTATAGATACTAACATTGTCAATCAATTGATGTTCAATTCCAAATCTCCGATCCACCTCTCTATGGAAAATAAAATCCATGCCAAAATAGAAAGTATACAAATTTGTAATTCAAAACTTCTTCAACCCCAATCGTACTTCATGGGCTTGTCTTGGGAAACACAAGTAAGGGTCAACTCGAAGGAGTCAAGCAACCACACTAACATGATTGGGTGGTGTCAAGAAACCTCTAGGCCTATTGGGTTTATTGGGTGGGGTCACTCTAATCCTACTTATTGGCCAGGTCGAAAAATCGGGGCTTCCCTCAAAAGTTGCACCAGCGTCTTAGGAAGATCTAACTCACAAGCAGCCTTAGACTCGTTGAAATTGACAAAGGCATAACCTTTGTCCCCCAAATTGGAAATTCTTCCATGAATAGCGTGTGGGATCCACCAACACAGTCCAAGGAAGAAGTAACAATCTACTAGGCATATGGATACTTCTCGAGCAAATGAACCAACAACCACTTTAGGCATAATGGCACTGCAATCGTGACAGTATTCAAAGTTAAATCATAAAATGAATAGATCTACATAAAACATATAAAGATCCATAAATAATAAAACATATAAAATGAATCAACAAAGCTGTAGACAGAATCTGAATAAAGAGAACTAACCTTACAAAGAAGAATGTAGCACAAATCCACTAAAAAAACGCGTATATTGAAAAAGAACACGACCTCCATTGTAAAATCATAAAACAAAACAACAAATAGAATAAATGTCAGTAAACAAATAGAACAAAAGAGCAAAAAATCAGAAAACAATGAGGTGCCACCAGGGAGTGAGCAAGGGGACCAGAAGAACCTTTGTCGGGGCTTGAGAACCTTCGTTGTCTCCCTCATAAACGATAGGTGGGTGCGAGGGAGACAATATACACCAAGGCGCCACCGGGAATGGAGCAAACTTGAGAATGACACGGTGAAAGAGCTATGACGAGAACAAGAGAAAGTGGCGAAGATGGAAAGCACGAGGGAGACGGAGAGCACGATGAGAAAGTAGGGCTTGGATGGTCTGTGCAAGAGAGAGAGAGAGAGAGAGAGAGAGAGAGAGAGAGAGAGAGAGAGAGAGAGAGAGAGAGAGAGAGAGAGAGAGGGAGAGAGAGAGAGAGGGAGAGGAGATTGAAATAAATAGAGAGTTCCTAGCATTAATATCTAAGTAAAGAATATACCATACCGAGCATTTAGAGACACCCAACATGGAACTGGCAGCGCTCTACTGGTTTTAAATTCTGTAAAAGAATCCGTACAAGGAATTAATAAAGAATTAGCATGGAATTGTTAACGTTCTAAACATTTTCAATTCTCTGAAAGAATCTATGCCGAACGTTAGGAAAGGACCGACATGGAATTGGCAATGTTTATAAGTTTTAAATTCTCTGAAAGAATTGAACCGATGTTGTGCATTAAGAAACAACAACATGGAATGTTTAGCGTTTTAAACGTTTTAAATCCTTTAACGTATCCGCGTCGAACATTTACAAACATCTAGCGTGGTATTTTATGCTTATTGAAGTTTATTTACATCAAAGATACTATGGCGGACGTCTTCTTAAAACCGGTGTCGTTTTTGATGTTTGTAACACGCTAAAACGAGATAATACATTTTATTTACAAAAATGCCACCGTGTTTATGTTTAACACCAACTTTTGCTCTAAATCGGTGTTAAATCACAAAATTTGATACGTTTCGTGGTTTTGTTTGGCATAGCATCACAAGTATTGGCCTAAGTGACAAACTAGTCTTATCCCATTGGTATGGGAAGTCGAGCGTGATCTCATACTAACGATGTTGCATTTTTGATAATGCGAGATGGATGTTGACTTATGAAATAACATGTGTGATTTTATTGCTACTATATGTTGGATTTGGGCTGTGGATATGACTTAAATGATGATTAAGATGAGTGGCTATTTTGGGACTTCACATGTTGCATGTACATTTACTTATACATAATTATAACTGCTTGTCGATGTACTTTTTATTAGTTTATTTTTTCTTATAATTATGTCATGATGAAAACTTGTGTATAAGTAATTCACCCTCTCTAGTTTGTTTTATGCCTTATTTTGGGTGTTTTGAAATAAGTGAATTTCTAGAATGTTTTGGCCCTTTGAAGGGAACTGCCAAAGATCAATTGGAGATATGAATGAAGGAGTCTGGACAACACATTGTGATTTCCAGAAGACTTCGATATCAAGAAGAGATAATGAAGAGGTTCTTATGTTTTAGACTCACCAAGTGCATTTTTGGTAAACTCCATATGTTTAGATGTTTTCCATAAATAGTTATCTTTTTTTGTGTCTGTCACGTGATCAGACTATCTCTTAGGATTGTCGTTGTTGGAATAAGGTCTTTTGATTGTGACTAAGTGTGTTAGGTATTCAAAAGATTAAAAAGAAAATGCACGCCTTACGGCAAAGTTGATTTTCATTACAAATTTTGAGTTTAAATTGTGGATACTATTTGTTACAAGTTGAATGTTGATGATGATTAGTCAAGTGTCACGACAAAAAACACTCATTGAAGCAACAACATGAAAGGAGAGCTCTGAGACTCAGGACAATGTGTCGAGGGTAAAGTTTACGTTAGGAATGTTGTAAACCTCTTTTCAGGATTGACTCAACTTAACCAAGTAAAATAAAGTGACAAATCAATTAGATGTATGAAGTTAATCAATTAGATTACTAAAAATGCTGCACCAGAAAGAGCAGAAATGACCTAACCGATTAGGCTTCATAAATTAATCAATTAGCTAGATAAAACAAGAACAATATTAAAATCTGGGGCCTCTTAAGCGATTAGGACACAAATGCTTAATCAGTGAGTAGTTAGAAAATCACGTACTATCAAAATTTGAAGGCTCTTAGTCAATTAAGAGCCTAAACCTAATCGTGTTAATCAATTATATGTGCACCTGATGCACAATAAATGTATCACAACGGTCATAATTTGTTTCTAACTATAAGTAGGCTTCCTTAAAATGATTTTCCGGTCAATACTGTGCACCAAATGGAGATTGAGACTTTTGGTGGAGGAGGGAAACCCGGTGTGGAAAGAGGTTGTGTCGGAAAGATACGGTTTGGAGGGTAGGTGGCCGATTGAAGCCGTGTATCGACGGGGTTGGAATAAACATTCTGTTTGGTGGAGGGATTTGTGTTTGTTGGGGGAAGGTACAAATTTGGAGAAGGGGTGGTTTGAGGAGTTGGTAAAATTAAAACTTGGTCAAGCAAATAAAATCCATTTTTAATTTAGAAGGATTGCTGGCTGGGCAGGGACAAATTTTGTGATCTGTTTCCTTCGGTTTTTAGCAGATGTTGCATGCAATCTGCAGTAGTTTCGGAGATGGGGGGATGGAGCAATAATGTATGGAATTGGAATTGGAGCTGGGCCGATGAAATGCTGCCAGATGAAGCTGAAACCGTGGAGTACTTGCAGAATCTGCTGCGGACTGCTGCTCCTTCTCTGCAGGCCGATGACAGCTGGGCATGGACTCTTGACACAGCTGCTGGTTTTTTAGTGAAGAAATGTTAATTACGGCTGGCTGAATGTTTATTTTGCAGGTTCACAAAGACAGCTGGAGATAAATGCAGCTGATGCGTGTCGGAAATTGTGGAAGAATGATGCGCCCTCAAAAGTCTTAATTTTTGCATGGCATGTTTTATTGGATAAAGTGGCTACACGGGATGCTTTGGTTAGGCGTGGAATCTTACAATCTAAGAGAGAGCGCAGCTGCGTGTTATGTTTTAAGGAGGATGAGACGGTAAATCATTTGTTCATAGATTGTGAAGTTACTCGGAACATTTGGCAATAGGTTCTATCTTGGGTAGGGGAGCCGTTTGGCAATCACCGGGATGTTGTCACACATTTTAAAGAGTTTGGCAAATTGGTGAAAGGTAAGAAGTGTAGAGGTGTTAAACATGTAATTTAGTTGGCCGTAGTAAGGATGATTTGGTTGGCGAGGAATAGGATTGTTTTCAAAGGGGAGATATCTACTACTTCCGAGATAGTTGAATGTATCAAACATGGTGCATGGAGCTGGTTCAAAGCTCGGAAAGGAAGGAAGTGTCGGGTTGAGTGGTCGGATTGGTTTACTTGTCTGTTGGGTTGTTTCTCATTATTGTAATGTCATGTACACTATATTGATGTATTTTGTAGTCGGGGTACTCTTTTTCCCTTCCTGGGTCTTTTTCCCAATGGGTTTTGGCCCTCGGAGGTTTTAACGAGGCCCCTAGGAGTAAGGGGTTGGTGCACTCCTTGTGCGCCCCTTTTTTAATACAACAAATTGCTTATCTAAAAAAAAGCACCTACAACTTGTTCCCACGAATCAGATTACTTTTGAGCCAATCTTTCTCAAGGATAATAGTTTTTGGGTCTTCCATTTGTATTATCATCTTTTTGATGTACTTCTACTACTTGTATTAATTAATTTCTTCGAATTTTAGTTGTACTAGAGAGTGTGATGTGAAATTCAAGCCAAATCTTGAATATTAAGATCTTTTTCATGATTTGGTTTCCAATTTCTTGACTCAATCAACCCAAAATTAAGAACAATGAAGGAAGTAAAACTCACAAAATGGAAAGGAAAGAAGGTGGAGATGGAGTGAAGATCGCCACATATAAGGATAGATGATAAGATCGGTGCGTGATCGCCACAAGGGAGATGAATAGCCCCTTGATAAGATCCAACTTGAGTTCTTCCAAGAACCAAGGGAGAGAAAACTTTATGCTCTCAAAAATCAATTTCTATATCCTCAAAGTCTAATTTCAAAAATGTTAAGTTTGCCAATATATACTCTTGGCAATTTACTAAGCACACCACCCTAAGTTTCTAATCGCAACCTAATGCCTTAGGCAACTACTAGGCTTCTAAAGAGAAATATTTCAAAGTACAATTATTACAAATTACAAATAGGAAATAAAAATGTCTAATATCTTTTTTTTTATAAGGAACTAGTCACTAATGAATAGGACTTGGTAAATTTTGTCTTCATTAGATTCTCCTCTAATGGGAATCAACAAAGAGTTGATCCTTTTCTCCGTGTCCTCTTGAAGCTTCCTTGCTTTGCTTCTAGCAACCACTCCTTCTTGTGCTTCCTTTCCTTGAGCTAGGAGGTCCTCATCAGAGTGTATAACTCCAAAGTTTTGTTGTAACAAGGGTGAGGTATCAATTGGTTGTCGTTGAAGGCTTTTGTAAGAGGGTCGGGCATCCCGAGTGAAGAGCGCTTGAGAATTGTAAAGGGTTGTAAAGCACCTGTCATAAGCTTTCTTATCGTAGTGAGACTCTCACAAAGGTTTTGTAGGGTCTGGAGTAGATCATAAGGAGGTGATTGAGCTGATATAAATCTGTGTGTGATTTTTCTTTTCCATTTCTTCCTTAATTTTTTATTAACTAAATCCAAGTCGTTTAAAAAGGAAAAAGTTTTAAAAATCTCAATTCGCCCCTCTTGAGGCTGAACTATTTGGTAACATAAATTTGTATTTGTCTAGTTGTTAAAGTTTTCTTTTGGTTTCATATTTTTCAACAGTCGCTCTATTGAGTAAATTTCGAACAATGGTTTTAATTAATCGCGAAACTTTGGGTTACAAAATGTGACAGCAAGGGGAAAACATCTTACATATTACTAGCCCTTATCAAAACGTGACATCATAAGGTTTTAAAGATCTTCCTTCTTGAGCACAACATGTCAAGACCTGTGAGAGACAAGGAGATCTTTAATTGTGCAATTAGTAAGCGTGAGACCTGTGAGATCTTCCTTCTTGAGCACAACATGTCAAGACCTGAGAGATCTATCATTCTCACGGCGACGACGTGTCGACAAAGGTAATTTAAGCCGAATATAAAGGTCCAATTTGGCTTGGACTTGGCCAATTTCGAAACAAATAATAATAAAGTTTTACTTAAAATGATGATTTAAAATTGAACAGAAGAAAGTAGTATATACTAATACAATCTTGCATTAAATAAGAAATCCTATAAGGTAAGTGGGCGGTGAAAAAAATCATAAGAAGTTTAATTTTGAATAAGTGGACACAAATATAAATAGGATTTAATTTATATGCATGGTAAGTGTTGATGATGGAAACCAGAGGAACAAGAAAGGAAAATTGAGAGGAAAGCTTCATTCTCATTTCATATAACAGAATCTATATATTCTGAGTAACCGTACAACAGTGAAGGAAAAGCCTATATATACAAGTAATGTTGTAACATCCTAAATTTTAGACATCATAAAGTCTACAATGTTAACCATTTTAATAAAAATCAGAGTTATAACCGCTTATGGATTTGAAATTTTTTAACTAGACAGAAATAATCTATCACTTAAACTTCCAAAAGGTATAAAAACCCATGGGATAACTATCCAATAATAATTGAATTCAATGTACATGAGTCAAAAGACTAATATAGATCCAAGTCCAAAAGTCGGTTTACATGGTACATTAACTGTGATTACAAAGATCAAAGGTACGGTCTCAAACATATAAATTACATGATATTTAACTAGTGGGAACTAAGAAAATATATACTTGATTCCTAAGGACCTCTTAACTCAAGTAACCACATCAGCAACTTACTTCTCCTCGATTTGCTTGTCTTATCCTGTCAATTTGAAAACACCACAATATAAATAGTGAGATACAATCTCAATTAGTTCTTTCGCGACCCCTCACCTTATAACTCTCGGTGTTTTACTTATCTCTCCTCTTTCTCTTAGCATAACCCGAGAAATTACTACACAATTTCCACGGAGAACCCACCCAGCAATAGCTATTGCTGAGTAAACTGTCTTGGGCCTTGACTTCGGGCTCATGACTTCCTTCCACAAAGTATGCTATTAACTCGGGATCGTCATCCCCATGGTGTCTTATGTATACTTTAGATTCTTGGCTTTCTCACTCGATTGAAACATCGGTATAATTCAATTCATGGATAGGAATGGATTTTGAATCATTCACATACGTCATAGACTTAGTGCAATTATAATCATTCAAGTATCAACCAAACCATCATATAATCATGTTAAATATGTATCATATAACTTTAATTGAATTAAGATTAGAATTGGAGAGGCGTTGGTACCCAAAGGAGGAAGAAAAAGGGTAATTTGAAATGAGGCACCAAATAGGCGCACGGTTCGTGCCACCTTCAGGTAGCTTTTTCGCAGCACAGTTAAAAACAGATTTCTCATTAAATATTGATTCCTTTTTGGTTCCAAATTCCTTCCCAATGCCAAAGTTAATTTCCTCAACCATCCAAACACATTCCAACAACATCATAGCATACAATAAACATCAATTTCATGTCAAAGTTTCATTTTCAACATACTAACACAATCAATCATTTGAAATACACACAAATGCTCATTTCAGCACATTGACTTTTCAATCAAACATATCATCAAATTAAAACCAACCAATACACATGGCAATACCTTTATGTACAGAGTATACTCATTCCTAAGTACAAAATCTCATAAAAGAAACAAACTAGGACAAAGAACTCACCTATGGTTGTTGTTCCCTAGTGGAGTTGGACTTCCACTAACTACAATTCACCAAAACCTAGCTCCAAATATATCACCTCAGATGTTCCTAGTTCACATGCAATCCCTCAACTTTGGTTCTTGACTTTCCTTCCACGTGGAATGCGAAAAAGGTGATGGAGAGGAGTTTCCATATTCTATTTTTTGGACAGCATCCGTGGCCGATATCGCAATAGGCATAACTAACTCAATACTCAACTAAAACTACCCAAACAAGTGCCTATTGCAAAGAGGAGTTGGTCTAGTTTCTGAAGTTTCAAGTCTCATACTGATACAATAAGTATTTAGGGAGTTATGGCCGAAACAATGTGACTAGGTTAAAACTTCCACTGATTCAAAAGCAGAACTTGTAAATAAATTTTCTCCCTCAATACTTAATGAAATCAGATGGTTCTTGTACCTATTTTTAAGGGTTTTGTGTCTAGTTTCTAAAGAAACAAAAATAAACTTCAAATGAGGTCTATGTAGTTAGTTACAAAGGAAATACCAGAGGCACACAAAACTGTGTTTATGCAGAAATTGTTGTGAACTTTGAAACTTCGATTTCCACCACCAAGGACCACAAATTTGAGCTTCAATATGCTGACACTCACTTAAAAACCCAAGCTATAACCTTCCCAATCCCTCCATTTAGCTTCAAGGTTCAGATTCCTCTTCCAATTAAGACATGTAACTCCATCTTTCCACAAAGAAAAGTAAGAAGTTCTTAAAACAGAATTTTCTGGAAAACCAAATGAAACTAAGAGACCTTGTGAACAAGACATCAGAATCCTTTTTACCTTGTGTTCGCTGGTGTTTTTAGCAAACAATCACTGGTTTTATTAGAAATGTTTGTGAGATTAAACCAGAAATCTCCAAAGCAATTGCCTTTAAACACCGCAGTTTGTCAACAAATATATTTTAAAAGGGAGACAATTCACCATGAAAATGGAAATCAAAGAGAAAGAAGTAATAAAATGGAACGCAGAAATGTAAAATGACTTGTATTGAAAGTAATAAATTGCATTAAATGTAAAGAAAATGGTGCACAAATTCACATACGTTGTACAATAATTCTTTTACTCTGTTTTCGCTGTGACTTGGAAGTTAGAGTTTCAGAACTGTGTGTTTGGTATAATAATTTGCCACACCGATTTCTCTGTAGAAACTACTATTTATACAGAAAATAATGACTGAAATGTCAACTGCTATGGACACGTGGCTACGAATAATGACTGAAATGTAAACTGCTATGAACACGTGGCTACGTCTCATTAACCAGTGATGGATTTCGTGCCACGCTCGATGCCACATACTGCCTACGTTGTATTAACCGTAGTCTTGAAATTCGACACAACTGTTTGCCAATAACTGCTTGACGAAGTCCTGAATACACTGTCCTGTCGAAAACTCTTCCCTGTCGAATTGGTGAAGACTTCTTCTGTCGAAAACATGCTGAGATGACTTAAATGTCACTTTTTCTTTCCGAAGGCATTATGAATGATCTTTAATGAAGAGTCAAACCCTATTAACTAACCACTCAAAAGCCTTGTCGAAATTCTAGACTAACAAATTGCCCCCCAAAAATATCTTTTTCGACAGCACAAGTGTTAAGGAAGAAAAAGAATATTTTTGAAGATTTTGAAACGTCACCTCCAACAACTTTGCATTAAATGGTGATAGGCAAAAATGATCATGACCTTACGCAGATAAAGCGAACCGTTTCATTGGGCCACGTCTTTTGGTTGGTAGACCACGTCTTTTCAGAACCTCAAACGTGCGAAGCGTCGTAACTGTGCAACCGTTGCACTTCTAACGTATAAATACGTTTCACTTCATCTTCTTCATTCTCATGCTCCCTTTGAACCTTAAACTCTGAAAATTTCTCAGCTAACCTTGCCTCTTCACGAAAGCTTCAAACTTTTTCATCGTTTCGACATCTCCACTAAGAATACAACCCTCTTTGTTCGTCATTTACACCGATGGCTTCTTCCAGCGCTCAACCTCAAGAACAAACAGTTGCTGTGCATGGCTTTGAAGGCTTCGTTGAAGAACCTTCACCAACTTGGTTTAAACAGATACTTATTCCAGCTGGTAAACCTTTTACCCATGCTTATTTAGGTCCTCTTCCTGACCCCATAGAAAGCGAAGAAGTTAAAGCGATTTTTCCTAGTCACCGTAAACTTCAACCCAGAATTTTTGAAGAAACTCTTTTTCATTTGGAATTTCTGAAAAACCCCAACAGAGTATTTAGATCCGCTCCTAAGGTAGAACAAGGTGATTACATCGCATGGCTTGACAAGGTTCAAAACCAAAAGGAAGCCATTTGGCAAGAACAGGGGATCTTTGACATTATCCAACTGTCGAAATATGGACCCAGATACGACAGCACTATGATTCTAGCAGCATTGCAGTTCTGGGATATATCCACTCATAGTCTCCATCTGAAGTGTGGCATGTTATCTCCCACTCTGTTGGATGTGGCTGCCATTACTGGTCTGTAACCACTGGGTGAAACCTTTGACCCTAAACTGGCCACCAACGACTATGGCTTTTCATTTAACAACCCTACCTTTAGTGCTTATATTGCTGATCATCATGATACTGAGAATGCTGAAGTGTCTGATTTAGAACATATAGCTTTTCTTACCCTATGGTTCTCATGCTTTGTCTTTTGCTCCCGTTCTCTCCAAGTAGCAAAAGTTTTCGTTCCTTTGGCCACTCAACTCCATAAAGCCAAGAATATCAATTTAGCGAAATTGGTTTTAGGAAATCTCTATCAGCATCTTGATGGTGCTGCCCTCGAATTGAAAGAAGGCGAACCAACTGACAAACTGCTCATTGCTGGTCCTATGTGGCTTATGCAACTTTGGCTCTTAGCCACTTTTGAATCAAGGCTGAACTTGTTTATTCCTAAGGACATTCGACCAACCTTACCAACTAGAAGAACAGAAGGAGTTCGACTAGCACAATTAAGGAATAGGGAGAAAAACTTGTCTTATGAAGAGACATTTTCCACGTACTTCGACATCTTCAACAAGTGCACTACTTTCGTTGATGCTATGGCGCCTTTTGTCAAATGCACTTATGGACCATCTTGGTTCATCAACGAATTTCCCTCTAACTCAACAGAAAATGCCGAAGAGATAAACCAAATCTGGCAAGCCTATCTTTCGCCCTCTCTTCTTTCGATAAGGCTCTCCCCAAGCAACAACAAAAACAATCTTGGCATTAGCAAGTATTTTCCCAGCTACTTTTCAAGGCAATTTGGGTTATGCCAACTTCGACCGGCTCCGGTCTGCTTGCATAGGAGAGAGTTCAACACTCCAGAGACAGAGCAAGCTTATCACCAAATCTTCAAGAATTTTCGTTTCAAAGATTTGCTCTTTGAACCTGCTAAATTTCAACCACGCTTTTCTTGTACGAAGACATTCCAAGATTGGTGGGGTGGATACTATACTAAAGCTTCTAAAGGAAAAACTGATGCAGAAATTTCGAAAATTTTGTATTCAGCTTTTCCCCCTCAAATTGCTGAGAAGAACAAATCCCCAGGTATGGCCCTTTATTCCTCATTAGTTAAAATTTAAAACCATTTACCTGATAAAATCTTTGCGTTATGAACAGCTGCTGTTTCACAGAAAAAGCCCACTAAAGCAGCACCAAAGCAAAACAAGCCAACAGCAAGAACACCACCCAAAACAAAGAAGAAACTTGTGATCAATTCCACTTCCAGCTTACCCCAAATAGAGGTATATCTTTGTTAATTGACTAGACCTTTTCTTCGACTCTTTTAACACTTGATTATGTTTTAAACTCATGTTTCTCTTTCGCAGGATACTGATAGTGATAATGATAACATGCCTCTTATTCACCGGTCAAGGAAACGAATGCAACCCGAATCCCAAGCAAGGGCTAAAGGGATTGTGATCAAAGAGCCACAAGAGCAATCTCACGGACCTCCCCCTAAGAGACTTCACACATCAGTCGAAGTTCCTGTTGTCGAATCTGTAGCTGCTCCAAATGTTCCTTCGACTGAACAAATTTTGCCTGCACCATCAACGCCTGTGGAAATCTCCACAGTAACTCCAACTACCCAAAATTCTCCTATGGTTGTTGACGTCGAAGGAACAAACATTGCTACTAACGCGAATGTTGAAATGGAACTTGAGCAAACTAACGAGCAAACACCAGATGTGGCAGGCGCTAAGGATTTAAGCAAAGAGACGACTGAAATTGAGGCTCAAGAACAAGCTTCTACCAAGGAATCAACTAGTAGCGCTATGAGTGACCAGGAGTTTTCGCTGATGAAGACGACCAATCCTTTGGCTGCTCTTAAACACTTGCTGAGCCTTTCTTCCTCTTCCCCTGCCATGGTCTCCAGTGCTTCGACTACTTCCTTGACCTCCGTTACTCAAGAATCTACTGAAGAATTGCTTCAACAATTAAAAGCTAAGGTCTTGGAAGGCAATCTCTTTACTAGGATTGGAGAGAACCCATCAGAAAGCTTTGCAATTAAGGACATCGTTCGAAAATTGCTAAAATCAGAGCTTAATGCAAAACTTTTCGCTTTCCTGATCGAATTTTCGCCAATCTTTGAAACTTTTGCACTTCACATCAGCAAACGCTCTGAAATTTCCAGGTTGAAAAACCAAGAGGCTGTACTTCATCAAGAAAAAATTAATGCCTTCAAGGTTTCTCAAACCCCCATTGATGAATTGGAAGTTCAAATAACGGAGGACGAGCAAGAACTTGCTAACTGGGATTCAGAAATTCAGCACTATGATGAAGAAATAAGAATTCTCCAAACAAAACTGGTAAATGCTAAACACCAAAAAAGTTTAGTGCAACAACGGATGGAGACCCCTAAGTCGAAGATTGAAAAGGCAGCTACTGAGGCTCTTCAACATTTTGATGATGCTCAAAAACACCAAGCCACTATTGTTCGACTGGACAAAGAGTTAAGCTTTCTGGAGTCTTCAATTGCTGTGAGCACCAAGATCCTCTACAGGCTCAAGCATTCTCTTCAAAGCCTTTAGTAACTTGTAATAGTGTAGAATTTCTTTTAATGGCAATGTAGCCATTTTGAACCAATTTACGGTTTTATCTTTGCTCGATTCTAACTTCGTTTAATGTTGGCTTATACTGTTTTAAATACTTGCCATTTATTTTGAAGATTCTGTTTTCGTCACCCAATTCTTCGACTTCGTATGCCCCATTAGAAAAACATTGCAATATGCGAAGTGGACCTTCCCAACTAGGTGACCATTTACCCAAAACTCTATCTTTTTTATCCATAGGCAACAACACTTTCCAAACTAAATCACCTGAATTAAAGGTTTTTAACTTAACCTTTTTGTTATAAGCTTTAGCTACTCTTTCCTTTTGTCGAATAAGCATTTCCAAAGCTAACAACCTTTCTTCGTCTAAATCAACTAACTCATCAAGCATCATATTCCAATAATGATCAAAAGGAATTTCACACTGTCTTTGAATTTTTGTTGATTGTAAACAGATTTCAACAGGCAATACTGCATCGTGTTCAAAGGTTAACCTGTATGGGGTAGCATTGATAGATTCTTTGGGTGAATTTCTACAAGCCCATAAAACTTGATCTAAAGTGTTATGCCAATTTCTGGGTTTTTGCCCAACATGCTTTTTAATCAAGTTAATAATGATCTTATTGGCAGCTTCCACTTGACCATTGGCTTGTGCATAATATGGTGTCGAAGTTAATAACTTAAAACCAATTTCAGAAGCAAATTCCACCATTTTTCGACCAGTGAAAACAGAACCCTGATCTGTGGTTATGGTTTCTGGAATTCCATACCTATAAATAATATGATTTCGGATAAACCGTATTACTGCTTCTTGATCAACATTGGTTAAAGGTATTGCTTCAACCCATTTGGTAAAATAATCAATTCCTACTAATATATACCTATGACCTTTTGATGATGTTGGTTTTATTTCTCCAATTATATCCAGAGCCCAACCTCTGAATGGCCAAGGTTTCACTATGGCATGCAATTCATTTGCAGGCACATGTTGTATTCCAGCATGCTTTTGACACTCTTGGCATCCTTTGGCACACTCTATACAATCTTTCAACATTGATGGCCAATATATTCCTTGTCGAAATAATAGCCATTTCATTTTATGGCCTACTTGGTGCGAACCACAAGCTCCACTGTGTGTTTCAGAAACTGCTAAATATGCCTCATTTTCACTAAGACATTTCAATAATACTCCTTCAGGAGTTTTCTTAAACAATTCGTTTCCAATTATCACATAGCTTAAAGCTCTGTACTTTACCTTTTTATTGGTATTTCCTGTGGGATTTTGCAAGTATTCTACAATAGGCTTTCGCCAATCATCATTGGCCATATTGTCAATAGCAAAAACTTCTGCTAAAACAACTTCATCAACAACCTTAGCCTGAATATATAAAGGCTTCAGGTGATTCTGCATACTCGTATCTGGCCTCTCGAAAGTAGCCATCTGCTCTTCGACACAGCCATCATTCATCACATAGTAACACATGGGTTTGTGACAAGCCATATCTTCAGTGAAATCTTCTTCCTCACTGTTAGGCACAATTATGACATCATACTCCAGTGGCAATATTGACACCACATTACAGACGACATCGAAGTCATCATCAGAATCATCAAAACCAGAACCTATGTCCTCATCAGAGTCGGACTGAGATTCTTTCCCTTTAAATGTCGAAGATGGAGGACAGATTCTTTCAAGTGCATGCCTTCTAGGTTTTTCCATCGAAACATCCTTGCCTTTTGCCTTATTTACCACACTTGTAGGCTTAGCAATATCAGCACTGGTACTTGCCTCAACCTTAGAAGCCACCTTCTTATCACCCAACTGGACTTTGATTCCAAAGTGACTAGGAACCTTGTTTACGTCTAAAGAAGCTTTCTTCTTCTGTTTTCTTTGAAAACGACGCCACTGGGTTTTAGTCATAGGATTCTTACCTTTATAATTATTCCGATAATTATACTTGTTGGAATAACACTCATCTTGATGGACAACTTGAGCAGGTGTATTGTTGTGAACCCATTTTCCAACAGGGGAATTCGTCTGTGGAACGAAAGTTTTACCAAACAGTCTCATGGATCCTTTCTTTCCTGGCTTTTGGCTTGTCGAAGGCTTAGTCGAAACACTAGCCTTGCTAGATGAAGGCTTAGTCGTAACATTGGCCTTGTAACCAGGAAGCTCAGTGCTACCAAAATCAAAAGATGGCCTACTATCAAGCCATTTCCTCTTACGTTGTTCCTGATCTTGGTACCCTTCAACAGCTTTAGCTGCCTCTTTGTCGAAAACAGCACTGCACCTTGGACATAGCATAACCTCAGAATTGTTCCACTTACATCTGTTGAGGAAATCTATCAATTCCTCTTCAGCTTTTGGGTACACCACATGCTTCTTTCCATCGTACTCTTTCACAGTTACCTGTTGTTTTTCTCCTTCAGCATAAATAAAACCTTCGAATTGTTTGGTAGAATATTTGAGAGTTTTTGGGGAATTTTCCATTTCAGCGTCTACCATGTTTACATTCGCTTCGAAAGGCTCTGAATACATGGCTTCAGCTTTAGGTAAAGGGTCATCCACAACTTGCATTGGAGCTTTCATCTTTCTATCCTCAAATTTTAATCTACCTTCTTCGATCGCTTTTTGCACAAGATCCCTGAAAAGCACACAACGATCAGTGTTATGTCCCAAAAAATTATGGAACTTACAATAACCCTTTTTCTTTCTCTGGTCAAGAGTTGGTACTTTTAAACCACTAGGTACCAATATCTGACCATCTTTTACTAATAAATCAAATATTTCATCAAATTTAGTAACATCAAAAGTATATGTCTTAGGCACAAATCTGTCATTTTTTGGCTCAACAGGATTTTTCCCATTAGCAGGCCTTAGTAATTTACAAGTATAAGGAGGACCAGGTTTGAGTTCAGCCACGTCTATCTCCTCTTCTTCGACATCACCGAATGCGACGTCAAATTCTTCTTTGACATATGCAATTTTTTCTTTTTTAGGAAACCTAGTTGACCTAGATTTCTCCTCTTTTAACCTTTCAACTTGTCGAACTCTATCAGCCAATTGGGCCATGTCTTTTAGATAAGATGTGTCCAATTTCTTTCTGATTGAATAATCAAGACCACCAGCAGCCATTTCGACGAGTTCATGTTCAGGCACTTGTGTGAAACAACGAGCCTTCAGTAGCCTAAACCTATTCAAATAGTCATCAACAGTTTCAGGCATTTTGCGCTGAACACTGGCCAATTCTTTGAGACTAATCTTAGATTGGCCCATGTAAAACTGCGCATGAAATGCTTTTTCTAATTGCCCCCATGTGAAAATAGAACCAGGGGGTAATGTAGTAAACCAAGTAAAAGCATTTTTTGTTAAAGAATTTGGGAAATATTTCATCTTCAAATTCTCATTTTGGGCTATATCCCCAGACTCAGTCAAATAACGAGCAATATGTTCGACAGTAGACTCTTTTGTATCACCACCAAACTTAGTATATTTAGGGACTTTCCAGCCCCTTGGTAACTCAGTTTGCAACACATATTCACACAATGGTGATATGAAATTTGGCCTATGTAAGCCTACATTAACGCCATTTTGTGTCAATATAGTTTCTACTAAAGTGGCTATATTATCTTGAGCACCAACATTATTTTGTTGCACTTGTCGAACAATTTCATCAGCGTTCTGATTTCGATTTACCAGAACAACTTCAGGAACATGATTTGCAGTTCCCTGACGTTCACCTACATTCACTGGGACTTCGACTGGAATTGTTCTTTGGGTATTAATAGGCAATCCATTATTTACTGTGTTGGGCATCTGCCTATTACTAATATTTGGAGCCCCAAAGAAATCTGCAATTCGACCCATTTGATTGGCTAACATTTGGTAACTAGTATTAGTATTTTGAATCAATGGATTAAAAACCGTACCGATTTGTTGGGTTAACATATTAACCATATCATGATTGCTCTCATCAACTTGTTGTCGTAAGGCAAACAAAGATTCATTGGTTAATGCTGTGGGATTTCGACCCATTACACTTTCAGAAGAAACATGTACAGGAGACATGGTCGAAATATGTGGCATTCCAGTAGGCATGCCATACGATCCAGAAGGAAATGCAGGAAAACTTACATTATGAAAATGTGGATTTAAACCGCTTCCTATTGCCATATAAGGACTATGAAGTCCCATATGTGACGGCAAAGGCATAGGCATAGATGCCATGTTTGACTGCGTTGATCCAACGTTAATCATTGATACTGAAGGAACGGTTGTTGATGATGATGGGGATATTGTTCCCACAACCACCCCTGCATTTACGTTTGCAGAGTCTACTATTGTTCCCTGTTCTTGTGAAATCACAGGATTAGAACTAGACGCATTATTAGTAGGACGAACCATTTTTCCACTTCTTAAGTACATGCAAATACAAACACATACAAGAACATAGAAAAATTATGTATTAAAGGCAAACTGTCCCACTGGGCGTGCCAATTTGTTCGCTGGTGTTTTTAGCAAACAATCACTGGTTTTATTAGAAATGTTTGTGAGATTAAACCAGAAATCTCCAAAGCAATTGCCTTTAAACACCGCAGTTTGTCAACAAATATATTTTAAAAGGGAGACAATTCACCATGAAAATGGAAATCAAAGAGAAAGAAGTAATAAAATGGAACGCAAAAATGTAAAATGACTTGTATTGAAAGTAATAAATTGCATTAAATGTAAAGAAAATGGTGCACAAATTCACATACGTTGTACAATAATTCTTTTACTCTGTTTTCGCTGTGACTTGGAAGTTAGAGTTTCAGAACTGTGTGTTTGGTATAATAATTTGCCACACCGATTTCTCTGTAGAAACTACTATTTATACAGAAAATAATGACTGAAATGTCAACTGCTATGGACACGTGGCTACGAATAATGACTGAAATGTAAACTGTTATGAACACGTGGCTACGTCTCATTAACCAGTGATGGATTTCGTGCCACGCTCGATGCCACATACTGCCTACGTTGTATTGACCGTAGTCTTGAAATTCGACACAACTGTTTGCCAATAACTGCTTGACGAAGTCCTGAATACACTGTCCTGTCGAAAACTCTTCCCTGTCGAATTGGTGAAGACTTCTTCTGTCGAAAACATGCTGAGATGACTTAAATGTCACTTTTTCTTTCCGAAGGCATTATGAATGATCTTTAATGAAGAGTCAAACCCTATTAACTAACCACTCAAAAGCCTTGTCGAAATTCTAGGCTAACACCTTGCAACCTCCATTTGCATGAATCTGAACTCCATTCCCTCTAATCTTGCTTTCTAATACAAGTTCTGACCTTCCTCTAGCTAGACTCAAGTTTCCCTCCTCAAATTTTAGCTCCAACTCCCACATGCATGATGGTTTTGAAATCTAGACAAAGTGGGTTTGTGCTCTATTTTGTGGGTCTGATGTTTGGTGAAAGAAATGTAAAGAAGATGATGTAGAAGAAGGTATAATAGCAAATGGTGGGTGAACTTGAAGATGTGATGAATTGCATCTTCCCTTTCCTCCTTCTCTTTCTCTCTCTCTCTCTCGGCCAATCCTGTCTTTCTCTCTACTTTCTTCATTCCTTCAAGAAAAGGTGTGGGTGTTTGAGTGTTTTAAAACATTAAGTAGCTACTTATGGAAAATTTCTATTTCCACCATCATCTCTTTAATTTATATCTCATTTCTATCCAATAATCCCCATTTTCACTAATGCATCAAATACACAATAATTCACTCAATAATTCTATGTCCGCTATCGACTAAGTCAACCAAACATTTAAGAATAATTTCTCTAAACACATGTAGTCAAAATAAATTTCAAACTCAAGCCTCTTAGAAATCAAAGTAATTATAAATTACTTTGGGTGTTGCATTTCACCTTAACTTAAAAAAAAATTGTCTTCAAAAATTTATTCAAGTTTATCTGTTTCACTTTGAGAAGAATATGATTTCCAATAGACATAATCTCACAAACACATGTTTGCAGCAAACAACCTCACTATACAAAACCGGTTTCTAAATTACAAATTCAACCTGATACCATGAAAATTCATCCAAGTATCACCACCTATTGCCAATCCATAATCATAAAAACATCAGCATTCATTCCTTTATTACTCACCTTTTTATCATTCCCCTTACAAAAGAGAACAATGCAATTTGTTTAAACCGAAAAACATTTAATGACAAGAAAACTCAATCAAAATACTTGAAGGTTGCACTCAAACTAACTTAAAACCCGTTTAGAAAATTCTCAGTTTTTAGAAATTTTGAACTTTTCCACACCAAAAACTTCAAGAGGTATGTATACATATATTAAGCAAAACTCACAAAATGATATTCATTCGTAAAACCCATTCTTTCACATTTTCTGGCTTATCCAAATAGTTGTGTACTCACCCCAACTTGGTTTAATCTTACTCAAAACATAATTCTGATAGTAAAACGGTGGAGGAAGAGTGGTCATACAAAACTGAAGTCTCTATAATGAAATTGGAGAAAACACCGGTTTTTATAAAGTTGAATATTCACAATTCTGTTTATAAAACTGAAGTGATGAAGTAAAACCGTTACGAATTAAGAATGTTAGCTATCCATAAAACAAAATGTCCAAAAATGTAGCTTTAATTCATTAATTGGATAAACATGATCGTCATCAACCAATGTATAGATAGTGTATCATGACGAGACAAGAAAAGAGCCTATATCATTGATAAATGAGTAACTTTGAATTGAGAATGAATTTGGGATAGGTTTGGTACCTAAAAGAATGTAAAATTGAAGTTTGAAAAATTTGGGGCTGAAATTTAGTCATTCCTTTGACACCAAAACTTTCTCAAATCACTCTTCAACTCAAATGAACCACCGATACCACCATGGACAATCAAAAGCAAGCATACAATCAACAATGCAATCCATTTACAACCAATTGGATCACTTCACATTTATGAAATTCAGGGTAAACATATCACAATTTACCAGTTCAATCAACACTTATACTATATCAAGCATTATGTGACAAAACACACTTAGCACATACTCATTCTATTGGCAAAACAATCAATAGAACATTATAGGGTAAGGAGTTCACTTGGACTTTCAAACAGAATTGCACTAATACAATCCAACTCTTGACCCTTATGAACAAGAGGTTAACAAACTTAATCCTTGCCACGGTAGTGGAGACTCATGTAGGAATCATGGCTTATGGACTACTGCCCAATCAATGCTTACTATCTCTGTTTTTCCTTATTAGTCAATGTACTAGCAACACACATCCCAAATTCCATCCGTAATGGATAGTAAAATTTGGAATATTACCTTCTGGTCATCTCAGAGGTACACTCTCGTACTTTGGATTAAACTAAGGAACAACAACTGTCCTCAAATGACTCACATAATGATAGGATTTTTATAAAACTTTACTTGAAACCTTTGAACGTAAAACAATTTTTTCATGTACCTATCGGAGTCAACACAACCAACTTAATCCAAAATACCAGTATATAGGAATCTCCATACCTCATGAGTTAAGTCTTAAACTCAACAATAACAAGAAATTTGAAAATATAAAGTTAGCACAAAGACTTTATGAGGAACTTTTAATCAAACGAGATCCTACGAAACCGAATTCCCCTTTTTAACATAATTTTCCTTAAATTTCATATTTCATATCCCTATGGACGTGATTACAACCTTGTAAAACATGGAGAGTCTAAAAAAAAGATCGGACCAACCGGGGAACTCACAAGCTCGGTTAGCATAAGGTTCCCTTGCCAAGAAAGGAAGGAAATACTAACAATATAAGTACACCGGAGTATAGTAGACAACATCTATCTTGGAGAGGTTGTAGTTAGTAGGAACAAAAGATTACCTAGGGATTCAGTTTAGACAAAAAGGATAATGAAACTAGATTTTTCAGTTGAAACCATTTAATCCTGAATCAAAGTTTGATTGGGGACGTATAAATATACTTAAGGCATAGCCACTAACCACACAATACCTGTGGATACTGATCCTAGAGGATTAGGGTAATAGCCAACTTGTAACGGGAAGAGAGATAATGGTAATATCAGACACGGCTCGATCCCTAACACCACTCGTAACACGAGAACTTTCTTCCTTAAAGGGCTCACTCACTAGGATATATCTTTTAAGGCAGAGAAATCGAATATCCTATCCCATAGGCTTTAAACCTCTAAGGATACTTAAGCTATGAGCTTACGAGAGTTACTAACTCTATTGACACAAAATGCTAATCCCTTTTGAAAGAAAACTAATATAAAAATTTTGACAGGAGTAACTAATCTAGTAGGCAATGGGTGGTTCTACTCGTAAAAATCGTAAGTACAAATATATTTCACTATATCGGCATCACAGCATTGGGAAGGTAGTTCTGAGAAAAGGAACATGATCTATAACTATGGCTATCTGGAAAAGTCTTACGGAAGCTGAAACATACGTTTTGGGTTAACTCGAGTCACAGGGTAGGTTTGACTAGAAATGAATACTAATACACTCACAAGACATCTCCTCATTAATTGAGGAAGTGCTTGAAACAACAACCTGGATCTCAAAATGCCCAACTATCCTGAAACAAATCTAGGAGACTGACACTTCCCTAACGGAAGATTTTCACAACCTTACAACTCCCTAGGTGACCGTCTACGAATTATGCGGTGACGCAATGGTCGAATCGGCTCCAAAGACTAGACGGCTGCCCACAATCCTTCGAACCAGTACAGATGCCCTTCCTTTCGTTCTCGAACATCATCTGTAGCCCTCTGCTTCTGCTACACGCTCTGATGAAAGGAGAAAGCCAAGAATCCCGTGGTTCAGTGTATTTTAATGCACTATTTATAGCTTTTCACTTGGTGATTTTAATTGTGCTTTGTGCGTAATATTTAAGTCTTAGCACGTTTCTAGACTTTGGGTCTTAATTGAGCAATATAGCAATTTCTTGATTAATTTTTTGTTTTTATTGCATATTGACCCATGTCTACTCTGTAGGCCATAACTTTGGCTGTGCATATCTGATAAAGGCGTGCAAGCATGCATTGGAAAGCTAAGGAACAGAGCTACAATTATTCTGCTGAGCTCGAAACCCAATTCTGAAGTCTGGGAGGTTAAAACTGCGAAATACCGAAGCAGTACTATGTAAAACGGGTTTACGAGCCAATTTACTATTTTTGTCGGGCTTTTATCTTAGAACCCGTTTAGGAATTTAGGTATTTCGTTTTCTTTAAGACTAAATACACTTTTCAGAGCCGTCTTGGCTCTCTTACGCATTCCTACGTTCAATTTTACGTTAACCTCTATGGAAGCTTAAAGCCCTAGATCAATCTATTGGTGAAGGGTGTTGCTGTAAAGATTTTGAGGTTCAGTGCTTAATGTTTATTTTGTTTTTATGGTTTTAATTCTTTCTCTATCAATTTCATCTCTGTAATTATTTCTGCAAATTCGGTTTGTGTTTTGCTTAATTACTCAAACTCTGTGATTTGCTTATGTAATTCGTTTTATGATTCAGTTTTGCTTAATCACTTAATCATGATTCTGTTTTGCAACTTTCATTATACAAACTATTTTATCGCTTGTTTAATTTAGTTTGGATAGGAATTGATAGATTCTATGACGCTTGTTTATAGGATTCATAGAATTCAGTTATGATGTTAATTGTGATACTGGCACTTGTTCGCTATCTCGATTGATTGAGCACACTGTTTTGACGCTTGCTTTAAAACGCTGTGAATTCGTATAAACTGACTGGCCCTTGTTTACTTAGTTTATGATCAATCAAGAATTATCAAACCTTGCACAAATCTTTATTTTAGAACCGATGAGAAATCCAAGAAACACACCTGAAACCATTGGATTGATTGTCTATCTTTAATTGTTTTTCTTCATTAAACATCAAACTATTTTCTTCAAAAACCCCCTTTTATTGTTTATTTTGGTTCCTGATTTTGGTAATTTCTGAATTTAAAGGTCCTCGAGAAACGACCAAGGTCTCTTACCTTGATACTATATTTACCTTTTTTAATTATTTTGACCCGCGTACGACCGCTGATCAAATTGGCGCCGTTGTCGGGGACCTCTAATTAGGAGTTACCGACATAAGAACCTCACTAACCACTAACCTTTGTTTTTTAGTTTTTTTTTTGCAGGTTCTGTCGATTTCAGCTTCGTTCCTTTCTATCTGATATTAGGTGAAAAAAATCAGTTTTTCAGGTGATCTTGTCGGATTGCTCCGAAAATTGGTCAGAAAATCATAAAAACATCAAGGAGTCGGACTCCCTAAAAGGGAGCTAAGGTCGAAATATCCGAAATTACTTCGTTTTCTATTTTTAATTAGTTTTTCGAATTTTTGATAATTTCAAAAAATTCCAAAAAAATTTACATAATCTTCTTTTGATTTTATTAGATTTTTAGTTATGTTTTTATATTTTTTTAGATTTGGTTTGATTCGTTTTTTATTTTTTGCCTTAATTTTAGCATATCCTTTTTTATTCTGATCTTAATTCTGTTGACTATAACATGACTGCTACATATGAACCTTCATTGGGGGACCTTGTTAAACAGATGGCCGTTCAAAATCTCCAATTCCAACAAACAACTGATTCCACATTTAGAAAATTGGAGATAATAGTTGGACAGTTAACCACTGCAGTCAATCAAATACAAGCCCAAAGATTAAACCAACTGCCTGCCCAGGCAGTAGTTAATCCAAATGCACAAACCCCCAATGTAAATGTTATTACTTTGAGATCTGGAAAGGCTGTTGAAACTTCAGAGGTACCTACATCAGTTGTTATGAAAAATAACAAGGCTGCTGAACATGTTGATGATGAACAATACACATTGCCACTCCCTTTCGCTCAAAGAGAAGTGATGACTAAAAACCACCCCATGGAAGAGCATTCTCTTTATAAAATGGAATTTCTTGATGGTTTGGTTGATTATACATGTTCTGATAATCTTTCTGTTTGTGCTAAGATTGAAAATACCTTGCAGGTTGATACACTTTCCAAAGCTGATGTTGTCAATATAGTTGATGCTTCCATTGTGCAGCCACTTGTTGTAGAGCTTAAACAGCTCAGCCTCTTGATTCTAGATGTGTGGAATAAGAAGGTGACCAAACATGTGTGTGGTAACCATAAAAGAGACTTCTTTAGCAAATACGAACCACCCACAAGCTTCAAGTTCTTCACCTTCAAGAGGGAGTTTTCTTTCCTTATTCCTAAGTTATATTTGTTGCCTACATTGAGGACACTTTGTGATTTAAGTGTGGGGAGATTTCTTTTAGTAATTATGTTTTTAATTTTTAACTATAAAAAAAACAAAAAATTGTTATTTTAGCATGTTTTTCTATGAGTTCTTGATTTGTACAAGTTGTGTGTGATTTTGACTATTCTAGGACCATAGGTGTTTTGACATGACTTGATTGATTCCTTGTTTCTCTTGGTATAATAAGTTGGATATGAGCACTAGATTTTGCATCATTTGTGATAGTCAGTGTCCCTGGTGAGAATTTAGCCTTATAATGGATGGACTACATTTTGTCATTCTCTCCATTCTTGTGTGTGACTCACTCATGTTTGTTAATTACTCTAGAACTTGACTTGATTCTTGTTGAAACACTTGTTCACATGCATGTTTGAAATGATCTAGGCAATTTTGTTCTATTCTTAGCTACTAGCCAAATAAACCTACCATGAATTTATCCATTTCTGTAAGCCCCTTTGAGCCTTTTATCCCATTCTTTGTTTTATAGCTCATTACAAGCCTAAAATGAAAAACAATGATATTACCCAATCTTAAAGAGTGAAAGAGCTTTGATTAGAAAAATGTCAATCCATAAGTGTGGGGGTGTCCAAATTGTTGCAATTGTGGTTCTCACTTGGGTTAGTTCTTGGGTTCTGAATGAAAAGTTTGGCAAGTACATTTGTATAGAAAAATATTCCTAAAAAAATAGAAAGAAAAAAAAAAGAAAAAAAAAATGTCAAAAGAAAGAAAAAAGGAAAGTGTATATATCTTTTATTTTTGTATCAAGAAGATTGAAAGTTGTGTGGAGAGAGTTATGTGGAGAAGTATATCAAAATAGAGAAATTCATCATACTTTGTTGAAGTTGGACCCTCTCATGCTCACTTTACAATTGATTTTCATTGCTTCTTTATCCTCTTTGATTCTTTTTAGCCTAGTTCCCCCTTAGGATTATCCCACATTGACATTGGCCCCATTACAACCCTTGTAAATACCTTTTGATCTTATGTGCATGTGTTCTTAAGTGTGGATGTTAGAAGTTTGTCAAGCATATGGTAGTGCTAATTTTCATTGATGTGCTTATTATATATATGAGAGTAAACACAAGCCTAGACACTTGAGTGATTGAGAGCATTACTTATATATATCCTATGAGGACTCATCACTTATGATTCACTCTCTAGTGCTCTATCCTCTTGTTTGCCTTGATTGTAATTAAGTTTTATCTTTGATTGTCATTATCCTTGAAGCCTAGGAAAAGTATTTCTCTTATGACTTTGCATTCTTTGGGTTTATTGGAAACTCATGCATTGTTTTCGTGTCTTGTTTTGTGTGTTTTGCCCGGAGTGCAAAAGCTTAAGTGTGGGGGAATTTGATCAGTGTATTTTAATGCACTATTTATAGCTTTTCACTTGGTGATTTTAATTGTTCTTTGTGCGTAATATTTAAGTCTTAGCACGTTTCTAGACTTTGGGTCTTAATTGAGCAATATAGCAATTTCTTGATTAATTCTTGTTTTTATTGCATATTGACCCATGTCTACTCTGTAGGCCATAACTTTGGCTGTGCTTATCTAATTGAGGCGTGCAAACATGCGTTAGAAAGCTAAGGAACATAGCTACAATTGTTCTGCTGAGCTCGAAACCCAATTCTAAAGTCTGGGAGGTTAAAACTGCGAAATACCGAAGCAGTACTGTGTAAAACGGGTTTACGGGCCAATTTACTATTTTTGTCGGGCTTTTATCATAGAACCCGTTTAGGGATTTAGGTATTTCGTTTTCTTTAAGACTAAATACACTTTTTAGAGCCGTCTTGGCTCTCTTACGCATTCCTACTTTCAATTTTACGTTAACCTCCATGGAAGCTTAAAGCCCTAGATCAATCTATTGGTTAAGGGTGTTGCTGTAAGGATTTTGAGGTTCAGTGCTTAATGTTTATTTTGTTTTTATGGTTTTAATTCTTTCTCTATCAATTTCATCTCTGTAATTCATGCTGCAAATTCGGTTTGTGTTTTGCTTAATTACTCAAACTCTGTGATTTGTTTATGTGATTCGTTTTATGATTCAGTTTTGCTTAATCACTTAATCATGATTCTGTTTTGCAACTTTCATTATACAAACTATTTTATCGCTTGTTTAATTTAGTTTGGATAGTAATTGATAGATTCTATGATGTTTGTTTATAGGATTGATAGAATTCAGTTATGATGTTAATTGTGATACTGGCACTTGTTAGCTATCACAATTGATTGAACACACTGTTTTGACGCTTGTTTAAAACGCGGACCTCTTAACTCAAGTAACCACATCAGCAGCTTACTTCTCCTCGATTTGCTTGTCTTACCCTGTCAATCTGAAAACACCACAATATAAACAGTGAGATACAATCTCAATGAGTTCTTTCGCGACCCCTCACCTTATAACTCTCGGTGTTTTACTTATCTCTCCTCTTTCTCTTAGCATAACCCGAGAAACTACTACACAATTTCGACGGAGAACCCACCCAGCAATAGCTATTGCTGAGTAAATTGTCTTGGGCTTTGGCTTCGGGCTCATGGCTTCATTCCACCAAGTATGTTATTAACTCGGGATCGTCATCCCCATGATGTCTTATGTATACTTTAGATTCTTGGTTTTCTCACTCGATTGAAACATCGGTATAATTCAATTCATGGATAGGAATAGATTTTGAATCATTCACATACGTTAAATATGTATCACATAACTTTAATTGAATTAAGGTTAGCATTGGAGAGGAGTTGGTACCCAAAGGAGGAAGAAAAAGGGTAATTTGAAATGAGAAATGAGGCACCAGATAGGTGCACGGTTCGTGCCACCTTCGGGTAGCTTTTTCGCAGCACAGTTAAAAACAGATTTTTCATGAAATTTTCATTCCTTTTTGGTTCCAAATTCCTTCCCAATGCCAAAGTTAATTTCCTCAACCATCCAAACACATTCCAACAACATCATAGCATACAATAAACATCAATTTCTTGTCAAAGTTTCATTTTCAACATACTAACACAATCAATCATTTGAAATACACACATATGCTCATTTCAGCACATTGACTTTTCAATCAAACATATCATCAAATTAAAACCAACCAAGACACATGCAATACCTTTATGTACAGAGTATACTCATTCCTAAGTACAAAATCTCATAAAAGAAACAAACTAGGACAAAGAACTCACCTATGGTTGTTGTTCCCTAGTGGAGTTGGACTTCCACTAACTGCAATTCACCAAAAACTAGCTCCAAATATATCACCTCAGATGTTCCTAGTTCACATGCAATCCCTCAACTTTGGTTCTTGACTTTCCTTCCACGTGGAATACGAAAAAGGTGATGGAGAGGAGTTTCCATATTCTATTTTTTGGACAGCATCCGTGGCCGATATCGCAATAGGAATAACTAACTCAATACTCAACTAAAACTACCCAAACAAGTGCCTATTACAAAGAGGAGTTTGTCTAGTTTCTGAAGTTTCAAGTCCCATACTGATACAATAAGTATTTAGGGAGTTATGGCCGAAACAATGTGACTAGGTTAAAACTTCCACTCATTCAAAAGCAGAATTTGTAAATAAATTTTCTCCCTCAATACTTAATGAAATCAGATGGTTCTTGTACCTATTTTGAAGGGTTTTGTGTCTAGATTCTAAAGAAACAAAAATGAACTTCAAATGAGGTGTGTGTAGCTAGTTACGAAGGAAATACCATAGGCACTCAAAACTGTGTTTGTGCAGAAATTGTTGTGAACTTTGAAACTTCGATTTCCACCACCAAGGACCACGAATTTGAGCTTCAATATGCTGACACTCACTTAAAAACCCAAGCTATAACCTTCTCATTCCCTCCATTTAGCTTCAAGGCTCAGATTCCTCTTCCATTTAAGACATGTAACTCCCTCCATAAAGAAAGGTAAGAAGTTCTTAAAAGAGAATTTTGTGGAGAACCAAATGAAACTAAGACAATTTGTGAAGAAGACAGCAGAACCCTTTTTACCTTGCAACCTCCATTTTGCCGAATCCGAACTCCATTCCCTCTAATCTAGCTTTCTAATACAAGTTCTGCCTTCCTCTAGTTAGACTCAAGTTTCTCTCCTCAAATTGCATCTTCCCTTTCCTCCTTCTCTTTCTCTCTCTCGGCCACTCCTCTCTTTCTCTCTACTTTCTTCATTCCTTCAACAAAAGGTGTGGTGGGTGTGTGAGTGTTTTAAAACATTAAGTTGCTTGAGGGAATGATTTGGTGGGGTAAGGTATTGGGGTATGTTCCATGAGCTACTTTTGGAAAATTTCTATTTCCACCCTCATCTCCTTATTTTATATCTCACTTCTACCTAATAATTCCCCACTATCGACTAAGTCAACCAAACATTTGAGAATAATTTCTCTAAACACATATAGTCAAAATAAATTTCAAACAATCAAAGTAATTATAGGTATTACAAATGTGCTAACAGATTTAGAACTAACTAAGGCTATCTAAGTAAAAGTAAGTTACAAGTACTTAACAACTTTATCTACAGTGGTATAGGAGCAGTTTGTACAATGTCTACAATTACATAATTGACCTTAGGTAAGAGTAAGTGTATAAATAGTTTATACCATCAACCAATTTTAAAGTAGCATGTCATTAAAAAGAAGTGAGTCAACTCATAAACACCTTATATGTCACCCATACTATAATTGTGATTAGTTGTGTGAGTAAAAAAATTTACACTGCCGGTGCCTAATAATTAAACTCTATATAAATATTACTACTCACGTGTTATAATTATTAAATATAATAGTGACTTAGGAGGTGTTACATTCTCTTAGGGACTAATTAGTAATTTCTTAGTTAGTTAAACTTTCCTAGAGCTCTATATATAGAGCACATTGTAATCACTTTTACTATCTTTTATCAATATGATTCCTTATGAAGAGTTTCTACCTCTTTTACCACATGAGTACTCTTATGCTCAATACCTCTCCTATGGCTTTGATCTATGTATGTATGATCCTATGATTCTTAACATGGTATCAGAGCGATACCCTAGAGATGAGGATTACGCTTCCGATTCCGACTCTGACATGATCACCGATGAAGATTTCGATTTCGACGTACCACCGTGGTTGTTTCAAGATCTTGAAGATGAAGATGGCTCGTTGATCCAGAAGGAACACGATCATCTCAACATTGTGTTTGGCAGTTTTGACAGTTTTGATCAAGATTCAGATCTTGAAACAATTGCTGTTGCTGCTCCACTGATTTCAATCAAACCAGAATTCGATGAATTCACAGTCCAGATCGGAGAAATCAGTTGTTCACTTGCTGCCGTCAAACAGAGCAACAATGATGTAGGATCTGGTGATGCTGCATCAGCGTTTGTGGATCTTGAATCCAATATTGTGAATCTTCAATCCAACACTTCGGAGGAAATTGCAACCGGATGTGACTTTAGTTTCTCTGATCGTAACAATCGGGCCAATGATGAAGCAAGAATGGCTTTGTCAAAGACGAGCAGCACATTCGCAAATGAGGAGATCATTACCGATCTGGAAAATTCCTCAACAATGTTTTCTGAAATCAATCCTTTAACAGGTGTCTTCATCAACAACCATGCTACAAGGTACAGTGACAATCTCATCTTCGAAGAGTCAAGTTCATTGCGTCTCACCTGGTTAGATTTCGTCTTCCCTACACCAAATCTGGTTATTGAGTGCAACTTCGCTGAGAAGGCTCCACCACAAGTCGCTACCTACATCTTCATTAACAACTCTCCTTCAAGATGCGCATCGTTTGCGTCTGTTTTGGCAACCACCACAGTGTCGCCGAAGAAGACGACAGAGCGCGGCCTTGCTGACAAGGAAACAACACAACTTTTCATCTTCGATCCCGGCGAAACTTCGACATACATCCTCTACGCCGTGTCTGTACAGTTCAATTTCATCTTCGCAACACCAGATCTAGGCGTTTCCTTCGTCAGAGATGGAAACGAGGCAGCAAGTATAGAGAGTGGAAGGAAGCAAGAAGTGGTTCCGTCAAGCGCCGGTCCGATCTCTGTAAATCCTTCCAAATATCAGATTCTCGACTTCAATCCCGGTGGAAATCTCACCTCCGTTCGCTTCGGCGACGTGCGCTGCCATTTCAGTCCTTTGTTCTCGATTGTTCCAGAACACATCTCGCATCGCACGCATCCCAGGAGGGAACTTGGTTCCTTTCTGTTTGGGCTTGGCCCATTAGACATCACCGTTGAACATTTTGTGCCATTTGGGCTTGTTTACTTCACAGGAGCTGTTTGGGTTACTATTTTGTGTTGGACTGATCACTCTTCAAAGCTATTTTGGGCCAAAGAATATCCACCATAACAGATTTGGATTGGGCTCAAATTGCTATTTGTGTTTGTTGTTTGCTTCTCTTATTTTTAGTGCTTGGAATAACTATTGTATTTCAAGCTGATATAGTGATCCCAATATCAGCTTGAGGGAGGCTATTAAATATAATAGTGACTTAGGAGGTGTTACATTCTCTTAGGGACTAATTAGTAATTTCTTAGTTAGTTAAACTTTCCTAGAGCTCTATATATAGAGCACATTGTAATCACTTTTACTATCTTTTATCAATATGATTCCTTATGAAGAGTTTCTACCTCTTTTACCACATGAGTACTCTTATGCTCAATACCTCTCCTATGGCTTTGATCTATGTATGTATGATCCTATGATTCTTAACAATAATTGGCAGGTGAACGTATAATAAAATATTATGTGGCAACAAGAAGCCATGCTACGCAAACGACCACAGAAATGTTTGTCTAAATGCAATGTAACTTTAACCCAGAAATGCATGAAAATAATTAAATCTTAGGCTCTTCCCACAATTAGTTTTTATACACGTCTCTTAAAGTTTTTTATATAAATTAAAGAAATCAATAAATTCTATTCTTTTTAATAAAATAATTAGTTTTTCTCTTATAATACCTTTGACCATTTATTAATTATTACATATTTACAATGAATAAATAATGGCATAATTGTGAAACAAGCAAGTAATTAATTAGTGTAGCTTTAAACTATCAAATGGCAGATAAAAAAATAAAAAAAATTAATTAAAAATCAACAAAAAAAGTAAAGTAGGGAGATAGTATTATTTTCCATGAAAAGAAAAACTTTGCTCACCGGCAAGATTTAAATTACAGTATGAACCAACGCCGTTGGCGTAGTGGCTTAATCTATCCTAGGACACGGGGGGTCGTCCCGATGCTCCCGGGTTCGATTCCCGCAGTGGACAAACTCGGTGTTGGCCAGTGCGAAATTTGATCCTAAGCACAAGCGGATATTAGTCTTTTGTTGAAAGCGTTGGGACATTCCGTAGGTAGCCAACGATGGTCCGAACCAAAAAAAAAGATTTAAATCACAATATCTTCATAGAGAAATGATACTTTGACATCAAGAAGTTAATATCATATGCGGTATCCTTTAATCTTGAGGTGCTAGCTCAATCGTAAGAACTTAGCATTGAATCTTCAATGTGCTAAGTTCGAATCCTTTTAGGGACAGTTGTGAAATGGCAATCAGTGCCACTTTCATTAATGAAATTTACCCTTAACTCCACAATTTTTTTAAAAAAGTATACGGTGTCCTTTTATTATTATGCGTATTTTTTTTGTTGGTTTGGACCATCGCTAGCTACCCACGGAGTGTCCCAACGCTTTCAACGAAAGACTAATCTCTGCTCGTGCTTAGGATCCAATTTTACACTGATTAACACTGAGTTTTTCCACTACAGAAATGGAACCCGAGAGCACCGAGTCGACCCTCGTGTCCCAAGTAGATTAAGTCACTGGGGGCCAACGGTGTTGGTTATTATTATGCGTAATGTTATAGAAGTTAAAAAGCAAGAGAGAGAGAGAGAGAGATAAAAATAAAGATATACAGTGTAACATATGGTGTAATTTTATTTTGATATCAAAATTCATCTTCATATGTGTCCCATGTCCTTTCAATAGAAAAAGTGGAACGTAACATATAAAAATAAAACTAACAACTAAGAAAAAGATTACTGCCACTTACAATAGAGATTTTTTTTTTGCATTATTATATATGTTTCTTGATATAGGGGATAAGTAAGAACACATGCTATTTTGTCTCTCGGTTACGTTATCTTGCTTAGCATGAATATATAAATGCCTCCTCAGCTAATTTTGGAGCCAGAATTAATAATTTATAGCTATTGTTCTTTTTGTGTTTTTTGTTGAAAAGTGATTTCGAAGTGATTCTTCTTGGCACGTGATTTATGGGTTTAAACTCTTCTAAAATGAGTAGATAGTAAAAAAAAATTCTTAACCAATAAATAAAAAAATAAAACTAATTTGTTATGCATGTACGATGTATTATAATTAATATGGGATGGGATCAACTAAGTTTCTCACCGTTGTACCGATCAAAGTAACCGTTGGAGATAATATAAAATACTACAAATAATTGAAATTGTATTAATTAAAATGAATTCTCAATCATTCCTAATATTGTATATTATATCCTTCAATCAAGGGATTGACAACAAATATTTTTTCATACATATTTACATTAATCATTTATAATATTTTATATTATATCCTTCAAATTAATTTTTTCTAAACCAGCATTAATTTTATTTGCTGACTTTGATCCACATGGTATTTTCACGTTGTTGTTCCTTATCCATGTTGTTTTTGATTGTCATACACCAACCAAACTTTTACTTGGAATATTTTCGTTGACATTGACTCTAGCTGTTACTTACGTTACGTGTATATCCTTCTTTCATAAAGGAACAAAAATATGACATGTCTTCTTCCACCAAAATATATCTATATATAAACTCTCAATCACATCCAATTCTACAACATCTATTTTCCGCATCTTCATTATTTGATCTCTTTCTAAAAGATTGTGAACTTTTTGTGTTTGTTAGCCGTTGAAAATGAATGCACTAGCAGCCACCAATAGGAACTTCAAGTTGGCCTCCAGGCTACTGGGATTGGATTCAAAGCTTGAGAAGAGTTTGTTGATTCCATTCCGAGAAATCAAGGTAAATGAAACAACAACATTTTTTTTTGTTTTTGCAAATCACCTTTCCCAAAAAGGAAATGACACTTTGATATAGAAAGGGTCCTACATAAACTATGTATTCTTTTGGCTTTTTTTATTGTGGTTAGTTATTTCTTCTTTTTTCTGAATGGTCTCACAACTAGAGGAAGTTGTTCTTGGTTACAAAAACTTTAAAATGAGGGATGACGCTTTGTTCAACGGGGAAAATCTTTTGACTCTCTAAGTACTTATGAAAGAAATTACATTAACTTAAAAGAGACTAGTGAGGATTTGAATGCAGGATCTCCTGAAAACAAATGATGTCATGTTCTACTAGGTCAACGTTTTAGGTTAAGCAGAAGTGTATGAGAGCAAAAAATAATTTTTAGATGCAAAAATACAATTAAGCAAACGAGTAAAATTGTATTATGAAAATGATACACCAAAAGAGGTTGTTATGGCCGGGAGGTTATTGTCTTTATAGATAGTTATAAATATATGGTTCAATAACTCTAATAATTCTTAATATTGTTTAATGAAAATGCAGGTGGAGTGTAGTATCCCTAAAGATGATGGAACATTGGCTACTTATGTTGGATTCAGAGTTCAACATGATAATTCCAGAGGTCCTATGAAAGGAGGGATCAGATATCATCCTGAGGTTCTTTATATTCTGACTTTTAAAAAACTCTGCTATTTACCATTCATATATATCTGCATTTCTAGGTATTATTCTAGATGCTATATAAATGTTCTTAATTTTCACTCAATGATGTATTGAATCATATATACATATATATATATAGGTTGAACAAGATGAAGTGAATGCATTAGCACAGCTAATGACATGGAAGACAGCAGTAGCAAATTTACCATATGGCGGTGCAAAAGGAGGGATAGGGTGTGACCCTTCAGAGTTAAGTGTGTCTGAGTTAGAAAGACTTACTAGAGTTTTTACTCAGAAAATTCATGATCTCATTGGAGTTCAGATCGATGTTCCTGCACCTGATATGGGAACTGGACCACAGGTTTGTACAAAATTTCAAAATTGATCGGTATTTCAGAATTTTGAGAATTGGGGGACCAAAATTGCAAAATTGGAAAAGGGGACTAAATTTGCGAATGAGTCAAAATAGAGGGACTAAAAACTGCAGCTAAGCTTAATATTTACTTGGTTGTGAATGCAGACTATGGCATGGATACTTGATGAGTATTCCAAATTTCATGGCTACTCTCCTGCAGTGGTGACTGGGAAACCTATAGTAAGTAGTAAATTAAATTGTTTATATTTGTCATTATTTTATTGGGTGTTGAACTGTGCCAGTGACTCCAACACCAGCCCTTGATTAATAAACTAATTTCATTTCTAATTTTTTTCATTTTGAAACAAGGATCTTGGTGGATCTCTAGGAAGAGATGCAGCTACAGGAAGAGGAGTCCTTTTTGCAACAGAGGCTTTACTCAACGAGCATGGGAAGAGTGTATCTGGACAACGCTTTGTCATACAGGTAATTCTTCTTTTATACTACTCCAATTAATCTATTAACCTAATTAAAATAGCACTTTATTTTGAATCGCGGTCAAATAGTGATCCTTGATATTGTGGAGAATCGCAGTATCCACCTCAACCGTAGTTACAATGTAAAACCACAGACATCAAAAACCTTAATCTCCGTCCCACATTAGTTTAATTACATAAGTTAATGTCTAGAGTGGAGCCCCTAACTTCATGCACATTAGTTTGAAGATAATGTTAACTTCACCAAACTATGTAATGTTCACTTGATAAAGATGTTAACTTGGCCTACATATTACACCCAATTAATCTATTGATCTATTGAAAATAGCACAATGATTTGAATCGCGTTCGCATCGTGATTCTTATTATGGTGGAGAAACACGGTTGATATATGCACCTCGATCAACCGCGGTTACATTGTGATAGCTAGCAGAGACATCAAAAACCTTGATGCTGCGTCTAGCCGACTCAGACTTATTTTAAAACTTTATTTCATTATATATATGTTAATAATGTCTAGAGTGGATCCCCTAACATCATGCACATTAATTTGAAGATAATGTTAACTTCACCATGCCATATAATAATAATGTTCACTAGACAATAACAAAGGGTAAAAGTGCCTCCAGAAAAAAGAGCTAATTAATCAGTTAGTTAATGGGTTTAGTATTTTTGATGAATCTGAGACATAACTATGGTATGATGTTGTGTATCTGTTTCAGGGTTTTGGAAATGTGGGGTCATGGGCAGCCCAATTAATAAGTGAAAAAGGTGGAAAAATTGTAGCTGTGAGTGATATAACAGGAGGCATAAAGAACAGCAATGGTCTTGACATTCCAAGTCTACTTAAGTATTCAAGAGAGAACAAAGGAATAAAAGGATTTCATGGTGGTGATTCAATTGACCCAAAGTCAATATTGGTTGAAGATTGTGATGTTCTTGTCCCTGCAGCTCTTGGTGGAGTCATCAACAGGTAGCTGCTTTTACTTTTGCCAAAAAACTTTTATATATTGTAGTGCTTTTCTGACAAATTAAGGTGCTAATATATAGCTAATTGCTTCTTATATAAATTTATTATAGCATGAACTCCTCAAGTCTAAACCTTTGTTATTTGTGAAGGGAAAATGCAAATGAGATTAAAGCCAAATTTATTGTGGAAGCAGCTAATCACCCAACTGACCCAGAGGCTGATGAGGTGAGTTTGTATATATTCTCTCTTTTCTTGAACTCTTCTTCCCTTTATGAAACCAAAGAAAGAAAAATAAGAAGAAATATGCACTGTTTTTAACTATCATCTAACTTTGCAGATTCTGAAAAAGAAAGGGGTTGTGATCCTGCCAGATATATTTGCAAATTCAGGAGGAGTTACAGTTAGCTACTTTGAGTGGGTTCAGGTGACCATTTTTACACAGACAATCAATCATAAACCATCGCCGCGTAAATAAATTTCAATGCAGTTGAAAGAATCCTCCCACATAAATAACTTTTAATGATGTTGGGAATTCAAGTGTGAGAGTGGTTAGTCTCACATCGACTAAGAATGAGATATATGAAGGATATACCTGACACCTTGAGATTTTGGATGGAGATGCGCTGTCCCCAACAATTTTGTGATTGGTTAACAATGTAAATTGTTTTTACACCCACAATACATATAAATTAAACCCTCAACATTATCTGAAACCAATTTTGCAAACACATATTTCATGTAATTACCATTATAATAAGGTTAAATTAAATGATGATTATGCAATTTTCAGAACATACAAGGATTCATGTGGGATGAAGAGAAGGTGAACCGTGAGCTGAAGAAATACATGACCAAAGGTTTCAAAGATGTGAAGGAAATGTGCAAAACTCATAATTGTGATCTTCGTATGGGAGCATTCACCCTTGCAGTTAACCGTGTTGCAAGAGCCACTGTCCTTAGGGGTTGGGAAGCTTAACTTCATAACAATTCTTGCACATGCATTCGAAAATTTGAGGATATAAATGTAGTCATTTTTTATGTAAATTTCATTTTCAGTTGATAGTTAATTTGTTTACCTTTCATTTATGTGGAAATGCCTTTACCTCAAGTGTATCGTTTCTTCATATTTTTGCAATATAATTTAAAGTGTTACTTTTCATAAATATAAATATTCACTTCGCCTTAGGTGTATCTCGCTTGATTGTTGACGAAAGGTATGAATACTCTAAATATTTTCTGTTACGAATTGGGCCTTTGTGCTTAAGGCCCAACACTAAATGCAAATCCATCAACCAATGCAGGAGAATAAAGACCTAGATCCAATGGTTCTCATTGATCCCCCAAACCTATAAATAAGCATTCAATGTTAGCATTAAAGGTACACACTCTCCATTCATCTAACTTGTAATCAGTCCACTTGCTGACTTGAGCGTCGGAGTATTATTGCAGGTACCTACCACCCCAGATCGGAGCCAAACTCGGATTGACCAGGAACTTGATTACCAACTATCTCGGATCAGACTAGGCATCTAGGATTGGATACCAGTCTCGAGGTAAGGTACAGAACATTGGCGACCCCAATGGGAGCATCTTATACTTCATTTCCTTCCCCGCTCCCCCAAGCCAGTAATGGCTCCGGTTTTACGTCAAAGAAGGATCTCAAGTGCGATAGTGAGACATGACCCACAACAAGAAACCCCGGAAGGATTGGCAGTCACGCTCCCTCTTAGCTCGACACGTGGGCATAACTCGTCCAGAGCGATAGTCCCAGCTCGAATTCCACCACCTCCTCAGACCGTCCAGGTACCGGCCGATGCTGTTCAATAGCTCGTCCAGCTGCTGACGAGGCAGGCCGAGGCTGAGCAGGAAAGAAGTCAACGTTACACACAGCTCGAGGCTGAAATTGCCGAGATCCGTGCCCGTAATATCCCGGACCGTTCATCTCCCCAATACCATTCTCCCAGCAGGGAGACGTATGGTCGAAGGCGTCACCGGTCTCCGGCCTGGAAAAGGCATCATCACCGATCTCCTCCTCGGCGCAGGAGGGGACAAGGATCGGGGACTCTTCCAAGCGAGACCTACGACGACACCTACTATCCCGAGGGTTCCCCTCATCAGAGCTCGTCTTTAGCATCCTCATCTCCAAGGCGGCGCTCCTTAAGCCGGGAGAGATCCCCAGGGCATCGAGCTCGTGGCCCACACTCCCGAAGATCCCCGGCCAGACGGGCAACCCGACGATCTCCCGAAAGGGCAAGACCGACGGCCAGGAAGGGACCCTTCACCGACGAGATAGACTTCTTCCCGGTACCAAGGCACCTTGAGAAGCCCCCGGGTGGTCTGAAGATGTACGATGGGACCGCTGACCCGAATCTCCACCTCGACTACTTCGACACGGTGATGCAGTATCGGAATGTCCCGAGTGAAATCAAATGTCGGATTTTCCTTCTGACCCTTGAGAAGTTGGCCCTGGACTGGTTCAGAGCCCTGAGACCAAATTCAATATCCTCTTGGGACCAGCTAGCCCAGTCATTCTCCGCCCATTTTGCCCACTCCAAAATGAAGCCGAAATCCCGGAAGGTCTTGCAGGCTATCCGGCAAGGAGAAAATGAATCGCTCCGGGATTACATCGAGAGGTTCAATAGAGAGGCCGCCCAGGTCCGGAATCTCGATGACTCTTTTCGGCTCTATTTCATGGAGGCCGGCCTCCGTGAGGGAAGTCTTTTCCAGATCGATATCGGAGTCAATCAGACTGAGTCGCTCGCTGATTTTCTCCAGCGATCTCAGAAGTACATTGACCATGAAGAAGGAGTGATCGTGAGAAGAAAGGATATTGACCCCGGAACATCTAAACCTCGGGGCGAAAAGGAGTTTCGGTACGAGAAGGAAACCCGGAGAGAGCGCAAGCCAAGACCTCAAAACCGTCACCAGCTTTACTCTTAGCTTAATGAGACCCGGACTACGATCCTTGCAGATTGTATGAACACAGACTTCAAGGAATTTAAGTTCCCCGATCCACTCCCACACAGACCGGGCCAGCGATCTAACAAGTACTGTCGGTATCACCGAAGCAAAGGCCATGATACCAATCGTTGTAATGCTCTGAAAGATGACATTGAAGAGCTAATCAAGAAAGGGAAGCTGAGCCAGTACGTGGCTAAAGCACCTCGGAAGGAGGTAGAGGTTAAAGAAGAGAAAGACGACCTCAAGAAGAAGGGTAAAGCCCGTCAAGAAAGAGAGGAAAGCTCGGAGGACGAGCGTGACTTCCGAAAGTCTAAAGGTCGACCGGTAATGATGGTTATCTCTGGGGGCTACCCCGTCGAAGCTTCAAGAAAAACTATGAAAAGAAACTGGAAGGAAACCATGTGCGCTGCTTCCACCTCGGCAGTAACCTCAGTCCCGGAGCGGCCTCTCTTGGCCTTCGGCGACCAAGACCTCCTTGATTGTAAGCCCAACAAGCACGCACCTCTTCTAATCAGGGCAGTCATGGCCAATCACGAGATAAGGAGAATCTTGGTCGACCAGGGAAGCTCAGCTGATATAATCTTTCTCGATCTTGTGAGGAAGCTGAAGATCTTAGAGGAGGACTTCACCCCTTACCGAGGATCGGACCTTTCGGGCTTCAACGGGTCCCGAACCAAGCCGCTCGGCTATTTGGAGCTGATGGTCACCTACGGCGAAGAACCGTTGGAAAGGACAGTCAAGACCAAATTCCTGGTTTTGTCATGCCCTTAGGTCTACAACTGCATCATCGGAAGACCAACAAAGGAAGGCTCGGGGCAGTAACCTCGACAGTTCACCTGAAGATGAAATTCTACTCTTTGTGCAACAAAGTAATTACCCTTGATGCTGATCTAGAGTCCGCCTAGAGATGTTTCTATCTGCACGTAAAAGCGGATAGGTAAGCCTCGGAGGAGGGGGTTCCCCCCGAAGAAGAAGAAGCCCGACAGGATCCCAAAAAGAGAAGAAACAGCAGAGCTGCCGAGGTCAATGTCACAGATCTTGATGCGAGGTACGACCCCGACAGCTCCGAGGAAGAGAGCGATGACGAGCTGACCCGTGAGCTGAAGAATAAAATCAGGCAACCTCAACCCGATGGCGAATTTGTGAAGATCCAACTGGGGGAAGATCCAACCCAAGCTGTCCAGATCGGATCCGACCTCTCTGATGAAGTAAAAGCAAAGCTCGCCCTATGTCTGAAGGCTCATGCTAATCTTTTCGCCTGGTCAGCAGAAGATATGCCCGGGATCCCTGCAGAAGTCGTCTGTCACCAGCTGGCAGTTAACCCTGGGGCTAAATGGGTTGCCCAGTGTAACACCCCCTTTCTAATAACCTTACTATTTAATAAAATCAGAGTTTTTTTTTTTTGAAAACAATATAAGAGAGTGCTACACTTACTCCATTAAATCAACAACTTCAAATTGCATGGTTCGGCTAAAAGCCACAAGATACATAGCACCATAAAATTCCGTTTAGTTCACATCAATTAAATACAGTCACTACCGCAGCAAAATAATAATAAGTTCGAAAACCAATCTAATACATCACCAATAATAGTCTAACAGTATAAATAAAATAACACATAAACATAAGACGCCCCCCCCCCCCCCCCCGGTGCTACGTATCAAAGCATGACACTTCCTACCAGACGAAGGCATAAGGGTAATCTTCACTCGCTATTTCCTGCACGTTGCCGACATGGGAAGCAACATAAAAGCAGTAGGGTGAGTCTCTTTACATAATTAATAACATATGGAATAAGCACTGCATAGGAAAAGTAACTAGGCACCCCGATTCACAACCATGGCAGCAACCACATCACAATTACAATCTCCAAACAACAATACAAAAGGTATGGTTATGCATGAAATGCAACCCAAACTCCACGGGGCCATGCATGTCGGATCCGTCACCAAATACAATTAGGCCGTAGCCTCTGCTCACCATTTAAAATTAGGCCGAAGCCTCTGCTCACCGATAATGCACATGGTTCATGAGACGCCATGACAATGCACCACAACACACCACACAATTCACCAATTCACATTTAATCAGCTCACCATAACTCACCAATAAACTCACCAATAAAACTCACCAATAAAACTCACCAATAAATCTCACCAATAAATCAGTACCAATTTAATTAAACCGTTTTAGGATATTGACACGGAATAGGAGAAAGTGAATAAAAATTGCAACTAGACACCTTGAACAAATTCAGTCCAGAACCACCAGTAAAATAATCCAATTTTGCATAAAACCAGAACATTTGGATAGACACCGAAATTATCTTCGAAACGCATTTTGAACCATTAAATTTGGATAACCGAGTCAAAAGTTATATTAAAAACAAGTTTGGGAAAGTTTGGGCCACATCCTGATTTTGGCGCCCAGCAAAAACTGGCGCAAGGCGCCTAGCGCCCAGACACATGATTGGCGCAAGAAAAACTGGCGCAAAGCAACACAGCGAGACAGGCGCCCAGGAAAAACTGGCGCAGGGCGCCTAGCGCCCAGACACTGGATTGGCGCAGGAAAAACTGGCGCAGGGCGCCTAGCGCCCAGACACAGAATTGGCGCAGGAACACGGCGCCCATGCATAAGGCGCTTTGGCAAAACACGCAAGAAAACTATTTTGACTTCGAAATTAATTTTGCACGAGCCAAATACGCAGAATATGGGAACCCAGCAAAAATTTTGGCAAAATGTGACACGCATCATTGGCGCCCATGGACTAGGCGCCTAAGGCCAGGACAGACCACAACTCCTATGACTCCAAAAATTATTTTACACGAGCCATTTAACTTGGACATGAAAACCCAGTATCAATTTTCGCAAAATGAACAACAGAAAGTTGGGACCCTTGGCGCCCATGGCACAAGGCGCCTAGCGCCAAAACTGGCAACACAGTGGCACAGGCGCCCAGGAGGGCACCCAGCGCCTGGAACAGCAACAGAAACACAACATGGCGCAGCACAGCTCTTTGCGCCAGCAGCAGGACGCCTGGGAGCAGAATTTCCAGCAACACACACACCTCGGGCGCCTAAGGCTCCATCAATTTTTGAGTTCCTCTCAACAAAAAATCACCAAATTAAATCACCAATGCCAATTAATTATATGAACAGTAGCCATCACATTTTCCACCAAAAATTCATTCAATCATAACATCACACAATGGGCATGCTTAATTCTTATTGTGTACAATTCAACACCAATCAAACATATCTTTGCACAATTAAAATTCAGCATAGCCACAACATCAAAACATACAATCATTCATGGAAATCACCCTAGAACCTAACCCTAGACAACACCTATCACATAAATTATTAAGAATGGAAAGAAGAACCCCCTAACCTTATGGAAATCGAAATTACTAGGCAAGGCTCCAAGGAATTGCAAGACACCAACAAGCTTTCCCTTCCTCCTTGAGTGATTCGCCCTTCTTCTCCTTCTCCTTCTCTCTTCGCGACCTCTCCTCTCACTTCTGCTTTTCTTTTCTTTTTTTACGTTTTCTTTTTCTTTCTTTTGCACAATTGAGTGAAATGAAAACTAACTCTCAAGACCCCTAAGTGAGTCGACTCCTATGACTAGCCAATGGGTCACGGGCTTACTTGTGGATCATGGGCCCTCATGTGCACATCTAATTCGTGACAACACCTCCTAAACAAATAAAATAAAATAAATTAAATCCTGAATTAGTTAATTAAATTAAATAAATATTGTAAGCCTTAAATAACTTAATTAAATAAATAATTAAATTATTTTGGGGCGTTACAATCCTCCCCCACTTAGAATATTTCGTCCTCGAAATTACCTGAATTAAACAACTCCGGATATGCTTCCCGCATCTTACTCTCCAATTCCCAAGTCATACTCTCACCAGCAGCTCCTAACCAAACCACTTTCACCAAAGGAATCTCCTTCCCTCTCAAAATCTTCACTTCTCTATCTTCAATTCGCACAGGCATAGTCTCCACAGTGAGATTATCCCGTACCTCTACTTCATCCATCTGAATCACATGAGACGGATCCGGAACATACTTTCGAAGTTGTGACACGTGAAACACGTCATGCAAGTTCGAAAGATTAGGCGGCAAAGCCACCCTATAGGCAACACTTCCCACTCTCTCCGTAATCTGATACGGACCAATGAAACGGGGAGTTAACTTCTTTGATTTCAAGGCACGCCCAACACCAGTCACCGGAGTGACTCTCAGAAACACATGATCACCGGCCTGAAACTCTAAATCCTTCCTTCTCTTATCATGATAGCTCTTTTGTCGACTCTGCGACGCTTTCATCTTCTCCCGGATTAATTTTACCTTCTCAGTTGTTTCTCGCACAATCTCAGGCCCCAATACTGCACTCTCTCCAGATTCGTACCAACATAACGGAGTCCTACACCTCCGACCATACAACGCCTCAAACGGTGCCATTCCAATACTAGAATGAAAACTGTTATTGTAGGTGAACTCTATCAACGGAAGATGAGAATCCCATGAACCTCCCTGCTCGAGAACACATGCCCTCAACAAGTCCTCTAACGACTGAATAGTTCTCTCCGTCTGACCATCTGTCTGCGGATGATAAGCGGAGCTCAACCTCAACTTAGAACCCAAAGCTTCTTGCAAACTTTTCCAAAATTCAGAAGTGAATCTTGGATCTCTATCAGATACAATACTAAGCGGAACGCCATGCAACTTCACAATTGTCTTGATGTAGATCTCTGCCAATTTTGGAACTGGATAAGTAATATCAATTGGTAAGAAGTGAGCAGACTTCGTCAGCCTATCCACAACCACCCATATAGCATCAAATCCTCTCACGGTTCTAGGAAAACTAGTCACAAAATCCATGGAAATGCTATCCCATTTCCATTCCGGAACTTCTAATGATTGCATCATCCCCGCGGGCTTCTGATGCTCAATCTTAGACTTCTGACAAGTCAGACAAGAATACACAAACTGTGCCACATCCTTCTTCATACCAGGCCACCAGAACAACTTCTTCAAATCTTGGTACATTTTCGTAGCCCCTGGATGAATACTCAACTTGCTCCTATGGCTCTCCTCAAGAATCATTCTCTTCATCTCAGCATCATCAGGAATGAAGATCCTATCCCTGAATCTCAATACACCTTGGGAATCTAACTTGAAATCCCCATTCACAGCTTGATCATTCACAACTAACAAGTCCACCAACTTTACATCTGACTTTTGGGCTTCTCGAATACTAACCAAAAATTCATTGCCAATCTTCAACATTCCCAATCTGACACTCCGCGGTGTCACTTCGCAAACTAGGCTCATATCCCGGAATTGCTCAATCAGCTCTAATTCTTTCACCATCATAGCCGACATATGCAAGCTCTTCCGACTTAAAGCATCAGCCACGACATTAGCTTTGCCGGGGTGATAGTTCAAGCCGAAATCATAATCCTTCAGTAATTCTAACCAACGTCTCTGTCTCATATTCAGCTCCTTCTGATCGAACAAGTATTTCAAACTCTTATGGTCACTAAACACCTCAAATCTAGTACCATACAGATAGTGCCTCCAAATCTTCAACACAAACACAATCGCAGCTAGCTCCAAATCATGAGTAGGGTAGTTCTTCTCATGGGTCCTCAACTGTCTAGACGCATAAGCTACTACCTTACCTTCTTGCATCAACACACCTCCCAAACCCATCTTGGAAGCATCACAGTACACCACAAACGGTTGATCCGGAACAGGCAAAGTCAAAACGGGCGATGTTGTCAACCTCTTCTTCAACTCATTGAAGCTCTCCTCACAGCGAGCATCCCATACAAATGCTTTTCCCTTACACGTCAATTGAGTCAACGGAAGGGCCAACTTCGAGAAACCTTCTATAAACCTCCTGTAATAACCAGCTAGTCCCAAGAAGCTTCTAATCTCTGTAACTTACTTCGGGCTCTCCCATTGCGACACAGCATCAACCTTGGCTGGATCCACAGCTATACCATTACCAGAGATAATATGACCAAGGAAACCTACTTCATTCAGCCAGAACTCACACTTAGACAACTTTGCATACAATTTCTTTTCTTTCAACACTTCTAGTACTAACCTCAAATGTTCTGCATGCTCCTCTTCCGTCTTAGAATACACCAGAATGTCGTCAATAAACACAACTACAAACCGATCCAAGTAACTATGGAAAGTACGATTCATGTACTCCATAAACACTCCCGGCGCGTTGGTAACACCAAACGGCATCACAGAGTACTCATAGTGCCCATATCTCGTTCTGAAAGCTGTCTTCTGAATGTCTTCATCCCTTACCTTGATCTGGTGATAACCCGACCTCAAATCGATTTTGCTAAACACTTTAGCACCTACCAATTGGTCCATCAAATCATCAATTCTGGGGAGCGGATACCTGTTCTTTATTGTTACCTTGTTCAATTGCCTATAATCGACACAAAGTCTCATACTCCCATCCTTCTTTTTCACCAATAATACCGGAGCACCCCATGGTGACACACTTGGCCTTACAAATTTCTTCTCAAGTAGATCTTCTAGTTGCTTTTTCAATTCAGACAACTCTGAGGCTGACATCCGGTACGGGGCCATAGACACAGGCCTAGTACCAGGTATAAGATCAATAGCAAACTCAACCTCCCTCTCTGGCGGAACACTTGGAATTTCATCCGGGAACACTTCAGGAAACTCACACACTACTTGTACCCCTTCAATGATCGCCTGATTCTCAGCAGACAATGATGCCATCAAAGCAAACAGATGAACTCCCTCATCATAGAAGACAAAGCAAGGTCCAATTTCTTAGCACATAAAGCAGCAATAAATGAATGCGTAGCACCGGTATCAATAATAGCAATCAAAGGAATACCATTAATAAAACATGTACCTCTAATCTCATTAGTATCCTCTGATCCTGCGAGAGTAAACACTTTTCCACTGAACTTCTCTTTCTTCGGCTTAGTACACTTGGTACTAATATGACCTACTTCCCCACAGTTGTAGCACATCACATCCTTTTTCTCACATTTGGCAGCTACATGACCTTCTTTACCGCACTTGAAACATTTATTATCCGAGCAGTCAAAACTCTTATGGCCCGGCTTGCCACACCTGTAGCACACAACCTTCACAGGGGCATCTCCCCCACTTGGTTTCTTACTATCAGCATACCTCTGCTTACCCTTACCAGGCGGAACCTCATATGGCTTACCCCGGTTCTGAAATTTACCCCTCTGATCTCTCATGACCTTGGAGTGAGCATTACTATCATCTTCGAATATCCTGCAACTGTCGATTAAATCAGCGAATACTCGAATCTTCTGGTACCCTATAGCTTTCTTTATATCAGCCCTCAGCCCATTCTCAAACTTAATACATTTTGAGAACTCAGAATCAGCATCAGCATAATGGGGGTAAAACTTAGCCAATTCAGTGAACTTGGCAGCATACTCTGTCACTGTCATGTTCCCTTGCTTGAGCTCAAGGAATTCTATTTCTTTCTTTCCCCTCACATCCTCTGGAAAATACTTCCGTAAGAACTCCCTACGGAAAACAGCCCAAGTTATCTCCTCATTAGCAGTTTCTAATCTCTGCCTAACCTCCATCCACCAATCATCAGCTTCTTCTGCCAGCGTATGGGTACCATACCTGACCTTCTGCGCATCATTACAATCCATGACACGAAATATCCTTTCAATCTCTTTCAGCCATGCTAGAGCACCATCTGGATTATACTTGCCCTTAAAGACGGGTGGATTCTCCCTGTGGAACGTGGCTAAACTGCGAGTCCCAGCATTTTCAGCACCATTTTGCTGGTTCCCAACAGCCTGAGCCATAGCCTGCAAAGCAGCAGCAAGAGCAGCATCGTTCCTCCCAGCCATTTCAAATTGTCACTGCAGCACAAACAGAAATTTAGAACTAATCTAACAATTCCTATTTGTCATAAGACACTATGACAGGACGACATGGGCGGACAGACCGAAATGCTCTGATACCACTAATGTAACACCCCATTTCTAATAACCTTACTTGTAACATCCTCAAAATAATTAATCGAATTATTTGGATGTTAACCCAATTAAATTAATTTGGTGCTTGATTGGTAAAATTATTGAGTGCTAAAATTAATTATTGGCTGTCACAGGATTGTTGACCGAATAATACGGATCAAGAAAGTTTTGGAATCGAAATAAGGAATTAAGATCAATACGGTAATTGGACCACGCTACCACTTATTTATTAATTAAATAAGTATAAGTGTGTGTGTGTGTTAAATGAAAAAGAATAAAAGAAAGAAAAGAGGAAAGAAAGCGCAGAAGAGAAGCAGAGGAAGAAAAGAAGAGAAAGAAAGGAGAAAGAAGAAGAGGAAAGAAGAAGAGAAAGGAAGAAGAAGAGGAAACCCCATCACCTCAAATTTCAGCACAATCACCATCTCCCTCTCCTCTACAAAACCCTATAACTTGGTAAGATTCTCTTCAATTTTTCCCCCTCCTCATGACCTACGAATTTCTAGGGGTTTTTGGAATTAAATTGTTGAAATCTTGAGTTGTGAGATGAAATTGATGATGGAAACGTGGTTAGGAACGAAGCCAAGAGCGGTGGAACACGTTTGGGAATTCGAAACGAAGAAAGGAGCGGTTCGGTGTTGTTTGGATTCGATTCGGTGATTTCGACAAGTCGGTGATTTCGGCTCGGCAACGACTCTCGCTTCAAGGGTGAGTTTTACTCACGCTTAGGATATTTTTGTGTCTCATTAGTTTTTACGTTAATTGGTTTCGAGAGATTTTTGGAACGAAAACCGTTATTTGAAAATATGTCGCGTTTTAATACAATTCGTTTTGATTAAGTTTTTGATTGGATTGATTGAGTTTATGGTTTGAATTGGACTCATTTTACTGGTTGTCAAATCTGTTTTTGATCGGAATAAAGATTGGAATTGAGCGGAATAGCGGATTTCGCAAAAATCGCAAAATCTGCCTTAACAGACCCCCCGTTCTGCCTGTTCGCGCCTCACCTGCGCTCCAGGCGCGACTTCAGCGCAATTGGGCAGAACTTTCTGCCAGTTCGCGCGTAACTCGCGCTCCAGGCGCGACTTCAGCGCAGTTTGGCAGAATTTCAGCAACCAAACACTGTTTTTCGTTTTGCGATAACTTTTGATCCGGGAACCCGATTGAGGTGTTCTAAGATGCGTTGGACAGCTTATTCGGAGGCCTAACTGAATATTCTATTTTTAAGGCAAAATGATCTGTTTTTGATATTGAAAATTGTGTCGAAAAATGGTCAAATAGAGTGCGAGTGTGAACTTGGATTTTTATAAAACGTGGAATTAAAGTGTTTCATTGATTGTCTGATTTGATGGACCATGGGTTCATAGTGTTGTAGATATATATATATATATATATATATATATATATATTATATCGAGTTTGGGTGACGACCCATGTTGACATACTAGGCGGGGTAGTCATGAACCCTTACCCTAGGCTCTGAGGCCAATAGCGGAACTGTTATTGGATAGGGGTTCGACGGGAGACGCAAGTGGATTGCAGCCGGTGTTATGTTAAAAGTATTGTACTATGTTCGCCGGGAGACGCAAGTGGATTGCAGTCGGTGTTACGTAGAAGGGCCTAGGATGCTAGTTCATCGGGAGACGCAAGTGGATTGCAGCCGGTGTCTTACTAGGTCGAAGCCTTATTGTATGGTCCACCGAGATTAGCAAGTGGATTGCGGTCGGTGTCGTGTCGAACCTCAAAAATGTTTTAAACGGACCGAGAGTGTTAGTAGGGGTTCCGGTAGAACTCACTGAGATTGTATCTCACTGTTTAATTATTGTTGTTTTACAGATAAACAGGGACAGAAGAAACCTCAGAGGCACGAGTAGGTGGCCCCGGGAGAAGAATGATGACTTAGTTTATGTTTAAGTTTAATTTCCTTCTGTTGTTCAAGGATTACAACACTATGGCACTGGTGTTTTGTTTATCCTTTTCCGCTTTCTTGTATGACTCTGATTACCAGTTGCTGACAGTTATGGTCTATGTACCGTATGATCTTATTTGTGTATAAGATGGTCATGTTGTATTTCAGCAAAATTTTATGTTGGTATTCAGTGTCTAAACAGGAAATTATTATCTCTGATGTTTATATTTTGACACGCTTTGGTATTTTTACAAGTTAAATATACCTGGGTGTTACAGTTGGTATCAGAGCGGTTCGACCTAGTCGGACTTAGCTGTTAGGGTCTTTACTTTCTCCAGTCGTGATTTTCTTAGTATGCTATTAGACATTGAGCTTGATCAACTTAATACTTTGTGCATATTTCGCAGAATCATGGCCAGAAGAGGTAGAGGCGTTCCTCCTCCTGTTGATCCAAACTTTGAATGGATGCAGAATATCATCGAGAATCAGCAAAAGATGATGCAGGATATGTTGCAAATGCAGCATGACCAAATGGCTCTGCAGCAGCCCAATGTTCAACCCCATCAGGAAGATCCTAACCGGGCATATTTTCAATTTCAAAAGATGAAGCCCCCGACTTTCAAGGGAGGATCAGATCCAATGACCGCCTACTATTGGATTGATTCGATGGAGAAAATTTTTCAAACCTTGCAATGCGGGGAAGAAGAGAAAGTAATATTTGCGGCAAATGTGCTCGATGAAGATGCCCACACCTGGTGGTGTAATGCAAGGCATATGATGGAACTCCAAGAAACTCCCCTAACTTGGGACAACTTCAAGGAATTATTTCTGAAGCAATATTTCCCTTCGGTGAAGAAGCTGAGTAAACAAGCAGAGTTTGTAAATCTTAAGCAAGGTGATATGTCGGTTGGGGAGTATGCTGCTAAATTTGAAAGATTGTCTCAGTTCTATGAGTTGGGGAGGTATGCCCCAAATGATATGTGGAAGATGCAAATGTTCAAGGAAGGTCTCCGAGCTGATGAGAGCCAAGGACTCAGTTCTTACACCTTGGTTAATTATCCTGCCTTAGTGCAACAAGCATATGTTGCTGAGGAGGATCTGAGGAAAATGTATGCTGAAAAGAAGGACTATTGGAAGGGTAAGAAAAAGGTTGCTGAATCTTCTACTCCATCCAGGCAATTCAAGGGAAGTAATTATAAAGGGAAGCAGGTGCAATCCCATGATCCAACCAAGCCCCACAAGTGTGGGAATTGTGGAAAGTATCATTTCGGTGATTGTTGGCAGAAATCTAATAGGTGCTACCATTGTAATGAAGAGGGCCACTATGCTGATAAGTGTCCATCAAGGAGGAACTTTCAAGGAGCACCAAATGCTCCTAAGCAAGGGCGAATCAATACATTGGATGCTCGAACTATCACACCTACTGATAATCTCCTGAGGGGTACGGGATCTCTTTTTAATAACTCAGTCAATATTTTATATGATTCCGGTGCAACTCATTGTTTTATATCACAAGCATGTGTCGATCGGTTGGGTTTAGCATTGTCTGAGCTATCCGAACCGATAACTATTTTAACCGCTGCCAAGGGTCGTGTCCAGACCCAATCATTGTGTGAAAATTGCCTACTTGTCATAGGGGACAGACAATTTGTTGTGAAATTTATCTGCTTGCCTATGAGAAGTATGGACATTGTTTTGGGTATGAATTGGATGGCTGAAAATCATGTGACTATCAACTGTGCTGATCGAACCATTAGCTTCGCCTCCGAATCCGTAGGCTTGACACAGGCAGATTCTGAAGTGACGATCTCTTACACCGAGGCAAGCCAGTCATTATTCCAAGGTGCGGAAGCTATTCTTATTATGTTGTCTGCGTCTACTGAAACGGGTTTAGACTTGTCATCTGTACAAGTGGTAAATGAATTTCTAGATGTCTTTCCAGAGGAAGTTTCATCCTTACCTCCTGACAGAGAGGTAGAATTCTCAATAGAACTGATTCCTGGTACAGGATTGATATCTATTGCCCCTTATAGGATGTCTCCTTTAGAATTGAAGGAATTGAAGTCTCAACTTGAAGAGTTAATATCGAAGAGATTTATCCGACCGAGTGCTTCTCCATGGGGTGCTCCGGTATTGCTAGTTAAGAAGAAGGACGGAAGCATGAGGTTGTGTATTGATTACCGTCAACTCAACAAGGTGACAATTAAGAACAAATATCCATTACCGAGGATAGACGACTTGCTTGACCAACTTCGAGGTGCAGTGGTATTTTCAAAAATTGATCTGAGATCAGGCTATCATCAAATAAAGGTACGAGCCTTAGATATTCCGAAGACAGCTTTCCGTACGAGGTATGGACATTACGAGTTCGTAGTAATGCCCTTCGGTTTGACTAATGCTCCAGCAGTATTCATGGATTACATGAACCGAGTATTCCATACTTATCTCGATCAGTTTGTAGTAGTTTTTATTGATGATATCTTGGTGTACTCTAAGACCATTGAGGACCATGTTCAACATCTCCGCATTGTTCTGAACGTACTCCGAGAAAAGAAATTGTATGCCAAGCCATCGAAGTGTGACTTCTGGATGCCAGAAGTAAAGTTTTTGGGACACGTGATTTCCCAATCGGGAGTTGCCGTGGATCCCAGTAAGGTGGAAGCTGTATTGAACTGGGAAAGACCAACATCTGTTACAGAAATAAGAAGTTTCTTGGGTCTAGCTGGTTACTATAGGAGGTTTATTCAAGGTTTCTCACAACTGGTTCTTCCACTTACCCGGTTGACTCGTAAGGCCCAACCGTTTATATGGGATGCCGATTGTGAGGAATGTTTTCAAGAATTGAAGGTTAGGTTGACTTCTGCTCCAATCCTAATTCTTCCAGATCCGTCTCTGGAATTTCAAATTTTCAGCGATGCTTCTGGGAAGGGTTTGGGATGTGTTCTCATGCAAAACCAACAAGTTGTAGCTTATGCCTCCAGACAGTTGAAGACTCATGAAGAGAATTATCCGACTCATGATTTAGAGTTGGCAGCTATTGTGTACGCACTGAAGATTTGGAGACATTACCTATATGGGTCTCGTTTCGAAGTCTTCAGTGATCATAAAAGCTTGAAGTATTTGTTTGATCAGAAGGAATTGAATAACAGGCAGAGAAGGTGGGTGGAATTTCTGAAGGATTATGACTTCGAATTGAAGTATCATCCGGGAAAGGCTAATGTCGTAGCCGATGCACTAAGTAGGAAATCCATTCACGTAGCAAAGTTTATGATGCATGAAATGGAATTGTTGGAGTCCTTTAGGGACTTGAATTTGAGTGCAAGATCAAGGAAGAACCGGTTAGTGCTGAGCCACATGAGGATCTCTAGCTCATTAAGGGATTCTATTCGCTTAGCGCAGGAAAATGATGTGAAGCTGCAATCGCAGAGATTGTTGCCAGATTTTACTGAAGATAGGGATGGAGTGATTTGTTTCAACGGTAGAATCTGTGTGCCCGATAATGAAGATATTAAAAATCAGGTGCTAGAAGAAGCACACCGAAGTTTATTTTCTGTACATCCTGGATCCACCAAGATGTATAGAGATTTAAAACAGATGTATTGGTGGCAAGGAATGAAGTTAGAGATTGCTGAATTTGTATCAAAGTGCTTAACTTGCCAAAGAGTTAAGATAGAACATCAGAAACCTGCTGGTCTGCTACGGCCACTAGATGTGCCAGTGTGGAAATGGGAAGACATTTCCATGGATTTTGTAATGGCGTTGCCAAAGTCTCAAGCCGGTAACGACTCCATTTGGGTAGTTGTAGATCGGTTAACTAAATCAGCTCATTTTATTCCAGTTCGTTCTAGCAGTAAAGTATCCAAGTTAGCTGAGGTGTACTTGAAGAACATAGTAAGGTTACATGGGGTTCCTACCAGTATAGTGTCGGATCGAGATCCGAAGTTCACTTCTCGATTTTGGAAAGCTCTGAATGAAGCATTGGGGACCAAAGTACTTCTTAGTACCGCTTATCACCCGCAGACAGATGGGCAGACCGAGAGAACTATCCAGACATTAGAGGATATGCTTAGGGCTTCGGTACTTGATAACGGGAAGAAATGGGAGGATCATCTTCCACTGGTTGAATTCTCATATAACAACAGTTATCATTCCAGTATCGGAATGGCGCCTTTTGAGGCCTTGTATGGAAGGAAATGTAGAACTCCATTGTGTTGGTGGGAAGTCGGTGAGAACCGATTGTTAGGACCCGAGGTGATTCAAGACACTACTGAAAAGATCCGCCAGATCAGGGAAAGAATGAAAGCTGCTCAAAGTAGGCAAAAGAGTTATGCCGACAAAAGGAGAAGGCCGTTAGAGTTTGAGTCAGGTGACCATGTGTTTTTGAGACTATCACCAACAATTGGCACAGGTAGAGCATTACGGGTGAAGAAGCTCAGTCCTCGGTATATTGGACCCTTCCAAATTATCGAGCGAATTGGGCCTCTTGCATACCGCATCGCCTTGCCTCCTCCATTGTCAAAATTGCATGATGTATTTCATGTGTCTCAATTGCGAAAGTACATTCCCGATCCAAGTCAACCGTTAGATTTTGAAACGGTTGACCTCCGACCGGACTTGTCTTTCCAACCTCATCCAAATTATATCATGGAACGTGGCGAGAGGACGCTACGGACGAAGTCAATTCCCATTGTCAAGGTGGTTTGGGATGGTTTTTCCGTCGAGGAAGCTACTTGGGAGTTGGAGGACGATATGCGGACCCAGTATCCGTATTTGTTTTCTTGAGGTACGTTGTGTCTAATTTTGAGGACAAAATTCTTTCAAGTTGGGGAGAATGTAACATCCTCAAAATAATTAATCGAATTATTTGGATGTTAACCCAATTAAATTAATTTGGTGCTTGATTGGTAAAATTATTGAGTGCTAAAATTAATTATTGGCTGTCACAGGATTGTTGACCGAATAATACGGATCAAGGAAGTTTTGGAATCGAAATAAGGAATTAAGATCAATACGGTAATTGGACCACGCTACCACTTATTTATTAATTAAATAAGTATAAGTGTGTGTGTGTGTGTTAAATGAAAAAGAATAAAAGAAAGAAAAGAGGAAAGAAAGCGCAGAAGAGAAGCAGAGGAAGAAAAGAAGAGAAAGAAAGGAGAAAGAAGAAGAGGAAAGAAGAAGAGAAAGGAAGAAGAAGAGGAAACCCCATCACCTCAAATTTCAGCACAATCACCATCTCCCTCTCCTCTACAAAACCCTATAACTTGGTAAGATTCTCTTCAATTTTTCCCCCTCCTCATGACCTACGAATTTCTAGGGGTTTTTGGAATTAAATTGTTGAAATCTTGAGTTGTGAGATGAAATTGATGATGGAAACGTGGTTAGGAACGAAGCCAAGAGCGGTGGAACGCGTTTGGGAATTCGAAACGAAGAAAGGAGCGGTTCGGTGTTGTTTGGATTCGATTCGGTGATTTCGACAAGTCGGTGATTTCGGCTCGGCAACGACTCTCGCTTCAAGGGTGAGTTTTACTCACGCTTAGGATATTTTTGTGTCTCATTAGTTTTTACGTTAATTGGTTTCGAGAGATTTTTGGAACGAAAACCGTTATTTGAAAATATGTCGCGTTTTAATACAATTCGTTTTGATTAAGTTTTTGATTGGATTGATTGAGTTTATGGTTTGAATTGGACTCATTTTACTGGTTGTCAAATCTGTTTTTGATCGGAATAAAGATTGGAATTGAGCGGAATAGCGGATTTCGCGAAAATCGCAAAATCTGCCTTAACAGACCCCCCGTTCTGCCTGTTCGCGCCTCACCTGCGCTCCAGGCGCGACTTCAGCGCAATTGGGCAGAACTTTCTGCCAGTTCGCGCGTAACTCGCGCTCCAGGCGCGACTTCAGCGCAGTTTGGCAGAATTTCAGCAACCAAACACTGTTTTTCGTTTTGCGATAACTTTTGATCCGAGAACCCGATTGAGGTGTTCTAAGATGCGTTGGACAACTTATTCGGAGGCCTAACTGAATATTCTATTTTTAAGGCAAAATGATCTGTTTTTGATATTGAAAATTGTGTCGAAAAATGGTCAAATAGAGTGCGAGTGTGAACTTGGATTTTTATAAAACGTGGAATTAAAGTGTTTCATTGATTGTCTGATTTGATGGACCATGGGTTCATAGTGCTGTAGATATATATATATATATATATATATATATATATATATATATATTATATCGAGTTTGGGTGACGACCCATGTTGACATACTAGGCGGGGTAGTCATGAACCCTTACCCTAGGCTCTGAGGCCAATAGCGGAACTGTTATTGGATAGGGGTTCGCCGGGAGACGCAAGTGGATTGCAGCCGGTGTTATGTTAAAAGTATTGTACTATGTTCGCCGGGAGACGCAAGTGGATTGCAGTCGGTGTTACGTAGAAGGGCCTAGGATGCTAGTTCATCGGGAGACGCAAGTGGATTGCAGCCGGTGTCTTACTAGGTCGAAGCCTTATTGTATGGTCCACCGAGATTAGCAAGTGGATTGCGGTCGGTGTCGTGTCGAACCTCAAAAATGTTTTAAACGGACCGAGAGTGTTAGTAGGGGTTCCGGTAGACACCTTGAACAACTTCAGTCCAGAACCACCAGTAAAATAATCCAATTTTGCATAAAACCAGAACATTTGGATAGACACCGAAATTATCTTCGAAACGCATTTTGAACCGTTAAATTTGGATAACCGAGTCAAAAGTTATATTAAAAACAAGTTTGGGAAAGTTTGGGCCACATCCTGATTTTGGCGCCCAGCAAAAACTGGCGCAGGGCGCCTAGCGCCCAAACACATGATTGGCGCAAGAAAAACTGGCGCAGAGCAACACAGCGAGACAGGCGCCCAGGAAAAACTGGCGCAGGGCGCCTAGCGCCCAGACACTGGATTGGCGCAGGAAAAACTGGCGCAGGAACACGGCGCCCATGCATAAGACGCTTTGGCAAAACACGCAAGAAAACTCTTTTGACTTCGAAATTAATTTTGCACGAGCCAAATACTCAGAATATGGGAACCCAGCAAAAATTTTGGCAAAATGTGACACGCATCATTGGCGCCCATGGACTAGGCGCCTAAGGCCAGGACAGACCACAACTCCTATGACTCCAAAAATTATTTTACACGAGCCATTTAACTTGGACATGAAAACGCAGTATCAATTTTCGCAAAATGAACAACAGAAAGTTGGGACCCTTGGCGCCCATGGCACAAGGCGCCTAGCACCAAAACTGGCAACACAGTGGCACAGGCGCCCAGGAGGGCACCCAGCGCCTGGAACAGCAACAGAAACACAACATGGCGCAGCACAGCTCTTGGCGCCAGCAGCAGGGCGCCTGGGAGCAGAATTTCCAGCAACACACACACACCTAGGGCGCCTAAGGCTCCATCAATTTTTGAGTTCCTCTCAACAAAAAAAATCACCAAATTAAATCACCAATGCCAATTAATTATATGAACAGTAGCCATCACATTTTCCACCAAAAATTCATTCAATCATAACATCAAACAATGGGCATGCTCAATTATTATTGTGTACAATTCAACACCAATCAAACATATCTTTGCACAATTAAAATTCAGCATAGTCACAACATCAAAACATACAATCATTCATGGAAATCACCCTAGAACCTAACCTTAGACAACACCTATCACATAAATTATTAAGAATGGAAAGAAGAACCCCCTAACCTTATGGAAATCGAAATTACTAGGCAAGGCTCCAATGAATTGCAAGACACCAACAAGCTTTCCCTTCCTCCTTGAGTGATTCTCCCTTCTTCTCCTTCTCCTTCTCTCTTCGCGACCTCTCCTCTCACTTCTCTATTTCTTTTCTTTTTTTACGTTTTCTTTTTCTTTCTTTTGCACAATTGAGTGAAATGAAAACTAACTCTCAAGACCCCTAAGTGAGTCGACTCCTATGACTAGCCAATGGGTCACGGGCTTACTTGTGGATCATGGGCCCTCATGTGCACATCTAATTCGTGACAACACCTCCTAAACAAATAAAATAAAATAAATTAAATCCTGAATTAGTTAATTAAATTAAATAAATATTGTAAGCCTTAAATAACTTAATTAAATAAATAATTAAATTATTTTGGGGCGTTACACCCAGCGCAAGAGAGCTCAAAGTAAGGAGAAAGCACCTGCTACAGCCAATGTCGTAGATGATTTAATTAAAGCTGATTTTGTAAAGGAAGTAAAGTACACAACTTGGCTTTCGAACCCTGTACTTGTTAAGAAAAGCAATGGAAAATGGCGAATGTGCGTTGATTATACCGATCTTAATAAGGCCTGTCCTAAGGACGCCTTCCATGTTCCCAGTATTGATCGGCTCGTCGATAATGCTTCAGGTTTTCGCTTACTATCTTTTATGGATGCGTATTCCGGGTATAACCAGATTCCGATGTCCCCCCCCCCCCCCCCCCCCCGACCAAGAAAAAACGGCCTTCATGACTGCCCGCAGTAATTTCTGTTACCGGGTCATGCCATTTGGTTTAAAAAATGCGGGGGCTACCTATCAAAGAATGATGAACAAGGTTTTCCGAAAGCAGATCGGGCATAATGTGGAAGTATACCTCGACGACATGATCGCAAAAAGCGAAAGTGAGGACCTCCACATAGCCGACCTTGAAGAGATCTTCGCAGAAATCCGAAAAAACAATATGAGGTTGAACCCGGAGAAATGCACTTTCGGGGTCCGGGCTGGAAAATTCCTTGGATTCTACCTCACAGAAAGGGGCATTGAAGCCAACCCGGACAAGTGCCGAGCCGTGACAGAAATGTGCACCCCGTCTACCAAGAAAGAGCTTCAAAAGCTCAACGGCATGATTGCCGCGCTATTTCGTTTCATTTCCAATGCTGCTTTCAAATCACTTCCACTGTTTAAACTGCTTAAGAAAGAAGCAAAATTCGAATGGACCCCGAAGCGGGACGAGGCCCTCTCTCAGCTTAAAAAAGCTTTGACCGAGCCACCGATACTAACTCGGCCAAGCCCGGGGGAAACCTTATACCTGTGCTTAGCAATCTCGGAAGAGGCCATTAGCGTCGTGCTCGTTCGGGAGACAGGGACCGGTCAGAGTCCGGTGTACTTTGTAAGCAAAGCTTTGCAGGGGTCAGAGGTTAGATATCAGAAAATAGAAAAAATCGCCTTTGCTCTACTAGTCTCGGCACGACGCCTCCGACCTTACTTTGTCGCTCACCAGGTCGTGGTGCGGACAAACCATCCGATCTGGCAGATCTTACACCGACCTGACTTAGCAGGACGAATGATTAAATGGGCAGTAGAACTCTCTGAGTTCGGCATCAAATACGAGACTAGATCGGCCATGAAAGCTCAGATACTTGCCGACTTTGGCACCAAAATGACCCCCGCCGACCCTGAAGGCGAGTTGTGGACCCTCCATGTGGATGAATCCTCAAATTCAAAAGGGAGCGGTGCAGGGCTAATGCTGGAAAGCCCGACAGGTGTTGTAATCGAGGCTTCCCTCACTTTTGGTTTCCCTACTTCAAACAACCAGGCAGAGTACGAGGCATGCATAGCAGGACTCCGACTTGCCATAGACCTCCAAGTTACTCGGCTCTCCTTAAACACGGACTCACTGTTGGTAGTCTCGCAAATTGGGAAGCAATACGAAGCTAAAGACCCGACCTTGCAGAAGTATTTAGCCCGTGTGCGGGAATTGCTTTCATGTTTCATATTTGCGGAAGTCAAGCACGTTCCCAGGACGGAAAACACTAGAGCGGACGTCCTTTCCAAGCTCGCCAGCACTAAAATTCTAGGAAATCACCGATCAATAATCCAGAAAACGCTGAGCAAACCAAGCGTTCTCCCCAATCCCGAGCCCGTTTTTCCTGTCAATGTAATTGAGGAAAGCAAAGGTTGGATCTCACCTCTGATGGAGTATATCAAGTTCGGGAACGAGCCTCCTAACTCCCGCGAAGCCAATATGTTGAGGAGGAGGGCCTCGTCTTTCTCCGTAATCGGTGGAACGCTCTACAGAAGGGGCCTCTCCGCGTCACTACTAAAATGCATTGAAGGAGAGGAAGCAGATTACGTCTTGGCCGAGATCCACGAGGGGATCTGCGGGCAACACCTTGGGGCTCGGTCTCTAGCCCGGAAGGCTTTAAGAGCAGGATATTTCTGACCAACCATGGAGACCGACGCAAGAAACTATGTCAAGAAATGCAAGAAGTGTCAGATCCATGCCAAAGTACACATAACACCTCCTGCCGAGCTCACCAATCTCACCTCGCCATGGCCTTTCGCGTGGTGGGGGATCGACCTCTTGGGGCCATTCCCAACCGCCCCCGGTCAGGTCAAGTACCTAATAGTAGCGGTAGATTACTTCACTAAATGGATTGAGTTAGGAGGCTCAACATCTTGGCTTCGCGGGAGTTAGGAGGCACTAGTCAAGCAAAGGGTAGCAACCCGGTATAACTCAAAAGTTATCCCGAGGAATTTTGAAGTCGGTGATCTGGTTTTCCGAAGAGCCGATGTCGGTTTAAAAAACGCCGATCAAGGCAAGCTCGCCCCAAATTGGGAAGGGCCATACCGAGTTATATCCAAGACTGGTAACGGCGCTTACGAGTTGGAGACACTGGTCGGGAAAACGATCCCAAGGACTTGGAACGCAACCAAATTAAAGAAGTACTACAGTTGGGTTACGCGTTGGAAGGGAATGGTGTATACCGAATTTACCATTTCCTTTATATGAAAAATGGTGTATACCGATGTTATCATCTCCTTATATGAAGAACAGTGTATACCGAATTTACCATTTCCTTTATATGAAAAACGGTGTATACCGATGTTATCATCTCCTTATATGAAGAACGGTGTATACCGATTTTACCATTTCCTTTATATGAAAAATGCTGTATACCGATGTTATCATCTCCTTATATGAAGAACGGAGTATGCCGATTTTACCATTTCCTTTATATGAAAAATGGTGTATACCGAAAATGTCAATCTACGCTCCGACAAAATACGGTTTTCCCGGTAAACTGTCCCGAAGGCGACATACGTTACGTTCCAACATAAAAACGAACGTACTAGTTGGCCGAGGTTGCCACTACCCTAAGGGGCGAGTTCGATCTGGGCCGAGTCCCGGTAAACTGCCCCGAAGGCGACATACGTTACGTTCCAACATTCAAAGGAATGTACTAGTTGGCCGAGGTTGCCACTACCCTAAGGGGCGAATTCGATCTGGGCCGAGTCCCGGTAAACTTCCCCGAAGGCGACGCTTGCCACTTGGGCGAATCAAAACACAAGTGCACAAATTTAACCTGCAGAATAAAGCACAACCAAGGTAGAGAAAACCGGAAATCTGGGTAATTAAACAAATATTACAAGCCACCCCGGATACGGCCGGGCCCTCAAGTTCAAAAAGGTTACAAAATATTACAGAACTCCGGTTCCGACCAGAACCTGGGACTTCCCTCGCCACCGTTTCCGCTCGGAACTCAAAAATTAACCTTAACAGTCCGCCCAGAAGAATCACTTCTGCTCACAGGTCAGGCCGGGGATGGGCGCGGATAAATGACTTCACGCTCCTCAGAGCCGGAGTTGACCTTAACAATCCGCCCCCTTCCACAGTGTGATCCACACTCAGAACCTCCTGGTCTAGAGTCAGAGAAGGGTGAATCACGACGACCTAGGCAAGCGCCTTTTCAAATCTCTCCGCAGCCACCTCAACAGCAAGATCGGCCACCTCGATCATCTCAAGCTCGGCGTCTCGGATCTTCTCACGAGCTTGCGTAAGCTCCTCTTCCAGTTCAATGACCCGGAGTGAGGGATCCACGCTGGACCCAGCCGTGACCTGCCCGACTTTCCGAAGGTCAGCTTCAAGCTCGGAAATCCGTACCCTCAGCGAGGCAACCACCTCCACTGCATGCCTCTCTTGGCTCTCGAGTTCAGAAATCCGGAGCTCGAGCTCCTTGTTCAGATTCAGGGCAGAATCCCTCTCCCCTTCTAGCTTATCCCTCTCCGCCTGGAGTGCGGACAAATCTTCCTGGGTCTTCACTAGAGTCGAAGACAGGGACTCATATTTTCTCTGCAGCTCAGCCCGGAGATCCCGTTCGGCATCCCTCTCCGCCAGGGCACCTGAAATTGTGGAAATAAGAAAGTTAAGAATGGGACTACCAAAAGCGAAATCAAGAAGTAATATGACCCTTCTATTTACCTTTGGCCTGGCTCTCAGCCTCCGCCCTTTGGAATTTGGAAACGTCGGCTAGATGCCGAAACAGCCTGGCGGCGGCTTCCACCGGATCGACCCAGGAATCCTCATGGTGCTTCTTCAAAAATTCACCGTCTATCGAGATCCCGCAAGATCTCGAAGCTTTATGCTTCCCGTGGCGACCTTTCTTTGAAGCTCGAGGGGCCTGAGATGCGGAGGCAAGGTCTTCCTGCGGCATGGGGCGCTGTCTTTTCCGATGTTGAAGGTCAGTCGTCCGATCTTCGGCAAGGGTGGCTACGGTGACAGTATTGATCGGAACGACAGGCAGGGGCTCAGTTCGATGAGGTGTGGGTTGGGGATTCTGCTGGATGCCAGCTCTCCTCTCCGAAACCGCTTTCAAGCGGGAAAATTTGTCAGTCCCCATGCTATCTGCAAAGTAAAGAGTAGGAGGAATGTGTTATGACAGAAAAAGCGACAATTAAAAATTAATGACATTATAAGCTACCAGAACCTACCAAGCACGGCCATCGCTTGGGACCTAGAGCCCGCCCCGACCAGACGGGCTACATCAATGCCGAACTTTTTGGGATCCTGGTAGGTAATCAGGTCAGCAAAATTGGTCAGGATCGCCAAAGACTCCTGATCTATGGGAGTTAACCTGCTCAAGCCGACCGTATACGCATGAAATCGCCGGTTGAAGTGAGACAGGGACCACCCTATTTGGAACTTAGTGGACTCCAGGGACTCCCCATCAGCACCATATTTGCCAACATACCTCACGGCTTCCTCATTCACCGGCTCGACAAAGAAGTATTTGTTTTTCCAATTCTTCAAGGAATCGGAATAGGGCATGAAAATTTTAAAGCCCCTCCTAGCGCGGAAGCTCACATGCTCCCACCGATCCTGGGTCCCATCCTCGTGCCTCTGGTTGACCTCGAAGAGGTAGAAGAACAGATCAGAGGAGATCGACCTCTCCAAGTGAATGCACATAAGCTCGAAAGCCCGCGAGAACGCCCATGCGTTGGGGTGAAGCTGGGAAAGGGCGAGATTCAGAATCCCCAAGGCCTCTTGCTGAAAGGTGGTGAAAGGGGGGTGATCTTCATGTCAAAGATCGTCACTCCGTACATGACGAACTTCAACGCTTTTGGCCAAACTGCTACATGTTGACCCTCAGTCATCCCCTCCACGTTCCATATCTGATCTTCCTTCCTGGAAATCCGGTGGACGATATGGCTCAAATCATCTCCGGTCCGGTAGACTGACTGAATCTCCCTCGGCGTTTCTGTCACCCAAGAGTACTCCCGAGGGACACTCAGAGGGAGCGCCAGGGGAACATCAACCGGCCCAACCCCGGTACTTGGATATTGATCGGAGTCACCTCCTTCGCGAACGGGATTCCCTTGGCGATCGAGCTCATCTTCATGGTTGCGACTTTCGGCAACCTCGGCTTTGCTGTCGTCGGAACTCCAGCTGGTGCTCCCTTGCTCTTCGTCGTCCGGTTCAGCATTGGACCCCTTCGAGTTAAGAACCACTACCTCAGGTTGGTCGGCCTCCGGCAACTCATTGCTAGGAACCCCGGGAGAGCGGTTATCAGCATGAAAGCTGGTAGGAGCGGAACCCATACCGTCTTGAACATCGGGCCCAACCGACCCAGGGGCACTAGTACAATTTTCGACCGAATCTCTAGGATCAGAAGCCATCGCTTTGGCAACAACGGGGCGATCTGCGTTAGCAACCCGATGGGTTTGTTTCGTCCTCGCCAGATCAGACCTACAGAAATGGGGGCTTGACGGTCAGGTTGATACTAAACAGTGGGTCCACAACCAAGTCGGAACCCGACCTGACGACCCGCACTATGTATCTATAAGTACGGGCTCCGAGAGACCCCGACCATAGCCTAAAACAAGAAGCGGCAAATAAAAGTAGGGGGACTAACCTTGCAAGATTGAAAGCTCGCCGGCACGTGAACCTGATCGCGTACTTCAACGATCTCACTGAGACTCACCGCGGAACTCTGAAATGAGAGACTATGAGACGAGATTAAGATCGGAGGTCAGAGCAACTTCCAGAAATCAGTGCAAGTGAGGGAGGTCCCCTCCCATATATATAGGAATCTGAGGACCTCAAAGTGGGCTTGGGCCTAAGCTACACGACCCACTGCTAGCCCCTAGGCAGGCGCGTCCCTCCAAACGCCATCATTCTCCAATCACCCTCGAACGGCGCGTCCCATGAATGACATCAATCACAGGCGTGGAAATCGAGGTTTCACTTTAAATGAAATTCCTCGAGTCACTCGGCCTACCTCGGTCTCAAATGAAACGCCTCGAGTCACTCGGCTTACCTAGGTCTCAAATGAAACGCCTCGAGTCACTCGGCTTACCTCGGTCTCAAATTAAACGCCTCAAGTCACTCGGCTTACCTCGGCCTCAAATGAAACGCCTCGAGTGACTCGGCTTACCTCGGTCTCAAATGAAGCGCCTCGAGTCGCTCAACCCACTTCAACAGACCATCAGAGTCTCTCTCGACCGAGTCTTTCTCGACCGGAAGTTGGGGGCAAGACGGAAGCCGAAGCAAAAGCCCGGCTTTGAAGGATCATCACGGTCTTCCAAGAACAACAAGTCTAGCCCGCCCAAGGGGGACCCGACTTGGGGGGCAACTGTTACGGATTGAGCCTTTGTGCTTAAGGCCCAACACCAAATGCAAATCCATCAACCAATGGAGGAGATTAAAGACCTAGATCCAATGGTTCCCATTGATCCCCAAAACCTATAAATAAGCATTCAATGCTAGCATTAAAGGTACACACTCTCCATTCATCTAACTTGCAATCAGTCCACTTGCTGACTTGAGCGTCGGAGTGTCATTGCAGGTACCTACCACCCCGATCGGAGCCAAACTCGGATTGACCAGAAACTTGATTACCAACTATCTCGGATCGGACTAGGCATCTTGGATCGGATACCAGTCTCGAGGTAAGGTACAAAACATTTTCCATTAACACGTCCATCAACTTTTTGATGAGGAATTTCATCAATTTGTTGGTGGGAAATTTCGTCAACTTGTTGAGGAAAACCCTCATCAAAAGACAACAAGTGGACGAGTGGTACTTATGCTCATAAATATATATATATATATATATATATATATATATATATATATATATATATATATATATATATATATATATATATATATATACACACACTAGTGTCGTGACCCGTGCGTTGCACGGGGTCAAAGCTTTAGAGAATACATAATTATTGGAATACTAAAATTTGTTGGTTAGATTGAAAATTATCGCATAAATTAAAACTGTAGAATTTTTTTTTAATAATAAAACTAAATATGATGCAACTTAGTGTTCAAAACAATTAGATTCATAATATTACAAGATCGAATCTCATTAAAAAAACTGTAGAATTAGATCAACACATGTAATAAATGAATAAGAAGTTAATTAGTAAGAGCAAATAAAGGTTGTAGAAGCTAGCTAGTATCACCTAGTGGCACAATATATTCTCTATTTACTTGATGAATATACCCCTTAATCCACATTGTTTTCAAAAATTATCCATGTGGGTGTTCATGTTATTCTCAATTTTTAATACTAAGTATTTGAGTAGGACTACACATGCTTATGTTGTCTACTTTATTTAGCAATAAAGATGCCAACAATAAATAAAAAATGCTTTTGGCCAAAACACCACATTTTCTATATTATCTCAACTTCACTGATAAATCAAATCCTTGATCATTTTAGAGAAGAGAATGTATCAGCAAAGAATGTGGCCAAGGTATGGTTGCAATGGACTAAGAATTAAATGACAAACCAAAATGTAATGGGTGTGAATTGTTTTGAATTAAATACAAACATGACATATTTTAAAATTTCAAACAAAATAAATGTGGTAGTGTACTACTTGCTATCATGACTGCACTATATCCATGTAAAGATAGATTATATTTACTAAGCCAGAATTAGATTATGAAACATGGCATTGGTAATGGTATCTTGCTCTTCTACATGTGTGTTGGTCTTTCTGTTTCTCTTCATCAGCTTCTTCCTCTTCTTAAGTTTTTAGCGTTTTTCCTCCCTTTCTTGTCGTGTGTGCTGTTATTCCTTTGCAATTTTACTTCCATGGGACATTGTCATATCTGGTCAGCTAACATACCAATTAACAAATTATGACTATTACAGAAAAATAAAGTCATCCCAAATCAGTTCAAAACTCTAATGAGCATTTTCATGTACTATAATGTTTGTCATTATGTTTTTGTTATCATAAAATTGACACAAAAAATGAATAGAATAAGAAAAGGTTGTATTTTTTAATCCGGGCAATTTATTCTATTCAAGGATTTAATGGAGCAAATATGAAGCTAGCCGTTATTATCATATAACATTTCAAAGGAAAATTCTCTCTTATAATTTTTGTCACTACTCCCTTAATTTGTTTTGGCCTTCTTTGGGTAAGACATTCTTTCTCTCTTGCAGTAGGCTCGCCAAAATGAACTGTTTGAGTTATTTTATGTGTTGTGCCATCAACATATTGAGCACCACTATCCAATGAGAATATGAGATTACTTTATTGGCCTCCACAGACCACAATACTACAACTCTCTAGTTCTGATTTGTAGTTTATGATAACACCATTTGGACCAGAGCCTGAACAGATGAAATGAATATATTATAGCTCAATGCAAACATGAGTTGAACCAAAGCTTACATTTTTCTGCTTATATAGCTCATGTAAGTAGATATTGTTTGTAGTGTATAATAACACCATTTGGACCAGAAGTTGAACTGGGAGAATAAATAGATTCTAGCCCAATGCAAAGATAAGTTGAACCAAAGTTTTTATGTATCTATTTATTTATATAACTCAACACAAAAAGTATGTAAGAAGATACTAAAAATACTAACAAAACTACTGGTAAATATATGTATAATAGAGGAGGAATAATAACCACATATTTTCATAGAATCACTACATTTTTTTTGCAGGATCTGCTTTTTTCCTAATATTGGCCTATCTACATGGCAATTAAACAAATCTTTGGAAAAACAACAGTTGATTAACAATATCAGTTGAAAGCTGCAAAAAATTAGAGCATAATTATGATTTAGAGCAAATTGGCCTATCTACATGGCACCCTTACTACCTTGGATCATGCTGCAAAAACTTTAAGATTCCATTAGGGTGCAAGAATCATGTGGGTTTATGAAAGTAGACAACACAACTTGGGAAAGATTCATCAAGTACTGGTGGAAAAGTAAAAAAAAAGTCTGACTTGAACAAATAAACCTGAGCACAACATCAGAAAATAAGAATTATGGCAATTAGAACAAATAGATAAAAAAGAATAGTTTGGGGTAAGCAAATTTGCCATTGATACTATGCAAACTGTAGAGACTCTGTTTTGACCTGATTTGACTTCAAACCAATATCAAATAGTAATGTTATTGCATTCATTTGCATTCCTTTTTTTTCACACCTTTTCCCATACAATACAAATGGTTAAAGCAATGGATTAGCTTAATCACATCCAATAAAATGACCGAAAATACAATTTAGCATAGAATGTCATGACACGTGGAAAGAAAATAAAAGATTTCTTAGCTAACTACTAAAAATAAAATATTGCAAGCATGCTTATTCCACTTGTGTCAATGTTCCCAACAGCTGCCAACAAAATCACACTGCAAATTAGATAGGAAAGTCTAACAATCAAGTTTTACTTAATTACCATATTTTTCAGGTCCGTTATGCACCACTCATATCCAATATAACATACTGCAAACTTTTCTCCCCTCTATCTTTAATTCTGTCTTCTTCTTCACCAACTGACCTTGTAATCCTATGAACAAAATAAAGTTTTCTGGTACGTGTCAACTTATTATATGCCACAATTTTACACATGCTAGAGAAAATGTCCAAGTTTTGTAGGTTTATAGCTTACCTTTCTCTACAATAGCCTGCATTGGCAAAGTAAATTGGTGCATCAATCTCCAAAATCAGAGTTCCAAGCACATGATGTGCATTTGGATATTGCTCAACATTTCTGTATATTCCAGAATTTGGAAGGTTGCCCAAAAAGAATGTCCTTGGCCTTGCAACAAATAGGAGTATCTGAAGTACAGATATTGCAACCTAAACATGCATAAGGAAAGAACATATTAATTTCATTAAACTGTGTATTAGGCTCAGAATTGAGTAACATAAGAAGTGTGAGGCATAAAGAGCCAATGTATGCACTTATGCAAACGACGAAATCGAATTTGTCAAACTTCCAGAGATTGATGGCTGCTTGATAATCTGTGAGGCCAACCATTGCAGATACATCATTCACAACTATATAAAAAACCAGCTACTAATATATCAAAGAACTATTATAGCATCATATTAAAGACCAATAACACGAGAATCTCATCTAGATATCATGTTTAACTCCATAGGAGCCTTAATCAACCCTACAAAAGAATAAATTCTAATGTTAAGCTGAAGACGTTTTGAAATAAAAGCTCCCATTCCTTTCAGTAGTATAGGTCCAAGCAGAATTCTTCATCAACAGGAATACATACATTTCCTTCCCACTGGTATACTGATTTAATACCTGCACAAAGCATAATTCAGATGGATTTAAAAGTCAAACATGGGAGCAAGACCCATGTAATCAACTTGGTTAGAAAACAAATCAAATGATATCAAACTCAACCCATTCCACCAGACCAGAACAATGGCACAGCACAGGTGCTTGACATGGTGAAACATGGTGGCACCGATGGCAAGTAGTTGAATTCATTCAAGTCTCAGTTACCAACATGCAGGCATGCAGATAAAGCCACAACAAAGGATGCAAAAAGTAGTTCTGCCATGCCATAAGGTAAATCTGTCTATAGTTTACGATTCAACAATTATATGCCCAGAAATTGTCATTTAAAAAGTGTTCAATGTGAGTATCTATTTCAATTCATAGAACCATATATATTGAATTTTGGTAATCCAAGTGAATAGAGCCCAATAAAAGTTTGAATTTTTTTCCTAAGAAAGCTGTCAACTCATGTTGAGAAGTCAACATTTTAATCTGGATTTTAATAATTCCTTAAAAGAATTAAATCCAGGATGGAAATTAACACTAACACAAGCTTAGTAATCTAACCACGATTCAGTTTTACCATTAGTAATCTAAAGACAAATATAGGGTTAATGAGTCCTCTTATGATTCACCATAAATTAATATAACCCCTGAAACAACAACCAAACAAAAAAAGGGAAATTAGAAAATCAATATAGCATTATTATTAACAAACAAATAAATGCTGCAAAGGGAGAACAGGTGGACCTCTAATTTTCATTTTAGTTGTGCTTCCATGAGTCCACTTTATGTGCAGTTATGTTAAAAGCTTAAGGCACACAAACATGAACTGTATAATTCATTAATTCCTGGACAAAAAACAGAACTCAAATTCAACACACATCATGAATCACAAGCTATAAAAAACCATTAAAAACCATTTGATTCCCTAACCAACCAGATGCATGCTTTAAAAACAATATCCCTCAAACAAACTGACAGATAAACGATTCAATTTATTTTCATATAAACAACATGATAATGCACTTGTATACATGCCTTTTCCAATCATTTTTAGCATTTACAGTATCCATGTTGTGCCCACCTCATTGAAAATGGATCACAACATGCCTCCCAGCTTTCAAACACATATCCATTGGCTTCAATTTAGAAGCATATTAATAGTATCTAGTTTAATGGTATTTCTCTAATAAAAAATAACTTGAACCGACAATAACACTCAAACATTTAAACTTGATCAACATCCAGCAGCTACAAAAACAAAATAGCTTTTCTCAAGAAAAAGCAACAAAGACAAAAATGTACTCAACTATTTCTAAAAGAAGTCATGAAAAATATTCATTGTTCTAAGTAGTAAAAGATCAAGCAAATCTCATTTTACTCAACTTGCGTGAAATGAAATGACAAAAAAAAATATAAAATAGAGGAAAGTGTAAAAAAAAATAGGGACATAACAACCAGCGAAGGAAGAAAAATAAATAAATAGGTTAACATTAAAAAAAAGTTATAGATATTTAGAAGTTATTTGGAGTGAGCATCCCAAAAAACGTAGCTGAACCTTAACAATGTTAAATATGGAGCAGACATTTCATCAAACACCTTGTGTGCAAACTAACAAAAGTAATAAGACTTTGTAAATATGTGTTAGCTGTTAAGCTATAAGAACTGAATTTACTTTAATGATCTTACTTTCATTTCATTGATCGCCATTTGTAGTGAGCATACAGTAGCCAGTCGAGCCATATAGAAGTAAAAGGTGAAAGGGAAAGAAGAGAAACTGACTTCACAATCGCAACCGCTCTGTGATTTCGCAACCGCTCCCTGCCTCGTGATGTTGCTTCTTGCCTCTCCCTAAGATTGAAGAGGAAGTTTAAGAATTAGGATTTTGTAAACACCGAAACTAGTCGCTGCTGTCTCGGGAAGGAAGAGCTAGCATGGAACCAGACCTCGACTTCGCTTTCCTTCTCTAGTTGCAGGAAGCATTCAAAACATTCTGGTACTTCCCTTTCTCATCTGAAATGGAGTAGAAATCAGAAATGGAATAGAAAACCTGAAAAGACTCAAATCACACCCAAATCACACTCAATCAGAAATATTGATGAGAGCAAGAGCAAGAGAAGCTCACCTGCTACTGGTGAAGCGAGAGTGCCAAAGCGATGAGAGAGCGAGAGAAATGATATATCCAGTGAGGTCCTACAGAAGGTGGAATGGTCGATGAAATAGAAAGAGAGAGAAGAGGAAAGCTTCTGAAGAGATGAGAGAATGGAAGACGTGTTAGGCATGCAAGAAAAGAAAGGGAATGGGCAAGGCACGTGGTGGACCACATGGCGGCGATCAAGTGGCCAAGAAATTGGAGGGAAATGGGGGGGTCTTTGGCGGGAGTGCTGACTTGGAGAAGCCCTCTAGATGTTTATTCTTTGATATATATATATATATATATATATATATATATATATATATATATATATATTATTTACATAACAATATTGATATTCAGTTTCAATAGTCTTAATAAACACTTCACGCACAGGTGGTACGGTGTAAAAGTAAGGTTTACAATTTGTGTCAACCCATTCCGACAATTCATCTCTTACTTTTTAAAAGCACACAATCCTTAAAAGAGGTTTAAGGCACCACTTGGCAAACTCATTAAATAATGTGGCAACATGTGTAAAATTATATATATATATATATATATATATATATATATATATAAATTTTTAAAAAATGAAAAATTACTTTAGGTGTTACTTAACTTAGCAAAATTCAAAATGTTTTCGTCGTTAACATAATTTTCTTCCGTTTTTGTTCAACTCAGTTACAAAAACTCGTATGTGTTAGCTATGGTACTTATTTTAACCTAATATTGCTTATGTGGTAGAGTTTTGTGTTAATCACTTATTTAGATAAAAAAAGAAACCGCTACAAATGGGTGATCCCAGGTCAAAAAATGACCTAAAATCACCCCTCTCTAGTAATTTTTCAGGAAGAAGGAGAGAAATATAGAGATTTTGGAGATGGACGGCTAGGGTTGTTTTTTTGTTTGACAATGGACAACTTGGGTTGTTTAAGTACAAGTTGTGTATTGAGGTACATAATCTTGCGCTGGTGATTACAGCTGTGAAGCAGGTAAATACAAGCCAAACTGTCAATCCCGAAGTGAGATGGGTCTCTTGGCACCCTTCTCATGATGATTGTATTGTTCTTAATGTGGATGATAGCAGTCTGGGGAACCCAGGGCCTTCGGGTAAGGGTGGTGTTATTCGTCGTACTGATAGTACTTGGCTGGTGGGATTTGCTGACTTTTTAGGTGTGCATCATAATTTGTTCGCGGAATTGATGGCGCTATATAGAGGTATGACTCTTGCTTGGGAGGAGGGATATAGGCACATCACTTGTTACTCTGATTCTCAACTGGCAATCCATATGGTGCCCCTCTTAACAACTTGCATGGTTATGCATGTGACGGTTATTCAGAACATCAAAGACTTGCTAAGTCTCACCTGGACAGTTCGTTTAGTCCACACGCCGCGGGAAGGAAACTCAACCGCTGACTATATGGCAAAGCACGGTGCAAACACGGAGACTTGGGTGCTCTTTCACACTCCTCCTCCAGAATTGCAGAACGTTCTCGTTGCAGATGCGTCCAGAGCACTAGTTTCTCGTAGTTAATTAGTTTTTTTTTCTTTAATTTTTTTTCTTCTTTTTTCCCTTTGTATACCAAAAAAATAAATATATAATTTCATTGAATATATGTATTTCAACTAGAAAATGAAATTTAAAAAACAAACCAAAGAAATTTTATATATATATATATATATATATATATATATATATAAACAATATTTAAATTTAAGGGTGCTTGAGTCAAGAAAAAATTTAAGGGTGCTTAATTTAAAAGATTTAATTTATATACACTATCGGTGTAGGAGATTTTTTGCAACATTCATCAATCATAAAATGACACATTATAAAAAACGTTTAACTTTATCTCAACTACCTTAAAAATCATTCATTTCACGGTTTTTGATTGGTTGATGATGTAATTTTTTTTACAACAATGGTATATTGCAATTAAACCCTAATTTAAATTAGAGTTTAATTTATATACACATACAGTGTATAGGCTTTTATAACCACAATCAATCACACTTTACGAAATTGTTGGTTATCAATTGACTAACTGGCTTGGTCAAAAAAAATAGACTAACAGGCGGTTACCAATTGACTCATTTGTTTTTCATGATGTGATAATCTATAATTGGTAGATAATGTAAAACAGTTTATATGCCTATTGTGTATATAAATTAAAGACTTTAATTTCTATACACATATTGTGTATAGACTTTTATAACCACCATCAATCACAATTCATAGAGTGGTTGGTTACAAATAGACTAATTAATGTTTACCAATTGACCAATTTCCTTTTGATGATGTATAAATCTCTAATTCGTAGATAGTGTAAAAAAAATTATACACATATTAGATATTATATATTGTGTATATAAATTAAATCCTAAATTAAATCCTTTAAATTAAGAACTTTTTATTTATTTGATGATAAAAAGTTAGTTCCCAAGCACTTCGTGAGAGTAATTTTTCGGATCCGGATCCTCCACAGCCGTTGTCTACGAAAGTTCTCTAAAGCAATAGTATCAGCCATTGGATTAAATCAATGGCTGTGATGTTAAATGAACATTCGGGTTCCCAAATTAAACTTCAACTCTCTCTCTCTCTCTCTCTCTCTCTCTCTCTCTCTCTCTCTCTCTCTCTCTCTCTATTGTGAGAACAACTGGGTCCGTGAATGAAAAATGGAAGCGGCGACAGCCATGGAAGCGGCGCCGGCAGCAGCCATGACAGACCCGTTAAAGAAGATGAAACTGTAACATGCCTGAGAAGTTGTTCGTTGTACTGATAGTACTTGACTGGTGGGATTTGCTGGCTTTTTGGGTGTGTATCATAATTTGTTCGCGGAATTGATGGCGCTATATAGAGGTATATGACTCTTGCTTGGGAGGAGGGATATAAGCACATCACTTGTTACTCTGATTCTCAACTGGCAATCCATATGGTGCCCCTCTTAACAACTTGCATGGTTATGCATGTGACGGTTATTCAGAACATCAAAGACTTGCTAAGTCTAACCTGGACAGTTCGTTTAGTCCACACGTTGCGGGAAGGAAACTCAGCCACTGACTATATGGCAAAGCACGGTGCAAACACGGAGACTTGGGTGCTCTTTCACACCCCTCCTCCAGAATTGCAGAACGTTCTCGTCGCGGATGCGTCCAGAGCACTAGTTTCTCGTAGTTAATTAGTTTTTTTTCTTTAATTTATTTTCTTTTCTTTCCCTTTGTATACCAAAAAAATAAATATATAATTTCATTGAATATATGTATTTCAACTAGAAAATGAAATTTAAAAAACAAACTAAAGAAATTTTATATATATATATATATATATATATATATATATATATATATATATATATATATATATAAACAATATTTAAATTTAAGGGTGCTTGAGTCAAGAATAAATTTAAGGGTGCTTAATTTAAAAGATTTAATTGAAATACACTATCGGTAGGAGATTTTTTGCAACACTCATCAATCATAAAATGACACATTATAAAAAACGTTTAACTTTATCTCAAGTACCTTAAAAGTCATTCATTTCACGGTTTTTGATTGGTTGATGATGTAATTTTTTTACAACAATGGTATATATTGCAATTAAACCCTAATTTAAATTAGAGTTTAATTTATATACACATACAGTGTATAGGCTTTTACAACCACAATCAATCACACTTCACGAAATTGTTGGTTATCAATTGACTAACTGGTTTGGTCAAAAAAAAAATAGACTAACAGACGGTTACCAATTGACTCATTTGTTTTTCATGATGTGACAATCTATAATTGGTAGATAATGTAAAACAGTTTATATGCCTATTGTGTATATAAATTAAAGAGTTTAATTTCTATACACATATTGTGTATAGACTTTTATAACCACCATCAATCACAATTCATAGAGTGGTTGATTACTAATTGATTAATTGGTGGTTACCAATTGACCAATTTCCTTTTGATGATGTATAAACCTCTAATTCGTAGATAGTGTAAAAAAAATTATACACATATTATATATTGTGTATATAAATTAAATCCTTTAAATTAAGCACTTTTTATTTATTTGATGATAAAAAGTTAGTTCCCAAGCACTTCGTGAGAGTAATTTGTCGGATCCGGATCCTCCACAGCCGTTGTCTACGAAATAGGGGTGAGCAGGAAACCCGGACCCGCCCGAACCCGCTGAAACCGCAGCTGCAAAATACACACGGGTCGGGTTCGCTCGGGTTTGCGGGTACGAAGGGAAACAAAAATGGTTTACACGGTTGTGCACGGGCGGGTGCGGTGGCACTCCAAACCCGCCCGCACAACCCGAACCCGCCCACACAGTATCAATTAACCCTAGGTATATAAGGCGCAACAGTGAAAGGGCTTCTCACTTCTCTTCGACTCTTCGTTTCTCAGTAGCGCCGCAACCCTTTCTTCTCCTTCTCTTCGTTCTCACTGAAACAACCGTAGCCCTTTGCCCCTTTCTTCTCCTTCTCTTCTCACTGAACCGTAGCCCTTTCTTCTCCTTCTCTTCTCACTGACTGAAACACAACCCTAGCGCAGGAACAACCCTTTCTTCTCCCTCTCGCTAATCGTTCCCTTTCTCTCATGATGCTAATCATTTCGTTCCCTTTCTCAGTGACGTTAATCGTTCCCTTTCTCGTTCTATGTTCATCATCAACAGGTATTCGTTTTTGTTATGTTTCGTTTTTGTTCTATGTTCTGTTTCGTTTCGTTCTTGTTCTATGTTAATCGTTCCCTTTCTCTCGTGATGCTAATCGTTTCGTTCCCTTTCTCAGTGACGCTAATCGTTTCACAGTGACGCTAATCGTTCCTTTTCTCGTTCTCTGTTCATCATCAACATATATTCATTCTATTTGATGTGTTCTGCTTCTGTTATATTTCGTTTTTGTTAATTTCGTTTTTGTTCTATGTTCTGCTTCTATTTAATCTGCTTCTGGTTCTGTTTTTGGTCATTTGATATTTGTTTGTTAATTTCGTTTTGGTTAATCTGTTTCTCTGTTTCTGTTTCTCTGTTCTGGTCCTGTTTATGTTTCGTTTTTGTTCTCTGTTCTGGCTTTTTGATCTGATATTTGATGTTATGTTGCAGAGATATACAAGCAAGGTATTGAACATCATCAACATCAAGCTATTTTGCAGTATTGAACATCATCAACGTCAAGGTATTCTCTAAAAATCAAAGGCTTAAGTCTGCTTAATTTGATGTTGTGTTTGTTTGCTTAATCTGCTTCTATTTGTTAATCTGTTTCTCTGTTCTGGTTCTGTTTTATGTTTCGTTTTTGTTCATTTGATATTTGTTAATTTCGTTTTATGTTAATTTCGTTTTATGTTATGTTTGTTGATCTGATATTCTGATCTGCTTTCTATGTTCTGCTTCTATTTGTTAATTTGTTCTGCTTCTATTTGATTTTTCAAAACCTTAATTTCCTGCTTAATTTCATTTGTTTTTGAATTTGAATGTATGTATGAATGCATGTTTGAATTTGGGTGTAACTTTCAGTTATGGACCAGCCTCCTAATCTAAATGCTGCCCCACCTACTCCTGCTCCTACTCAAGAACAAATACCAACCCAAACTTTAACTGCTGCCCCACCAACCCAAACTGCTGCCCCACCACCAACCCAAACTACTGATCCTCCCAAAAAGAGGAAGAAACATGCAAATGGCCCTTGTAAGACATCCACGGCTTGGGACCACTTCACTAAATTACCAGAAAGTGAAGCACCAGATCCAACTGCTAAGTGTAACTATTGTGGCAGAAGTATCTATGTGGCACTAGGACTCATGGCACCACAAACATGAAAGTTCACATACAACGTTATTGTAAGAAATATCCTTATTCGGTAGCACATGACCCCACCCAAACCGTGCTTACTTTTACTGAAGGTAGTAATCAATTGGCAGCCACTAGCCAAAGGTTTAATGTTGAGTATTGTAGAAAAGCGTTGGCAGTTTTCATCATTGTGGATGAACAACCCTTTAAGGTAGTTGAAGGTGAGGGTTTTAAGTATTATACTAACGCTCTGCAACCCCAATTCACAATTCCTTCAAGGCACACAGTAGCTAGAGATTGTTTTCAGCTGTATGTGGAGGAAAAGGACAAGTTAGTCCGCTTCTTTAGGTCTGATTGTAGTCGTGTTGCTCTCACAACTGATTGTTGGACATCTAAATAAATACTAATTATTCAATTATGTTATTCTGAACAGGAGTTGGTTTTAGTGTAGGAGATTGATTCTGTTTTGGAGAAGAAGATTACTGATTCTGTTTTGAAGAATACTGAATTACTGATTCTGTTTTGGTTTTGAAGAATACTGATTGAAGTGGAGGAGATTAACAAGAATACTTCTATTTTGGTGTAGGAGATTAACAAGAATTGCATGATTCTGTTTTGTTTTGAACTAAGGATTCAGGATTGTTTTATTACTGTTTTGAACTTAGGACTGTTTTATTATGGTCTATGAAATACTGTCTGATTCTGTTTTATTTGGTATCAAGTGAATTTATTTGGTATTTAGTTAAATTTGATATCCAGGTTTTGTAATGTGAAAGTGATAAATGCTTGAATTAGTACTCCAGGTTTTGTAATAATTTAGTAGTTAAATTTGATATCCAGGTATTACACTGTATTACTGCACTATATTTAAACACAATCATTGAAAAAGGTTGTAAAAAAAAAAGATTTTATTGGCCCAACTAGGCCGAACCCGCCCAAAACCGAACCCGCCCAAAACCGAACCCACAACAACCCGCCTGTATAATTGGGCGGTCTTGGGCCTAAACAGAGTCATTTCGGTTTCACACATTTTGGGCCATATGGGCCCGAACCCGCCCGAACCCGCCCAATGCTCACCCCTTCTACGAAAGTTCTCTAAAGCAATAGTATCAGCCATCGGATTAAATCAATGGCTGTGATGTTAAATGAACATTCGGGTTCCCAAATTAAAATTCAACTCTCTCTCTCTCTCTATTGTGCGCAACTGGGTCCGTGAATGAAAAATGGAAGCGGCGGCAGCCATGGAAGCGGCGCCGGCAGCAGCCATGACAGACCCGTTAAAGAAGATGAAACTGTAACATGCCTGAGAAGTTGTTCGCAAAAGAGCTCGCAGCGGGTATGCCGATTCTAGTCAGTCTATGGTGCTGCAATATATTGATGCGATGGCGGTGGTTGCCATTGACGGTGGTAGGAGGTTTAAGTGAGCTTCCTCTTAATTTCCCAGTTTGCTCAAGTTTTGTTACTTCCCAACTTTCAATATTTACAGGAAACTATTCCAAATTTTGCTCCTTCTCTCAACATAGCTGCAAGCTTTCTTTGTGAAGGGTCCCTGCTTACTTGTTGAATTTTTCACTGTTGGAACCAATTTTGCATAATCACACACAAACTCAATCTCAACCTCACTGGCTTCTCCTTTGTGTTATCTTTTTTGTGATTTGCCTGATTACTTTTAATTACATTATGCAGCAAAAGTATCTCTACAAATTGGTTTAAATTAGGCAGCAAAGTTGACATATTACTTTTAATTGCTTATTCTGTTTCTTATTTGTGATTTGTTTTTATGCAACAGCACAAAAAATCAAGAAAGAAGAGACTATGATTTCTTAATGGCTTTCAAACTTGCTTTCAATTCAAGAATAGTTGATGTAAATGGATCAAAAATCACCAAAGAAGTCTCCAGCAAAGAAGAAAAGGAAGAAAGATTGGAAGAATGGAAGGCCAAACGAAGAGTTGAAGACGACGACGCTCCAGTGTGCCGGAAATGAATAGAAAACGTGAAGCTGCAGTGTTTTATTATTTATTTATTTATTTATTTATTTAATTACTGTTTGTTTAACATCACAGCCATTGTTTTAATCCAATGGCTGATACTCTTGCTTTAGAGAACTGCCGTAGACAACGGCTGTGGAGGATCCGGATCCTAATTTTTCACAAGAAAGCATTCCACTTTTTGTCACACACACAATGGCCGGTGAAAAGGCAAATCGCTCAAGAGGGAAAAAGAAGACGACAAAGAAGAAGAATCAAATGCTGCGACTGCGAGAGAGAAAAATGCAAAGAGATTCCTCCTATATTCTACTATAAACCAAGACACCAAACGAGGGTGAAGTGAACTCTCTCGTCTCATAGCAAAAACCAACACCACACCATAAGCCAATGTCATCATCAACCACACAAGATCAAAACCCACAACTACGAAAAGACACGATCTGGAACCGCTGGGTAATATTCTCACCCGCAAGAGCCCAACGACCATCCGATTTCAAATCCAAATCACCATCCGACCCGAACCCTAACACCACATGTCCTTTCTGCATCGGTCACGAACACGAGTGCGCACCCGAAATCTTTCGGGTTCCATCCGATGACCCGAATTGGACTATTAGGGTTATCCAGAACCTTTTCCCTGCTCTCTCTCGTGACCTACCGGTTCACACGGTTTCCGATTTGATTTTGGATGGGTTTGGGTTTCATGATGTTGTGATTGAAACACCGGTTCACTCTGTTCAGCTTGGTGATTTGTCTCGTGAAGAAATTGGACAGGTTTTTCTTGCTTATACTAAAAGAATTCAACAAATATTTAGCCACCATGACTCTATCAAATATATCCAGGTATATTAAGTTTCATTCAGGAAAAATATGACGTGGTTATTTTTATTTTTGTTATTTTAAATTTAATTGGAGGAAAATATAGGATCAATTGCAATTTTCGTTTTTAGTTTCGCCAAAATAGTCCTCAAACTTTTTTTAGCAAATTTAGTACTCATAAAACTGAAATGTCAGGAATTCGATCACAATATTTTTTTTTAATTGTACTTTTGGTCCTTTAAAATTGTGGTTTATTTTTCATTTTTGCATTTTTAGTTCCTAAAAATCATGAATTTTGAAAAAAAAATTGAGGAGTAGAATTGCAAAAGCCTCATGAATTTAGGGACTAAAAGTGCAATTAAAAAATATGGAGACCAAATTTACAACATTTAGGATAAAATGTTTGCGGCATGGTGATGACTGATGAGGCTACAAATGCACGACTACTTTGAAGCTCCAATGAGTAGCTTTGAGTCAACGTGCGTTTAATGGCTGACAAATGCATATCCAAACATTCTATAAATTTTTGTAAGACAAGTTGGGACTAGTTTCACCAAACTGAAAAACTTGGAGAGAAAAGTGCAATTTCGAAAGTAGTTATTTTTTAGAATCAGGGTGATGATTTTGCATTTTCAAAGGCTAGTGTGATAGTTTTGAAGTAAACCTTCACAGTAAGTCTAGTAATGGTTATATTGGTCCATGGAGATAGAAGTTATCACATAAGTTCTTAAACTAGTTTTTTTTTTTGTTATTGAAGTTAGCCTTGACCTTCTTTGGATTGATTTGACTCCCAAATGTATGTTTTTGGTTTGAGATGGAAATGTAAAAGAATTGGTTTCCGTTACATTTTAGTCTATTTGCAGTGTGGAGTAATGAGCTATACATTTTGGTCTATTTGCAGTGTGCAGTAATGAGCTATGCCTTCTAGATATTATAACTGTTATTTTACTTAGGGTAATATGAGCATCGGACCAATGAAGCTATCTTGCTTGCCTGCTTCACATCACATGACTGACTATTTATTTATGAACTTTGTTTCGTTTAAATAATAAATAACCATTTTCTTCAATACCATTAAAAATTGCAATTAGCATAATCTTGTTACCCTTCTTGCACCTGTTTCATGTAATTGTCATGTATTAACATGATTTTATTAATCTTTGAAGGTGTTTAAAAACTATGGTGCTTCAGCTGGTGCATCAATGAGTCATTCTCATAGTCAAATGATTGCCCTGCCTGTTATTCCGCCAAGTGTGTCTGCCCGAATTGGAAGTATGGAGGATTTTTTTGATCAGACAGGGAAATGTTGCATTTGTGAAATTCAACGTGGTGATCTTGTAATTGATTCGTCTACCTACTTCTTTTCATTGGTTCCTTTTGCTGCTACATTTCCTTTTGAGATATGGATTGTTCCCCAGTATCACTCTGCTCATTTCCATGAATTGGATGCTGAAAAGGTAACACTTCATTCTTTGCAAAGTCCTATTAAATTAATGCTTAAATGCAAAATATTTAGTTTGATTTCAATATAATGCATCTCATATGGCACATGGATTAAAGGCTTAGTTTTAGTTGTTTTATGAGACTTGAAGATGATTGTTACGGTTTATGCAGGCCATGCATTATATTATTGGCGTGATTACATTACATGTGACAACAGTGTTAGACTATTAGTTGTTTCTAGGGTCATCATGGTATTTTAGAATAATGAAATTATTCCAGAGGTCCTTTATTTTAATTTATAGTTTCACGTTGGTCCCTTATCTTTTTTTCTCAAGTTAGTTCCTTAAGAATTAAAAGTTAACAGTATTGAATTTTTTTACATTTTTCATCCATCCTTGTCCAAAAAAATTATACGTGTTTGTTGCGCTGCTCATGTGTTCGTTATACTAATTATGTGGTGGACTGTTGGTCTAAGTCATAATATGAGTCATCATTTTTTACTTAACTTTTTATTAAAAACCCAATTGACACGACTTGTCTCTTTTAGAAATACATTAAGGTTTTTCAAGAAACCCAAAACCCAACCGCACCTCACCCAAGCATTTCTCGGAAGTCGGAACACCACAATATAAGTGGGTGGTAAAATATATCTTTGGGTTAGACTTGTTCTTCTCTGCTTTCAGTGGTTCTGCTGCTAAGGCCAAAAGAAAGGGGCAGTGATTACAAAGAGTGAGTCTTTAGTGGGAAAACTCCAATTCAATGGATAGATTGATAGATAGATATATTAGATAATCATGGAGCTCAGAACTTGAAGGTGCTGCGATACCCTTTTCACTATTGGGTTTGGCTTTGGTATCTCAGATTCTGTCTTCTGGTTTCTTCACTTCCTCTTCCTTCTCCTCTTTCTCTTTCCCTTTTCTCACCGTCGCTTCAAATTGAATTGAGTTTTTCCCACAGTGAGAGCTTTCAAATTACACTTGATATGAGCCCCACGCCCTTCTTATTTTGTTTTGTCATTTAAACTATTATTATAATTATGAACATTTTGTACTAAATGTATGTAGTTTTGTTCTGTGGTGGAGGTTTTTTATTTGCACTGATTGTGTTTTGGATGGGGAAACAACTGTTTTGTTATCTTGTTGAAGGCACACGAAAAAGGCCTGATTAAAGCTACTGCTATTTTTTGTTGAATAGATTTCCCATCAAAAGATATGATCTGTTTTTCTAGAAATGTTATGGGTTTGTTGTAATTGGGCAGCGGTAGGTTTTTCTGGTTCATTGTTTATTTTGTGTGAAGGGAAGAAGGTGAACTACGACTCCATAGCAAAAATAAGTTAATTTTTTTGTTTAATAAAAAAAGACCAATGGTTGCTTTAATACTTAAAAAAAGGACTAACTTGGAGAAAAAAAAGATAAACAACCAATGTGAAACTGTACATTTAGATAGAGGATCTCCAAAGTAATTTTACCTTTAGAATATTAATGCATCATATATGAGATCATATAAGAAATGTTCTTAGAATTTATTCTATCTGTTAGGTATCACAGAATATAACTGAATAACAAATGTTTTTCACATCTGCTTTATGTGTGGTTGTTAGAATACCAATCTAAAGATTGCTAGGAAAATAGGAATAGTGACAGTACAAAGAATCGGAAAAAGAACGAAAAGGAAATTTGATTGATATGAAATGAATACAATTGGGAGAGAAGGCTCCCCGGCCTCACCCGGAATCCGGTGACGACTAAACTTTAGGTATGATCCAAGATGCTACAAAAGGGGGTGGAAGCCTTTATTTATAGGCTTCCAATACATAGGGGAATAGAAGGGAATGGGTTAACCAATTAATAACTACCCAACCAATTTTAACAACTCCCCTAACAAGTAACAACCAAAGAAACTTTAACAACTTCCCTAACTACCTAAAACTAACTCAAGTAGAACCACCCACTTACATTGGGTCTAACAGTGGTAAACCTGGATGGTGTTTGCCTCAGTGTTTTGAATCGCGTGCTATAGCGGCGTGGCGGAGCGGCCCTTAGCCGCGATGTCGACGGCGTGGCGGAGCGTTTCCGCGTTGCGGCCGTCGCGGGCGCGAAAGCGGCGAGATCTGCGTGAGTTTCGTGGGTTTGGGTCTAAATGTCTTCCCTAGGTTGAAGACAGACTTGGAATGACTAAAACGCCCTTTATATTTTAAAAAGCTAGGTTTTTTCATTAAGGGTAGTATTGGTATTTTGCGTTTAAGTTAAAAGATTAAAAAATTAGGATTTTTAAATATAATATAAATTAAAAGACTGTTTTCCTGTTACGCTTTCTTTCCTTGTGTCTTGAACAGTTGAACGTGACTCTTCTCCACTTCTCCACCTTTTCACCGTTGTTGCTCCATCTTCTTTCCCATGTTACGCACACAGTGTCCTTCCTCTCTTCTCTTCACTGCTAGCGACTTCTTTCCATATCTTCTCTCTACATGCGACCTCCCTTCCTCTCTTCTCTATTACACATGCTCTGTTAAACAACCTTCCTGTCTGCTCTAGTTTTGTTCCTCCATTTGTGTGAAGATTGCGTTGGTTTTATTCTAAGCTCTGTTTTGGTCAAGTTTCTTCCTTTCTATCTTAATTTTTGTATGCCTCTTAGTGTTTTTTTACCCTGTTTTATTTCAGTTTTTTCCCGTGTTTTATTTTTCTTATGTAATTCTCTCAATTTTGTTCTGTAACTCTATCTCACTTTGCTTCCTATTTCTGTTTTGTATTTTTTTTTTGATAATTTTCATGCATATAGTATTTATCTTAGATTTGTGTATGAAATTTCAAAATAGCGGTCATCCCGCTTTCCGCTATACCGCTATAGCGTTTTTTAAGCTCGCCGCTACGCTCCGCTATCCGGGATTTAAAACACTGGTTTGCCTATGTGTTTATCATCCTATAATTGTAAACTAATTATTACATATACCTGTTAGATGGGGCTGTTATTTCTATATCATGCAAAATAGCACAAATTAAGGATACATTTTTCTTAAAATTTTGGCTTACGACTTAACTCAACCACACAAAACCGACTTGTTAGGTGAGAACTGTCTAGCCTTATAAGCAATGTTCATGCCATATCTCTAGGCGGTGTGGGACTTAACACCCCCTCTGTTAGACCATTGAAGACCTATTCTAGAAGAAGCAAGCCTAGAATGACACAAGAGGATTAATTAAGATAATTAGTTATTGCTGTTATGTTAGTTAGCTCTGTTATGTTAGTTATTGCTGTTATGTTAGTTATTGCTGTTATGTTAGTTGGTAGGATATTGTTACCGTTGTAACAATATGAAGGTAGTTAGTTAGGTTTCCCTTCTAACCACCAATGCTCTAACTCTCTAGGAAGAATATAAAAGAGAGAGTCATGACTAAGGTGGGGGGAGGGTAATTTTTCCTAAGAAGTAGGAGGCTGGGTGAAGCCAGCAAGGTGCTTAGAGCATCAGTGTATTCTTTTGATTCTAATTCAATAAAATAACACTGCATAGGAGCTTGGGTACCGCCCCAAACCTTTACAGTGTCTGCATTGTTCAGTTGAGAGCTAACACCCTCTATTTTCTCAAAAATGTGTCCCTCTGTTTATCAGCCATATAATCGTGCCCCTCTCTACAGCAGGTTCTCATCTCCGTTTTCAACAGCAGCAAGAACTTCCTTTATTTTTACAAAATCCTTCATCTTTGTTTTCTCAACAGCTTCATTTCTTTTGTTCCCTCTATCATGGATCATCTTTGTCTCTGATACGAATTAGAGTGCTTTAATTCGTAAGGGTAGCGGAAGCAAACAACCAATATCGAATGTACTAGGTACAACCCATATTAGTCGAATTCTGTGAAGTGTTGTCGAATTGTGTTAAGTGCTTGTCGAATAGTGTGAAGCGTTTGTCGAATTGTGTGAAGTGTTTGTCGAATAGTTTTAATGGAATAACACGGGATATGCAATGTTAACCTACACCAATAGTTTAACAAAGAGATTAGCACTCAACACCAATTGAGCTAATCGGATTATTCTCAAGACGACGCTTGCAAATAACCATTCGAAAATGTAGACACAAATTCTATGTTCTTGAACTGGATTCTATATCTCAAAAATGATCAGCATACATGATATATATAGCCGAAACATTGGCTTATTTAAAGTGCAACATAAAAGCAATTAAACTAGTAATGATATGACATTATTCTATCAGCTATGTAACTCCTTTTCCAATGGCTTGAATTGTCTTTAATGCTCCTCCTTTGTAACTGATCAGAATAGGATTCAAATGGCTGATTTATTGGTGATTAAATGACTAAAACAAAAACAGCCAAGTAACAATTAAATGACTTAAAATAGCCAAGTAATTAAACTCAGCCCTTGATGATGGCTAGCAAAGGAACCCACGCCACTAACTCCTTGGTGATTGTCACGTGTGTTGATTGCAAGTTCTTCATGATCAATTTTCGTATCATCCCCTCCCCCTTTGAAAGGAATTGACCTCAATTCTTGAATACCATCATCATCCAAATATGGTGAGAGATCTCCAACATTGAAAGTAGCATGTACTCCATATTCTCCCGGCAACTCAATCTTGTATGCATTGTCATTGATCTTTGATATAACCTTGAAGGGACCATCAGCTCTAGGCATGAGTTTATTCTTTCTCTTGCTTGGGAATCTCTCCCTTCGCAAATGTACCCATACAAGATCACCTTCGTTGAACAACTTAGGCTTCTTATTTTTAGACCTTTGCTTGTAGGCTTCATTAACAGCCTTGATTCTTGCTTGCACTTGCTCATGTAGTTTCAACATTGATTTGAGTTTGGCCTCGGCATCTGGATGAACTAATTCTTCCTTCGGCATAGCAATCAGATCCAATGGTAAGTAAGGATTCACACCATAAACAACTTCAAAAGGAGAATGGTTAGTAGCATATGTAGGGGATCGATTGTAGGCAAACTCGGCATGAGCTAACTTCAAATCCCAATCCTTTTGAGTTTTGTTAACCAAGCCACGCAGCAAAGTACCAAGAGTTCTATTAGTCACCTCTGTTTGCCCATCGGTTTGAGGGTGATGGGAAGTACTAAACAACAACTTAGTACCCAATTTCCTCCATAATGTATTCCAAAAATAACTCAAAAACTTTGAATCACGATCGGAAACAATAGTTCTAGGAACTCCATGTAAGCGTACAATCTCACGAAAGTACAAATCAGCAACGTTACTAGCATCATCTGTTTTGTGACAAGCTACAAAGTGTGCCATCTTTGAAAACCTATCAACAACAACCATAATAGCATCCTTACCTCGCTGTGTGCGGGGCAAAGCCACAATAAAATCCATGCTCACGTCCATCCAAGGACCACTAGGTGTTGGTAATGGAATATATGCTCCTGGCTTGAAAGAACTCTTTGCCATATGACAAGTAACACACTTGCTAATGACTTTTTGCACATCTCCTAACATCTTTGGCCAATGAAAGTGTTCTTTTAAAATCTCTAGAGTTTTTGTAATGCCAAAGTGACCAGCCAAACTCCCACCATGAGCTTCACGAACTAGTAACTCACGAATTGAATGCTTTGGGATGCAAAGCCGATTCTCCTTGAACAAAAATCCACCCTGCATTATGTACTTTCCCAATGCTCCATTTTCGCAGTTAGAGTATATCTCACCAAATTCGATATCCTCTTTATAATAATCTTTTAAAGTCTCAAAACCAAGTAAACGAGTTTCGAGAATTGAAATCAAAGCATACCTCCTTGAAAGTGCATCAGCCACCACGTTACTTTTACCATCCTTGTATTTTGAAGAGAAATTAAAAGATTGAAGAAATTCGACCCATTTAGCATGCCTTGGACTCAACTTCTGTTGTCCGTTGATATACTTTAAAGACTCATGATCTGAATGCAACACAAAGTGGTTAGAACGCAAATAATGACTCCAATGATCAAGAGCTCTTACAATGGCATAGAATTCCTTGTCATAGGTGCAATAGTTCAATCGAGCTCCCCCAAGTTTCTCCGAGAAATAAGCTATAGGCCTTTTGTTTTGTATCAAAACAGCTCCAATGCCAACTCCACTAGCATCACATTCAACCTCAAATGGTTGAGTGAAGTCGGGCAAAGCTAAAACAGGAGCTTCACAAAGCTTTAACTTAATCAATTCAAAAGCCTTTTGTGCTTGCTCATTCCACACAAATGCACCCTTCTTCAAACATTCAGTAATAGGGCTTGTTATGGTGCTGAAATTCTGTATAAAACGTCGATAAAATGATGCAAGACCATGGAAAGATCTCACCTCCGAAACTGTTGTAGGACTTGGCCAAGTTTTGATAGCATCCACCTTTGTTTGATCAACCGATACTCCATCTTTAGACACAACATATCCAAGAAACACCACACTTTCGACCAAGAAATTACACTTCTCCTTCTTCCCATAGAGTTTTTGCGCTCTTAGGGTTTCAAAGATTTGTTTCAAATGAGTGAAATGCTCCTCACTAGACCTGCTATACACCAAGATATCGTCAAGGTAAACAACAACAAACTTACCCAAAAATGGCTTGAGTACTTCGTTCATGAGCCTCATGAAGGTGCTAGGTGCATTCGTGAGCCCAAATGGCATAACCAGCCATTCATATAGACCATGCTTGGTCTTGAATGCCGTCTTCCATTCATCACCTTCACGCATTCTGATTTGGTGATACCCACTCCTTAGATCGATTTTTGAGAATATAACCGACCCATGTAACTCATCAAGCATATCATCTAACCTTGGAATGGGAAAGCGATATTTGATGGTTATGTTGTTCACCGCCCTACTATCAATACACATTCTCCATGAACCATCCTTCTTAGGAACCAACAACGTTGGGACAGCACAAGGACTCATTGATTCACGCACATACCCCATACTGATCAATTCTTCAATTTGCCTTTGCAACTCTTTTGTCTCCTCCGGATTACACCTATAGGCAGCCTTGTTTGGTAATGGAGCTCCAGGCATTAGATCAATTTGATGCTCAATTCCTCGAACAGGTGGTAAACCAATTGGTAGTTCATTTGGAAACACATCTTCATACTCATTCAAGACAGCTTCTAATTGTTGTTTAAGAGGAGTTTCAATATCATCCCGTTTAGCATTCTTTGCAACCAACATGTAAACTAATTCACCATTATCAATAGCATTTTTCACTTCATTTTCAGTAGCAAACATAGTGAGGCTAGGACTTTTACCTCTTTTTGTAGTCATGGAACGGACTTCATTTGATGCCATAGGTTTCAGCACAATCCTCTTGCCTTTGTAGTTCAATTCATACTCATTTGATCTTCCTCTATGCGTCACATCTCTATCAGATTGCCAAGGACGTCCCAAAAGTATATGACTTGCATCCATGGGCACAACATCACACAAGATCTCATCAACATAAGACCCCATGGTTAACCCCACACGAACCTATTTTGTAACTTTTATACTACTCCCATTGTCCAACCAATGTAATGCATAAGGTTTAGGATGTTTTGTTGTGAGCAATCCTAACTTAGACACCATTTCAGTCGAAGCGGCATTGGTACAACTACCTCCATCCACAATGACACTACACCATTTATCCTTCACTTGACACTTAGTGTAGAAGATTTGATCCCTTTGATCCCCAGTCAAGGGTACAGTTTTAGTTTGTAAAGTTCTAAGCACCAAAGTATCATAGATGGGAGGTTCATATTCTTCTACCTCATCCTCGGCGTCTTCAACAATTTCAGGTCCATTCATGTCAACAGTGCCACCAGATTCTTCCTCTTCCTTAGCCAACTCATCACGCATGCTAACCGCCTCTCTGAGGGTCACAACTCGTTGATTAGGGCAAGCCCTAGCAAAGTGTCCGAAGCCTTGACACTTAAAACACCTAACCTTCGACAGACTAGTCTCTTTGGGTGCAACACTAGACTGTTTAGGAGTAGGCTCATCTGGTGTTGGTTGAGTCACATTTGGCTTAGTGCTTGCACTACTCGACGCACCTCCCTTGGACCAACCACTTGAACTCCCAGCATTATATCTGCTCTTATTTTGATTTTCAATCTTTAAGCACAAGGTGCACAAAGTGTCGAAATCAGTATAATTACATAGCTCAACAGCAAATGCTATGTTCTTATTCAGGCCACGAAGAAACCGACTCATTCTTTGCTCTTCATTTTCCTCCAACTCACCCATTAAACATAGGTTTTGGAATTCATCCATGTACTCGGCAACACTCATTTTGCCTTGTACTAAATCCGAAATCTTCTTATATAAGTTCAATCTGTGGTTCGATGGTACATACCTTTTGCGCAACTTTCTTTTCAAGGACTCCCAAGAACCGATTTTCTCCTTCCTATCTCATATTCTTTTAGCCTTCAAACCTTCATACCACAACGATGCACTTTTGCTAAGTTTCAGAATAGCATACTTACAACGCTTCTCATCGTCAAGATCCTTGAAGTCAAACATTCTATCGATCTTGCGCTCCCATTCCAAATAAACCTCCGGGTCTGCACTGCCATTGAATTCAGGTAGCTCGTTGAATTTGAACTCATCCACATTTGGACGTGGTTCACCCCTTCTAGGCCTCCATCGTTCATCTCCCAAATCGACGCCCCTTAAGGCTTCACGCAATCTGTCCATGAACTCATCGCTGTTGAAATCCACCATTGTCACGTAACAAGGATTCAAAGCCGAAGCTTTGATACCACAAATGATACGAATTAGAGTGCTTTAATTCGTAAGGGTAGCGGAAGCAAACAACCAATATCGAATGTACTAGGTACAACCCATATTAGTCGAATTCTGTGAAGTGTTGTCGAATTGTGTTAAGTGCTTGTCGAATAGTGTGAAGCGTTTGTCGAATTGTGTGAAGTGTTTGTCGAATAGTTTTAATGGAATAACACGGGATATGCAATGTTAACCTACACCAATAGTTTAACAAAGAGATTAGCACTCAACACCAATTGAGCTAATCGGATTATTCTCAAGACGACGCTTGCAAATAACCGTTCGAAAATGTAGACACAAATTCTATGTTCTTGAACTGAATTCTATATCTCAAAAATGATCAGCATACATGATATATATAGCCGAAACATTGGCTTATTTAAAGTGCAACATAAAAGCAATTAAACTAGTAATGATATGACATTATTCTATCAGCTATGTAACTCCTTTTCCAATGGCTTGAATTGTCTTTAATGTTCCTCCTTTGTAACTGATCAGAATGGGATTCAAATGGCTGATTTATTGGTGATTAAATGACTACAACAAAAACAGCCAAGTAACAATTAAATGACTTAAAATAGCCAAGTAATTAAACTCAGCCCTTGATGATGGCTAGCAAAGGAACCCACGCCACTAACTCCTTGGTGATTGTCATGTGTGTTGATTGCAAGTTCTTCATGATCAATTTTCGTATCAGTCTCGACCAGCACAATCAACACCTATGAACAACCCAACCTCTTGTGGATTGGTTGAACCCATTGGGGATAACAATGATGCAACTTGGGAATGGAACACTCTTAAAGACATCAACAATAGCAAGAGTGTTACATGAAAGTTCTCTAAGAAAAAAACTAACGACAACATAACCATGTTAGTCATAATCGAGATTATACATATAATCGGAAAGGGGATGTGGAATCGTAAATCGTGGAATCGTAAGTATAATCGTAAGATTATACAAAATTCATCAAACACATATATTGAAGGTGTATTATATATAAATACTTCAAAAACTTAATTAATATTAAGCTTGATAAGTCATAAGTTCATAAAACACAACTAATAAGTCACAACTTATAAGTCACAAAACTAATTAAGCTATTACAAAAAAAGCAAGACACTAACACCTAAACCCAACTCAAAAGTCACCAAAATTAAAATTGTACATTCAAAAAATCTTCATTTCCTCCACCTTCATCTTTTGTGAGAAGAATCGCGAACAAGGAATAATATTGTGTGAGAGAAGGACGCGAGGGAGAGACGTTAGCGAAGTCCAGAATGTGAGAGAGACGAACTGATAGAGAGAGAAGAACTGCTAGAGAGAGAGACGAACGTGACAGAGGCTCTCGAACCAGAAGTCTAGAAGCGTGAGAGAGACGAACCAGAAGTCCAGAACGTGAGGGAGAGACGTTAGCGTGAGCAGTGGCGGAGCTTGACAATAATTTTTGGGAGTACCAAAAAGTTAAATAATACATATAAAATATTTCACTAATATTTTTACAGTTATCTATGGAGTTGAACTGGTTTTTATCATTTACCACAATATAAATGTACTTGGTTCAAATCTTGGTTTTAGCACTTTTTTGGAAAAAAATACAAATAATATCGTAAAATACAAAAAAGACTACCGAAGTGCCTTCAGAGAAAGTCGAACCGCCGAACTCAAGCTCATTAGCCTAGGGTTTTACCACTATACTTAAGCGTCTGTATGCATCTTTAGCGAAATAGTTAGTATATAACATCTAACATTAATTTTATACTATGTATATGAATCGATTTGAGAAAAATCTCGGGGGTACCGTGGCATCCCTCGGCTCCTACTAAGATCCGCCCCTGAGCGTGAGAGAGAGAAGTTAGCGTGAGAGAAGGAAGGAGGTTTTGTTTTTGTAATAATAACTGAAAAGTTTTTTACTTACACAGTAAATTACTTTTTTACCTTGATAAAATAACTGAACCTTTAAATTTTTACTAACCCTAAAAATAAATGGGGCAAAAACCGGGTCTTCTTGACCCGTGATTTTCCTTGCGGGTTGCAGAAACCAGGCACTGAAAGCAGCCACTCCAGAAGCCAGAGACCACAGCAGAAGCCATGGATGGCCATAGAAACCACGCAGTACGGCTAGACAACCCGCAGATTTACGATTTTACGATTTTTCAGCCACAATTCCACCCGATTCCACCATTTTGCGATTATGCTAAGGATCATAATCGTTGGAGGGCTATGAAATCGTATAAACGTGCGATTATACGATTAAAATCGCGATTCTGACTACCTTGAACATAACTAGAGCAAAGAAGCACCAAATTGGATTAAGGGGTGAGGTTGGTGCTTGCAAAAAAATTCCCATGAAAATAAAGTTGAAGATTAAAGAAGCCTATGGTAGGAAAAAGGCTGAAAGTAATGCACATTAGGTGCAGGAAATTTACAATATTCGAGACGGAAAAGGACCTGCTTCTGCTGATACCCCTGCTGCCATGAGAGGTAAATCTGCGAAAGGGCCCTTGGATTTGTTTTATTTTAGCAGTCCACCACCAACATCAAATTCCAAGCAAACAAACATTTGCGATAAGAAAGCACTGTATAGGACTGTTCAAGCATCATTTGTCTTTATAAGTGTGGAATTCCTTTTGATGTGTTGAGCGATAACTCTTTCAAGCTTATGGAGGAAGTTGGCAACCATGAGATATGTGTCCCACTATTGAAAAATGAATTGGAGCTCACGAAAAAGATGTTGCAACCATATATTGTAGAGCGGGCTAAAAGTGGTTATTCTATCTTTGATGCATGGACAAACCACAAGAATAGGACATTGATCAATTCCATGGTTAATTTCCCACATCCGACAATGTTTGTCAAGAGCGTTGACGCTTCTAGGCACGTGAAGAGCTGAGCTCTTGGATGCTTTTGTGACAGATGTGGGAGAAGAAAAAGATGTGCAAGTATTCACGGACAACAGTGGCAATCATGTTTTGGCTGGTAATTGGTAGGTTCCTTTGATTGTATATTGTAGGTAGAAAATTAGAAGTGAGAAGGCAAAGACTCTTTTGGACACCGTGTGCAGCACACTCAGAAAACTTCCAAAAATCAAAAAGGCATGCCAAAGAGAGGCCACTATTGTAAGCCTTACTTATAATCATACCATTAAATACAAGAGTTTTAATTTATTGGAAACGTGGATTGGTATAGGGGTTGTGAAAGAAGCTAACATTCTTTTTAAAACTGTAAAATAGATAGATTCATTCCAAGAAAAAAACTAGTTTCTGCACCAAGAGTTGCAAGATTTGGTTTTTGTCAAGTATAGCCAAACACTTAAGGAACGATTTGACAATCAAGACTTAATTGATCTCATTGCCTTAAAGGACTTCTAATAAATGGTTGATGGGAGAATTGGTTGAAGATGAAGAAGTGGTTGGAGTCGAGAATGACTTGGTCTTTGAGGATGATACACTAACTTGGGGGAATGTTGCGAATGTGGTTGGGGTTAGTGAGGCGGTAACAATCACTAGGCGCCAACAAAGAATGAGGAACCAAGCTGCCCGTATAGACACACAAAACATAGAGGAAGAAGAGGAGAATGAAGAACAGATTGCACATGATAATGATGAAGAAGAGCTTGAATGTGATGATGAGGAAGAACTTAGTGATACCATTTAGGAATCACTTGTATTTAATTAAATGCTTAGATGTGTTATTTTGAGCCTTGGAGGCTAGAACTTATTTGCTATTTTACTTAATATTATGTTTGAGTATTAGTAGCAATGAACTTTGATGATTACTTATGAATTGTTTAATTTTGAGTATTTTTTATATTTTTTAGCCTATATGTGTTTGGTATTAGTTTGTTATACTGTTTCCCTAAACTTCGATGTAGCGGTCATACCGCTTACGCTATGCTATTTGTTATTAACGATAGCATAGAGCACAATGAACGTGTTGGAAGCTACAATGAAGGCAACCCAAAGTTGCCACAATTAAGGAGGGATTTCCAACAAATATGTTTGATATATTTAACATAAATAAAAAGTTACAACTAAAACCACTAATATTTATGGAAGAGTTCAAAGTTTAAGTTAACCATGAAATGCATCAAATGTCTAAAGCATAAACTATGCCCTTCTCAACATTGTGGAAGAGTTCAGCAGTCTAGAAGAAATATAGCGGAAGAACGGAAAAGGTTCAACAGGGGCAAGGTATGAATTTGAGAGATACAGTCTGTTAGATTGATAAGTAACCAGAGATGCGGTAAAAGTGAGCCGTGGAGAGAACACAAGCCGTGCTGCAGTTGGTGAACTCAGAATTTGGTAATAATCAGAAGATGCTGATACTCTTATAAGAGATGAACATTTAGGTTAGGGCCTACCAGACTCCTCAAAATAATAGTACTACTACTACTGACTGAACATCCTTGTTACAGATAGCTACAGGCTGTTGGTTTTGCAATGCTATGGATTTAGCATTGCACAGTTTCTTCTTGTATAGCTATATAGCATTCACCATTGCACACTATTATCAACTATAAATTCAAGTGGTCATTTCTATACTTTTGGTTTTATGCTCTAAACTCTAAACTCTAAATGTTGATCAGTATATGTTGACATTTATTTTGCAGGCAGTTGATCTTGGAGGTTTGTTGAAACAAATGCTTAGGAAGATGTCTTTGCAGTTGAACAATCCGCCGTTCAACTTTATGATTCACACTAGTCCACTGCATGCTAATGAGTCGGAGTTGGCATACACTCATTGGTTTATACAGATGGTACCTCAGTTAATTGGGACAGCTGGTTTTGAGCTTGGAACTGGATGTTATATAAATCCTGTTTTTCCTGAGGATGCTGCAAAGGTTTTAAGAGAAGTGATTGTTTCAGAGTAGGACAATAAAGGTAGAGAACATACTGATAAAATTTATATTTGCAGATTTGTTTCAGTTTACATGGAACGGTTATTGTTAATATTATAGAAATAAAGTGGATAACACATCTCATTAGCCATCTGAGCCATTTTGTTATAATTTTAGCATCTTAATTGAAAAATGGAGAGGATGGTTTTTACATGTAATATTAATATGTTCCTTCATCCCTTTTTCATAAATAATAATATATTTTCACATTGATGCTGGAAGTGATTGGAGTTGAGTCTTTTTATATACAAGAAGCTAGCGTTGGCATCATTGTGGGAATTGCGAGCTGTGTAGCCGCTGGAGCTTTCTCCTTCCTCTGTGGTGTGGAGGTTCCTCCCCATTTATTGAGACTCTCTCTTTTCTCTTTTTTTTCTTTTTCAGTTCACTCCTCTCTTGCTTTCTTCCCTTGTGCTTGGACCAACATCTACCATGGTTTACCCCCTCACCAACAACCACCATGACTTGCTTGTGCAAATCAAGCCAATGTCGCGACCCCTGACCTCAATTTGATTCTACCAACTTGCCTCTCCACCTGTCACCTAGCCTCCAGGCATGTGGGGACAGGTGTGTAATGCTCGGGTGTCTATTAATTTAACTGATCAGTCAAGTAATATTGGACCAATTTAATCATGCGATAATAGATCAAGTCTCATATTGGAGCTATCATTATTAATTTTAAATGATTAAAAGTTGATAATTGTGCTACATGGTCGTTTTACTATATATTTAGTTTATTCTTTATACTTATATTTCTTGTACAAAGATCATATGAAGATTGCAATATATGTAGTAAAATAATATTTATATTTATTAGTAACATACTCGTGCGTGAGGTGCTTGCGTTACATATGGATAGTACTCAATCTGAAATTTAAAATTTGAAAGTTTAATGTTATAAATACGGAGGAGGTTAATGAATGTAATTAAAATGGAGTTTGTAAAAAAGATGAATGGCCTATAATAGTATGTGGAGGGGACATTGATGATAAATTTTAGGCTAAATTATAGTTTTGGTCCCCCTATTTTTACAAATTCGGATATTTGGTCCATCTATTTTAAAATCTAGACATTTGGTCCTGTTTTAAAAAATTCAGAATTTTAGTCCAAAAGGGGTTTTTCAATATGCCTTTTTTAAAAAAACGCCTACATGGCACTCATTAAATGACATGGGCTTGCACACCGAGACACATAAGCACGCCACGTCATTTTTTAATTAATAAAATATTAAAATTAAAATTGAATTACAAAATTAAAATATTAAAAATTATAAAAAACAATTACAGAAACCCAAATACTAAATCCGACGTTTTCAGAATAATTATCTTAACAATTCTCTGTCAACAATTCCAGAAACAATTACCTTTAACCTTCTTTTAATTTCATTTCCAAAAAAAAATTATCTCTCAACAATTCTCTTCAAACCCAAAAACAATTGAAATCACCCTCACTCCACAGTCCACTCCTCTCAGTTCTGTTTCGTTCTTCTTCTTCTTATCATTTGCATCCTCAAAACAAACCCTAAATCCAGAAAAGCTAATATCAGATCCAGAAATTAAACAAATCTAGAAATTAAACGAATCCAGAAGAAGAGAAGCGATGAAACTATGCTGCTTTCTCTCTTCTTCGTGCATTAGGCTTCAACGAAAGACACCGAGAAAGAAGAGAGAAGCATTCCCAGCCAATCATGATGAAGATTTACAGAACAACTACGTCAGGAACAAAAACCCCGAAATCAAAAACCCCTTAAATCAGAAACCCTAATTTTGAGTAAATTTGGATTCGCAAGAAATTTGGGAACGGGTAAAAATGATAGAATAAATCAGAAATCCTACTTGCGAGATTGATCCAAAAATTCGTTCAACAATTTGAAGGGCTCACGCATCATAGAGTGTGCTTGCCCAGTAAGCTATGTTGTGTGAATTCGAAAGGATTTGAGAAACCCCATGAGAAGAAGAAAGAAGAAAGGATTAGTGGGAATGTGTAAGCTATGCCTGTGTTTCTGTTTTTATGAAGGATTTGAGAAGAATAAGAAATGATTTGAGAAGAAGAGAAACGATTTGAGAAAAGAAGAAGAAATGATGTTTTTTGATCAAAAGAAGAAGATCTGATAACGTGTTCTCATCATATCTAGATATTTGAGTTTTTTTAATTGTTTTTTTAAATTTTTAATAATTTAATTTTGTTATTCAATTTTAATTTTAATATTTTATAATTAAATAATGGCGTGGCGTGCTTATGTCTCATTAAATGACGTGGCAGCCACGTGTGCAAGCCCATGTCATTTAATGAGTGCCATGTAGACTTTTTTTTAAAAAGGCATCCACATCATCAACCAAAAATTGAAAAACCCCTTTTAGACTAAAATTCTGAATTTTTTAAAATTGGGTGACTAAATATATGGGGATTTTAAAATGGGGGACTAAATATCCGGATTTGTAAAAATAGGGAACCAAAACTATAATTTACCAAATTAAATCAGTCTTCAATTCATTAGAACATTTTCCCTTTCAAAATTCCGCAGAAGCCCCATCAATTTTACAGAACGCTCCTTCATTAAAATCCAATCCAACGGCTAGCTTTCAATCCGTTTCCACAGACATTGTCAACTATTAGATCCTCCACAAATTAAATCCCAAACTTTCTCTCTCTTCCATCGTCAAAAAATTCTATCTTCTCTCTACAAACCCTAACCCGCTTTTCTCCAACTGAACTGATTCAACTGAAAACAACTGTGTAGCTTTCACTTTCAAACACTCACTCACAACAATGAGAACAAAGACTCTCGCCAAGCGCAGAATTAGTACTGGTAATTCAACGCCTTCTTCTTCTGCAATTATTTCTCTCTCCAGTTCCAACCCTCAGGTACCTCTCTTTTCTCCTCAAACGATACGTCTTTTCTTTTCTTCTGTTTTAATTTTTAACCCTTAATAACAGGACGATAGCAACAATGTAATTGTTGAAACTGTTGAACGAAATCCACAACTTCGAAAAGATACCGTATGGAATCGTTGGGTGATATTCTCACAGGACCGAACAAAACGACCTTCCGATTACAAATCGGAACCGCCGTTTTACCCAACGCCGGATATAAAAACCTGTCCCTTTTGTATGGGCCATGAGAACAAGTGTGCACCAGAGATCTTTCGATTTCCCCCAGATGAACAGGAATGGACGCTTAGGGTTATCCAGAATCTCTATCCTGCTCTTTCTCGAAATCTCCCTGATCCGAATTGGACGATCGATGCACCGTCGGGTTTAATTTTGGATGGGTTTGGGTTTCATGATGTGGTGATTGAAACTCCGCTTCATTCGATTCAGCTTTTTGATTTGTCTCCTGAACAAATTGGACAAGTTTTTGTTGCTTATACCGACAGAATTCTACAACTCGCTAATCATCACTCTATCAAATATGTCCAGGTAAATTTTCTGATCACGATTCCTTGCCGTTACAATCACGTGCTGGATTTTGAATTTAGAGTGTAAATGTGTGTTGGAGTGAGAATGGATAGATTATTTTAGGTGTTGAAAAGACAAAAAAAATCCTACATTATAGTGCAAATGCAGGGAATTGCAGGGGCTTGAATGAAGCGAATCTCATTTAAAGTGGATATTTTTGTTTCAAATTAATTTATTTAGGGAAAAATAAAAGAAAAATGTAAGGTTTAGACTTGAGAGTAGTTATTTTTTAGTAGAAGATTAGGTAGTGTGAGAATGGTGATTTTGTTACTAGTTGGAGAAATTTAGTCTTTTGCACACGATGTGTGTGATATCTGTGTGATGATTTTGCATTTTAAATGCTACTGTGATGATTCTGAAGATCTATGTTGTCAATAGCACATTATGGTTGCAGAGAGGAGCAGTTTGATGTTTGATGTAGCGGTTATAGCACCTGCTATCGTTGCCAAAATCGCTGCCTTAATAATCGTGGCCACTAAATAAATCAAAGAAAAAATCTTTGTTTTATTAGCCATAGTTTTTAATTTGAATTTTGATGGTTGGTAACATTAAGCCTTAAATAAGCTTTATCGTTTTCTTGACTTTTTTTGGTGCTTAATTCAATGTTTTGCTTAGAATTTATGGATTTTTAGGGTTATTAATCATGAATATTTCTTGAATTTTGAGTAGAATTTAATTTTTCAGCATTTATATATTATTATTAACTAATAACTAATTAATAATAATTTAATATGTATTAAAAAAATTAAGATAGCAGACTCCCGCTTTGCCCTACATAGCTATAGCATTTTTGAGGTCGACTACTATGCGCCACTATCCGAGATTGATAACTACACTTAAGATATAAACAAGACATGATAAAAGATTGAAAAGGAATTGAGAGAAGCATTGAAGTGAGAATGTCATTCAACTAAGTTCTGCAGTACATCAGGGCCTTATATATAGCTGCAAAAGAATGTACCAAATGAAATGCTAAGCTTTATTAAGCACTAATAACAAATTCCCACCTAATGTGTAACTAAGTTACTAACTCAGTTATAAAAACGTGATTCAGCTTCTCACATCCACACAATCAGTATCTGTGTTGCTTATGCCAAGTGTGCAATCTGATTTGTTTAATATCCCATCGCAAGTCAGAACATGGCAAATATAAATTAATAAAGCAGTAAAATCATTTGTTTTGCTAAGAATGAAGATTAAAACTGAAGAGTAACAAAAGGGAAGTTGGCTTTTCATAGCATTTTTCGGCCAACTTGCTTGCTTGAGTCAATACAAGGACTTGAGCAATTTGCACACTTGATTTTGCTTTCCATACGAAACATGCCCCTTTCAGCAAAAGGTTTTCATCTCTGTTTCCAACAGAAGCAACAGCTTCCTCTGTTTTTGTTCCTTCTGTTTTTACAGAATCTTTCATCTCTGTTTTCTCAACACCTCAGTGTTCTCTCTGGTTGGAGGCTAGAACATATTTGCTATTTTGCTTTATATTATGTTTGAGTAATAGTAGCAATGAACTTTGATGATTGCTTGTGAATATGTGTTTAGTTTGAGTATTCTTATATTTTTAGCCTTTATGTGTTTATATTACTTCTCTAGGCTTCGACGTAGTGGTCTACCGCTAGTACCCTGTACACCACAATAGCGTTTTGGGGTCGGCCGCTACGCTACTCAATTTGCTATTAACTACAGAGATAAAATTATACAAAAATTACAAAGATTTTAATCATATTTTCAACAATATGATTACTTTTTTAAGCTAATCAGACTGCTTAAGTTGACTATTTATTTCTCTTTAATGCTTCAGGCTCTTACATTTTATTTCTTTTTTTTTCAAAAGGGCATGTAGAATTTTTTTTGGATAAATATGTAAAACACGTAGAGTTAAAGAGCTGGCTGTATTCGTACTGGGTTTTATTCTTTGACTATGAAAGTACTACCTTTGTCCCTTTACGTAGAAGTCGTTCGAAAAATTTGTTTGTCTATTTATATTAGACATTCTAAATTCTAAATTCTCACTTGCATTAATTATTATTTTACTAACATACTCTTTATTATTTCATCATCTCTTGTGAGGATTGGGGAAATAACTGAAAATAAGTTGGATGATGAGTCCCAATACAAATTCGTTAAGAGAATAATTAATTTGGTGAGTCCCAATAATGTTAAGGGTGATTTTGGAAAAATAGTACAAATTGTTAACAAATTTAATGCAGCTAACTAAATTAATCAAACTTTATTAATTCTTTTGAGTTAACAAAAAAGATCTTGCAGCGACAGATCACAGATTGTATGACGTTTCTTCTTGCATATGTTTCCTTGCTTTTCATTATCACCGGTTGGGTTTTTTTATCTAATGATGATGTATGCTTTGTATGCAAAATTATTATTATTATTATTGCTGTTTGAATTAATGATTTTCAATGAGATTCAGATAGTTTGTGGATATTGGAATTTTTTGGCGTTTAGATATATGAGATTCAGTGAGCTGTGACTCCTGGACGTTATAATTGTTATTTTACTTTGGGTAATTGAGACAAACTGAGCAATTCTGCAATGCTGCTTGCCTACTTCACATCACTAATTATTGATCTTATCTATTTTATGGTTTAAATTATCATTGTCTACAACACCATTAAAAATTGCAATTAATCTAGTTTTGCATTAATGCATTATTCTACATGAATATCTTACCCGTGAGGCACCGACACCAACTCCGACTCTGGCTCTAACTCCAACTCAGACATGGACGCCAGACACGATAGGGGTGAAACATAGACATTGAGACACAGCTGATGGCCAAAATATAGGACACTAGACACTACACATATAAATAATTGTGAAGCTAAACAATTGATAAACACACATACACAGATAATCAATGTGACAAAAACCTAAATTGAATTAAGGTTTATCTATTTGCCCTTTAAAAAGAAAGTTGATAGACTTTACAATTTTTATATGATAATGGCCTCAGTTTTTATTGAGAATTAAGGTTTATCTATTCACCATCATATAATTGTTCATGTTCTTCGTATTGTTCACCATCTATTCACCTCAGTTTTTACTGCACCTGCTCTTGTAATTATCATATTTAAACTTGATTTTATGAATCTTTGAAGGTGTTTAAAAACCACGGTGCTTCAGCTGGTGCATCAATGAGTCACTCTCATAGTCAAATTCTGGCCCTGCCAATTATTCCACCTAGTGTTTCTGCCCGTCTTGGAAGTATGAAGGATTCATTTTATCAGACAGGGAAATGTTGTATTTGTGAAATTCAACAGGAAGATCTTTTGATTGATTCGACCACCCACTTCTTCTCATTGGTTCCTTTTGCTGCTGCATTTCCTTTTGAGATATGGATTGTTCCCCGAAATCACTCTTCTCATTTTCATGAATTGGATGCTGAACAGGTAAACTTGGTTCTTTGAAAAGTTCTATTGATGCTTAAATGCAAAATTGTTAGTTTGATTCAATATAATACATTTCATATGTATGACATATTGATTAAATTCTTAATTTTAGTTGTTATATGAGACCTGAAGCTGGATTGTTTTGGTTTCTGCAGCACTTATATGTAAGATCTTTATAGGGGTGATTGATTATATGTGACAAACAAATAGAATAAGTAAATCTGAGATGGTGTTAGATTGTTAGTTGCTTGTGTTGCTATTATGGTATTTTAGAATATAATTGCATTAGCATTCTTCCTCTCACCATTTATGGTATTATGAAAGAATGTGGGTTACAGTTTCACTCTCACCATTTATCATCCAAAGTAAAAATTAGCGTTTTTTTTATCTGTTGTTAAACTTGTGGGTTACAGTTTCACTCCCACCGTACTGCTTGCCTACAGTAGCATTCTTCTTGCGCTGCTCCATCTTCTTTCCCCTGTTTTTTTGTGAAGAACTACTCTGTTACGCAGTGTTTTTCCTCTATTCCTGTCAGTGCTAGTGACCTCCCTTCCTCTCGTTCTCTCTGTTAGCGACCTCCCTTCCTCTCTTCTCTGTTACACTAAGGCACACTGCTCTGGTTTTACCTTCCTCCCTGTTCTGGTTTTGTTCCTCCATTCCTGTCTGTGAAGACTGCTCTGGTTTCGTTCTAAACTCTGTTTTAGTGAAGTTTCTTCCTGTCTTTCGTTATCTCAGTATGCCTCTTAGTATTTTTTGCCCCTGTTTTTATTTTTGTTCTGTAACTCTATCTCAGTGTGCTTCTTATTTTCGTTCCGTTTTATGGATTGTTATGGTCTAATGGTTGATCGTTATATCTTGACATTCATGTTGCAGGCAGTTGATCTTGGTGGTTTGTTGAAACAAATGCTTAGGAAGATTGCTTTGCAGTTGAATAATCCACCATTCAACTTTATGATTCACACTAGTCCACTACATGCTAATGAGTCGGAGTTGGCATACACTCATTGGTTTATACAGATAGTACCTCAACTAACTGGGACGACGGGGTTTGAGGTTGGAATTGGGTGTTACATAAATCCTGTTTTCCCTGAGGATGCCGCCAAGGTTCTAAGAAAAGTCAAAGTTCCAGAGTCAAACAAGTCTCAGGATTATAGGGATGCATTCACCACTACAAGGGTAATTGAATAATTGAATGGTAGAATATTATTGTTAATTTATGATTGTGTCAACATTATAATCTTTTTTTTCTTTTCCAGGTTTTTCCCACACGAGAGGAACTAGTGGAATGGGCTCGAGCTATTGGGAGAGAAAATGGGTTTATTGTTGTCATTGTGAAGTCGGACAATGGAGGTAAAGGAAGTAAGAAACGCAAAGGAAGGAAAATATTTTTGATCCTTGGTTGTGAAAAGAGTGGAAAGTATAGGAAATTCAAAAATGCATTATCTCACAAGGTGTCTGGAACTAAAAAATGCGAGTGTCCTTTCAGACTAAGGGGAAGACTTTTGAAAAATGGTGGTTGGAAGGTTAATGTTATGTGTGGAACTCACAATCATCAGGTAATCAAGACAGTGATGGGTCCCGCATATGCTGGTCGGCTTACTGACGAAGCAAAGTCTTTGATCGATGAAATGACAAAGAACATGGAAAAGCCTAGAGACATATTAATGGCATTGAAAGATCATGGTGCTGAGGTTAATGCTCGTACTATTAGGCAAATATATAATGCACGTCAGGCATTTCGGTCTGCACAAAAATGCATCAAAATGGAACCAGAAATGTAACATTCAACATACTGAATATTTGTGAAATGCTTGATTTGATTATATACACATTAGGGGATTAAGTGCGTTGTGAGATTTACCAGACTGTTAATGTGATTTCTAGTTTCTATGTACTTGTAAATGCATGAATTTTATTAGGTATATGATTAGTTATTGATGTCCAAGATGCATGAATAAACTATACATATGACAATGTTTTCATATGATAATCCCCTTTAGGACCGTCTCCCGGACAAAATGTCTACCAATTAACCATTAGATCTAATGGATTCGGTGATGACCTCTTTAGCAAGAACTTTCTCTAGGATAAAATGACAATCAATTTTAATGTGTTTAGTTTTCCCATGAAAAGCTGAGTTAGAAGCTATATGTAGGGTTATCTGGTTATCACAACACAGTTTCATTGGTTGAGTGTCTCCAAACTTTTTGTGAAGTTGTTTAATCCAAATGAGCTCACACGTGGCTATAGCCATAGCCTTTGCACTAGACATTTCGACCATATTTTGCTTCTTACTCTTCCATGATATAATATTTCCTCCAATAGGCACAATACCCTAAATTGGAACGTCTATCAACGGGTGAACTTGCATCACGAAATTCGACTGAGTGCTTCTTTTGTCTTCATAAAGTAGTCCTTCTCCCTAGTTCAATTCTAGTTTTGACATCCCAATGATACTTATGAGTAGATTGTAGGAATTGACTTACCACTCCAACTACAAAAAAATATCTAGCCTTGTAATAGAGAGTTAAATGAGTTTAACAACCAACCTTTGATATCTTTCAGGATCAGGGACAAGGCTCCACCTGAATGGGTAGTAGTGTTTGATTTGGATCCATGGGACTGTCAATTGGTCTACAATCTAGCATGCTAGTTTTTTTGAGTATGCCTAATGTATAGTTTCTCTGTGAAATGACAATCTCATTCATTAACTAAGCAAATTTAATTCCAAGGAAACATTTCAGCTTTCCTAGGTCCTTGGTCTGAAAATGACTAAATAAACGTTCCTTCAATTGAGAAATTTTTCCTTGATTCTTTCCCACGATAATTATATCATCTACATAAACCACCAATTACACATCTATCGGAGAGGTATGGCAATAAAAGACAGAATGGTCTGCTTCACTACGTTTCAATTCAAAAGCCTAAACAACTGAGCTGAATTTCCCAAACCAAGCTCGTGGGGATTGTTTAAGCCCATAGAGAGTGCCACGGTCAGTGACGGATCCATAATTTTTTATTAGTGGGGGAAAAATATAGTCTATGATATCTTCTCAAAATACATAATTTTATTACAGAAAAATCCCAAATTTCTAACCAAAATTCCTAAAATACCTAAAAATCCGAAATTTCTAACCTAAATTTCATTATATATATATATATATATATATATATATATATATATATATATATATTAACCAAAATAAATTTTCAAGTGGGGGCAATTACCCCTAATTAAATCAAAACATGGATCTGTCCTTGGTTGCAATGTGCAAACCAAGCCATACTCTTCGTGAGCAATATAGCCAGGTGGTTCACTATAAAAAAAAATAGTCAAATAGTAGGGATATTAAAAGCAATAAGTGAGAGTTTTCAACCCATGCAAATTAATTTGCAGGGTTATTTAAAGCCCCTAAAGTTATAGGTGCTGCAAACTATTTGCGGGGTTTTTTACAAAACGTTGGTATGTAATGTATTTGTGGTGGTTTTATTGTGCTTGTTTTTAACCCTCTTGAGTAGTGGGAATTTTTTAACGGGGGTTAAAAACCTCCCGAGATATAGAATAATTTTGCAGCAGCTTTTGTGCAGAGGTTTGTAACCGCCATAGTTGGTAAAAAAATTAGTGGGGGTTTTAACCTCCTCTAAATCCCTTTGTGAATTGAGAAAGTTTTTTTTTTACATTATCTTATTATCACATATTTACTACTAGCACTTATGCATCGTATATATTATGAATCATTTATTAAACTTAATCTAAAGCTGAAAATTTGACTACAAATATAACATTGACATTGTAAATGTATTTCAAACATTTATAGTTATACCGTCAAAAGAAACACTTGTACTTAAAATATCTAATGTCATACAACTCAAAATTAATACACACAAGTATTTCAGATGCATTTAATACTCTTATTGTGTGTTTAAATAGATTCTAAAATATATGTATCTGTCATCATCAAAACGGGCTGGGAGGTGTTGAAACTAGAATGGATCCAAAAGCAATTACGCACGGGGACGGACCTACATATAGGTCAGGATGTGCAGTTGGACACTCTAAAATTTAAAAATTTGCACCAATACCTCTATGAAAAATATATTTTGACACTCCTAGTTTTATTTTTTGCACATTCTGCTACTATTTTTCTCTTTCCATTCCTAACTACTCTTTCCTATTGCAGCTCCAAGAGCAGTTGGTAGTGTAACTATGATGTAGTTTTGGTTATCCAAAAATAATATATGTATTTGACAATTTTGGTTCCCATTTTTCTTAATTTCGCAATTTTCCCCTCAAAATCATATATTATTTGCACTTTTGGTCCTAAAAAATTTGAATTTTGGAAAAATAAGGGAATAAAATTGCACAATCCATGATTTTTAGCAACCAAAAGTGCAATGAAAAATCACAAAGACCAAAATTACCAAATTAGAAGAGCAAAATATGTTTAATTGGTATACACCATCGCCGTAAAAACTTTTTAAGGTAGGTGAGATAAAGTCAAACATTTTTTATGATGTGTTGTTTCGTGATTGACTGAGGTTGTAAAAAAATTTCAACACGACGATATATATTAATTGTAAAATTAAATCGTTTGACCACCCTGGATCAGGGTCCTAGATACGCCATACGCCACTGATTACGCACAATGGCTTTGAAAATAACAACTAATGTAAAAGAACAATTTTACCCTAATATATTTACTTGAGTGTACATGGTATTCTAAGAACACCATCAAGAAGGATCAATGCATTTATGCTAAAGCATATGTTGCATGAGTTATATCGTGTTCGTCATCTGGCCTACAAAGACATCAAGTTTTTACTATGCTCCATGAAGCCCGAAGCATCTGGTCAAAGAAGTATCATCTGATCTAGTTGAAGCAAAAATATTTGAACCAAACTAAAAACATCCGAAACAAAAGCAATAAAATAGAAAATAAGAATGGCAAGCGAACATGTGGAGAAAGTGTCTTTTGTGATGGTTGTAGTGGAGAAAGTGTCTTTTGTGTTTCTAATATTTTCTATTTTAGTTTGGTTCACAAGCATATGTTGTAATGGAGAAAACTATTTTATTAACACATCTGATCTTGTGTGATGGTTGTAGTGGAGAAAGTGTCTTGTGTGATTTAGGTTTCTCTTTTGTGTTTCTAATGCACGCCTTTTTTTATTGTTATTTTACTTGTTTGATCAGGATTTTGTCCATTATTGTAACACCCTAAATTTTATTCATCAATAAAATCTAGTTTGTCATTCATTTCAAAATCAGAGGTACTCAATTACGAGTGGATTAAACAAAACGGAATAAAAATTCCCAAATTTTACTCATCAAATGTTGTGATAATACATAACCCAAACTCCTTAAACTACTCAATAGCTAAGGATAACCATAACGGTCAATAATCCACATAATCCAAACTCGTAAGTTAGTACAACCTATAGTGGTGCATCAAATGGTTGACACAACACAACCTCAAGTATACAAATATCCAAAATACATAAATTGAAATATCCAAAAACTCAAGATTCCATTCCCTTGTACACCACAAAGGATCATAAGAAGAGACAAATGCTCCAAAGCTTGTCTTCGGACAATTCAACTTTTCCTGCTTATCTGAAAAACCACAAATTATAAAGGATGAGATTTACAAATTTCAGTAAATTGCTCAAACAATACCTTACCATATCTCATACGGAATCTTTTAATTGTTTACCAATATGACATACCCAAAAGGAAATAATGTAAAATCCACCGGGAACCACTTCCCAACAACATAGAAGGGTGCCCGAATGGGTCATTAACTTCGGCTCATAACTTCCCAATCTAAGTACGTCCTAATAATTCCTTAATTATTTTTTATCATAATATAGTATACAATAGTTCTCTCCAGTTAGTCAACTTCATACAATTCATGTATCATCAACATAATAAACAAAATCTCAAGAGTGCTTTTATCCCTCAACGCCAGGGACAGGATAATATAATTGTGGCTCAGGAAATCTTCCATTCTACAAGGACAAAGAAGGGGCTAAAGGATGGATGACTATCAAAATTGATTTGGAGAAAGCTTATGATAGACTCCACTGGGACTTTATTATTGATACTTTGAGAGTCATTGGCTTTATTATTGATACTTTATTATCAAGATTTATGTTAGGTGCCACCCCATTTCCCATCTTGCTTTTGCCGATGACCTTTTCCTCTTTGTTGAAGCTTTTGTGGAACAGAAAGAGGTCATTCAACGTGTCCTTCAGGCTTTCTATGCTTCTTCTGGTCAAAAGGTTAGTCTTAAGAAGACTAGAATCTTTTTCTCCAATAATGTGGCCTTTCCACTTAAACTGGACATAAGAGATAAGTTAGGTTTTCAATTCACCAACAATCTGAGGAAATACTTGGGCATTCCTTTATTTCACAAGTGAGTTAACAAGCACATTTTTCAGTTTGTTATAGACAAAGTTAACCAGCGTCTCAGTTCCTGGAAAGCTAGAACATTGTCTCTAGCTGGGCGTGTAAATCTAACTAAGTTTGTCCTTCAAGCTCTTCTCTCCTATGTCATGCAGTCCCGTGTGATCCTTAAGGGGGTTTGTGATGATATTGATAAGATATGTAGAGGTTTTATTGGGAGTGAGGAAAGTGGTCAGAGGAGATTCCATCCTATAATATGGGAAAGAATATGTAAACCTAAGATGGGAAAGAACGAAAGGTTGTGGTGGAGTCTGACTCAAAGGAGGCGATTCACATGTTGGTTGCTTATTTTTATTCCAATCACTCTCTCTCTCTCTCTCTCTCTCTCTCTCTCTCACACACACACACACACACACACACAAACACATTATTGAGGGAATAACTGGTACAGTTAATGCTCAAAGCACTATTAGGTGGTCCAATGTACCTAGCGAGCTTAATAAGGTGGCTTATGTTTTAGCCAAGCATAGTTAATCTATTAGTAGTAGTTTTGAATTTTACAACTCTGCCCCTCATTTTATCCACTCGCTTGTCCTTGAGGATAAAATGGGAAGGGTGGTTGTGTAATTGTCTTGTTTCCTTGGGGTGTAACCCAGTTTTTCTCACAAAAAAAAAAAACAAATCTCAAGAAATAGTGCGAGAAGATCATACTTATCATGCTTCAAACATAAAGGAATGGAATAGGTTAGGAAGACCATGGAATAGAGTGAAAAGCACCAAAGTAACAGAATTTACCAGTAGGACTCACTGGCATTGTCAGGCCAACACGGACAATTTCTAGTCAACACGGGCCATAGTTTTTTAAAAATTTTCCAGAATAAGATCGAAGCCAACATGGGCAGTGTCAGGCCAACACGACCTGTGTTGGTCTGTTAGAACCAAATTTGTGCGGTTTTGGTGTCTTTCATTTATTCCATTGTGCATCCAATCTTTCCCAATCCATGTACCATCATATAAAACATAGAAATTAGTCCAAAACAACACGTACATGTTGAAACATCCAAGAATAATAAATTATGCAATTCAAAGCATTTGACAATACACTTAAGCATAGCATTTGGTCATCAAATTAAGTATGACATGTACATCAGTTCAACAATTCCAACTCTTTTCAGCATGAATGACTCAAATCACACATACAACATGTCACACATTTATAAATGAGTTAGCAAAGGGAGTAAGGACAATTGTGTGCTCCAAACCCTAAGTTGAGTAAAAAGAAGGGGAGTGAGGAACTCACCTTTTGATGCTCCTCATTAGAATACAACTTCTTTAACAGTACCAAGATGTTCCCCTAAGCTGATATGCATTTCCAACAACTTCAAGTCACCAATGCTAGCCCCAATTTACCACCTTGAATGTTCCAAACTCACATGCAATCTCCCAAACTTCAGTTCTTGGCTTTAAACCCACATGCAAGTCGAAGTATGTGTGATGAAGAGCGGTTTCCATGTTTTTTTTACAACATCAGTGAGCAATTTTGCAGCAGGCATATCTAATTCAGTACTTAACCAATATCACCAAACCAGTGTTTTTATTAAGGAAATTTTGTCTAGTTTCTGTGGGTTCAGGTTTAAAATTTATACAACAAGTATTCATTGAGTTATGGACAAAACAATGTGTCTGGGTCAATTCTGCCACCAATTCAAAATTGTAACTTGTTGGTAAAATTTCTCCCTCAATAATTAATGAAATCAGGTTATTCTTGTGTGATTATGAAGAGTTTTGTGTCTAGTTTCTATATAAAGAAAAATGGATTTCAAATAAAGTCTGTGTAGAAAGTACCAGAGGTTGTGCAAAACAGGTTTGTAGCAGAATTTTCTGTGAGCTTGTATCTTCAATGCCAACCACCAATGACCACGAAATTGAGCCTCCCAAGTGAAGCCATTAAATTAAATCAAACAATTATACAACCATCACATTCCCACGACAATTAAAGGAACACATAGTTTAATGAAATATCTTTCTAATCACACGATCTTGTAAAGACATAATAGTTAATCTAACATTTTCTTTATTTTTATTGTAACACCCCGATAATTTCTAACTTGTAGAAATTACCGAAATGCACTACTGGCATAAATCAGAGTACCTCCTGTTTCAAATACTGAACACATACTAATACCTCGATGCTAAAAACCATCAAGTGCACTTACATAACTTAACATGAAAATACATAAAGCGTTCTTACACCACTCAAACTAGTGTTCAGTACCAAAATAGAAAGTATGCGGAAGCGATTTACAACTTTAACAACGTAAGTCGTACAATCGTATATTCTAAGATACATTAGCCTGCAGCCCTGAAAAACAACAACATATGAAGGGTGAGACAACTTGTCTCCGTGAGTTCTATCGAGACCCCTTACTAACTCTCTCGGTTCAATTATGCTTGATTCATGACTCGTAGCCCTAATAAGCGACTACGTGAATACCTGAGACGTGTAACTCGTAGTCCTCCTAAGCAACATACGAGAGATGTAGATATCTTAAGATGCAGGCTAAGTTTTGATGATGAAGTGGTTAAGAGGTTTTGATGATGAAAAAGACAAAAGCTTAAGTTGATAATAGGAAAAAGACAAAGCCAAAGTTGATAGCCAAAGTTGATGAGAGTGACCAAAGGCAAAAGGTGATGAAAGTGACAAAGTATCAAAGTCACAATCCAAGACAATCAAGCTCAAGAATTGAAGTTTCAAGATATAAGGGTAGTCCTTATAAATAAGGGTAGTCCTTAGGGTTTGGGTGTGTCTTAGGAAAAAGTGTAAGCTCGAAGGTCAGCTCATCTCTCAAAGTCCCATGATTTTCAAAATGCATGCATGCACACGTAAACTTAAAAACCATTTTGAAAAAGAAAGAAATCGATTCACTACTTTTAACTAAACCTCAAAATAGATTTCTAACTCACTATGAAAGAAAGTAATCGATTCATTGGAGTATGAATATACTCAATTCATTGGAGTATGAATATGCTCAATTCATTGGAGTATGAATATACTCAATTCATTGGAGTATGAATATGCTCAATTCATTGAAACAATCGATTCATTGGAGTATGAATATACTCAATTCATTAGAGTATGAATATACTCAATTCATTGGAGCCTCTATTTTGAAGCAAATAATCGATTACATGCTTAGCTATTTCAAGCACATAATCGATTTGCACATTACTTGTTTTAAAGCACATAATCGATTCCTTGCTTCCTTATTTAAATGAAAATCGATTTCAAACCTTTTCCTTTAAACTACATAATCGATTCCTAGCCCTCCTGAATCATAAGAATTGATTGTTATACTCTTTCTCAAGTAAAGCAAAATCGATTCTCACTTAAAAGAAGTCATACATAAGAATCGATTCCCAGATCCAATACATTTTAGCATATAATCGATTCCTGCATTATTTTAACGTAAACTTCTTTTTCCCATAGCCTATAAATAGGCACTTCATAGTCTTCATTTTGTACAACCCAAGTTTACGATCTATCACATCTTTGAAAAACTCTTTACACTTTTATTTCTGCTCTTCACGCACCGCTGGTCCGTCAGAGCTGATCTTTCGCTAAGAGTTAGTTGGGGTTGCATTCTTCAAGTTGTATTATCTGCCTACACTAGAGGTATTTCTGTCTTTACGTTTGTTACTGTTTAATTGTTGTGATTTGTACTAGGGAGTGGGGTATCTCTCTAAGGTAGCTGTTTGTACTAGGAAGTGGGGTATCTTTCTGAGGCAGCTTGTTGTAACAGGGGTGAGGTATCTCTTGTTATTGTTGTAATAGATTTGAGGGCTCTTTATAGGTGGGGTATCCTAGTAGAAGAGTGCCTGAGTCTGTAAAGGTTTTCCAAGGCACCTGTAAGCCTTATTGTTTGGTTAGTGGAAAATCTCACAAGGGTGTGAGGACTGGACGTAGGTCACTAGGAGGTGACCGAACCAGGGTAAATTTCTGCGTGCTTTCCTGCTTTCCTGCTTTACTGTTTTACCGCTTTATTGCTTTATTTTCTAATTCCTTCGCTTCTATTTAACCTGCGCGATAATTAATCTAAGTCATTGAAAAAGGGGAAAAGTTTTCAAAAGATCTGAAAAGTTTTTAAATCTCAATTCACCCCCCCTCTTGAGACTGAAGCCACTTGGCAACAAGTGGTATCAGAGCTAGACTCTTGTATAAAGGGCCTAGCAGCTTCAAGAGAAATGGCTTCAGGTTGGTCTACGCAAGAGGGTGCTTCTCTTACCCGTCCTCCGGGATTCAACGGGAAAGATTACGCATATTGGAAAGAAAGAATGAGAATCTTTATTGAAGGGGTAGACTTAGATGGTTGGGATGCTGTGGAAAAAGGACCCTATGTCCCCACGCACATAGTAGATGGTATTCTCACAATAAAAAGTAGAAATGAATGGTCTGATGATGAGAAAAGAAAAGTGCAACATAATTTACGTGCTAAAAATATTATTACTTCTGCTTTGAGTGCTGATGAATTTTTTCGAGTTTCAAACAGTAAATCTGCCCAAGAAATGTGGGATAATCTCCAAGTTACTCATGAGGGTACAAGTGAAGTGAAAAGGGCAAGAACAAATACTCTTACCAGAGAGTACGAATTGTTTAGAATGAATACAGGTGAAACAATACCAGAAATGCAGAAAAGGTTTACTCACATAGTGAATCAGTTAAGCTTGTTGGGAAAGTCATTCCCTACAGAGGATCTAATCAACAAGGTTCTGAGATGTCTGAATAGAGAATGGCAACCCAAAGTTACTGCTATAGCTGAATCAAGAAATTTGGCTACTATGACTCTTGCTACTCTGTTTGGCAAACTCCAAGAGCATGAACTAGAACTCACTCGTCTGGCTGAGCATGAAGATACAGATAAGAAAAAGAAAAGCTTAGCTCTAAAAGCATCTAGTTCTAGTCGGCTTGGTGATAGCGACGACTCAGATAATGAGGTTGATGAAAGTGAAGAGAATATGGCTCTTATGGTTCGGAAGTTCAAAAGGTTCATGAAAAGCAACAATTATCCAAGGAAGAACTTCAACTCAAAAAGGTTCTCTAGCAAAGAAAGCTCATCTGGTCCTCCCACTTGTTATGAATGCGGGAAACCCGGGCACATGAAAATGGAATGCCCTAGTCTACAGAAAAAGGGATCCAAATTCGAAAAGAAGACATTCAAAGAAAACGAAAGAAGGAAAGCCTACGTAGCATGGGAAGACACACAAGCAGTTCAGATAGCTCAGAAAGCGAAGAAGCTCATGTTGCTCTTATAGCCAACCACCAAAGTGAAGGTGAATCCGAAAATGAGGTAAGCTCTAACTCTGATTCTTTACAAGATGCATATGTTGAACTGCATGAAGCATTTGTTGAATTGCATGATAATTCACTTAAACTAGCTAGGCATTAAGTAAATCAAAGAAAACCATTGCTAACCTTCAAAATGAAGTTAATGCTTTAACTAAGGAAAAATTAGAGCTTAGAAAAGAAAATGATGATCTTGTCTATTTCAAGGAAAATTATGTATGTGATAAGTGTATAGAACATGAAAAGAAAATCAATGAGCTTGAATGTACAATAGGCAAAATGTCCAAATTACAACATGTACATCCTAGGATTCCGAGAAATAATTTTGTGAAAAGCAATATGCATCATAGACCTAAGTTTTCCACTAGACCTTATATTAGATGTTATTATTGTGGTAAACCTGGACATACAGCTTCTGCTTGCAGGGCAAGAGGTAAACAAAATATGAAAAAGGTGTGGGTTCCCAAAGGAACCATACCGAACACTAACCCACAAGGACCCAAAGAGATTTGGGTACCGAGAACCTTGTTTTAGATCTTTGCAGGTATGCTTCAAGGTATGGGGGCAGATTGATACCTTGACAGCAAAGACTCAAAGCGCATGACCGGAGACGCAATAAAGTTCTTAACACTCACCCCCGGAAAAAGCCGTCATGTGACTTGTGATAAATAGAGGAAGAATCACCGGTAAAGGTCAGATTGGTTAAAATTTTATTCACCTCTATTTTGAAAATGTGCTTAAAAATAGTTTATTAAGTCAAATATGTGACTACTGAAATAGAGCAATTCCCTGAACCTCATTTCATGCATCTTTAAAGAACAATATTTATAAGGCATGAAACAACAAAGTATTTTGGTCATCCCTCTAGGACTAAGCATATAAAAATTATATATCACCTTCTTAGAGGTTATGGTTAGAAAGACGATAGTGTGATTGAGTCAGTTGAATCGTCAAAATCAGCTAGTTGATATTTTTCACAAATCCATTGCAAAAGAAAATCTGGTTCTTCATTTAAATGAGTTTTCAATTAAATGTTTTTTTTCAAAGTGATAATCCATCTTACAATCAATTGCTAGCTCTGGTATTAATTTTCAGAATTCTACTCACAATCGTTGTTTACCTAAAATAATTTTTTCCAAAACTCTACTTCCCACCTTCTAGCTGCCGTCACCAACTCTCAAAAACTAAGCAGCATGAAACGTGCGAAGGCTAAACAACTGCTTCACAGATTTTTGAGACTCATAATTAGCCTTTACCTGTGTTTGATAAAATATTCTCTTCATGGTCTCAAATATGTTTTTCTTCAAGTTTTGATGATCACTTACAAATCAGCAATGGCTCTTTTACCTTGTCAAATAGCTGTGACATTCGATTCGCAAACTTTATCATATATCGACCCTTTTGATCATGACAAAAAGGGGGAGAGAAATATAGGGTTGCATAATGCATATAGAATGAGCATATAGATCTGTCATAGCATTGTCACTATGCATATAGTCAATAAAACAATGATAGGGGGAGCATCATATATATGCATTATCTGTTTGAACTAACCTCCCACCTTGAGATGAGTAAATGTTTTGTCATCATCAAAAATGGGGAGAATGTAGATATCTTGAGATGCAGGCTAAGTTTTGATGATGAAGTGGTTAAGAGGTTTTGATGATGAAAAAGACAAAAGCTAAAGTTGATAATAGGAAAAAGAAAAAGCCAAAGTTGATAGCCAAAGTTGATGAGAGTGACCAAAGGCAAAAGGTGATGAAAGTGACAAAGTATCAAAGTCACAATCCAAGACAATCAAGCTCAAGAATTGAAGTTTCAAGATATAAGGGTAGTCCTTATAAATAAGGGTAGTCCTTAGGGTTTGGGTGTGTCTTAGGAAAAAGTGTACGCTCTTACGAAGGTCAGCTCATCTCTCAAAGTCCCATGATTTTCAAAATGCATGCATGCACACGTAAACTTAAAAACCATTTTGAAAAAGAAAGAAATCGATTCACTACTTTTAACTAAACCTCAAAATCGATTTCTAACTCACTATGAAAGAAAGCAATCGATTCATTGGAGTATGAATATACTCAATTCATTGGAGTATGAATATACTCAATTCATTGAAACAATCGATTCATTGGAGTATGAATATACTCAATTCATTGGAGTATTATGATTATGATTTGATGTGCATATTTATATGCTATCTAGAAATTAACAAATGGTATATCTTCACGAATAAAGTTCTAAACCTATTTTGGTCCATCATTGTAATTAAATTATGTTCAAGGAGATAACTGATGGCTTAGTCTAAGGCTAACGGCTATCTTGTTAACATAACATCTATATTATGCGAGGTCTATTTCTTATGGATTAGGGGTGACCCTGATACCTTTTGATTTTTGAATACATGCATATTGCTCAATTCATTGAAACAATCGATTCATTGGAGTATGAATATACTCAATTCATTGGAGCCTCTATTTTGAAGCAAATAATCGATTACATGCTTAGCTATTTCAAGCACATAATCGATTTGCACATTACTTGTTTTAAAGCACATAATCGATTCCTTGCTTCCTTATTTAAATGAAAATCGATTTCAAACCGTTTCCTTTAAACTACATAATCGATTCCTAGCCCTCCTGAATCATAAGAATCGATTGTTACTCTTTCTCAAGTAAAGCAAAATCGATTCTCACTTAAAAGAAGTCATACATAAGAATCGATTCCCAGATCCAATACATTTTAGCATATAATCGATTCCTACATTATTTTAACGTAAACTTCTTTTTCTCATAGCCTATAAATAGGCACTTCATAGTCTTCATTTTGTACAACCCAAGTTTACGATCTATCACATCTTTGAAAAACTCTTTACACTTTTATTTCTGCTCTTCACACACCGCTGGTCCGTCAGAGCTGATCTTTCGCTAAGAGTTAGTTGGGGTTGCATTCTTCAAGGGGAAAAGTTTTCAAAAATCTGAAAAGTTTTTAAATCTCAATTCACCCCCCTCTTGAGACTGAAGCCACTTGGCAACAAGAGACACACATAACAATGACGTTGTCCTCATAACCCTCAAGCCGGTTACGAGAAGCAACACTAAACATGATTTTTAGCGTGTCACCGGTCATTTGGCAAAATAAACTCCCGGTGAACCCATTCCACTAATCCCTAGTGGACCCCTCATGGGGCCTAGGTTCATAGGGCTCATGACTTCCCCTCCCCTAGCACACTAAACTGAAATAGGGTCGTCACCCTAACTTAATTGATGTATATATTTTAATATACCTGAACATGAACATAACATACTAACTTAACATAAACATAACTTAGTCTTATTCTTAACCTTAGGGCCTTTAGTCCGTCTTATCTTATTATAACGTGATCTCACTCGTGATTTCTAAAGTTCGTTAACTTCACTTATTAGACGTTTATAAACCAATCCAAACATTAACATTCCACACACAAACCATGTACCCGCATTGGGCAGTCACAAACAATATATATGCACATAAACTTTACCTCAACATGGGACATAATGTCAGTTTAGAATACATATTTAGTTAGGTCTTTCAATAAGATTTCCAACGCATTTTCAAACACTTCAATCGGACCACCGGGTCAAAAGTTATCGCGAAAACAAAATCGGCAAGGTTTGCTGAAAATTACACTGCGTTGCGACGTGAACAGGTTCCGTCACGACGCGAAAAGTAACAGATAGATTTTTGTTGCAAAATAACACTTGGTCGCGAGGCGACGGGCACGGATCGCGACGCGACCGTAGCCTGATGTACTGAGACTGGTTTTTCGAAAATTTCGTTTTGTTCCGTTTCGCTTCCAATCCGGTGCCGAGACTTTCTATGACCTCCGAGACTTAAAAACAGTTACAATAACCAGTAATTCCAGTCCAACACAATCAATCAAACATCAAACAAATCACACAATCACTCCACATTCGATCAATCCGCATAATTTAACATTTCAAGCGACATTTTTCAAAAAACGGTTGTACGATAATGGCTTTCATAAATCGGTGGACAAGACTAACATACATGACCAGAAATCATAAAATAAATTCCCTAGTGAGTATAGAACTCACCGTTGGCGATGAAAATCGCACGCGACAACACCGACTCTTCTCGGACTGAAAAACCGTAACCCACGAACTATCCCCAGAATCGCTCCAAATGCTCTAAACTTGACCCAATCGAACCCAACTCAGAATCCAGCAACTCAGAACAGTGAGGTGACTTGAATAAGGTTCCAATACTGACTATTGAGGTTCAGAAATGGTGCTGGTTCATCAACTACAACATGCAAGCTCCAAAACTCCTAGTTGGACCAAGTGGAGCTTGAATGTCCTTCTATGGTAATTTGTGATGGAGGGATGGACAGGGATGACAAATTGTATGAATGGGAAGAGGAGAGCACTCTCAATCTAATGCACCAAAGATCCATTACATGCATCCATGGTTTCTCTTTCTCCCTTCTCTTCTTTCCCTCCCACGAGTTCTCCCTCTCTTTTCTCTCCAACTCACTCTTTTTCCTTTCTCAAATTTTGATTCAGTTTTTCTGTGTAAGGGGGTGTTGGTTCTGTTTTGGCTGATGTGGAGAGGGTGGGACACATGGCTCAGCTAAAGGCTCATAAAAAGGGATGAAAAGACCAAACTAACCTCCCTCACTAATACTCATCTAAACTACCTCTAACTCGATCAACTATTACCCTTAACTCTCATACTTAAAATAATGTATCAATTATGCACAAACAATAAAATCAATATTTCAAACATCACATATATTAATAATGCTAGACAAATAAATTATGATTTCTCGCCAATTAAATTAAATTAACTAAAATAGGGGATGTTACATTTATTCTAATATCAAACAATTATACAACCCTCACATTCCCACAACAATTAAAGGAACACATAGTTTAATGAAAGATCTTTCTAGTCACACAATCTTGTAAAGACATAATAATTAATCTAACATTTTCTTTATTTTCATTCTAATATCTCTAATCTAAGATTTTGGCGTATTACAATTATATTGTCTACAAGTCCAAAATAGGGGAATGACATTGTTGGTGAATTCATGAAAGTAGTTGTCTGCAGTGGAAATATGATTGCGCTTGAATGCTGAGATTTTGGGGGACTTGTTGCTAAGTTTTACTTTCGTTAATGTGGATTATGAATTTATTATTACCTGCTTCTAGTGTTGTTGACAATAATATTTGGTACAATGCCTTCAGCTAACAAATAAAAGCATATTGAGTTAAAAGTTTTTCTGAAATCCTTTTGACTTTATTTAGATTTAGTCTTTATTTTACTTTGTTTTAATATCTGTCCCACAGTGTTTTATTTATTTTTATAAATCATGGTTTCTTTCTTTGCAGTTCAGATTTTATTTCTTGTTCTTCTTGCATTGCTGCAAGTGGTTCTTTTGATCGTTTGAAAGCTTGTGAGTCACTCTCTCTACTCTAATAAATGGCTCTTTTTCTCTGTTGATTTTCTTTCTGTTCTATTTTGTTTAGTGGGAAAGTTGAGAGAAGGAGATTCTCATTATAATTAGATTCACAGAAGTTGGGATTTTCTTTCACTATTCAAGAAAGTATAACACTATACAATGGAATCTAGGTTTTCTTTATTTTCTGGAACGTAGGGTTATGTAATTTTGGTTTTGAGAAACTACTAAACTCAACCTCATCTCTTTTAGTGTTAATCAACTAAAATTGGTGTTGTCTATTTGACGGTACTTATAGGCATATCACGGATCGCAGACAATAGTGGTTTGTTCAAATTCCGCTATCTTATAGGTGCTATTTAACAACACTGATTAGAATCATTGTAGGAGGCTCTAGGTCTGTGATAATTTGTTTTTTCTTTCTCAATTTTAATACTAAGGAGTTGATAGCTGTGGATTTTGTGGTTTGTGCAGTTGTAATTCAGTGGCTCTTTTAGAATTTAAATTAAATCTTGGACCTTACTTAACCTTCCCACTTGACTGTTAGTCCTTTAGGAATTTCTCTGATGTAAAAGTTAGTGAATTTCAACCGATAATGTTTGTTGGATGGACTCTCTTCACTTTGATTTTTATTTTGAATTTGTGATCCGGCTGAAATCAAATAATCAATGCTTCACTTTGGTCTCATGTCTTTAGGCTACTTCTTCCTACTTGGGTTCTATTTTGTTTTCCATTTTATTACTTTGCATTGCTTCGTTTGGTTGTAAAATTATGTCTTCTCTTGTGGGGCATTTATGTTTTGCAAGTGGCCAGAGTTGTGCGGAAGATTTCATTTGCCGGCTCACGCTCGCCCACCGATTCCATTCACCACTCGACACGATTTTGAGACTTAACCCTAACCTCTGCATGCAATTTTGATTTCCTTTATGCACAACACCACCGCCGTGACTAGGGGTGTTCGTGGGTCAGTTTGGATCGGATTTGACCAAATCCGTTGCCCGAACCAATGATAATTATTTGGTTTGGGTTGGTTCGGATTTTACATTTTTTCCTATTAAATCCGAACCAAACCGAACCGATATTGGACGGGTTGGTTTGGATTGGGCTCACGGGTCATTCACTAAAATATTAATTTTCTAAAATATAAAAAACAACACTTTTTTATGATATTCCAACACTTTAAATAGCTAAAAAAATTGAAAATCACACGAAATCAAACTCAAATCCACTAATAGTCTTTCCATTCATAGTATTACAATTTTACAACTTAATTATAAATTATTAAGGTAAAAATTCTAAGCAAATAAAATCGTGTGCATATAAAATTACAAAATTGTTATGACGTAATATGGGTTGGTTCGGGTTCGCGGATTTGATTTTTAAAATCCGTTGCCCGATCCAAACAACTACGGGTTGGTTTGGATTTGTTCGATTTTGACCCGAACACGAAAAATATCCGAACCAAACATATCAGTTTGGATTGGATCGTGGGTTGGTTTGGATTTGCCCGAACCACTGAACACCCCTAGCCGTGACCTCTAGTGTAATTAAGTTAAACGAGACCTTGAACAAAAGCCTAATAAGAAAGATTAGTTGGCCCATAAACCTATAATTAACTATACTGCTTAAGTAATTTGCAATTTTGACTTTCAAGAAATCTAAACTGGGCTTTGGAATCAACACAAGAATTGCAGATATTCTCCTTATCTTTCTAGCGCATGTTAGCATGCCTCAATAGGGTGTACACAGCCAAAGTTATGGTCTGCATAATGAACACGGGTCAATATGCAAATAAAACTGAAAGTTAATCAAATAATTAAATTAATGCTCAATTAAGACTCAAAGTTTAGAAACATGTTAAGACTCAATTATTAGGTACAGATCACAACTAAAAACACCAAGTGCAATGCTATAAAGAATACATTAAAATACATTGATCATCGCCCTCCTGTAGAAAACTCAGATGGGGTGGAAGAGTTAAAGGATCAAGCAATGAATTTGCAGGCGGAGTTGAGCGAGTGTGTAACACCCTAATATTTCAACCGCCGAAGAAATACTAGAATATACTTTAAGGCATATATCAGAGTAAAATTCCTGTCTTCAGATATTGAACGAAACTAAAACTTGATAAAAACTCATCAAGCGATCTCTCATATTTCATACCTTCAATTAGAAGTACACAGCTAACATAAAAACCATATTTTATTTTCCTTCCCACATCCTAATGTCCAATATCTAATACAGAAATAGCGAAAACGATTTATAACTTCTAATACCGATACAAGTCATAATATCGGAGTTACAAAGAAAACAATGGAAGCAACATAAACCCTAAACAAAGTTCTTAGTAATCTCCATGACTTTCATATGGTGCACCGGCTAACTGTGCTCCTTCGCTTCTGACTTTCCATGTTTCTCTGTAAAAACCACAACAATTAAAGGGTGAGGTAAACATTATCTCAGTGAGTTCTATCGAGACCCATCACTAACACTAGCGGTTCATTATGCATCATTTTCATCTGTAGCCCAAATCTGGATAGCTACGTGTAACATTTTATTTGTAGCCCCGGTCTGGATAGCTACATGTAACATTCGTAACCCAAGTCTGAATAGCTACGTGTTACATTTCATACTAACACAACACCGAAGACCTGCAGTTTCAGTCCCCGGGTGAACCCAATCCACTAATCCTTTCATTAGTGGGCAAACATAGAAGGGGCCTAGGTTATGGGCTCATTACTTCCCTCCCCTAATGTGTTATCATAGAGGTCGTCACCCCAATTAATGTCTTTTACATTAATTATCATACCTTGAATTATATCAAGTCTTTTCATTATATACTCATACCTTGATCCTTTCATCAAGTAGTTTATCACATTATCATTGCATTAGGTGGTTACCAAAACCTTAATGAACATTTAGTCCATCATATTAACATAAGTTGTGTTTCGCACTCGTGAACCCTAATCAGTTATCATTCATTCATCATAACTTAAGGAATTCACATCACATCATTCATACCAACACGTTTTTCACGAATAACGGTTTATTCATCAATACATAGGGTAGGGGAAGGGATTATAATGGATTTGGAATAGCGTAAGACATATTTTAAAATAGGGTGACAGAAGCGGACGCACGGTCCGTGCGCTAAGGCGCACGACCCGTGCACATTTTTTAAAAAATAATAGCGCAGGTAACCGAACCTCGCGCACGACCCGTGCGCAGGGGCGCACGATCCGTGCATGACCATCAGGTTTTCTAAAATTTTGCATTTTCGTGTAAATTGCTATTCCGTTCGATTCTAATATTCGTTCTGATCGATTCCCAAACATAACAACACATTATTTCCAATCCAGAACAATAATCACAACAATCACATAATTGCCAAACAATCAATAATTCATGAACATCAACATATGCATTTTTTCAAATTACGGTTTTGACGACATTTTATGAAAATGAAACTCAATGTTACTCAATTCAGAAAACATGCAACTCAGTATCGAAAACATCCCTAAGCGAGTATAGAACTCACCGGAATGTGATAAAAATCACATAACCACAATGAACGGGGCTCAACACCACTAGACTTCCTGAATGATCCCGAATTCGAATTATCTTTTGGGACTGCATCTGTGAGCTCTTTTGGAACAAACATAACTAAAACTACCCAAACCAGTGTCTATCGTGAAGAGAATCTAATCTTGTTTCAGTGGGTTCAAGTCCCATACTGATACAGTGAGTATTTAGGGAGTTATGGTTAAAATAGTGTGACTAGTTCAAAACAGTTACTAATTCAAAAGTGAAATTTGTAATTGAAGTTTCTCCCTCAATACTTAATAAAATCAGATGGTTCTTGTGCCTATTTTGAAGGGTTTCGTGTCTAGTCTCTAAGGCAACCAAAATGAACTTTAAAGGAGGTCTTTACAGTGAGTTACGAAGGAAATACCAGAGGGTGTCAAAACTGTTTTGTTGCAGAAATTGTTGTGAGTTGATTTCTTCAACTACACCACCAAGGACCACGAACACAAGCTCCAAAAATGTTCCAATTACGACCCCCAACAGCTCCTAATTCGAAATCCAACCACTCCTAACACTTCTAAACTCTTCAAATGCGAATGTGGTTCACAAAATACATCAAGGTTGCTCCAAACTCAACATGCAAGGCTTGGAGCTTCCATTTTTGGTGGTTTGAGCTTGGGAGCTTCAACAAAGGCGAAATGAGATAGAGGGGAGGATGATCAGCAATAGTGGTATCAAAGAGTAGAGGAAGAAAAATGGTGAAGAAGGGTGTTAAGAACACTTACATGCAACTAGGAATTGAAGCTTGACCCTATCCTTTTCTTCCCTCTCACTCTCGTGTATCTCCTCTCTCTCTCTCACTATTCTTTCTTTCCCAATTTCAAAAACACAACCTTATGAGTGTGTGTGTGTTTAGAAGGATTTAATGAGCTGAAGGTTTATAAAAAGGAAAAGACCAAAATACCCTTCTACTTAACTCTCCTCTAATTCCACTTAATTCTATTTCGAATCAAACAATTACTCAACAATTCACCCAATTAAATACATAATGCATGTAATTAATATAATTGAGAAATTTGACATTGCTTCCTCGACACAAACTTAGCCATGATTCGACTTTTCATTCAATTGACGATAAATCACTAGTTAATTTTGTTATGTGAAATAAACCGAACTAGGGATGTTACAGAGTGCAGCAGCGACGCAGATGCTGAGGATGTAGAACTTGATGCACCAGCAGCAACAACAACAACCTCCACATCCTCCTGCACGATACCTCAAGCAGAGCAGCTGGTGTGGGCGGTAATGAGTGAGGCTCACCGAGCTACATTGGTTATTAGAACTTTTATTACTTTGTAGGATTTTTATGAGTTTTGGGATGTTATGACTTTGTAAAGTTTTTTGACTTTTGATATTATCTTATGATTTTTTCACCTTGCCCCGTCGGTATGTGTTTCCATCCCTCCAATCATCGACGGGTCCACATTCATTGATAATCCATCGGAATGACGAGCTACTGACAACTTTTTGATGATATCGATGACCTTTGTCCATCGGTAATCTATGTTTTTCTTGTAGAGCAAGAAAGCTCAAAGATTAAAGAAATTACAAGAAATAGTTTGAAACTGCGACAAACTCACCTTACCCACTAATTTAGGGTTCGATTTCTTCAAATTATTTTGTGGTCTCCTTTGGTTTTCGATTTTGTCCCTTATAGGTGAAACCTCTCAATGGCTAGTGTCCTCTTTTAGACAAGGACCAATATGTCCTTTTTTCTCTTCATTGAAATTCTTTGATACATGGACTACATTGCCCCAAAAGATGTGCGCTTTTTCAAAATGAAAAACAACCAATCGCCACGTAGACTGTGCACATCTTCAGTTAACGATACACGTCACCACATTAAGTGATATTTTTGGACGACAACAGTTAGATGGATCATTACCCCGTGAACATTTACTAGCAATATGTAACTGCTGTAATACTCTAATCAGGGGGTAATGTTCACTTAATGTGGAAAATTGCAACAGTTAGATGTTCCCTGATACACGTTGTCATACCCCAATTTTGTCCGACTAATCGAAAAATCCCAAAAATTTTATCGCTTCGCATATTGTTCTAAACGCGGGTGTATTTGGCACTCTCGTGCAACGGTTTTGTTTGGCGCTCGTTGTTTTCAAAAAGGAATTCAAATATAAATAATAAAATAATAAACAACGCGAGCGCGCGTTTCATCTCGAGTCGTGTGAGTAATTGCATCGGTGCGCGTTTATTTTTACCATTTTCTTTTTAGAAAAGTGAGGATAGAATGAAATCAGTTTTAATAACGTACACGCGTGCGTATTCAAATAGCGTGCGCATTCCTAGTCTTAAGGCGAACGCGCGTTTCATTTCGAGTCGTGTAAGTCGTCGCGTCGGTGCGCGTTGTTTTTACCGCTTTTATTATCATAAAGAAATAAATAAATAAATGATAAATAGTAATAATAAGCTAAACTCAGCTGTCCCTTTTATTTAATTTTGTTACATATACAAACAAAATTAATTAATACAAATAGTACAAAAGTCAAAACAAGAGCAAAAATTATACAAAATAATGAAATGAATAACAAAAAAACTGAAAAGAGAGGGAGAGGACAGCAGCAGCAGCGCATAGGTGCTCCTCTATTTGGAGAGCCAAGCCCAAACCTATTTCTTCTTGTCCCTTTGCTCACCTCCCATTCTCAGCAAAAACATTGCTGCAGTGGCAGCAACCTTGCTGCCATTCCTTTGCTGCTCCACTGCTGCCAACAGCCTGGTCCCCTTAGGGTTTTGATTCCCTGCTCAGCACCCACCTACACCACATCTCTTGCCTATAAATACCATGCGTAGCAACAGTAAAAGGGGGATTTTCAGTCACTGAAATACAAAAAATACACACAAACAGGACACGAAAAATACACACAACACACAGACAGCAATATACAGAGGGCAATATACACACAGCAACATACCCACAGCCACATACAGACAGAGAGAGAATTCAGGGCAAATTTAGGGTTTCACACTGAAACACCATCCAAAAAGCATCAAAAATATTCTGAAACACATACGAAGGCAGCAGCAGCCGAAACAATCAATAGCAGCAAGCAAAAGGGTATCAGTAAGCAGCAATAGCAATAGGCAAATAATCAGAAGCCGTATAAAAGGTTTGTCTACATATTTCCGTTCTTGTTCAAATAGGTTTTATCAAGCACGGTTATTGTTTTGCAAAGAGTTATAGTTGTAGTTTGTACATAGACCAAAATAGTATACATTCAGCATATGAAATCAGTAGTAGAACAGTATATGAGTAAGAAAACAATCAAAGTCAGTTTGAAATAGTTTCAGTTTTGTTTTGAAAGATTGTGTTAGAACTGAAAGAATCATAAACAAACAACATAGTAGAAGAAGAACGGAGTAGGATGTAGGGAGGAGAAAAAGAAAAAAGAAAAAAAAAACAATGGAATCGGGACTCACCCTTTTAACTCCGACCACCGTCGTAGCCTCGCCGTGAGCCACCGTCAGTCACCGACACCGTAGCCAAACCCTCCATAGCTTCACCACCATCGCAAGCCAAACCGTACCCCCTCCTTCTCTCTCCTCACCACTGAACCACCACCACCATCCACAAAAAGCGCACCACCACCGTCCAGAAAGAAACACCACCGTCAGAAACCGAATGCCACTCCGCCACCGTGAGACCCCCCTCCTTCCATTCGCAACCAACACAAAAACAGAGCGCCATCATCACCGCCGTGAGTTCGTCCTCCCCGTCGCGAGGCAAACCAAAATCCAACAAAAACGCCGCCGTAGACCCGAGGGGAAAAGAGGTGAGAGAGTTAGGAGTGGCGGTGAGGAGAAGAGAGATCGAGAGAGGAAGAAGGCGGTGAACAGAGAGGGGAGAGCACTGCGGTTGTGGAGGAGAGTACCGATCAAAAAAGGGGAGGGCGAACTTAGGTTATGGTGAGGAGAAGAGGAAGGGAGACGACGAGAGGGTGTAGGGGACGACAGTGAGGAGAAGAGATCTAGTGTTAGAGAAGGAGAGGTCGAGGGTGGAAGGGAAGTGGGGATCGGCGGAATCGCAGTTGCAGAGAGAGGGAGCGTGAGATCAGGCTGGATTTAGGGTAAAGAGGTAGGGGGCGCGGCGCTGAGGAAGGGTGTGAATTAGGGTTAGGATTTTAAGTTTGCTTTTTATATGTGTGATTTTAATCAGTTTTAATTTTAATTAGATTAGGTTTCGCACCCCCACCAATTCCATTCTGCAACCCCCTATGAAAGCCCACAATTTCGTGGGCTGGGCTGCTGCTCACTGTTTACACCCCCAGATTTTATGATACAGCCCTCCTGCCACTTGCATACCATTTTACTACTACACCCCCTGTTTCTCTTTTTTTTTTAATTTCGTTTCTTTCCCCTAAGCGAGCGTTTTTTTTACAAACCCTTTTTTTTTCCTAAATAATAAATCTTCTTTCCCCTAAACGAACTTTTTTTTTTCTCAAACCCTTTTTTAAAATGATGGATAAATGTTTCCCCGAACAAAAATCAATCCAATTGCAAATTCCTTTCATCACGACGTTCTCTCCAATTAAAACCAACGAAAACACTTTCCAAAAACAAACCTTTTCAAACGTCGAAATCAAAACTAATCATCACTAATGATCACTCGCGCCGTTGCCGTTTGATTGTGGGTGATGATTTCACTCCTGTGGGAGCTAGTAGTGTGGCCACTCTAAACCGTTGTTGTTTGGTCCTCACAAACGCTCTCCTTCAATTGCGAAAACCTTTTCCATGCTCAAAATAAAAACCGATTATCATTAATCATCGCTCGCGCCGTTGCCGTTTGGTCGTTAATGATAATTCATTTTCATAAGAGTTAGTAGCGCGACCACTCTAAACCGTTGTTGTTTGGTCACTGCGAACGCTCAACCCCTTTGCGAAAAACTCCAAAAAGATTAAAAAACAAAAACCCTTTTCAGGACAAAGAAGAACTACGTAGCTTTGAATTCTCCATCGCACCGGGAGATACGTAGGAGCAGGGCCACGCCCCTGTCAAGCACAAAAACAAATGATTTCTAAATAAAAAATACAAACACATCTCTTTCAAAAATCAAAAATCTTATTTTCAAAGTAGGGGATTAAGTCGGTCGTGCGGCCGGGTTAATCATCGTTTTAGGATAAGTGAACTGTGGTCCTTCAGAGCCCCAGCGCTCCTTCAGCCCCCCAGCGGCCCTTCAGACCCCCAGTGGTCTTTCAACACAGATCACGCAATCCTAAAACCCCTATATTAAAAAACACCAAACACACAAACATTTTTTACACAAGAACTACGTAGCTTTGAATTCTCCATCGCACCGGGAGATACGTAGGAGCGGGCCATGTCCTGTCAAGCACTTCTTTCTAAAAACCCTTTTTTTCCTTTCTCGTCAAAAAGTAAAAATTTTGTTAAGTTTCTTTAATTCGTTTTCAATAAGAAATAAAGAGGCAAATTAAATATTTTCAGGTCAACACTTCAAACCACACATTTAATTAAAGGTTCCCTTTCGGTAGAAAGGAGGTACGGGGTGCTAACATCTTCCCTATGCCTAACCGACCCCCGAACCCATATCTCTAGTTTTCGAAAGACCATCTGCCTTGTCTAAAAGACCTTTTTTCAATGTTTTGGTCTTAAAATTAAAATATTGGTGGCGGCTTCCAAATTTTTCCACGTTGTCAAACGAAAAGTCCCAAGCCGGATTTTTCGGGCGCAACAGCTGGCGACTTCACTGGGGACCCTTTTTTTAAAAGACGAGGGTCAAGCCTAACTAATTAAATTGTGTGGTTTAATGTATTGTTGATTTGATTAATACCTTGTTTGCCTTTCTTTCCTATCATTGATTGTAGGCATATGCATTTGTCTTCTTTGTTGTTCCCTATCTCCTCTTCTACTCCTTTTCTCTTATTGCTTATGCCCATGCATTCTTCCAATCCCCACGATCCCTTCTTTTTCGCTCCCTTTCTTCAAGGTAAGCTCATGCATTTCTCCCCAATTTTATCATGTCCCCTCTTCTTGGCTCCTCTTGTTAAGGTAAGCAATATCCTTGTTTATAGATATCCTAGATATTAAACCCTAGGGTAGACAACATGTTATTGCTTGCTTTTATCTGGACTGTTCAGGGTTTTCATTTGCAGGTGGGGTGATATGTGTTGGGTAGTTATAAGTGGAATGTCCTTGCTACACACACTCACACCTCATGCTTATTGTGCTTTGAGAGGGGCCTAAAACCCAAGGTCTGACAAAACTTAGGAGAGTGGAAATGAGTAGTGACTGGCAATTGGACTGTTGTCCTTCTGACTCTCACGAAAGTTTCAGCCAGAGTATGCTCCTTTATGGTACCTCACACCAGATAGCATTCTATCGTTGTGGGTGTTATCATGAGAGAGATTTAACTCTGGTAGCCATTGTGAGGAAGTGTTTAGAACCTACATGAGAGGATCCCTTTTGAGTTGCCCTAGAGCCTAGGTCCCCCCACCTTTTATAGGACGCAAGGGCACACAAATTGTATGTTGCATTGTAGTTTAGACATGTCTTTCCTAAAAAGAAAAAAGAAGAAGATTTTCAAAAGAGAAAAAGAAGAAAGAGTTGCCGTTGTAGCCTTTCTTTTGCCGGTCCGTACGAAGTGACATTTGACCCACTTTATTTTCAAAAAAGGCAGAAAGAGTTACCGCTGTAGCCTTTCTCTTACCGGTCCATATGAAATAACGTACGGCCCGCATTTTCCAAATTTTTTTTTTTTTTTGAATCACTGCCAATAAGGACTTTTCTCTAAGTTGCATAGGCATAAAGCATCATCAACCTCATTCTCATACAAAAAACATCTTTGCATTGCATAACATGGAAAAGCTAAATAGAAATCCATACGCGCATTTTTCTCTATCTCATTTAGGTTTGTCGGGAGTGCATTCCCCGCGCGGGTGCGTTTCCATTCACTAAACTTTTTCCTAATTTTGTCAAAAAGTCCAAAAAACATATTTTATTAGGAACGTGTCTCATGCGTTATTGCTTTTTGCATATCATGAAGAATGAACATGTGACCATCTCATTTTGCATACATTTCCATTCAAAATAAATCATGTTTTTCCTTGCATTAAAAATCATTTGCGAGCATCATGCGCTTTCTCGCATAAAAATTTTTAGAAACATATCACATGCTTTATTATTTTCCTTTTTCATGTCATATATGCAAACATCTCATTTTGCATGCATTTTCATAAGAATCATATCTTTCCACGAACTAAAAATAATTGTTAGTATCATGCACTCCATTTCATAGTTTAAAAATAAAATGAAAAGCAATCATCATCCGCACTTTGCATCATGGCATCATGCATTACATAAAACAAAATTCTGAAAAAAAACAATTATCATCCCTATGGTATTTCATTCGCTCATAATCATGAAAAATCATCAAGTGATGCAATTTACGTTATCCTCATTCAAAATGCACATTCGTTCATTCATTCACCCACTCATTCCGTCGTCCGTCTATATCACATCATCGCATTAATACTTTTCTGTGTCGCAAACCAAAAATAAGCATTAACGTCTCATCTCGCATGCATCTTCATTCAATATCTCCCATGCATTAGGAAAGTAATTGCAAGCATCACGCATTTCATTTCATTGCATAAGAAAAATGAAAACCAGAAGCATCTATCATCCATATCGCATTTCATTCATCCTTGATTATGCAACAACTATCATCAAATAATGCGGACATCGCGTCAATATGGCGCTCATGCATCATTTCATTAACCTCATCACTTCGTTCGAATACATCATTTCTCCCTGCATGCATCCTTTCGAAACAAAGAAAAATTTCTCATGTGATGGCTTAATGGATAGAAGTGCACCTTTGAACGACGAAGGGTAATGTCTCAAATTTGTTTGTCGACTACAAATTTGAGATGTTACTTTACGATGTCAGAGCACTTTGACCCAGTCGCACGTATTTTAATTTCAAGTAGGAAATTAAATTGAGTCAACTAATTGTCAAAACGTTTCAGTACATTGTGTGAAGTATTTGAGTCAGGATCCACTCAATGTTTCATGCAAGTTACTCAGGGTAACGACAATCATTTGCCTCATATCACCATTCTTGCATCTCTCATCATTAAAAAAAAGGGGGCATTGGCATTTCGTATCTTGTCTCGCCTCTAAAAAATAAAAAAAATCAAAAAAAATCATTTTGAAAAAAAAGGGGGCATCATTCTTGCATCATTCGCATTGCCATTCCATATTTTGTCTTGCATTAAAAACAACAAAATTATTTAGAATAAGCCACACTTTTCGAGTGGTCATCTCCACGCATTTGCATCATACTTGCATATCACAATTTGTTCATTCATTCATTGCATAAAATAAAAGTTGTGATGAGAAGCGAGACGTTCTTGCAAAACAATCATCCTTTTTGAAAAAGTTTATCCTTACTTGGTTGCAAACTCAAGGTGTTCCAAGGCACTCAGTTTTTCAAGTCAATAGCTCATTTGCATTTCTTTCAAAAGCACTGCATCCCATCCATTCCATGACAAAAGACTGAAGCAGCTCATCAAAAAAAATCATTGTTCTAACTAATGTTGACTCTCTGTGAAGCATTCCTATAGTGAACGTGCACGACACGTGCAGTTTCTCTTGTTTGAGGCAGTCAGTTTCCTTCCTTGTCATCATCACCATCCAAGTCTAACCCCGCCCCGTCCATCCATAAAATGCATATTCTCTCCCATCAGTGCGTACTTGACTTTTTGGTTCATTCTCACTAACACTCTAAGTCCTCCATGCTGGGGCAATTCCGTGATCACTAACTTTCTTTATCGGCATTATTTTCTTTCAGTGCAAGTTTTTCCAAAAAAAAAACAAAAAAAAGAGAAGAGATAAATGAGAAGAACAAGCTCGCTAGGTTGAAAACCCGCAAAGGGCAGCCTAGGCAAAAAGGAGCGCCCGGTGGATTGAAAACTCGCAAAGAGCGCTCCAGGCAAAAATTAGGGCATAATAAAAAAATGCAAAGAAAAGAGCAAACACATATAGATAGATAAATTGTTGTCAGGTTTTACGAGAAAATAAACAATCGGAATTTGAAATGAAATTTGGCCGTCTCCCCACAACCTCAAGAAAATCCAAAATCCAGAAGCTCCCTTTCCTACCCACCTTAAGCCAAGAAAATCCCAAAGAGAAGGGAAAAATCCCCCTCCTACCCACCTTAAGTCAAGAAGGTCCCAGGGTATCTCCATCACTCTAGACAAGGATCAATTCCACATCGAAAATGGTATATCATCTTTATCAGCTCACCCAAGTCCAAAGAAAAGAAAGAAGTCCAAAGGAAAAGAATGCAACCAAACAAAAAAATTCAAAAAAAGATGAAAAATCCCAAAAAAAAAGAGGGAAAAAAGAAAGACCAAGAAAAAAGAGAAACAAAAGAAGTACAAATTGTGAGCCGATATATTTCACCATGAAACACCAGAGACCCTTGTCCCCATAAACCTTCCAACACTCTGTTGTGTATAATCATCTCTCCTTTCATAAAGACCGCAAACATTTCCTCTGGCCTCAACATCTAACCCTCCGTAAACCCTCAGCCATTCTACTATGAAACACAAACTCGTCCTAATAAAACCCCAAACACTTCATTAAGCTCAATCATCCCCTTCTCCACATCACAACCCTAAAAAGTCCATTCCGATCAATGACCGGTTGCTTTTGTTTTCTCAAATTTTAATCTTAGGACAAATAAGTTTATCTGTTTACAATGTGTTTGCTCAAAAAGAAAAACAAACGATCAGAAAAAAGAAAGCTGATCAAGAAAAATAAACCCTCAGAAAAAAGAGAACTGAGGAGACAAAAACAAACAGTCAGAAAAAAGAAAGCTGACGAAACAAAAAAGACTTGCACTCCCAAAAAGGCATTCAAGATTGCCTTAAAACAAGGTTTAGTGACCACCAAGTGAGGCTTCTCTTCATTACCAAAAGTCAAGGCATTCACAGAGAACCAAAGATTTACACTGAGAACACCACTCAGATCTAAAAGTTGGGGCATTCCCTTCACCACCCACCCACCCTAGTCTTGGGAAAGCCTGTTCAGCGTCCATCCTATGTCATTCATCCTTTCACCAGGTGTTATCCACGACGCCAGTTCCCGCATATCTGCCCTTTCACTCCAATCGTCAATATCACCAAACAGGGGCAAGCCTTTCATTCATAGTTACCAAGCCTGGATTGGAGCAGTCTGGCAAAATCCATCGCCTTTCACAACCTCACTCAAAGAAACCATTTGTGATGTCATTCAAAAGTGGGACAAGTGCGTTCCCATTCCTTCACCTCATTCATTCCTACAAAACCTCACCGGGGCAATCTCTCAACTCACAAGGCCTTGTCATCCTAATTGGGGCAACTTTGTCCTTGTTATGACTGGGGCAACATCAAACTTTATGGGTTGAGACAAAATCTCTTTTGCTCCATTTTTCATTCCCAATTCATCATCTTCTACACCCCTAGTTGTTGTCACCACTAGGCAAAGGCAAGCTTATTCACTCATCAAAGGCCCGAACCGGGGCAGTCTTGCATCCCTTGGTCCCTCATAAGCGTCGGTAATAATCATGTTTGTCATCCCTTCAATTGTCATACATATCCTAAACCAATCCCAAGTTAACAGACTCACTCATTCACATTTGCGCTCCTATGCATGCTTACTAAGCAATGCTTCAAAGAGAGAGAACACACGTTAGTCATGCGATATCTAAGATTCAGTCGTCATTGGAAGGGAGAGAAAACAAGTGAGCTTGTTTGTAAATAAAAACCTTGAGAACACCGGAGTTTGAATCAAATTCAATTTTTCAACAAAAATGGTCAATAGTCATCCCACTTTTGCATCCAAAGTCTCGCGTCTCATCATTATGAAAGTATTCACAAAAAAGGTATTTGAATACCCCAAAAATTTTGTCATATCATGCATCAAAATACTGCATTTGCATCCTCACATAGCAAAAAGACAAATAGGAAAAATTCTTTAACCAGCTATCTCAGCACATGAGGGGGTCGCCTAAAGTTGGCCGCTTGTAGGGCTTTAGTGCTCGCCTTAACCCTTAGGGATTAGGATGTTACCTTGTAGGCACTTGAAGTGTTGATCCTTAACCAAAATAAAAAGGAAGAAAATCAAAAATAGCATCTCATAGCATCCATCATTCCATTGAAATCATCACATCACATACACTTTGCATAACATACATTCACACTCCATTTACATAGATATCTGCATTCCATAGAATAAAAAAGAGCAAATAAGAAAGGAGAGAAGAAAATCACAGAAGATGGAACATAAAAGAACACAACATCTTCATATCATTCATCGTTCTCATATCATCCATACCATTCGTCACTCCATGACATCAAACAGTGATGCGTTACACTTCGCATCTCAGAAGAGCGAAAGAATAACAAAAGAAAAAGAAGTGAATGAGGAATCAAACAGAAAAAGCATCCCACCAAAATCAATCATTGCATTCATGTGCATCCAAATACCCAAATGCATGCACTTCATGCACCATCCAAGAGAAAAGTTACTTCGGATCAGAGAGTCCGAAAAATCTCATTTTTAGAAAATCACCACAACACAGAGTTAGTAAACTCCATCAACACAGAGTTAGTAAACTCCATCAACAGAGTTAGTGAACTCCTTCCACAGATCACAACATCGTGTACGAGCGCGCGATGGATCCATCAGACTTCGTTAAGTCCTTCGGATTAGTTATGTCAGCCTAAGGCATAGCGTAAATCCATTGATCAAATCAGTTCCGGACCTGATGTTGATCGGCCGCTCGAAAAGGCCACCCCCAAAGCACGGACTCGACAAGAGTCCGTTAGAAGGTTTTAGGCAGCCTCCGAATTCCCAATTTACCGCTTTCTGCACGCCAAGTGCTCATTTACCGCTTTCTGCACGCCAAGTGCCCATTTTACTTTTCTGTCTGCACGCCAAGTGCCCATTTTACTTTTCTGTCTGCACGCCAAGTGCCCATTTTACTTTTCTGTTTGCACGCCAAGTGCCCATTTTACCTTTCTGTCTGCACGTCAGTGTTCATTTACTGTTTTCGCATCAACACGAAAGTGTCTATCTTTCCAAAAAAGAAGAAAGAAAATTCGGATTTCTCTAAATGGACAAAATTGGTATAATTTCTGAATTCTTTATTTCTATTTTACCTTCGAAATATGTCTCGCGCAATTCATATTTCTTGGTAAAATCGAAATAAAGAGGGGCAGCTGTCATACCCCAATTTTGTCCGACTAATCGAAAAATCCCAAAAATTTTATCGCTTCGCATATTGTTCTAAACGCGGGTGTATTTGGCACTCTCGTGCAACGGTTTTGTTTGGCGCTCGTTGTTTTCAAAAAGGAATTCAAATATAAATAATAAAATAATAAACAACGCGAGCGCGCGTTTCATCTCGAGTCGTGTGAGTAATTGCATCGGTGCGCGTTTATTTTTACCATTTTCTTTTTAGAAAAGTGAGGATAGAATGAAATCAGTTTTAATAACGTACACGCGTGCGTATTCAAATAGCGTGCGCATTCCTAGTCTTAAGGCGAACGCGCGTTTCATTTCGAGTCGTGTAAGTCGTCGCGTCGGTGCGCGTTGTTTTTACCGCTTTTATTATCATAAAGAAATAAATAAATAAATGATAAATAGTAATAATAAGCTAAACTCAGCTGTCCCTTTTATTTAATTTTGTTACATATACAAACAAAATTAATTAATACAAATAGTACAAAAGTCAAAACAAGAGCAAAAATTATACAAAATAATAAAATGAATAACAAAAAAACTGAAAAGAGAGGGAGAGGACAGCAGCAGCAGCGCATAGGTGCTCCTCTATTTGGAGAGCCAAGCCCAAACCTATTTCTTCTTGTCCCTTTGCTCACCTCCCATTCTCAGCAAAAACATTGCTGCAGTGGCAGCAACCTTGCTGCCATTCCTTTGCTGCTCCACTGCTGCCAACAGCCTGGTCCCCTTAGGGTTTTGATTCCCTGCTCAGCACCCACCTACACCACATCTCTTGCCTATAAATACCATGCGTAGCAACAGTAAAAGGGGGATTTTCAGTCACTGAAATACAAAAAATACACACAAACAGGACACGAAAAATACACACAACACACAGACAGCAATATACAGAGGGCAATATACACACAGCAACATACCCACAGCCACATACAGACAGAGAGAGAATTCAGGGCAAATTTAGGGTTTCACACTGAAACACCATCCAAAAAGCATCAAAAATATTCTGAAACACATACGAAGGCAGCAGCAGCCGAAACAATCAATAGCAGCAAGCAAAAGGGTATCAGTAAGCAGCAATAGCAATAGGCAAATAATCAGAAGCCGTATAAAAGGTTTGTCTACATATTTCCGTTCTTGTTCAAATAGGTTTTATCAAGCACGGTTATTGTTTTGCAAAGAGTTATAGTTGTAGTTTGTACATAGACCAAAATAGTATACATTCAGCATATGAAATCAGTAGTAGAACAGTATATGAGTAAGAAAACAATCAAAGTCAGTTTGAAATAGTTTCAGTTTTGTTTTGAAAGATTGTGTTAGAACTGAAAGAATCATAAACAAACAACATAGTAGAAGAAGAACGGAGTAGGATGTAGGGAGGAGAAAAAGAAAAAAGAAAAAAAAAACAATGGAATCGGGACTCACCCTTTTAACTCCGACCACCGTCGTAGCCTCGCCGTGAGCCACCGTCAGTCACCGACACCGTAGCCAAACCCTCCATAGCTTCACCACCATCGCAAGCCAAACCGTACCCCCTCCTTCTCTCTCCTCACCACTGAACCACCACCACCATCCACAAAAAGCGCACCACCACCGTCCAGAAAGAAACACCACCGTCAGAAACCGAATGCCACTCCGCCACCGTGAGACCCCCCTCCTTCCATTCGCAACCAACACAAAAACAGAGCGCCATCATCACCGCCGTGAGTTCGTCCTCCCCGTCGCGAGGCAAACCAAAATCCAACAAAAACGCCGCCGTAGACCCGAGGGGAAAAGAGGTGAGAGAGTTAGGAGTGGCGGTGAGGAGAAGAGAGATCGAGAGAGGAAGAAGGCGGTGAACAGAGAGGGGAGAGCACTGCGGTTGTGGAGGAGAGTACCGATCAAAAAAGGGGAGGGCGAACTTAGGTTATGGTGAGGAGAAGAGGAAGGGAGACGACGAGAGGGTGTAGGGGACGACAGTGAGGAGAAGAGATCTAGTGTTAGAGAAGGAGAGGTCGAGGGTGGAAGGGAAGTGGGGATCGGCGGAATCGCAGTTGCAGAGAGAGGGAGCGTGAGATCAGGCTGGATTTAGGGTAAAGAGGTAGGGGGCGCGGCGCTGAGGAAGGGTGTGAATTAGGGTTAGGATTTTAAGTTTGCTTTTTATATGTGTGATTTTAATCAGTTTTAATTTTAATTAGATTAGGTTTCGCACCCCCACCAATTCCATTCTGCAACCCCCTATGAAAGCCCACAATTTCGTGGGCTGGGCTGCTGCTCACTGTTTACACCCCCAGATTTTATGATACAGCCCTCCTGCCACTTGCATACCATTTTACTACTACACCCCCTGTTTCTCTTTTTTTTTAATTTCGTTTCTTTCCCCTAAGCGAGCGTTTTTTTTACAAACCCTTTTTTTTTCCTAAATAATAAATCTTCTTTCCCCTAAACGAACTTTTTTTTTTCTCAAACCCTTTTTTAAAATGATGGATAAATGTTTCCCCGAACAAAAATCAATCCAATTGCAAATTCCTTTCATCACGACGTTCTCTCCAATTAAAACCAACGAAAACACTTTCCAAAAACAAACCTTTTCAAACGTCGAAATCAAAACTAATCATCACTAATGATCACTCGCGCCGTTGCCGTTTGATTGTGGGTGATGATTTCACTCCTGTGGGAGCTAGTAGTGTGGCCACTCTAAACCGTTGTTGTTTGGTCCTCACAAACGCTCTCCTTCAATTGCGAAAACCTTTTCCATGCTCAAAATAAAAACCGATTATCATTAATCATCGCTCGCGCCGTTGCCGTTTGGTCGTTAATGATAATTCATTTTCATAAGAGTTAGTAGCGCGACCACTCTAAACCGTTGTTGTTTGGTCACTGCGAACGCTCAACCCCTTTGCGAAAAACTCCAAAAAGATTAAAAAACAAAAACCCTTTTCAGGACAAAGAAGAACTACGTAGCTTTGAATTCTCCATCGCACCGGGAGATACGTAGGAGCAGGGCCACGCCCCTGTCAAGCACAAAAACAAATGATTTCTAAATAAAAAATACAAACACATCTCTTTCAAAAATCAAAAATCTTATTTTCAAAGTAGGGGATTAAGTCGGTCGTGCGGCCGGGTTAATCATCGTTTTAGGATAAGTGAACTGTGGTCCTTCAGAGCCCCAGCGCTCCTTCAGCCCCCAGCGGCCCTTCAGACCCCCAGTGGTCTTTCAACACAGATCACGCAATCCTAAAACCCCTATATTAAAAAACACCAAACACACAAACATTTTTTACACAAGAACTACGTAGCTTTGAATTCTCCATCGCACCGGGAGATACGTAGGAGCGGGCCATGTCCTGTCAAGCACTTCTTTCTAAAAACCCTTTTTTTCCTTTCTCGTCAAAAAGTAAAAATTTTGTTAAGTTTCTTTAATTCGTTTTCAATAAGAAATAAAGAGGCAAATTAAATATTTTCAGGTCAACACTTCAAACCACACATTTAATTAAAGGTTCCCTTTCGGTAGAAAGGAGGTACGGGGTGCTAACATCTTCCCTATGCCTAACCGACCCCCGAACCCATATCTCTAGTTTTCGAAAGACCATCTGCCTTGTCTAAAAGACCTTTTTTCAATGTTTTGGTCTTAAAATTAAAATATTGGTGGCGGCTTCCAAATTTTTCCACGTTGTCAAACGAAAAGTCCCAAGCCGGATTTTTCGGGCGCAACACACGTCACCACATTAAGTGAACATTAAGTGATATTTTTGTCGTGTTATTTTTATTAATAGACTTAGATATAATTTAATTAGTCCGAACATTACCCCGTGAACATTTACCAGCAATATGTAATATTTCCCGTAGAGATTAGAAAATAAAATTATATTAAAATGTCAAATTTTCCAAATTGTAATATTTCCCCTAGAGACTAAATAAAATTTATTGATAGAGAAAAATGGAATATTAAAAATGAAGGAGACATGTAGATGAAATTAAAGTAGATATATTGTGAAAAATAGAAAAATGAGATAAAGTTAGAGGAAGAAAGAGGAGGAGAGAGTGAAAAAATGTATGAGAAAGATTGAAAAAGTTTGAAAAAATATATGAGAGAAAATGATAAGCAATATTTCCCGAAGAGATTAGAAAACAAAATTGTAGTAAAGTTTCAAATTTTACAAATTGTAATATTTCACGTAGAGATTAAATAAAACTTATTGACAGAGAAAAAAATAAACTATTAAAAAAATGAAGGAGACATGTAGGTGAAATTAAGGTAGATATATTGTGAAAAATAGAAAAATGAGATAGAGTTAGAGGAAGAAAAAGGAGGAGAGAGAGTGAAAAAGTGAAAAAGTTTGAAAATAGTGTGAGAGAGGGGAAGTGAAAAAGTTTAAAAAAGTGAAAAAGTTTGAAAAAAATGAAAATGTGAAATTACATAAATATCCTAAAATTGTTTAGTTGGGAAAATTGTAAGATTGGTATTTTGGTAGTAGGTTAATGGTATAGATATATAGTAGATAGATAGACATAGACATAATTAAATTAGTCCGAACATTACCCCGTGAACATTTACCAGCAATATGTAATATTTCCCGTAGAGAATAGAAAACAAAATTATATTAAAATTTCAAATTTTCCAAATTGTAATATTTCGCGTAGAGACAAAATAAAACTTATTGATAGAGGAAAAATGGAATATTAAAAATGAAGGAGATATGTAGATAAAATTAAAGTAGATATATTGTGAAAAATAGAAAAATGAGATAGAGTTGGAGGAAGAAAGAGGAGGAGAGAGAGTGAAAACGTGAAAAAGTTTGAAAAAAGTGAGAGAGAGAGAGAGAGAGAGAGAGAGAGAGAGAGAGAGAAAGTGAAAAAGTTTGAAAAGTGAAAAAGTTGAAAAAAAAATGAAAATGTGAAATTACATAAATATCCTAAAATTGTTTACTTTAGAAAATGGTAAGATTGGTATTTTGGTAATAGGTTAATGGTATAGATATATAGTAGATCTACTATCTACTATCTACTATAGATTTATATCAATTCACCACATATGATTTTACCAATACCCCCATTCTATCTAAAAGACACCACAAATTTTTGAGGGTAAAAATGTCATTACACTCTATTTGTTTTTTTTCTCTTTATTCTTACACTCTCTTTCTTACTTTTCACTTTTCTGTTACACTCTCTTTCTTCCTTTTTTCTCCTTTTTCTTACACTCTCTTTCCTCCTTTTCACTTTTCTTTTACACTCTCTTTCTTCTTTTTTTTCTTTTTACTTTACTTTTCCCATAAATAATTATTCTCTTTCTCTAATCACTTCACTTTAATTCTTTTAACTAAAATTCTAAATTTATACAAACACTACTTTAATTAAAAATTTTGAAGACTACTACTATAAACCTACTATCTAAAAAACAAGAAGACTTAATGACTATTTAAATTAGTAATTAATATTTAAAACAAATATTTATTATTGATAATCTAATATCTACCTTTTATTATCTACTATAATCTACTAATCAAATTAAAATAATCAATTGAAACTACGAGATAACTTCACTGATAAATAAAAAACACGAGATAACTGCAGTGATATATAAAAAAACACGGGATTAATATTTACCATTGATATTTATAATTAAAAAAACACGGGATTAATATTTGCCATTGATATTTATAATTTTTTTTGACAATTTATAATTAATATTTACCATTGATAATTATAATTTTGGAAAACTACTGTAAACCTACTATCTAAAAAAACACGTGATAACTGCAATAATCTACTATAATCTACTAATCAACTCAAATAATATAATATAAAAAAACACGGGATAACTGCAATAATTTACTATAATCCACTAATCAACTCAAATAATCAATTGAAATTATGAGGTAACTCCAATGATATATAAAAACACACGGGATAACTACACCAATGTATAAAAAAACACAGGATTAATATTTGTCATTGATAATTAAATTTTTTGAAGACAAACCTACTATCTAAAAAACAATAATATTTAATGACTATTTAAACTACTGATTAATATTTAAAATAAATATTTCTTATTGATAATCTACTATCTCTCTTTTACTATCTACTATATTCTACTAATCAACTAAAATAATCAATTGAAACTACGAGATAACTGCACTGATATATAAAAAAACACGAGATTAATATTTGTCATTGATAATTAAAATTTTTGAAGCCTACTACTAAAAACCTACTATCTAAAAAATAAGCAGACTTAATGACTATTTAAATTACTAATTAATATTTAAAACAATTATTTTTTTATTGATAATCTACTATCTAACAAATTTACTATCTACTATAATCTACTATCAACTAAAATAATCAATTGAAACTACCAGATAACTGTAGTGATATATAACAAAACACGAGATTAATATTTACCAATGATAATTATAATTTTTGAAAACTACTATCTAAAAAAACAAGAAAGCTTAATGACTATTTAAACTGATTAATATTTAAAACGCACGCGACAAATATTTGTCACTAATACCTAAAAAAGGACAAATAATTGTTACTGATATATAAAAAAAACACGGGATAAATATTTGTTATTGATAATCTACTATCTATCTTTTACTATCTACAATAATCTACTAATCAACTCAAATAATCAATTGAAACTATGAGATAACTGCACTAATACATAAAAAAACACTAGACAACTGCACTGATATATAAAAAAATACGGGGATAACTGCAATGATATATATATAAAAACACAGGATAGTTGCACTGATATATAAAAAAAACATGGGATAACGACACTGATATATAAAAAAACACTGATATATCTAAACACCCGGGATAAATGCACATATTGTTTTTAAATGATACTTTTACATTTTTAATTTTAATATTTATCAAATTTTTACTTGAAACTCATTTTTTATCTACTTTAAATTTTTCTTTATTTTCACGGGGTAATGTTCAGACTATTTAAATACTGTGTAAATTCATTCATAAAAAGAACACGACAGCACATATGCGTATGCAAGTCATTCTCTATATTTTATAATTGATTTTAGATTAATGAGATTTCAAATTAAGGTTTCTATTTGAGGTAATCGTGTCACGTAACGCGATCGGCCTGTGGATCCGCGCGGGTATAGTAGTGGTAGTAGTAGCAGATAGAAGTAAGATAGATAGATAGATACATATTTTACTCGAATTATAAATTATTATTAATTAATAATTAAATTATAAATTATTATTAATTAATAATTAATTAGTAAAATAACAAAAAATAAAAATAAAAATCTCACATTTGCGCCTCCCCTCTTTAGTCTACTCTCTCGTATGCGCCCCAAATCCTCTCTCTTTTGTTCCATCAACAGTAAACTTGGTCTGCTTCACAAACCCTACTGCAATGAGAACAAAGACAGTTGGCCGGCGCAGGATTACTATTAGCACCACCCCTTCTACTCCTGCAACTCCTTCAATCTCCACACCGCAGGTACTATTCGACACTCACCTTTCTCCTTCAACGACACGTCGTTTTCTCTTTCTCTTTTAATTTCAATTTCAATTTTAACTAACCAGGACGACAATAACCATATCGTAACCGTTGGAGATGGAGATCGAAACCCTCATCTTCGAAAAGATGCTGTTTGGAACCGTTGGGTGATATTCTCACCGCGAAGATCAAAACGACCGTCCGATTTCAAATACAAATCTTCATCCAACGGTCTCCAATCGATTCCAACTGATTCTTGCTCTTATTGCATTGGTAACGAGCATGAATGTCCGACGGAGATTTTCCGGTTTCCGTACGATGACCCGGATTGGACGATCCGGGTCATCGAGAACATTCATCCTGCTCTCTCTTGCGACCTACCGGAACCGGATAATGCAGTTTCTGGTCCGGTTTTGGATGGGTTCGGGTTCCATGATGTGGTGATTGAAACCCCCGTTCACTCTATTCAACTCGCGGATTTGTCTCCTGAACAAATTGGACAGGTTTTCTCTGCTTATACCCATAGAATTCGACAACTCTCCAACCTTCACTCTATCAAATACGTCCAGGTAAAATCAATGTAATTTTTGTATTTAATTTCAACTAGAATAAATGCTCAATTTAGTCTTAAAAAGTATCACTTGCTCTTGTATTTAGTTTCTAAACTATGAAAACCTTTTAGATTGTCCCTAAAGTTAATGTCTGTCTATCAATTGAGTCTCTTAAAGTTTATTCTTGTCTATCAATTTAGGCCCTACGCACTGCAACTTTTAAGAACTAAATTGATGAACACAGATAAATTTTAGAGATTATTTAGTAGATTTTATACTTTAGTGATACTATAGTAGGAGAGATAGTGATACTTTAGGACTAAATTGAGGATTTAGTTTTCAATTTATTTAGAGAAAAGTAAAAGAAAACTGAAATGTTAAGAGTAGTTATTTAATAGGGCAGTAGGTAACGTGAGGATGGTGAAATTTTTTCTTGTTGGTTCAACCCAACGTGTTAGTCTGGAAGTGTAGAGACTAGAGAATATGTAGAGAGATATTACTTAGTGATGAAAAAGTGTATGCTGCCTATAGATCTAGCAGTTATTATATGTGTTGATAGTTTGTATTGATAATCTTCAATGTAACGTAACCTCTTAGATGAGATTAAAGTAGTTTGTGGATCTAGCTTCGAGGCTTCAAGAAGAAACACATGCTTTCAACAAAATTCTCTATCTAGTAAGCTTTCTGGTTTGTTCTCAACGCATAAGAATTCTGAGTTTGCGTCGATGAGTCGTAGCCTTCTTGCATCCAACGGGAAAGATTTTGTTCTATGATTATTGTGCTCATCCAACCACGAGATCTGCAGGTGAGAAAGACCTTAGAAATTGCAATATCGAAAGGTCAAGATATTGGCAAATGCTAGTGATCTTAAAAGTAAGCACATGAGGATCTCCACGAAGAGCATATCAATCCAGACAATATTTTCCAAGTGGTGTTGGAATAAGGATCTCTATGAAAGTTTGTGTCTAAATATGGATTCGGAGAAGTAGGAACTGTTTAACCGAGAAAAGTAAATCTTTGACCAAATTTGGAAGTGTCATTAGAGGAATATGAACTCTGCTACAGGCATCAAAGCAGACCCTGGCTGTGAAGTTATTAGGGAAGAAGGTAGGAGTGAGATACATGGCACCAAGGTTGAAGAACTTATCGGCAGAGAAAGGTTCATTACTAGATATGAATTGTGATTTCTTTATAGTCAGATTTACGGATGATGATGGCTATCATCATGCTCTCTATATGAAGGGCCATGGGCCATGGGTACTCATGACCATTTTTTGCTCTGACCAGAAAATGTTGAGCTGGCCGGAAAAACTCAGACCTGGTCGGAAAGTGAGAAAGTTCTTTCTTTAATGAAATTGAATGACTGTTTGGACGTCCATTCAAGAAAAGTTTTCAGAGTTTTCCTTGTTCTATAGTGCTGCTCTGTTGCAATTGGACAAAATTAATCTGATTTGCAGCTGCGAATGCGATCGCTGCACCCAACAAATGCACTGCACCTGCAATATGCGTCCAAGCTAGCCTCGTTTCCGCTCTGAAAAACGGTGATCACGCACGATTGACTACCTATGCTGGGGAGCATTTAGCGTAAAATATATGTATACATATAGCCTTCAATATATGTATACATTTATTACAAATAGTCTCTTTTTCTATTTTTTTTGTTAAAAAAACAGCAATGCTTGAAAGAAGTGGTTGCAACTAGAATTTTGCTTGATAAAGTTATTATCTTAGCTTATAAAAATATATACAATTTCTGTTTTCAAATATCAAATAATAAATATTAAGAATAATATATATTTTTGTGTCAACTTTGTTGCTTGTTTGCTAAATATTAAGTACGGGATCCCCCACGGGGATTTTAGAGACCCATGGGGACTGGGGCGACGTAGAAAAACCCCTCACGGCAGTGAGCGGGGGATCCCCCGCCCTGTTGGCATCCCAAGTGATTATGGGTGGTGAACTGCTAGCAATACTTACAGTGCTGGTTTTCAAGTAGGAAGAAATCTTGCTGGGCAGAGTGCATGGAAAAAATTCGTATACCACTTCTTCTGTGTCAAACAAGGTTAGTGGAGATGCAGATTTTGAACGTAATTGATCAGGGTTTGGCCTCAATTGTTTGGACAGTCGCAACACAAAGGTAATTTGTCATCATTAGCATCTACAGGCAAAAAAACAGATGTGGGAAAAGACGAAATTGCAGAAAAAATAAAGGCCTGCAACAGTTAACATATCACCAACTAATGGAATGGAAGAGCAAATGGCTCTGTTTTAGATGTGGAGAAAAGCTCCATCCATTACACCAATATGTTGGGAAGCAGTTGAGGTTGGTGATTTGGGGATATAGTAAAACCGTCAATGAAGAACACGAGAAGTGACTGCTATAGAGGTAGATGAGGATGACGGGGAAACAAGTCTAGAGTGTAGTTCATTCGGTATGGGTATTTGGGGTTTCTAGTCAAGTGTTTCAAGAAGTCAAAACTATGAGGATGGAGGGAAAACTCAAAGGAGTGCCTCTGGTGGTGTTGATTTGGCTGTCTGTCATAATCTTATCAATACCCTAGTCGCTGCTGCTTTGGGAATTGGTATCAATTACACTAAGAATTTAGGGGTGGGATTCGGTGGGCAATGGCCATTGAGTTGAGACAAAAGGATACTGTCCGGGTTTGGTATTGAATTTGGGCAGTATTGATGTAACCATGGATGCCTACATGCTTGATCTTGAAGGTTTAGATGTTATACCGCGATTTGCCTTGTTAGAAACTTTAGGGGAAGTGTTCATGAATTGGAAGGAAATAACTATGATTTTCCATAAAAAATTTCCCCACTTTTCCTTGCAGACTCTTCTAAAGTGCTATCAGAAGTGGTTGTTTCTATAGCGCTATAGTGCCACTAGAGCCGCTATTTGGTAGTAGTGATGGGCATATCGCAGACAATAGCGGTTTACTCAAATTCCGCTATACTATAGCCCTATAGCTGCTATTTGACAACACTAAGACGGCTGGAATCAGTTATTGGAGAATTATTCATATGTATTTCAGGAAATAGAAGGGCTGCCTCCCAATAAGGTCTCTTTCACATGGCATTACACTACAGCCAGCAATGGGACCAGTAGGTGTTTGGCCCTGTAGGTACCTGCATCATAAGAAAAAGAGATAGTGAAACAAATACAAACCATGCTGCAACAAGGTATTATTCGTCCCAGTATTAGTTCTTTGATTCTTCCTCTAGCCCTGTGATTTTAGCAATAAAAGACTTTACTTGCCAAATGTTTATTGATTATAGAGCCTTGAATAAAGTCAGTGTTAGATAAATACCCTATACCCGTGGTAGGTGAATTACATGGAGCTGCATACTTTTCTAATTTGATCTTAAATTGGCTTTCCTCAGTTTTTTGTGTTAAGGAGGAAGATGTGCATAAAAAGCGTTCCAGCCAATTTGTGTTTAGAGCTGAAGTAATCAATTTGTGGCACATAAAAAATATTGCAGTTTCGGGCAGCAACAAATTGAATATTTGGGGCACTTAATCTCAACAAAGGAGCAGTTGTGGATCCAACCAAAGCAAATAATATGTTTTGGAATGGCTAACTCCTAAAACTGTCAAGGGAGTAAGGGGATTATTTGGCTTGACTGGATACTATAGAATTATTGAAAGATAATAACAGGTCATTTGACAAAATGACGAAGAAAGATAATATTCATTGGGATCCAGGAGCTAAGAAGGCATTTGAAGAACTGAAGAATGTTTTTACTTCTCTCTTGTGTTAAATTGCTCGGATTTTAATCTTCCCTTTGAGTTTTTGATACGATGCTTGTGGCAAAGGAGTAGGTAGGCTCGTACTACTGGATGTTTCTGTTACTGTTATAACTAGAGCTAATGTTCAATTGGGGCAAAATTTGTAGAAGGATGATGTAGTGGGGGCTGTCTTTCCCAGTTTGCTTTGTTATTCTCCCATTTTATCAAAAACAAAATAGTAGTGTGTGGATCTTAGAATTACATTTTAGTCTATTTCAGTGTGTAGTAGTTAGCTGTGACTTGTAGAAATTACATTGTTATTTTACTTTGGGTAATGCGAGCAACTGAGTAATTATGCAATGCTGCTTTCTTGCTTCACATCACTGACTATAGATCTGTTTACCTTTAAGTTTGGATTATCATCTTTTTACAAATAAAATTAAAATTGCAGTTAGTCTAGTCTTGCATTATTATGCATAAATGCATTAGTGTTCTTATTCTTGCACATTTTATCGTTCTTTGAAGGTGTTTAAAAACAACGGTGCTTCAGCTGGTGCATCAATGAGTCACTCTCATAGTCAAATGTTGGCCCTGCCAATTATTCCACCTAGTGTTTCTTCCCGTCTTGGAAGTATGAAGGATTATTTTATTCAGTCAGGGAGATGCTCTGTTTGTGAAAGTCAACGTGAGGATCTTTTGATTGATGTGTCTCCCTACTTCTCTTCACTGGTCCCTTTTGCTGCTACATTTCCTTTTGAGATATGGATTGTTCCCCGGTATCACTCTGCCCATTTCCATGAATTGGACGAAGAAATGGTAACACTTGATTCTTTACAAAGTCCTATTGATGTTTAAATGCAAAATGTTTAGTTGACTTCAATATAGTGCATCTCATACGACATGTGGACTAAAGGCTTAATGCTAGTGTTTTTATGAAACTTGAAGCTTATGTTATGTCAAGGTTTCTGTAGCATTTAGATGTTAGATCTTTTGCAGGGAGATTATATGCGACATAAACATATTGAACAAGTAGATCTGAAATGGTGTCAGACTGTTAGTTATTTGTCTTGCCATTATGGTATCTTGGAATATAATTGCATTATTTGTGGTGATTGAATAATACGAGATTGAATACAAATTGTGCTTAGAAATTATAATGTAACATGAGGATGCCAAGTTCTGTCTCTCAGGTGTCGTTGAATATAACTGAATACCAAATGCTTTTAACATCTGCTTTGTAACTACTTGTGGTAAACCGGGATAGTATTTGACTGTGTTTCTTGTACCATAACGGTTAACTGATAATTACAAATACCAATACTTGATATATTTAATGTAATTACATACACTATACTTGATATATTTAATGTAATTCCAAAACGAAAGTTAAAGCCACTAATATTTATAACGACAAACTAAAAATGCAACTCCATTATCAATTTATCTTCAAAAGTTAACGACAAAAGAGTTCAGCAGTGTAGGTGTTAACATATATTATGTCAACGTTAGGGTGATAATATGCACAGTGACATTGGCTCAGAAGCATGGTATAATTGGACAATGAAACACAAAAGCTAAAAAACACTACTAAAAACAACATGAAACTGTTGGCTGGGAAGACCTGTGTGTTTATCAGTCTGTGAAAAGAGAGGAGATATGGAAGAAGGAAAGAGGTTCAACAGAGGCAAGATATTACTGACAGACACCGTCTATATTATTGATATCCTGACTAGACCTACTGGAAAGCCTTGAACACCGGAGAACTCAAAACCTGGCAATAATCTGTAAGAGGATGCTGATGTCCTTGTAAGCGATGGTCACTTAGGGCTTAACAGAGATTGAAATTTTCAGGATTTATCATAATAATAATACTGATTGAACATCCTTGTTACGTATAGCTTGGGCTGTGGCTACAGGTTGTGTGGATTTTGCAATGCAATGGGTTTAGCATAGCACAGATCAGTGTTGTATTACTGTAGCTTGCACTATTGCTCACTGTTATCAACTATATATACATGTTGTAATTTGTCCGGTTTGAGGTTTATGGTCTAATGGCTTATCATTTCATCGTGGCATTTATTTTGCAGGCAGTTGATCTTGGAGGTTTATTAAAACGAATGCTTAGGAAGATGTCTTTGCAGTTGAACAATCCCCCCATCAACTTTACGATTCACACTAGTCCACTGCATGGTAGTGAGTCAGAGTTGGCTTACGCTCATTGGTTTATACAGATAGTACCTCAAATAACTGGAGCAGCTGGTTTTGAGCTTGGATCTGGGTGTTACATAAATCCTATTTTACCTGAGGATGCTGCAAAGGTTCTAAGAGAAGTGAATGTTCCAGAGATACCATCAAATAAGACTGTGGATTATACTGATGTATTCACCACTACAAAGGTAATTGAATGGTAGATTTATTATTACTTAGTTATGACTATGTGAACATTATGTATGACATTTTTTTTTTATTTTCAGATCTTTTCTTCCCGAGATGATTTAGTGAATTGGGCTCGAGCTGTTGGGAGAGAGCATGGATTCGTTGTTGTCATTGCAAGGTCAGACACAGGAGAAGGTAAAGGAAGGAAGACAATTTTAATCTTGAGTTGTGAAAAAGGTGGTAAGTATAGAAGATACAAGAGGGAGTTAGCTCGCAAGGTGTCTGGAAGTAAAAAATGTGGGTGTCCCTTCAGATTAAAAGGAAGGCCTTTGAGAAATGGTGAAGGATGGAAACTTAGTGTAGTGTGTGGATTTCACAACCACGAGGTTGGTGAAATATTGGTTAGTCACTCATTTGCTGCTCGGTTAACTCCTGAGGAGAAGTCTTTGGTTTGTGATTTGACAAGGAACATGGAAACTCCAAAAACCATATTACAGGCAATTAAAGATCGTAACAAAGATAACATCAGTTCTATCAGGCAGGTATATAATGCGCGCCAAGCATTTCGAGTCTCCCAAAAATGTCCCGAAATAGAATTGCAACTTCCAATGGATATTTCAGTTGATTGATTGTATCTGTTCTAATTCCCATTTGAAAGATATAGCCCATTTTTCTCTGCTCCTTTTTTAATAGGCTTTTGCATTAGCAAGATAGCTTGTTGATGTTAATTTAGTGTGTAGCAACTAATGTCGATGTTATGTGTTCAGAGATATTACTTTTTCTCGACTTTTTTTTTCCTAAACTTCTACTTGGCATATCCTTGTGAATCACTTTTCCGTAGCATAATGACATGGTGAACTTTCATTCGACTAGACAAAATAATTAAATTATATTTATGTTGATAACTTGAGTCAAACAAAATGAAGACGGGTAGAGTATTTGATGAGTTGAATAAGTTTACCAACTGATATTCGAAGGTAAAACACAAAATAGGTTGGATATGGATATCTTAATGGCTGCCTCTGTATATACTAAAGACAATTTAGTCTTCTACAAAATAGGCTAGAATCTCATCACATAAAACATATATCATCTCTCAGTCAATTTGAATACTTTAAAGACAATTTAGTCTTGTGCTTATCAGATGGTAATAAAACATCTATTTATACATTACAATCGAAACTTTAAATATAATTTGAAATACTTGCCTAATTAGCATGGGAATACCCATATGTAGGGGTGTCAAATTGGATGGATATGGATTTGGATTATAATTGATGGATTTGAGCTATGAAGCCCAGATACGGGATACGACACGATACGGATACGGGGATACGGGAAAATTTTGAAAATCAAGATACGATACGGCTAGGATACTTTAAAAAAAATAAAATATTTATATATATATATATATATATATATATATATATATATATATATAAACATTTTAAACCAATTTTAAACAATATATACAAATTACAATTACTTTTATATATATAATATTACTTTTATTTATATATAAAGTATCCTAGCCATTTCAGCACCCCGCATCTTCCTCCTTCCCTCGGTATTTTTTGACTTCTCTAGCCGTATCATGCCCGTATCAAAGGATTCAAAGTCGTATCAGAGCCATGGAAAGCCGTATCCAAGTCGTACTCATACAGTATTCGAAATTATTTTTTTAAAAAAATAAATAAAAATGACTGGTTACCTGTAGGATACGTATCCGGCCGTATCAGACACGTGTCCGTTACGGATACTTTATCATTTTTCACGTATCCAGGCTTCAAAGGATTTGAGAAATCCAGTTACAAATTTATATCTATTAAAAATTTACCAAACAAATTCAATCCAATCCATCCATTAATAAAATATATATAATATATTTATATATGGTGGTGGTGGCAGCGGCTGCCGGCGGCCGGTGCGGTGGCCAACGGTGGTGCTCCGGCGGATCTCCGACGACCGGCGGTGGTGGACAGTGGTGCTCCGGCAAGAATATATATATATATATATATTAGGCTAAATTATAGTTTTGGTCCCCCTATTTTCACAAATCCGGACATTTGGTCCCCCTATTTTAAAACTCAGACATTTAGTCCCCCTATTTTAAAAAACTCAGAACATTTAGTCCAAATGGGGATTTTTCTTTTTTTTTGCTGAATTGGCCTACTAACAAAAACAATTGTTGATGTGGCTCTCATTAAATGATGTGGCAGCTGACTCAACTTGCCCACATCATTTAATGAAGCCACATAAGCATTGCCACATCAGATTTATTATTTATAATTATTAAAATAATTAAATAACTATATTATTATTTATTATTATTATTATTATTATTATTATTATTACTAAAATCAGACCACCAACACACTTTTTCTTCCTCTCCCTCTCATCTCCTTCGCTGCCACCACCGCTGCACACCGCTGCCATCAGAACCCAAAAATCGCTGCCTCCCTCTTTGTCTCCCCCTCTCTCTCCCTCCCTCTCTCCCTCTCATCTCCTTCGCTGTTCCAACAACAACAGAAATCGAACCCCCAGAAATCTCCTTCAACGATTTCTTCTTCTGCCATTTTTTTGCCCCAGAAATCGAACCCTTCTCCTTCTGCCATCGTTCTTCTCCCTCAATCGATGAACCCTCTTCTCCATCGTTCTTCTCCCTCTTCTTCTTCCATCGTTCCAACAACAACAGAAATCGAACCCCCAGAAATCTCCTTCAACGATTTCTTCTTCTGCCATTTTTTTGCCCCAGAAATCGAACCCCTCTCCTTCTGCCATCGTTCTTCTCCCTCAATCGATGAACCCTCTTCTCCATCGTTCTTCTCCCTCTTCTTCTTCCATCGTTTCAACAACAACAGAAATCGAACCCCCAGAAATCTCCTTCAACGATTTCTTCTTCTGCCATTTTTTTGCCCCAGAAATCGAACCCCTCTCCTTCTGCCATCGTTCTTCTCCCTCAATCGATGAACCCTCTTCTCCATCGTTCTTCTCCCTCTTCTTCTTCCATCGTTCCAACAACAACAGAAATCGAACCCCCAGAAATCTCCTTCAACGATTTCTTCTTCTGCCATTTTTTTGCCCCAGAAATCGAACCCCTCTCCTTCTGCCATCGTTCTTCTCCCTCAATCGATGAACCCTCTTCTCCATCGTTCTTCTCCCTCTTCTTCTTCCATCGTTCCAACAACAACAGAAATCGAACCCCCAGAAATCTCCTTCAACGATTTCTTCTTCTGCCATTTTTTTGCCCCAGAAATCGAACCCCTCTCCTTCTGCCATCGTTCTACTCCCTCAATCGATGAACCCTCTTCTCCATCGTTCTTCTCCCTCTTCTTCTTCCATCGTTCCAACAACAACAGAAATCGAACCCCTTCTTCTTTCTGCTACCTCTGCAGATCCATAAGTAGATCTGAAACGAAAAAAATGGCAGAAGAACACTGGGTTGTGTCACGTGGATCTGAAGGTTAAAAAATGGCGAAGAAGAAGAAGAACACGTGGATCTGTCACAGCGGCCATGGGTTGCTTGCGGTTGCGATCAGAAGCAGAGAAGGGATGGAACTCACGAACAGAGAGGAGGAATGGTGGCTCTGTCACGGTGGCCATGGGTCACGCGATGGTTCTTCTGGGTTGCGTTTCTGGGTTGCGAGATTGTTTGTGTTTCTGGGTGAGTGAGAAGAATAGAGGTTGAAGAGAGCTTGAATGTTAATTATTTTCCTCTAATGTGTTTTTTCTTTTCTGGGTGAGTGAGAAGAAGAGAGGTTGAAGTCTGTTGAAGAAGAAGAGAGGTTGAAGAGAGGTTGAAGAAGAGCTTGTTGTTGACGGTGGGTGAGAAGAAGAGAGCTTGTTGTTGTTAATTATTTTCCTCAGATACACGTGGCTCATTAAATGACGTGGCAGTCACATGTGGCGCTTACGTCAGGTGCCACGTCATTTAATGAAAACCACCTCAGCCTTTTTTTTTGTAATGCATCCAGATCAGCCAAAAAAATTGAAAAACCCCATTTTGGACTAAATGTCTTAAGTTCTTTAAAATAGGGGGACTAAATGTCTGAGTTTTAAAATAGGGGGACCAAATGTCCGGATTTGTGAAAATAGGGGGACTAAATGTCTGAATTTTTTTTTGGAACCTTTTTTTTTTGAAGCATTTTTTTTGAAATTTTTTTTTAAAAAAAAACTGAGAAGTATTATTAATAATATTTTTTGGTAAAATATTTTTTATAATTATTCAATGGATTTTGATTTTGTAGTTTTGGTAATCAAATGGGTATAACACCAACAAGGGTTGGTCCAAGTGGTAACTGGACTTGGATCCCACCCCAAGGTCTCGGGTTCGAATCTTGGGTGTGGCAAAAACTCAGTTGGGAGGGGAGAACCACACGGGTCGGCAAAGCCGGGTACTCATGCCTGCCAGGTTCCCCGGCGTAGATTAGTCATCGACAAAGCCTGTGGAAACTGCGCACAAAAAACATGGTAACTAAAAAAATCCATTGGTATAAAAAAATAATGGATGGATCATATCATCCACAAAATAAATGGATGGATCCAACCCAATCAATTAATAATTTTTTTTGTAACGGATGGATTGAATGGATTTTGTTATGGACGGACCCAATATTCAGTAGACAAATGGATCCTTTTAACACCCATACTCATAGGTTGTCTTATTTTAACATACTTGTTACGGATTGGCCTAATCCACAATAGTGAGGCCCATAAGCAAAAACAGATCCATTAACCAACGACTAAGATCTAGGTCCTAGATCGGACGGCTATGATTCATTAGGACAACACACTTTTACTCTATAAATATGCATTCAATGTAATGCTCAAGGTACACACTATTTCCTACTCTTTACCTCTTATCAGTTCCCTAGTTGACTTGAGCGTCGTAGTGTCCTCGCAGGTACCACCTACCCCGGATCGGAAGCGGAGCTCGGTTGATCAAGATCAACCCCTAACAACTATCTCGGATCGGACCTTGTGTCTAAGATCGGATACAGGTCCAAAGAGACGGTACAGAACATTGGCGACCACAGTGGGAGGATCTTGTACTCTAGTTCCTCTCCCATCTCCTTGATTGACAATGGCTCCGACCTTACGTCATTGGACCATCCTGAATGTCGCTGAAGGACAGGTTCTGCAACAGGTGAATCTGGAAGATGTGGCAGCCACCTTACCCCTTAGCCCGGCGCATGCTCGAAGCTCAGCTACGGCTATGTTTCTTGGGAGTTCGGCCCGGAACCGACTTCCACCTCCCCCGCAGACGGTCCAGGTGCCGATCGATGCTGTTCAACAGCTCATCCAGTTTCTACATCGGCAAGCCGAGGTCGGCCAACAGGAAAGCCAACGCTACACCTAGTTAGAAGCTGAGATTGCTGAGTTCCGGGCTCGTAACATCCCGGATCAGATTTCCTCTCGGCGCAACTCTTCAAGTAGAAAGACTCATGGCAACAGGCGCCACCGATCTCCGGCTCAGAGGAGAGACTGTCATCGCTCTCCACCTCGTCGTAGAGGAGGGCGAGGATCGGAGACTTTCCCAAGTCGGACCCCTGATGATTCCTACTATCCCGAGGGTTCCTATTGGCCCAGCTCGCCTCTGGCTTTCTCTTCTCCGAGGCGACGTTCCAGAAGTCGGAAAAGATCCTCGAGGCAAAAACGTCGACGCCCTCGCTCGCGGGGATCCCCAACAAATATGGCTACCGACGGTCTCCACCGCTGGAGAGGTCGACAAAGCGCAAAGGACCCTTCACAAGTAAGATCGACAACTTTCCGGTGCATGAAAGTCTGAAAATGCATGAAGGGACTGGCGATCCAGACCGCCACCTCGACTACTTTGACACGGTTATGCAATACCGTAACGTTCCAGAGGAGATAAAGTGCCGAACCTTTCCCCTCACTCTAGAGAAGGCGACTCTAGACTGGTTCAGGGCTCTTAAGCCAAATACGATCTCCTCTTGCGATCAGTTAGCCAAGCTCTTTTCTGCACACTTCGCCCACTCGAAGATGAAGCCTAAATCTCGGAAGGTATTGCAGACAATTCGGCAAGGAAAAAATGAGTTCCTTCGGGCCTACATAGACAGATTTAATAGAGAAGCTGCTCAAGTCCAGAACCTCAACGACTCCTTCCGTCTTTACTTCATGGAGGCTGGTCTTCGTGAAGGAAGTCTATTTCAGATAGACGTCGGGGTCAAACAAGCTGAGTCACTTGCCGAGTTCCTCCAGCGATCTCATAAGTATATCGATCATGACGAATGGATTAACGCAAGAAGGTCACGTTTCACCTAGGTCTCGGAATGAGCCTACAGGCGTGATGTAATCCGACTTTGTAAATGTTTAACCATCTAATATATGGATCGACTACAATTTTCCTCACATTGATTGCTTAGTAAAAATGAATTCTGAGGTTGAAGGGAAAGATTTGGGATCGGTCAACGATCGCCTTAAAGTTCCACGCTAAAACCGGAACCCGAGACACCGAGCTTGACATCGCTAGAGGTTCAGGAGCTCCACCAGGTCGGACTCCAGATGATTCCTATTATCCTGAGGGTTCCCCTCGGCCCAGCTCGTCGCTGGCTTTCTCTTCTTCAAGGCGGCATTAAACTGACACCTCGAGTCCCTCAAGTGGTCACATTTTATGCATTGCCGAGGCTGGTGGCAGACACCCTCGCTGGTACAAGCCCGACCTTGAAGACCTTTGACAAGACCCGTATCTCGGGCGCTCCGAGGCTGGTGGCAGACACCCTCGCTGATATAAGCCCGGCCTCGAAGATCTTTGACAAGACCCGTATCTCGGGCGCTCCGAGGCTGCTGGAAGACACTCTCGCTGGTACAAGCTCGGCCTTGAAGACCTTTGACAATACCCGTATCTCGGGAGCTCCGAGGCTGGTGGCAGACACCCTCGCTGGTATAAGCCCGGCCTCGAAGATCTTTGACAAGACCCGTATCTCGGGCGCTCCGAGGCTGGTGGCAGACAACCTCGTTGGTACAAGCCCGACCTCGAAGACCTTTGACAAGACCCGTATCTCGGGCGCTCCGAGGCTGGTGGCAGACACCCTCGCTGGTATAAGATCAGCCTCGAAGATCTTTGACAAGACCCGTATCTCGGGCGCTCCGAGGCTGGTGGCAGACACCCTCGCTGGTATAAGCCCGGCCTCGAAGATCTTTGACAAGACCCGTATCTCGGGCGATCTGAGGCTGGTGGCAGACACCCTCGCTGGTATAAGCCCGGCCTCGAAGAATACTGTCCTAAAGGCGCATTAAACTGACACCTCGAGTCACTCGGTGGTCACATCATTTCCTGACACTCTAAGGCTTCCGAGGCTGGGGGCAGACACCTTCGTAGCTATAAGCCCGGCCTTGTGGAAGGTCGCAATCTAAAAGACTGAATCTCGGATGGTTAGAGGAACCTTGAGTCACTCAACGGTCATCTCTGTCTCGTGAGCACTATCCCGGTTTCGTGGAGCTCAGACAAGGCTTACAAGTCAAGATCGCCTCACAGGCGACCCGACTTGGGGGGAAATTGTTACGGATTGGCTCAATCCACAATAGTGAGGCCCATAAGCAAAAGCAGATCCATTAACCAACGACTAGGATCTAGGCTCTAGATTGGACGGCTCTGATTCATTAGGACAACACTCTTTTACTCTATAAATAGGCATTCAATGTAATACTCAAGGTACACACTCTTTCCTACTCTTTACCTCTTATCAGTTCCTTAGCTGACTTGAGCGTCGGAGTGTCCTCGCAGGTACCACATGCCCCGGATCGGAAGCGGAGCTCGGTTGATCAAGACCAACCCCTACCAATTATCTCGGATCGGACCTTGCGTCTAAGATCGGATACAGGTCCAGAGATACGGTATAGAACAATACCGATTGTCATTACACAAGACTTTTTTTGAGTAATTATATAAGAGTGCATCAGGTTTGTCATAACACCGATTGTCATTACACGAAGTAATATGCATGGTGCAACCAGTAAATTCATTAAAACAAAGAAATGGATCACTGACATAAATGGGATGTCTCATGATCCCTTTGTCTTATGCTGACAATATATTTGTGTGTAAACCATTGTATGAGCAATTGGTTTTGTATGTTTTATTCTATAATTTTATTATGTCCTTGTAGGAGCAAGGACTCTATTTTAATATGATGAAGTTGATGATATGTGTAAATGCTATGTGTGATTTTTTTTGCATGTTATACCTATATGTTGTTTTTGTTGTTGTAGTGGTTGTTGTTATGACTGTTGTTGATGGTGATTAGGGACCAATTCGAAGGGATTGACACTACAAAAAACTCGGCGATTAGCCACGGTCAAAACCGTGGCAAACAGCCCACAAAACCGTGGCAAACGCTTGTTGCTACGGTTAGCGTAACATTGGGAACTAAGGGCGTCGCCAAATTTTAGCCACGGCCCAAAGTATCGTTAGCCACGCCCAAACAAACCGTGGTAACAGCCACTTAGCTACGGTTATGGCAACTTACTCTTCCATTGACTCAATTTTTTTTTATAAATTTATTCTTCCCAGTAAAACGATAATTATTCTTCCTGCTAAAACAAAGCTTATTTGTTAATGGCAACTTACTCTTCCATTGACCATATGTAATAAGTAAATAAAAAAGCAAAATTAATAAAGATGTGGTGGAATAAATTTTTGCATATATAGCTAATTAATTACTTAAGATGAAATACTAACATCCATTAAAAAGTAATATTCAACATATAGTTACCAAAAAACCACAACTACAAAAATACCCGATCAACAAGTAATTAGAGATTCTAATAGATATTCTAAATATCTAGACTAAGATGAGGATGAACCTAGGTTGAACATCGATAATTCATCTCCAAATTTATGTTGCAAGAAGTTGTGAAGACCTTCCAATTTATTTGTTGCTTGTGTCCTTGGTTTGTGTGTGCTCCTCCTTGGTTTTAGCAAGTTCTTCTTTGGTTTTAGCAAGTTCTTCTTCGACATTCGCTTGGTCAGAGTTACCAACTTGGATAAAATCAGGGAAATGCCTACGATTTCCAAAAACAACAGTTGGACAAACACCTGGACCTAAAACATGAACTCGGCCTGAGTGTTCAGCTCCACATGCTTTTCCAATGGCATCATTACGATAAGCATTAATCTTTGACGGAACACCTATAGTAGCTGCACGTTCTTGATCTTCAGATAAGCTCTCTGAAATCTTCTCCTATTGGGAAAAATAATCATTAATATTTAGTGAAATCTCCCACATAAAAACTAAGATTCATCATAAACTAAAATATTATATCAGCACACTACATTTTAGTATAAACATTGCCACCAACAAGATATCAATATAACAGAAATTAATAGGTGTCTAGCTGGGGACACTGCATAAACATTGCCACCAACAAGATATCAATATAACAGTAGAGTAGCTGCAGATCAAGATTCAAGACTTCTCTTGTCCTTGATATGTCTTCTTGAAGGCAGACAATTTAATAGACTTGAAGTTAATTATACTAAAATATTATATCAGCACACTACATTTTAGTATAATCCATATGATTTTACTACCAAGTCAGCACCAAATCAAACAAACACCATTATAAAGCATTCATATTATATATGTACAAACACCAATTCAGCACCCTAATCTTCTTAGATAATTAACCATTCATGACCAAAAATGAGCAGACAGATTATTATATATGTTTCAATTACTTTTAGGACATATTATTAAGCAGACAGATGACCCAAAAATGAGGCTTGTGCATTAAGCAACACTGCAACACCATGTATAAAACACTCTGGCATTGTCACATTCATCAAGCTGTCCTCAAATGTTTAAAGCTAGGTGCATGTGAATAACATCATCACAATCATAGTATGGTAATAGCATTCTGTTTCTTTTGCAGATTTTGAACAAGCAAGTGAGAATTGTGTCATAGTCTATTTACACAAGAAGATGATCACGCAGATGATGTAAAAGGGAAAATTCAAACCAATCCAATAGCTGAAGCCAAAGATGCTAAGGAGCAAGCTACACTTTTTGCTTCTAGCAACATAACAAGCATTCTTGAAAATGATTCATTGGAAGCAGATACTCATGAAAATGATAAAAGTGACAAAATTTAATCTACCAGAGTAACAAAAACAAATTCATGGTGTAAGATATAAGATGTACTTACAGCAATGGCTTTTCCTTCTCCACTCACATAGCTTTCATCCTTCTTTAGTAATGTTGCCAATTTAACTTCGCTTCGACATACAGGTCTTCCTAATTTTAGCTCCTAACATCATAAATAAAATACAACTAGTTATCATATACTAAAACTTACTTTACTATAAGATAGAAATTCTTTAAAACAACATACCATCTGACGAGCCCTTCTTGCATTGCTCTTACTACCACCAACATGTGAGACTTTAAGCTTCCCACGATTTGTTGTATTTTGCTGACTTAGTTTCTACAATTTTTAACTAAGATAGTCAATATGTCTCCAAAGTTCTCACTTTATTTCAAACAAGAATAGAAAATAATAAGATAAGTTTATATAGAATACTTATACCTTCATCTCGTCAGTTTGATAGTAATGCACAAATGCAGCCCACTCAACGGGATTAACACCTAGAGGAGGATTGGCAAGTATTTCGGCCTTACTTTTGTTCGGGTAGAAGTATTGACACCTTATCTTATATTTATGGGCCTTCCATCTATCTCCTAATGTACTCATCACCTATTTAATACCAACAGCATAATCAAACTCAAAATGATCCTTGAAATGTTATATTTATAGGTCAATATTCAATTATAAAAGTCACAATAAAAGAATAAAAGTGTTAAGTGTTTAGATAGTAACCTCAATACACTTCCATTGTTGCATGCTATTGTCCTCTGACATCAAATCCCATCTTGTAACTGATAAAGGACAGACGGCAGACCTTTCAGCGACTTGGCCAAGAAACCTCACAAGTAAGTTTGACCCACTATCATTTTCTTGTCCATTACCATTGATTTCCACAAGTACTTTTTTGGTTTTTTCCAAATGCCAAACCTGACTTGCTACCATTTTTCGAGTAATAGTTTCTCCGGTACAGGTATCTACCATTACATAAAAAAACTATAGTTACGTAATATTTTTCTACTAAAAAAATCAGTGAATAAGATTATCAATGATATGTTATTTTTACCTTTGACTATGACAAGTAGAGGGCCCTCCTCTTTCTGTTGTGGTTGAACCTCATTTGGACTTAAGGAAGCGTCAAATGAATCATCATAAGATGAACTATTAGTTATGTCTACATTTTGAAATTGATCATCAAATTGGTTGTTGATACTCTGTTGATGCTAATCTTGTAGGGTCTCCACATCATTTTGATTTTTTTGTCCACGTACCCTTCGCAACACATCTTCTCCTGAAAGCTTTCGTTTTTGCCTCATCTCAAATACAATATCTGCATGATTTGCAAAAAAGCTAACATGTTAGGAACTGAATATTCGAAAACTGAAGAAAGGGACGATGTGTCACAAAGGAGAATACTCCTTTCACTAAAGAAAAACTTCCAGTCACTAACTATTGAAACATACATGTCTCACCTATACATAGATATCTTCCTTATTACAAGTCCTAACATACACCATAGATAAAAAAATGTGTCTTAAATAAATCATAAAGTGGTCATGTCATTGCAAAAAGCTGAAAAAGGATAAAGTTCTTAAACAACAAATGAATTGAAAAGTACAAAATGAATTGTGGCTGAATTACAAAGCTCATAATCGAACTAATCTAACATGATGTTATCTTCTCCTTCACTAGAGCTATTGTGATCTTCATCAAAATTTGATTCATCGCGTTCTTGTCCTTGTTCTTGTTCATTGTCATCATCTTGCACTAATTGTAATTCTTCAATGTTCTGCACATTTTGCTCGCAAAAAGGTATGTCTTCCACTATGATCTCTTCTGAATCCATCAAGTTCACATCTCCCATGTCATATATGTCTCTAGGCTTCATATGACATACACAAGACCAGCCTTCATCAAATGGATCATCAACATAATATACCATTCTAGCATCGGTTGCAAGGATGAACGGTTCATCTACTTCATTCACACCAGTATGCATCAAGCGAGAAAAATTCACACTTGTTATCCCAAATTGATCTATCTTGATTCCCTTGTTAGGTCTATTGTCTACCCAAATACATTTGAATAGTACAAATCTTAGCTTACCATAGTAATCAAGCTCTATGATGTCAACCAATTTCCCATAATACCTGTCATCGGTTGATTTTTCAAAAGGTTCCTTTCCGGTTGAAAATCTCTTTGTAATAGCAGACATAACGATACCACTATTTTGGGTTTTCAATCCTTGTTCCTTCTTTTGTGTACGAAACTTAAATCCATGAATGTTATACCCATTAAATCTCCTTGCAATGTCATTTGGCCCTTTTGCGAGCCAATCAATTTCAGCTGTAACATGTGGATCATCCTTTCTTGCAACCTAGTATATTTTGGGAATCATTAGGACAATTATATATATAGATCACAATACTTTGAGATGAAAAAATTAAGTGAAACTCAATATATGTCCTTACATATTCACTGAACCATTCGTGAAAATGTTTGTGAACATATTCTTCCACAATTTTAGAGGAGTTTCTCTTGCCACGATGCATCCTAGAAACCTCAACTCTACACTTGCTGGATGAAAATTTTCATAGTTATTAAAAATGGTATTGAAATGGATAATTTAAAATTTTACTTTATATAAAAGCACAAAACTTACTCACGAAATGGATCAACTAATTCACAATTAGTTAACACATAGCGATGAGCTTGTATCTTCTCAAATGGTGAAAGTGAAAATGTCTTGATAGCTCCAATAGGCCTACCCGATGTAGGAAACAAATTTGATAGAATAGCAGACTCACTACTAGAATTGACTCCATTATCATCGTCATTGCGTCTTGGACGATTGAACCTTGTTTCAATCTCACCATCCTCTAAATATCTTGAACAAAACGTAAGACATTCATCCATAATGTATCCTTCAGCTATACATCCTTCTGGTGTAGCCTTGTTACGAACATAGGATTTTAAATGGCCAAGGGTCCTAAAATAAAAAAAAGTGAGCCTAGTAAAAATTAAACCATATAGTTTATCATCAACTTAATGATAAATACAATATACCTTTCAACAGGGTACATCCATCTATAATGCACGGGACCAGCAATCATTGCTTCCTCTCCAAGATGAATAACTAAATGAACCATAACAGTGAAAAAAGAAGGAGGGAATATCATTTGCATATGGCAAAGGGTGAGAGCAATTCGCTGTTGTAGTTTCTCTATATTCTTGACTAGAACCTTGCATGATATTTCTCTAAAGTAGTTACATAACTCAATCAACACTGAAGCAACTTCTTTAGGAAGAGTTTTTCTAAAAGCAATTGGAAAAAGGTGTTCCATCAGGATATTGGAATCATGACTCTTCAGACCAAAGACCTTGCGTTTCTTAGTATCAACACATCTAGAAATATTTGATGCATAACTATCAGGGAAAACCACATTTTTGAGAATTTTTAGGAACATATCTTTCTCCATATTTTTCATTTTAAAACAGGACTGAGGAAACTTAGAGGAATTGGGATATGGGTGAAGTCTTTCTCTGATTCCCATTTCCTGCAGGTCTTTGCGAGCTTGAAGATTGTCTTTTGTTCGTTTTTTATCGTCAAGCACTGTGAACAATACATTGTCACAAACACTCTTCTCTATGTGCATCATATCAAGGCAATGTCGAATAAGATTATGCTCCTAATAAGGCAAATCCCAGAAGATACTCTTTTTTTTCCATTGTTGTGGGCCAACCGCACTCGTACCCTCATCATGTGGCGTTTTGAGATTATCATCAATTTGTCTCAATATGTCTGAGCCTGTCATTGGAACATGGGAAGGTCTAAGCTCTATTGAGCCATCAAATGACTTTTTATTGTATCTATACTTGTGATCAAGCGGTAAATATCGACGATGTCCCATGAAACAATTTTTCCTACCAAATTTCAGCCTTTTAGATTCTGTATCAAACTTACATGACGGACATGAAAACAATGTATGTGTATTCCACCCAGATAGGTTGTCAAGGCCAGGAAAGTCACTAATTGTACAAAACAATGCAGCTCTCATTCGAAACGTTTCTTTAGCAGAGGAATCATAAGCATCAACACCATTCCACAAGTTTTTTAACTCTGCAACTAGAGGCTGTAAGTAAACATCAATATTATTGCCAGCCATCTTAGGACCAGGAATTATCATTGACATGATAAGAGAAGTTTGCTTCATGCAACACCATGGAGGATAGTTGTAAACATACAACATCACAGGCCAAACACTATTAGAAGAACTTAAAGTCCCAAATGGGATGAAACCATCTGTAGCTAATGCGAGTCGCACATTACGAGGATCTAAAGCAAAATCGGGATACAACGAATCAAAGTTCTTCCATGCTTTAGTGTCTCTAGGATGCCTTAACAACCCATCTGGATTTGCCATTGTAGCATGCCATTTCAATAGCTCTGCAGTTTTAGAGGATGTGTACAACTTTTGCAACCTTGGTATAAGTGGGAAGTATTGCAATACTTTTGCTGGTTGGGGCTTCTTTTTCTTTTTGTCGTCCATCACATCATGTGCTGCACCATCATTTTCATGTGATTTCCATCTAGATTCATTACAAATCTTGCATTTATCTCTCTTCTCATCCTCTAGTGATCCCCAATACAACATGAAATGTTTCGGGCAAGCATGAATCTTATCATAACTTAAACCTAACGTCTTAATCATCTTTTTTGCTTGATAGATAGATGAAGGTAGTTTAGCATGGGGAAAAGCATCAGTTAGAAGCTTAATGATCATTGAAAATGTTTTATCTGTTGCGCCACACAAAACTTTTATGTGGTAGAGACGAACGATGAAGGATAGTTTGCTATATTTAGTGCAACCCTGATAGAGCTCTTGATTTCCGTCTTCCATTAATTCTTTAATTGTTTTTAGCTACTTATTATTGACGTCATTGGTGTCCATTACGTTGTCACTGTTAGGAATACTTGATGGACCAGAATCTTGATTTCCTTGGTCACCAAAGACGCCAAAGACATCGTTTAACATATCTTGCATTGGATGTTGTCTAGCAGACGCTTCTTTTACTTGGCTCACTGATTCAACATTTGGTTGAACATGCTTTTCCCCATGCATGTTCCAAAATGTGTACTTGCTTGGAAAACCCTTTTCAAGGAGATGACTGAACACTTCAACTCTATTACGAGGAAAAAATCGACATGTATTACAAGGACATAATATTTGTCCATTGATTGATGCATTTGAAAAGGCAAAGTCCAAAAATTGGACTACCCCATCTAAGAAGTCTTTTGATTTTATTGGCTTATCAATCCAACTCTTATCAATCATAATTGCATAATCTGTTTGCAAATTGAAATGAAATTATTCAAGCATTTGAGATAGCAAATGACAATAATATAACATAAAAGATAAACACATAAAAAATAAGTTACAAAATGCATCTGCAAGTTCAAATCAATAACAGACACAAACTTTCTTATGAGAGTTTCAGTTTCTAGCTGAAGACAACTTTCCATTAGCCAAATAAACAAGACTACAAGATAAACATCTAAAAGATAAGTTACAAAATGCATCTGCAAGTTCAAATCAATAACATCATTGAAGTTTCAATAGTTACCTAAATTCAGAATCTTAACTCTCACTTTTTGGGTCCATGTTATTTTAAATTAATTCATCTATCTATTTCTGATTACTTGACTGTAAATTTAATTAGTAGGTAACGACTGAAGTGAAGTAGTATATTTCATCACTTTAATTAATTAATATCGTAGGTAATGACTGAAGTGAAGTCTCTAATCATATCTTTTTAACAAACCCTTTCACATAAACTAAGACATTCATAGTATTAGTTGATAAAGAAAAAATAAAAATAAAGGCTTCATCTAGTGGTTTTAATTACCATATATATGATTTACTTTTGTCATAAAAATGGTTATAATTGTCAAGCATATAAATCTAATTGAATGCAGCAAAAATCAAATTGAAAGCAGCAAAAATCAAATTGAAAGTGTTGTAACCTTATGTACCTGAAACAATAATAATGCAACAAACCCAGCCAGCCAAACAGAAAATAATTGCAACCCAAAATGCAAACAGCGGAATGTCAACTTCCTTATTCACACACACATTAACGAATTAGAGACAGAACCATATGAACAGAAATTGAGAATGCGAAATATCAGAGAACTCAGAAATTACTCAAACCGAATTGCAAGAAAATAAACCCAGAAACATTCAAACCGAAACAGTAAATGCCTAAAATCAAGAAAGAAGAAAACATAAAGAAAGAAAGAAACTAATTGGTACCTACGATGAGAAGGAAGTTGCGAGAGAGAGCTTTTACCTTCTGGTTTCCCTTCTGGTTTCACCGAGAGAGAGCTTTCACGGTTTCCCTTCTGGTTCACTTCTTCACGGTTTTGCTTCTGGTTTCCCTTCTTGGGGATTTCGTTGGTTCACTTCTTCGATCAGGAGATTGATTCACTTATTGGGGGTTTTCTTGTGAAGAGAGGTTGGAATCGTGGAGCTAGGTTTTCATTTTGGAGAGAGGTTGGAATCGTGAAGAGAGGTTTTCATTGTGAAGAGGTTCACTGATTTGCGAGGAACTGATGAGTTACTGACGAAAGAAAGGGAGGAACCGGTCGCTGGTTGCGATTGAAGTGGAAGGGACGAAGTGGAAGGGACGAGTGGAAGGGACGAAGTGGATATGGGTACGAAGTGGATTCAGCGAGTGAAGAGAGGGAGAGTGAGCGAATTCAGCGGCGAAGTGGATTCAGCGAGTGAAAGGGACGAAGTGGATTGGAATCGTGAAGAGGGGTTGGAATCGTGAAGAGAGGGAGAGTGAGCAATTGTGAATTGCGATTAAAGAGGGAGAGTGGGTGAAATTAATTAATTTCCCGGTTATTTAGCTACGTGGGTGAGCGTGGCTTATCTAAATGTTAGCCACGTGTAAACTAATTGTGCCTAAATTAGTGTGGCAAACAGCCGCTATTTTGGTAGTGTGAGTCTCGTTGTTAAGGCCTAAGGGCTAACTCCTTAGAGGAGATATGATTGTTAATGTTATAGTTGTGTAGTTAGTACAAATGAACTCTAGGGTACTAGACCTTACCTAACCCTTGAATAAGTTAATGATGAAATTATATATTTATATAGTCCATAAGTTGAAGATTGATGATGTACTTATAGTTTAAACTGTCTTTAAGTTAAGTAACAAGGTTAAACTTTAGCATAGGAGATCTGGTTGATGAGATCGAGATTCCTAAGTTTTTTGATGGTTTAATTCAGATTAAGAATGGCTTATAATGATTTCTAGGCATATATGAGGATATTAACCAATTAGGTGGATGTTGTTAGTTGATTAGAGCAGTGAAAAGTACCTAAGAGACAATTTAGAGTCTGTTAACTAATTAAGACTGGGCTGTTAATGGATTAGAACTATTCTTAGTGTGTCAGATATTACAAATTAGCTAAGATACCATTTGGAGTCTGTTAGTTGACTAAGACTAAGTTGTTAATGAGTTGGAACTATTCTAGGGGTGTTTTGGATGATGTTTAACCCTTCCAAAGCTAGTTTCAAGTAACCTTGACCCATGGGTGATGATTGAGACACTAAAAGTCATAGAAAGCCTTAGGAAATATCAAGTAATGGATGAAGTTGGGATAAGAGGCATTGAATCAAGATGACTACATTATAATATAAGGTTGACATTATTATCTAGGATTAGCGTGTACTTGGGTAATAGTTATGACTAGAGATGATGGTTATAGGAAAAGTGACCCCTTACCTGTATGATGACACCCTTGTACTTAGGAATTCTTGGGGACACTGATGATGATGATGATCAACGGGTTCAGCCATTTAAGGAACCTTGTCGTAGTATGGACAAGAACTCGTCACAGTATGGGCAAGCCGTACCTTAGTAATTAAATTGGTAGGAGGAACCTTGTCGTAGTATAGGCAAGGACTCGTCGCAGTATGGGCGAGCCATACCTCAAAGGATGGTGATGATGATAGGTGGGGTGGTAAGTAAATGATTATGGGAGTAGTAATTGGGACAGCCACGACCCGACCTTGCGGGTAGATCCAGTGGGGGGTCCTAAGTGGGGAACCGCTGGGGTTCCACAAAACAAAGGGGTACCCTGACTAGACTCTATCTATTTCTCGGGATGTGAGGGAACTTGCATCCGCTTACCCATAGTATCTTGGATGATATACTGAACAAGGAGAGTGGGACTTTCCTTGTCGAGATAGAGATGGTGGGATTTCTACCACTAGAGTTCTGGGGGACAGAAAGACAGCCCAAGGAGCTTAAGGCTAATGTCTTTGCCGAGGAGGCCGAATGGGCTGCCTTGACGGAGTCAAACAATCAGGTGACCGAGGGAATGCTTTTTGAGAAGCCTACGGCGGACATGGTCAAGCACTTGAAGGTGTTATACATTAAAGCCCATCTGAACGGGAAGCTCTTCAATAGAGTGTTCATGGATGGTGGAGCTGTATTGAACATCATGACTTTGGCCACCATGAAGAAACTCAAGAAGAACGCTGAGGACCTCATCCCGACCACCATGACCATGACTACTTTCATGGGCCACCCCTCTCATGCTCTGGGAGTGTTGGTAGCCGATGTAACTGTCGGTTCAAAGGTGACGCGATCGATTTTCTTTGTCATAGAAGGGAAGTCGTCGTATGCCGTAATCCTTGGTAGGGATTGGATCCACACCAGCGAATGCGTTCCCTCCACTTTACACCAGAAATTGATGATATGGATTGGCAATAAGGTGGAAATAGTGGAGGCCGATCTGAGCCCTTTCCCAGCTGAAGTTAAGATGTTCGAGGCTATCTTCTACTCCCCTCAAATGGGTCCTATTGCAATACCAAGAAGCTACGAAGAGGGGGGAGTATAATCTTGTGAGTGGACCAGGGAAGGTTTCAGACTCAAAATGTTGGCCGATCCACGACCTGATAATGAGACCGATGGCTGATATCCCACCAGAACTATAAAGCCTATTGGACAGGCTACACATCTTCCAAGTAGAATGCAGCATTGAAGAAGGCATGTTTGGTGCAGTACAACAGGAGGATGAGCTCCATGAAGATCTGCCCACCGGGGTATATGAACGACACCGAAATAGGGATGTCGGTCGATCTTCCTCTCATTGAACCTATCCAATGAAGAGTCCCTACATTTGAAGTTCAGGATCCATTAATAGAGGTTAACTTGGGAACTGAAATGGAACCGAGAATGACCAAGATTAGTGGCATGCTTAGCGTACAACAAAGAGAACAAGTGGTGGAACTGATAAAGGAGTACCCACTACAAGAAAAACGCATTTTTCCAGCGCAAAAATTCCGCCAGAAAAGTGACGTTTCCGGGGGGAAATCCGCCGGTAAAACGCTCGTAGGTAATGTTTTCCGGCGGATTTTTTCCGTCGGATATGTGCGTTTTTTGCGGATGTTTTTTTAAAAAATAAAATAAAATATTTTGAAAAATCCGTCGAAAACGCACATTTCCGGCGGATTTTTTCCGTCGGTAATGTTCATTTCCGGCGGATTTTTTGAATTTTCGACGGATTTTTTTTAAAAAAAATTTAATTTTTTTTTTCAAAAAAAATGAAGTTTTTTAATTTTTTTTTCTAATTTTATATTTAATTAAATAAGAAGTAATAAAAAATGAAAATGAAGTAGAATATGAGAAAAAACTATATAGAATAGAATGAGAAGTAATAGAGGAATTAGAATGAATAAGAATGAAAGAGAGTATGGAAAAAATAATATATGAGAGAATAAGAATGAAGAAGTGAGAAGGAATAAAAATGAAGGAGAGTAAGAGAATGAAGAAATAAGAAGTGAGAAGGAAGAAGAAATAAGAATAAAGAAGTGAGAATGAATGAGCAGGAAGAAAAGGGAAATGTAGAAGAGAGATATGTAGAGAAATTTATGGAGATTGAAGAGTATGAGAAAGAAGAAGAAAGAAAATGTAGAAGAGAAATGAGAAGGAAATAATGAGTGAAATGAGAGAATGAAAAGAGTGTAGGAGAAAGTTTTATTTATAGGCAATTTCAAACGGTTCCGACGGATTTTTTAATATTTCCAGCAGATTTTTTGAAATTTTTTATTTTTTATTAAAACAAAATCCGCCGGAAGTTTAAAATCCGCTGGCGGATTTGTTTTTTTTTTTATTTTTATTTTTTTCAAAAATCCGCCGGAAATGATAAAATTCCGCCGGAAATGTAGTGACGAAAAACAAATCCGCCGGAAATGCCAAATTTCCGCCGGAACCGTACTGCCGGGAAAAATCCGCCGGTAATACGCGAGTTTCTTATAGTGACTGCGACTGCTTTGCATGGGATTACCATGAGATGCCGGGCTTAGATAAAGCTTTGGTAGAACATCGGTTGCCTATCAAAAGCGGATGCAGACCCCACAAGCAGCCACCGAGAAGGTTCAATCCTCAGCTAATGCCGCAGATCAAAGCTGAGATAGAAAGGCTATTAAAGGCTGGATTTTTGAGAACTGTCAGGTATGTAGAGTGGTTATCCAACATTGTGCCTGTAATTAAAAAGAATGGCCAAGTGAGGGTCTACATTGATTACAGAAACCTGAACTTGGCCACTCCCAAATATGAGTATGGTATGCCAGAGGCCGATATGCTAGTCGATGTCGCGGCTAATTAACAATGCCATCTTGACTTTTATGGATGGTTACTCTGGATATAACCAAATCTACGTAGCCGAGGCGGACACCCATAAAACTGCCTTTAGGTGCCCCGGCGCCTTAGGCATCTATAAGTGGTTGGTCATGCCTTTTGGCCTTAAGAATGCAAGAGCCACATATCAAAGGGAGATGAACGCAATATTCCATGACTTAATCGACAAAAGCATGGAAGTATATATTGATGATGTGGTAGTCAAGTCCAAAAGTTTTGAGGCACATCTAACTGAGCTAGAACAAGCTCTGAAATGGATGAGAGTCCACAATCTCAAAATGAATCCCACTAAGTGTGTATTCGGTGTATCTGCAAGTAGCTTCCTAGGCTTTTTGGTGCATAATCAAGGCATCGAAGTAGACAAGAATAAAATCTGAGTGATCTTGGAGGCTAGACCACCCAGGACCAAGAAAGAGCTACAAAGCCTCCTCGGTAAGATTAACTTCTTGAGGAGGTTTATTGCTAACTCAACGAGGAAGATGAAACCATTCTCACCTCTGTTGAGACTGAAGAGCAGTGAGGAAATGACATGGGGGCACAACAGCAGGAGGCCTTCGACGAGATCAAGGTTGTCTTGACTAATCCTCCAGTCCTAGTCCCTCCTTTGCCTGGGAGACCCTTGAAGCTTTACATTGCGGCCGAAGACCAAGCTATCGGCTGCCTTCTAGCCCAGGATGATGACAACGGCGCCGAGCGAGCGATTTATTACCTTAGTGGGATTCTCAACGATGCAGAGACTAGATATTCTCCAATTGAGAAGCTTTGTTTATCATTATTCAAATGCTTGTACTAAATTAGAATACTATATGTTGCCTAAAGAGGTTCTAGTTGTATGCAAAAGTTATCATTGTAAGGTACCTTCTTTATCGGCCTGTCTTGCAAGGTATACTTGTCAAGTGGGCCATTAAATTAAATGCATTTGCTTTGTCGTATGTACCTTTAAAGGCCGCCAAAGGACAGGTCGTTGCCGATTTTCTCGCTCAACACCCGTGTGTAGAGGTCCATGACCCCCTAGTCGAACCTGTTAACTATATCGGTCTAAAACCTTAGGTCCTCATGTTTGATGACTTGAGCACTCAAACAGGGGTTGGTGTGGGGATAGCCTTATCTAGCCCATGTGGCAAAACATGGAAGTTCATGTGCAGGATAGAGGATCAAACATCCAATAATCAGGCAGAATATGAAGCCTTGGTCATTGGACTTGATATTCTGGCCTCCATGAAGGTCCATTACTTAGAAATAAAAAGGGATTCTCAGCTGGTAATTAAACAGATCACTGGCGAGTATAAATGCTATAATACCAAGTTGAGAGAATTACGTGTCTCGGCCTATAGCTTGTTAAAGCTGTTTGCCGATGTAATCATTATGCATATCCCCAAGGACGAGAATCAGGAAGCAAATGACCTTGCTCAGCAAGCTTCTGGATACAAGAGCACAATTGTGGAAGTCATGCATTAGGACGCCACAGTGTGACCGAGCCAGACCCGGCCGATGCCTGGATAAGGCTGCTAGCGAATTATTTGCGGAACCCTTTTGTTGGGGCTGATTTCAAGGTTAAGCAGAGAGCCCTTAAATATGTCCTAGTAGGTGACGAGTTGTATAAAAGGAGCACGAATGGGGTACTTTTGCGATGCCTCAAGAAGAAAGAATCCTACTTGGTCATGGCTCAAGTTCATGAGGGGATTTGTGGTTCTCACAGGTCTGGTCTCATCATGAAATGGTTGATCTATAGACATGGGTACTATTGGCCGACGATCACGGCCGGTTGTTTTCAATACGCCAAGGGATGCGAAGCTTGCCAGCTACATGGCCCTATCCAACGGTGCCTGCGGACGAGCTCCACCCAATTGTCAAGCTCTGGCCTTTAAGAGGATGGGCCATGGACTTGATTGGGAAAATATACCCTCCATGCTCCAAAGGGCACAACTTTATTATTGTAGCCACAAACTACATCACCAAGTGGGTAGAAGCGATGCCCATGGGGAATGTCAATCAAGCTGCAGTGATTAGGTTCATCAAGAACCAGATCATATACAGATTTGGGATCCCTAAGACTATCACTGCCGATCAAGGTACCATGTTCACAGGGGAACAAGTGGTGGCCTTCGCCCAAGAGTACGGCATTAAGATGAGGCACTCCACGCCTTACTATGCCCAAGCTAACAGACATGCTGAGGCTACCAATAAGATAATCATTGAACTTATCAAAAAGAACATGGAGAATAAGCCTCGAAGATGGCATGCAACTTTAAACGAAGTCTTGTGGGCTATGAGAAACTCAAAGTCTACGGCCACCGGAATAACTCCTTACCGACTAGTGTACGGGAAAGATGTGGTGTTGCCGCTCGAGATCAGCGTTACATCACTGAGGGTGGCTCGGTAGCACTCACTTAGCTTGGACGAATATGAGCAAGCCATGCTAATGGAATTGGACTCGGTGGACGATGACAGGTTGACTTCCCTCAACAGATTAGAGCTCAACAAAATCAAGACAACCCGCGCCTACAACAAACACGTCAAGCTTAAAAAGTTTGTCGTAGGCGACCTAGTTTGGAAGACCATCCTGCCGATTGGGATCAAGGATCCTAAGTTTGGAAAATGGTCGCCGAACTGGTATAGGCCTTATAATGTGAGCGAGGTTTACGATGGTGGTGCATACCGATTAATCTCCATGGAAGGAGAAGAGTTTGAAAATAAAATAAACGACGAGTATTTAAAGGTGTATTATCCTACAATGTGGGAAAGTATGCAAGAAAAGTAATGTAATTGGTACCCAAAATGTTAAAGTGGCTCGCCACACACCGGCAGCCTAGTGCAAAGATAAAGAAAGAATAGAGAAAACAGATTACTAGCTTTGGCAGATCAACATCATTAGGGGGACCGGGGAAGGAGGAGGGATCTTTACTGTTCCCGGACGATGTCCCTTAATCGGCTCCTAGTGGTCACACCTGTACTAGGGGGCTCGGAAATGATAGACGGGTGATCGCCGATAGGAGCTCCACTTTGTTCACAAGGCGTCTGTATACCCCTAGTAGGGGAATCTATCCAATCTTGCTCGGTCATGAGCATGATTGAAATAGAGGTTCCCCCTGGGGGAGATCTTCAGAAGGGTTGGATTGTAACTCCGTCACAGGTAGTTCCTCTGCATGACGAGGAAAAGGTTTTTCCAAGAGAAGGCGCAAGTTGTCCCAGGAAGAAGTGGCTCGGCGAATGTACTCCCTACTCCTCTCTAGATCATACACAAACAAAAAAATTGAGAGACCAAGTCCTTAATACATCAGTCCAAAGGGGTGCTGAGCGAATACAACCTGCCCTGTTCTTGGAGAGTCTTGCTGAGATTTTGGGCAGCTTCCTCCTGATGTGGGCGTAGGGTCTGCAATTTCAGTTGCAAGCAGGAAAGTTCATCTTCAATCCCCCTGATGCGGTACCTAGTGGTTTCTTCCTCGGCCATAACCCTTCTTCGCTCGGCTTCTAATTCGAGATAATTGCTGCCATACATCTTCTTCTCAGACAAGAGGAGAGCCATTTGGTCTAAAGATCATTGGGCAGTATCATGTGCACTCATGGCTGTTGAGAAGCAAAGGGATTTTTCTGGGAGCCGAAAGGCTATCAACCGAAGGGCATTCCTTTGTGGCTGAGAGATCCCCTGAAGAGGTCAGTCTGAAGATTAAGGATCGCAACTCGTTGATGATGCCTCCCCTAAAAGCTTCCCCCAATTTCTCTAATTCCTAAGTGGAAGGACAGACTATCTGGGAGAGGTCTTGGGAAGCAAAATACCGAGCTACTTCCTCGTCGATGACCTTTGGAACTGTGGACGGAGTAGGTAGAGGGGTTGAAGGCACATCTGAAATCGTTGGTATCAAAGGCTCTATAACGGGCATGGAGGAGTCACCAAGTGTGTCTCGACGCGGTCCCTGTTGCAAAATCAGGTTAAGGAACAAGAAGAAAGGACTCTCAAAGGAGAATGAAGAGGTCGACGATATAGCTTGATTTTCTTTGTTGGCTGAAGGTCTTCCTGAGTTGTTGCAAGAGGTCTCTTGGCGGCCACATGGGATTTTGTAGCCTATGTTGTGGGGAGTCGGGAGGTCCTACGAAAGATATATAATGGGGACGTTGTCATCTCCATCACTTTCCTCATTGACAGCAGGTTCTACATAAGGACGGCGATGCGGTGAGGAAAGCAATGTGTAAGGGTCAAAAGATTCGGGAGGAAACATTTACCTGACGAAGGAATGGATGACGTTGTGGCAGCGATGCTCTTTGTTCTTGGTGGCAGATGGGACTTTACTTGCTATTGTTGATGGAAGAGCAAAGGCAGGCTCTTGATAGGGTTCACCAGTATATTGGGCCGAGTATGCGTCAAGCGACCGAAGGAAAATTAATCTTTTGATACCAAGCCACCAATTGACAAAGGAAGAGCTTGTATAATGGGCCCACACACTCTCCATGACTCGATCGTAGTTGTCTCTGATAATCAGGGCCACATCCCTATCGGTGAGGCCTTCTCGGCGACGGGGGCCGCCTCGACATTTATAAGGCATGGGCACATGTTGCGTCAAACCAAGTTGTTTGCATGCGAAGTTCGGGTAGTAAAGTTTGGCTAGCACTTCACAATACTGGGAGGTGCCACGGTACCCAGTGAGCAAATCCCGTGCAACAAGAGCAGAACGCGAGTTGTTCTGGATTGCCTCACGGTCGGACAAAGGCAAGTCGGACTGTGGCCGCAGGGCATTGAAGATCCAGGAAGGACCAATCTTTCTCCTCAGGACAAGACACCAATTCATCTCGGTCGCGTCCATACGAAGTAAGGCGTTCACGACTTCGGGCGAGGATAGACGTCGGTGAGGGACTGCGAAAAGTTGGGGTCCCAAGAATCTATTGGTAGAAGATTGAGGGGATGAAGGATTTGATGAAAAGATGTGGGGAAAGTAAAGGTTTTCCCAAAGCTACACGAATCACATAGGACCCTGAATCCTGGGTATCTCCCTGTATTGCTGAATTTGGTCGAGCATGATGTGCATTCCTCTGTAGAGGCCAGCCAAAAAAAGGGCCCCTAAGTGTAGATAGAGTCGCTGAGCATCAATGCTTTTAAGGGTTGGAGTTCTTGAACTACCACTGCAGAGACTGTACCGTAGAAGAACTTGCAAAAGAACTACTTCAAGAAAGTTGTGTGCTTGGTGTCCGAAACGGCAACATCAGTCTAGGAGTTCTTGATAAGAAATTTGGAATAAACCCCTCCCTCGTGAACATGGTGAAAATTGACCTTCTTGGGGAGTTAGTAAGGGTGGACGACCTTCCCAGAGATAGGGAGACCCGTAATGGCAGCCACGTCGAGAACGGTAGGAGTGAGTGTGCCCCACGGAAACGTGAAAATGTTGAATTCCGTCGACCAAAAGCCAAGAAGAGGCAAAAGCATGTCATAGTTTGCCGGGTGGTATACCCTAATTTTGTCTGACTAAAAAATGAAAACAATATCGAATTTTCGATGTTCACCTTTTTATGCTTTATCTTGATTACTTATTAATTAGCCAAAATAGACCCATCTTTATTAATATTTTTTTAAAAAAAGAAAATACAAAATTAGAAAACAACACAAACAAAAAATAAAAAGGACATAACAGCATGGAGGGTCATGGGCCTGCTGCAATAAGAGGTGGAATTCATAATTTAGTATTAGGCCATCTTGCTTTTTGCTTTTTTCCATTTTTGACCAAGCCACACACAACCCACACCTCTATTTGCTGTTGCGACGGATAAATTAGTTTTTGTTTGATACTGAAAATATATTGTACACCAACAAGACAGCTTTGCAGGCACCACCCTGTTGCTGCTCCACCACCTCCTCTGCTCCACTACTCTGATTTTCCTGCAAAAGCACAACAACCAATTTATCTCACTATGCTACTTGACTCTATAAAAAACTCAAACCAGTAAACACAAAGGGGGGTTACTAGTTTTTATTTCAGAAGCAAAGGAAAAAAAGAGTATTTTGTAGTACAAAAATGGTGAAAAGAGGAAAAGAGTTAACACCAAAAAAATAGAAAAGAAGTAGAAAAAGAGAAAGCAGAGATTTGAGAAATCAAGTTAGAGAATCATGTATTACCTTACCAACGCCAAACCCACCACAACTGCTGGAACCTCCGACGAGCCACTGCCGCCGCAGTCCCCATTTCCCCTTCGGTTTCTCTTTTTTCTCTCCATGAGCGTCTTTTTCTCTCTCCCCGAAACTCCACTTCTATCATCGATGAACCACCGTCATTGCCACCGTCGCTGCCGCCGTGACCTCCGGCGAGCACCACCACTGCAACCCACCATCTCTCCTCGCTCTCTCTGCCCACGAGCCTTCTCTCATGCCTTTCTAACCACACCTCACAGCCCTCTTCTTCTCCCTAATTTCGTTTATCTCTCTCTCTAAATCTGTTTCTTTCTTGCTCTCTTTCTTCTCAAACTTGATTTTTCTCTCTCTTAAATATTTTGTGCGGCCGATGAAATTACTCTCGGCGTGACTACTGACTACCCCTCCCCCTTTTATGGCTTTTTGTTTTGTTTCTTTTCTCTATTCTATTATTATTATAAGAGTTTAATTTGTATACACAATAGGTGTATAAGCTTTTACAATCACTACCAATCACAATTCTTGGAGTGGTTGGTTACTAATTGACTAATTGGTGGTTACCAATTGACCAATTTCTCTTTAATGATGTGTCACCATTTGATTAGTAGATAGTGTACAACATGCATACACCTATTGTGTATATAAATTAAATCCTTATTATTATTATTATTATTATTATTATTATTATTATTATTATTATTATTATTATTATTATTATTATTATAATAATAATACAACGTCGAAAATCTGCATTTTGGGCGGCAAAACACACCAATTAGTGTTTCCCTTTTACATTACGCTGGGCCCCATGAGGATTTCTACTTGTCCTTTCCTTTCCTACATTTTTTTGGCATCCGTTGCATTCTTTTCTGTCACGGAAAAACAAGAATAGACAGAAACAGAGAAGCAAGAGCCCAGAAGAGAGAAAAAGAGAAGCGCGTAGAGAGAGGAACGAAGCGAAAGAGACAGAGAAGCGGCGCAGAGGAACGAAGCGAGAGAGACATGGATGGTGAGGGAGTTGGTGGTGGGCTGAACCAGGGGAAGAGATGTAGAGGGAGAGAAGAAGGGGGTATGGAGGAGTTCGAATGAGAGAGAGAAAGATGAAGTGAAGCTAAGAGAAGATGGGAGAAGGTCAGAGGGAGACGGGAGGAAGAGGAGAGCGTGTGGTTTTTGATTTTAAATGGGTGTTGCGGCTTCTGTTGGTGAGCGAGAGAAAGGACGAGGGTTGGGTTGGGGATTAGGGATTTCAAAATTTTTCTTCACACTCATGCTCTTCCATCGTCGATTTCTACGATGTCAAAACCTTCTTAACCATCACAACAACACCAACAGTGGTATCAGCGACGGCAACGAGTCCCAAAGAGGGTGGCAGAGGGAAACCGACGGAGACCAAGACGAAGATGGGGAAGATGAAGAAGGCTATGGTGGATTCCCTTTATGGCAGGGTCCTGTAAGTGAAAATCGCTTTTATTTGTTGAGCATAAAGTTGTTTTAAGTCTATGTCATATCCTCTCTTTTTGTCTTATACACTTCTCAGTATTCTGGAATGTGATTCATGATCATTTGCTCACAATTTCTTTTTTGTAATTTTGCTCCAGGGATGGAAAGCTTGTGCCTATTCAAATGGTTGAAGAGTTGGAGAAGAGAAAGCATGAAGGCACGTATAAAGGAGGACTTAGGTATTTATATAACCTTTTTTTTTTAATATATAGAGGGCCTAAGCCCGGAAGGAAAACAACTACACGGCAACAACAAGCGGAGTAAAAAATCCACTCAAATCATCAGAAACAATCTTAAATAACTTATCTGGGACACTAGCATAAAGCAACATTGACGCTTATTGGTCACACGCCATAGCCGCTAGAGCATCTTGCACATTTGGTAGCTTCTCTGTAAACATGTGAAATTCGAACCTCCCAGCCTGTATCTTGAATCAGCTCTTTGATATTCTTCAACAACTTCCACCCTTCATACCCGCCAATACCATCCGAATTGATATGCTTCACCACCATAGTTGAATCTAGCTCTACTTCCACCCTCGTATACCCTTTGGCTTTCGCAAGCTTAATCCCTTCATAAACACCCCACAGCTCCGCCACATAGCGGCTACAGTTACCAAAAGATTTGGAGAATCCACCAATCCACTCCCCCTTAACACCGCGTAACACCCCTCCTCACCCTGCAACGTTCCTGCTAGTTAAACAAGCACCATCAGTATTCATCTTGACCCAACCAACCTTGGGAGGTTTCCAACAAACCTGAATCTCAATTCTTTCTTTAACTATAGCATCCACATGCTTTTTCATATACTCCCCATACTACCTAGCCTCCTCTAGAACTTTTATCCAAGGGCGCTAAGGTCTAATAAAATCATCATCATGCACCCCCTTATTTCTCCACAACCATAACATATAACATGCAGTAGCCCAAATAACAGACCATGCCATCTCACCATTTACTCCCATGTTGCTACTAATATTCAAGTTGATCCAAGCCTTCAAATTACAATTGAAGAAGCTGTCCCTACCATCAGCTTGCAAAAGATTAACCCATATTACCATAGCAGGGGCAGTCTCTTAAAACATTTAAAGTATAGTTTGATAGGATTTGTTTTCTGATTTTGGTTTCTGCCTTATAATTTGAATTATAGATTACCATTCATCTACTAACCGGAATGGTCATTTTATAATTGATTGAAAAAATTCTATTAAGAGTAGACTTGCATAAACTTCAAATGGTACTTCCATTCTCCAGCTAGATCCAATTGATAAGAGATGAGGATGATCCAGCTTTGCATTTAATTCCATTTGTAGTTTTTCGCTTATTTGTGGCTGCAGATCTCTCCTCCTCCTTCATTTGGTAGCTCATTTCCAAAGGTTATTTTAGTTCTATTGGACAACAACTAATTTCTTTCCTTGATATCTGCAGATTTCTTGTCTTACCTCGCTGCACGTTTCTTTCCTTCTGTTTCGTAACTCCCGTAAAAGGTAAAAAAATATTCTACTGAACCTTGCCTTATCATTGTGTGGCAAAATGGTTGAAGAAGAGGTTGATTTTCTTTTGTTTCCTAAAATCTTGTATCTAAATGAGATTTAGTGGCAATCACCACACCAGCATTAGGTTTTTTGTTTTTCAGGGTAAGAAACTTTTTTTTAAGATAGAAATGGATCATTTCTTGGGTCTTACATTACATTGTGTTTCTAATTTTGTTTAAAGATGTGGTGTGGTTAAATTTTCCTTTGTATTTCTTTTTTGTTGTAGACAAATGGGATGCAGTAATTCCATGGATGTTTGCTTTCCTTATGCCATTTATTTTGGGGAGTCAAACATGTCAAGTAACATTGTTCCTTTTCTTTGAAATGTATTTGCCACTTCTGACTTATGAGCATCCTTCATCTTCCACGACCTCTTATTTTCTGTAATTGATGGATTGTGGAATATTCTTTTATGAGCATCCATCCTCTGCCCCCAACACCAACAAAAGCACCCTTTCGCATACTCATTGTTATTGCTTTGTTTTCTGGATTTTAGTGGGCAACCAGAGGGAGAGCTTGTGCGCCGGTGAGGGTTCGGAGTTGCTGCGCGCACATGGGAAGCGGCGACGTTGTGCAAGTGGGTGTCACACTCATACTTTATTTGTTTTTTTTTCTTTATTTGCCTTCCTTAAAGTATTATCGTCTTTCTTTATTTGTGTTGTTTGCTCTCCATTTACATGATTACAGATAAGATCTTCTGCAAAATCGTCAAATGAACTTTTGAACAGGCCTTGGAGTGATAAGACAGACAAAGGAAGGATAAGGAAGGACTACTTCTGCCATTTATATGGAGCAGCTTTTGTTGAGTTGAATTTCCAATTAGGGATTCAACTTCATATACCTGAAACAATGAACAACAACTCACAGTACCTATTCGAAAAGATCAATTGAAGAATTTGTTCTAAATGTACTTGAATCCTAATTTGCAATTTGAATTAAAACAGAAATCAACTTGATTGAAGAACATAAACCCTAAATTCTGAATTGAAGAAATAATAGAGAAAAAGGGGAATAAAAGGGAATAGGAGAACACCAGAAATTTGTTAACCCAGTTCGGATTTCTCCTACATCTGGGGTCTGGATCCGAGCAAAAATTCCACTATGATGTTGAAAGATTACAATGAACCAACTTCTTCTTTTCTTGTATTTCACTGACTCTATTTTCTTTTCCTTTTATCTCTGTAACAGAGCTTGTACTCACGAAGGAGAGGAAAGAATTTACAAGAATGAATTGTTGAAAAAAAAACTCTCTCACTCTCAACTCTCTTATACAATTTGTTACAACAGAAACAAAAAACAGGCCCAACAACAAATAAAAGCCCAATGGCTATTAATATTTGCACCACATCACAATTCTCCACCTTGGTGCAAATTTCCATCATAGTCACAAAAAACTTTTAAGCTCGAATACAGAACCAGAACACCAATTTACTTGGAGTCAATGCCAAGCAAGTCAAGGCAATGCCTAAACCTGCTCACAAGAATAGGTTTAGTGAGCATGTCTGTTGGGTTCTCACTTGTGTGAACCTTGACAATTTCAACTTCTTCTTTCTCCACAACGTCCCTAATGAAATGGAACCTAACATCTATGTGTTTGGTTCTCTCATGGTACATTTGGTTTTTGCTCAAATGAATAGCACTTCGGCTATCACAAGATATGCAGACAAGGTCATCACTTATGCCAAGTTCACTAACCAAACCTTGAATCCACAATCCCTCCTTGATTGCTTCTGTGAGAGCAACATACTCAGCCTCAGTAGTTGATAATGCCACAATGTGTTGTAGGCTGGCTTTCCAACTGATTGTATTTCCAAACAAAGTAAACACATATCCAGATAATGATCTTCTTTTGTCAAGGTCATTGCATAGTCAGAGTCTACAAATCTATGAACCACCTTTGCTTCTTTTTCACCCTTTCCATACACCAACCAACTTTGGTTGTCCCTTTCAAATACCTTAAAACCCATTTAACTGCTTATTATACTCAGCCTTAGTAATTATGGAAATTCCCCCAAACTTATTTCTTTATGCTCTTCTATATTTTTAGTAAAAATTTATTTTTGACCTTGGTTTTCTAAAAATTCTTCTTGTATCAGATAGTTTTTCATATAGCAAGGTTCTTTTCAAAACTCAGTTTTGATGTGTCAAGGTAATAATAAAAATTGGTTATTTTGAGGAAAACAAGGCTTTCTTTTCTTTTTCTTTCTTTCATCATTAAAACTTAGTTCAAAGAATGCATTTAGCTAAGTTTTGTAAAAAGATTTCAAGCTGATCATGCTTCAAAAACTCTCAAATCTTATTTTTGATTTTTAGAAACCATTTGATGCACCTCAACAAAAGTTTGTGTAACTGATGTTTTTGTAAAACAATTGTCTGAAAATTTCCAAAGAAATTTTGTTGATTGCATCACAAAATTTGAAATTTAACTATACTATAATATGCATATATGGTAAACAACAAAATGCATATATATCAGCACTGCATATAGTAATTAAAAGTGTTTCCCGCCCCCCCAACTTAAAGTTGAGCAGTGTCCCCACCGCTCTAAGTTGAGTTAGAAAAAGTAATTTTTGTTCCAAAATGGGGAGGGGGTTAATACATGTGGGATAACCATGGAACATAAAAGTACTTATAAAATAACAACATGAAAGAGTTTACTCTTTCTTGGCACCACTTTTGATTCTGGAGCTGGTTCTGCTGGGCATGTGTTTGACTTTTTGTTTCTTCTTCTTTGCCTCTTCAGCCTTTGGTGCTTTTGCACTGATTTGTTCAGCAGTAATTGTGTCTTCTGTTTTCTGTTCTGGTGGTTGCTCAAATGTAGCATCAGCTTCTTTTGGCTGGTCTTTCTCCTTTTGTGGGTCCTCCTTTTCAGCTTCTTCTCCTTGTGCCTTGCTCTGTTCTGCACTTTCCAGTCCTTGACTTTCCTTCACACTAGTTTCAACAGCTTTCTTGAAGAATTTCTGGGTGTTGCCCAGCTCTTCTCTTTTCTTCTGTGCCAGCTCTTCCAGCACCAGTTTGACAGTATCTTCTTTGTTCTTGGGTATGACTGTCACAACTGGAACACCTAGAGATGCATCTGTACTAGGTGCAGTTGCATCTGTTGCTGGTGTATCTGGGTTGGCATTTTCTTCTTCAGAGCTGGTTTTTCCTTCTTCTTCAATAGGATCTTCCTCAATAACCTGCAAAGATTGTTTCTGAAAAATAATGTTAGAGGTTTGTGTGGCTGTTTCTTGTTCAGGTTGGCTTTCTTGGTGGAGGGGTGGTGGTGATGATGACTGGGGAATAGGTGATGGTGATTGAGAGTTTGGTGGGGTAGGTGTTTTTTCTGTGGATGGTGATGTTGATTTTTCTGGCTGAGGGTGGGTTGGTGGAGTAACTTGGGTGAGGAGTGGTTCTGTTTGGGTTCTGTCTTCATACTTCTTCCTCACTAATTCCTCCATGCTCATATTCTGGTCCTCTTCTTCTCCACTCCTGTCTTCACTCTCAGTGGTATCCTCATCCTCCTCATCTTCATTTCTCTCCATTTCCTTCACCATTCTTGTTAGTGTCTCATCCCCATCAGTCTCAGCTAGCCCTTCACTTAGCAGCTCTTCCTCTTCTTCCTCAATTTTCTTCTTCTTCCCTTTCTGCTTCCTTTGTGTTTCCCTCTTTCTTTTCATGATCTTTTTCTTCTTATTTTCCTCTGCACTTTCTTCCTTCTCTTCCTCCTTTTCTTCTTCCTTTTCTTCTTCTCTCTCTTTCTCTTTTTCCTCTTCTTCTTCTTCTTCTTCTTCTTCTTCTTCTTCTTCTTCTTCTTCTTCTTCTGGATTCTGAAAGACCCATGTAGGAAACACTGGGGTTTCTATTTGAGTTGGTACCTGAGATATCTCCATCAATCTGAGTTGTAGCCACTCATGTTGTTCTTGCTGAAATTTCCAAACAGCTTGGTGCTTCTGCACTAAGTGTAGGCATGGCAACATAACCTGAACCCGCGGGTACTGTAACACCCCCTTCTATATCAACTATTATTATATTAATATATCAGAGTTTAATAAAAAAAAAATTCTTTTGAAAGGAAGCGTCACATTTCACCGCTTGTAAAACAACCAGATTAAAACAGTGACATACGGTCAACAATCTAACAGCATGATACATAGCACGATAGTTAGGGACGGGCCCAAAAAGAAACCTGTTTAGTTTACAGCACATAATAAAATTGTTTCTAACACAGCGGAAATTCATAAAATACATCGATAATAATAAAAAGTCTACTACGCCCTCCCCCTGGTGCTACATATCAGAGCTGACACCACTACCTAACAGAAGGCACAAGAAGGCCTCATTCGCGATCACCTGCAAGTTGCCGACATAAGAAGCAACATAAGGCAGTAGGGTGAGTCTTTTTATACAAATAATAATCAGTAAGATAGGCATTATATTCAGGAAGGCAATAGACAACACCCACTCACAGAAATCATTACATACTTCATTTAACTTACAACCATCCACAGATATTTATCAACATAGTATGAATATATATATACTTATATGCATGTATGCAACATGCATGAGGATCCATCATCACCACTTTATGCCTTGAGGGCACTCACCACTTTGGCCGAAGCCACCACACCACTTTGGCCGAAGCCCACACCACTTTATGCACATGAGTCATGAGACACTATGACAATGCACCACAACAATTATTTAAACTCACCACTTTTCACTTTTCAATTCAACATCATCACATATAAGCCTTAAGGGCATCGCACCACTTTGGACCGAAGTCCCACGTCGCTTTCACATCTTCAAGTATTTACAGCTCAGTTTGTATCCTTAGGTTAGCTATTTAATTCATCAAGTTCATCACACCACTTTTATTGGACCAAACACACACCAAGGACTAAAATGACGCACTAAGGACCAAACTGTCACACGGGAACTAAATTGATGCTCTAGGGACCATACTGTCACACGGGAACTAAATTGATGCTCTAGGGACCATACTGTCACACGGGAACTAAATTGATGCTCTAGGGACCAAACTACGCACATAGGGATTAGATTGTCACCTAAGGACCAAAAACACACGTAAGGACTAAATTAGCACCTTAGGGACCAAACAGTCACTGCACACGCATGGGCACGCACCCACGCACCAGCACACAAGCACGCAGGGCAGCCACCTTTTGGCGCCCTGCTCGGTCACAACACACACACACAAGCGCCATTGGGGCAGCCAGACTTGGCGCCCCTGCGCAACACACACACATCAATCTTTTTCATCAAATTATTTTGGAGCAATACATACATCACAATTTCATCAATCTTTTTCAGCACCACTCCAAATTATTTTTCATCAATTGCAACACCAACAACATACATCATCAATCTTTTTCTAATTACCCACATTATTTCATTGTAGTAATTGATCCCAACAAAGCATAGGCACAACTCCTCTCATACTCATTCTCCCATCACTCAACACAGTATACTACAATTAATTCAATAAAGCACAAGATAATTTCATACCACCTAAACAACATCCAATTAATTATTTATCAAGTGCATCACAACTAACACATAGCTATATTCCTTTCATTGAAGCAACAAATCAAACAATTTAGGTGCACACCCCTCTCAAGTGCATCAACAATACAATTCACTACACAATTCAACTACAATCAACATTATCACAACACACATTCAACAATACAATTCCTACAACCTAACCTAACATATCACATATCCTAATAATTATTATAGGTACAAAGTGAGCCCCCTAACCTTGAATTGAAGGATTCCACAACACCAAGATCACCAACAAAGAAAAACAGCAACTCTTCTCCCACTCCTCGCGCAAGCCGTGGCTGTCCAAGGCCATGGAGAACAACAACAATGGAGAAAAACAAGGGATTGAAGTTACTACTTGAAAGAGGAAGAAAATGGGAGGGAAAGGATCAAAGAAACTCACCCAAAGCCAAGATGAATCAAAGCCCCTCTTCTCCTCCTTGCTGGAAAATCGCGAGCCTTTCTCCTCTCACTCTCTCAGCCGCTGCTCTTTCTTTCTCTCTCCTCTCTCTCACCTCCTCCTACCGTCGCTCTCTCTCTCCCCCCTTGCGCCACCTTCTTCCTTCTTTCCTTCTCCCTCACGAGCTCACCCTCCTCTTCTCCTTTTTCTCTTCTTTCTTTCTTTTCTCTTTTTTCTTCTCCTTTCTTCTTTCTGTTTTACTCTTCCCAGCGCTGGTTTCTTTCCTCTTCCCTTAATCCCATTCTTTTGGTTCAATTAAACCCTAGGCCCAATAATGTTTGGGCCCTACTTGCACCTCCCATTTCACTTAATCACCCACTCCCTAATTACTTATACACCCCTTTAATAACATAACTCCAAATTAATTAATTCACTTAAATAATTATTTGTAAGTCTTAAATAGCTTAAATAAATAATTAAATTATTTTGGGGCGTTACAGGTACCCACCCGACCCCGCCCCGAGTTTGACGGGGAAAACCCGCTTTGACTGGGGACGGGGTTGGGTTCGGGGATGTCGATACCCACCCCGAACCCGCTCGACAAAACATAAATTAATTATTTTATTATATGCATATTTACTCATTCATTTTGTTTAATAAATTTTGTTTATTTTTAATTTTGATCTATATAGAAAAATCTATTTTAATACTTTTAACTTTATTTTATCATTGTATAGTTATTATTATTTTATTTTATTAATTATTATAAATATATTTTTTGTATTTTTCCCTCTAAATTGTGGCGGAAACGGGTACCCGCGGGGTTGGGGGATGCAAAACCCGGCCCCGATAGAGGTAGGGGCGGGGACGGGGAATGCCAAACCCGCCCCCGACCCGCCTCGTTGCCATGCCTAACTAAGTGCTCCTGTACCAGGGTGTTTTCTTCAGTTTTAATTTTTGTTCTTTCTTTCATCTCAGCAGATAGTGGGCCTGGAGGATATTTTCTCTGCTTGTGTTCTTCAGGACTGATATCTACCCCTTGCTTTATACAGAGCTCAGTGATCAAGCATGGAAAAAATAAAAATCCTTCCTTCCTTGCTGCACAATCTAGAATTTGTTTATTGATAATCTTCCCCACATCCACATTTTTATTTGCTAAGATTGCATCCAATAGGATCAACCTATCTTTGGACAGTGTGTATGTGTGGGATGTAGGGAAAATGGAACAATCAATAAACAAATACCAATTGCCTAACTCAGGGACTAAATATCTATTTTTTAGTTTGAATTCAGTGTTGGAAATCTTATCCCATTTGGAGTTTTTCACAGCAATCCTAGACTTGATTCTTTCCATCTCTTTCTTTCCATAGTTTTCTACTTTTTCTTTGAAATCAGACCCAGAATAGACTAAGTTATAGTGAGTATTGATTCTATCAGCACTAAAATAAACCTTTCTACCTCTTATTATAGAATGATCATGCATGTTACCTTGTTTATTGCCTTGAATCCCAGAGTAGAACTCTCTGACTACCTGTTCCAGATAGAAGGCTATGTGTTGTATGAACAGATCCCAGTTGAGACTTGAGACAGTTGCCATGAAATTAGGGTGAGCCTTCATCAGACTGTAGCCTCATTCAGGGAGGAATTTTCTTTCCCAGAAATGTGCAAATTTAGGATCCACTGTGCTTGAAGCAGGTGCAGTAGCACTGGACTGCTGCTTTGGACTTTATTGTGATGTGGTGACTTTGCTGGCTCTGCTCTTGCCTGAGGTTTTGTTTGTGCTTTGTTTGCGAACCATTGTTGATTGTTGGCAAGGAGCTTTGGAATTTTCGTAAGAAGATGGAACTTGGTATTCTCAGAATTTGGGGATTTTCTTGACAGAGAAAGGGATTTCGTGAATTGCGGTTTCTGTGAGTGGTAGAGTGATTACTGTTAAAGGGAAATGGTCACTTTGGGGAGGTTGTGTGAGTTTAATGAGGGTTAGTAGCCGTTAGGGGTGTGTTTGTGTAACTGCATGCATGATGACACGTGGGGTGCTAGGTGACACAACACGAAGTCTAGGCCACAGATCACAACTGCAAATTTGTTGTGCTGGCACTTTTTGAAAAATTTCCACCCAAGTATATTTTTTGAAATTTCTGGTGCAGTAGCACTGAGGAACTGTTAGGTGCAGATGCACCTAAGTGCAGAAGCACTAAAAACCTATGTTCCTACAAAACACTTGAAAAACATCAAATTGAAAAAAAAAATTGCATAACTAAATATTTAATAACATGGGTTGCCTCCCATAAGCGCTTGTTTTAAGAGTCTTTCAGCCTGACTATCTCCTTTTCTTAGAGATTTTGAAAATGGGTGATGAGTTTCTGGCCATTTACTTTGAAAGTGGTGTTTGTGGCTGCATCATATAAATTAACTGCACCATGGGGGTAAATTTTTATTAGCTTGAATGGCCCTGACCATCTTGATCTCAGTTTTCCAGGAAATAACTTCAACCTTGAATTGTATAGCAGGACCATTCCTCCTTCTCTAAGCTCTCTTCTTTGGATTTTTTTGTCATGTCAAGCTTTAGTTTTTGTTTTGTAAATTTCTGCATTCTCATAAGAGAATTGCCTAAATTCATTTAATTCATTCAACTCTAAAAACATTTGTGGTCCTGCTTTGTCGAGATCATAATTTAGCTTTTTCATAGCCCAATAAGATTTGTTTTCCAACTCAACAGACAGATGGCATGCTTTGCCATAGACTAATCTATAGGGGGACATACCTAATGGTGTTTTAAATGTTGTTCTATATGCCCATAATGCCTCATCTAAATGTAAAGACCAATCTTTTCTTGATGGTCCAACCATTTTTTCAAGCATTCTTTTAATTTCCCTATTTGATAGCTCAGCTTGTCCACTTGTTTGTGGGTGGTAGGCTGTAGCAATTTTATGCTTAATACCATATTTTGCAAGAAGATTTTCAATGAGTTTATTGCAAAAATGTGATCCTTCATCATTGATAATTGCCCTTGGGGTGCCAAACCTTGAAAAAATGTTTTTCAAAAGGAATTTGCTAACAGATTTGGCATCATTATTAGGCAATGCTACTGCCTCTACCCATTTGGATACATAATCAACAGCTACCAAGATATATTGTTTACCAAAAGAATGTGGAAATGGACCCATGAAATCCATGCCCCATACATCAAAAAGTTCAATTTCTAATATATTGGTTTTAGGCATTTCATGTTTTTCAGAGATATTACCTGCTCTTTGACATTTGTCACAAGTTTTGACCATTGAGTATGCATCTTTAAATAAAGTTGGCCAATAATAACCCGACTGTAGTACCTTAGCTGTTGTTCTGTTGCATCCAAAGTGACCTCCATATGGTGCAGCATTGCAGTGCAGAAGCACTGCTTGCTGTTCTTCTTGGGGGTTTCATTTCCTCATTAATTGATCTGGACACATTTTGTAGAGAAATGGTTCATCCCAGTGATAGTCTTTGATTATGTGAAAGAATATCCTTCTTTTAGTGCAGATGCACCGAATATTTTTGTGAAGTGCGGAAGCACTGACTTTTTGTAACGGTGCAGAAGCACTTGAGTGCAGCAGCACTTGACACTATTTTTCAAGGCTTGTAGCATGTATTGCCCTCCTCACTGACCTCCTTATGCAAACTTTTTCTTTGTTTTTTTTTCTTTACTTCTTTTCTTTTCTTTTTCTTTCAAACCAAATGCCCTACTAGAACAGGTTCAGTTTAATGATTTGGGTCAATATGGCTAGCTCATAACATTTTGGCTCTTTTGTAGTGTATTTTTTTGGTAACCTTTTTCATTGACTCCTCTAAGCTTATTATACTCAGCCTTAGTATTAATGGGAATTCCCCCAAACTTATTTCTTTATGCTCTTCTATATTTTTAGTAAAAATTTGTTTTTGACCTTGGTTTTCTAAAAATTTTTCTTGCATCAGATAGTTTTTCATATAGCAAGGGTCTTTTCAAAACTCAGTTTTGATGTGTCAAGGTAATAATAAAAATTGGTCATTTTGAGGAAAACAAGGCTTTCTTTTCTTTTTCTTTCTTTCATCATTAAAACTTAGTTCAAAGAATGCATTTAGCTAAGTTTTGTAAAAAGATTTCAAGCTGATCATGCTTCAAAAATTCTCAAATCTTATTTTTGATTTTTAGAAACCATTTGATGCACCTCAACAAAAGTTTGTGTAACTGATGTTTTTGTAAAACAATTTTCTGAAGTTTGTGCAGCATGGCAGTGCAGAAGCACTGCTTGCTGTTCTTCTTGGGGGTTGCATTTCCTCATTAATTGATCTGGACACCTTTTGTAGAGAAATGGTTCATTCCAGTGATAGTCTTTGATTATGTGAAAGAATCTCCTTCTTTGTTGGTAAGTCATATCCACTGGCACCACCTTGCTCACAAGAAAGTTAACAATGTCAGCAAACCAAGGTGCAACTGCACTAGGTGCTTCTGCACCAGGTGCAGAAGCACTGGATGCTGTTACAGTTATTGCTAACAGTTTTTCATCTAGAAAATTTTCCTTGATCTCTCCCGTTTGTGTACCTGTTCTTTCACCTTCAAGTCTAGACAAATGGTCAGCAACCTGATTCTCCACCCCCTTTTTGTCTCTGATTTCAAGATCAAATTCTTGAAGGAGGAGAATCCATCTTATTAACCTTGGTTTTGCATCTTTTTTGGAAATTAAATACTTGATGGCATCATGATCAGTATAGACAATAATTTTGGTGCCAACCAAGTAAGATCTAAATTTATCAAATGCAAAAACCACTGCTAACAACTCTTTTTCTGTTACAGTATAATTCATTTGAGCTTCAATTAATGTCTTGCTAGCATAATAAATAGAATGAAAGATTTTGTCATACATTTGCCCTAAGACAGCTCCTACAGCAAAGTCACTAGCATCACACATTAATTCAAAGGGCCTGCTCCAATCTGGTGTAACAATCACTGGTGCAGTCACCAATGCTTTTTTGAGTTTTTGGAATGCTTCCATACATGGTTCATCAAAGTTAAAAAGTGCATCAATTTGCAAGAGTGTACATAATGGCTTAGATGTCCTTGAAAAATCTTTGATAAATCTTCTATAGAAGCGTGCATGGCCTAAGAAGCTTCTGATTCCTTTGACAGTTGTTGGAGGTGGCAGTTTTTCAATGACCTCAATCTTGGCTTGATCCACTTCCAGACCTTTCTTTGATACTTTATGACCTAACACAATGCCTTCTTGTACCATGAAATGGCATTTCTCCCAATTAAGTACTAAGTTTGTTTCCTCACATCTTTGGAGAATTTTCTCTAAATTTGATAAACATGTTTGAAATGTGTTTCCAAAGACTGAGAAATCATCCATGAATCCTTCCATTGAGTGCTCAATGTAATCAGAAAAGATGGACATCATGCACCTTTGGAATGTTGCAGGTGCATTGCAGAGTCCAAAAGGCATTCTTCTAAATGCAAATGTTCCATAGGGGCATGTAAAGGTAGTTTTTTGTTGGTCTTCAGGTTCTATTGCAATTTGATTGTACCCTGAATAACCATTTAAGAAACAATAAATTTCCTTATCTGCTAACCTATCTAACATTTGGTCAATGAAGGGTAAAGGGAAGTGATCTTTCTTTGTGGCTTTATTGAGTTTTCTATAATCCATACAAATCCTCCAACCTGTAACAGTTCTTGTTAGTATCAATTCATTTCTTTCATTGGCTATTACTGTCACACCCATTTCTTTGGAACACATTGTATAGGGCTTACCCATGCACTATCAGATATGGGGTATATGATTCCAGCATCTAGCCACTTAATGATTTCCTTCTTTACAGCCTCTTTCATTATAGGATTTAGCCTTCTTTGCCCTTTTATATAATTTTTAGAATTATCTTCTAAATTTATCCTATGCATGCATATAGAAGGGCTAATTCCTTTTATGTCTGCCATTTGTCAGCCTATAGCTTTTGTATGCTTTCTTAAGGTACAAATGAGATCATGTTCTTGCTCTATTGTTAAGTCAGAGGCAATGATCACTGGAAGTGCATCATCTTCCCCTAAGAAAGCATACTTCAAATGTTTGGGCAGTTCTTTCAATTCTAACTTAGGAGGTTGTTCAGTTGAGGGTAAATTCTTTTTAAGGTTAGGGTCTTCTAAATTAAGAGATTCAAAAGTTCTAGACCATACCTTTTGTGCTGGTGCTTTTCTTGAAAAAATGTCTTTTTCGAAGATTTCTTCTTCAGGAGGTGCAGAAGCATCTGGTGCTAGTGCACTGGTGAGATAATCATATTGTTTCTGGAATTGCTTCTGCACCAAATGGTCAAGGGTGGTGATTGCTGAGCATTCTTCACTCTCCTCAGCAGGATACTTCAGAGCATTCATCACATTGAATTTCACCTCTTGATCATTCACTCTTATGGTCAGTTCTCCTTTTTGCACATCAATTAGTGCTTTCCCAGTTGCTAAGAATGGTCTCCCAAGAATGAATGCGACTTCTTTATCTGCATCAAAATCAAGAACAACAAAATCTGCAGGAAATACAAATTTGCCAACCTTAACCAGAATATCTTCAATGATTCCCTCTGGATAAGCTATTGATCTGTCAGCAAGTTGAAGTGTTACTGTTGTAGGCCTAGCATTTCCAATCCCCAGTTGTGTAAATATGGATTTAGGCATTAAGTTGATACTTGCACCTAAATCACATAATGCACGACCTGTATAAGATTTTTCTATTGAGAATGGGACTGTAAAGCTACCAGGATCTTTTAGTTTTCTTGGAATTTTGCTTTGTAAAATTAGACTGCATTCCTTAGACATAGCAACTATTTCAAAATCCCCTAATCTTCTTCTTTTTGAAAGTACATCTTTCATAAATTTAGCATAATTAGGCATTTGATGAAGTGCTTCAACTAGAGGAACATTGATGTGTATCTGTTTTAAAATCTCAAGAAACTTACAGAATTGCTTCTCCTCATGTGCCTTTTTTAATCTTTGAGGATAAGGAGGAGGAGGGTATTCAGGAACTAACCTTGGAGTTGGAACTTCATGAGATGCAGATGCATCTAGTGCTTCTGTATCTTGAGTATTTTTTTCATTTTTATTTTTTTTCTCTCCTACCTTCACCTTGATTCTCACCTGGATCTGCAAGATCTTTTCCATTTCTTAGAGCAATGGCCTTCACCTGCTCCTTTCCTGGCCTGTGGCATGTGGTGGCTTCTGTATTTGATGGTAATGTACCTGTTGGTCTTTGATACAGAGCTGTTGCTAACTGTCCCACCTGATTCTCTAAATTTTTTATAGATGCATCTTGTGCTTGCCTAGCTGTTCTGGTTTCACTAATGAAAGATTTGAGCAAGGCTTCTAAGGAGTTATCAGTGGCAGGTGGTTGTTGTCTTTGGTTGTTCTGAGAATGGAATTATGGTGGTGTGGCTGGTGCATAAGCACTAGGTGCAGAAGCACTAGGTGCAGATGCACCAGTATTGTTCCATCTGAAATTTGGGTGGCTCTTCCAGCCAGGGTTATAGGTGTTAGAGTAAGGGTTGTTATTCCTATTATATCCTACAAAATTGACAGAGAGAGGGTTGCTGGGACATTCTTCATACAAATGGCCTCCTCCACAATACACACAACTTGTGTCTCCTAGGGGGTTTGTTCTATGTCTGCTGCAGTGTTTTCAGTTGGTGCAGCTGCACTAGGTGCAGATGCACTGGTTGAAGTGAAGTTTTTGAACAAGTTTGTGAGAGATAGGGCTGATATATCACTGATTTCATGTACCCCTGCTGGTTTCTTTTGGGCACTTACCCTCTCAGTAGGCCAACTAGAACTAAATTAATTCACATGCTTCATTATAAGACAAGTTTAATAACACACCCCCAGATAATGCATCAAGCATTATTCTGGTTTGGGGTTCTAAACCATTATAAAAAGTTTCCATTTGAATAATGATAGGCAGACCATGATGTGGACATTTTCTTAAAAGTTCTTTCCATCTTTCTCATGCTTCAAACAATGATTCAAATTCTTTTTGTCTAAAAGATGTAATATCATTTCTCATCCTGCCATTTTTTATGGGTGGAAAATATTTTGCTAAGAACTTTTCAGCTATTTCATTCCATGAATGGATAGAATTAGGCTCCATTGAATTTAACCATGATTTAGCCTTATCTTTTAAAGAGTAGGGAAATAGCTTAAGTCTAAATGCATCTTCACTAACACCAGGAAGAATAAAGTTACTACATACTTCTAAAAACTGTTTTAAATGCTCATGGGGATCCTCATGGAGAGATCCACCAAATTGACCAATTGTTTGTAGCATTTGGAACATCATAGGTTTAAATTCAAAATGCACAGCATCAATATGAGGTCTTGCTATACTTGTTTGCATATTTTGATGATTAAACATAGCATAATCCCTCATGGGTTTATTTCTATCATTAATCATACCTATTGGGCCCATGTTGATGAATTGATTTCTGTGGCCTTCTTCAGTATCATGCTGTGAACCAGGTCCTCCTCCAACTGAGGCTGATCTTGAGCTATGTCCTTCACTGTGATGAGACATGTTTCTCCAGTCTTGCTTTCTTTGCTTTTGAAGTCTTAGCAAACTCCTGAACCTTCTTTCAATCTCTAGATCGAATTCAAATTCTGGTGGCTTGTCTCTGGGCATAAGCTAGTGCATCTGCACCTGTTTCTGCACAGAAAATAACTACCAGAGTAATAAAACACTAATTTATAAATCTAAACAACAAAAATTTATGGCAATCCCCGGCAACGGCGCCAAAAACTTGGTGTGTGAAAAGATGTGCAAGTATACACAGTCACAAACAAGTAATACAATGATAAAAAAGGTCGAACCCACGGGATTGGATTAACTTTATGTATGTTTAGAAAGCATATAAATTAGTACTACTATTCTACTCACCAATTTTGGGGTTTTTACGTTAAGTGAAAATAGAATGCAAATATGTAAAAGAATATGAAGGAAATCAGTTGAGAAAGATGGTAGAGATGTTTTCACTAAATAATGTTCTTTTGAGAGTTTCTATGCTTTTAGTGATGCAGAAGCACCAAGGTGCAGTTGCATTGAGTGCGCGCAGTTGCATGAGTGTGTGCTTTTCAGCTACTTTCTTCAGAGTTTCGTTACAAGCTTCCCATGTCTAGGCTTGCTAAATAAGTTCACTCCTGCCTTTGAAGTACCCACTGTTTCACCCTAAGGACTATGTTATCCTATGTCTAGGACTTAACATGGTTTTAATAAAGTTTTCTTTATTACACAAGTTAACAAAGCCTTCATTAAAACACTCACCCTTATTAGTCTTGATTTCTAATTATAAACCATGTCTGTGAATATAACTCTACTTATTCTAAGTGATCAACCTTAAAATAAGATGGATGTAGTATAACACAAGACCCAAAATGATTGCAACACTAAAAAGCACAATAACTTACTCAAAAGGTCATTATAAAGTTAGAACATCTCAACCAAAAAAAAGGTTTAGCTCATAATAATCATTGCAAGGCAAAGATAGATGAAGTGAAACATATTAATATAGATGAAAGTACAAGAGATATCAATAAGGTAGAGATTACACTGATTGAAGCACTCTTGCATATAAATGCCCTGTAGTGCAGAAGCACTGACTTCCTGGTGCAGTTGCACCTAACTAAGTTGATGAAGAAGTGAAGGAAGAAGTTGTCGATTCCTTCCTCACCTTCTTGCCAACTATCTACTATAAAAACTATAAGAAATGAAACTACTAAAATATAAGTAAAGTGAGATATGCGATGCCCTTCAAGTGAGAAGTGGGAGCCCTTTTTATAGCCTTGGAGATTTCCTTTGCTTGAGGGTTTGCTTGAAAACCAAGTTAACCTAAGGAGGCTTAACCATGGTTACTTTTCTGATCTTTAGATGTGGAGATTGAGTTCAGCACATTTCCATAAGGAGGGGTCCAATTGTGTAAGGCCATATGTTTTTAGGTGAGTAGCCTTTCATGATGATGTGTATGGTGGGCGCCTCCTTATGCATGTGGGCATGTGCTCCATGTGAATTGTGACAAAGCATGATGTCATAGAAGTTTTGGAGCAGAGGTATGAAATGAGGTGCTTCCATTGTGGGGTTTATAAATCTTCAGCGCAGGATGGTGCAGAAGCACTAAGTGCAGAAGCATCGTGGTGCAGAAGCATCATATGTAGGAAAACTGAACAAACACATCAAACATACCAATATATATACAAAAAATGCTTTATTCATCACATAATTCCTAGAATGTTATTATTTTACTAATACCACTATATTTAACACACTTTGTACTTGGGTTTCAAGCAATTTGTTACGTTTAGAAGTATAAATAACTCTATAAATTAGAGTTATCACTTGCCAGTGATCTTTGCCAGGATTTCCCATGAATCTTCTTGTCACACTAATTGCTTGAGCTACATATGGTCTACAACAAATCAAAGAATACGTTATACTGCCAATTGCATTTGCATATGGAATTTCCTTCATGTATTCTTTGTCCTCCTTACTTGTAGGAGCTTGAGTGCTAGACAACTTGAAGTGTGGTGCTAAGGGTAAAGAGGTAGCCTTAGCACCACACATATTAAATCTTTTGACCACTTTATTCAAGTAGCTCTCTTGAGATATGACTAGTTTCCTCTTGTCCCTATGCCTGGTTATCTCCATACCTAGAATCCTTTTAGCCAGACCAAGGTCCTTCATGTCAAACTCACTTTTAAGTTAATTCTTTAATTCTACAATAGAAGCCATACTCTTGCTTGCAAGTAACATATCATCAACATATAATAGCAAGTAGATATAATTATCATGAGATGGATGTTTGAAGTAAATGCAACAATCAAATTTACTTCTAACATACTTATTTCTTGTCATGAAAGAATCAAACCTTAGGTACCATTGTCTAGGAGACTGCTTGAGTTCATATAGAGATTTCTTAAGGTGACATACCCAATCTTCTTTCTCTTTAGCTTCAAAACCTTCTGGTTGTTGCATTAAGGTACTCTCCTTCAAGTCTCCATGGAGAAATGCGGTTTTAACATCCATTTGCTCCAATTCCATGTCATGGTGAGCAATCATAGACAAGATAATTCTAATTGATGAGTGTTTGACTACCGGTGAGAAAATTTCATTGTAATCCAAACCTTCCTTTTGTGTGTAGCCCTTTGCAACCAACCTAGCCTTGAACCTTGATTCCTCTACACCCAGAATTCCCTCTTTTCTCTTGAATATCCACTTGCTAGCAACCACCCTAGCTCCCTTTGGCTTAGGAACTAGTTCCCATGTGGAGTTCTTATCTAAAGAATTTATCTCTTCAGTCATAGCAACAACCCATTTATCACTGTACTTGTGATTAATAGCTTCATTGTAGTTTCTAGGTTCTTCATTAATGACCTCCTCAGCGGTGTAGAGGGCACAACTTACCATATCTTCATAGCCTAGCCTTTGATGGGGTTTCACAACTCTTCTGCTTCTATCTTTAGCCAAGTTGTAATCTGTTAGATCTTTATCACTGTCTTCAACTTCTGTTTGATGTCCCAAATCAGGCTCTGCAACTTCTTGAGTTTCAGGTGGGGCATTCTTAGTTGCTTCATGCTCCACCTCAAGCTCAAAACTTTCTAACTCTTGTTTGTCTTCAACTTGCTCTTGATTGTTTCTAGTTCCCTTGAACAATTCTGATTCTTAGAACTTCACATCTCTACTAATGATGCACTTTTTGTCTTTTTGGCTCCAAATCCTATAGCCTTTCACACCTGCAGGATAACCAACAAAATACCCTTTTCTTGCCCCAGGGCTTAGCTTTCCTTCATTCACATGATAATAAGCAACACAACCAAAAAATTTCAAGTGATTATAACTTGGAGTCCTATTTAACCAAATTTCTTGAGGTGTTTTTAGTTTAATTGCAGTGGAGGGGCTCAAATTAATCAAATAGCAAGCCATATAGACAACCTCACCCCAAAATTTAATAGGCATGCCAGAGTTAGAGAGAAGGCACCTCATTCTCTCCAATATGGTCCTATTCATCCTCTCAGCAAGGCCATTTTGCTGAGGTGTGTGCCTAACAGTTCTATGTCTTGTGATTCCATGTTCTTTACAATAATTTGTGAACAAATCATTACAATACTCTAGGCCATTATCTGTTCTTAAAACCTTAATCTTCCTATTGGTTTTATTTTCAACTAAGCTTTTCCATTCTTTAAATGTCTTAAAAGCTTCATCCTTGGTTTTTAAAAGATAAATCCATATTTTCCTAATACAATCATCAAGAAAAGTAATGAAAACCTGTTCCCCCCAAGAGTAGGAATCCTTGCTGGTCCCCAAATGTCACTGTGCACATAGTCCAGCAAGCCTTCTGTATTGTGTTGTCCCGTGTTGCCAAATAAGCCTCAATCGTCTTAGAATACACCAAGCTTTTTCAGTATCTGCATACCCTTAGAACTCACATGCCCGAGCCTTTGATGCCACAATCTTGCCCTTTCAGAACTCACTGATTCTATGCTTGATGTTGCTACATCTACACTGCCTGTAATTGTTGTACCTTTGAGAATGTATATACCATGATCCCTATATCCTCTCATAACCACAAGAGAGCCCTTGATCACCTTTATATTACCATATTCCCCCTTAAAGGAACAACCCGCTGCTTCAAGCATACCAAGAGAGATTAGATTTCTCTTCACACTGGGGACATACTTCACTTCTAGAACTATCTTTATAGTGCCATCATCCATTTTGAGTCTTACAGAACCTATCCCTTCAATTTTGCACACTGTGTCATTGCCCATTACTACTTGTCCTCCATTTACTTGCCTATAGCCAATCAACCAATCCTTGTTGGAAGTCATATGGAAAGAACAACATGTATCCAACACCCAGTGATCCTTGTTGATGGATGAAGAGGCCATCAACACATCACCATCACAGTACCCTATAACTTCATTTCTTGAAGTTATGTGATGACCAAAACCAGAGTCAAAAAACCATAATTCCTCATTGGTGGAATTTGTCCCAATGACTTCTTCAGCAATCAAAACGTCTCATTCATAGTAGTGCTTAGAAGCAATTGAAACGCTTCCTTCATCATCAGTGCTTAGTGAGGATTGCACATCATCAAGAGTTAATGTTTACTTACCATAAAGTAGAGCATCGGAAAGATGTTCATACGTTTTTGGCAAAGAGTTGACAAGGAGGAGAGCTTTGTCTTCATCATCAATCTTGACATCAATATTTTCGAGGTCAAGAATGACTTCGTGGAACTCGTCAATGTGCTCTTCCACGGACTTTCCCGGTTGCATCTTGAAGGTGTACATCATTTGCTTCAGATACAAACGATTGGCAATTGATTTTACCATGTACAAGTCTTCCAATTTCTTCCAAACAGCTGCTGCAGTGGTTTCTTTTACCACTTCTCGGAGAGGCTTGTCACCAAGACTCAAGATGAGAGCACCATGAGCTTTCTCTAGAGCCTCCGCCTTTTCTTCCGCGGACATCTTTGCCGGCAAGCCCTTTTCTCCAACTAGCGCACCCGCGAGACCTTGTTGACCTAGCATCGCTTTCATCTTGATACGCGATAGCCCAAAATTGTTCTTCCCATTGAATTTCTCGACTTCATACTTCGTTGAAACCATCGTTTCTTGATCGCAAACTTCCCAATGCTCCTGATACCAATTGTTGAGTTGAATTTCCAATTAGGGATTCAACTTCAAATACCTGAAACAATGAATTTCCCAATGAATTTCCAGCTTTTATTTGTTGTTGGGCCTGTTTTTTGTTTCTGTTGTAACAGATTGTATAAGAGAGTTGAGAGTGTGAGAATTTTTTTTTTCAACAATTCATTCTTGTAAATTCTTTCCTCTCCTTCTTCGTGAGTACAAGCTCTGTTACAGAGATAAAAGGAAAAGAAAATAGAGTGAGTGAAATACAAGAAAAGAAGAAGCTGGTTCATTGTAATCTTTCAACATCATAGTGGAATTTTTGCTCGGATCCAGACCCCAGATGTAGGAGAAATCCGAACTGGGTTAACAAATTTCTGGTGTTCTCCTCTTCCCTTTTATCCCCCTTTTTCTCTGTTATTTCTTCAATTCAGAATTTAGGGTTTATGTTCTTCAATCAAGTTGATTTCTGTTTTAATTCAAATTGCAAATTAGGATTCAAGTACATTTAGAAAAAATTCTTCAATTGATCTTTTCGAATAGGTACTGTGAGTTGTTGTTCATTGTTTCGGGTATTTGAAGTTGAATCCCTAATTGGAAATTCAACTCAAAAGCTTTCATAGCTTGAGGTGACCGTTTTGGGCGGCCGGAGATTCCACCAGTGTCAGAAGTGGTGATGTGCTGACAGCGGAGATCTGTGAATCCCAGGTTGTTACCGAAGCTCAATGTGGAAGAAATATCAGGTCTTGAATCGTTTAGAGATGCAATATCGTTACCAAGTAATCAGAATGTTTAAAAAGGTGTCTTTTGCAACTCTTCTTTTTGTAGTTATAATAATTGTTAGCCTAAACTTATATTTCATCTTTTTGCTTAAGATGTTCTCTATACATTGATATGCTTTTTTAAGGGTAGTGAATCAAATTATTTGTAGCAACTTAAGTTGTGGAACTTCTCTTTCATGCATTATCAGGTGTTGATACTACTACACATGAGGTACATCATTTGATTGCAGCCTTGAGCCAAAATGCTGGCAAAACAGAGCTAATTGTGTGTAAATTTGTATTTGCCTTATTGAGACTTCTAAATACATATTCCTCATTAGGAAGAGGAACCAGATATAGAGTTAGAGGTCTTAAGTATACCTTATGCTCAACTGGAACCTTTTCATTCCATCAGGTACAGGTGTTTGCAACAAGCTATGGTAAAGCCTGAAGTTTGGGTACCAAATAATCTTCTTCAGGACAGCTTTGTGTTACTTTCTTATCGTCCTTGCAAAATTTGGATGGGGTTTTGATCAGGTTTTCTTTGTGTTTCTTTCTTATCATCAGTTTGTGCTTCTTCCACTGCTCTTTTCTTTTCATTATCTTTTGATTGTCAAATAAAATATTTCTTCTAGATTGGTCTCAATGCTTGATTTTGGTTGGAGTTGTCTGGGTGCCAATGCCATTTACTCAATTATTGGTGTTCTCTACCTAGCAGTATTTTGGTCGCCTGCTGTTGGTAGGTCTCTTGCTGCCCTGGCAGGAGGTCAGTGAGCGCCAGGGGGTACCTGCAAAGTCACCCCGACGCTCAAGTCAGTATGAGAATAAGCTAGTGAATTTGCAAGGGAAGAGTGTGTACCTCGTAAATGGCTATGCGAGCCTATATTTATAGGAAATCGTGCCCGTTTGTGGGTCGTTGGATCAGCGGAATTGATCTTGATCACCGTCCAAGCATGATTGGGCTTGCGTGTGGTGGATATGGGCCAAAGTGATTGGGCCAATCCATATCTGTTGCTAAACACACCTCCTGGAATTGCTAAATGGACCTCTTGGTCCAGTCCAGAACAATTGGCTATTTGGATTGGCTATGATATTTTGTCTGGGTTGGAAAATTGTGCACTCCGGGTTATGTATCTATATGTTTACAACCTAAATAAACTACTTAATTTGTTATGTATCTATATGTTTAGTTTGCATCCACATTTTCTTAGATTAATTAATTTTTATCCAATTGCGTGATTTCAATAAATTTAATTCAAATATATCTCAATCTACAGTAACTACATTCTTTCGCAAGTAACCAAACAACACATAATAACCCCAACTATAGTACTATTGGTGGACCTTTTTGGAATTTTGGTTTGTATCCGTTGGGATAAGGGCCCATGGTTGAACATTATTTTTCAGTTTTAACAGCTTATTATAGCCATTTAAATATGGTTCTATATATAGCCTTTTTACATTAGTACTATTAGTGTGTATTGACATATTATGTTAATGCGTATTGGATTTGGATTTCAACTCATTCGATTTGCTAAACCACTCAATCAAAACAAGTCGTATGAGTAATATTAATTCGAAATCTAAGCTTACTCCCCACATAGGTGAAGTAATGATTTTGCCGCAGGAATCATTGAGAATGAGCAAGTTGAGATATAGATGGAGCACAAGATGATGCAACATTGAATTGATTGTATATTCTGACATTTATTTATATGGTTGTGGTTTTATAGTTCTATGTTATTAGTAAAGAGAATACAATACTGATGCTTTCATTAATTGATTTGAAAAGTTACAATGTGTTGAATTTGTCGGCGATTGATGCAGCAATAGAAATTCAAAATATGTACTATATTTCGGACTTCTGTTCTGTTTACTTTTAGGATTTAGTTGTTTCTAATACATCGATATTCCAAAGAATTTTAACTACTGTAGAATTGTAACAAACTTATGTCAATTTGATTTAGTCCACTTTAAATATTTTTACTCATTATTGGTTGCCTGGAATGGAGTTATATCTGTTTATGCTTGATGACAGCCCTTGGGAATGGAAAAAATTGTGTTCTACGTTTACATTTACCTCTCTTGTGACTATCAAACTTGCATGCATGTTTTTGTCTTTTTCTAATGCATGCCTTAATTTCTTCTTTTATACAACACAATTGTTTTGAATCTAATTATCAAAATGTGGTACAAGTGGTAGATACTTGGTGTTGCACCCCAAAAAATCCGGTTCGGACTTCTCATTGTACAACGTGGAAAAGGTATGGAGCCGCCACCAATATTTTAATTTTAAGACCAAAACATTGAAAAAAGGTCTTTTAGACAAGGCGGATGGTCTTTCGAAAACTAGAGATATGGGTTCGGGGGTCGGTTAGGCATGGGGAAGGTATTAGCACCCCGTACCTCCTTTCTACCGAAAGGGAACCTTTAATTAAATGTGTGGTTTGAAGTGTTGATTTGAAAATGCTTTTATTTTGCCTCTTTATTGAAAAGGGAGTGAGAAGACTTAATGAAAATTTTTATTTTTGGCGCTTGACGAGAGTTGGCCTCTCGCTCCTACGTATCTCCTGGTGCGATGGAGAATTCAAAGCTACGTAGTTCTTGGTTGTCCTGAAAAAGGTTTTTGTTTTTTAATCTTTTTGGAGTTTTTCGCAAAGGGATCGAGCGTTCGCAGTGACCAAACAACAATGGTTTAGAGTGGTCTTACTACTAACTCTTACGAAAATGAATTATCATTAACGACCAAACGGCAACGGCGCGAGTGATGATTAATGATAATCGGTTTTTATTTTGAGCATTGAAAAGGTTTTCGCAATTGAAGGAGAGCGTTTGTGAGGACCAAACAACAACGGTTTAGAGTGGCCACACTACTAGCTCCCACAGGAATGAAATCATCACCCACAATCAAACGGCAACGGCGCGAGTGATCATTAGTGATGATTAGTTTTGATTTCGACGTTTGAAAAGATTTGTTTTTGAAAAGTGTTTTCGTTGATTTTAATTGGAGAGAACGTCGTGATGAAAGGAATTTGCAATTGGATTGATTTTTGTTCGGGGAAACATTTATCCATCATTGGGAAAAAAAAGGTTTGTGAAAAGAAAAGAAAAAAAATAAATAAGTTTATTTAGGGGAAAAGAAATAAAATTTAAAAAGAAAGACAGGGGGTGAAATAGTAAAATAAGGGTGCAAATAAAAGGAGGGCTGTATTATTAAAAGGGGGTGCAGATAGTGAGCCCAGCTTGTTTTTGTAAGCTGGGCTGCGTTTTATTTTCTGATGGGCTTAGGGGAGGTGCGTGAAATAAACTGCAGGGGTGTTAGTAGAAGTCTGAAAAATTTTAAAAAAAACTGTGAAAAGACGAAAGTGCCCCTGCACTTGTACTATAAAAGGGAAACCTATTTTTAGAAACCCTAATTTACTTCTCCTTCTTCCCACGGCGCCCCACCCCCAATTTTGCAAAACCTAAAAAATTTTCTCTCCCTCTTGCTGGCTACGGCCGATCTCTCCCTCTCTCAACTCCATTTCCGTTCCCCCTTTTCTCCACCACCGAAAACATCAAACCGATTTCGTTTTTTCTTTCACTCACCGCCGTTCTCTCACCCTCTCCTCTCCAAAACCGGTTCTGTTTCTTTCTTTTTGGTTCGGCGATGGATGATAGCAACAGTGAAAGGGTGGTTCGTGAAGAAGGTGGGGCTGCGGTTCGGTTTGTGGTGCGACGACGAAGGGGGATTCGGTAGTGGGGTTTGGTTTCTGTGGGTGATGGCTTACGGTGATGAGGGCAGTTTGCGGTTGTGGTGGTATACTGTTGGTGGTTGGCGGTGAGGCGGCCGTTTGGGTGGAGATGGTTGCGAAGAGGTGTTCGGTGGTGTTTGGGGTTCTGTGAGAGCGTGGTGAGGGACAGTGGCTCACGGCGGCGCACGGCGGCTCGCGGCGAGGCCACGGCGGTGGCCACCGTAAACGGTGGCCGAAGGTACCAACTCATCTTTTCTTCACTGTTTTGGCTTTTTATTCATTCTGCCCCCTCCCTCTTTTTGCTATTCCTCTCTCTCCTTGTTATCCCTCTTCCCTTCTCTGTGTTCTGTTTGGCTGTGACACATACCTATATTTATTTCTTTATTTAGAAACCTGACCCCTCTATGTTGCTGGTTCTGATTTTTTCCTTCCTGTTTCTACATGTATGTATGCTAAGAAAACTATATGTCATCTATGTAAATTAGAGACAAATATTGGGAGAGAGTTTTGTTTCTGTTTCTATTTATATGTACATAGAAAAAAGAAAGCATGAGCAGAGGACAAGTAAATTGGAGGCACTAAATAAGTTCAAGAACTAACCTAGTTCCAGAAAATTGCTCTTCTCTTCTTTTTTGAACCAAATTCGTTGTTGGAAATCTGATTACCTCTATTATATTGTGTCTCTGTGATTATGTGTTCTGCTACTCTCTGTGTGTATATCGCTGTTTCTTTTTATCTCAGTGCGTGTGTGTGTATTTTTTTTTAGTCACTGTTTTGTTCCTTGTATTTATAGGCAAAAAATATGGTGTAGGTGTGGTGTTGGAGCAGGGAAACAAAGCTCATAGGAGACCAAGCTGTTGGCAGCAGGGGTGGAGCAGAGGGTTATAGCTGTTGGAGACAATCAGCTGAAACAGTGGAGCAGAGGCAGCAAGGGAGCAACAGGGGCAGCAACCTGCTTTTGCCCAAAGAGTGAAAAGCCAAGGAACAAGGAGAAGGGAGCTTGAGCCCCATTCTCAAAATGTAATTTTCTGTTACAACCAGCAGGCTGCGCCCTGCTTTGCATCTTTTGTACTGTTCTTTTTAATTAATTTTTTGTAAAAAGAGTTGACCTCTTTTTTTGTACTATTCTGTGTTTTTTTTAATTTTTTGTTTATATGTGTAACACAAGGACAGCTAATAATAAAAAAAACTGATTTCATTTTATTACTATTATTTATTATTATTATTTTTTTTATGATAATAAAAGCGGTAAAAACAACGCGTACCGACACGATGACTCGAAATGAAACGCGCGTTCACCTTAAGACTAGGAACGCGTACGCGATCAGAATACGCACGCGCGTAAAACGGTAAAACTAAAAGTGCACCGACGCATTTGCTCACACGACACGAAACCGACACGCGCTTGCGTTTATTATTTTTTATTATTTTTTGGACTCTTTTTTTTTTGAAAGCAACGCGAGCGTCAAACTAAACCGTTGCACGAGAGTGCCAAATACACCCGCATTTAGAACAGTATGCGAAGCGATAAATTTTTTGGGATTTTTCAATTAGGCGGACAAAATTGGGGTATTACAGCTGCCCCTCTTTATTTCACATCTCGCCAAGAAACATGAATTGGCCTTTTCATATTTGTTGGTGAAATGGAAATAAAGATATAGGAATAATACTAATTTTGTCCGCTCCAGAAAAGCTCAAATTTTCTTTTTGTTATTTTCCTTTTGAGAAAAAGGGGGGTTAACACTTGTCGCATTAACGGGAAAGCAGTAAATTGGGAAAAGCGGTAAATTGGGAAAAGCGGTAAATTGGGAATTCGGAGGTTGCCTAAAACCTTCTAACGGACTCTTGTCGAGTCCGAGCTCTGGGGTGGCCTTTTCGAGCGGCCGATCAACATCAGGTCCGGAACTGATTTGATCAATGGATTTACGCTATGCCTTAGGCTGACACAACTAATCCGAAGGACTTAACGAAGTCTGATGGATCCATCGCGCGCTCGTACACGATGTTGTGATCTGTGGAAGGAGTTCACTAACTCTGTGTTGATGGAGTTTACTAACTCTGTGTTGTGGTGATTTTCTAAAAATGAGATTTTTGGGACTCTCTGGTCCGAATTAACTTTTCTCTTGGATGGTGCATGAAATGCATGCACTTGGATATTTGGGTGCACATGAATGCAATGATTGATTTTGGGTGGGGTGCTCTTTCTGTTTGATTTTCATTCTTTTCTTTTTCTTTTGTTATTCTTTCGCTCTTGCTGAGATGCGAATTTGAAAGTGTAATGCACTACTGTTTGATGCCATGGAGTGACGAATGGTATGGATGATATGAGAATGATGAATGATATGGAGATGTTGTGTTCTTTTATGTTCCGTCTTCTGTGATTTTCTTCTCTTTTGTTTTTTTGTTTATTCTGTTTGTTTTCTTTAAGCAGCTTTCTTTTTTCTGCTTGTTTGTTTTTTTGGCACTTTTGCTCTTTTGGCTTATCTTTCTCTTTTTGTCTATTTCTTTCAAGCATAATACTTCTTCACAGAGTCTGAATTGACTGGGTTCTTGAGATCTTCGTCGTCCATGTTGGTAAGTATCAGTGCTCCTCTGGAGAAAGCTTTCTTGACAACATACGGTCCTTCATATTTGGGAGTCCATTTGCCCCTGGGGTCCGTCTGGAGCGGCAAGATCTGCTTGAGCACAAGGTCTCCTTCGCTGAATTCTCGGGGACGAACCTTCTCGTCGAAAGCTGTCTTCATCCTTTGTTGATACAGCTGCCCATGACACAAGGCGACAATTCTTTTTTTCCTCAACGAGGTTCAACTGGTCAAGACGGGACCGAACCCATTCTGCTTCGTCAAGTTTTGTCTCCATTAACACCTGCAGGGATGGTATTTCAACTTCAATGGGGAGGACTGCCTCTGACCCGTAAACCAGTGAGTAAGGGGTTGCCCCTGTTGAGGTACGTACTGAAATTCGGTAGCCATGCAAAGCAAAGGGAAGCCCCCCATGCCAATCCTTGTAGGTTACCACCATATTTTGCACTATCCTTTTGATGTTCCTGTTGGCTGCTTCAACTGCCCCATTCATCTTCGGGCGGTAGGGAGAGGAATTATGATGCTGAATTTTGAATTCTTTGCACAGGTCCTTCATTATTTTGCTGTTCAGGTTGCTGCCGTTATCCGTGAATGGTCTTGTTTGGAAGACCGTAACGGCAAATCAGATCTTTCTTTACAAACTTGGCAACCACAGCACTAGTTATACTGGAGTACGAGGCAGTTTCAACCCGCTTGGTGAAGTAGTCAATGGCGACCAAAATGAAGCGATGCCCGTTCGACGCTTTAGGCTCAATAGGACTGATAACATCCATTCCCCACATTGAGAACGGCCAAGATACAGACAGAACATTCAAGGAAGCAGGCGGTACATGAATGTGATCGGCATAGATCTGGCATTTGTGCATTTTCTTACAAAGCCGTAGCAGCCTGATTCTATCTGCAACCAGTAGTAACCAGCTCTCAGGATTTTTCTAGCCATTGCGTGCCTGCTGGAATGAACCCCAAATGAGCCCTCATGAACATCTCGCATAATCTTTACTGATTCTTCTCTTGTTACACACCTGAGGAGTACCAAGTCATGGTTTCTCTTGTAAAGGACGTCTCCACTGAAGAAGAAATTCCTTGACAATCTTCTGATAGTTCTCTTGTCATTTTCTGATGCCCCAGGTGGGTATTCCTGATTAATGATGTACCGCTTGATGTCATGATGCCAAGGCTTATCATCAGGCTCTTCGTCTATGGATGTGCAGTAATGATGCGCAGGCAGGTTCCGATGTGGGATTCGGATGTGAGTTAAACTCTTATCACAGCTGATGTTAAACATGGAGGACAAGGTTGCCAAGGCATCGGCCAGCTGGTTTTCACTTCGAGGGATGTGTTTGAAAGTGATTTCGTCGAAAGACTCCATCAATTCTTGCACATAGTCACAATAAGGGATCAGTTTGGGATCTCTGGTCTCCCAATCGCCTCTTGATGAATCACCAGGGCTGAATCACCGTACGCATCAAGCCTTTTGACTTTCAACTTCAGGGCTGCCTGCATGCCCAGGATGCATGCTTCATACTCGGCAATGTTGTTTGTGACGTAGAAGCTCAGTCTTGCAGTGACAGGAATGAAGTGGTTGTCAGGAAATATCAACACAGCATCTGCCCCATGCCCCCATATGTCGGACGCACCGTCGAAGATCATCCGCCATCTTTCATTTTCTTGGGATTTCCCCTCGTCGAAACAATGCAATGACATCTTCATCAGGAAAATCTATGTTGCATTGGCTGGTAGTCTGGACTTGGCTGGCATGCTAAGTACTCTACAAGTGAGATGAACGAATGCATGCAATGCAAATGCCATGATTGCTTTCTGATGGGATGCAGAATGACTTTTCCTTTTTACTTTTCTTTTGTTGCTTTTTGTTTTTCTTTTTGGTATATGATGAATGCATGAAACACGAATGTGAATATGATGCGAATGAAATGCTTGGATGCAAATGTTATGGCACATGGTGCGATGGTATGAAACGATTGATATGGAAACATAAACATTTTTGGATGAGATGCGATGAGTGCATAAAATGCGAATGTGAATATGATGCGAACGAAATGATTGGATGCAAATGTTATGGCACATGGTGCGATGGTATGATATGAAGTATAGAACATTTCTTTTGGTAATGATGAGACATGAGACTTTATATGTAAGAAGCGGAGGCGATTATCCCTTGGAAAGTTAGGCTTGATTCAAAATTTGGTAATCTCAAGGTTGTTATCTACAGGTATTGATATGAAAAGGTACTTGACCATATTTGCAAGCTCGCTTCTTTTTCTCTTCCATTATGATGCCCCATGATGACCGAAGTTTATGTCCACAAAGTTACCTAAGTGGATTTTTAGCATCACATGATCAACTTGTGTTCTTTCTCTATGAAGCATTGTTTAGTAAAGACGTACGTTAGTGCAAGTATAGATGAATGAGTCAGTTAACTTGGGGTTTTAAAGGCCTAGGGTGAGGATATTTGTGGCGCATGAAGGGGTGAATGACTGATTGGTCTTTGTCAAGGTCGTGAAAGGTAGGTTTTTCCAAGCCAAGAAATGTGGGACTGCCCCCAATTTAGATTTGATGACGGTGAGTAATAACTTTCTCCTGTCTAGTGGTGACAGGCTGGGGGCGTAGAAAATGATGAATTGGCTTTGGAGTGAAAGGTGGAAGGCAAAAGACTTTCCTCAACCCACAGAGTTTGGTATTGCCCTAATTATGGTAAGGACAAGGTTGCCCTGACTAGAGTAGCAGAATAATGAGTTGAGAAATTGCCCCGGTATGGTTTTGGGCATGTGAATATGGCAAGGGGATGAGATGGGTGTAAGGTGAATCCTCCCATTTGTAGGTGGAATGACGAGCGACGGGGCTGCCCCACTTGGTAATGGGATTTCAGATGGTTGTTTTAAGTGAGGATTGGAAAAGGTGACGGAGTTAGGGTTATGGGTTTTTGGAGATAGTCAAATATGGCTGCATAGGCTGGGTGTGGTGCGGGATGGATGTTGGACATATTTCCCCGAGCTTATGTGGAACAAATAGTGAAAGGAGTACCCCACTTTAGGTTCAAGGCGAACATCCTGGCATGAACCTTTTGGTTGTCTACAAAATGAGTCTCAGACTATGATAGTCTTGAGCTCGCTATGATGAAAACTTCACTTAGTGATCACTAAACATTGTCTTGATGTAACTTGAATGATTCTTGGAGTGCAAGCCTTTTGATTTTTCTTTTTGAGTTTCTTTTTTTTTTCTTGAGATTTTTTTTGTTTGTTTTTTTTTTTGAGCAAACATATTGTAAATAAATAAACTTATTTGTCCTAAGATTAAAACTTTGAGAAAACAGGAGCAATCAGTCATTGATCAGAATGGATTTGTGGCTAATGATTAATGATTTATGAAGGGAGGGATAATTGGGCTCAAAGAAGTATTTGATGATTGATGGAACAGATGTTTTTTTTTTTAGTGGTATGATTTGGCTAGTGGTTAATGAAAGTATGAGTTATTAAGCTTAATGAGGCGTTTGAGGTTTTATTGAGATGAGAACCTCTTATGTGTCTCATGGTAAACTGGACCTGTTTAGGATTATGACTTGGCAAAGGGTTTGTGGGGGGATAGGCCGAAGGAAGTGTTTGAAGATTGATTTTAGACAAGGATCTCTTAAGCGTTTAATGGTATAAAGTATCAGCTCACAATTTGTACTACCTTGCTTCTTTCTTTTATATTTTTTTTTCTTTTGGTTTGAATTTTTCAATTCTCTTTTTTGACTCCACTTTTTGTGATTCTTATTTTCTCTTTTTTTTTTTGAACTGAGTGAGTTGATAAAAGTGATACACCATTTTCAACGTGGAATTAATCCTTGTCTAGGGTGATTGAAATGTTTTTTTTGGATTAAGGTGGGTGGTAAAGGATTTTTTTTGAGGATATGGAAAGATGGTTCAACTTCATTTCAAATCATGATTGCTCGTTTTCTCAAAAAATAACTTAAGGACAATAAATTACTTATTTTATATACTTGCTCTTTTGCTTTATTTCTCTTTTTTTGTGCCCTAATTTTTGCTTAGGCCGCTCTTACGAGTTTTCAACCTAACGGGCCTTTTTTGATTTTTTTTTTTGGCGAGGACTTGCACCAAGGGAAAACAATATTGACAAGGTATCGTAGTGACCACAAATTTGCCCCTAGTAATGAGGGTCTAAAGTGATGTTTCATTAGTGAGAACAACCCAAATAATCAACTAGGTACTGATGTGGGGGATATGTACTTTATGGGTGGTCGGGGCAGGGTTAGACTGGGATGGTGGTGATGACAAGGAAGGAAACTGACTGACTCAAGCAAGAGAAACTGCACGTGTCATGCACGTTCACTATAGGAATGCTTCACAGAGAGTCAACATTAGTTAGAACAATGAATTGATGAGCTGCTTTAGTTTTTTTTTTGTCATGGAATGGATGGGATGCAGTGCTTTTGAAAGACATGCAAATGAGCTATTGATTTGCAAAACTGAGTGCCTTGGAACACCTTGAGTTTGCAACCAAGTAAGGATAAACTTTTTCAAAAAAAAGGATGATTGTTTTGCAAGAACGTCTCGCTTCTCATCACAACTTTTATTTTATGCAATGAATGAATGAACAAATTATGATATGCAAGCATGATGCAAATGCGTGGAGAACGACTACTCAAAAAGTGTGGCTTATTCTAAATTATTTTGTTGCAAGACAAAATATGGAATACCAATGCGAATGATGCAAGAATGATGCCCCCCATTTTTTCCAAATGATTTTTGATTTTTTTTATTTTTATTTTTAGAGGCGAGACAAGATGCGAGATGCCAATGCCCCTTTTTTGAATGATGAGAGATGCAAGAATGGTGATATGAGGCAACTGATTGTCGTTACCCTGAGTAACTTGCCTGAAACATTGAGTGGATCCTGACTCAATACTTCACACAATATACTGAAACGTTTTGACAATTGGTTGACTCAATTTTAATTCCCTACTTGAAATTAAAATACGTGCGACTGGGTCAAAGTGCTCTGACATCGTAAAGTAACATCTCAAATTTGTAGTCGACAAACAAATTTGAGACATTACCCTTCGTCGTTCAAAGGTGCACTTCTATCCATTAAGCCATCACATGAGAAATTTTCTTTGCTTCGAAAGGATGCATGCAGGGAGAAATGATGTATTCGAACAAAGTGATGAGGTTAATGAAATGATGCATGAGCGCCACATTGACGCGATGTCCGCATTATTTGATGATAGTTTTTGCATAATCAATGATGAATGAAATGCGACACGGATGATAGATGCTTCTGGTTTTCATTTTTCTTATGCAATGAAATGAAATGCGTGATGCTTGCAATTACTTTCCTAATGCATGGGAGATATTGAATGAAGATGCATGCGAGATGAGACGTTAATGCTTATTTTTGATTTGCGACACAGAAAAGTATTAATGCGATGATGTGATATGGATGGACGACGGAATGAGTGGGTGAATGAATGAACGAATGTGCATTTTGGATGAGGATAACGTAAATTGCATCACTTGATGATTTTTCATGATTATGAGCGAATGAAATACCATAGGGATGATAATTGTTTTTCTTTTTTTTTTTTTTTCAGAATTTTGTTTTATGTAATGCATGATGCCATGATGCGAAGTGCGGATGATGATTGCTTTTCGTTTTATTTTTAAACTATGAAATGGAGTGCCTGATACTAACAATTATTTTTAGTGCGTGGAAAGATATAATTCTTATGAAAATGCATGCGAAATGAGATGTTTATTTGATTATTTTTTGTAATGCAAAGAAAAAATGCATGTAGTATGTTTTCTAAAAAAACTTGTGGAAAATAATAATTTTTGATTTTTCTTGATTTTTGGTTTTTTTTTTTATAAAAGACGGTATGCACTAATACTTGTTTGAATGCAAGTGCAATGCAATATGTATGATTTCATGTTTGTCTTGGTGCCGGGAATCACGGTGTACTATGTCTTGCCATAGGTTTAACGGTGGATTTTGATTATTTTTTCTTTGACACACAACAAGGTTAGAATCAATAAGCGAAACAAAGCACATTCCATGCATTCAAACTTAAACAAACTCACACCTCGGAGTATACGCTGTTTCACTTTTGATTCCACATTGTGCCTATGACAAGATTCTTTGTCACTTTGGGATTCTCGGTAAACAAACTTTGATGAAATGCAAGGATGCATGCATGAACTGTAAAAGCTTCTGTTGGATGCAATGCGAGGATGTATGCAAAATGATGATGATGTTTTATGCATATGCAGACTAGGGCAAAACCCTTATTGGCATTAGTTCAAGTTTTTTGGTTTTTTTTTGAAAAATGCGAGCCGTACGTGGTTTCATATGGACCAAGTAAGAGAAAGGCTACAACGGCAGCTCGTTCTCTCTTTTTTTTGAAAAGAGTGGGCCATATGTCACTTCGTACGGACCAGCAAAAGAAATGCTACAACGGCAGCTCTTTCTCTACTTTTTATTTGAAAAACCTCCTACTCTTTTTGAAAACATGTCTATATTACCATGCAACACACAATTTGGTATGCCCCTTGTGTCCTACGAAGGTGGGGACCTAAGTTCTAGGATAACTCAAATGTTCCTCCCATGCGGGTTCTGGTCACTTCCTCACCAGGCTACCAGAGCTAATTCTCTTTCACAATAGCACCCACAACGATGGAACGCCATCTGGTGTGAGGCATCATGAAAGAGCATACTCTGGCTGAAACTTTCGTGAGAGTCGGAAGGACAACAGTCCAATTGCCAGTCACTACTCGTTTCCACTCTCCTAAGTTTTGTCAGACCTTGGGTTTTAGGCCCCTCTCAAAGCATAGTAAGCATAAGGTGTGAGTGTGTGCAGCAAGGGCATACCGCCTAAAACTACCCACATATACCCCACCTGCAAAGGAAAACCCAGAACAGTCCAAATAATAGCAGGTAATAACATGTCGTCTACCCTAGGGTTCAATATCACAATACTAATAATCCAACCTAGGTTTCAGCAACAGTCATATGCACTGCTTACCTCAAGAAAGGGAGCGGAGAAGAAGGGATCATAATAGAATGGGAGGAAATGCATGTTTTTACCTTAAAAAAAAAGGGAGCAGAGAATAGGGGACATGGGAATTGAGGAATGCATGAACATGGCGTTGTGAACAAATAGAAAAGAAGTAAAACAAAGCTTTCAACTCAATTAATTTTAAAACCACACATCAAAGTTAACTAGGCTTGACCCTCGTCTTTTTTTTTTTTCTTTTTTTTTTAAAAAAAAAAGTTTCCCCATTGGAGTCGCCAGCTGTTGCACCCCAAAAAATCCGGTTCGGACTTCTCATTGTACAACGTGGAAAAGGTATGGAGCCGCCACCAATATTTTAATTTTAAGACCAAAACATTGAAAAAAGGTCTTTTAGACAAGGCGGATGGTCTTTCGAAAACTAGAGATATGGGTTCGGGGGTCGGTTAGGCATGGGGAAGGTATTAGCACCCCGTACCTCCTTTCTACCGAAAGGGAACCTTTAATTAAATGTGTGGTTTGAAGTGTTGATTTGAAAATGCTTTTATTTTGCCTCTTTATTGAAAAGGGAGTGAGAAGACTTAATGAAAATTTTTATTTTTGGCGCTTGACGAGAGTTGGCCTCTCGCTCCTACGTATCTCCTGGTGCGATGGAGAATTCAAAGCTACGTAGTTCTTGGTTGTCCTGAAAAAGGTTTTTGTTTTTTAATCTTTTTGGAGTTTTTCGCAAAGGGATCGAGCGTTCGCAGTGACCAAACAACAATGGTTTAGAGTGGTCGCACTACTAACTCTTATGAAAATGAATTATCATTAACGACCAAACGGCAACGGCGCGAGTGATGATTAATGATAATCGGTTTTTATTTTGAGCATTGAAAAGGTTTTCGCAATTGAAGGAGAGCGTTTGTGAGGACCAAACAACAACGGTTTAGAGTGGCCACACTACTAGCTCCCACAGGAATGAAATCATCACCCACAATCAAACGGCAACGGCGCGAGTGATCATTAGTGATGATTAGTTTTGATTTCGACGTTTGAAAAGATTTGTTTTTGAAAAGTGTTTTCGTTGATTTTAATTGGAGAGAACGTCGTGATGAAAGGAATTTGCAATTGGATTGATTTTTGTTCGGGGAAACATTTATCCATCATTGGGAAAAAAAAGGTTTGTGAAAATAAAAGAAAAAAAAATAAATAAGTTTATTTAGGGGAAAAGAAATAAAATTTAAAAAGAAAGACAGGGGGTGAAATAGTAAAATAAGGGTGCAAATAAAAGGAGGGCTGTATTATTAAAAGGGGGTGCAGATAGTGAGCCCAGCTTGTTTTTGTAAGCTGGGCTGCGTTTTATTTTCTGATGGGCTTAGGGGAGGTGCGTGAAATAAACTGCAGGGGTGTTAGTAGAAGTTTGAAAAATTTAAAAAAAACTGTGAAAAGACGAAAGTGCCCCTGCACTTGTACTATAAAAGGGAAACCTATTTTTAGAAACCCTAATTTACTTCTCCTTCTTCCCACGGCGCCCCACCCCCAATTTTGCAAAACCTAAAAAATTTTCTCTCCCTCTTGCTGGCTACGGCCGATCTCTCCCTCTCTCAACTCCATTTCCGTTCCCCCTTTTCTCCACCACCGAAAACATCAAACCGATTTCGTTTTTTCTTTCACTCACCGCCGTTCTCTCACCCTCTCCTCTCCAAAACCGGTTCTGTTTCTTTCTTGTTGGTTCGGCGATGGATGATAGCAACAGTGAGAGGGTGGTTCGTGAAGAAGGTGGGGCCGCGGTTCGGTTTGTGGTGCGACGGCGAAGGGGGATTCGGTAGTGGGGTTTGGTTTCTGTGGGTGATGGCTTACGGTGATGAGGGCAGTTTGCGGTTGTGGTGGTATACTGTTGGTGGTTGGCGGTGAGGCGGTCGTTTGGGTGGAGATGGTTGCGAAGAGGTGTTCGGTGGTGTTTGGGGTTCTGTGAGAGCGTGGTGAGGGACAGTGGCTCACGGCGGCGCACGGCGGCTCGCGGCGAGGCCACGGCGGTGGCCACCGTAAACGGTGGCCGAAGGTACCAACTCATCTTTTCTTCACTGTTTTGGTTTTTTATTCATTCTGCCCCCTCCCTCTTTTTGCTATTCCTCTCTCTCCTTGTTATCCCTCTTCCCTTCTCTGTGTTCTGTTTGGCTGTGACACATACCTATATTTATTTCTTTATTTAGAAACCTGACCCCTCTATGTTGCTGGTTCTGATTTTTTCCTTCCTGTTTCTACATGTATGTATGCTAAGAAAACTATATGTCATCTATGTAAATTAGAGACAAATATTGGGAGAGAGTTTTGTTTCTGTTTCTATTTATATGTACATAGAAAAAAGAAAGCATGAGCAGAGGACAAGTAAATTGGAGGCACTAAATAAGTTCAAGAACTAACCTAGTTCCAGAAAATTGCTCTTCTCTTCTTTTTTGAACCAAATTCGTTGTTGGAAATCTGATTACCTCTATTATATTGTGTCTCTGTGATTATGTGTTCTGCTACTCTCTGTGTGTATATCGCTGTTTCTTTTTATCTCAGTGCGTGTGTGTGTATTTTTTTTTTTAGTCACTGTTTTGTTCCTTGTATTTATAGGCAAAAAATATGGTGTAGGTGTGGTGTTGGAGCAGGGAAACAAAGCTCATAGGAGACCAAGCTGTTGGCAGCAGGGGTGGAGCAGAGGGTTATAGCTGTTGGAGACAATCAGCTGAAACAGTGGAGCAGAGGCAGCAAGGGAGCAACAGGGGCAGCAACCTGCTTTTGCCCAAAGAGTGAAAAGCCAAGGAACAAGGAGAAGGGAGCTTGAGCCCCATTCTCAAAATGTAATTTTCTGTTACAACCAGCAGGCTGCGCCCTGCTTTGCATCTTTTGTACTGTTCTTTTTAATTAATTTTTTGTAAAAAGAGTTGACCTCTTTTTTTGTACTATTCTGTGTTTTTTTAATTTTTTGTTTATATGTGTAACACAAGGACAGCTAATAATAAAAAAAACTGATTTCATTTTATTACTATTATTTATTATTATTACTTTTTTTATGATAATAAAAGCGGTAAAAACAACGCGTACCGACACGATGACTCGAAATGAAACGCGCGTTCACCTTAAGACTAGGAACGCGTACGCGATCAGAATACGCACGCGCGTAAAACGGTAAAACTAAAAGTGCACCGACGCATTTGCTCACACGACACGAAACCGACACGCGCTTGCGTTTATTATTTTTTATTATTTTTTGGACTCTTTTTTTTTGAAAGCAACGCGAGCGTCAAACTAAACCGTTGCACGAGAGTGCCAAATACACCTGCATTTAGAACAGTATGCGAAGCGATAAAATTTTTGGGATTTTTCAATTAGGCGGACAAAATTGGGGTATTACACTTGGGTCCCTTAATTATTTGGTCCTGGGTTCGATCCCTGGCCGGTGCGTATGAAAAAACATTTGTTGGGAGAGGTCAACCCCTTAAATGGATCTCAGATACCTCGAAGGATTAGTCTCCACAGTCGTCGTGGAGGATACATTGATTTACCAAAAAAAATTATCAAAATAACATACTACCTTACTAATTACTAATTTGTGTCTAATAGGTTTTTGTGTGACATGATGCAGGCATTGAAGCAAGAGCCTTCATATTTGACACACATTGCATTAGCTATTGGTTTATATTTAGACCTCAAGAGCAAGCCAAATAAATTGTAGTATTCTTATAAAACAATCTGATTTAGCGTGCAATTGAAAGTGTAACCTTCATTTTCCGTTTAACTTGGAATGTTGTATATGTTCAAAATCTTTGGTGTTATAGAACAATAGCTGAACAAAACGGCCTCAAGTCGTGTTTGTTGTTTTGGTAATCTCTTTTGTTGTTTTACTGCTTAAAATACTTGGGGCGTTTTATATCAAAATATTTTGTTTGAATAATTTTATCTGATTCGTTAAACAATTACTTTTTGCATTCATCTTTTTATCACGGACGACACCTCATATCTTCATAATCATCTTCCTCATATGATGCAATGCGAAATAAAACATTAACGTTTAACCCTTTTCGGTATATAGTTGTTCTTTCATTATGGTAATCATATATGATATACACCTCTTGTTGCACGGGTGCTTTGTCTAGTTATTATTATTATTATTATTATTATTATTATTATTATTATTATTATTATTATTATTATTATTATTATTATTAATATTATTGCAAATAATATTCACGCTTACCATATGAATTGCACCCACACTTGCCTGCGTATCGTTTAACACCTCACTTCCTTTTTACATGTTTTTTTCCTTATTAATTACATGGTGATTGTAATCTGTAACCCTTTACATATTTAAATCCCCCACCCCTGATTCTTCATTTTTATTACAATAAGTATCATTAACTGCACCCTCCTCTTTCAGTTTGCTACTTATTTTATTTCAAAGTGAGTACCAACTCCTTGTTTATAATTTTCTTTTGATTTAACATCATAATAGATCAATCTCTTTGAAAATGATTAGGAATTAAGTCAGCTGTACAACCGAGTTGATTATATTTTTGGGATGTATGAGTTGTACAACTCAAGCCTCAAGAATCGCTACTAAAAAAAAACAAACACAAACTTATCAAATAATAAGAGGGAATTGAGTTGACTGTATAGTCAGATTAACCTGTGTTTTACACTATAAGAAAATCGACGATTTCCGACGTCTAAATCCGTCGGAAACGCACTGATTTTCGTCGCAAATTAACGTTTCCGACGGACAAATTTTCGTCGCAAAATCGCTCGTCGCAAATCGTTTCCGACGGATTTTTCGTCGCAAATGTCTCCGTCGCAAAGTCGTCGGAAATCCGTCGCAAATATCCGTGGCAAAGTCGTCGCAAACTCTAACACATTTTCGTTGCAAATCCGTCGCAAATCCGTCGGAAATTTAAAAAAAATTAAATTATACAAAACCGATCTTATTTCAGCATATTTGTTGCAGGCTTGAAGCCACAAGCTAAGCATCTAACACAGTGTAACCAAAATCAATTATTTTTGTAACTGATTGTAACTTTACACAGCCAAAACTATCTCAAATGTCTGTGACACATTTTCTATTAGGAATCAAATGATAAGAATCAAGGCATCCATGCCAAATTTACATAGACAAAACAAAATTGCTATACCAATTTGTACAACAAAGAATGCAAACAGAACCCTCTTCCTCAGTCATTAGCTGCTGAAACAAGTCTGGCAGTCTTCTCCTCAGCCATTAGATGCACTCACCTTCTTCCTGGCAGCAGCAAGTTCTTTTTTAATTCCAGCTGAACATGGCAAGGTATCAAGTAAGCCACATGAAGCTTTAGATTACAGGACTTGCACAAAATATTACAAGGTTCGTGTAAATGGCCACATACAAGTGCATCATTTATAGTTCTTCCTAAAATAGTTCATTTCTATAAGGTTTAGAGTAAATGGCCAAATTACATCTTTATAAAACAGTTCCTCAAAGTTTAAATAATTATTAAGTTGATTACATCATTCAGACAGTAATTTTCAGCGTATCATCAAAAAAAGGTTATCAATTATTGTGTGCGTGTGTGTGTGTTGAGAAAACTAACTCCTAGACCCGAGTAATAAATGATACAATTAAATGTGATCCCTGCAATTATAGCACACACCACAAAGGCTTGTATATTCATAACTAACCATCATTTGGCTCCAAGGTCAGTGCCTTCTTAAAGCTTTCAACCGCAACATCAATGTCATGGAGTGCCATATATGCCTGGTGAAATGAAGGTGACACAATTACCAGAGTACAAGCAAGAGACACTAAATACCAGCAACTAGAAGCCTGACATAGTAAAGGGTGACAAAAGCTCCTAATTAAAGACAAAAAGCTCCTCGGTAGGAATATCCTGTCCTTGGCGGGACAATGCTTTGGCATTGTTATCTCCTTCACGCATTGCAAATTCTGTATCCAATAATGCTAGCTCCTTTAATATCCCCTAATTTCAATTTACAAGCCTGGAAAAAGTTGACATAACATAATTCGAGTGGGAAACATTAAAAATCAGTTGATATATGCAGATTGGAAACAGAACTCAGGCAAACAACATATAAGTATATTGTAAAGGTATTTAATATAAATGTGCACTTTAAAGTTAGTTAGCTGCAACACTGTACAATAGAGTAACTTCCAACTTACAGAGCTGTTTGTAAAAATCTGAGATTTCATTTTCCTCAAACCTGAACCTTTCTCTGCAAAGGCATAATACAGCTACTTGCTACTTATCACGTGAAAAGGAGGGGAAGTGCATCTGCAGCATAATAATCACTGCACATTGCACAGTAAAGTGAAATAAATAGTATTAGTAGCAAAAGACAGCATACCTTCATCTATCCCTTCTTTCTCCCAACAAATATCCAGGTAACGTAAAGCCTTCCGATACTTCCTTAGAGCCATTTTGTAGTCTTGTTTCTGTTAGGAAAACTTATATTAGTTTTCAAGCCCAATTTAATCAAAACTAGAAACTAAAACTTTGCAATTTAGTAATATCCACTCTACACTTTCATCCACACATCAATCACCGTTTCAAGTCTTCAACTACATTATAAGCCATTAGATTATTGAGTTGCTAAACACCATATACCATTAGATTTCATTGAAAATTCAAACAATAATACATGCTAAACACTAAACAAAGTTTCTGTGGTTGTTTTATTTAACTTATATACTAACTTCTACATCCTGCAATTTGTGCAGGCTGGTATACAAAACAATTAACATTCAGCAATCAATATACGCAATAAAATTTTAGAACATTGAAGAAGATAAGTGCTAATGAAATATCAAAGCAGTTGAAGGTAATATAGCAGTTCCTCCTGGAACATAAAGACCCACGGAATTAATACTTCTTGCAACTCTCTTGCATTGGACTCCCTGAATTTTTGGAAAACTCAAGACTCACATAAATAAGATATTATTGGGTAACTAATAGCTCAACAAAACCATAAAATATCCTAAAACTGGGGTTACAGTTACACCTTTAATTGCACCAATTTCAGTTTATGCAACTGCTGTACACATGAAGGATCCTAGAGTCCTGCCACCAAATTTCAATCTCAGTTGGGTGATGAATGTAGAAAGTAGCTATTCTTATTTGATAAGAATGCATTTCTGTGACATAGTGAGCAAAAGTCTCAATCAATTGTTCAATGTATACATTAACGGAATTAAAAGTGTTTCAGCATTAGACCTTTCATCTGAAACCAAAGCTCTAGCCACAGCTTTTTACAAGGACTTTGTGCTTAATGAATCTGCTAACACAAAGGGTTCTATCATGGTTCAAGTAGGACCTGCTAATCTTCAACAAGGAACGCCAAATGCAATTCTAAATGGAATTGAGGTAATGAGAATTAGCAACTCAGCAGATAGCTTGGATGGTTTCTTCTCTGTTGATGGGAAATATAAAGGACCAAGTTTAAGACATAAAGTAATGAAAATTGTTGCTATTGTTGGTTTGACATTGGCTTTTATAGCAATGTTGTTTCTAGCAGTGATTTATATAAGGTGGAAAAAGAGACCTCTAGGTTGGGAAGAGAACAGAAGATTCTCCTCATGGCTCCTTCCTCTGTTGAATTGGTGGAATGTTGAATTGGTGGAAGCCATTGAAAGTTTCATCAAGATTCTTGATTGAGTCTGATGAGAAGATAACAGAATCAAAGTAAAAGTGGAAAAGTGAATTCTCATTTCATTCTGATATGATATTTACACATTGATTGGTATGCTTATTTATACATTGGAGGTAATGACCGAAACTCAAAACTAACTAACAGAAAATATAACTAATTAACAAGATACTAAACCAACTAACTGACTTAAGCTAAACTATGGTTAATTAACAATGGTTAATTAACAGTTACACTTCAATATCCTCTCCATTCAAGATGTAGAAAAACAAACACAAACACATTTGATGATTATTCACCTAAGGCTAATAAGAGCAAGCATGGTGGTCATCACTCCCCAAGAGGGCCTAAACACTTCTTCCATTTCAAAGCCACACAAAATTTTGGATGATAATAAAGTGATTGGTGTTGGAGGATTTGGGAAGGTGTACCTTGGAACATTGGAAGATGGGACACAAGTTGCTATAAAACGAGGAAGCAGTAGTTCAGAACAAGGAATCAATGAGTTCATAACTGAACTAAACATGCTTTCAAAACTCCGACATCGTCACCTTGTCTCATTGATTGGTTACTGTGATGAAAATTCAGAGATGATTCTTGTGTATGATTACATGGCTAATGGTCCATTTCGTTCACATCTTTATGGAACTAGCCTCCCTCCATTGTCATGGCAAAAGAGACTTGAGATATGCATTGGTGCTGCACGTGGAATGCATTATCTACACACTGGTGCCACTCAAAGCATCATACCTGTTTTGAGTCACCCCAGCCTTCTTTGCACAATACAATACTTCCTGCAGGAAAACATTGGTCAGAAGGACGAAACGAAACTACATCATAATTACAATTTTCATACAATAAAGTCAAATAACCTTGCATGTCGAGCCATCCTGAGTTGGTGGATTCGCAAGAACAATAGTTCTACATCCTGCAATTTGTGCAGGCTGGTATACAAAACAATTAACATTCAGCAATCAATATACGCAATAAAATTTTAGAACATTGAAGAAGATAAGTGCTAATGAAATATCTATTCAACTTACAACTGAAAGCATCAAAGCAGTTGAAGGTAATATAGCAGTTCCTCCTGGAACATAAAGACCCACGGAATTAATACTTCTTGCAACTCTCTTGCATTGGACTCCCTGAATTTTCGGAAAACTCAAGACTCACATAAATAAGATATTATTGGGTAACTAATAGCGAACAAGGACAGAGATATGGTAATCAGATGACATGAAATTATTGACAAATGCATGAAAACAGATGAAAATTTAAAAGACTAATCAACAATGAGGAACCCTATGATCAGTTGATCACAACAGCACGTAAATATAACCTATCGAGTTGATCTTTTTAGTATTATACTATTTTTCAACTAATCCTAGATAATGTTGCAAGCACCTACTTATCAATAAGAAGAATCACAAAAGCATGTAATAACATACTTCTACTGCAATAGAAATACAATGATTTCTAGCCATTGAATAACAAATTTTTACTTAATAATGGATAACAGTAAGCTTAAAATAAGTGACAATTCAGCCTTAAACTATTAATCCCCAGATTTGTCTATCAAAACCAGCCTAAAAGAGCAAGAATCAGCAGTGACATACTTTCATGTTCTCAACACTTTTCTCAGGTGACTTCTGAGCAGCATGGAATGCATAAATATTGCTGTAGGCAACATCAAAAGCTTCCTTAATAGGTGGATCAAGCTGCAAAAAGGGGGAAAAACAAGAATACAATAGAGCATTTATTCTTTGCAAAACCAGTTCATACGACATCGAATTTACAAAAGCTCACCAAATTGGTCATGTCAGTTCACCTTCCCGGAAGTGAAGGAGTCCACCATTGAAATCCATCCTGTATGCATTTAAATAACATTCATTCCACATAAAATTTTGACAAGCACTTATTTATTGATCAAATTGAATAAAATATTGTATATATTGATTCAAAATTAGACAAACACCGATTAGGGATTTCAAAATTAGACAAACACGGATTAGGGATTTCAAAATTAGACAAACACAAATTAGGGATTTCATAGCAAAATTAGACAAACACCGATTAGGGATTTCAAAATTAGACAAACACAGATTAGGGATTTCATAGCACATGCAAGAAAATCAAAGAATAAATTTGCAAGTTTCATCTGAGAATGAGATGTGCTTACCTGTTTATGAAAAACCTAAAGGACAAAAGAGAGAACGCTGCTTGTTGGGCGGTAGAAGAAATGAGCAGAGAATGTGATGCTGCTTGTTGGATGTGAACGTGAGCAGAGATGAGTAAAAGAGTCGAACGCAACAGGTATGACGGAGGAGGCATGAAGGAGGAGAGGAGGCGCGACAGATTTCGAAAAGGGGAATGGAGGTTAGGGTTTGCAGAAAAGAGGGAGGTCCAGGGAGAAGGAAAGGTTTTGTGGCGGTGAACTGATGAGAGAGTGACAGTGGAGGAAGTTGGAGGATGGCGGAGGAGGGTTGTTGTTGAGGGAAGGTGAGAGTGAGGGCAGAGAGCGAGAGTGAGAGCGGGAGAAATAGTGAGACGTGAGAGTGAAGGTGATGGAAGTTCAGAGAGGGAGAGGGAGTCTGAGAGAGAAATAGAAAGAACGAAACTGATGAACGCGTGGTGTATTTGGTGGTGGTGAGCGGCGGAGTGAGTAATGGCGGAGGCAGAGATGGAGGGTGAAAGACGAGAGGGAGGCAGAGACCGAGAGAGAAGTGAGAGTGGATGCGTGAAATGAGACTGTTCGTGGGAAGAGGTTCCATTTAATTTTGGATATGTTACTTTGCGACGGACTTTTTGACGTTTTCGACGAAAATATCCGTCGGAAATTTGCGACGGACAACAACTTCGTCGCAAACGTGAGCGGGAATTTTAGCGCCTCTTCTGCTGAGCATTTGCGACAACTTTTTCGTCGGAAATTGCGACGAATAAGAGTTCGTCGGAAAGTTTCGCAGGAAACGGGGCTTATTCTTGTAGTGTTAGAGCTAATGAGCTGTGCAGCTTAGGAGTTCTAGAACCCCTATGAAAATAATATAAAGCGCTAATTAAAAATTATCAACTCACAAATTTTTTCTACCAAGAACTACGTAGCATTTGATTCTCTACCCGGAGATACGTAGGAGCAGAGGGGGGGACCCACCTCTGTCAAGTGCAATAATAAAAAAAAATTGAGTCTTGACTAAAACATTTACCTATCGTTGTGGGTAATATTACAAAGAGACTTTAGCTTTGGAAACCTTTTGGTGATGAATGATTAGAGCCACCGAAAAGAATGCTCACAATGTGACTTTAGGTCACTAGGATTTAGGTATTGCCCATTTAGACACAAGGGAGCATTTTTTTTGTTTTAATTAATTTTGCCATTTCTATTACATTATAGAATAGCAAAAAAGGTCATGTAGTTACGTCACTATACCCAATAACGTTGCATTGATGCATCATTTTTGCATATTGTTTCCATCCTATTTTAAATGCATCAATTCCACGTTCATGCATCATTTTCTAAATAAAACAAAAAAATCCTTTCATTATTCTTGTATCATTCATCATCCAATGATAAAAAATGAGAGTTTGCATCATCTACACTTTGCATTGCCTTTTAAAAAAAATCATTTAGATTTCTTATTTCTTCATGCATCTTTACACGCTATCACCCACATGAGCACGGTGTTATACCCAGACCCGAGTGCAACTTTAGATTAGTACGAGATTGTGTAGTGATGGCCTTCTGGATGTACATCATGTTTGGTGGTCACGAAAATCTCACCTAGAGTTTGATTCCTTTTGAGGATACTATCACTTCTAATAGTTTACCTATTGTTGGGATCAGTATTTTTAAATGGGATCCTTGGCTCTAGGAACCATATTTAGAACTGTATAGAGCTGACATTGGAGAGGTCCACATAATAAAAGCACATTGATTTTTGTGTAAGAGCACTAGGAGCGTGTTCTATAAATTTGTCTTATTTCTTACATATAGCAAAAAAGGTGAATAGCATCATCATGCTACACCATTGCAAAAAAATCATAGCATTCATACATCATTTCGCTCTTATTATTATCATCATCATCCCAGTTTTAATTCATCATTCCTAAGTGCATGCATCATTTTCTAAATTAAAACAAGAAAGAAAAATCATGGCATTATTCTTACATCGTTTATCATCCAATAAGCCAAAAAATGAGAGTTTGCATACATGTTACATTGCCTCTTGAAAAAAATTAGCAAGTGATCATTTCTTCACACATCTCATGCACCTACATTTTCATCATGCATGTCTATCACTGTGGGTTCCTTCATGCATATTTAGAGAAAAAATGGAGAATACTTTTGGACACTTTGCTTGGTGAGAACTATTTGAGAAAATTATTCTTCCTTGGAAAAGTTCAATCAGCTGAATCACAGGTGTGTTTAAGCTTATTTGCAAACTCAAGTCATTCAAAAAGCACATGATGTTCCAGAAAATGGATTATAACAATTAGCAACTCGTTCACAATTTTGTTAAAGTAAATCATGACAGAACCCAAAAGGCCTCTTTTGTTAACTGGCGTGACTGTCAAAAAGAAATTCTTCTATCATATCTTTAACTTATGTTAACTTTCTATGAAGCATTTGTATAATGAACTTGCATTGCATGTGTATTTACCCTTATTTGAGTTGGTTATTAACCCCATATTTGCATCTTTCCATCCATTTCTGATTCCACTCCAACTGCCCATGAAGTGTCTAGTCCCCACATTAGTCCTCAATTGACTATTTGGTTAGATCCCAATGATGAAATTTCACACTTTAGATGCTCCATATTGGGGCAAATTAATTTGTGATCACTAAAATATGGTGCAAGTCCTTTGGGTTACAAAAAAAATCAAAAAAGAAACGCCCGTTAGGTTGAAAACCTGTAAGGGCAACCTAAGCAAAAACTAGGGCTTGAAAGAAAATAAAGAAAAAGAGCAAATATATAAAACAAAGTTTTGTCCTCTAGTTAAACTTTTAAGAAAATAAGCAATCATGTTTTGAAATGAAGTTTGCCCTTTTTTTCTCTCATATCCAAAAAAAAATCAAATATCCTTTGCTAACCACTTTGAGCCAAAAAAACAAAAATTTCTTTCAATCACCATAGACGAGGATTAGTCTCACACTAAAAAAGAAGTGCACTGCTTTTATCACTTTATTCAGCTCAAAAGAAGAGAACGTCAAAATGACAAAAAAAAGAATCGGAATTCTCAACGAAAAAAAGAAAAAGTCTAGAATAAATCTTCGAGCTGATACATCATATCATAAAGTGCACCACTGAATAAAAAGATCCTTTGTCTCATCAACCCCCAAACACTTTGAGCCCAATCATCCATTCGTTCATAAACCATTAACCACTAGCCACATTACACAACTGAATAAACAGATCCTTTGTCTCATCAACCCTCAAACACTTCTTTGAGCCTCATCATCCATTCCTCCATAAACCATTAACCACTAGCCCCGTTACAACCCTAATAGTCTATTCCGATTAATGATTGGATGCTTTCATTTTCTTAAAATTTTAATTTTAGGACAAAATAGTTGTATTTATTATTTGCTCAAAAAAACAAGAAAAAGCAAAAAAAAAAGAAGAAAAAACGCTCCAAAAGCTTGCACCCAAAGTTCATTAAAGAAAGAGTTTGGTGATCACCGACAAAGTGGAATTTCATTGTACCAAGGACTCATGACTATCATGCTTGCGGGAATCTTCCGGGAAAGAACCCCAAGTCCTCCTCAGACCAACCATCCAAATTACCATCCAAAAGTGGGGCAGTCCCTTCACTTATCATTCCACTTGAAATTGGGAATATACACCCATCCCATACTAGATCCACATCAACAAAGCCATACTAGGGCAATTCCCTAACCCAATATCCTAAATTTTCACCCTTTCGTCATCTTACTCGAATTGGGGCAACCTTGTCGTGTATAGATTGGGGCAATATCATATCATATGGTTAGAGGAGTTTTACAGCTTCACTCCATTCATTTCCAACCATTCGTCTTTTCAAAACTGGGGCAAACCCCAATAATTCATTCCATCTACACTATTAGTTATCCTCCGTAGACTGGGGCAAGCTACTCGTTTCCTATCATCTAAAGCCTAAATTTGGGCAATTACACATTTCTTAGGTCGGGGGCAAGCCAATCTTTCATAGGTTTGGACAATAATTGTATCCATCATTCCACTTACATATCGTATTCACCCACCAAAATACCCTTATATTCTTAGAACCTCAATTCAACCGACTCATGCATATGTGATTACACATCTGTACATGTTAATTAAACAATGCTTCAGAGAGGGAGAACACAAGTTAATACTATGATACTGACAATTCTCAGTTAACTTCTTAGACCTATGGGTAATCATATCAAATGGAAGAACAATGTGAACGGGTCTGCAAATGCAGTCAAATATTATTTCACATCATGGTTTACGAAGATGACAACCTTGAGTTTGCCGAAGCTCGAGTTCAAATCAAATCAATTTTTTCCAATGAATGATAAATCCAAAATATTTGATTCTCTCCTTCCAACATCAAGAGCTCGTTTCTTGTCAAATAATATTCTTGCATCCATCAAAGCTCAAAATAAAAGTATACATCATATCATATATCATTACATCATGCATTGTACTACGTATATTACGCATGTCTTTTTTTATTCTAGCATCATGTTATCCATCTCTCCCTCCATCCATCATAGCATTTGTATTAGAGCATTAGATTGCATCCAAATTTACTAACTTTCACATTACACATTTTCTTATTATTCCAATTTCAAACCACACATTACCTATCACACATAACATTCATCACATGTCATACACTTCATGCATCACATAGACATTTTGCATCATCAATAAGTAAATAGTCATATCATAAATCATAGCACCATGCATTACATCAAACCATACATCTCTCTTTATCCACCATAGCACTTGCATCCAAGCATTACATTTGCCTTCACATCTTATTTACTTTCGCATACACAGTTTGTTAACTTTCATATTCTACCACATTTCATTCACTAACCCACCAAAATATCAATCATTGCATGCGCATACATTACATGCATACATACCATTGCATAGCCAAAGGCCCCAAATATCAATCATTCCCGTAGATCAGCGCATAAGCGCGATTTTGTATCCCACTCCAATCGTAACGTCAGCACTGAGCCTGACATCGATACTTCAGACCAAATCGGTCCTTCAGTTCAGTTCGAATTAACACGTCAAACAACGGCTCTGAACTCTACCTTCAGATCACTACATCATCACTAAGCGTGACGGATCATAAGATATTCCAGATTAGCTGTGTCCGCCTATGACATAGCATAAATCCTTCGTGGTCAACATATCAGTTCTGGATCTGAACTTGACCCTTACAACCACTTGTCGAAGGTTACCCTCAGGCCAAAATACTAGTACCATAACTAGTTGCGGTCCATCACTACTACTTTAGACCCAGGCAGTCCTTTAGACCAATCGGTCCTTCAGTTTCATTTGAATCAATGCGCCAAGCATCGATTTCCAATTAGACCTTCAGATCATGTTGCCAACACTTAAAGGCATTGATCCTTCAGACTAATCAGTCATTCAGACCAATCGGTCCTTCAGATTCTCAGTGGTCATTTTATTATTATTTTTGGTTAATACACAAAGTGTTAACCCCTAAGTGTTAACCCCAACTTTTCCCCTAAGCAGACAAAATCAGTGTTTATTTTATCTTTATTTCCATTTCTACTATGAAAATTTGAAGACTCTTCATCTTTTCTAGTAAAATATAAATAAAGAGGGGCATTTGTTATACCCAAATTTTGTCCGACTAATAAATGAAAACAATATCGAATTTTCGATGTTCACCTTTTTACGCTTTATCTTGATTATTTATTAATTAGCCAAAATAGACTCATCTTTATTAATATTTTTTTACAAAAGAAAATACAAAATTAGAAAACAACACAAACAAAAACTAAAAAGGACATAACTGTTATGAATAATTAGTGGATGTCCATCCATATCTTCCACATTCCCATTACTCCCTTTAGTAATAGGGTTGTTAGTGGCTTTTGATGATTGATCATTCACTTGCCAATCTAACCCCTATAAATAGGACTCAATCTTATGTGTAGGATACACTTGTGAAGAGCATAATGGAAAGACTCTCTCATTTTGTTCTTCTCTCTTCTTCATCTCATATCTGTTCTACTCTAATTTTGGTTATTTTATAACACGTTATCAGCACGAAGCTCTACCATATGATTGATGACATAATCATCTTGTTCTCCTTCTCAATTGAAGGCGCAGCATAATCATCTTGAGGATCTATTGCAAGAATAAGTTTTCTTCTCTCTCTTTTTTCTTCTTCTTCTCGTTAGTTTTTATTTGTGATCTTGCATATATTTTATCTCATTTTATGTTTTATCTCATTTTGTATTTATTTATCATTGTTGATGAAAATTTGTTATATATATAGTTCCTGAAGAACAATAAATCCATTATCCAAGCATTCCTGAAGTATTGCACAAATAACTGTTTCTATGTGCGTTTGTGATACAGTTCCTGAAGAACTTAAAAAAAAAAATTAATATCAAAGCATCTCTGAAGGATTGCTCATAATATGGTTTTTCTTGACCATCATAAAAGAAGTATTGTGGTATAGTTCCTGAAGAACTAGGATTTCACAACGAATTATTTTCTTTATCATTGTTTGTGAAGATTTGTGACAGTCCTTGAAGAACTCAAAGAAAAAAGAACTTAATATTCAAGCATTCCTGTAGGATTGCTCAAAACATAATTTTTCTGTCAATGTCTGGATTTCGTGGTATAGTTCTTGAAGAACAATTGATTAGAAAGTATATTTTCTTTGATCAATGTAAATGAAAGATTTGTGATCGAGTTCCTGAAGAACTTGACTTTTACAGAATGATTGAAATCTATAAGATCTATTTGATCTTAGTATGTTTTGAAGCAATGGAAATCAAGAGAAAGTGCATATAATTTATGTCTCAAATATTCTCATGAATTAGGAAAATGAAAAAATATTTCCAAAAATATTATGAATCAAGATTATGTGATAGGGTGATTGAAAAGAATACTCACAAACCACTCATTGAATTGAAGTTCATTCCCATAAGTGAATGTTTCACATTATAATTTCGGTACAAGAAAAGTTGTGGTGATGACCATTGATGTGGTAAATCATCATTATCCTATTTAAGTGTCATTTGTATCACTTGTGATTGTGCCCTTTGTTATTCCGAATAATGGTGTAGTTTCTTATGGAAAAATGTAACTTTTTTTATGCTTATAATTTCAAATAAAATTTTTGCATGAAAAGGAATGATAAGAACAGTTGATTGTATAACTAGATCCTTAAGAACTAGACACTCGTATGTTCTTTTTTTTCACCTTAACCTTTTATTATCTTCTCGTAATTTCATGTTACCATAATGTTATGACACATATGAAATGAGATAGATCATACCTATTAAAAATAGCATTTTTAAGATTTGCAAACAAATAATTGAATCAAGGTTAAACTAGTACGTATGGTTAATTTTGTTTATTGAAGAAAATTGTGTTTCGAATTCTTTATGTTCAAATGGTAATTTTTATTTGTCAAACCAGTACGTATGGTTTATAAGTTGTTTGTTGAAAAAATTGTATGTCCCCAATTTTTTTTATATAGATGGTAATCTTTTTTTTTGACAAAGATATAGATGGTAATCTTTGTTATACGCGTACTTATTAGTTTTATATTTTGTTATTTGAATGGTCAAAATTTAATACATTATTTTTGTTTAAAAAAATATGAGCGCGGCTAAGATTATACTATGTAAACAAAGAAGTTTGATATGCGCTTATACAAAATAAAGTGTTGTTTCAAACCAAAAGTTTAGTAGTCAACATAGTTTTACTATTTAGTATACGTTTTGCAAGATTATCTTGAAATAACAATGACATCTCATATTGATATTTTGAAGGACCAAAATATTCTTCAATATAATTGAAGTTTTATCTGTCATTTTATCTCAATGTCTTTTAACTATAATGCTATTGGTTAGCTAGCTTAAAATAGAGTTAAGTTTGATAGCTATTCTATGTTTTTTGAATATAACTAAGATTATATATGTGTATTTTATATTAAATTGCGTACATTATCTAGTTATGGCCACAAGTCATATAGTAGCATGTGTACTTGTTATCAACTTGCAACCAGAAGTTTGCAAAATTTAATTGAAGGCTCCAGAAGAGCTAGTGTATTGCTAATTACCTAGAGAACAATTTTTTTTACACATTGTATCACATTATAATCTCTCAAGTCTCATAAAAATTTATTAAGTTTAAGGATATCAGTCCAAATGGACATCATATTGAAACAAGAAATGAAAGAGATGTTGAATATCCTTATATAACGAGCCATACTTTGGATAAAATAAGTGTAGTGGAAAAGTTGTCTGTTTTTTCCTCTGATTTGTACTACACTTATATATGTGCAATTGAAGCTCATTGTAAACCAGAAGTTTATAAATCTTAATAATTTTGTTGTTGGTAAGATCGGTTGGGCCACCCCGAGTATATCATATATGATGCGAAAAATGGTTACAATTTCTATATAAACTTGTATCGAAGAGCCATTAGTTTCTTCAATCTACTAATTTTTGTGTTCACTAGTTCCCAAAGGAAATTGACAATTTGAGAGAATAAGTCTCTCGTATTTCCAGAACTTATATAAGATGATATTTGTAAACGAGTACACTAATCACATGGACCATATAGATATTTGTGATTTTAAATGATGCATCAACTAGATAGCCACATATATATTATATATTTGTCGTCAACTCACAACCAGAACTTTGTGAGACTGTTTTCTCAACTAATTTGAGTAAGAGGTTATTATGTGAATTACCCTGAAAGCATCTAATAATTATTGTATGTCGATTACAATTGATATTGGACATCACTTAGCATACGTTCATTCATAAAATGGTCTTGAAGAACCACTCTTTAGACATCTAAAGTTAATTATAAGACCAATACTTATGAGAAAAGAACTTCCAATTTTTACTTGGGAACATGCAATTTTGCCTGCTGTAACATTGATTCGCATCAAGCCAACAAGTTATCACAACTCTTCCCCTTTGCATTTGATTTTTGGTCACGAACCTAATATTTCCCATCTTAGAATTTTTGGATGTGCAATGTATGTTCCAATCTCTCCATTCACAATGCATTATGATGATGGGTCCTCAAAAAATTTTGGGAATATATATTGGATATAAATCTCCATGTATAATAAAGTATCTTGAGCCAATAATTAGAGACTTGTTTATTGTCCAGTTTGATGATTATCATTTGATGAATTAAATTTCTCAATATTAGGGGGAGAGAAAGAGCAGCTGAAAAAAAGAGATCAATTAGAATGCATTATCATTGTCTCATTTTGATCCTCAAATTAAACAATGTGAACTAGAAGTTCAAAAGATAATTCATTTGCAAAACTTAGAAAGTCATCTACCAAATGCATTCACTGATCCAAAGGTGTGACCAAATCATACATATCAGCTGCTAATGCTCCAATAAGATTGATGTCCCCGTTGGACAATCTAATATTGCAAATGAATCGCAACCGCGCGTGAAGCGTGGTAGCCAATCGGTTCCAAAGATAAAAATCCTCGAACAAGAAAATGAGCTAAAAAGAAAGATGGTCCAAGCGAGGATAAAGAAACTCTAAAAGAGTATTCAGACATAATTGACATTTCAGTTCCAGAAGAACTGATCAGGTACCTGAAAAATTCTGAAATTAAAGAGATCTCAATGAATTATGTCATGAATTAAATACAATGGAACCGAAACAAAGTCAACGTTGACGATGTTTTTACATATAATACAGCGCTAAATGTGATAAATGATAGTGAGGATCATGAATCAAAGTCTATCAAAGATTGTAGACAAAGTGAGAATTGGCCAAAATTGAAAGATGAAATTGAAGTAGAATTAAACTCGTTTTACAAAAGTTTTGTGACATGTAGTCCAAACACCATGAAGGTGTGAAACCAGTCGGATACAAATGGGATTTTGTGCAATAATGGAATGAGAATGGTAAAATTGTGCGATACAAAGCTCGACATGTTGCTCAAGGGTGGATGCAAGTATTTTTCAGTACTTAATTAGCCTTGTAGCACATGAAGAGCTCAATTTTCACAAGATGGATGTTGCTACCACTTATTTGTCTGGCTCGTTTGATAGTCATAATTATTTGAAGATCCCTGAAGATTTAATATCCAATAGACACTTTTTGGATTCTTGAGATGATTACTCAAATTGAATCAATCTCTCCATGTGATAATATAATTTGAACACATATGCTATAATCGTCTTAATTTATATTTTAAAGTATGGATACAAAAATGACATCACTTGTCCATATAGTTTTATGAAAATATTTGGAAAAGAATTTGCTATAACTGATGTCTATGTTGATGACATAAATATTATCGGAACTCCTGAAGAGCTTCCACAAACTATAGACTGTTCAAAGAAAGAGCTCTAAATGAATGACCTCAAATTATATCTGATGAATTTTGAGGTCGAACCTGTAGGTGACCTCTACATGGAAAATCCCAGAAGGATTCAAGATAAAAAGAAATATCTTGAAATAAATTCTTTTGGAAAACAAAGTCTCATATTGATCCGCGGAAATTATTTATATTGAGTACATGAGTTGTGTGGTAAGAATATATGAAATATCTCAGTCCCGAAGACTATAAAAGCATGTATGCATATTACATTTTATATTCCTTGATATGATAATATTATGTGATAATTAGTAGTAATATAGTTCATTATAAACCAATATGCATTAGAAAAAAATGGGATGCATATTTCATTTTTGACTATCCTAATGAATAAAGCATTTTATATATATATATATATGTTACCCAAATTAACCATGCAGATACAAAGTATTTTTCTGATCTAGATCAAGTCAGATCGCAAGTCAGCTATTATCTACATGTGAAGACATTGAAATATATTTTTAATCTATAAGACGATCTATGGTTCTTGATTCTTCATTTAATGCTCAAATGCCAACAATTCAATGAAATTGTTCTGAAGATAATATTGACCGGAAAGCTCTATTAAAAGAGGATATATCACAAATGACAAGGCGGAGTAGATTGCTCCATATGCACTTAGAGAGAAAATCTAGATGTTGGAATTCATATTCTTAAGTGACGCTTCAAACAGGGGGAGAAAAACTGCACTCTTTTTCCCTTTGCCATGGTTTTGTCCCACTGGGTTTTTCTGGAAAAGTTTTTAACGAGGCAGCTCCCACTGAAAGGATATTGTACTCTTTTTCCTTCACTAGATTTTTTTTCCCACTGGGTTTTTTTTCTAGTAAGGTTTTAATGAGGCATATCCTCAATGGACATCCAAGGGGAGTGTTATGAATAATTAGTGGATGTCCATCCATATCTTCCACATTCCCATTACTCCCTTTAGTAATAGGGTTGTTAGTGGCTTTTGATGATTGACCATTCACTTGCCAATCTAACCCCTATAAATAGGACTCAATCTTATGTGTAGGATACACTTGTGAAGAGCATAATGGAAAGACTCTCTCATTTTGTTCTTCTCTCTTCTTCATCTCATATCTGTTCTACTCTAGTTTTGGTTATTTTATAACAATAACAACATGGAGGGTCATGTGCCTGCCGTAATAAGAGGTGGAATTCATAATTTAGTATTAAGCCAAATACACTTTCATCTTGATTTTGCTTTTTTCCATTTTTGACCAAGTCACAAACCACCTACACCTCTATTTGTTGTTGCATTGGATACACTATATTTTCAGTATCAAACAAAAAACTAATTTATTCTTGCTTTTCCAATTTTACACCAACAAGACAGCTTTGCAGGCACCACCCTGCTGCTGCTCCACCACCTCCTCTGCTCCACTACTCTGATTTTTCCTGCAAAAGCATAACAACCAATTGTCTCCATAACAACCAAAAAAAAAAGAAAACGAGTAGAAAAAGAGAAAGCTGAGATTTGAGAAATCAAACTAGCGAATCGTGTATTACCTTACCAACACCAAACCCACCACTAAGGCTGAAACCTCTGACGAGCCACCGCTGTGAGCGTCTTTTTTCTCTTTCACCGAAACTCCACTTCTAGGACCGGTGAACCACTGTCGTTGCCACTGTCACTACCGCCGTGACCTCCGGCGAGCACCACCACTGCAACCCACCATCTCTCCTCGCCCTCTCTTCCCACAAGCCTTCTCTCATCCCTTTCTCACCACACCTCGCAACCCTCTTCTTCTCCCACATTTCGTTTATCTCTCTCTCTGAATCCGTTTCTTTCTTGCTCTCTTTCTTCTCAAACTTGTTTCTCTCTCTCTCTCTCTCTCTCTCTCTCTCTTTAATATTTTGTGCGGCTGATGGAATTAGGGTTTCAAGTCCCTATTGCTTTTACTTTGCCCTTTTATATCATTTCAATCCATCCCTTTTATTTTATTTTATTTTTGAAGCAAACAAACTCAAGCAACTTCATTAATCAAAATAGTGCGAATACAATGAGGAACAAATTCATGCACTTGGTGACTAGCATAAGATTGAGCCGCCCTCGCTAAGCTATGAGCAACACAATTGGCTTGTCGCCGAATATAACTGAGAGTACAGTTTTGAAAAGAAATAAAAAGATCTTTGCATCTAGAAATAATGGTTCCAAACTCGTTAACTTCGCATACCACCGTTGATCGCGTCAACCACTTGCTTGCAGTCAAGCTCAAAATCAACATTATGGATGTCAAGTTGATTCAGCCACTGAAGAGCCTCTAATAATCCCATAGCTTCAATTTCATTTGGTTGCAAAAAACCATCAAACCAAATAGTCTTCGCCTTGATAAACCTCCCTGTGTGATCCCGAATGCACATGCCCAGTCCGAAGCGTGAACTCTGATCGAACCAGGCCCCATCCACGTTGCACTCACTACAACAAATTTGACATATACCAATAGCAACCTATAGTGACGGTAAATAAAACCGTAGGTATATCTGCCATATACCTACGGCCGTTTCAACAAACCGTGGGTATAGGTTTCCTGTACCTATGAGTATCAAACGTCGTGGGTATAGGTATTAGCGATGGACTAGTTTCTGTGGGTATAGGCGTATTCTAATTTGTCAACCTGATTTTTTGGGGGGTATTTTTGTCAATCTAAAGGCGAAAAAGATTCCCGCGGAGCTGAAAATAATTCCCTCTCGCGTGCTCTTCGTTTTCTAAAAACAAAGAATCAGAGAAGAGAAGCAATCCCTAATTTTACAGAAAGGCAGAGAAACAAAGAATCCATCCTCCTTCGTTTTTGCAGTAGAAGCAGAGAAACAAAGAATCAGAAACAAAGAAGCAGAGAAGAGAAGCAGAGAAGCAGAGAAGAGAATCAGAGAAGTCGTGCTCTTCGTTTTCGCAGCATCGCCCAGAACAAACACCTCCCTTCTTGATCCCTCTTCTCGTTCGTTTTCGCTGCAATACTCTTCGTTCGCGAGTGTCGTTCCAGATCCCTCTTCTCGTTCCAGGAATCTCTCTTCTGTCATTCACGAGTGCCGTTCCAGAGCTCCTTTTCTCCATCGTTAAGAGACAAGCTTCAGAGCTTCGATTTCCCTAACAGCATTCCCTGCGTGAGTCTTCTCTTCCATATTTATTCTCAATTAGGTTTTCCCTAAATTTCTGCTACCCTATGTGTTGTTTGAGAAGTAAAAATACTTTTCCCTAAATTTCTGCTACCCTATGTGTTGTTCGATTATGCTCTTGTTGATGGTGTTGGGTTTCTCAAATAAAATTTTTCTGGTCTATAAACTACAACAATATCTTTGTGATTATCTTTGTCAAGGCTGCTGTGAATTTTTTTACTTGCTGCTCCTTCACTTCCATTATTGTCTTTCATTTGTTGTTAAATATATATTTTATATATCTTACCAAGACCTTGCAAAAGAGCAGAATATCTTATTCATTTTCTAAAAACTGTGTTCATAGTTTTAATGTGTTGGTATTGTTTTGTTTGCTATTTTCTTTGTATTGGATTGCATACCCTTTCTCTCTTTGTTCATTAATTTAGTCACAACAAACCCTTTATTTATTTCAGTTAATCTTGTCGTATGGAGAATAGAGGATGGATGTGTGATCCATCAAAACAGAGTGAGGAATATATTCGGGGGGTTAATGGATTTCTTGAATTTGCTTTTAAAAATTCAGATACGAATGGAAAAATATTTTGCCCTTGTATAATATGTGCCAATTGTAAGCAACGCTCTCGCACAAGTGTTTATGAACACTTGACTGATCCACAACGTGGGTTTCTTAGAGGTTATAAACAATGGATATTTCATGGTGAAAGGCCTACCACTTCAAGTAGTACAAATGAGCTACATTCAGAAATGGAACATGACATGGATGGGTTAATACGTGATATTTATGCCATGCATCCTACAGGAGAGCCAAGTTGTGGTGAAGAGGAAATTAATCCCGAAGCAAGAGAAAATGTTAAGTTTTACCAATTGGTGAAAGAGAATGAGCAAATGCTCTACCCAAATTGTAAGAAATATAGCAAGCTATCCTTTGTGGTCCATTTGTATCATATAAAGTGTCTCCACGGGTGGAGTGACAAATCGTTCTCTATGTTACTGGATTTATTAAGAGATACTCTACCAGAAGGAAATGTTTTGCCAAGCTCATACTATGAAACAAAGAAGATGATCTCAGGGTTAGGTCTGGGGTATGAGAAGATCCATGCTTGTCCTAATGACTGCATATTGTATCGGGATATGTATATCGATGATCAAGTCTGTCCAAAGTGTGGTATGCCAAGGTGGAAAACAACAAATGAAGGTGTGCAGGCTAATGGATCGGAGACTTCAGGAAAGAGAAAGAACTTACCCGCAAAGGTCCTTCGATGGTTTCCTTTGAAACTGAGGCTGCAAAGGTTGTTCATGTCATCCAAAACAGCAGAATCAATGAGATGGCACCATGATGGTAGATTGAATGATGGTTCTCTTAGGCATCCAGCTGACTCACTTGCTTGGAAAGAATTTGATGCTCGATATCCAACATTTTCATCAGATCCTCGTAATGTTCGATTAGGAGTGGCTTCTGATGGCTTCGATCCTTTCAAGACTATGAGCATTACCCACAGCACTTGGCCAGTCATGCTAGTTCCTTATAATCTACCTCCTTGGATGTGCATGAAACAAACATTCTTTATGTTATCACTACTAATTCCAGGACCTAAAGGTCTCGGAAATAATATTGATGTTTATCTACAGCCATTAGTACAAGAGCTGCAAGAGTTATGGGATGACGGGATTGAAACCTTTCATGCCTACAAGAAAGAGACATTCCAACTTCGTGTTGCTATAATGTGGACTATTAATGACTTTCCGGCATATGCAAACTTATCTGGATGGAGTACCAAAGGTCAATTTGCTTGTCCATGTTGTGGAATTGAAACTGCCTCGCGATGGCTACGCCATGGTCGAAAATTTTGCTACATGTGCCATCGCCGCTGGTTAGCCCCTAACCACAAGTGGAGGTCGAATAGTAAGGATTTTGACGGAGCAAGGGAGTTAAGGAATCCTCCTGAAATACTTGAAGGGAGTGAAATTTTAAGGTAATTAGATGAAATTGGAGAAGAGGGTCTAGAAGATGGGTCACAACCTTGAAAAAAAAAAGAGCATTTTCTTCACTTTACCCTATTGGCAATATAATATATTGCGTCACAATCTTGATGTGATGCATATTGAAAAAAATGTATGTGACAACATCATTGGTACATTGTTAAACCAAGAGGGAAAATCTAAAGATAATTATAAGGCCCATGCTGACCTTGTAGATATGGGCATAAGAAGTATGCTTCACCCCCAACCCAGTCCTAGAAGTAGTACAATGCTTTTGCCTAGAGCATGTTATCAAATGACTGTCAAAGAAAAGGATGCTTTTCTCAGCATCTTCAAGAATGTAAAAGTTCCAGATGAATGCTCATCGAACATCTCACGTTGTGTGCAAGTCAAGCAGCGCAAGATATTTGGCTTAAAAAGTTATGATTGTCATGTTTTGATGCAACAACTTCTCTCAGTGGCATTAAGGGGTTCATTGCCAGATAAAGTCACTTCAATTATTGTTGATTTCTGCAATTTCTTTAAGCAAATATGCTCTAAGGTACTTACTGTGGATTTTCTAGCACAATTGGAGTCTCAAATAGCTATAACACTTTGTCAATTGGAAACAATTTTCCTCCATCATTTTTCACTGTTATGATGCATTTGGTAATTCACTTGGCATATGAAGCCAAGGTTGCTGGGCCAGTACAATATCAGTGGATGTATCCTATTGAAAGGTATGAATTCTTTATTTTAACATATAACATCTTATTTAATACTGTTAAAGAAGCTATTAGGGTGCTAAGAGGTTAGATATCTAATACTAAATTTACTCTCAGGTTTCTTCTTACTCTCAAGTCATTTGTGCTCAATAGAGCACATCCAGAAGGGTCAATTGCAGAAGGTTTTTTGGCCCATGAATGTTTGACCTTTTGTTCGCAATATCTATCTGGGGTGGAAACTAGATTCAATAGACCTAGCAGAAATGATGATGGAACTGATTCTACATCAATAGATGATGTGACCTTTTTACATCCTATTGGAAGACCGCTAGGCAGGAAAAAACCACAGAAGTTACAGTTAGGGAAGCGCAAGAGAGTGAGCCGAACTAAACTCGACAAGAAAGAGTTAATGCAAGCTCATAGATATGTTCTTTCTAACTGTGACGCGGTCACTCCATTTATAGAGTAAGACCAATACTATTTCCCTTTTATACTAGTTTAAGAGTATTTATAACTCCTTTAATTTTGATATCATTAATTTTAGGGAACACATTGTACTTCTTAAGAGACAGTCCCGACTGCGAAGATTGTCGCAACTTGAAATCGATAAGCAACACAGTCAAAAATTTAGTGACTGGTTTCGAGATAGGCTGAGCACAAAAGAATTGAATTATTTGAATTTCAGTGGTTATTTTTAGTGAAACTAACTTTTGTTCTTGAAATATTTTAGATACATCGCTTGGATGAACAAAGGAGCCCACAAGTTACTCATGAACTTAGATGGTTATCTCGTGGGCCGTTTGAGGTAGTAACGAGATACAGTGGTTATGCCATTAATGGTTTTAAGTTCCACACAAAGAAAAGAGAGAGATACTTGAAAACACAAAATAGTGGGGTAATTGTAAGGACATCGAAAGATGAAATTAACTACTACGGGGCAATAACTAATATAATCCAATTGGATTATTCTGGCAAGTTCAAGGCTGTGCTATTCAAATGTGATTGGGTTGATATCAAGAAAGGTGTTAAGAAAGATAAGTTTGGGATGACACTTGTGAATTTCAACTTTTTGAAACACACAGGTAAAGATATTTGTGATGGCCCGTTTATTTTTGCATCACAAGCTAAGAAGGTGTTTTATGTATATGATGAGAGAAACAAGGATTGGCCCGTTGTTTTGAATGCAAAAGTTAGGGATATTTATGATATGGGTGATGAGGAATCCAATGAAATTGAAGAAATCCGTGAGCAACCAATGCATGATTCAACCGAAGCTACTCAAAATGATAATGATTTGATTGGACTTTCAATCGAAGATGATCATGATTTCTTTGAAGTTTCTGTTGATAATCATATTGATGATGAGGATGTAGAGGATGAGGGCGAGGGCGAGGGCGAGGATATGTTTTAGTTGTGAAAGATTTTATACTTTTTCTATGCACGTAGACTTGACTATTTTTTGTTGATGTTTTGAATATGAAGTTGTTCCATGTTCGTTTATTTTTTTTACATCCTTTCTTTTCTTTTGTGTTTTATGGTAATCTTAATGCTACTTTGTTAACTAAAATATTTTGTTAAGATAGTTAGACATTGTATTTCTATGAAACACTATTGTACGTTATAAGCTTGTTCAAACTTATGTTATGATTCAATATTTCAGTTGCTTATTGTAAAGTAATGCAGAAATGGGAAGAAAAAGAAAGTTAAATATTGGGCGTCGCATTCCAGAAGACTCAAACCAACACATACAAGCAAGTAACAATGAAGGAACACAATCTATTCCTACTGACACAATACCAACTCATGCCCACAGAAGTAATTCTGATGCTGTCATACGCGAGTCTGCTGATTCCCACTCGGTTCCTTCGGATATAGAAGCAGAAGAAGCACAAAATGAGAAAGGTATAAATTATATTTAGTCTCTGTTGTTTATATTTCATTTTTGTAAACATAATATTTTATGTTTTTACGCCTTCTATATTACTTGTAGATGTAGAACCTAAGCGGCTGAGAGGCCCAACAAGAATGTTAGATGTATGGGAGATGGAAGATGGTGATTTCATAATTGTTAATTTAGATAAGTATGGTCGGCCTGTTGGTGAGGAAGGGACAACTCTTACCCGTTTCATAGGAAGTATAGTTCGAAGGCATCAATATGCTCCAATCAACTACAAATCCTGGAAAGAAATGCCAAAGAAGGATAAAGATGCAATGCTGGAACTAATAGAGGTATTATTGTTATATACTTAAATTTTGATGCATTAAAAGTTGCAATGTGACTTAATTTATGTTGTATGTATCTAACATTTATCACTATTTAGTCCAAATTTGAGTTCATTCCTCCTAAAAATGACACAACAAGAGAAGTGTTGAAATCTGAGTTGAATGAGAAGTGGAGGAATGGAAGAGTGATTTAAAGTCAATGGCATATGATCCGAGTAAAACGGAAGAAGAAGTTGCATCTGCATTACCTGATGGCAGGGTTGAACCTAATCAGTATCGTGAGTTGGTTCAATATTGGTTTTCTGAAGAAGGACAAGCATCTAGCAAATAGTTTTTTGCATATTCTGAGTAGTGCTTCAACTTTGATTCTTTCTTCAACTAATATTTGGCTGTGTAAATTGTAGAAACTAAGTAAAACTAATAAACAAAATCGTGCTAAGTATGAAGATGTCCATTGCATGGGTACAAAAAGTCTCCCAAAACTGATTGATGAAAAGGTTTGTTTATATTTCTACTTTTCAATGAGTAAAATGTATTTATAAAACAAAATACATCTAACTTATATGTTTGGTTTTAGAAAAAAAAGCCAAAGGTGTATCACCTGAACGTAAAGAGATTTACATTGATACCCACACTCGTAAAGATGGATCAATCGTCAATGAAAAAGCTGCAGAATTGATTGTAAGATTTTCTTTCATCCATTACTATTTAGTTTCCATGCCTTTGTTTCAATTTTATGTATGTTATTGAAAACCATTGAAAGAACTACATTTGAGATTGTGCTATTCTGGAATTTTGCATTCTGCAATCTGGAAGAACTACATTTTGCATTCTGCGATTCAACCTTTCTGTTCTGTTCATATATGTTGAAGAATGAAGAGAGACAGAGCCAGAGGCTACTGTACTGTACACAGTTTTGTTCTGTTCTGTTCATCTAGTGTTTCTGTTCTGTTCATATATGTTGAGATTGTGTTGTACTGTACTTTACACAGTTTTGCATAATTTGATATGAACAGATATTGTGCTTAGAATGCTGAGATTGTTCTGTTCTGTTCTGTTCATCTAGTGTTTCTGTTCTGTTCATATATGTTGGATATTAGAATGTGAACATACATAGTCTTGACAATAAAAGTTCATATATGTTTTGTTCTGTTCTGTTCATATATGTTGAGATTGTGAACATACTAGAATGCTGTGCTGTACTGTACTTTCACATTCTCTGGAATTTTGCATTCTGAAAGTTTATATGGATTATGCATTCTGTATTCTGAAATTTCTGTATGCATTCTGTATTCTGAAATTTTGAGGATTATGCATTCTGTATGCATTCTGTATTCTGAGATTATGCATTCTGTATGCATTCTGTATTCTGAAAGTTTATTATGGATTATGCATTCTGATATTATGCACTTTTAATGTTTCAGGAAAAACTAGACAAATACAATAATGAAGCTGGAACATCTCAATCATCCCAAAAGTCACAAAATCACATGCCTTGGAAGGATGACATATTTTCTAAAGTACAAGGACCAGAAAAAAGAGAGCATGTGCGTTGTATGGGCAGGATTCCTAAGTCTAAAAAATCAAAGGTTGTTTTGTCTGAAAATCAAGAGTTACGCAATAGAGTTAGTCAAGTGGAAAGCCTCTTGGGAAATGTTATGACATTGATTCAAAATCGATTTTCTGGAGAAGATGTAGATGATATTTTACAAGTGGCAAAACATGTATAATATATTATCCTCCTAGAGTTTTATAAATGAGGTTTGGAAAAATCAACCAAGTTGAGTTGTATATTTTGTTTTCAATAGGTTACAGACGCTTCTAGTGCTCCTGAGCAAATGAATTCTCCAAGTCCAGACACTAATGAAGATAATGGCGCCAATGAAAATTAGAAGAAAGACCACTGGAATTGGTAGGATGAGGTACTGAAGCTGCACCTAGGAAGAAGGGAGCAGCTGCTTCAGCTTTAGGACTTTGAAGATCGTTTTTTTGTTGGGGCATGGCTGACTCTGAGACATTATATCTATCATTTTCATTTCCTTTTAGTATGTATTTGCTTTGTAACTTTTGAGATTATGAGTTGATGTAGGAGTAATGTTAATTTCCACTATGTTACATGCTTTTGAGATTATCCTAAGAATTGATGTAGAATTACATGTTAATTTGCAATATGTTGACATGCTTGTAAGACATGTTTTGTGATTAATTTTCAATATGATTTTAGTTTTATTTTCTTTTATTATTTCATAAATGTATTTATTTTATATTTAGCTTTTAATTGATTATCATAAATATTGTTAATAAATTTTTTACCAACAAAAGGAAGTGGTGGGTATAGCAAAATTAAGAGTGATGTTAAAACCTATACCAACAGCAACGCGACTCTGGGTATAGTAAAATTAAGAGTGATGTTAAACCCTGTACCAACAGCAACGCGACTATGGGTATAGCTCTTAGGTTTTGTCCAACGGCCGGAAGACCCGTCACTATAGGCTATAGCGACGCCATTTTTGCCGTGGGTATAGCCAAATAAAGACCACGGGAAGATCGTCCGTCAGTATAGGTTTTCGGTGCTATACCCACGGTATTTATCCCTTTACCCACGGATTTTTGCTGTTGGTATATGTCAAATTTGTTGTAGTGACTTCACGCGGCCTGGAGCTGGAGCTGTCCAACGCTGCTGCTGAATGTCCGTGGCCTGCTGCTGCGAATTCTGGCGCTGAATTTCCTACTATGAATTGGGTGGATTGCTGTGGAATTGCCAAGCAAATATCAAGGATTTGGCTTCGTGGAGAACCAAGTGATACAGCCTGTCAACGGTGTTCCAAACCATGTCATTTCGTCGTTTCCAAATGCACCAAACAGCAGCTACGAAAGCGGTTTTTTCCTCACTGTCGAACCTGTCCAGTAGATGAAAAAAGAAGTCATTAACGCTCTCGGCCTGCTCATAATCATCACACATCGAATTCCAAAGGCCAGCTGCTTCCCAAATTTGTTGTGCCATAGGACAACCGATGAAAAGATGCCACTCGTTCTCCGGATACTCACTACACATTGGACAGATTTCGATACATCCATGGCACTCGGTTTCGCTGTAGATTACATCGAGTTGGAAAGCATCCCCTAACAATACGCCATATCAAAATTTTCATTTTGTTGGGAATTTTGAGAGACCAAATAGCTGTTCAATTCCCTTCAACACGGAGATGTGAAGTATCCACTAATTGTTCCATTGCATAATAATATCCAGACTTCACTGAGTAAATTCTGGTCCAGTTCAAATCCCAAACAATTTGATCATTATCAATAGCAGAACTCTTTGGCATTCTCAAGATATGTTGAGCATCAGTAACATTGAACACTGAATTAATAAGGTTGACATTCCATTCATTGGTGTTGTTCTCCACAAGATCAGAAACAAAATAGCAAGGAGGATTAGCTGGTGGGACAGTAGATACATAAGAATTGGTCAAAGTCCTAAGCCACGGATCTTCCCAAATACGGACATTGGAACCATCGCCGACTCTCCATCTCATACCTCCTTTGACAATTACCTGTGAAGCGCAGATGCTACGCCAAACAAAACTTGGGTTGTGGCCAATAGAGGTCCCCAAAAAATCCCCTCTTGGGGAGTATTTAGCCTTGAACACACGTGAAATAATAGCATCTGGGTTGGTAAGGATTTTCCAACCTTGCTTCCTTAGCATAGCCAAATTGAAAATATGAAAATGACGAAAACCCATACCTCCATACTCCTTCCGCATAGAAAGCTTGTCCCAATTTAACCAGTTGATACCACGCCCCTGAGACCTATTACAGCCCCGCCAAAAAGAATTAATCATGCGCTCCATCTCCTCCCCTGGTGAAGTGGGGATAAGAAACGTGCTCATGCAATATGTGGTAATAGCTTGTGCCACTGATTTAACCAACACTTCCCTGCCTGCCTTAGATAAGTGTTTACTGGACCAACTCTGAATTTTGTTCCACACTCTGTCTCTGAGATAATTAAAGATGTCATTCTTCTTTCTACCCACCATTGACAGTAGGCCTAAGTACTTCCCCGTTCCCAGGCGCTCTGTGACTCCAAGAATATTTGATACTATCTCACGCATGTCAGGAGGTGTATTTTTGCTAAAGAAGATTTCTGATTTCTGTAAGTTAATTGCTTGACCCCTTTTATTTTATTAAGTAACTAATTAAATGATAAAAAATGTGTTTAACCCCTTTTCCTCTCGGCGTAACTAATTAAATGATAAAAAATGTGCTTGACCCCTATTATTATTATTATTATTATTATTATTATTATTATTATTATTTTTATTATTATTATTATTATTATTATTATTATTATTATTATTATTATTATATGCATTGCACCCCCGCTTGCCTGCGTATCGTTAAACACCCCACTCCCTTTTTACATGTTTTTCTCTTATTAATTACATGGTGATTGTAATCTGTAACCCTTTACATATTTAAATCCCCCACCCTTGATTCTTCATTTTTATTACAATAAGTATCATTAACTCTAAACCAAAAAAAAGTATCACTAGCTGCACCCCTCTTTCAGTTTGCTACCTATTTTATTTCAAAGTGAGTACCAACTCCTTGTTTATAATTTTCTTTTTATTTAATATCATAATAAATCAATCTCTTTGAAAATGATTCGGAATTAAGTCGGTTGTACAACCGAATTGATTTTATTTTTGAGATGTACGAGTTTTACAACTCAGAAGCCTAAAGAATCGCTACTAAAAAAACACAAACTTATCAAATAATAATATGGAATTAAGTCGACTATACAGTCGGATTAACCTGTGTTTTAGAGCTAATGAGCTGTACAGCTTAGGAGTTCTAGAACCCCTATGAAAATAATATAAAACGCTAATTAAAAATTATCACCTCACAAACTTTTTCTACCAAGAACTAAGTCTTTGATTCTCTACCCAGAGATACGTAGGAGTAGAGGGGGGCCCACCTCTGTCAAGTGCAATAATAAAAAATCTTTTTTGAGTCTTTTCTAAAACATTTATCGATTAGTTCTCAACAAAAACACAAAAAAAAAGTTTTATTTAGTCTTTTTGAATTCTTTTCATTATAAAAGGGAAATAAATATTTTCAAAGTTAATATGTTTTTGCACAACTAATCAGAGGTAACATTTTTCGAAAGGATGTCGTGGGGTGTTAATACCTTCCCCACACATAATCGACTCCCGAACTCAAAATTTGGTTTTCAAGACCATTTTCGTTTTTAAAGAGATTTTTCAATTCACTTATAATTAAATATTGGTGGCGACTTCATTGAACGCTAAGACTTCGATTTGATGGGAGAAATCCTGTCGAACCATGCCCGATATTCGTCTGTGGGTTTGGCCCATCCTCTGGTCTCGACGACTCTAACACTGTTGGTAAACCAGTTCATAGTAATGGGTAGGCCTCGTTGAGGGGAAGAAGTGAAAATCTTTTCAAAGGCAACATAGCCTTTGCAAGCTTCGGAAGTTGTTGGCTTCACCGTAATGCCTCTTTTCACTGCAACAAGAAGGCCATCGGCTGTCACGCGAGGAGGAGGGGTTGGCAGAGATGATTAGAAGAAGACAAACTAGAATGATCCTCATCATTGCCGTAGCTGTGTTCTTTGTTTTGGGAATCCGAATTGAAAGACATGATCATTAACGAAGGTTGGGGGATGAGGAGAACTGAATGGTTGGGTTCGAAGAAACCACGGCAAAAGTGATCATTATGGAGTTAAAAAGACTTTTTATAGATATAGGGAGCAATAAATGATGCCTAGGGAACCATCACTTTGTCGCTTCGGTTTGTGGGAAACTAGCTGTCACAGGTCTAATCAATGATGTAACGGTTAGTCACCGCAACTGACACGGCGTGTCGTTTCATTTTTCGTGCCATCAGTCTTATCCACTCGGCTGGACAACAACGCAAAAAGAGGGGCATTTGTTAACACCCGAAATAAATTAAGTTGTTGGCCGAGGGGAAAAGGAGAGTTTAGGGCCAAAACAAGGCTAAGGCAGCTACAAGAGCAGTAGGACAGAGACAATTTAACACTTGTCGTGCCGTAGGGGGAGCTCAATCTGGAATTATAAGGACAAATGCTGGAGAAGATTGAAGCTCCGAGGGAAAAAGAGAAACCACTGGGGTACAACAGAGACTCAGTTGGAGGGTGCCTCGACTACAGGGTGTCAGGTGAGGCACCAACGGCCGAAGGCCGAAAGTAAGACATGGCCGAAGAGGGCTATGGTCGAGGCGAGGAATATTTGCCTGGAGCGCAAGTATTCAATGCACGTGGGCATGCAACGTTGGAGCAGTTAAGGTCGATGAACAGAAGACTTCGTAAAAACGGGAATGACTAGGGTTTTGCCCCAATAACCCGTGCTAGTGAGGTCGTGGAAGAGTGGACTCTGAGTTTCTAGGATTAGACTTAATTACGACCGTTGATCTTAAGTAATCTAATGGTGAGCAGATGTAGGCTCGCATAGAGGCCAACGAAGGCTCGTGTATATATATATATATATATATATATATATATATATATATATATATATATATATATATATATATATATATATATATATATATATATAGTAACACTTGTACAATTTTAAAAACACACATCAATCAATACACAAGTCTTTACTTTATCTTTTCTTTACTGCTTTTTTTATGTTTTCTTAGTCTCGTAGATAGTCCAAGCCACACGTCCCTCGACACCTAACCTACCACTCTTTGGAAGAGTTAATGAACCCATAGTCGAGGAGCAGAGTTCCTTCCTCGGCTCAATTGCTTGAAGAAAAGAGGAATCACATATTTTCCAAACCTCTAATCGATCCCACGACTAGGACTAAAGTGTTTGAGCACAATAGTGCCATTAAAAGAAGTGAATCAACTTATTCACCTTAAGGTCATGGGTTCGAATCCAGACTTGGACATACGACAATGTTAAATCTCTTGAGGGAGAGCTTTGCTGCCCATTGTGGTCCTACCCGACTAGAGGGATTAGTCTCTGCAGTTGCGTGCAGAGTATACTCAATTTATACCAAAAAAATGTCTTTGACAGTCCGTCTCGTTGAGTCTTCCAAAAATCTCAATACATCAACTTTAATTAATATTACTTACATATCTTATATTTGATAACAATATATAATAATTTACAGTATATTTTACTCATATTTAAAGTATTTTTCTTAAATTGTAAATAATTTATTAAGAACTTGAAATATTTAATAGAATAAATTTAAAGTTTTAAATTTTTTGACTATAAATTTCATATTTATAGTATTATATTTATAGTACAACTAATATTTATAGTATAAATGTTTAATAGAATAAATTTTCTTTTTGACAATAAATTTTATATTTAAAGTATTATATTATATTTATAGTAATACTAATATGTAAAGTATTATATTATACTTTAAATATATTTTCTTAAATTGTAACTAATAAATATAGTTAGAGCTTAATTGCTACGCACTATCGGCGTAAATATTTTTACAACTACAACTAATAACAATTCATGATATGGTTAACATATAAGGTGGTTACTAATTGCCAAACTTTTTTCTAACGACATGTCAACCTGTAATTGGTAGATGATGTAAAACATTTATACAACAATTGTGTATATAAATCGATCCACAAAGTTATTATTAAAAACTTTAAATATTTAATAGAATAAATACAAAGTTTTAATATTTTTTGACTATATATTTATATCACAATTGATATTTATGGTATAATATTTAATAGAATAAATACAAAGTTTTAATTTTTTTGACTATAAATTTTATATTTATAGTAATACTAATATTTATAGTATTATTAGTAATTAGTAATATTAGTATTTTTCAATTTAAACATTAATATAATGAATACAAGTTAACATGTCATTCCAAAAGAAATAAATCAATTAATTTAATACTAATCTTTATTGTATTATATATACTATTGGTGTATAAATCTTTTATGTCATCGACTACGTACAAGCTAACACGTCATTTTTTTTGGATACCACCATGTTATTGGTGCGTAGTTTTCACTGGCTTTGCCGGTGACTAATCTACGCCTGGGAACTTAGCTGGCCACGAGTCCCGGCTTTGTCGGCCTGTGTGGTTCTCCCCTCCAACAGAGTTTTTGCCACACCCAAGATTCGAACCCAAGACCTTGGGGTGGGATCCAAGACCAGTTACCACTTGGACCAACCTTTGTTGGTAGCTAACACGTCACTAAAAAGAAGCAAGTCGACTCATAATCACTTTATATGTCCTACATACCATGAATTGTAATTACTTGTGAATGTAAAAATATTACGTCCACGATGTAGAGTAAATAAAATAATTATAAATTATAAATGATTTAATTAGCGTACATGATCTATGTTAATTTTTTTACACCATCAACCAATAAGAGTTCATGTTATGTGTTACTTTTAAAGTATTTGAAATAAAGTCAAACTACTTTTATGAAATATAGTTTCGTAATTTGTTGTGTTGTGAAAATTTTTGTACAACGACGAAATATATAAAATAAATCTATATATTATAAATTATAAATTCTAAATTCTAATATAATTTGTTACGGGCTTAAAAAATTAAAGAGTTAATCCTCAATTTAGTCCCTAAACTATTTCCTCTCTTGTTTAATCTCTAAATTATAAAACTATAATAAATAATATTTAAACTATTTTATATCCATCAATTTAGTAATTGTGTGTAAAAAAAATTATTTATTATTTTTTTTATAATTTAGGGACTAAACTAATTTGAGGGTTTACCTTGAATAGTCGGTGTTGTTGAGTAATCCAAAAACCCAAATGCCCACGGTCCCAATGAGCGGCGACCCCTTCTCCAACCTTCTCTCAATTATGTATATATATACTACCTCTTCTACTCCTACATCACTCTCCGTCCCTCTCTCTCTCTCTCTCTCTCTTCTCTCTCTTCTCTTTCTCACTCATAAACCCTCCCGCTCCTCTCTCCCTCTCTCTTCGAATATCAGCGCCGCCACCGACTATATGGCGACCGTTACTTCATCACCAGACACTACTAGTATCCTTCTCATTCAAACTTGTTCTCTATCTGTCTTTTTGTATTTTCATTCGTTAATTTCTTCTTTCGTTTTCACCTCTCTCTATTCTATTAAAGTTAGGGTTTTACACACTTGCTTGAACATATTACTGCATTAGGGTTCTGTTGATTAATCGATTTGTTGTATTTCGCTCGTATATCGTTTATGCCTATGAAAATTCAATTATTTTACTGCTTTATTTTTTTTATTATGCCTTCTGTCTGTGATAAATTAACGTGTTGATCGTCACTTTTAATATGTGAAGGGTAGCGTGTGTCTGTGATGTCTGCATATACTTTTATGTGTATGTATTTATAGGGTTTTGTGTTTTATTGTTAACATCTCTTCCTGAATTTTACTTCAATCCTTAACAAAGTTTTAATTTTTAAATTACTTACTGTTGCTATGTTGTAGAAAATTATGGATAAATGCCTTCTTGTAATTGCAGTTCATCACAGAGATCTCAACAAACTTGACCTTGGGGCTGTAACTGTAATTGCTGACCTAAATTTAACCTCTGATCTACTATGCTGCTGAGCTGTTCAAAATTTTTTTCTTGATTTTTAATCCCTTTCTTTTAGTTTGTTGCAACTTGCAAGTGTCTTCTTATTGCTTGTAGAATTGTTCTTTCAATTGCAGTTCTCCTTTACTTTTCTTCTTTCCTTTTAGGAATGTGTGAGTGAATGAATAAGCGCATGTGATTTGGTGTCTATTGTTGAGCTGCTTGTGAAATGTTTCTTTTAATGGTAAATGGATTTCCTTTACCTTACTGTTATAGAAGCTGTGGATTTACTGCAGAATTTGTCCTTGGATTCTGAGTCCATGACCATCGCAGCTCCTGAGCCTGCAAAGAGGGTGAGTCTCTGTACGCATTGGTGTTTTTGGAATTGCAGTCTATTAACTGATTCTTGCAATCTATTTTTATGCAGAGTGGACGTGGTCCAGTTAATGAGGTTTCCAAGCCATTTAATCCAAATGCCAACTTTGTTCCTAATGGACAACCTTCTACTGGATACTATTATGGAGGTAAGGTAAGCTGTTTTGATTTAAGTGGATAACGTCAATGTTGTTAATATTAAGAACTTATTATTCCTTCTTGGAAATAAATGGTATATGTGTCTACAGGCTATGATGGACATGGTGATTGGAATGCTTATTCCAGTTATATTACTGGAGGGATGACTCAAGTACGTATTGTTTTTTCTGGTTACTAGACTTTGTGATGACTGTGCGTATGTATTTTTACACTATAATAATAATTTAGTATTATTTTTGAAATGGTGTTGAGAACAATGTTGGCTAATGTCTATTGGGAATTCAGTGATTTCTATTATACACTGACTTCAAAGTTATTTGATGAAGATGGATGCTTACTACTTCCTAAAACCATGATTAATTACTATCTGAATGTTATAAATTGTTTCAGTTTGATAAATGTAACATTTCAAGTTTGTGTTTTTCTTCAATTGCAAATATTAGATTGCAGAGCATTATTTTTTTCTTTTCCTAGACGTTCTCTAATCCAATACATCATTTGGGGTAGCTACAGTCCCTTTGATCAGCACTTGGGGTAGCTACAGTCCCTTTGATCAGCATTTATAACATTGACACCATTCTATGAAGGAAACTATACTTCCTTTGCTTTGGTTTTTAGGAGATTTTGCATAGTCTCTATGCATAAAGGAGGGTAGGTATGCGTAATTTTCTAAGCAATGAAATGCATACCGCATGGAAATACATAAAGTAGTGAGTGTGGGTATAATTTCCCAAACCAGAAAAAGTGTATTGAGCACAATCCTCAAAGGATTTATTAGCTTAGAGTGAGCACAACATTTGTACTATAACCAGTATGTAAGGAGAAGAGTGAGTGCAATGTAGGGAATTGTAGCCAAGAGCCAGAATAAGGATAAATTTGTTGTATAACCAACTCAATTGTTGAGTTGGTGATAGGGAGAGAAAGGGTGTGTTCATTAGCTAGGAGGAGTGTATTTAGAGAGAAGGGGGTTATGGGAGTTGGGCTCGAAACTTGGTTAGGACTTGGGAGAGAATTGGGTGCTCTCGAATCTGCGTGAGGAAAATTGACTTCTGTCTTACAGCTCGCGACGAAGGAAGCTCGGGATTCCAATGTTCAATGGTGAAGATGATGCCTATGGTTGGAGCAAAAATTGGAAGAGGTCATGACAATGTTAAGGGGGTGTGCTCTCAAATGGTTGCATGGGTAAGATCAACAACATCCACAAATGAGTTGGCCAATGTTTCTAGTTGCTTTATTGTAGTACAAGGACATGTTGATATCGCGATGCATGAGGCTGACAAAGGTTGGGAGTAATCACTGGTACATTAAGCATGGACAATGAACTGATCCTAGTAGTAGCATGCTTCTAGGTGAAGGGATACGAGAATGAACCAAATTCACATTAGAGTTAGATGGATCTTGAGGTTGTGTAGGTAGTTGAAGGAGGATTTATATGAATTGATTGGTACTACCTTTTACAACAAGTTGCCTCTTCTTTTTCGGTAGCCCGAACATAAGAACTTCACGGTTAAGTGGGCTTGACTTGGAGCCCTTGTGGGGTGGGTGGCCTTCTACGAAGTGTCTAATTGAGGGAAAAACATGTTGAAAAGACTCATCTTGATTTTTGGGGATAATCCACAATTCTAAAAGCAGTTTGGGTCATTACACATATCAAACACGGATGAAGAAGATTGGGATACAGTGTTGGAGATTTTAAAAGAGGAGGAAAAAAGAAGAAATCCAGGTAGATCTAAAATTGAAGGACTCGAAATCTTGGTGCTAGTGGAAGCCATGGATTTTGATCTAGGAAAGGACAAAATGTCATTGGAAGAGGATGCATTCAAGAAAGAAAATAGAGGCATAAGAAGTGAAAGGTCCATTTGCATTATCTTTAGTAATGTTGCAAAGCAAAAAAAATCACATGGAAGGGGATGAATGACAAACGCTTGAGGGTGAGGTTCTCAAAACCAAAATAAGGGAGGTAGTTGCTTGCTCTTGGTGTATATTTCCGTTGAAACCATTGGATCCACCAAATTTGGGTTTTGTCCATGGCAAAGAATGGATAAAACCAAAAGGGAGAAGTCAAATCATTGCATCCCAATAATGTAAAGGTGGAACATGAGTTGTTCCATCGCCATAAACTGATTAGGGCAACAATTGTGAGAGGCCAAAGTGTGGGCTTGTTTACCCTTCAAGAATGGAAGCCGAATGCAATCGAGGTGTTCCTAGATGTTGTGATAATGGTTGGGTTGGTTGAAGGATGGGTGAGGGCATAGTCATCGGTCTTGATGGACGTTGTGAGGATAGTGGCGAAGGTAGGGCCTAGTCAATGCACTTGGAGCAAGATCTTTAGGGCAACCATTATGGCAAGCGCAATGGGGTTATTTGAGGTTACCGAGTTGGCAATAGGGAGAAAAGGGCATGTGCAGCTGGGAGGAGTATATACAGAGAGAAGGGAGGTTACGTGAGGTAGGCTGGAAAACTGGCTAGGACTTGGGACTGAATTGGTCACTCTTTTGGCATTTCTATTGTTCCTTTTCTTTGTATTTCTTGCATTCAGGATCTATGATCACTTGATTCTGTCCCGATTTCCGTTAGTACACACAGATTCGCATCCTTCTTTGTATTTCTTTCTTTCCGTATCTGTTGGTTCCTATAGTTTGCCAACTTTCTTGGAAGTGTAGTTTCTTATCTTCTTCCTCCTGTCATTGCTAATATGATTTGTTTCTTACCATTTTTATACAATAGAACATATTAAGCAAATATACTTGAGCCTTTAGCAATCTTAACCGGGTTTTGTTTAATGAACTGAATAACAGGGTATTTGGGGAGATAGTGGCTCTTACATGTACCCTCAAGGTTATGGTTATGCACCATATGGATCATATCCACCACCCTGTTCTTCTCCGTCTGTTCAACATGATGATAAGTTCTATGGGCTGCAACAGTACCAGTACCCTTGCCCATATTATCAATCTCCCGCTTCTGCCAATGGGTCATTTGCTGCTAACAAAACCAATGATCAAGATGGAAAAATATCAACTGCTGCTGCTGAGCATGTTCCTTCATCAATTGTTATGAATAAAGGAAGCACTGCTGCTGTGGTCAACGGAGATTTTATGAATAACAATAGGTCAAAGGAACTTTTACCATGTTCCCAGAACTTATCGTTCAATTCAAATGATTCTTATCAAAGGGCTGGCTATCCTGCATATGCTCCTGTGTCAGGATATCAAGATCCAAGAGTAGGTACTCATGGCACTCAACCAGCAAACACTTCAGATCCCTTATTATTTTCTGATAGGCATTCCAAACATGGAGCCAAAATTGGATCGTCTACATCAGCTGTTCCTGGCAAAGATTTTTCCTCTCAAAGAAATGCAACCAGTCCTCAGCCACTCCCACAATTCACGGTATGTTGTGTCTGTCCGTCTTCCTGCTTCTTGCTTCTTGCTTCTTGCTTCTAACCTTTAGGGTAAAGAATCTAAGTACTTATGTATATTTGTTTTTCCCTTTACAACTTCAGCTCTTTTCTTTTGTTTGATGTAGTTTCCTATCTGAAGTTGTCCAGAATGATTGATTGCATTTTCCTCAACCAACTCCCCATTTATGTATTAATTTTTTATCGGTGTAAAACTGTTGCTGTGGTGATACATATTTCGATATCCAATCACATGGTTGTGATTCCTTTTATTCATTACCTGTTCTACTATCATAACTGTTGCCGTGGCTTTACGTATTTTGTTATCCAATCACATGGTTCTGATTCCTGTATTCATTACCTGTTCTACTATAGATAGTTCTATTCTTTTGTGCACAATATTGTTCTGTCTATGATTAGAATCAAAATTTGCCTTAAATTCTGTTCCTGGATTGCAGAACTATCATGGTTCGATGCATTCGTCTGGGCTGGGACTGGTCTCTGGATTCACTAACGGGATGTACCCAAGCAACATGTTCTACAGCCAATATGGAAACCCTTATGGAGCTAGTTCTCATTTTGGATCTGCTGCATATGGATCTAGAACAGGTTCTTTTGATAACATGCGCAGAGCCTCAAGTGGTCGCCGTGTTGGTGATTATGTCAAAAAAAATGTAGATGGCTTTGGTGAGCTGAACAAGGGACCTAGAGCTGCCAATAGTTCTGATGATAAAAATGTCAAAAGTCTTGAACCAGTAACATTGTTACTCAAGGGACAGAACCTTCCTTCAAAGAGTGATGGTAAAGAAGTTGATCCAGTTCCCAACAAGCAACAGTACAATGGGGAGGGTTTATCTGAGAATTATTCTGATGCAAAATTTTATGTCATCAAATCCTACAGCGAGGATGATGTTCATAAAAGTATAAAATATAGTGTTTGGACAAGCACCCCTAATGGCAACAAGAAGCTAGATGCAGCATATCAGGAGGCCAAGGAGAAGTCTGGTGATTGCCCCGTATTTCTGCTATTTTCGGTGAGTTAGTGTGCAGCATTTTCTGGGGAATTCTTATATATTCTTGGTTTTTCTAAGCCTAATTTTTTGTCTCGTGATTTTTGTTACAGGTCAACACTAGTGGCCAATTTGTTGGTTTAGCTGAGATGGTGGGTCCGGTTGATTTTGATAGAACAGTGGAGTATTGGCAGCAGGACAGGTGGACTGGTTGCTTTCCTCTGAAATGGCATATCGTAAAGGATATCCCAAATAATGTGTTGAGGCACATAACACTAGAAAACAACGAAAACAAACCTGTTACAAACAGTAGGGACACTCAGGAGGTATTCACTCAGTTGCTTGTTTCAATGCCATGAACCCCTCCTCAATTCAACTAGCAATACTTAACTATATCCTTCTGCAGGTCAAGTTAGAGAAGGGCATTCAGGTTCTGAAAATTTTCAAGGAGCATTCAAGCAAAACATGCATCCTGGATGATTTTGAGTTTTATGAGGTTCGTGAAAAGACGATTAAGGAAAGAAAATCTAAGGAACAACAGCTCCCAAAACAGGTAATATGCACCTTTACATTACTAGTAACAACTAACAAGTTCTGGCATTTGACATGTTTCTGTATGTTTTACTCATTTCCTTAATTACTATGTACCTTAATTAAGGATACTATGATTGACCTTTCCTGCTTATTAAACATTTCGAATCATTTGTTCTATTCAGGTCAGCAAGTCCAATGATTTAGCAACTACTGGAACAGTTGTGATGCCCAAGTCCAATGATTTAGCAACTACTGGAACAGTTGTGATGCCCGTGTCTCATGATGGAACCTTGGTGAATGGATCAGCTGTTACTGATACAGCAGGGAGAAGGGAGAAGCTGGTAGAAGTGAATGGATCTACTCCACTCAGTCCAGCACCTGAAGATTCCGAACGAAAAGCTGCTTAATCAGTGATTTTTCAACCTCGCCCCAACCACCTTTTCATTTCCTTTTCTTGAATTCCTATAGTATGGAGAAAGTTTTGGAGTTTTCCGGTTAAGTTTTCTTAGCTTATTTGACCTTAATCTTGCAGTAGGGAGTATACCAGTTTGGTTTTATTTAGTTAGTCAAATAATTAGCAGTCTTGATATTTTAATGTGTGGGATTGGTCTCTCTACTCATACTAAAGCTATATCATTATTAGGTTAATTTCCTTTTATGAGAAGATATTTTAATGTGGTTTTAATATTTTTTAGATAGCCTATGTCATGGTAGTCAAATCTCTAAGGATGTGTTATTTTTTTAGAGAAAAAGTGCATGCAAAAGCATCATTGTGAAGGACATCCAACTAGGCTAGCATCTCAGTTTTCCAATCATTTGTAGCACACTAAGAATTATTATTAAAAAAGAGAAGAGTTAACAAATCAAGAGGAACATAAATCAATACAGTTGAATCTTTTTAAAAAAAAATCATAATTAATAAAATAGAATTGAGCAGCTAAACTAGGGGACCCTTAGTAACCGCATTCTTATTGCATTTGATTTAGTTGAAACTTGGAGGTTTCCACATGAGGCGAAGGTGCCTTACAAGGCAGTGAGAAAGCCTTGGGAATTTGGAGATGAAGTGTGACTCGAGCGTAGAGTACTAAGTTTATTGATTTCTAAGTGAGCCCAATAGTATAAACAGTAGCTGAAACAACCTCCTAAGAGGCTTGAGTAGACTAGCTTTTATCACAAATAGTGTAGGTGTGGCAAATTGAGGGATTGGATAGTGTTTAGAATGGATTATTATGGATGAATTGGAATTAATTCATTTATCCATTTATTAGGGAAGATGTGGATGCCGAGATAGGTTGCAAATATCTCCTTTTAGACTTGCCTTTGAAGATGGGGATGGAGATAGGTGAAAGGCAAAAGTGGAGAAACTAGGAATGTTGGCAATGTTGAGCTTCCTTCAAGCAGAAATTGCACCAGCATAGAAAATGGATTTTCTTTGGATTTACCATCTGGCTAGAGTAGAGACTTCCCCAAACTTAGGCCTGGACATCGGGCGGTTTTGGGTGGTTTCGGGCCCAAAATCGCGGTCTAGAAACCAAGGCCCAGTTTTACCCATGTTTTCTCTCGGATTGCGCGGGTTGGGTTTTACGGGTTTGGCGGGTAAAAACCGTGGGTAGAAGCGGGTTTAGGATTAGAGGAAGAGAGAAAGAATGGAGAGGTTGGAGATGGAAAAGAAAACCAGAGGAAGACGATGACATAGAAACAGAGAAAGAGATGTTAAAAGAATGAGATGAATACTTAATAAGAGAGAGAAGAAAAATAATATAAAAAAATAAAAAGAAGTGCATGATGTTTAGGTATTTTGGGCAGAGCAAAAGTTTCACCTTTTCATAGTGCACACTGTAAAGCACGTGGCTGCAGACTTGAAAAATATACTCATGAATCCTTGGTAATTGCATTTGTAACGGTTATAAATACCGGCCTTTGATTCATTTGTAATCAATATGTAATATAGATCTAACGGTGACAAACACCTCGGGCGGTTTCGGATTTCTATGGAATGATAATCTCAAACCGGACCTGTCCACTTAAAGCCGCCTGTAGCCGACAACATGGACCCGCGGACCCCTGACCCGCCAGTACCCACTCTTGCCATTTACTGCGGGTACCTCGGATTTCGGGCGGGTGACTTTACTTTGGCCAGCCCTACCCAAACCTATGGATGAGGGAGTTTAAGCTATCCAAAATCTTCTTAGTGCCTTTAATGAATAGCCCCTAGGACCATCAATTAGATTGAGTTTGCTATCATGCACAAGCTTAATGAACCTCAGCAAATCAAAACAAAGGAAGCGATAGTGGACTCCCTGCCGAACTCCACTTTTGCAAGAAAAGAACTATGCTGCTTTGCCGTTGACATAATTGACAGCTTGGTAGTATTTAAGATAGTTGGAATCCCTTGACCAAAAAAAAGATAGTTGGAATCCAATTACATAAAGTGTAGTGAAAACTAAGGGATTGAATGAACTTTCTACGTTTTTCTTGTATTTGTGGTTTTGAGCATCTCTAATGCTCTATTCAATGAATCATTGCTTACAGGGGAAAAAAAACTCCAAGTTATTTTTATCCAATATATTAATGACTTCTTGGCAAGCTTATCTACTAAGCAGTGTTTTAAAACTCGGACCGGCCGGTTGGACCGGTCCGGCCGGGAATCGGTACCATGGGCGGTTCGGGTGTGTGAATATATATGTCTTGACAGGATGTAATCAAGCTCAAGCCAAGAGTTATTTTATTGTTGTGTGTGTATTAAGACTTTTTGTTAGTGAAAATAAAGCTCTCTAAAATAAAATAAATCACACACTCACAATATGTTTCATAAAAATAATTTTGCATGAAAATATTTTTCAACAAACCTCATGCATGCAAGATTAAATAGGACAAGCACATAATATGTGAAAATGTTTTTTAGAAGCATATAATCGATTTTACCAAGGCTATATTTTATTAACATTGTTTCCAAAAATAGGAGAAATCGATTTCACATCTCTTCCTTTCCTTGCATAATCGATTCTTCATCTATTTAAGGAAGTTATCCATGAGTTTAGGAAAGCACATAATCGATTCCTATGTGGTTTTGAGAAAGCACATAATCGATTCTTCCACCTCTTTCAGTCAGGCACAAAATCGATTTCAACATCCTTTCATTCAAGCTCACAATCGATTACCACCTTCCATAAATAGATGAATGTCATTTAATTCTCTAAAGCCTATAAATAGAGGTCTCACTCTCCACTCTTCTCACATACTCTCATTCGCAAAATCTAAATATTATTCTTCTCATCACTCTCATTCATTTTACACTTGCTAAACATTTTATTTTGAGAGCTTTATATTTCATATATAGTTTAAATTGTATTATTTGTGCTTCAACTTGTTTTATCCACACTATTGAGTGTGCTATCAAATCTTTTGTATTTCTTATTTTTGGGTGTGATCCCAAGGTATTCAAGACAGGTGACATCTCTTGGTTGGGTGTGATCCCAAGTTATTCAAGAGAGGTGATATCTCTTGGTGCTTTCATAGAGAGGTGATATCTCTAGGTTTTTAAAGGTCTTTTGCATAGGGAGGTGATATCCCGGGTTTTTGTAAAAAGGTCTTTGGTTGTAAAGGTTTCTAGCTGAACCTGTTTTAAAAGCTAGTGATTGATTAAAATCCCTTGGAGTTTTCCTTGGGGACTGGACGTAGGCCTGAAGATTGGCCGAACCAGGATAAAACTCTGCGTGTCTTCTTCTTACCCTTCATCTCATTTATTTTCCTTGCAAGTTATCTTTATTTCCTTATCGCTCTTATTCAAATCAAAACATTTTCTTAAGCAATTTACTTTACTTGATCAACTTGCTTTTAAAGACTTTATTTTTTAAGTGCTATTTTTAATTTCACAATTCACCCCCTCTTGTGTTTGAAGTCACTTGGTCAACAGGGTGGTGTGTTAGATCGGACATGCATCCGACTCGGTTAAATTCGTTTAACTCGTCCGGTTTTTCAGAAAAGTCGGTCACTCGGTGGTTCTTCACAACTCGGCCGGTCGTGACAGATGCTTGCCATTTTCAGTAAACAAAAAGACGAATCAGTGAAACCAGATGAAAGTAGAAGGAGAATGAAAAGAGAAACGAGATGAGTGAAAGAAAGAGGAAGGTTTATATCAAAATTGCCAAACAAACAATGTAATTGTAGCAGAAACTTGTAAGAAGCAAGTAGTTGGAGAAGCCATTTCTCGTTGATGCGGCGGACTCCTTACTCTGCGGCAGGTAGAAGATAGAGTGAGTATTGTTTAAGGTTTAGTAAATTAGGTATGGGCTTGCATAGAAAGCCCAATAGGGAAAATATTTTTTTAACAATAAAATGAGTAGAAAGTAATAAATAAGCTTCCAAGCATCAGCCGATGTGTCAAAACAAAGCTGAATGATGCTGCCGCCCTCTTTAAACATAACCTTACCTAGTTATTTTTATAAAATTACGTAATTGTTTTGTCAAAAAAAATCACATATATAGGTACGAAATTTATATTATATATTATATAGGTCTTGAAATTTTGCGAAATAGAAACTGGGTCCGAGTCATGCGGTCCCGGTTTTGGTCATGCGGTTCAACTGTCGACCCCTCGGTCCGACCCTTGGCCCAGTGACCCGGTACCTTCACCGAGTCGGCCACCGGTCCGAGTTTTAAAACATTGCTACTAAGATTTTTGTGATGATTTTGAATTTGAAATTGGCCAAAAAAAGATGGGGAGAAACTGCTCAATTCTACCAGCTTATTTTGAGGTCTCCGGAATAAGGAAAACCAAGTTGGATTTCTTATTTGAAAGTGTTCAACCATTGTTGAAGAATTGAAGACAGCTAGGGAGACATCTTTCCCAAGATATCTCAGAATTTACGCTAAAAGAACGCACCAAGTCCATTAGGCCTTAGAGCTCCATCAAGATTTGTAAGAATAAATTTGGGCCCATACTTATCTCACATCCCTTGCTACTCAGGCCACACCCCCCAAAGCCCCTAAATCCCAAAAATCCCCTTTAATCAAAAACACCCCCACGAAGGAAAACTAGTGGATTCGATTGAGGCCTCCCGAAAAATTTCGGTTGAGGTCAACCGAATAGTGTAAAAGAGTGGTGTGTCTCAAAAAAATACCCGTTTGGGTGTGCCTAACCGTAAGTTTTCGGCTGACCCTAACTGAATCGGTAAAAATTCCAAAAAAAAAACACGGAGCGCATGCCTCATTAATGGCATATTGGTCATTTCACAGTTTTGTGGGTGTGGGGTGAGTAGCAAGGGATGTGGGAAAAGACAGACCCTAAATTTGTTGTACCTTTATGAATGTACCATTCCTAACGAACTCAACATATATATATATATATATATATAGAGAGAGAGAGAGAGAGAGAGAGAGAGAGAGAGAGAGAGAGAGAGAGAGAGAGAGAGAGAGAGAGAGAGAGAGAGAGAGAGAGAGAGAGAGAGAGAGAGAGAGAGAGAGAGAGAGAGAGAGAGAGAGAGAGAGAGAGAGAGAGAGAGAGAGAGAGAGGGGGGGGGGGGTTGTGAAAGGAGGTAGGGTGGAAAACTAGTTAGGACTTAGAAAAGTATTCGACAATCTCAAATTTTCTGAAACATAATCTTTCTTGCTTTTTGTACCTTTATTATTCTCCTACATGAAAATAGTCCAGTACCTACGCAAGTTACCAAAGGTTAAAAAAATGCATTTGCTTGACAAAAAAAATGATATGATTCATGTTTCAAGTGGCATAGACGATCGATAACTCGTCGGTGATTTAGGCAATCAAATATTCTCGCTCTTATTTTCGACCTTATTTGTCGGTTGGTAACTACCACTGAGTTTTGGCGGCTAGTAAGTTAAAAACGCAGTCAATAATATTTTGATGTTACACTTCTTCACTCGTGCGCGATCTCTTACTCTCGCGACTTCTTCTTCACGTAAGGTGTTCCCACCATGCGCCTCTATTCTCTACCATTCGACCAATACCTACCACTGTCTCCTCGTTTTTGCCACCATCACCTGTCTCCTACCCTGCGACTGAAACTCTAAATCACCATCTCGAGTGTACCACTAGCTCCTTCCTCCAGTGACTGCTATCACCATCGACATCCCTGCCTCTTCTCGCCTGCTCTAAAAACTATTTCTCATAAATCCCCTTAGACTAAAACCCTAATTCTACTAAGCTTTCTCATGTCACCGTTGAAGGTAGAATAGCACCAGAAATGGAGGTTTGAATAGGGTTTTTCAAGGAAATAAACTTTTTGCAAATATCCTGTTACTTCCACCTCTTTAGATGACTCATCTACAATATGGGTTATAAAGAGCACATATTTTGTGAAGCTAAAACTTCCTAAGTTAGTATCAGTTGTTATGTTTTTCATTGTCTGTTGTATGCTCCTGAACTGTGGGCCAAAATTGTAACATTTTGCTTCATTATCAATGAAATATGTTCTGGTCCCAAAAAACTCTTTGTGCACATTTATCTGTTTTAAAAATTAAATCAAAACATGAATTAAAGGGGAGCATATAATCTGTATTAAAACAACTGTTATATCAGAAAATTTAAAAACTTATCAAAAGGATTTGTAATCATCAAAAAGGGGGAGATTGTTGAGGCAAAATCCCTAATACAAAGTTTTGATGAGAACAAACAGTTTTGATAAGCTCTTTAAGCTTTCTGATTCATTAGTGTTCTAATGAATCTTCTTGAGTGATCTATAGACATGTACAAATCATTAAGTATCAGGAAGAACATGTGCATGACATAAGCACATTATGAGAAGATAGTTTGATCTTCAGAAGACATCTCGTAAACTCAAAGAGGTGTTCAGAAGACAAGATGATTGGAAAGATTCTAATGAACATGATATGGATCAAAGGAATCTATGGCAAACAAGAATATGTTCTAATGTGAGACATGACATGGAAGCAAGACATAAGTGACTCAAGATACTTCACAAGATATTCAGAAGGTTCTTCAGAAGACACTTCAGAAGACAGAGTTCAGAAGTTACTTCAGAAGCTTCTGAAATATAAAAGGAAACTGTCAACTTCTTCTCAACGGTCAAAAAGACATATCAAGTGATGCTAAGTCCTTAGAAGAATTGATTCTAAGTCATTGAACCTTCGCAAATAGTTTTCCTCAAAGACTGAGCTCAGAAGGTCCCAACGGCTACCTGCTACAGTGTGCGGAATGTAACACCCCGGTATTTTTATCGAGTAAAAATACCCAAGTGTACCAAACCTAAATCATCAGAGATATAAAATTCCTGCAAAGATATTGAACACCGCAATATAGTTCTCGCTGAATAACAACAAAACAGTCTTAAGTACAAATAAGACCGAACAGGTTTCCTGACCATAACCTTCAGCAAACTATAGTGCCCAATATTATACAAGAAAGCGGAATAAAAATTATAATACCAATACATAGAGTTGTAGTACATGGACAACAAAAGGAAATATAAACTTAAGCATAACGCTAAGTCTTCAGCCACCATCCGAGTACCACCTACTCGTGCCTCTTGGATTTCCGCTGTCCCTGTTTCTCTGTAAAACAACAACATATAAACAATGAGATACAATCTCAGTGAGTTCTACTGAGACCCCTATCTACACTCTCGGTTCAATTATGAATCCTATTTAACTTAACACGACACCGACTGCAATCCAGTGCTAAATCCCGGTGAACCGTATTATAGGACTTTATTTCATTCGTGGTTTAATTTATAACCACGTGCATTTTAATTCAACACGACACCGACTGCAATCCAGTGCTAAATCCCGGTGAACGTGTTATGACTCAGTACGGCACCGACTGCAATCCTGTGCTAAATCCCGGTGAACCGTACAGTACGACACCGACTGCAATCCAGTGCTAAATCCCGGTGTATCGTACAACAAAACTTTCAACATAACACCGACTGCAATCCAGTGCTAAATCCCGGTGAACCCCAATACCAACAGTGTTTCCTAATGGCACGGAGCCTAGGGTAAGGGATCATGACTTCCCCGCCTAGTATGTTAACATGGGTCGTCACCCAACTCGATATAATAAATATATCTACAGACACATGAACATTTAGTTCGTTTACATTAGACCGATAACTGAACGTAATACCCGCATTGGGCCGTTTCCTATAGTCGATATAATATATATATCGTGAATCGTAGACCGGTTTAGACGAATAAATAATAATCATCCCGCGTCACTTATACCATACCACGTAGGACTCATAGTCCGCTTTATTATTAATAAAACATATCCGCACACATGTACTAGTGTTCGGCTTTTCGAAACAATTTCAACTTCAAAAGTATTTTATAAAACCCTTTTGGAACATACCCAAAATCATGGCATTATAAGCCTAATATCATTATAGAAGGGTTAGGAAAGGATTAGAAGAGGATTGGAATCGATCGGGATCGTTTCGGGCAAGTTTGGAAAATTTTGACAGAACACAGCGCACGGTTCGTGCGCCCATACACACGGGTCGTGCGCCCTGTAATGCATTTTTGAAAACAGAAACAGAAAGACCTGCACGGTCCGTGCGCCTGAGACGCACGGGTCGTGCGCTTTTGACAGCATTGTATTTTATCCCGTTTTCGCATTTTTCGTCGTTCCGACCAATTCCGATACCTGTTCCAGTCCAGTCCCAACATAAAAACAGTACAAAAACATACTCAAACAATAATAATCATCAATCAATCAATCCAAAAACCAATTGGACATAAAACGCGATTTTCGTACAAAATACGTTTTCGATAACGAACCAAAACCGAAACACATTTCACAAATTAAGTTTATTAATTCAAAAGCCTAAACGTGAGTAAAACTCACCCTTGAAGCGTGAGCCACGAGCGGGCCGAATCCACCGAGTAACCACACGAACATTCCCCGCATAAACTCTCCGTTCCGACGACGCTCAAATCCGCTTTCAAAGCTTTCCACTCGATCGCGAAACCTCCTTTGACCGAAATACCAAATTCCCCGAAATCCTTCATGAACACTATTCATCATCTTCTTCAATCTCAAGCCACTATTCACAAAAACCCCAATTTGCACCCTAACCCCTTGATTCTTCACAAACTCCAAATCAGACTTCAATATTTGCGCAACCCACCTTGAGCTCGCTCCCAAACACCATCCAAAGCTTTCCTTTGAGCTTGAACAACAAAAACCTCTAATTCCTCTTAAATTCGAAAATGGTGGATTTGAGGAGAGTGAGTTGATGATGAAGATTTTGGTACCAAAACGAAGAGGAAGTAACGCTGAGCATTTTTCGTGTTGGAAGGAAGTCGTTTCGGTGAGCCTAAACCCTTCCTTTTTCATCTTCTTCCTCCTCACCCATTCTTTCTTCTTTCTCTTTTCTCTCCTTTTCTCTCTTCTGTTTCTCGTATCCCTTTCTTCTTTCTTTCTTTCTTTTTTAATTAATTCTTTCATTCTTATACACACACTCACGTATACATATATATATTTATTTAATATATACGTGGTAACGTGGTCCAATTACCATATTGATCTAAATCTCTTATTTCGATTCCAAAACTTCATTGACCCGTATTATCCGGTTAACGATCCGATGACCACCAATAAATAATTTTAGCACTCAATAAATTTACCAGTTAAGTACTAAATTAATTTAATTGGGTTAACACCCAAATAATTCTACTAATTATTTTGCGGATGTTACACGGAACCTGTTAAAGTGTACCCGATTTGGTGCAAAAGACACAACAGCTACAATTCACTTTAGAGATCCGTTCTAACGACTCTTCTGAAGGAAAAGGTCTATAAATATATCATGGAGCACCTCAGAAATATTAAGAGAGACAAAACGCATTTTGGTCAACTACTTAAGAAGCTTCTCAAGAGCTTCTGAGTAACATATCTTCTCTCCAAGAATCTCAAAGAATTTGCATCTTTTAACTACTTAAGAAGTCATTATTACAGTTTTTAAGACAAGCTTCTCAAAGAATTTGGATCTTTTAACTGATTTTAAAATGTGTCACAATTCAAACCCCCTTTATTGTGACCTATTATATTTGACTTCAAACCCCTGGTCCCTCAGTAAATCTGGTGGCTTCTAAAGATATTGCTCCTCTGCAAAAATCTTTGGAAAAACAAATCCCTCCAACTAGAAGCCAATTCATTGACACCCCATTCCAAACACCAGAAGCAAATACTCCTCGTACCTTTCAAACACAAGACTTCCAAGAGATGTTCTCACCTCCACCACCTCCAATATTTGATTCCTATGTTCCACCACAAAGTCCTCCAATTGTTGCTGAACCTATCAACATTGATGGTATTGCTGCTCACTACTCTGATCATCCACCTTCAGAAGGTGTTAAATCCACAAAAGTAGAAAAGCAGCCGAGAAAGGTGAAAACCATTCTCAAACGAGTTCTGGAGGGTCAAAAGCTAATTCAAGAAGGCCAACATGCTTAGAATGAGAAGAATCACCAGATTTAACAGTGGCTTCTGACCACTGCTCTGCCTACCATTGGCCTAACTTTCACCATACCAGAATTTGGTCTCATTCCTTTTGTCCCAGATGTTCCTAAGCCTACTACTTCCACTTCTTCATATGACTCTTCACCATCGATGACAAAAAAGGGGGAGAATAATAGATTAATTTTTTAGGATATTAGGGGAATAATATTTTTTGGGTATGTCCTTAAAGTATGTCTGTGCTATAAAGATCGCATATTTTGCGAAGCTAAAGCTTCCTAGTTAGATTCAGTTGTTATGTTTTTAACTTTTTATTTTCCTATATGTGCTCTAGAACATTGAGTCAAAATTGTACCATTTTGCTTCATGAATCAATGAAACATGTTCTGTTCTTAAAAATATTTGTGCACATTTATCTAGTTAAGGAATTAAATATATGCATAAATTGAGGGGGAACATATAATCTATAATATAACAACTATATATCAAAAACCTTAAAAACTTCTCAAAAAGGTTTGTCATCATCAAAAAGGGGGGAGATTGTTGAAGAAAAATTCCTAAGTTAAAGTTTTGATGGGAACAAACAGTTTTGATAAGCCCGTTAAGCTTTCTGATTCATAAGTTTTCTAATGAATCTTCTTGAGTATGCTTAAGACATGAAAAAATCATTTGTAGTTTCAAGAAGAACATATGCTAAACAAAGCACATCATGAGAAGGTAGTAAAGAGCTTCACAAAATACAAGTGAAGCACAAAGAGGTGCTCGTAAGGTAAACACATTGGATCAATTTCAAAAGGGTATATAATGAACTAAAAAGGTCTTTTTCCAAAGATATGTCTGCTCTAAGACAAGTATATCGGAAGATGTGGCATGAAATCAAAAGCTTAGTTCTTCAGAAAATTGTTCAGATGGTTCTTCAGAAGACATAGATCAGAAGATTCCTCAAAAGCTTCTGAAGGATAAAAGTCAGATGACACATTCGTCTAAATACTTAAATGATAATATCAAGATATGCTAAGTTATTAGAAGATTGGAAATCAAGATAATGAAGCATCCACTAAGTGATTTCCTTGAAGACCGAGTTTAGAAGCTCCCAACGGATACCTGCTGCAGTGTACGGTTCCTGCAAAAGTGTACCCACTTGAGAGAAAAAGCCACAATGGCTATAATCAACCATGAAGATCCATTCCAACGGCTCTTTTGAGTCAAAGGCTCTATAAATACAACATGGAACACCTCATTTATCATAAGAGATATAATACGCATTATTGGTCATCTACTTTAGAAGCTTCTCAAGAGCTTCTAAGTTACCTATCATCTCTCAAACACACTCACTCCATTCAACATTCTCTGGGAACTTTCTGAGTGTGTTCATAGTTTTGTTGTCAATTGATGTATGTTATTTATTAAAGCTATTTCCTATCCCAGTCCAAAAACTAAACATGTTTTGCATATGTGTACCTTCTTAACAAGACATTAGTTGCTGTATTGTTAGGGAATATGTCTAAGAGGTTTCTTAGTGGTTTAAGTTGCTAGAACTTGTTAAAAAACTAGTGTGACAGTAGATAGAGATGTGCTAAGAAAACTATCAAGTGTTGGGATAACTATTGGGATAACTATGAGCCACCTCCTTATTCCTCCAACTGGGATAATTATGAGCCACTACATCTTCATTGGCAAGAGGAGGAGATACAAGATACCAATGATGTATTGGCAAAGTTTATGGAGAGGACAATTGAAAAATTTGAATCATTGGAGAAAAAACTGGAGGCGACCAACTTTAATGAGAGGTTTGACCGCATGGAGGACCAAATTTGAGCCATGAGTGATCAACTATCAAGTATCATTGTTTTATTATCTCAAGAGGCCCAAGAAACTCCTCCACAAACTAAGTCTACCCAAAATGAAGAAGCTGAGCAATACAAAGAAAGTATTCTTTGGAGTGATGATGAGTTCTATATGGAATACAATCTAGAGGAAGAAGTTCTCAAGAAAGATGAAAAGACTCCTACTGAAGGGAGTCAAATCAAAATAGTGACTCCTAATGAAGGGAGTCAAATTGAGACAACAAATTCCACTGATAAGTGTAACATCCCTGAATTTCGGTTAATTTCGTTTTATGAAATTAACTAGCGAATTATTATTCGATAAAATAATAAATCAAGTCATGGTCTTATGCGAGGAATGAAATTGTTACTTAATTGTGTGATTGTTTGGGATAAAAATAGAGTTAAGGATTAGAGTGCAAGGGGTAAATTGGTCTTTTACCACCACTTAAACCATCAGCTGAGTTAGTCACCTAAAACACCCAGCTGAGTCAATGTTTGCAAAACACAAAACACAACACCATGACTCCACTTTCAGAATTATTAGAAACATAGGTTAAGTGAGCATTAGTGAGCCAAGGGTATTTTAGTCATTTCCTTTTCTTTTAAAACACCTCAGCTCTTAACCCATCTGATCCCCACCCTCTTGCCTCTCAAATCAGCAAAGTCAAAATTCAGAAACTCAGAATAGATAGAGAGAGAAGAGAGGGACACGAGAGGAAGAAGGAGAAGAGGTGAAGGGAAAATCTTGGGTCCTTCTTGCATGTAAGGTATCTACAACTCATTCTCTTCCATTTTCAATTTCCTTTCTAATGATACTAATTTGAAAAGCTCATTCCTCCTCTTTCCCTCTGTGCCATTTTCGAATTCTTAAGCTTTCATTAACCAAGTTTGTTGTTCATGTCCAGCATGTGGTCTTTCTTGCAAACCATGGCTAGATCCTAGCCTAATTTCAGAAGGTACATTGTGGATTGAAGTAGTTTGGAAGAAGATCCAGTAGCAAGGAACCTTAGAATTCGAAGTTATAAAGAATTTCACAAGTGTGGAGGCATAGGAAGCCGTTACAGGGGTTGTTCGAGAGGTTACGGTTCGATCGTTTTGTGTGAGGACATGATTTCTCGCGAGTTCTACTCACGCTTAGGATCGTTTTTGTGTTTCTGAAATGAACGTTATGCGACTGTGTTCGTGAATGTTTTGTCGTCCGAAAGTTTTTAAGAGTCGAAAACCGTTATTTGCGAAAAGTATTTGGTGTTTCACAATGAATTACTCAATGCTTGATAGTGGATTCACTAGTGGAAATTTGACATTAAAAAGCATCATTTAGCATCGGTTGTTTGAACAACCGATGCTAAAAGTAGGCGCGGTGGCAATTTTGCAATTAAACTGAAGTTTTTAGTTTTCGCGCCTACATTTAGCGTCGGGTGTTTAAACAACCGATGCTAAATGTGTTTGAGAAACACATTTAGCATCGGGTTTTTAAAAAACCGATGTTAAATGAACACATTTAGCATCAGTTGTTTAAACACCTGACGCTAAATGTCCCCTTTTATTTTTTTTCCAATTTTTGTCTCGCATATCTCTCGCGTTCGTTCTCCTCTCTTCACTCTCTACCTCTCTTCACTATCTGAACCCTCTCCCTCTCTTCACTCTCTCCCTCTCATCTCTCTTCACCGTTCTCAACTCTCTCCCTCTCTTCACTCTCATCCCTCTCTTCACAGTTCTCAACTCTCTCGTTCTCAGCCCTCTTCCTCGCGAAACCCATAAACTAAATCAAAAACGTTGAAGATCAACATCGTCGCCGTCACTGTTGTTTGCTCGTTGTCATCGCTCGCCGTCGCTGTTGCCTTGCTCGCCGTCGTCGTTGCCCTGCTCGCCGTCGCCGTCGCCTTGCTCGTCGTCGTCGTCTCTTGCTAGCTCGAAAGCGTAAGTTTTCATCTTTGAATGGTTAGGGTTTTGGATCTGTTTAATCTGTTGGATCTCCATCTCTGTAACTTTTTTGGTCCATCTTGCAGGTTTGAGCGGTGGGGCTCGCGCAGGGACTTTTGTGTCTTTTTTACCGGGTTTAGATGAAGGAAACACCTCAACGCTCCATATTCCTCATCGCAAACTTCTTAGTCATGGTATTTTCTTTTCCTTTTTCATTTTACCTTCTAAATTTGATCATGCCAAATTTGTTTGTTACTACTTTCAGTTCATTGAAAGAACGATTTTCCCTTCCTTTTAGAACTTACAGTTTTTGATTGTTTCTATTTGTAATTTGTATTTCTTTTTCCTGATTGAAAAATGGCTAATCGAGATCCTTCTAATCAAATTTATTGTTGTGTTAAACTTTGTGAGTTAGCACAAATCTTCTGCTTATCATTGAGACTTGAGTTCTTTTTTTTTAAAAAACACTATTTGTTGATTTGGTTCGATCTTGATATTTAGTTTCTGTTAACCGCAACAACTATTAGTTTTGTCGCGGTGTGTATTGTGTTGGTGAACGGGTTTCTTTTGTTCTTTATCATTGATGTATTGATGTATAGTACTAATGCAGCAAATCTGATATAGTAATAAATCAAGGTCCTACAGCACCACTCCCAAGCGGCATTCCAACTTACACAGTAGAGATCATGAATATGTGCGTCAGTGGATGTGACATCTCTGCTATACACCTTCGCTGTGGCTGGTTCAGTTCTGCACGTCTCATCAATCCAAAACTCTTCAAGCGCCTTCGTTACAACGATTGCTTAGTCAATGATGGTAGGCCTTTGATCAATGGTGGCACGATTTCTTTCCAGTATGCTAATACCTATCTCTATCCTCTCTCTGTTGCCTCTATCCAACAAGAGAAGAGACCTTTTGATTTTTCAGGTAGATGATGATGAATGCTTCACAGTTCATAACCTTTTTGTGGGTGTTGGTGTAGGACTTCCATGTACTGTGATGGAGTGTGGGGATATAATGGATTGTAAAAAGGTTTGTGATTTTTTTGCAATTTTTATGAAAGTGTTTTTTGAGTTTGGTTTATTTGTTATTATTATTTAGGGTGGTTTATGGTTGTAGGATGTTTTTGTTATTGGGAAGAAGCTGGGGGAAGGATCATTTGGAAAGGTTTATAAAGTGACACTGGCCAACAAGCCCTCTTCAAAGGTATTGTTGTTACAAATTACAAAACTCTATTTGGAATTTTGATAAATACTAGATATGTAATATTTAATGTTTTACACTTAGTTGAGTGAAATACCAATTTACTTCTTGAAATTGATATTGTCAGGGTCATACATTTTGATATTCAAATTAGCACCTCAGTAATTCAAATTTTTCAATTGCATTTTGATGCTTTTCTGCATTTTTTGATGAACTTCTTTGTAAGACTACGTAAATTTCAAGATAACTATTGATTTTAAAGTGAATTGTGGTTATAAATTTTGGGTAGTTTTGATTCTTAGAGTCTCATCATGATTAATAGAACATAAAATCAGGAACCAACATGTTGGCATAGAATTCAATTGGTCTCAGGCCACTTAAATTGTATAATTATGCCTAATGGTTCCGTTTGATTCTCATTGGAAGGAAGGTGACTTAGTCTTGAAGAAGGCGACAGAATATGGCGCTGTAGAAATTTGGATGAATGAGCGAGTTCGAAGAGCTTGTGCAAACAGCTGTGCAGATTTTGTTTATGGCTTTCTTGAGGTGATGCTCAATTAAAAAATAATACTACTTGAAACAACTTGATGCTGATATCAAAACTTTAAAACTCTTGTAAGTTGAGTCTTGCCACTTGGTGATTCTGACCTGAGTCATTTTGTTGTTTCTAAATAAATTGAAGTTAAATACTAGTTTCTACAAGACAATAAAGTTCAAAAGGTTGCATAAAAATTGCTACATTTTGTTTAAATGACGCGTCACATCATTTCTGCTCTCTTTTTTATTAAATAAAGTTATTTGTAGGCTCCTCAATGGAAATGAATTATCAGGTCAGTTGCCAGAAGAGCTTGGCTATCTTCCAGTCCTGAACAGAATACAAATCGATCGGAACCATATTACAGGACCAGTGCCTCTGTCATTTGCAAACCTGAGCAACGCCCAACACTTGTGAGGTTCTTTACATTGATTCATACAGTTTTAGCAATTTATAATCTTTCTTCTTGACACGTTTTATTCATTTAGCTTTCTTATTCTTCTCAAAAGAAGAAAGAAAATAATGCTTTCAGTTTTAGAATTTGTCTACTGAACAGCTTGGTTCTGTAATAGAGAAGCTAGTTGTTATTTTTTTATGCTATTTAAAGTATTTTGTTAGCGTGACTTTCTCTATCGTAGTGGACGGCAACATTCTTGGATACATGTGTTTGGTTGATACTTGACCTTTAACCTAATTTTCAGTATCAGTGAGTAGACTGCTGTACTACAATGGTGGAATCTCTCTTTGAAGATATCTTCAGAGTCTAGAAATTAAATCCAGATGACAAAAAGTTATTTGATAAAGGTATTATTATTATTATTATTATTATTATTATTATTATCATTTTTGCATACTTTTTTGATTATATTTATATATTGGTTTAGTTTAACTTGCTGTTCTTTATTATTCCTGAATAAAAAGAATTAGTGTTTTCTCATCTGTATATTGTTGTTGTTACTGTCATGAAGAGGGAAAGGTTTTAACTTATGATGAAATGATGAACTGACTGTGTGACACCTCTCTGTTAAAACTTGCGGTGTAGGCCGTTTTATGCTGTGATGTTTAAACATTGCATAGCATTTATGAAATTGTTTTCCCCATTTTTACTAAAATGCATGTGTAACTGTAAAATGTTTTCTTTTAAGTTTGCTGTTGTTGATTGTATTTTGTTTTTCTCAAGGTTTCATTTTTCAGATGATGCTGGAATTCCATGAATTTATTTTCTAAATTTCTTCTTCAAGTTCCTTTAATTTATCTCTAAATTAAATTAATATATCTGCGTTCCACTTTGTTACTGATTGCTAGATACTCATGGCAAAAGATTATGCACTTATATTGGGAATGCCTGGAACAGGGAAGACATCCACCATGGTTCATGCTGTGAAAGCCTTGTTGATTAGAGGCACATCCATTTTGCTAACAGCCTATACAAATTCTGCTGTTGATAATTTACTAGTCAAATTAAAAGCACAGGTATTCATATATGCATATAGCATATTAAATCATCTTCATTTATTGAATATTGTCATAAATAAGTGTCTGCTACTATGTTTGTGTGAAGCATTTGGGCCATTTTCTTGAATTGATCTCTGTCAATTATTCGGCAAAAGGAAGGCTGTAAGGGGATATGATTGCTTGGGAAAATATGTAAATAGAGCAAAATAAAGAATGATAGAGGTGTAGGAAGTTTGGCTTTTAGTCTAAAAAAATGCACTCCAACCTTCATCAGTGGTTAAAATGAACTGAATGCACTAAACCTAAATGCAGCCATCAACTTATATTTTTTCCTCACTAAGGACTTTACTCTGCACTCTATATGAAGTAGGCTGAAGAAATGCCCAAGTGTGAACCAAGTTTATGTAAAAGCTGTTCCCTGTCGTCTATTATAGCTTCTATGAAGCATCCTTTTCCTACCTCATCTGTTCTTACATAGTTCTGTTGTTCTCTCTATGGAATTAGGCTAAAATATCTTTTCTCTTTGGTACCTCAGTGTTCCATCTACAATTCTACATTCTCATAGAATGGAGTGATTGATGATGAGTGTGTTATTGAATTGATCCCTAGTTCTGTACGAATGTGTTAGTGGAACAATATCAAAGGAAGAGAATACAGTGCTGGTAATTAATCTAGTTCTCTTACACAATCTTTTTCTGTTACTGCTTGTGTGGTGCAACAATCTTGTACTGCTTTTACAATATTAACAGATGTAGTGCAGCTATATATAACTCATCTGATATATGTATATTTTCAGTTATGATGATTTAAAGCCACCATCATCTCCTTCTCCAACTCAGCCTGGTGGTGAGAAACCGAAAAAGATCAGTGATGCAGTGCCAACACCTACTTCATCAGATACTCCAACTAGCGTGCCAGAAATAGATAGCTTTTCTGAGACACCATCTCCCTCAAAAGGGAAGGAGTCACTTTCTCCTTATGCAGTGGAATCTGCACCGCCATCTACAGAAGAAGGCAATGCTGTTGAAAACAATAATCCTTCTCAGGATTCTATTTCTTGGAATTCTCCCTACCACGTGTAAGTCCAATTTCCATTGTTTAGAGTCCCATGTAGATGTAATATAAACTGAAAAAGTGTTTATAAGTAGGAGACATCCCTTATCTTATAAACCGATTTTGCAGTGTTGAATTAAGCTCAACCCAAATTCTAAGATACTTCTCGTACATTTTGTTTTTGTTGTTTGTATTTGTTCTTTAAGGCCATGTTATACCTGCAGATATCCTGACTTAAAGCCTCCTAGTTCACCATCTCCTAATGCACCAACCATATCGCTGCCCTCGTCGTCTGTGGATGAGGTGACCGAGATAGATGCACCAACCATATCATTATCCTCATCTTCTGTGGATGAGGTGCCAAAGATAGATACAATATCAAGCAATGGACCAGCCCAACTTCCAATAGCAGATGAAGATGAGGACCATATCATTATCCCCATCTTCTATGGTTAAGCCTTCTTATTTCTTTCTTCTCCAATGTGGTGATCTCTAATGTATAATTATTATGTTTAAGTGCTTGTATGTGTTCCATTTATTTATTTTGTAAAGTACTGGGATGTGAAATTACTTTGTAGTTGTAATCTTCTTCTTAAATTTATTTATTTTACCCCTTAAAGGTATTTTTTACTATGCCTCTTTCCATGCTTCTGATGTCATTTGACTGAACAAAGTCTTAATTAGCAAACACACTCATATCAAAATGATAAAGAAAATATAAAAAGAAACTAGACATTTAACATCGCTTGTTTCAAACAAGCGATGCTAAATGTCTTTTTTTTTATCAAGAAAATGACATTTAGCATCGGTTGTTTGAAACAACCGATGCTAAATGTCATTTTTTTTTATCAAAAATGACTTTTAGCATCGGTTATTTGGAACAACCGATGCTAAATGTCACTTTCAGGACATTTAGCATCGGTTGTTTCAAACACCCGATGCTAAATGTCATTTTTTTTTATCAAAAATGACTTTTAGCATCGGTTATTTGGAACAACCGATGCTAAATGTCACTTTCAGGACATTTAGCGCTAAATGTCACTTTCAGGACATTTAGCATCGGTTGTTTCAAATAACCGATGCTAAATGTCACTTTCAGGACATTTAGCATCGGTTGTTTCAAACACCCGATGCTAAATGTCATTTTTCAGAACATTTAGCATCGGTTGTTTCAAATAACCGATGCTAAATGTCATTTTCAGACAGTAAAAACAGTGATGAAATGGACATTTAGCATCGGTTATCTGAACACCCGATGCTAAATGTGACATTTAGCGTCGGTTAAATAACCGATGCTAAATGTATGACATTTAGCATCGGGCGATTTAGCGTCGGGCGATAACCGACGCTAAATGTCCAATTTAACCGATGCTAAATGTCTTTTTTCCACTAGTGATTGTATTGTTTGGACTGGATTGTTGTGTTATGATTGCTGTTTCAGGAGTTGGATTAAGCATCTAACGCTATAGCGTTGAGAAATCACCATATCAATAGTTAGTGCACTGTCTAGAGATCTGAAATGCCTAATCAAGCCCTTTGTTGTGCTTTGAAGCCCCTCAATTCTTATGTGAAGTTGTTAGTCTACTCTCTCTTTTGAAAAATTCTTTGGCTTGACCAAAAGGAAGCCATTCTTTCCAAGGCTAAGAGAAATTCTGAACCTAGCTAGGGGATTAAGCTAAGTTTAGAGATCACACACTCACAATTGAGCTGTAATAATTCTAGATGTTGTGAAAAACAATGGTGTGTGTGTGTGAGTGGGAATCTGAAAAGTTAGCCCCTTGAGAACAATCTTGAAGAATTGTTTGAAATTAGAGAAGAAACTGACCGTGTTTTAAAGTCTGTGAATATGGGTTCTATGTTTTCTTGTATTATTCAAGTGTCATTACTTGAGGACAAGCAATGGTTTAAGTTTGGGGTGAGATAACTCATATTTATATGAGTTATTTATGCCCTTATTACTTAAATTAATGTAAGTTCTCAAGTAATATTCATGCTTTATTTAGTAAATATTAGTTATTTGGAGAAAAGAAGGGTTAAGAGCTAATTTGTTAACATTTGGCACTATAACGCCCCAAAAATAATTGGTTAATTATTTAATTAATTAAGGGGAATTAGTTGTGGAGAAATATTAGAAATAATAATATGGTGCTAATTAAATTAGGGAGTGGTGGAATTAATCGAGGAGGGGTGTGAATAAGGTCAATGGCCCAAAAAGCCATTAGTTGGGCCTAGGGTTAAATGAATTAGAGAGAAGAATTAAAAAAAAAAGAGCAGCCGAGAGTGAGAGAAGGAAAGAAACGTAAGACACAAAAAGAAAGAAGAAGAAATCGTGACGGAGAAAGAGAGAAGCGTGACCGAGAAAGAGAAGAGAAAAACCTAGAGAGAGAGAGAATGAGAGAACGCGAGAGTGAGAAAGGAAAAAGGAAAGGAAGCACACGGCTGAAGGAGGGAGCAGAAACGCGAAGAAGAGGAAAGGAGAAGAGGGAAGGGACTCGCGAAGGAGAAGAGGGAAAGAAGAAGAGGTTCGCAAGTCTTCAAGGGCCAGTTCGTGTGTTGCTGTGGTTCTGATCGTGATCACCTTCCCGTTATTCCGGAGCTCACGTTTTCGAGGTAAGGGTGGGTTTAACGTTGATAATGGGTTTATGATGGGTGTATGGGTAGTTAGGGCTTGTAAAATCAATTTGTGTTGTGATTGTTATATGAGATAAAAAAAATTTGAATATTGAGTTGGGTGATTTGATGAGCTTTAGGATCGATTTCATGTTATGTGATGATGAGAATATGTGATGGAGTGATTGAGATTGAATTAGGATGTGAAGTATGTGGTGTTATAATTTATTTGAGTATTTGAGACTTATGTAGTAGTCAAATTGTTGGTTTATGATTGTGTGAATAAATACAATAAGTTTGTGAATAAATTGAGAAATGTGGGATTGTGTGCTTGAGATGTGAAGAATGGTATGTTTTGTATGCTATTGCTGTTTGTCAAAAAAAAAATAAGGTTGCTGTTGCTGTTTTTTTAAAAATAAGGTGCTGTTGCTTTTTTTAAAAATAAGGTGCTGTTGCTGTTTTTAAAAATAAGGTTGCTGTTGCTGTTTGTCAAAAAAATAAAGTGCTGTTACTGTTTTTTTGTAAATTGGATATCTTTCGAACCGGGAACCCGATTGAGGTGTTCTAAAATGCGTTGGAAAGCTTATTCAGAGGCCTAACTGAATATTCTACTTTTAAGGCAAAATAAACCGTTTATTGTTGCTGTCTTGCTGTTTTTAGTTGTTATGTGAGCTGCTGTTTATAAAAATAAATGTTGCTGTCTTGCTGTTTTTATTTAGTATATGAGCTGCTGTTTTATAAAAATAAATTTGTGCCGTTGTACAGAAAATGAGATGCTGTTTTTATGTTATAAAATGTGCTGTTTTGTTGTTGTTTCTATAAATAAAATGCTGCTGTTGTATCGTGTTTTGCTGCTGTTCATAGCGCATAAAAGGTTGCTGTTTTCCATAAATAAAATGTGCTGTTTTGTTGCTGTTTTTGTAAATCGTGAGCTGCAGTTTTCACAATTTAAAGTGCTGTTTCCTTAAATTAAAAGATGCTGTTTCTTGAGTTTAAAGGTGTGGTTTTCTTCAATTTGAAGATGCTGTTTTCTTAAGTTCATAGGTGCTGTTTTCTGGAATTTACAGGTGCCGTTTTCGTAAATTTAAAGGGGCTGTTTTTCCTATTTTTTTCCTTAGTGCTGTTACTGTATTTTAAGAGGTTGCTGTCTCGATTTTATGTGCTGTTTGGTCCCTATGGACGTTGACTTAGTCCTTTATTGGCAAAGTGGTCGCGTAATTAAGTGAGAGTGGTGTGGTTGATGTGATGCCTTAGAGCAACTAAATTGAGATGTGTCTGTGGTGGTGAATATTATTTGATGAGCTGAATAATTTTTGATGAGCTGAATATTTATTGATGAACTGAAATATTTATTGGTGAGAAATTACGAGGTAGCTGTGATGCTACAACACGAGATAGTTGTTAATGTGGTATAGTATTTGTTACGTGCTTTGTTGTGGTTATGTGACGAGGTAGCTGTGATGCTACAACACGTGGTATTTTTATGAAATGATTTATAACGAGATATGGTGATATAGTATTTATTAATTGAATGCTTTGAGTTGGTGTAATTGGTGCATGAGTCATGAGTCGCATTGTCATATGCATTCTTACGAGGTAGCTGTGATGCTACAACACGAGGTTTATTACGAGTTGCGCCCGTCGTGGCCTTTACGCGATCGGTACCGCATGCATATGCCCGGAGGGGTTGCATTTCATACATTCCTTCATGGTCCATGTGTACATAACTATTGTGGTTGGCGTTTTATGTCTGATAGAGATATGAATCTTGTGCTGTTGTGTGATATGGTATATACGTGTTTGTCGTGTTGTGCCTGCTGCTTATGTACTGCTGTCATGTGCTTATTATTTCTGTTAAACTCACCCCTTCTGCTTGGAATGTTGCTCTTATGCGGCAACGCTACAGGTGATCGCTAGTGCACGTGGAGGATTGCTAGGCGTAGTCTCCTTCTCGTTGGGTCTGTGTCAGCTCTGATGCGTAGCACCGGGGAGGGGTTTTAGGGGTCGTTTATGTTTTATTATGTTGTTTACTGCTGGAGACTGATGTCTTAATTATTCATGGTGATGTTTGCACGAGTTTGAGATTCCGCTGTTTAATGTTATTCTGAGATTAAGTGTTTTTGAGGATTTTAAATCATTTGTTATTTGTTTTTGGTGAGAAAAATGTAGCGCCCTTCTGAGGTGACTCTGATATTTGTTCATTTAATTATAAATTAGAAAGGGGGTGTTACATTAGTGGTATCAGAGCAGTTCGGTCCGTCCGGCCAAGTCGTCGAGTCGTTGTGTCGGTGTACGACCAACTGTTGTATTTTTATTCTGACTGTTGTTTGTCTTGTAGCAAGTAAGTGAATTGGCTGGAAGGAACGATACTGCGATCGCTGCCGCATTAGCTGCTATGGCTCAGGCTGTGCAGACTCAGCAAGGTGCTGGTGAGAATGCTGGGACTAGGAGTTTGGCGACGTTTCAGAGGGAGAACCCGCCGGTGTTCAAGGGCAAGTACGACCCAGATGGTGCGCTAGCGTGGCTGAAGGAAGTTGAAAGGATCTTCCGTGTAATGGACTGTAATGATGCTCAGAAGGTGAGGTATGGTACTCACATGCTGGCAGAAGAAGCTGATGATTGGTGGTTGGAAGCTAGGCAGAGGCTAGAGACTGCACAGGAGGAGATTACCTGGGGGGTGTTCAGTAGAGAGTTTCTGAGGAAATATTTTTCGGAAGATGTCCGTGGGAAGAAAGAGATTGAATTCCTGGAATTGAAGCAGGGTAGTATGCCGGTGACTGAGTATGCTGCAAAGTTCACCGAACTGTCGAAGTTCTATCCTCACTATGATGCTGCTGGTGCTGAGTTCTCGAAGTGTATCAAGTTCGAGAATGGGTTGCGAGCGGATATTAAGAAAGCGATAGGGTACCAGAAAATCCGGGTGTTCGCTGAGTTAGTGGATAGTTGCAGAATCTTCGAAGAAGACAGTAATGCTCATTCAAGAGTTATGAGAGAAAAGCAGAAGAGTTTACCGAGTCGCGGGAAGCCGTATGAGATTCCAATGGGTGGAGGTAATCAGAGGGCTGCGGAGGGCAAGAAACCAAGTGGGGGAGATGCTGCTGCTAGTGTGGTATGTTACAAGTGTGGGAAGGCTGGTCATAAGTGCCCAGACTGTCCGGGTGATGTGAAAAGGTGCTACAAATGCGGGAAAGAGGGCCATATGGCAACTAACTGTGATCGTAAGGATACACTCTGTTTCAACTGCGGTGAGGGAGGACACATCAGTGCCCAGTGTCCGAAACCAAAGAAAGAAAGGTCTACTGGAAAGGTGTTTGTTCTGGCAGGTGCTGAGCCTACGGAGGAATGATGGTAGTATTAGAGGTACGTGTCTCGTTAAAGGTGCTCTGCTAGAATATATTGTTAATACCGATGCTACTTATTGTTTTGTCATTGTTGCATGCTGCGAAACGTTTAAGTACTGTATTATCTGTATGACTGTAATGTGTTGCCTGGTGTGTTTTCTGTGTCTCTTGTCGATCTTCGACAAAGGCTTTGTTGTGAATTCTTGTTTGTTGCCGTTAAGCGGGTTAGGTGCAATTGGGTATGAATTGGTTAGAACATAACCATGTTCCTATTAGTTAAATTTTCGAGGACGAAAATATTCTAAGTGGGGGAGAGTTGTAACGCCCCAAAATAATTGGTTAATTATTTAATTAATTAAGGGGAATTAGTTGTGGAGAAATATTAGAAATAATAATATGGTGCTAATTAAATTAGGGAGTGGTGGAATTAATCGAGGAGGGGTGTGAATAAGGTCAATGGCCCAAAAAGCCATTAGTTGGGCCTAGGGTTAAATGAATTAGAGAGAAGAATTAAAAAAAAAAAGAGCAGCCGAGAGTGAGAGAAGGAAAGAAACGTAAGACACAAAAAGAAAGAAGAAGAAATCGTGACAGAGAAAGAGAGAAGCGTGACCGAGAAAGGGAAGAGAAAAACCTAGAGAGAGAGAAGGAGAGAACGCGAGAGTGAGAAAGGAAAAAGGAAAGGAAGCACACGGCTGAAGGAGGGAGCAGAAACGCGAAGAAGAGGAAAGGAGAAGAGGGAAGGGACTCGCGAAGGAGAAGGGGAAAGAAGAAAAGTTTCGCAAGTCTTCAAGGGCCAGTTCGTGTGTTGCTGTGGTTCTGATCGTGATCACCTTCCCGTTATTCCGGAGCTCACGTTTTCGAGGTAAGGGTGGGTTTAACGTTGATAATGGGTTTATGATGGGTGTATGGGTAGTTAGGGCTTGTAAAGTCAATTTGTGTTGTGATTGTTATATGAGATAAAAAAAAAATTTGAATATTGAGTTGGGTGATTTGATGAGCTTTAGGATCGATTTCATGTTATGTGATGATGAGAATATGTGATGGAGTGATTGAGATTGAATTAGGATGTGAAGTATGTGGTGTTATAATTTATTTGAATATTTGAGACTTATGTAGTAGTCAAATTGTTGGTTTATGATTGTGTGAATAAATACAATAAGTTTGTGAATAAATTGAGAAATGTGGGATTGTGTGCTTGAGATGTGAAGAATGGTATGTTTTGTATGCTATTGCTGTTTGTCAAAAAAAAAAATAAGGTTGCTGTTGCTGTTTTTTTAAAAATAAGGTGCTGTTGCTTTTTTTAAAAATAAGGTGCTGTTGCTGTTTTTAAAAATAAGGTTGCTGTTGCTGTTTGTCAAAAAAATAAAGTGCTGTTACTGTTTTTTTGTAAATTGGATATCTTTCGAACCGGGAACCCGATTGAGGTGTTCTAAAATGCGTTGGAAAGCTTATTCAGAGGCCTAACTGAATATTCTACTTTTAAGGCAAAATAAACCGTTTATTGTTGCTGTCTTGCTGTTTTTAGTTGTTATGTGAGCTGCTGTTTATAAAAATAAATGTTGCTGTCTTGCTGTTTTTATTTAGTATATGAGCTGCTGTTTTATAAAAATAAATTTGTGCCGTTGTACAGAAAATGAGATGCTGTTTTTATGTTATAAAATGTGCTGTTTTGTTGTTGTTTCTATAAATAAAATGCTGCTGTTGTATCGTGTTTTGCTGCTGTTCATAGCGCATAAAAGGTTGCTGTTTTCCATAAATAAAATGTGCTGTTTTGTTGCTGTTTTTGTAAATCGTGAGCTGCAGTTTTCACAATTTAAAGTGCTGTTTCCTTAAATTAAAAGATGCTGTTTCTTGAGTTTAAAGGTGTGGTTTTCTTCAATTTGAAGATGCTGTTTTCTTAAGTTCATAGGTGCTGTTTTCTGGAATTTACAGGTGCCGTTTTCGTAAATTTAAAGGGGCTGTTTTTCCTATTTTTTTCCTTAGTGCTGTTACTGTATTTTAAGAGGTTGCTGTCTCGATTTTATGTGCTGTTTGGTCCCTATGGACGTTGACTTAGTCCTTTATTGGCAAAGTGGTCGCGTAATTAAGTGAGAGTGGTGTGGTTGATGTGATGCCTTAGAGCAACTAAATTGAGATGTGTCTGTGGTGGTGAATATTATTTGATGAGCTGAATAATTTTTGATGAGCTGAATATTTATTGATGAACTGAAATATTTATTGGTGAGAAATTACGAGGTAGCTGTGATGCTACAACACGAGATAGTTGTTAATGTGGTATAGTATTTGTTACGTGCTTTGTTGTGGTTATGTGACGAGGTAGCTGTGATGCTACAACACGTGGTATTTTTATGAAATGATTTATAACGAGATATGGTGATATAGTATTTATTAATTGAATGCTTTGAGTTGGTGTAATTGGTGCATGAGTCATGAGTCGCATTGTCATATGCATTCTTACGAGGTAGCTGTGATGCTACAACACGAGGTTTATTACGAGTTGCGCCCGTCGTGGCCTTTACGCGATCGGTACCGCATGCATATGCCCGGAGGGGTTGCATTTCATACATTCCTTCATGGTCCATGTGTACATAACTATTGTGGTTGGCGTTTTATGTCTGATAGAGATATGAATCTTGTGCTGTTGTGTGATATGGTATATACGTGTTTGTCGTGTTGTGCCTGCTGCTTATGTACTGCTGTCATGTGCTTATTATTTCTGTTAAACTCACCCCTTCTGCTTGGAATGTTGCTCTTATGCGGCAACGCTGCAGGTGATCGCTAGTGCACGTGGAGGATTGCTAGGCGTAGTCTCCTTCTCGTTGGGTCTGTGTCAGCTCTGATGCGTAGCACCGGGGAGGGGTTTTAGGGGTCGTTTATGTTTTATTATGTTGTTTACTGCTGGAGACTGATGTCTTAATTATTCATGGTGATGTTTGCACGAGTTTGAGATTCCGCTGTTTAATGTTATTCTGAGATTAAGTGTTTTTGAGGATTTTAAATCATTTGTTATTTGTTTTTGGTGAGAAAAATGTAGCGCCCTTCTGAGGTGACTCTGATATTTGTTCATTTAATTATAAATTAGAAAGGGGGTGTTACAGCACAATGGGTGCCCTTGCGAATGTTTTAATGTTTTGTTAGTGCTGCAGCTTTAGACGCTATAGCGCTATATGACGGTGGGCCAGCTGGACATCACAAATGAAAGTTACATGTTGGAGCCTCATACTTTATGTCAAGTCAAAGCCTGACCTCCCTATGCCTAGGACTGTGTGGAAGCTTCGAAGTGGCTAGCTAGGACACTTGGCGCATTTTTATTGAATGATTGCTTTTAATTAGTTGGAGAGAAGTGTCATAGCCACCTTTTTGAAAAGCTACTTTATGAGATTAGGATAATATCTATCCATTTTCACCACCCATTCATACATTCGAAAAACCAATGAGAGTTTTTGGAGAGAAAAATTTGACACACATTTCCTCCATTAATCCTCTATTTGAAGCTTTTATTTGTAAGTTTATTTTCTTATCTTTTTACACGGTGAAGCCACGCTATAGCATCATCCAGCTGTGCATGACTTGGAATCTACGGAGTGCATCTTTTGTAACCATGTATTTCTTCTGTATTTACGGTAATATGAGCCTTTTGTTTTGTATTGTGTTGATGATGCTTATCATGAGCTAAACACTTAGTTGTTAGATTGCTTCTAGTTTGTAATGAACCTTGAGTAGTGTTAATATAATGTTGTGATGTTTGCGTTTCAACCCTTGTAATTTATTGCTTTCAAACTTGTTTTGGGATTGGCCAACTGAAATGAGTAGATTCGCAGGTTCAGACATGGTCTACGAATAGAACTCAAGGGTTGATATGAACGAAAGGTTGGTTAAAGACATTTAATCCATTTTTGCTTAACTCTAGACATAGGGGAGCAATAGTTCATAAAGTGAATACTGTGGGTTCTTCATTATACATGAGTCGACTTATTTAGAACTTAGAAATAAAAGTCTTGTAACAAAACCTTGGCGTCAGTGACTGAAAGACACAACATCATATGCTACAGCACTTCGCGCTATAGCGTCCAATGTTAAGCGCCTTACTTTTGGGGATTTATACAACAAAGAGCAGTCCAACTCATTTTATAAACTCTTGAACTTTCATACTGTTGTAGCAATATCTTTCTTATATTCATGTTCAAAAACTTGTTATTTTACTTTGTCCATTTCACTAAGTTGTTAACTATTTAAACTCTTAAATTAACATCAATCCTTGTGGGTACGATGCTTACTTTATCATTATATTACTTGTTGCGATTGTGTACACTTGCACAAACTACTTTTCGCACAACAGAACCCATTGTTGAGAACTAATAAATTGCCTGAGTAAACATAGGCATGGATCCAACACCTCCATCTGTTGACGAACCCAAACCTACGCAACTTATAGTCGATGAAACTCCAATTGATAGAATCATAAGCTTTCTCAAAATCTACCTTAAAGATCACACACTCAAATTTGTTATTTTGTTTTAATCTCTACAAAAAAATTATATTGGAATTGGTCGGTGTAATATTTAATTCAGTCCATTGTGTCACTCATACTTGAAGGGCTTAAATTAAATACTTTACTTTTTATAAAGACTAATTTGAATATAAATCTAGAGCGTGGAGGTTCAGCGGTTGGGGATGAACCTCCCTTAACCAAGGGTCGGGGTTCGATCCCCGCATTGGGTACGGAGCAATGTTAAAACTCTGGGCCAGCTGTCCTGCCCCTCGAGGCACCTACGATAATCGAGAGATTAGTCACTACTGTCTGTGCGGTTATATTCAAGGGAGGTTCATCCCCAACCATCACTCGAACTTCAGCGGTTGGGGATGAACCTCCCTTGATACCCGAGTTTACCTAAAAAAGTTTTGTAGAAGCTAAAACAAAATAACACCGACTAAAAGGAAAATATAAGATATTTAGAAGAATGAAAAAAATTAGAGACTAAACTAAAAAAATCATATTTACATAGGTGAAACATATATTTAACCCTTTTGTCCCAAAATGGTAGCTAGATGGTTGAATGAAATGAACATCGTTGGTGGAAACGTAGCGTACGGGTTCAAACCTGCTCACCCACTCCCCTCTAACAACTAACACACTAATTTATAACCCATTTGCCTATATAAAAAGATATATTTAACCCATTTTTATGATGTGTAATTTACTCAATAAAATAATGATGTGTAATTTATGATTAGTTAATGTGGAATTTTTTTATAATACTCATCCATACTAATTTTTTTTATCAAAACTCATCCATACTAATTAAATCGTAGAGATTATTTATTTTTCCCAACATTCATGTAAAAAAAATTATTTTTCCCTTTCCTAACAAAAAAGTCCAATTTTTCCCTCTTATTTTTTCTTCCATGAACTTCTGTTTTCTAAATTTTTCTTCTCATCACTTCACTTTGTTGCAGTATATATGTCATGATACCTTAAAGCGAGAAGTGAGTGTGTTTATGCTTAACATTTTGAAATCGCTATTTTTTGGGTTTTAGGGTTAGGGTTTCTTCAACGAGATGGGTCCCTTCGGAATGCAATCTATGCTTAAGGAAGGTCACAAGCACCTTTCTGGTCTCGACGAAGCCGTTCTCAAGAACATTGATGCTTGCAAGCAACTTTCCACCATCACTCGAACTTCTCTTGGCCCAAATGGTATGAAAATTAGACTCACCATTTCTTTATTTATTCCTTCTCTTAGATTTTGATCTCAATTGAATTTGAACATTGTTCTTTCAGATTCGAAAAGTTCGGATCTGTACCCTTTTGGTATCCGTGTTTATGATCTAGCATTTTTACTGCACGTTATGCTGTGAGAATTACTTAATTTTCATATTTGGAATGTCATCAGTTTCTTGAGAGTCTGCGGAGGATAAAGAAAATAGTTGTTTACATTTTATGTTTATTTTTCGTTATGAAGAGAACTTGACCCCTGGAAAGATTTTTGCCTGTTGATTAGTGAATCTGTTAGTATATTGTGTTTGTGGGAGTCAGAGATAGTGTTTTGGACTGGCAAGTGAACTGGTTTGGCTAGATTTAGATTGTTGTTGCTGATGGGCTTATTTGTTGTTGTTTGCTTTGCTTCAGGTATGAATAAGATGGTTATAAATCATTTGGACAAGCTTTTTATCACAAATGATGCTGCAACGATTGTGAATGAACTTGAAGTTCAGCATCCAGCTGCCAAGATTTTGGTTTTGGCCGGTAGGGCTCAACAAGAGGAAATAGGGGATGGAGCAAATTTAACTATTTCATTTGCTGGGGAGCTCTTGCAAGGCGCGGAGGAACTTATTAGGATGGGTTTGCATCCAAGTGAGATCATCAGTGGATATACTAAAGCAATCAATAAGGTTTGTCAGCTTCTGATGAAATACTCTTTCTCTGTCGTACTCTTTCTCTGACGCCCTGTCATGTTTTAGACAGTTGAAATATTAGATGAACTGGTGGAGGATGGTTCCGAGAATATGGATGTCCGTGATAAGGAACAAGTTATTTCTCGTATGAAAGCAGCTGTTGCCAGCAAGCAATTTGGTCAAGAGGATACCATTTGCTCACTGGTTGCTGATGTGAGTATATCCTAATTACCCCATTTTATTTCTTATAATTAAAATGCTTTCATAACAGTCAAACACTGAACATTCTTACTTTTGTTTGGAAAATATAGGCATGCATCCAAGTGTGTCCTAAAAACCCTGCAAACTTTAATGTGGACAATGTTCGGGTTGCAAAGCTCTTGGGAGGGGGTTTGCATAACAGTACAGTTGTTCAGGGGATGGTTTTGAAAAGTGATACTGTTGGGACTTTAAAGCGGACTGAAAAGGCAAAGGTTAGCTTTTTATTCAGTTTTGGATTTTTGGGTTTTTATTGGAGAGGGTCTATATTTGTAGGGGCTAAAATCATCTTTAAGCCTATATTTAACTTACTGTTAACTACTATTTGTTTTTCTACTGGATTAGTGGTGTCATACATATCGAAAATCTTTAGTTCAACTATGAAGGTTTTAAGGGTCTGTTATTCATTTTTAATTGCAAAAGTGCCACATTGTTTTCACCATTTTTTTTTGTTTTCAAATATTTGTATAGAAAACAACATAATTGAAAAGTTCTTTTTCGCTATTTCCTGTACAAGTCTTTGAAAACAGAAAATAAATTTGCATTTTTGTAAGTTAAATTAAGAACAGGAAATGGATACAAAAACGTTTTTCTGAAAACAAACAGCCCCCAAGTATTTTTGGGAAAAAGTTTTTTTGCTGTGTGTGTGTGTGCGTGCGTGCGTGCGGGTGCGTTTGTGTCTGTGTGTCTCAATTCAGTTTCACTTGAATTTTAGTGTTTTCTATCATCATGTGGTAAAGTATTTTATTTGTTTTGATGATCTTAATTATTACTGAGGTCTTCTGTCAATGTTCTTTAAGGTTGCTGTGTTTGCTGGTGGTGTTGATACTTCTGCAACTGAAACTAAAGGAACTGTCCTCATACATACAGCTGAGCAGGTATATACCATATTTTCTCTTACTGTTAGTGTTTGTAAAATTTATTCATTGTTTCAAGTATGGAGGCCTATTCATTTATGTATGGTAGTATTAGCTGGAAATCTACCCCCTCTTTTAAATAATAAAGGTTAAAAGGGGGTTTTGGTAGGGTACCATAGCCATGTAATATTGTTGATCCTGAACTTCTGTATCATTGTTTACACAAATTTACTTTCTACTGGACTAAAATTTGGGAATCTCATCATAATGTACTTTTTGGTGTGTATCGTTGTCTTGTAGATTTTACCAGGTTGGTGACGTTGTTGCTATGTTTACTTGAGCATGTTATAGTTTGTACAGGAGATGCGTCATTGTTTCTACTATTGCAAAATATGTGAAAACCCAAAAGTCTCAAATGTATGCGTTGGTCATTAGTTTGATTCAAGTTGATAAAAGTCTCAAGAACCAGAATGCTGGTATTGAGTTTGATGACGGAATTTGCTTTTCATTATTATTTGTGATGTCATATAATCTTTGACTGCAATATTATTCTTTTATGTATAAAAAATATGCTTAGATGCGTAAGCTTGAGGTCTGGCAGGTTTTGTTGTAAGTCTGACAACACGGACTGTCTTGTCTCTTCTTTAATGCATACCAGCATGGGGTTTTTCTAATTATGCCTTTATTTGTGCCTCCATATAATTCTGTTGTACTGGACTTATATTGAAGCTATTTGTTGTGCCATTGATTTTCAGCTAGTAGTTTTTGTGTAAGGCAATATATTCGTTACCTGAAACTGTACTGATGAAGCATAAGATTTGGACCATGATTTTCCTCTCCAAATTTTTACAGAACCGTTTACCTTTTTTAAAAATAATTTGATGCTTTCAGTAGTTGGATTTATTCAATTTGTTTTGATTGGTATAGCTAGAAAATTATTCAAAATCTGAAGAGAATAAAGTAGAGGAGCTCATCAAGGCAGTAGCAGATTCTGGTGCCACCGTGATAGTCAGTGGAGGAGCAGTAGGAGAGATGGCTTTGCATTTCTGTGAGCGTTACAAGTGCGTGTTGTATCTCCTCTTTTGGTTGTTTTGAGGGCCAGTTTTTACGTATTAAAAAAATTAGTGATTTTGATGTTGAATAGTTCAGAGATTATTTTTTTTGGAGATTTTTGAAAATATAGAAGTTGTTTTGTGTTTGCGTAACATAATGATAATCACTTTTCTAAATAAAATTATTCTATTGAAAATGATTTTTAAGAGAAGCTAATCAAAACGAATTCTCATTTAAGCAATTTTTAGATTATTTTCAGATTCTCATTTTTAAAATGTTATAAATAACAAATTGAAAATTTCTATAAGTGGTTATTTTTATAAAAACAGTGATTATTTTAAAAAAATGTAACAAACGGGCTCTAAATGTCTAATTTTATTGTATTAATAGCAATAGCAATATTGTTGATATTCCTGTCAATTTGAAGTTGCGGTATGACTTTAGTTTATCTGCTTGTAGGCTTATGGTTCTGAAAATCAGTTCAAAGTTTGAACTACGTCGATTTTGCCGAACAGCTGGTGCTGTTGCTATGGTTAGTATTGTGCTTCTTTGGCTACATAGATACTTTTTACCTTTTGTCTAACCCACTTTATTTTCCTTAAACAGCTGAAACTTAGCCAACCAAACCCTGATGATCTTGGATATGTTGATTCTATTTCAGTCGAGGAAATTGGTGGTGTTAGGGTACAGTATACTGACTTTTTTGGTTCTTTCCTTTCGTCGGTTCTTTAATTTTTTATGTTGGCTTATACCCTTGCTTTTTATTCTCATTTTCTATGCATGACATAAAATTTTTCTCTCTTTTTTATCATATGATATGCAGGTCGCCATTGTGAAAAATGAAGGTGGTGGAAATTCTATTTCTACTGTTGTATTACGAGGAAGCACTGATAGCATACTAGATGATCTTGAAAGAGCTGTTGATGATGGAGTGAACACTTACAAGGTAATTTCCAATGCTGCATGCTTTCATAACAGGATAATACAAGATAATATTCGAAATTTCCCCCTATCAATCTTGCAAAGTTTTGGCTTCTGCAAACCCAAGAATTTCTATTAAAGGGTAATTAGAGTTAAGAACTGTTAGTATAGTTAGTTAGTTAGTTAGTTGGGGTGGTTATTATTAAATGGCTAGTTATGGGGTTATCATGTATAAATAGAAGGTGAATGGGATAAAGGATAGGATTCAGAGTTGTAATTCTTTGGTGAATAGAGCAGCAGTGGCTCTGTTGTGAAAAGGGAAACCCTTGGAAGAGAGTTTTCTCTCCTATTATTTCCTTTATCCCATTCACCTCCTATTCTTATATGATAACCCCATAACTACCCATTATCTAATAACTGCCCCAACTAATTAACTACCTATTCTAACAGCCCTTAACTACTCTAATTACCCTTTATTGAATACATTTCAGAATGATCTTTTCGAACTAACTGTAGCTACTTGTAATTTTAAATGCTAATTAATCTTTTTTCTGTGAAATTATTTGTCAGGCCATGTGCAGGGATAGCCGCATTGTACCTGGAGCTGCTGCAACTGAAATTGAGTTAGCTAAAAGGGTGAAAGACTTTTCCTTCAAGGAAACAGGGTACTTTGTCTTTCCCTTGAGTTTTTACTAAAAGGCACGAGTTTGCATTCTTAGGGATATATTGATGTGTACAACGCACCCCTTGAGTTTTTACTAAAATGCACGAGTTTGCATTCTTAGGGATATATTGATGTGTACAACGCACTTTTATTCATTCTCAGATTCAGTGTCTAGTTTTTTTTTTCCTTTAAAATTTCGTGGGGGAATTTAGTTTGATTGCTAGTTGCACAAGGTTATGCTATATTGTTTCTGAATATACACATTTTGATCTGTGAGTATGGAACATTGCCATATTTACATTTCGGGATATTATTAAAAACATACCTCTCTATTTATGGTACAAGCGTCCAATTATGACTTTGTAAAGATTTTATTTCATATGCTGAAGTCCATGTGTGGCACTTTTTAGCAAGTGAGATAGACATTCTATATATGCTGACTTGGGGACTTAGAATCACAATTCTAATTTGAATTTTAACAAAAGTAAATGGTTCCAATATGTTGATTCCCATGCTTGTGCAGCAGAACATCAACAGTTCATGGGACTTCTGTGACTGCTTTTGTCTAACGACGTTGGCCACATCTTGATACCATCATGCTTAAACATGCATTCAGTATATTATTGTGTATTTTCATTTCATTGACTTTTAGCCCTTTAGTAATTACTACCCTTTATTAATTACTACCATTCACCACTAACAAATTAGATTAATGTTATCTTGTCCTGCATATATTTCTGTTTTGCATATTTCTTTAGACCTGTCCTATGCAGTTTATTTGGTTGTATCAATATCTTTTCTAACTGCTAGAGTTAGAGAGTTAATGTTAGTATGACATAAATGTGGTCTGAAATCCAAATTTGATTTCGGAATTTTTAACACATCACTACATTTTAGTTATTACATTGAAGTAGGCACGATTATCTCTGTGCTTTTGGAACTTATTTGTTTATTTAATGAGTATTTGGTATGTAATTGAGACATGAATTGATGGAATAATCTCTGTGATGTCTCTACAGATTGGATCAGTATGCTATAGCAAAATTTGCTGAAAGTTTTGAGATGATTCCTAGAACTTTGGCTGAGAATGCTGGGCTAAATGCAATGGAGATTATATCATCTCTGTATGCAGAACATGCGTCTGGAAATACCAAAGTTGGCATTGATTTGGAACCAGGTGTTTGTAAGGATGTCTCAACCATGAGGGTCTGGGATCTCCATGTGACGAAGTAAGCTACTTTATAATGCATGGATGTTTTATGTGGGGGGAACTTCCTTGTTTGAGCAAATAATGAACTTTTCATTACTTGTAGTGTAGATTTCTCTAAATAGCCTTGTCGTTTACAAATTTGAAGGAAGTAATTAAGGGCTCTTGTAATGGGATTTTTCTTTCGATTGCTTATATTTGAAATAATTATATTTTGGGTTAGATTTATACGATGTAGAACAGTAGAAGACTAATTTTATCATATTGTTTTTGCTGCTCAGGTTATTTGCTCTTAAATATGCTGCAGATGCTGCATGCACTGTACTGCGGGTAGACCAGGTAATTAACATGAACCGAATATTAGTTTAATTATTTACTGTCATTTTCAGATTGCCACCTTGGAAGCACATTTTCTTGGGTAAACAAACTCGAACAAAATTTTTAACCTTAGTAAACTTATTTAAGAAAGCATATTCAACTTAAAAGTATGGGTAAGCAGTGTGGATGTATATTTTTTTTTTCCGTGTCTTTGCTCTATTATCTATCTATTTATTTCTTATGGAGAGCGGGAAGCAACCTAGGAAAATTGCAACCTATAATTTGGAATAAAACTATAATATGCTACTAGAGCTTAACAACAAAGCAACTAAACTGGAGATTATAGTACAATGATATATGCCTTATTCTGACATAACTAAGATTTGGAACATTTTTTGGTTTACCACACTTACAGGCATGAAGGATGACAGTTTCTTTAAAATGTTGATATAAAGGTCTGCAACTAAAAAGATTGAGTTAGCAATAGGAGATTCTTCTGTGCACATATTGTTAATTCTATTTATGCACGGATCAATAGCACTTTAGTTTAGCAAAAGCTGTTTGTATGGACCTGAAAAACAGAATAAGATAACATTGTAAAAAAGAAGGGTTGAAAATATTTAATAGAAGTGAGAAATATTTACTCCGTTGATATTATGGTTTCTGTCTGACAACTGCAAATGCAAATGTAAATACAGCATATGTGAAGTTGTATGCAAGATTTACATCAATTTTTTTTGCTTAAATTATTTATGGAGATTGAATTTTGACATTTGCAGATTATTATGGCAAAACCGGCTGGTGGGCCAAGGAGAGATCAGCCTGCTCCTGGCATGGATGAAGATTAAGACTAAAATTTTGATAATTGATTGTTGCCTTGGTTATGTTCTCAAGAAATTTTGAATTTTGATTTTAAAGAGATTTGGTTTGTAAATTCAATTTTATTCCTTAGTGTTGTTCAGTTGTGTACTTTTATTGCCTTGACTTTTGAATTTTTTTCATTCATATTATGTGGCAATTTTGTATAATGCAGTCCAAAAAAAAGTGTAGTGCAGTTGTTTTTTTGTTATCTAGAATTCCATTTTCTTTGTTTGGGTGAGACCGGAAGTTGCAATCATGGGTAACATAAGTCGTTTTTCCAACTTCACTAAATAATAAATGCAGTACCTTTTCTTGAAGGTTTTGATGAGGGGAATCCAAATATCGTGTCTGTTTTTCCAAACGACGGCCGTAGTGACCGGAATCAGCAATGTCCGGTATGAAATACAGTACAATTTTTGTCTTTGTCGACAAAATTAACGCCATAAACGGATTGAGTAGATGATTTTGTTTAGAGTTGAAAAGCTTGGTAAAGCCCATTTTCATTATAGACCCTGTTTCAACACTTCCTTGATAAATATATTTTCTCCAAATAATAATAATAATAACACTAAGAATAACAACAACAACAACAAATTACTTCACATTACCAAAACTAGACCACGGGTTATCTTGATTAAAATTATTAGCCTCATCACCCGTGCGATGTACGGGGAGAGCTAATATCAATTAAATTAATCCTTTTATTTAGCGACTAAAATAACTAAGAAAATCACATCAACATAAGCACAACGAAGCATAGCCTAACCATCCAAATCAGATTAAAGACCTAATTATGCCGAGTTTAATATTCCTGGAGTTCTGTTGATTCTGAGTTACTGTTTTCCCCTCTCGACTTTGAACCTCCCTATGTTTGCAAAGTCCAACACCATTGATTCATTTTTTTTATGCTCGTTTAAAGTGAATAGTTGAAATTAAAAATTAAATTGTGAGCAAAAAAGCAGAAATGCTTCTAGATTTGTTAGAAGATATTAGAAAAAAGTGATATCAAATATAAAGTTCTAGTATTCTTGAGTAGCATTCTTGAGAAGAGCAGTAGTTTAAATGACAATAAGAATCATACAAAATGTCAAATCCAAAACCGAAACCTCTATCAATGCCACTATATCTTACGTAGATATAAGATTTCAAGAAACTTATGTCAATATACTATTACTACTTATAGGTAGCAAAAATGTGATTACCATTATGCATGAAAAGATGAAAGCTAGAACTTATAGTGTAACATCCTCAAAATAACTAGTCGAGTTATTTGGATGTTAATCCAATTGAATTATTTTAGTACTTAATTGGTAATATTATTGAGTGCTAAAGATAATTATTGGTTGTCTTAGGATCGTTAACCGGTTAATTCTGGGCAAGGTCGCTTCAGAAACGAAATTAGAGATTAAGGGCAATGTGGTCATTTGACCACATTACCACTTAATATATAAAGGAAAGAGAAAAGAATTAAAGAAAGGAAAGAAAGAAAAGAAGCGAAGGAAGGAAGCAGAAAAGAAAAGAGGAGAAAGAAGAGAAAAGGCGAAAAGAAGGGGAAAAAAAAGGAGGAAGAAGAAGGAAGTCACCACCCATCACCCCTAAGTTTCATCATCACCATCACCCTTGATTCACCTTCCATCCCTCTAAGCTAGGTAAGCTAAAGTTTCTATTTCTCCTCTCCCTATGATTTCGAATTTGAGAGTTGGGAGAGATGGTGAATAGTGATTCCGAATTTGTGTTGGTTTTGATGGTTTGAGTTTGATTAGGAACGAACCCAAGGAAGATTACTCGAGTATTGAAGTTCGATTGGGAGATTGGAAGCTAGTTGGATGAGTTAGGGTTTGAGATTCAAAAAATTGGGTTTATGTGTGAATAGTGGTGATTGGAGGTTGAAGATAATGAATAGTGCTCCAAAGATGTCTCGTGATTGATTGGAAAGCTTTGGAAGCGGATTAGGGTGACGCCGGAACGTGGAGTCGATTCGGAGAATATTCGAGTGGTTGAAAGGTGATTAGAATCAAGCCCAACGAAGATTGAAAGCGGATTGAAGCTCGATTCGTATTCGGGAACGAGCGGGTGATCGTTAGGGCGAAATTGGGGATTTTGGTTACTCGGTGTTTTCGGCTCGATCGTGACTCTCGCGTCAAGTGTGAATTTTACTCACGTTTAGGACCTTATTTTTACTGTTTTGAATGACTCTAAATATCGGTTTATGAAGTAAATTTCGTTTCGAAAGATTTTACGAGTCGAAAAACGTTTTTGGAAAAATTACGGTATTGAGACTGTTTGGTACATGTTCAGTAATTCTGTGATTGTGAATGTTATATTTGTTTAAAAATTATGGGGTTTGTTTTGTTAGAAATTAGACTGAATTTACTACTGAATAGGCACTGGTTTCACTAAATTTCAATGAGAAATGAAGGAGAAAGTTTGATATCAAAATGACTAAACAATTCTGTCCGAATTCTGGTTCCAGTGTAATAAATTGAAAAACTGAACTTACTGAATACTCTTTTTGAAAAACTGAACTTAGGAATGAAAACTAGACTCATAGAGCTTTGCAACGAGTATTCATTTGTTGAAATCCGATGTCGTTTGCTATTTTAATTAATTCGCCGAAATAGGTGCACGATTATAGAAATTCTGCACTTTTCAGCAGACGGTCGCGTTGCGACCCGTCTAGATTTTGCAGCGAAATTGTATTTGATGATTTTCGCGTCGCGACGGAAGCAGTTCGAGTCGCGACGCTTTGCAGTTTTTAAGCAAAAGCCACTGATTTTGTTTTCGCAATAACTTTTGATCCGGGAACCCGAATGAGGTGTTCTCAGGTGCGTTTGAAAGCTTATTGAAAGGCCTAATTAAATAAATGATTTAAATTGTATAATGAATGGTTTTTGAAGTTATAAAATATTTAGAAAAACCGAATAATAGTACACCTGTGCGGATATGTTTTATTAATAATAAAGCGGACTAGAAGTCCTATGTGATATTGTATAAATGACGTGGGATGATTCTTGAATCATCTAAACCGGTCTATGGTATGTTCTATTTATTGAGTTATATAGTTGATGCGGGATGAATATGATTTCGTCTAAACCGATCATTTTATCTGTTATTATGCAACTGACGCGGGATGTTTATTAATTATTCATCTAAACCGGTCTATGATTCTTGATATATATTATAGGCTAAAGTGCTCCCGGGGTCCCTTATCTTTATTTAAAGTAACGATTTGGTCCTTTATCTTTTTTTTGTCTCAAATCAGTCCTTTATGTTTTAAATTTTTGACACATAAATCCTTTTCTGTCCCAAATCAGTCCTTTATGTTTCAAATTTTTGACACATAAATCCTTTTTTTTGACACATAAATCAACACTGTTAACGGAAAAGGATTTATGTGTCAAAAATTTGAAAGATAAAGGACTTATTTGGGACAAAAAAAACATAAAGGACTAATTCGTTACTTTAAATAAAGATAAGGGACCCCGGAAGCACTTTAGCCTATATTATATCTAGTTGGGGTGACGACCCCTATGAAATAGCTTGCTAGGTGAGGGAAGTCACGAGCCCTTGACCTAGGCTCCCATGTGGTTATGTTTTGCCTTTGGGAATTGTACACCTATTGGCTATATTGGGGTTCACTCAAACTTTCGGCAGTTGGAGATGTGCTAGATGTGAAAAGGTTATGTTTGTAATTCACATAGAATTACCCATTTATGTTTGTAATTCATATCGAATTACCAGTGAATATTTGCAATTCAATAACAGAATGGCCAGTTAAAGGTTTTATAATTGAACCGAGAGTGTTAGTAGGGGTCTCGGTAGAACCGAGAGTGTTAGTAGGGGTCTTAGTAGAACTCACTGAGATTATATCTCACTGTTTAAATGTTGTTGTTTTACAGAGACACAGGGACAGCGGAAATCCAAGAGGCACGAGTAGGTTGTACTCGAATGGTTGCTGGAGTTTCAGCTTCTATGCTTATGTTTTTATTTCCCATGTTGTCCTTGTATCATTACATTATGTCCGTGTAGGATGTAAACATTATGTATTTTATTCCGCTTTATTGTATGATATCAAACACGGAAGTTGCTGATGAATAATGGTCAGAGAAACGTTATGGTCTTATGTATGATTAAGACTGTTTGTTATTATTCAGCGGAAAACTTATAGTGGTGTTCAGTATCTAAGCAGGAAAAATATCTCTGATGTTTTAAGGATGGTGCACTTGGGTATTTTTAGTCAATAAAAATACAGGGGTGTTACAGTTGGTATCAAAGCGGTTCGACCTAGTCGGGCTTAGCTGTTAGAGTCTTTTACTTCCTCCAGTCGTGATTTTCTTAGTATGCTATTAGACATTGGGCTTGATCAACTTAATACTTTGTGCATATTTCGCAGAATCATGGCCAGAAGGGGTAGATGAGTCCCTCCTCCTGTTGATCCACATTTTGATGGGATGCAAAATGTGATAGAGAACCACCTGAAAGTGATGCAGGATATGATGCTTATGCATCAGCAACAACTGACACAGCAGCAAAATGCTCAGCAGCAACAAGCTCATGGGCCACAAGTGAACCTAAGAAGGGTCTTCACAGAATTCTTGAAGATGAAACCCTCTGAGTTCCGAGGAGGGCCTGATGTCATGAAGGCACAGCATTGGCTAGATGACATTGAAAAGATTTTTCTCACAATGCAAGTGACAGATGAAGATACGCTGAGATTGGCATCCCATATGCTGAAGGGAGAGGCCAATAACTGGTGGACTAATGCTAGAGCCATGATGGAGACCATGGGAACTCCCCAGACTTGGGAGAACTTGAGGAGAACCTTTCTGGAGCAATTCTTTCCCACTGCTATGAGGTTTGATAAAGAGAATGAGTTTTTGGCTCTCACCCAAGGAGGTTTGACCGTGGGCCAATACACGGCTAAATTTGAAGAGTTGTGTCAATTCTCCGGTTTAGTTGGGTATGCTCCCAACGACCGATGGAAAACTGACAGGTACAAGTATGGGCTGAGAAAGGATATTGCGCAAAGCCTAAGTTCTTTTCCGGTGAGCAACTACGCAGCCATGGTACAACAAGCATACATTGCCGAAAGTGATTCGAAAAGATTGTATGCAAGCCAAAAGGCGTTCCATCAGAATAAGAAGGGTACGGGGTCATCTGACTCCCAGATGGGTACCAGACATAACTCAGACAAGGACAATTACAAAGGAAAGCAGATGCAATCAGTGGATCCCTCCAACTTTAATAATTGTGCTATCTGTGGAAACCGACATCGTGGTGAGTGTCGTCAGAGGACAAATCGGTGCTATTATTGCAATGAAGAGGGCCACCATGTAAATGAGTGCCCAGCGAAGAAGAGTTTCAAAGGAACACCAGATGCTCATAGGAAGGGACGGGTCAACACTCTGGATGCGCAGACCATCACACCTAATGACAACTTACTGAGAGGTATGCAATCTCTTTTCAAAAGTTCAGTCAGTATATTATATGATTCTGAATTAGATTTGTCGTCAGTTCAAATTATGAATGAATCCTTGGATGTTTTCCCGGATGAAATTTCTTCTGTACCTCCATAGTGAGAGGTAGAATTCTCTATAGCATTGATTCCAAGTATTGGGTCAATCTCTATAGTTCCTTATCGAATGTCTCCTAGAATTAAAGGAATTGAAATCCCAACTTAAGGAGTTGATAACCAAGGGGTTCATTCGACCGTGTACGTCTCCATGGGGTGTTTCAGTGTTGCTAGTCAAAAGAAGGAAGGTAGCATGAGGTTGTACATTGCTTATGACTTCGAGTGAAGTATCATCCAGGAAGGACCAATGTTGTAGCCGATGCGCTGATTAGGCAGAAGAGCTATGTCGATAAAGGAAGAAGGCAGTTAGAGTTTGAGCCTGGTGATCAAGTATTTATAAGATTGTCTCCAACGATTGGTACATGTAGAGCATTGTGGGCGAAGAAACTCAGTCCTCGGTATGTTGGACCTTTCCAAATTACCGAACGAGTGGGCCACTAGCATACCGTATTGCTTTGCCTCCACCATTGTCCAATCTGCATTAGATATTCCATGTGTCTCAAATTGCGTAAGAACATTTCCGATCCGGGTTAGCCGTTGAATTTTGAGACGATTGACCTTTCACCGAACCTGTCTTTCCAACCTCATCCTCGTTACATCACGGAACGTGGCGAGAGAACGCTTCGGACAAAGACAATTCCCATTGTCAAAGTGATTTGGAATGGTTTTTCCACCGAGGAAGCTACTTGGGAGTTGGAGGACGATACGTGAACATGAAATCCGTATTTATTTTCTTGAGGAATGTTTGTTCAATTTTGAGGACAAAATTCTTTCAAGTTGGGGAGAATGTAACATCCTCAAAATAATTAGTCGAGTTATTTGGATGTTAATCCAATTGAATTATTTTAGTACTTATTTGATAATATTATTGAGTGCTAAAGATAGTTATTGGTTGTCTTAGGATCGTTAACCGGTTAATTCGGGGCAAGGTCGCTTCAGAAACGAAATTAGAGGTTAAGGGCAATGTGGTTATTTGACCACATTACCACTTAATATATAAAGGAAAGAAAGAAAAGAATTAAAGAAAGGAAAGAAAGAAAAGAAGCGAAGGAAGGAAGCAGAGAAGAAAAGAGGAGAAAGAAGAAAAAAGGAGAAAAGAAGGGGAAAAAAAAGGAGGAAGAAGAAGGAAGTCACCACCCACCACCCCTAAGTTTCATCATCGCCATCATCCTTGCTTCACCTTCCATCCCTCTAAGCTAGGTAAGCTAAAGTTTCTATTTCTCCTCTCCCAATGATTTCGAATTTGAGAGTTGGGAGAGATGGTGAATAGTGATTCCGAATTTGTGTTGATTTTGATGGTTTGAGTTTGATTAGGAACGAACCCAAGGAAGATTACTCGAGTATTGAAGTTCGATTGGGAGATTGGAAGCTAGTTGGATGAGTTAGGGTTTGAGAATCAAAAAATTGGGTTTATGTGTGAATAGTGGTGATTGGAGGTTGAAGATAATGAATAGTGCTCCAAAGATGTCTCGTGATTGATTGGAAAGCTTTGGAAGCGGATTGGGGTGACGCCGGAACGTGGAGTCGATTCGGAGAATATTCGAGTGGTTGAAAGGTGATTAGAATCAAGCCCAACGAAGGTTGAAAGCGGATTGAAGCTCGATTCGTATTCGGGAACGAGCGGGGTGATCGTTAGGGCGAAATTGAGGATATTGGTTACTCGGTGTTTTCGGCTCGATCGTGACTCTTGCGTCAAGGGTGTGTTTTACTCACGTTTAGGACCTTATTTTTACTGTTTTGAATGACTCTAAATATCGGTTTATGACGTAAATTTCGTTTCGAAAGATTTTACGAGTCGAAAATCGTTTTCGGAAAAATTACGGTATTGAGACTGTTTGGTACAGGTTCAGTAATTCTGTGATTGTGAATGTTATATTTGTCTAAAAATTATGGGGTTTTGTTTTGTTAGAAATTAGACTGAATTTACTACTGAATAGGCACCGGTTTCACTAAATTTCAATGAGAAATGAAGGAGAAAGTTTGATATCAAAATGACTAAACAATTCTGTCCGAATTCTGGTTCCAGTGTAGTAAATTGAAAAACTGAACTTACTGAATACTCTTTTTGAAAAACTGAACTTAGGAATGAAAACTAGACTCATAGAGCTTTCCAACGAGTATTCATTTGTTGAAATCCGATGTCGTTTGCTATTTTAATTAATTCGCCGAAATAGGTGCACGATTATAGAAATTCTGCACTTTTCAGCAGACGGTCGCGTCGCGACCCGTCCCCATCGCCTCGCGACCAGGCTTGATTTTGCAGCGAAATTGTATCTGATGATTTTCGCGTCGCGACAGAAGCAGTTCGCGTCGCGACGCTTTGCAGTTTTTCAGCAAAAGCCACTGATTTTGTTTTCACGATAAATTTTGATCCGGGAACCCGATTGAGGTGTTCTCAGGTGCGTTTGAAAGCCTATCGAAAGGCCTAATCAAATAAATGATTTAAATAGTATGATAAACGGTTTTTGAAGTTATAAATTATTTAGAAAAATTGAATAATAGTACACGTGTGTGGATATGTTTTATTACTAATAAAGCGGACTAGGAGTCCTATGTGATATTGTATAAATGACGTGGGATGATTCTTGAATCATCTAAACCGGTCTATGGTATGTTCTATTTATTGAGTTATATAGTTGATGCGGGATGAATATGATTTCGTCTAAACCGATCATTCTATCTGTTATTATGCAACTGACGCGGGATGTTTATTAATTATTCATCTAAATCGGTCTATGATTCTTGATATATATTATATCTAGTCGGGGTGACGACCCCTATGAAATAGCATGCTAGGTGAGGGAAGTCATGAGCCATTGACCTAGGCCCCCATGTGGTTATGTTTTGCCTTTGGGAATTGTACACCTATTGGCTATGTTGGGGTTCACTCAAACTTTCGGCAGTTGGTGATGTGCTAGATGTGAACAGGTTATGTTTGTAATTCACATAGAATTACCAGTTTATGTTTGTAATTCATATCGAATTACCAGTGAATATTTGCAATTCAATAACAGAATGGCCAGTTAAAGGTTTTATAATTGAACCGAGAGTGTTAGTAGGGGTCTCGGTAGAACTCACTGAGATTGTATCTCACTGTTTAAATGTTGTTGTTTTACAGAGACACAGGGACAGCGGAAATCCAAGAGGCACGAGTAGGTTGTACTCGAATGGTTGCTGGAGTTTCAGCTTCTATGCTTATGTTTGTATTTCCCTTGTTGTCCTTGTATCATTACATTATGTCCGTGTAGGATGTAAACGTTATGTATTTTATTCCACTTTCTTGTATGATATCGAACACTGAAGTTTCTGATGAATAATGGTCAGAGAAACGTTATGGTCTTATGTATGATTAAGACTGTTTGTTATTATTCAGCGGAAAACTTATAGTGGTGTTCAGTATCTAAGCAGGAAAAATATCTCTGATGTTTTAAGGATGGTGCACTTGGGTATTTTTAGTCAATAAAAATACGGGGGTGTTACAGTTGATATCAGAGCGGTTCAACCTAGTCGGACTTAGCTGTTAGAGTCTTTTACTTCCTCCAGTCGTGATTTTCTTAGTATGCTATTAGACATTGAGCTTGATCAACTTAATACTTTGTGCATATTTCGCAGAATCATGGCCAGAAGGGGTAGAGGAGTCCCTCCTCCTGTTGATCCACATTTTGATTGGATGCAAAATGTGATAGAGAACCAACAGAAAATGATGTAGGATATGATGCTTATGCATCAGCAACAACTGACACAGCAGCAAAATGCTCAGCAGCAACAAGCTCATGGGCCACAGGTGAACCCAAGAAGGGTCTTCCCAGAATTCTTGAAAATGATACCCTCCGAGTTCAGAGGTGGGCCTGATGTCATGAAGGCACATCATTGACTAGATGAAATTGAAAAGATTTTTCTCACAATGCAAGTGACAGATGAAGATAAGCTGAGATTGGCATCCCATATGCTGAAGGGAGAGGCCAATAACTGGTGGACTAATGCTAGAGCCATGATGGAGACCATGGGAACTCCCAGACTTGGGAGAACTTCAGGAGAACCTTTCTGGAGCAATTCTTTCCCACTGCTATGAGGTTTGATAAAGAGAATGAGTTTTTGGCTCTCACCCAAGGAGGTTTGACCGTGGGCCAATACACGGCTAAATTTGAAGAGTTGTATCAATTCTTCGGTTTAGATGGGTATGCTACCAACGACCGATGGAAAACTGACAGGTACAAGTATGGGCTGAGAGAGGATATTGCACAAAGCCTAAGTTCTTTTCCGGTGAGCAACTACGCAGCCATGGTACAACAAACATACATTGCCGAAAGTGATTTGAAAAGATTGTATGCAAGCCAAAAGGCGTTCCATCAGAATAAGAAGGGTACGGGGTCATCTGACTCCCAGATGGGTACCAGACATAACTCAGACAAGGACAATTACAAAGGAAAGCAGGTGCAATCAGTGGATCCCTCCAACTTTAATAATTGTGCTATCTGTGGAAACCAACATCGTGGTGAGTGTCGTTAGTGGTCAAATCGGTGCTATTATTGCAATGAAGAGGGCCACCATGTAAATGAGTGCCCAGCGAAGAAGAGTTTCAAAGGAACACCAGATGCTCATAGGCAGGGAAGAGTCAACACTCTGGATGCGCAGACCATCACACCTAATGACAACTTACTGAGAGGTATGCAATCTCTTTTCAAAAGTTCAGTCAGTACATTATATGATTCTGAATTAGATTTGTCGTCAGTTCAAATTATGAATGAATCCTTGGTTGTTTTCCCGGATGAAGTTTCTTCCGTACCTCCATAGTGAGAGGTAGAATTCTCTATAGCATTGATTCCAAGTATTGGGTCAATCTCTATAGTTCCTTATCAAATGTCTCCTAGAATTAAAGGAATTGAAATCCCAACTTAAGGAGTTGATAACCAAGGGGTTCATTCGACCGTGTACGTCTCCATGGGGTGTTCCAGTGTTGCTAGTCAAAAGAAGGAAGGTAGCATGAGGTTGTACATTGCTTATGACTTCGAGTGAAGTATCATCCAGGAAGGACCAATGTTGTAGCCGATGCGCTGCTTAGGCAGAAGAGCTATGTCGATAAAGGAAGAAGGCAGTTAGAGTTTGAGCCTGGTGATCAAGTATTTAAAAGATTGTCACCAACGATTGGTACATGTAGAGCATTGTGGGCGAAGAAACTCAGTCCTCGGTATGTTGGACCTTTCCAAATTACCGAACGAGTGGGCCACTAGCATACCGTATTGCTTTGCCTCCACCATTGTCCAATCTGCATTAGATATTCCATGTGTCTCAAATTGCGTAAGAACATTTCCGATCCGGGTTAGCCGTTGAATTTTGAGACGATTGACCTTTCACCGAACCTGTCTTTCCAACCTCATCCTAGTTACATCACGGAACGTGGCGAGAGAACGCTTCAGACAAAGACAATTCCCATTGTCAAAGTGATTTGGAATGGTTTTTCCACCGAGGAAGCTACTTGGGAGTTTGGAATAGTTCGATTGGGAGGTTGGAAGCTAGTTGGATGAGTTAGGGTTTCAGAATCAAAAATTGGGTTTATGTGTGAATAGTGGTGATTGGAGGTTGAAGATAATGAATAGTGCTGCAAAGATGTCTCGTGATTGATTGGAAAGCTTTGGAAGCGGATTGGGGTGACGCCGGAACGTGGAGTCGATTCGGAGAATATTCGAGTGGTTGAAAGGTGATTAGAATCAAGCCCAACGAAGATTGAAAGCGGATTGAAGCTCGATTCGTATTCGGGAACGAGCGGGATCGTTAGGGCGAAATTGGGGATTTTGGTTACTCGGTGTTTTCGGCTCGATCATGACTCTCGCGTCAAGGGTGAGTTTTACTCACGTTTAGGACCTTATTTTTACTGTTTTGAATGACTCTAAATATCGTTTTATGAAGTAAATTTCGTTTCGAAAGATTTTACGAGTCGAAAACCGTTTTCGGAAAAATTACGGTATTGAGACTGTTTGGTACAGGTTCAGTAATTCTGTGATTGTGAATGTTATATTTGTCTAAAAGTTATGGGGTTTGTTTTGTTAGAAATTAGACTGAATTTTCTACTGAATAGGCACTGGTTTCACTAAATTTCAATGAGAAATGAAGGAGAAAGTTTGATATCAAAATGACTAAACAATTCTGTCCGAATTCTGGTTCCAGTGTAGTAAATTGAAAAACTGAACTTACTGAATACTCTTTTTGAAAAACTGAACTTAGGAATGAAAACTAGACTCAAAGAGCTTTCCAACGAGTATTCATTTGTTGAAATCCGATGTCGTTTACTATTTTAATTAATTCGCCGAAATAGGTGCACGATTAAAGAAATTATGCACTTTTCAGCAGACGGTCGCGTCGCGACCCGTCCCCATCGCCTCGCGACCAGGCTTGATTTTTCAGCGAAATTGTATCTGATGATTTTCGCGTCGCGACGGAAGCAGTTCGAGTCGCGACGCTTTGCAGTTTTTCTGCAAAAGCCACTGATTTTGTTTCGCGATAACTTTTGATCCGGGAACCCGATTGAGGTGTTCTCAGGTGCGTTTGAAAGCTTATCGAAAGGCCTAATCAAATAAATGATTTAAATTGTATAATGAACGGTTTTTGAAGTTATAAATTATTTAGAAAAACCGAATAATAGTACACGTGTGCGGATATGTTTTATTAATAATAAAGCGGACTAGGAGTCCTATGTGATATTGTATAAATGACGTGGGATGATTCTTGAATCATCTAAACCGGTCTATGGTATGTTCTATTTATTGAGTTATATAGTTGATGCGGGATGAATATGATTTCGTCTAAACCGATCATTCTATCTGTTATTATGCAACTGACGCGGGATGTTTATTAATTATTCATCTAAACCGGTCTATGATTCTTGATATATATTAAATCTAGTCGGGGTGACGACCCCTATGAAATAGCATGCTAGGTGAGGGAAGTCATGACCCATTGCCCTAGGCCCCCATGTGGTTATGTTTTGCCTTTGGGAATTGTACACCTATTGGCTATGTTGGGGTTCACTCAAACTTTCGGCAGTTGGTGATGTGCTAGATGTGAAAAGGTTATGTTTGTAATGCACATAGAATTACCAGTTTATGTTTGTAATTCATATCGAATTACCAGTGAATATTTGCAATTCAATAACAGAATGGCGAGTTAAAGGTTTTATAGTTGAACCGAGAGTGTTAGTAGGGGTCTCGGTAGAACTCACTGAGATTGTATCTCACTGTTTAAATGTTGTTGTTTTACAAAGACACAGGGACAGCGGAAATCCAAGAGGCACGAGTAGGTTGTACTCGAATGGTTGCTGGAGTTTCAACTTCTATGCTTATGTTTTTATTTCCCTTGTTGTCCTTGTATCATTACATTATGTCCGTGTAGGATGTAAACGTTATGTATTTTATTCCGCTTTCTTGTATGATATCGAACACTGAAGTTGCTGATGAATAATGGCCAGAGAAACGTTATGGTCTTATGTATGATTAAGACTGTTTGTTATTATTCAGCGGAAAGCTTATAGTGGTGTCACTACAACAAATTCGACTTATACCAACAGCAAAAATTCGTGGGTAAAGGGTTAAATACCGTGGGTATAGCACCGAAAACCTATACCGACGGATGATCTTCCCGTGGTCTTTATTTGGCTATACCCACGGCAAAAATGGCGTCGCTATAGCCTATACCGACAGACGATCTTCCCGTTGGACAAAACCTAAGAGCTATACCCACAGTCGCGTTGCTGTTGGTATTGGTTTTAACATCACTGTTAATTTTGCTATACCCACAGTCGAGTTGCTGTTGGTATAGGTTTTAAAATCACTCTTAATTTTGCTATACCCACCACTTCCTTTTGTTGGTAAAACATTTATTAACAATATTTATGATAATCAATTAAAAACTAAATATAAAATAAATACATTTATGAAACAATAAATCTAAAATCATATTGAAAATTAATCACAAAACATGTCTTACAAGCATGTCACCACATTTACTTCTACATCAACTCTTAAGATAATCTCAAAAGCATATAACATAGTGGAAATTAACATTACTCCTACATCAACTCATAATCTCAAAAGTTACAAAGCAAATACATACTAAAAAGGAAATGAAAATGATAGATATAATGTCTCAAGTCAGCCATGCCCCAACCAAAAAACGATCTTCAAAGTCCTAAAGCTGAAGCAGCTGCTCCCTTCTTCCTGGGTGCAGCTTCAGTACCTCATCCTACCAGTTCCACTGGTCTTTCTTCTAATTTTCATTGGCGCCATTATCTTCATTAGTGTCTGGACTTGGAGAATTCTTTTGCTCGGGAGCACTAGAAGCGTCTGTAACCTATTGAAAGAAAAATATACAACTCAACTTGGTTGATTTTTCCATACCTCATTTATAAAAACTCTAGGAGGATAATATATTATACCTGTCTTGCCACTTGTAAAATATCATCTACATCTTCTCCAGAAAATCGATTTTGAATCAATGTCATAACATTTCCCAAGAGGCTTTCCATTTGACTAACTCTATTGCGTAACTCTTGATTTTCAGACAAAACAACCTTTGATTTTTTAGGCTTAGGAATCCTGCCCATACAACGCACACGTTCTCTTTTGTCTGGTCCTTGTACTTTAGAAAATATGTCATCCTTCCAATGCAAGTGATTTTGTGACTTTTGGGATGATTGAGATGTTCCAGCTTCATTATTGTATTTGTCTAGTTTTTCCTGAAACATTAAAAGTGCATAAGTATGGAGGTACTATTACTGCTGGAATACAGAATACAGAATGCATATGAACACAGAATACAGAATACAGAATGCATATGAATGCATATTCAGAATACAGAATGCATACAGAATGCATACATAATGCATAATCTCATAATACAGAATGCATATGAACAGAACAGCACAATCTCAGAATGCATATGCAAAACTGTGTAAAGTACAGTACAGCACAATCTCAACATATATGAACAGAGCAGAAACACTAAATGAACAGAACAGAACAAAGCTGTGTAAAAATAAAGTACATGTATTTGAATGTAAACTAATACTTTTCCTTTTTCCCTTTTATGTGCAAGTTTGATCCTGAAAAGATGTGCAAACTCCCAACAGCTTTCAAAGAGAATGGAGGTACTATTACTGCTGAAAATGCTTCTAGTATGAGGTTAGTATTTTATGACAAGGAAAGGAAGCAACAAGCTAAATATCGAAGGGGCAGTTATGCATAAGTATGCTTCCAAAATGTACTTAAGCAATCCAGCCACTCAGTAGCAGATCAGACAACAACCAAAGAGGCGCGAGATGTACTTATAGATTACATTCATCTTGATCCGGTGTACAGTTACTCCTAAATGCCACAAGTACATTCATCACACACAGCACTTACTGGAGGATTTGAAGGAAACAACACTGAAGCTGAGCAAGAAGATCTTGTAGATGTTCTTTTAAGAATCCAACAAAGTGGCAGCTGGAACATATATTTACTTAATTATTTTGTCTACTTTTAAAAAAAATTGTCTTTTTCCTAATTTTCAAAAGTTTCTTTTTGATGTACAAGGATGTGTTTGGAGCTGGAAAAGATTCATCAGCAACAACAATAGAGTGGGCAATGTCAGAAATGATGAAAAACCCAAAAGTGATGGAGAAGGCACAAGCTGAAATAAGACATGCATTCAAAGGAAATGAAACAATATCAGAAACTGATTTCCGGTGTACAGTTACTCCTAAATGCCACAAGTACATTCATCACACACAGCACTTACTGGAGGATTTGAAGGAAACAACACTGAAGCTAAACAAGAAGATCTTGTAGATGTTCTTTTGAGAATCCAACAAAGTGGCAGCTGGAGCATATATTGACTTAATTATTTTGTCTACTTTTAAAAAAAATTGTCTTTTTCCTAATTTTCAAAAGTTTCTTGTTGATGTACTAGGATGTGTTTGGAGCTGGAACAGATTCATCAGCAACAACAATAGAGTGGGCAATGTCAGAAATGATGAAAAACCCAAAAGTGATGGAGAAGGCACAAGCTGAAATAAGGCATGCATTCAAAGGAAAAGAAACAATATCAGAAACTGATTTCCGGTGTACAGTTACTCCTAAATGCCACAAGTACATTCATCACACACAGCTCAAATAAGGGAAAACCCCTAACTTGAAGAGGGCTGAACTTTCTGAGGTCGGAGATATTGAGTCGCCGCTGGGGGGGGGGGGGGGGTCTCCCTTCCTTGGGCTTCTCCCCCTTCCACTCAGTCCGCCTTGCTCTGTAGATCGGTTTTGCTGGTGATCCCGGGGGCGCCGCTTGTCTGCTGGTTTGGATACTTGCGATTGTTGTTCTCTGATCCGAGAGGAGTGAAGCTCGCAATCTGGGTTGATCGTTGGAGTCCACGATCCGGTTAGGTTTCTGGATCTTTCCTGCGGTTGTTCTCTGGTCTGCGTAGGTTTCTCTAATCTGAGAGGAGTGAAGCATGCAGTTCAGTTTCTGGATCTTCCCCGCGATTATTGTTCTCTGGTCTACGAAGGTTCGATGGTTCTGGATCTCCGCTGTCCGCTTGCTCAGCATCGTGATCTTGTTCTATCCTCTGAACTGTTCACGGTCCCTGCCCCGCGGCGCTGCTGGTTTGGATCTCCCTTTTTGGTGGATCTGCGCGCTTTAGGGGGTCCATGGTGGGCTTCTGTTTCGCGATGGGTTGTTGATTTGAACGGGAAGTGGTCTGTGCTGATCGCGATGGTGGCTGGTAGATCGCTCTTGGATCCGCAATCACGGCAACATCCTCCCTCGATGCCGCTTCTTCGTCTTTCGTCGTCGATATTCGCTGAATGTCGCTGATTTGCGTCTTGCTTGGTTGTGTCACGGTGTTGGCCGGTGGTGCAACGACGCAGTGGTGGCTGGTGATCGACGACCTCGGTCAAGCTCGGTGGTGTCGCGATGTTGGCCGGTGACACGGCTTCGCGGTGGTGGCTGGTGGTTCGACGCAGGAAGACAGGGGGTTTGCTGATTCGGTGGGTGCTGTTTTTGTGGGTTCTCTCTGTGTGTTTATCATATTTGTTTTGGTGGCTGTTGTCGCAATGCCATTGTTGGGCGCCAGATTGCAGTTTGCAGTTCTCTCTGACAGGTTCCTCCCCTCTGCCTTCAGCTCCTGAACCTCGTCTCTCGCCCGGCCTCCCCCTCTAACCTCGATCAGATATGAGTGTGCTTAATGTGAGGATAGTGAGGTGAGGCTGGGTGTTGTGATGTGGCGCTCAATTGGCGGTGGGTGGTGGTTGTGTGGGGGCTTTCAGGTGTTTCCCTGCTTTGGAGTTTGGGTTCTTAGATTACAGTTAGCAGTTCTCTTCGCCGGGCTCCTCCCTTTGCCTTCAGCCTCTGACCCCGTCCCAATCGTCTCTTGGCCTCCACCTCTAACCTCGATCTTTGGGAGTGTGCTTAATGTGAGGATAGTGAGGTGGTTCTGGCTGTGGTGATTTGGAGTGTGCTCAGTAGGCGGTGGGTGGAGGTTGTGGGGGCTTCAGGTGTTTCCCTGCTTACTTTTTCGGGTCGTCCTCGTCGCCTTAGATTTTCTTTTATTAGAGCTCTTTGGTTGTTTTTTTAGGGGCCTTTGTTGGGCTTTCTATTATTGTCATCGTTACCAAGGGTTTTGGTCTAGTCCCCCTTGTGCTCTTTGTGTCTCTTTATTTTATTAATAAATTCGGGCTGGCTGTCTGGTTGCTTAAAAAAAAAGGGAAAGCAAACCAAACTCCTATACACTAACACAGCTCAAATATCAATTTAGCAAACCAAACTCCATACTTATTGATTTTTAACCACCCACTATTCAGTTTAGTAAAGTTTACTTTCTTGTTGATTTTTAACCACCCACTATTGAGTTTTATTACGGTGGACAAAATTTTCCTTCAAACTTAAAGGCTAGTGTGGTTCCTTTAGTAAATGACTTACATAAATGGCTAGGATTCTATAAAGCCATTAACTGGATTGCTACTACTCCTGCATATAAAAGGTTTTCTTCAAAAATAACGGAGGTGTCAAGGAGATGATCAAACTCAAAACTACTACCGTACATACATACCACTGGGAAGAGTGTATCCCATTAAATATCAAAACTACTTTACGAGAATCAATTTAGCTACAAATAACATATGAAGGTAAACTAATTTGGAAACTAAATAGTAATGGATGAAAGAAAATTTTACAATCAATTCTGCAGCTTTTTCATTGACGATTGATCCATCTTTACAAGTGTGGGTATCAATGTAAATCTCTTTACGTTCAGGTGATACACCTTTGGCTTTTTTTTTTTCTAAAACCAAACATATAAGTTAGATGTCATTTGTTTTATAAATACATTTTACTCATTGAGAAGTAGAAATATAAACAAACCTTTTCATCAATCCGTTTTGGGAGACTTTTTGTACCCATGCAATGGACATTTTCATACTTAGCACGATTTCGTTTATTAGTTTTACTTTGTTTCTACAATTTATACAACCAAATATTAGTTGAAGAAAGAATCAAAGTTGAAGCACTACTCATAATATGCGAAAAACTATTTGCTAGATGACTTACTTGTTCTTCTTCTGAAAACCAATGATGAACCAATTCACGATACTGATTAGGTTCAACCCTGCCATCAGGTAATGCAACTGCAATCTCTTCTTCAGTTTTACTCGGATCATATGCCATTGACTTTAAATCACTCTTCCATTGCCTCCACTTCTCATTCAACTCAGATTTCAACTATTCTCTTGTTGTGTCACTTATAGGAGGAATGAACTGAAATTTGGACTAAATAGTGATAAATGTTAGATACATACAACATAAATTAAGTCATATTGCAACTTTTGATGCATCAAAATTTAAGTATATAACAATAATACCTCTATTAGTTCCAGCATTGCATCTTTATCCTTCTTTGGCATTTCTTTCCAGGATTTGTAGTTGATTGGAGCATATTGATGCCTTCGAACTATACTTCCTATGAAACGGGTAAGAGTTGTCCCTTCCTCACCAACAGGCCGACCATACTTATCTAAATTAACAATTATGAATTCACCATCTTCCATCTCCCATACATCTAACATTCTTGTTGGGCCTCTCAACCGCTTAGGTTCTACATCTACAAGTAATATAGAAGGCGTAAAAACATAAAATATTATGTTTACAAAAAATGAAATATAAACAACAGAAACTAAATATAATTTATACCTTTCTCATTTTGTGCTTCTTCTGCTTCTATATCCGAAGGAACCGAGTGGGAATCAGCAGACTCGTGTATGACAGCATCAGAATTACTTCCTTGGGCATGAGTTGGTATTGTGTCAGTAGGAATAGATTGTGTTCCTTCATTGTTAACTTGCTTGTATGTGTTGGTTTGAGTCTTCTGGAATGCGACGCCCAATATTTAACTTTCTTTTTCTTCCCATTTCTGCATTACTTTACAATAAGCGACTGAAATATTGAATCATAACATAAGTTTGAACTAGCTTATAACGTACAATAGTGTTTCATAGAAATACAATGTCTAACTATCTTAACTAAATATTTTAGTAAACAAAGTAGCATTAAGATTACCATAAAACACAAAAGAAAAGAAAGGATGCAAAAAACATAAACGAACATGGAACAACTTCATATTCAAAACATCAACAAAAAATAGTCAAGTCTACGTGCATAGAAAAAGTATAAAATATTTCACAACTAAAACATATCCTCGCCCTCGCCCTCATCCTCTACATCCTCATCATCAATATGATTATCAACGGAAACTTCAAAGAAATCATGATCATCTTCGATTGAAAGTCCAATCAAATCGTTATCATTTTGAGTAGCTTCGGTTGAATCATGCATTGGTTGCTCACGGATTTCTTCAATTTCATTGGATTCCTCATCACTCATATCATAAATATCCCTAACTTTTGCATTCAAAACAACGGGCCAATCCTTGTTTCTCTCATCATATACATAAAACACCTTCTTAGCTTGTGATGCAAAAATAAACGGGTCATCACAAATATCTTTACCTGTGTGTTTCAAAAAGTTGAAATTCACAAGTGTCATCCCAAACTTATCTTTCTTAACACCTTTCTTGATATCAACCCAATCACATTTGAATAGCACAGCCTTGAACTTGCAAGAATAATCCAATTGGATTATATCAGTTATTGCCCCATAGTAGTTAATTTCATCTTTCGATGTCTTAGTCCTTACAATTACCCCACTATTTTGTGTTTTCAAGTATCTCTCTCTTTTCTTTGTGTGGAACTTAAAACCATTAATGGCATAACCAGTGTATCTCCTTACTACCTCAAACGTCCCACGAGATAACCATCTAAGTTCATGAGTAACTTGTGGGCTCCTTTGTTCATCCAAGCGATGTATCTAAAATATTTCAAGAACAAAAGTTAGTTTCACTAAAAATAACCACTAAAATTCAAATAATTCAATTCTTTTGTGCTCACCCTATCTCGAAACCAGTCACTAAATTTTTGACTGTGTTGCTTATCGATTTCAAGTTGCGACAATCTTCGCGGTCGGGACTGTCTCTTAAGAAGTACAATGTGTTCCCTAAAATTAATGATAACAAAATTAAAGGAGTTATAAATACTCTTAAACTAGTATAAAAGGGAAATAGTATTGGTCTTACTCTATAAATGGACTGACCGCGTCACAGTTAGAAAGAACATATCTATGAGCTTGCATTAACTCTTTCTTGTCGAGCTTAGTTCGGCTCACTCTCTTGCGCTTCCCTAACTGTAGCTTCTGTGGTTTTTTCCTGCCTAGTGGTCTTCCAATAGGATGTAAAAAGGTCACATCATCTATTGATGTAGAATCAATTCCATCATCATTTCTGCTAGGTCTATTGAACCTAGTTTCCACCCCAGATAGATATTGCGAACAAAAGGTCAAACATTCATGGGCCAAAAAACCTTCTGCAATTGACCCTTCTGGATGTGCTCTATTGCGCACAAATGACTTGAGAGTAAGAAGAAACCTGAGAGTAAATTTAGTATTAGATATCTAACCTCTTAGCACCCTAATAGCTTCTTTAACGGTATTAAATAAGATGTTATATGTTAAAATAAAGAATTCATACCTTTCAATAGGATACATCCACCGATATTGTACTGGCCCAGCAACCTTGGCTTCATATGCCAGGTGAATTACCAAATGCATCATAACAGTGAAAAATGATGGAGGAAAAATTGTTTCCAATTGACAAAGTGTTATAGTTATTTGAGACTCCAATTGTGCTAGAAAATCCACAGTAAGTACCTTAGAGCATATTTGCTTAAAGAAATTGCAGAAATCAACAATAATTGAAGTGACTTTATCTGGCAATGAACCCCTTAATGCCACTGGGAGAAGTTGTTGCATCAAAACATGACAATCATAACTTTTTAAGCCAAATATCTTGCGCTGCTTGAGTTGCACACAACGTGAGATGTTCGATGAGAATTCATCTGGAACTTTTACATTATTGAGGATGCTGAGAAAAGCATCCTTTTCTTTGACAGTCATTTGATAACATGCTCTAGGCAAAAGCATTGTACTACTTCTAGGACTGGGTTGGGGGTGAAGCATACTTCTTATGCCCATATCTACAAGGTCAGCACTGGCCTTATAATTATCTTTAGATTTTCCCTCTTGGTTTAACAATGTACCAATGATGTTGTCACATACATTTTTTTCAATATGCATCACATCAAGATTGTGACGCAATATATTATATTGCCAATAGGGTAAAGTGAAGAAAATGCTCTTTTTTTTTCCAAGGTTGTGACCCATCTTCTAGACCCTCTTCTCCAATTTCATCTAATTGCCTTAAAATTTCACTCCCTTGAAGTATTTTAGGAGGATTCCTTAACTCCCTTGCTCCGTCAAAATCCTTACTATTCGACCTCCACTTGTGGTTAGGGGCTAACCAGCGGCGATGGCACATGTAGCAAAATTTTCGACCATGGCGCAGCCATCGCGAGGCAGTTTCAATCCCACAACATGGACAAACAAATTGACCTTTGGTACTCCATCCAGATAAGTTTGCATATGCCGGAATGTCATTAATAGTCCACATTATAGCAACACGAAGTTGGAATGTCTCTTTCTTGTAGGCATCAAAGGTTTCAATTCCGTCATCCCATAACTCTTGCAGCTCTTGTACTAATGGCTGTAGGTAAACATCAATCTTATTTCCGGGACCTTTAGGTCCTGGAATTAGTAGTGATAACATAAAGAATGTTTGTTTCGTGCACATCCAAGGAGGTAGATTATAAGGAACTAGCATGACTGGCCAAGTGCTGTGGGTAATGCTCATAATCTTGAAAGGATTGAAGCCATCAGAAGTCACTCCTAATCGAACATTACGAGGATCTGATGAAAATGTTGGATATCGAGCATCAAATTCTTTCCAAGCAAGTGAGTCAGCTGGATGCCTAAGAGAACCATCATTCAATCTACCATCATGGTGCCATCTCATTGATTCCGCGGTTTTGGATGACATGAACAACCTTTGCACCCTCGGTTTCAAAGGAAACCATCGAAGGACCTTTGCGGGTAAGTTCTTTCTCTTTCCTGAAGTCTCCGATCCATTAGCCTGCACATCTTCATTTGTTGTTTTCCACCTTGACATACCACACTTTGGACAGACTTGATCATCGATATACATATCCCGATACAATATGCAGTCATTAGGACAAGCATGGATCTTCTCATACCCCAAACCTAACCCTGAGATCATCTTCTTTGTTTCATAGTATGAGCTTGGCAAAACATTTCCTTCTGGTAAAGCATCTCTTAATAAATCTAGTAACATAGAGAACGATTTGTCACTCCACCCGTGGAGACACTTTATATGATACAAATGGACCATAAAGGATAGCTTGCTATATTTCTTACAATTTGGGTAGAGCATTTGCTCATTCTCTTTCACCAATTGGTAAAACTTAACACTTTCTCTTGCTTCGGGATTAATTTCCTCTTCACCACAACTTGGCTCTCCTGTAGGATGCATGGCATAAACATCACGTATTAACCCATCCATGTCATGTTCCATTTCTGAATGTAGCTCATTTGTACTACTTGAAGTGGTAGGCTTTTCACCATGAAATATCCATTGTTTATAACCTCTAAGAAACCCACGTCGTGGATCAGTCAAGTGTTCATAAACACTTGTGCGAGAGCGTTGCTTACAATTGGCACATATTATACAAGGGCAAAATATTTTTCCATTCGTTTCTGAATTTTTAAAAGCAAATTCAAGAAATCCATTAACCCCCCGAATATATTCCTCACTCTGTTTTGATGGATCACACATCCATCCTCTATTCTCCATACGACAAGTAAAACTGAAATAAATAAAGGGTTTGTTGTGACTAAATTAATGAACAAAGAGAGAAAGGGTATGCAATCCAATATAAAGAAAATAGAAAACAAAGCAATACCAACACATTAAAACTATGAACACAACACCTACAACCATAATCAGACATAGACAAACAATACAAGTGCTCCTGACCAAAAACAAACATCAAACATGCTTTCACAAATGCACACCAATTACAAACAAGTAGTAGGATTAATCTAGCATCAGTTACAAACAAACAGTAGGATTAATCTGGCCCCAACTTCATATTGTAAAATCAAAAGTGACTACCAAATTGATGCCTACAAGTTGCAATAAGTTTATTTGTGATATAAAAACTAGTTTAGACCCAAGTAATTTCCTACACGCTACAGCCTACAAGCAAGAAAAATACCTAAAATTACTGTCAAGGGGGAAAATAAAAATTATCAACAAAGAGATACTCACCTCTCAGAACAAACAAGATAACACAAGATCCAAACAGCTTCAAAACCTCAATCGCACCTAAATTCCCTTCTGTAGCTGAAAAAAATCAAACCAGAGGTATAAGGAACTAAAACAGAGGTATAACGAATCATCCCAGAACCCATCAGAATTGTTTTTAAAAAATGAAGATAGAATGATTTCAGTTGGAGATTTCAGTGAGGGAGAAGAAAAATCACCTTCTGTGTGTGGGTGAGGCTATGGAATAGACGAAGGTGAGAGTTGTTTCCTTCAGAGGCGGAGGTGACGATTTCAGAAGCCGATGCGAACTTTCGTATTCCGTAGGTGAGCGCTTTTTCCGTCTTTCCTTCAGGTCAGGCGCGAGATTCTGCGAGAGTTAGGTTTTGCCATTGGATTGATTTGAGAAGGAAACTGAGAGAGTTAGGGTTCAGCGAGAGTTAGAGAAGGAGCTTCTTCGTCGAAGAGATAGGTGGCGACAGGGAGGCGATGGTGGATGACGGCAACAGGGAGCCGATGGTGGATGGCGGCAACAGGGAGGCGATGGTGGATGGTGGATGACGGTTCAGAGACGCGCAGTGAGGGAGGGATGCGAATAGAAAAGAGAAAAGAGAAAAGAAAAAGTGGATCGTTGTAAAAGAGAGTTAGCTTCAGCCAAAATATTTTATTTTGGAATAAAATAAAAACGCGAGAAGAGAGAGGGAAAATTTTACTTCTCCCGCGGAGTTGATTTAGCCTATACCAATGGAGTTGATTTCGTCGCTAATGCCTATACTAACAGATTTTGTTATCCATAGGTATAGACAAGCTATACCCACGGTTTTAGAAAACGTTTGTGGGTAAATGATACATATACCTACGGTTAAAGCAGTCGTCACTATAGGCTTCCACAGTTATTTTTCTACAATATTTCCTGTGAACCTATACCCACGGTTTTTTTAACTTGTTGTAGGTGTAGGATACCTATACCTACAGTTTTATTTACCATCGCTATAGGCGTCTGTTGGTATTGTCAATTTTCTTGTAGTGTGTTCAGTATCTAAGTAGGAAAAATATCTCTGATGTTTTAAGGATAGTGCACTTGGGTATTTTTAGTCAATAAAAATATCGGGGTGTTACATATAGTACATGTAAATAATGAGCCAAAAGTATCATTTAATACCAAAAAAAAGAAACAACTAAGTAATAAATTCAACTACACTAAATGCATTAATGGTTAATTGTCCCGATAATCAATGAAAACATTAATTGCAGTAATAAGTCCAAAATATATAAATAACATTAAATACATTAAATGGTACAATAAATGCATTCAAAATTCAAAATATACTACATTGGCAATAGAAGTAATAAAAATAATCATAATAATAATAATAATAATAATAATAATAATAAGAGGTATTTATGTTTTTGGTCCCTATAAAATATAGGTTTTAGGTTTTTTTTTTTTGCATAAGTTTTTATACTTTTAGTTTTTCATAATTTTTAATAACGCTTCAAACCCAAGTTTTTTGGATGGGATCCAAACCCAGTTACTGCTAGGCTCAGTCGTTGTTGATAATCTTAAATTATTGAAACAAAGATATATGCAATATTTCTTTATAAATTGACAATTAAAACATAGGTCTTTCGGGACTTTTAATAACACTTCATCACTAACAAAATTTTTTGACTATTTATAAGTGCTATTAAAAGTCATGAGAGACTGAAAGCAAAATACCTTAGTTTTATAGGAAATAAAAGTTGGCGAAATTATTTTGAGAGAATAAAACAAAAAAACCAAAAATTTATAGAGATGAAAAACATATTTAACCCTAAATAACTCGTATTTTTCTAAGACAAACTCACTTTATCTAAGTCGACACTATATATAGACACTAGACCAGTCGTATTTTTAGTGTATCAATCAACTTTTCAAGCAAAATGATTTTCCTCTGCAAAATTGATTTATCTGTGTTATTAGTCATTCTTGTTACTTTGTTGCAGTTCAAGGGCAGTACCGGCGATGGCTTTCTCCCATCCAAGGCAACTGTAACCATTACCAACAATTTAACTAGGAATCTTCAATTGGGTGTTCACTGCAAAGACAAACATCACGATCTTGGGTTTCATCCACTAAATTATAGAGAAACTTATAGTTTTCGTATTTTGCCTGATATCTTCTTATCTTCAACATTGTACTTTTGTAAATTTAGTTGGAATCCTGAATCTCACTTCTTTGATATTTATGTCCAAGACCGTGACGAAAAAGATTGTAAGATTAAATGCAATTGGGAGATAGATGAAAAGGGACCATGCAAGATTTTGGAGACGTCTAAGGTATGTTACTCATGGAATAAGAAGGTTGTCATAGGAGGAAGTCAACTTGGTCAGGCGAATAATAATACTAATGTGTAACTTATCAATGAAAAAAATAATGATATAATTAATAAGCTTTTTTACAAGAATTATGATATCTTTTGGCCAATTGTGATTTGATAGAAAAAAATATATAAATACGCTTTTGTGAAGGTGCATATAAATTAGTAACCATGCTAGGAGAAGAAATTAGCATGAATATCAGTGAGGGTTTATTACCGTACTTAGTCTTTTGGAGGCCGTACGAAATAAAGACTAAATTATGGAATGTTATGTGGCACACCACCACACACACCGGTTGCCTAGTGCTCAAAAATCAATGTTCAAAATTAAAACAAGTGAATTACAAAGCCATAGGCTACTTGTGACACCTTTGACTTTGAAAGTAATTTTTTTTGCGACATTAACGGCTCAGACCAACAAAGACAAGGGCAACGGCCCAGGGAGCAACTAACGGATCCGGTTAGGATCTAATTACAAAAGAAAAAGTACGAGAAACGAGTAAATTTGTTTTTCAAATAAAATTTCCAATATATTTGAAAAATATATTTCGCAAGTAAAAGATGTCATTCAAATCCTTAAATCATATATAAACATGATTTATAATAATATTAAAGACAAAAGCAATAAAACATTTCTTTTAATACAGTAACCAAAATGACCTGAAATATAATATTGAAAATACAACCCAAATCCCAATGTCACATGATCAGAGCAATAAACCTTTAATCAATTAAATAAAAAGAAAATACATCAACGCGTAATATCGTTTTGCAACGACACTTGGAACTCGATCTAAAAAAGTGCAAAAGTGAAAATGAGCGTCCAAACCATATAAGGAACATAAGATCGACACTAAAACACCAAAGACAACCACAATCCATCAAATCAATATCAAACAGTTACTCTCAAAAAGAGTGACAAACACAACATGTCCATACAACAAACATGTCACAAAGTGAAGCCCCGGAGGGCTCGTACATAAAAAGTGATGAGATCACATCACACCGTAAAAATCACTACAGTATATACGACAAACATAACCTACACACTCAGTCAATCATCAAATGAGATCACATTCCGCAATCTAACGTATGGTCAACACAGAGAATACCACAATAGTGAATACTACGAACATGCCACGTGTGCTCGATCGATCATCAAACAATGTCGTCATCTTGAATCTGGTGCAATGTGTAACACCCTAATATTTCAACCGCCAAAGAAATACTAGAATATACTTTAAGGCATATATCATAGTAAAATTCCTGTCTTTAGATATTGAACAAAACTAAACTTGATAAAAACTCATCAAGCGATCTCTCATGTTTCGTGCTTTCAATTAGAAGTACATAATTAATATGAAAACCATATTTTATTTTCCTTCCCACACATCCTAATGTCCAATATCCAATACAGAAATAGCGGAAACGATTTATAACTTCTAATACGGATACAAGTCATAATATCGAAGATACAAAGAAAACAAGGGAAGCAACATAAAACCTAAACAAAGTTCTCAATAATCTCCATGACCTTCATATGGTGCAGCGGCTAACCGTGCTCCTTTGCTTCTGGCTTTCCCTATTTCTCTGTAATAAACATTATCTCAATGAGTCCTATCGAGACCCCTTACTACACACTCGCGGAATCGTGGTCCATTTAGGTCCTACGTGCATATAGCTTTTCCTGACATGCCATAGTACATCTCCGGTAATGACCACGCCTTTACCGTCGAACCTCTCCACTAGCTTACGCTAGCTTCAAACCTTCTGAGACCTAGGTTCTGGGGCTCATGACTTCCCCTCCCCTAGTATACTAATCAACTGGGTCGTCACCCGCGCTTTGATATAATTTATATATCCTGACTTGATTGAACATTTAGTTCCATGACCTTAAACAATTGCTTGAACATTTAGTTCCATGACATTAAACAGTTGCTTGAACATTTAGTTCCATGACATTAAGCATAATACATGTTCGCTCACGAGCACTACTTTACAGTTTTTGAAACAATTAAGACTTCCAAAAACAATTTCTTTTAAACCTTGCAATCATGTTCAAAAACAGAGCATCATTGGTTCCATGACATGATGCAATCACCCAAACTTGAAAGATTTTGTCCTCAAAATCGTTCAAGTCCTATTCGCATAATTGTCCCGACAATTTATCGACTAATCGATTTTTCATTACTTTCCTATTGTACACACAATTTGTTTCGAAAACAATCTTACGACCTAGGGTCGATACATATTTTCGCAATCCAACGAAGTGAAACTCCAAATGCGCATACTTAGGCTTAATACTATGTTGGAAAACACTCCTTAGAAGGCCTATTCAAATCGGTAGAAAATCCTTTTTACTAGTTCTCAAAATAAGGACATTTTGAAAACACTTTTCCTTAAAACAATAACTCACCCCAACTTGAAATATCCTTACTTAAAGTAGGACTTTTATTAAAACAGTACTACCACACTCGATTTTCGAAATTGAACGTCACAAGTAAAAAGGGAATTTACAACTGTTTTGTAAATCTTTCGATTATGCAACCACACACAATGCACACAAAGCATGTAACCTAGCATCATATCTTATGACCATTTCTAGGTTCATTCAATCAAGCTACATCATAACAATCATCAAACATCTCATTCAAGCAATATATCCGAATCATTGAATTTCGAAGACAATTGATTCCATGACTTGTGCTAAAATCAGAACGAATATTAAGTCTAGCACATACTTACTCTATTGACATTTAACATTAGAATACCTGAATCGGAAATTCTCACCTTGTGAAAACAAAACCCTAAGAATATGCCATGACATGATGTTTTCGACATTACGCGGTGTTATACCCCAATTTTGTCCGCTCTTTTTACTACAATCGTCGTTATTTTTACTAGTTTACAGGTCCTATTACCGTGAGTTAGCTTTTGAGCTTGTTCGGATGCTATCTCGTTTTATTGGGCATGTGCGTAGTAATTCACTTTATTGGGCCTATGTTAGATTTTTTCGATCGGGTTTTGGCCCAACTTGTTGTTTTTTAGATTTGTCTTTTAGCAAAAATAACATTTTATATTTAAAAAATAATAATAAGTTTTTAACTCTTTTACAAAAAAAATCATTTTTGCTTTCATTTATAAGCACCAAAATTTAAAATAAAGTTGCAAAAAATCAAAATTAATAGAAAAAACGAAAATAATAAAAGGGGGGGGGGGTGTCAATAGCATCAACCTTCAGCCCAACAAGCAGCTAGCGATTCAACAAGGACACTGAACACATTCTCTCCCTCTCCTAGCGAAGCTCTCGCTCTCTCTCTCCTCCTCCCTTTTTTATTTTATTTTTTATTTTAATTAGTTTATTTTAAGGGTAAAATATGTTTTTAGTCCCTACAAAATCGGCTCCTTCTAAGTTTAGTCCCTACATTAACGAAATATGCGTTTTGGTCCTCATCTTATTTTTTCGTTTTCAATTTTAGTCCCTCATGATTTTTAATAGCGCTTCAAAACTTTTAATAGCGCTTATAAAAGGTCAAAAAAGCGCTATTAAAAGTTTTGAACCGCTATTAAAAGCCATGAGGGACTAAAATTGAAAACGGCAAAATAAGATGAGGACCAAAACGCCTATTTCGTTAATGTAGGGACTAAACTTAGAAGGAGCCGATTTTGTAGGGACTAAAAACATATTTAACCCTATTTTTAAATATTAATGATAATTATTTTTCACTAGTTGCATTTTTCATTTTTTCTTCTTTGTTAACTTTTCGTCCATATTCAAAACAGAAAAACAATCATTTTTCTCCAAAAATAAAAATCTTATTTTCAAAATAGGGGATTAAGTCAGCCGTACGGCCGGGTTAGTCATCGTTTTAGGACAAATGGGCCGTACGGCTCAAGAGTCCTAAAATACCTATTCAAATAAAACCACTCCCTACACAAATCGCTTTCTTCCAAAAATCAAAAATCTTACCTTCAAAAATAGGGGATTAAGTCGGCCGTACGGCCGGGTTAGTCATCGTTTTAGGATAAATGAACCGTACGGATCACAAGTCCTAAAATCCCTAAATTAAAAAACACGAACAAACTAAACTTTTTCTACCCAAGAATTACGTAGCTTTGATTTCTCCATCGCACCTGGAGATACGTAGGAGCAGGGGCCCACTCTTGTCAAGCACAAAAAATAAATAATTTTATTAAGTCTTTTTCTTTTTAATAAAAGGGTAAAACAAACATTTTTAGAATTAACACAACTATTTAACAGGTAACCTTTCTTAGGAGGGATACCGTGGGGTGCTAGTACATTCCCCACGCATAACCGACTCCCGAACCCAAATCTGGTCTCAAGGACCCTTATCCAAACTCAAAGGGATTTTCTAATGTTTGCCCTTATAAATAAACTTTGGTGGCGGCTTCATTTTTGAACCTTCGTGGAATCTTTTGCCGGATTTTTCGGTCGCTACAGCTGGCGACTTCACTGGGGACTTATTAAGAGAGTCAAGCCTAATCTGGTTAGTTGTAAAATTTGTTTTTTAATTTAATATTATTTTTACCCTTCTCTTGTCTTTTATTTTTTATTGCATATTATATTCTTTTATGTGATATGTAAACCTTAGGATAGAAGACAGTTTTTGTATACGTGTTTGTTTGTTTTGCAGCTTGGGGGTATAATTGACACTTTTCTCCTTCACACACTCCACTATCACACTTCTGCACACACGTGAGAATAGTCCTATACCCGGACTGGAGCATAGCCTAAGTTAAAACGAGACGGCGTAGTGATGGCCTACTGGATGTGCGTCCTGTTGGGTGGTCACGAAAGTCTCACCCCGAGTTTGGTCTCTTTTGAGAATGCTGTCACTCCTAATAGCTTGCCTATTGTTGGGATTAGTGTTCTTAACTGGGGTCGTTGGCTCTAGGAACCTTATTTAGGACCCTTTAGAGCTACCCTTTGAAAGGTTCACTCAATAGAAAAGCCTTAGACCTATTCTATTAGGAATCCTTGTAGGACACAAATAAGCTTCATACCCCTGCATTCAAACAAACACTAATACATTTTTCTCATTTCCCTAAAAAAAAATCCAAAAAAAAACCTATTTTATTCTTGCGAGCATGTCTCATGCATTCTTATTTTCCTTCTTCTCTGCATATCATAAAAAAAACATCTTATTTTGCATGACTGCCGGGGAATTATAAAACCTTTTTTTATAAGAAAGGTGGATGAAAATATAAGAAAAAATGCATTTGAAAGTCAGACCACCTGAATTATCTTTTACTCTTCGAATAAAAAGTTTACAATTCCCCGACGCTACACATTCGCATTTCATGCATCCATTCATATGCTCATGCATCTGGTTCCCCTTTTCCAAAAAATAAAAAAACAAAAATATATCCTTCTCATTCATTCAAAAAAACCATGTCATTAATCATGCATTTTCCTTTCCATGCATTAAAAATCATTGCGTGTATCATGCATTTCCTCGCATATATAAAAAAAACTATTTTTAGCAATATAACATAAACACCTCATTTAGCATGCACCACCATTCACTCATAATCATTCAAAAATAACCAGGCATCTCATCATTTGCAAGCAACATCATGAAATTCATACATCATTTCACTCATGTTGTCATCCTAATTAAAACAAACAAAAAAAACCATGTTTCATCATTACATCGTCTCATCATTTTATTCATAAATCATTTTTGCATGCATGCACCATTTCAAAATAATAAAAAAAATCATGTCATTATTCTTGCATCATCCATCATCAAAAAAAATATATATCCAGTTGGCATTCCATTTTAAATTATAAATGATACTTTGCATCATTTACATGTTGCACTGTCTCTAAAAAACCAAAAGAAAAACCAGTTAGAATAGTGAGCTTTTACGTAATCATTCCTTCATGCATTTGCATCATGCCTATACATTATAATTTGTTCATTCATGCATTACCAAAAAAAATAGAAAACAAACATGAGCATAATTTAAAAAAAAACTGTGATGAGAGATGAGGTGTTCTTGCGAAATACATTTTAATTGATTGCTCGTCCTTGGCAAAGCTTAACCTACTAATTTTCAAACGGGGTCGAACTTAGTTGCAAACTCAGGGTGTTTCAAGACACTCAATTTTCAAAAAGAAGAAGTTATTCACTGTTTGCAGCTCATTCACATTTTTTTGTCAGCAAAACAATGTATCTCATCCACCCCATGGTAAATGATCAAAATGGTCTATTTTGTTAACTAATATGCCATCAAAAATTTCTTCTATCATGTATCTAATTATATTAACTCTTTATGAAGCATTCGTATAGTGAACTTGTATGCAATGTGCATTTACTCTTGTTTGAGTCAATTAGTGTCCACTTTGTGCATCTTATCATCATCCATTGTCCATGTCTAGTCACACCCCGAACACCCAATACATATTCCCCACACAAGTGCCTAATTAACTTTTTGGTTTGTTCCCATTAATGAAATAACACTTTAGGTTCTCCATGCTGGGGCAAATTTGTGATCACTAGATACCTTGTCAATACTGAATTCCCTTGGTGCAAATCATTTACAAAAAAAAACAAAAAAAATTCAAAAAAGCCTGTTAGGTTGAAAACTCACAAGAGCAATCTAAGCAAAAATTAAGGCATATAAAAAGAAATAAAGAAAAAGAAAATATATAAAAATAAATAAATTTTTGTCCTAAAGTTAAGTTTTGAGAAAATAAGCAGTCATGATTTGAAATGAAGTTTGGTCATCTTCCCATATCCTCAAAAAAGGCTCTTTACTACCCCTTTGAGCCGAAAAATCAAAAAAATCTTTCAGTCACCCTAGACAAGGATCAATTCCACACCTAAGCATGGTGTATCACTTTTATCAGCTCACCCAGCCCAAAAAAAAGGAGAAAGAAAAATCACAAAAAAGTGAAATTTAAAAAAAGGAGAGAATTGAAAATCCTGGAAAAAAAAATAAAAGAAGTAGAAATTGTGAGCTGATACATCTTGCCATGAAGCGCATAAGAGATTCTTGTCTCAATAAACCCTCAAAACACCTCATTGGGCCCAATTATCCCCCATTTCATAAACACCTCCTCCTTTCATAAACCCTCATTGGGCCTAATTATCCCTCCTTTCATAAACCCTCAAACACCCATTTGCAACCCCTTTCTTTCATAAACCTCTAACCATTCGCCACATCACAAACCCTTTCTTTCATAAACCCTCAAACACCTCATTGGGCCTAATTATCCCTTCTTTCATAAACTCTCAAATACTTCATTAGGCCTAATTATCCTATCCTTCAGAAACCCCTAACCATCGGCCACATTACAACCCTATTAAGTCCATTCTGATCAATGACTGACTGCTTTTGTTTTCTCAAAGTTTTAATTTTAAGACAAATAAGTTTATTTATTAACAATATGTTTACTCAAAAAATCAAAGAAAGATAAAACAAAAATAAAAAACAAAAAATCAAAAAATCAAAAGGCTTGCACTCCAAGGTGCATTCAAGTTGCATTGATATAAAGACAATGTTTAGTGATCACCAAGTGAAGTTTTCATCATATCAAACAAACTCAAGACTGTCGCAGTCTTTGGGATTCACCTAATTTTAGTATTTATGTTCTTAATTTTTAACTTTAAAAAAAGAAAAAAATGTTGTTTTAGCATGTTTTTTCCATAAAATCTTAGTTTGTATACGTTGTGAGTGATTTTACTATTCTAGGACCATAGGTGTTTTCACATAACTTGATTGATCTGTTGTTGCTTTTTGTTCAATAAGTTGGATATATGAGCACTAAATTTTGCTTCATTTGTGATAGTCATTGTCCCTAGTGAGAATTGAACCTTATTCTTGTTGAAGAACTTGTTCACATACATGTTTGAAATGATCTAGGCAATTCTGTTCTTTTTTAGCTACTAGCCAAATAAGCCTATCTTGAAATTATCCCTTTGTGTAAGCCCCTTTGAGCCTTTTATCCCATTCTTTGTTTTATAACTCATTACAAGCCAAAAAGTGAAAAATAATGTTATTACCCAATCTTAGAGGGTGAAGGAGCTTTGAATTGAAAATTGTCATATCCATAAGTGTGGGGGTGTCCAAATTATGCAACTGTGGTTCGCACTTGGGTTAGTTCTTGGGTTCTCAATGGAAAGTTTGGCAAGTACATTTGTATAGAAAAATATTCCCCAAAAAGAAAAAAAAAGAGAAAGAAAGAAAAAAAAAGAAAAAAACATGCAAAGTGTATATATCTTTTTATTTTTGTATCAAGAAGAGTAAAAGTTGTGTGGAGAGATTTATGTGGAAAAATGTATCAAAATAGAAAAGTTAGTCATATATTGTTGAAGTTGGATCCTCTCATGCTCACTTTACAATTGATTTTCATTGCTTCTTTGCCCTCTTTGATTCTTTTTAGCCTAGTTCTCCCAGGATAGCTCGAGCTTTGTTCTTGTCTACTTCAATGCCCTGGTTGTGCACCAAGAACCCTAGAAAATTGCTTGCAGACACGCCAAAAGCATATTTAGCAGGGTTCATTTTGAGATTCTGGAGTCTCATCCGTTTTAGAGCTTGTTCAAGCTCAACTAGGTGGGCTTCAAACTCTTGGATTTAACCACCGCATCATCAATGTATACCTCCATACTTTTACCAATGAGGTCATGGAAAATAGCATTCAAGGCCCTTTGGTACATGGCTCCCGCATTTTTGAGGCCAAAAGGCATTACCAACCACTCATAGATGCCTAAGGCGCCAGGGCACCTAAAGGCAGTCTTATGGGTGTCAGCCTCGGCCACGTATATCTGGTTATAACCAGAATAGCCTTCCATAAAAGTCAAGATGACATTGTTAGCCGCGACATCGACAAGCATATCGGCCACAGGCATACCATACTCATGTTTTGGAGTGGCCAAGTTCAGATCTCTGTAATCAATACAAACCCTGACCTGGCCATTCTTTTTGATCACAGGGCCTATGTTAGACAGCCATTCTACGTACCTGGAAGTTTTTATGAATCCAGCCTTGAGCAGTCTTTCCACCTCTGCATTGATCTGTGGCATTAGCTGCGGGTTGAACCTCCTCGGTGGTTGCTTATGGGGCCTGCAACCTTCCATGATGAGTAACCTATGCTCTTCCAAGGCTCTATCATGGCCTGGCATTTCATGGTAGTCCCACGGAAAGTAGTCACGGTAGTCCTTTATCAAAGCCACCACCTGATCTCATTGTCGAGGTTGTAGCTTGCCACTGACCTTATTCATCCTTGGCTCACTTTAACTTCCTAGGTTCAACTCCAACAGAGGATCTTGGGCTTCAAACGTGGGTATCTTCCTCTGGATGGGCTCTATGTGGGGAGGTTCGGCCAACGTCCCGTTATCGGGGTTTGTGCTCTTCACTAACTGCACCAAACATAGCCTCCTCAATGCTGGATTCGATTTGGAATAGATGCAGCCGATCCAGCAGGCTCTGTACTTCAGTTGGGAGATTAATCATTATTCTCATTGCTAGGCCATGGGTCGGCCAACATATTGAATTCAAAACCTCTCTTAGTACAGTCACATGATTCTATGCCACCTTCCTCATAATTCCCTGAGATGGAAATAGGATGCAAGCGACGGGAGTAGAAGACAGCCTCAAACATTTTCACCTCGATAGGGAATGGATTAGGGTCTGCCTCCACTCTTTCCACCCTGTCTCTGATCCATATTATTAGCTTCTGATGCAGAGTAGAGGGAACACATTCACTGGTATGGATCCAGTCCCTCCCCAAAATCACAGCATATGAGGGTTTTCCTGTGGGACTATATGATAACCTTAGGGGGGGGGGGAGGAGTGAATAAGGTTATATGCCTAAAAATGAATTCTTTTCAATTTTCAAAACATTAACAATGCTCGTTTAAATCAAATGTGGAAACTAAGATTTAAACTATATGATGTATCTAAGCAAGCTATACTTAACACAAATCCAGTCATAGTGCAAAATTATGCTAACGCTACTATTATCAAAATTCACGATAAACAGATATTTATATTGAATGCAGCCCAATGATATAACAATAGACAAATATAAACGATAAAGAAAGTAAAGAGAAGGAAAAGAGATACACCGTGATTTTACGAGGTTCGGGATAAAATCCCTACGTCCTCGGCCTCCGGCTTTGCAACCTTTGGACTTGATGACAACCACTATATGAGAAGAACCTCTTCAATGTTTTACAAACAAGCAACTTCCCTATAGCTAATCTCAATTATCCCAAATTGAGAACCCGAGCTCCCAGCTAAGGATTTCGCTACCACTTCAATCTCCCCGATTGAATGACCCAAGAACGCTTCCCAGGATTTCACAGTAACCAAGTAGAAGATGAATACAATTGAGAAATTCTATGAACCAATGACTTCAGCAGAATAACAATATAGTAGATGAGAGAGATGATTGATTTAGATTTGAAGAGCTTTGAAAAAATGATTTTACAATGAAAGCTCTTTTTCTCTTTTTCAGATCTGAGATTTTGTACGATGTAGTGGTGTGTGAGATTGTGAAGCTCAGCTCCTTATTTATAGGGATCGTACAAAAAATGACCGTTGAGAAAAATATACAATTGATGAAATCGATTATGTGCCTGAATATACTAGAAATGAAAATCGATTATATGCTCTGTATATTGTAGTGTCAGAATCGATTATGTGCTCTGAAACAAGGAGTAGATAATCGATTCTGTGGTCTGAAAAAGGAAGTAGATAATCGATCCTGTGCTCTGAATAAGGAAGTAGATAATCGATTGTTTTCTTAGTGAAAGTAATAGGAAATCGATTATGTACTTAGTGAAAGTAATAGGAAATCGATTCTTTGCTTTCATAGGGAGTTGGAAATCGATTTCTATCTTTCATTGGGAGTTAGAAATCGATTTCAAACACTAGATAAAATAGTATGAATCGATTTCTTGTTTTCACAAATTGGTTTTTGTGTTACGTGCCTTTCTTGTGCATGCATGCATTTGAAAAAAATATTTTTCTAGGCTTTTAACACTACAATTATATTTTTAAAAACATCATCTCTCAACTACTAAAATTTATATAACTGAAGTGATAGGATATTACATTGTGTCCTATCAAAAGCAAATAACAATTAGGTCTTCAACTCAGGATAGCTTCTCCTCCAAGCCTCTGCACTTTAAGTTATCCTGCTCTTTGATTCATGTCCTGCAGTTTTATACCACTGTAACCATTAGTAGACAAAATGTAATTTGTTATCATACAAAACAAGGAGTGTTTGTCCTTGGTTCAACAAACTCCCCCTTTTTGATGATAACAAATTACATTATGCATATGGAGGTGATAAAAAAGAAACAATAGCAAAAGCTCCCCCTATGCATAAGCATAAATATAAGCAGCAAGTATTTAACTAAATAGCAGCAAATATTTTCTCCCCATAAGCATAACAAATTACGTTATAAGCAAGAATAGCAACAAATATTTTCTCCCCCTTTGTTTTCATCAAAAAGGAGGGAACACATACAAAACACATAATCACACTATAAACTGGAAAAATCAAGTATTCTGAGCTCTCTACGGATCTTAGAAAATTGAGCTTCGGCTAGGGGTTTCGTGAAGATGTCCGCTAGTTGGTCATCAGTGCTTACAAACTTTAATTCTATGCTCCCCCTAGAAACATGATCTCTAATGAAATGGTGTCTTATGTCTATATGCTTAGTTCTAGAGTGTTGGATGGGGTTGTTAGCAATATTAATGGCACTAGTGTTATCACAAAGAACTGGCACATTTTCATATAACAAACCAAAATCCTCCAAAGTCTGTTTCATCCACAGAACTTGTGCAACGCAATTTCCAACCGCCACATATTCGGCTTCAGCGGTGGACAAAGCAACACTGTTCTGTTTTTTACTAGACCAGGAAGTTAAACAAGGACCTAAGAAATGACAGGTTCCACTAGTACTCTTCCTATCTAATGTACAACCAAGAAAATCAGCATCACAGAAACCGACCAAAGAAAATTGACTCGATTTCGGGTACCACAAACCAAAATCTATGGTCCCCTTAACATATCTAAGAATCCGTTTTACAGCTTTTAAATGTGATTCTTTGGGATATCCTTGAAATCGAGCGCATAAACATACAGCAAACATAATATCAGGTCGAGAAGCAGTTAAATATAAGAGACTACCGATCATACCTCGATACATCGTTTCATTTACTGGTTTACCTTGCTCATCCTTATCCAACTTTGTTGCGGTCGCCATAGGAGTGCCAATTTCCTTTGCATCACTCATGTCATACTTCTTTAGTAGCTCCTTTGAGAACTTGTTTTGAGATATGAAGATTCCTTCCTTCATTTGTTTTACTTGAAGTCCCAAAAAAAAATTTAGCTCCCTCATCATGCTCATTTCAAATTCACTAGTCATCATTTCAGAAAACTCCTTGCACAGATCATCATTAGTAGACCCAAAAACAATATCATCAACATAAATTTGAACTACAATGATATGTTTGCCCTTGGTTTTAAGGAATATGGTAGAGTCAATCTTACCCTTATTGAAACCATTCGCAATTAAATGTTTGCTTAGTCTCTCATACCAAGCTCTAGGAGCTTGCTTTTAATCCATAAAGAGCTTTGTCAAGTTTGAAATAATGATGCTATGTGAAATAATGATGCTATGTGATGGATGAAAGAATGATGTCACGCGTGTTAAAAAGAAAAGTAAAAGAAATTTTTTTTGGTGATTCAACTTTGAGAAAGCATTAACTATGTGTCACCTCCTATATATGTAAAAAGGAAAAATAAATGGTTTTGATGATTTGATTTTTTTTGAGAAAGGAAAAAAAATTATCTGTAATGATGCAGCGGGTAGGTGAAATGCCCTTGTGTCCTAAACATGTTATGTCTTATATATAGGTCACGGTCTAGGGTCACTTACGTGATCAATCTCTCAGGTGGCTCTATTCACTTCCTCTCAAAGATTTCCAGAGCTAAAATCCCCTTCATGATATGATCCACAATGATAGCGAGCTACCTGGTGTGGGATACCATGAAAGAGCGTACTCTGGTTGAGACTTTCATGAGAGTCAGACAGATAAAATCCAGAATGACTGTCACTAATCATCTCCACTCGTCCTAGGTTATTTTTCAGACCCGGGTATAAGGCCCCACTCAGAAGTGTGTGAATAAACATGTGTAAGTGACGTATGTGGTACGGGCATAATACCTAGACTACACAAACTGCAAAAGAAATACAGATAATAGTACAAATGTCTTCTACCCTAAGGTTCAATAAAGCAATAAATAAATAAATAAAATAGACAAGCAAATATAAACGCTAAGATAAACAAAGTATTAAATTAACAATAATCTACACATTTAATTAAATTAGGCTTGACCCTCTTAAAATTGTCCCCAGTGAAGTCGCCAGCTATAGCAACCGAAAAATCCGAAGGAGGGGTGTAGCGACCGAAAAATCCGGGTGAGGATTCCTCGAAGGTTCAAAGATGAAGCCGCCACCAAAGTTTAGTTTAAGGGCAAACATTGGAAAATCCCTTTTGGATTGGATAAGGGTCCTTGAGACCAGATTTGGGTTCGGGAGTCGGTTATGCGTGGGGAAGGTATTAGCACTCCACGACATCCTTCCTAATGAAGGTTACCTGCTAATTAATTGTAGGAAAGAATATTAAATTTGAAAATGTTTATTTTTACCCTTTTATTGTGAATTGAAGAGAAAGAAGAAAATTGATGTTTTATTTGAATTTAAGAAAGGGATTATTTAGGAAAAGACTAAAAAAGGTTTTTTATTAGTGCAATTGACAGAGGTCGGCCGCCCCCTGCTCCTACGTATCTCCTGGTAGAGAATCAAATCACACGTAGTTCTTGGTAGAAAAAGGTTTGTTGGTTGGTATTTTTTAATATAGGGGTTTTAGGATTATTGAGCTGTACAGCTCATCCGTCCTAGAACGATGACTAACCCGTCTGTACAGTGAGAACTTCGCTGGGAGAGAGAGAGAGAGAGAATGTGTTCAGTGTTCTTGTTAAATCACCGTGGTGTGCTTTTCACTGTGGACAGGCCCTCCTTTTATAGGTGAAGGGTTAGGTGAAGAGACTTGCTGGACAAGTTAACTTGCTGGGCAAGTCGACTTCTTGGGCAAGCAACTTGTTGGGCTGAAGGTTAATGCTACTGACACCCCCCTTTTATTATTTTCGTTCTTCTCTATTTTTTTGGATTATTCTTATTTTTGTGTATTTTTGGTGATATTTTTGTATTTTTGGGCTTTTTGTATTATTTGGATACTTTATTGTAATATATATTTTTCTATTTTCTGATTTTATTTCATTATTATTTTTATGGCTTTTTGATCAAAAGGACTAAATTAAGTTCAAAATACCGAACATAGGCTCATTTACTAAGAATTGGCCCAATTAGACAAACCGGTCTAAATTAAAACAAGACAGTGCTCGAAATGTCGTTCTCGTAATAATATGGACTTGTGACACGGTGGCTAAAACAATTGCGATAAATGATCGGACAAAATTGGGGTATAACAGCTGCCCCTCTTTATTTATATTTTACTAGAAAAGGTGAATGGTTTTCAGATTTTCGTAGTAGAAATAATAATAAAGATAGAATAGACGCTAATTTTGTTCGCTTAGGGGGAAGATGAGTTAGGGAAAAGAGGGACGATTAATACTTGGCGTGTTAACCGAGAACAAAAAAGAAATGATCACTGGGGATCTGGAGGAGCACTGGGGCTCTAAAAGAGCATTTGGGCTCTAAGGGAGCACTGGGGCTCCAAGGGGTCGCCTAAACCCTGAAGGACCATTTGGGGTCCGAATGTGCACTGGGGCTTTGAAGGATCACTGGGGGTCCAAAAGAGCACAAACTAGCAATGGTACTAGTAAAATGGTATGCTCGAGGGTGGCCTTTTTCGAGCGGCCGGAGGGGCAAGATCAGGTCGTTGACCTAATTTGCTCACCTCGAAGGACGTCCGCCAGGTCTTAGGCTGACACAACTAGTCTGAAGGACCTGGGGTTGGGTGATCCGTCGCGCTCAGTGGCGACATAGTGATCTTGAAGGTAGAGTTCGAAGTCGTTGCTTTGACATACTGGGTCGAACTGAACTGATGGACCTGGGGTCGGATGATCCGTCGGTTGCTCGATAACGCGACGTGCGATCTGGAATGAATGACCATTGGAGGTCTAAAGGAGTGCTGGGGCTGCGAGGGACTGCTGGGGGTTCGAGACTCTAAATTGTGATATGAGACCAGTGCTTGGAGCACTGACTTTGAGGGAACAAACTATTGGGATTGACACATGGCGTACTTGCCTAGGACATACCTAATGAATGCATTTACCTGAGAAGGGAAAAGCTATCTATATTTGGCATGTCTAAAAATGCAATGAATGATGCATGCGTGCAGTATGGGTATGTGAAATGATGGGATGAATGAAACGTGGCAGATGATATGAGTTGAAGTTGGTGGAACATGGAGGTTGGCAAACAACGTATGTGAATGCAATGTGTATGATTTTTTCTTTTGCCTTTTCTTTTTTGCTTTTTTTGGTCTTTGTCTTTTTTTTTGGGGTCTCTCTTTTTGATGGTCCTTCAACTCGCAGGACTTCCGGCACGAGGCTATCAAGTGCATTCGTACTGCTAAGTCAATTGCGCATGACTGGGACTTATCATTTGAGATGAGCGCGCATTTATTGCTCTATTCCTGCAGTTCCTTTCTTCCTTATAGGTAATTTAATGAAATACTATATCTCTTCTGTGATTCTCGAAAATTTCGTAATGATTGTAATGCTTTTGATTATGTCACATGTTTCATAATCTAGTATCAATTATCACAAAACTTCATTTCAAAGATAGACGGAAGTAAAAAGAAAGGAAAGTGTTTGATATTGACGATGGAGGCCAAATGTGCAGAAGGCACACCGACTTAAGATTACGTCAGGAATTTCATTGAAAGAATAAGAAAGCTGAAATACTAAGCAGACTTCTCGGTAGTTGGTGTCCTTGAAGTAACGGTGCTGGCCACCCATGCTCATGACCTTGATCACTCATCATTCGACTTTTGGAAGTGTTGATTGCCTCAATGTTGTTTAGTCCAACTTCCTGACCCTAATTTTTGCCTGGATTGTCCCTTTTGGATTTTCAATCCACCAGACCGCTCTAACTTTTGCCTAGGTCGCCCTTCCGGGTTTTCAACCTAGCGAGCTTATTTTTGCTTGGCTCATCTTTCTCATTTTTCTATACTTCTTTTTTTAGGCAGCGTTCACCGGGAGTGGGAGGTCTTCCCCGTCCATTTTTTGTGAGAATTAAGGCTCTTCCAGAGAATGATTTCTTTACCACGTGAGGTCCTTTATAGTTCGAGGTCCATCTCCTGCGAGAATCCTTTTGGGTATGACTTTCTTGGGCACCAAGTCTCCTTAAAATTGTTGAGGACAGACCTTCTTTTGTTAAGTTTTCTTTGTTCTTTTCCGATATGACATAAGACAACCGTTCTTTTGTTTGGTGAGGTTTAATGGAAGTACTACTCCCATCGTACGGGGTTGCCTCTGTTGAAGTATGAACTAGGTCTGATCTCCACGTGAGGTGAAATGTCACTATCATCCCTGATATTCTTCATTTGTTGTTGCAACTGCCCCATTTGTTTTATGGGCGGTATGGGAAAGGATCATGATGCTCGACTTGGAGTCCTTACATAGTCCTTTCACCATTGTCTGTGATGATTTTTTTTAGGAAAGTCGTAACGGCAGACCAAATTTCTCGACAATCACGGATTTGTTACACCAGTGGGCGTCTTATGTCAGACAAGGTGATGTAAGCGAACTTTCTTGATTTGCTATCCTTTGGGTGTGATGTTAATTTTAACACCTTTTTGTCTTCTTCTGTGCCCAAGTTGATCATTTCGTTTGATTCCACGCGAGGATGAGTTACTTTATCCTTTTGTTCCGTTATTATCATTACCTCTGGAAGAGTTTCCCAGTTATCTTCAACATATTCCTTGGTTTGATTAATGGGGCGATCAAAGTTATGACATGAATTACCGACGTTATTTTCAAGGACAAGTTATTTAAGTCTGCATTAGTAGAAATTGAAGAAGGATAAAAGAAAAAGTAAAGTGAGCAAATGAGTAAAAAGGAATTCATTGGAGAATTCAAAATGCTATTTTATTAATATTGATAACGGAAAGAAACATGCATGCCCTTATTGAAATGTCCTAAGACTTTGGGCAGAGCCATAGGATTTGCATTACGTAACATTACTTTGAACCGAAAATCACAAGAAAATCAACAATCTCCCAATTCATAAGTACTTCAGTTGCAGGACAAAGGCGCACAAGGTTGATGTTGTTTTTAGCCCTTTGATCGCCTTCAAAAGCACGGACGGATGACTCCTCATGCCCCTGGCAAAGAGTTAGCGCCTCCGTTCGGAGCATCCTCATTGAAGCTCAACCATTTGGATTCGATCAGATCCCGAATCACATGTTTCAGTGCCTTGCAGTTTTCTACTGAATGCCCAATTGCGCCTGCGTGAAATTCGCAAGTGGCGTTCGGGTCATAGCCTCTTGGGAAAGGAGGTTCAATGGGCCTCATCGGGCGAGGGGAGATTAGGTTGTGACTAGTGAGGTGGTCGTACAGATCTGAGTAGGATGCGGGAATTGGATCAAACTGTACATGTCTCCTTTCTGGGTACTTTGGTGGTTTATCGCTTTTAGTGGTTTGGGTAGGGAAGTGCAGGGCTTGAGGATGGTTTTTGGAAGTGTAAGAGGCTTTCACTGATCCTGTTATGGAATTGGTTTCCCCTCTAACAAATCCTGCGAAGGGCTTCTTTAGGTTATTGGTTTCGGCTGAACCGTAAGATATTTTCCCGTTTCTCATTCCGTTTTCCAACCTTTCCCCTATGGTGATCATGTCTGAGAAGTTAGAGGATACACTCTCAATTAATCTGTCATAGAGGGGTGATTGCAACGTATCTATGAACATGGATACCATCTATTTCTCTAGTAGAGGCGGGGCTACCTGCGCTGCCGACCCTCTCCAACGCTGGGCATACTCCTTGAATGATTCTTTGTTTCTTTTCACCATATTTTGCAACTGTGCTCTATCGAGAGCCATATCGATGTTGTATTTGTACTGCTTTAAGAAAGCATCAGCCAGATCTTTCCAACATTGAATGTGGGTGCGTTTCAACTGTATGTACCAGCTTGAGGCTGCCCCAGTCAAGCTGTCCTAAAAGTAATGGACGAGCAGTTTGTTGTCGTCTGCAAATGCGGCCATTTTTCTACAATACATAGTCAGATGGCTAGCGGGACAAGTTACCCCTCTGTATTTGTTAAAGTCGGGCACTTTGAACTTGGGTGGGATAATCACATTAGGGACGAGACATAGATCATATGCATCCCTGGCGCCGACATTGGATCCTTCAATTGCTCTCAGGCGCTCTTCTAGTATCTGATATTTGTCCTCGGGCTGAGAGTCCTCCATTGAGTAGTTATGAGAGGGTCCTCTCATGTTGTAGTGGGGAGGAACCATGGGCATTGCAGCGGAGTTCGGTGTAGGAGCATGATGAATTACTACTGGTGACGGAGTATAACCCTGTGGAATGACCTGTGGTGCAGTCCCAGGACTTGAGAAGTGAACTCGCGGTATTTCTGCATTTGTATTTTGAGCTGAAGGTCCAGCGACTCCTGAAGGTCCTTCCTCTGGATTGGCTTCCATGGTAGAAGGAGCGTAACCAGTTGGAAGACCGTAAGGGAGCCATTGGTAGCTCTGGACGTTCATTCCAGCGGTGTATGGAGTCTCGGAGCTGGGAGGAGGAGGGAGACTTGTAGCATTGTTCTCAGTATTCCCTGCCGAAACACCTTCATCTACATTTTTTCTGTCGAGGAGTTTCACGAATTCATGGATTTGATCTTTCAGCGCCATCATCTCGGTCATTTGATCTTTCAGCTTTGCAATGTCTTCTCTCAGAGTCTGATTATCCTCTTCGGCCATTTTTCTTGTTTTAGAACTAGTCCGGTAGCAATGTTGATGAACCAGCTTGCCCTTTTACTCTCTGTTTATTTTTTCAATTTTTCTTTTTTTGTAAGTACATGAATGAACTGATGAATGTGCATGCAATGCAAATGTATGCTTTCGTGTTTGACACAGAACTGAAAGAAACTTATTTTATTAATGCAAATGTTTGATCCATCTCGTCAGAAGGAAACTCTTACAATTCCCTAGCGGTCATAGAAATGCATGAAGAATGAAATGTTAATGTGCAATAATTAAAAATTTTTTATGCCATGCAAAAGGGAAAGGTAAAAATGCATGAGGTATGCTAAAAAATAATTTGCCAAAACAACATATGATTTTTGAAATTTTTTCTTTTAAGAAGACCGGAAAAATGTATCGGCGTTTGTTTGAATGCAGGGGTATGAAGCTCCTTTGTGTCCTACGAGGGTTCCTTAGAGAATAGGTCTAGGGCTTGTCTATTAAGTGAACCTTTCAAAGGGTAGCTCTAAAGAGTCCTACATAAGGTTCCTAGAGCCAACGACCCCAATTAAGAACACTGATCAACAACAATAGGCAAGCTATTAGGAGTGCCAGCATTCTCAAGAGGGACCAAACTCTAGGTGAGACTTTCGTGACCACCCAACAGGACGCACATCCAGTAGGCCATCACTACGCAGTCTCGATTCTTCAGTCCGGGTACAGGACTATTATCACGTGTGTGCAAAAGTGTGACAGTGGAGTGTGTGAAGGAGCAAAATATAAAGAATACCCCCCCAAGCTGCAACAAACAAACATATATACTAAAAAGTGGTCTTCTATCCTAGGGTTTTCATATCACAAAATAATAATATGCAATAAAAATAAAAAACAAAAAGGGAAGGGTAAAAATAACCATTAAATTAACAACTACTCCTACAACTAATTAGACTAGGTTTGACTCTCTAAATGTCCCCAGCGGAGTCGCCAGCTGTAGCGACCGAAAAATCCGGGTGAGGATTCCTCGAAGGTTCAAAGATGAAGCCGCCACCAAAGTTTAGTTTACGGGCAAACATTGGAAAATCCCTTTTGGATTGGATAAGGGTCCTTGAGACCAGATTTGGGTTCGGGAGTCGGTTATGCATGGGGAAGGTATTAGCACCCCACGACATCCTTCCTAAAGAAGAAAATTGATGTTTTATTTGAATTTAAGAAAGGGATTATTTAGGAAAAGACTAAAAAAGGTTTTTTATTAGTGCTATTGACAGAGGTCGGCCGCCCCCTGCTCCTACGTATCTCCTGGTAGAGAATCAAATCACACGTAGTTCTTGGTAGAGAAAGGTTTGTTGGTTGGTATTTTTTAATATAGGGGTTTTAGGATTATTGAGCTGTACAGCTCATCCGTCCTAGAACGATGACTAACCCGTCTGTACAGTGAGAACTTCGCTGGGAGAGAGAGAGAGAGAATGTGTTCAGTGTTCTTGTTGAATCACCGTGGTGTGCTGTTCACTGTGGACATGGCCTCCTTTTATAGGTGAAGGGTTAGGTGAAGAGACTTGCTGGACAAGTTAACTTGCTGGGCAAGTCGACTTCTTGGGCAAGCAACTTGTTGGGCTGAAGGTTAATGCTACTGACACCCCCCTTTTATTATTTTTGTTCTTCTCTATTTTTTTTGGATTATTCTTATTTTTGTATATTTTTGGTGATATTTTTTGTATTTTTGGGCTTTTTGTATTATTTGGATACTTTATTGTAATATATATTTTTTTATTTTCTGATTTTATTTCATTATTATTTTTATGGCTTTTTGATCAAAAGGACTAAATTAAGTTCAAAATACCGAACATAGGCTCATTTACTAAGAATTGGCCCAATTAGACAAACCGGTCTAAATTAAAACAAGACAGTGCTCGAAATGTCGTTCTTGTAACAACCCAAAATAATTGATTAATTTATTTAATTAATTATTTAGGATTTATGTGGTAGAAATAATAGAAATAATTATTTATTAGTATATGTGGACCTAATTATTAGTGTTAGTATTAGTAAATTAGAAGTGTTAAGTGGAGGCCCATGATTAGGTCACATAAGATAAGAAAAAGCCCATGAGGTTAAGTGAGTTTATAAAAGGGCTAGGTTAGGGTTTTGTTGTCATTAGAAGGAAAAAGAAAAATAAGGATTAGAGAAGTGAGAAGAGGAGAGGGGAGGCGTGATCCACAAGCTAGAAGAGAGAGAGAGAGAGGCGTGATCTACAACCCAGGAGAGAGAGAAGGAAAGCTAGGGTTTCACACATCTCCTAATCTAAGGTTTCGTTTTCTCCAATCTAAGGTAAGGGTGGGATTTAATTCAATATAAGGGTTTATGAGGGATCTACATGTGGGGTTTTAGGGTGTCTTGATCACCATATTGTTGTCTTGAAAAATCGCATGCCCTATGATTGTGTGCCTTGTTGAGTAATTTGATGTATGCTTGATTTCCTCACATTCCTATGCCTAAATGACATGTTGTTATGCTCATAACAATAATTGTTGCCATATGATGATTTGTTGTTGAGAATTTATGATTTTGCATGTCAAGTGTTTGAGCAAATGCATAAGTATGTGGTGTTGAAATTGTTGTTTGGGAATTGATCATGATGAGTCCTACTTGTTTATGGTCTTTGAGCATTTCTGGACACTGTTTCGGTCCTCCTAAAACTGGTACTGTTTGGTTGATCCAAAAATTATGTGGCTGATTGTTTTTGAAAATAGACTTAAAGACGGTCGTTTTGGCACTGGTTTCGCTCAATTTGGAATTGTGTAGTTCAAGTTATGAGGCACCGAAATTAGGTCAAATTTCTGGAATCAAACTGTGAGTAGGTTCGGTTTTTGTAGGCTTTGTGTTATAAATTGAACTCTGTTTTGAACGATTCTTGTTTCATTGGAAAGTAGACTTAATTCTCTACGAAATAGGGACTGGTTTCACGAAATTTCATTAAGAAATGAGAAAGAAAATTTGGTTGCAAGCTGGGTAGAGAGTTCTGTCCGATTTTGGTACCACAGTGTAGTGTTTTGAAAAACTGTACCAACTGGATACTTATTTTGAAAAATAAAAATCATAGGCAGAAACTACACTCAGAGGGCTTTCCAATGAGTGGTCTTTTGTTGAAATCCGATGTCGTTTGCTATTTTAATTAATTCGCCGAAGTAGGTGCACTGCTGTAGGAAATTCTGCACTAGTGCTGTGCTGCGCCAGGGCGCCATGTTGCTGCCCTGTGTGCGCCAGGTTGCTTGCTGTGTTGCCATTCTGTGTTGTGTTGCTGTCTTCGGATCCCTACCCTTGGGCGCCAAGCCCTATTCTGTTTCTCTTGTTGTTTTGGTCCGTGCCTTTGCTGGATGCCTTGCCTAATCATATTGAGTCATTCCATTCTTGCTCCTGTGCGAATTGTTCACTTTTGCGAAAATTTGGTTGGATCCCCTTCGCTGGGCGCCATTTTCAGGATGTCTTAGTTTTCTCCTAAACTGTTTTCGAAATAACTTTTGACTCGGGAGTCCGATTGAGGCGTTTCAAAATGTTTTGGAAAGCTTATCCAGGTGCCTAACTGGATACTCTAATTTTAAGGCATTCTGAACTATTTTTCTAACATTGTTCCCTGGAGTTGTTTTGGTGTCCCGGGATGCCATTGAGGCGTCTCCGGTGTCTTTTTCAAAAAGTGGTCGTCAATTCTAAATGTTTTCAAAAAGTGATGTGATTTAGGCCTATGGCCAATGACGTTGATGTGTGATTGTTGGACTACAGCGTTGTCTATTGTTTTAGGCCTTTCGGCCAGTGATGTGATTTAGGCCTATGGCCAGTGACGTTGATGTGTGATTGTTTGACTGTTGTGCATACATCATTGAGTCGCATGCATACCATGAACATTAGGCCTTGTGCCAGCGACGAGAAAATTAGGCCTTTGGCCAGCGACGATATTTTAGGCCCTTGTGCCAGTGACGTAAATTAGGCCTTTGGCCAGTGACGTAGGTTGGTACCACATGCATGTGCATTGCTTGAGTCTCATATCGCATTCATATTGCACGACTGATTGAATGAAGTTTTTTGGCCATTGTGATGTGTTGTTAAAGTGATGTGTTGTTGTGAAAGTGACGTGTTAATGTATACTTAGCTGTTATTAACTGTTAAGAGTGATGTTGCTTGCTGTGATTAATTGATGTCTTGAGCTTTGTATGTGGTCTTTCACACACTTCTTATATTGTATGGAATCTCACCCCTTTTTGTGGTTGTTACTTTATAGGTGAGCCCGAGTGAAGATTGTAGTCTTCCTTTTGCCTGGTGTCGTTTGCTCTGATAGGTAGCACTTGGGGAAGGGTCGATTACTGTTTTTAATTAAATTTCGGTTGATGTTGAATCTTTTAGTAATTGGTGCACTTTGCACTTTGTCGGTTGTGGATGTTTTTAACGATGTTGAATAGTTCCGCTGCATGTTTTTAGAAAACTACGAGGTTTTGTTTTACGTTGAAAAATGCGACACTCTTTTGGCGCGAAAAACTCTGATAAATTATGAATAAACGATGGGTGAAAAAGGGTGTTACAGTTCTCGTAATAATATGGACTTGTGACACGGTGGCTAAAACAATTGCGATAAATGATCGGACAAAATTGGGGTATAACAAGGGGATTCTTCGTCATTTTGCAATGAAGCCGCCATCAGTATTTATTAAATAAGAAAATATTGAAAAAACCTTTATTTTTGGGTTCGGGGGTCGATTATGAGTGGGGAAGGTATTAACACCCCACAGCATCCTTTCATAAGAAAGGTTACCATTTAATTTAATGTGTAGAAAGAAAGTTAATTTAAAGAAAATACTCTAATTTACCCTTTTTAATATTTGTAAAATTGAAAAGGAAGGCTTAATAAAAATTTTAGTCTTCTGTGCTTGACAGGAGTGGGCCCCTGCTACTACGTATCCCCAGGTGCGATAGGGAAATCAAAGCTACGTAGTTCTTGGGTAGAAAATGTTTGTGTGTTGTGTGTTTTTTAAGCATTTTGAAATTGGGATAGGTATTCTTAATGACCAAACAAGTAAAACTCAGAGTGGTCATCACTCATAGCCCGTTTGAAAACCAAAGTTGTTACTAACGGTCAAACAAGCTAAACTCGGAGTGACCATTAGCAACAAACCATTTTTGTGAGTTTAATTGTTTGAAAAATACTAGTTTGGAAACATTATGATGTAAAAAAAAATACAATGGGTTATAATTTAAAAACGGGTGCAATTAACAAGAAAGAGCATCGTATTAACAATGGGGGTGCGAAGAGCAATATTGAGGTGTAAACAGCGAGCCCGGCTTGTTTTTGTAAGCTGGGCTGCGCGGGGGTTAAATTATCAAAACGGGGTGCAAGTAGCAGCCCAGTTGTTGTTTCAGACCCATTAAATAAACCTGCGAACTATGGGCTCAGGGGGGTTAAGTCAAAAGAAAGGAGGGTGCGAGAGGTAATCCAACTTAAAAAAACTAAATTAAAACAAATACAGGTAAACAGAATATAAGAGGGGAAAATGATTCACAAACCCTAATCTTTCCAAACTATAGCGCCGCACAAGAAAAAAGGAGAGAGAGAGAGAACGAGAAGCTCACGGTGGAGAGAGAACGAGAAGCTCACGGTGGAGAGAGAAAAAGAGAGGCGCCGGTGGTGAGGGAAAGAGAGTGGGCGAGATTCGCGAGGTTGAGGGAGTGAGAAAACGAAGATGACGGTGGCGATGTGAACGACGGCGAGTGAGAGGGCAATACGACGGGGAGTGGTTTTCGCTTGAGTTGGTGATGTGGATTCACGACATTGGTGTGCCTGTCAGAGGGAGTAAATGAAGGGGAAGGCGGTTACGGTGGCGAGCATGACCTGGTGGCCGTGATAGTGTTGAGGCGGTGGTGCATGGGCGTCGATGGTGGTGTTAGTTGGTTGTTCGGTAGTGGTTATTTTGGGTTGATGTTGCTGACGGTTTGGGGTTCGATGGTTGAGGAAAAGATGGTGGTGAGGCGTGGAGACAGTGCTGAGTGGGTGAAATATTTGTGGGGGGAGGGGGGTGGTCACGGTGGTTCGTTGACTGTTGTGGTGGTGTTTGGGTGCGGTTTGGTTGGTGTGGTTTTGGATTCTGTAGGTGGTGGTTCACAGTGAGAGAAAAGGGTATGGTGGTGATAGAAGGAGATGCCGTCCGGTGGAAGGGAGTGCCTCTGATAAAAACTCTCTCTGCTTTCTGCCTACCTTCGATTCCCCTCCCTTATTTTCTAATTTTTGTTTTTCTCCTATGTGTTTTTGTTGATCTGTGTATGTATGTTATTGTCTCCTTCTGTATATTTCTGTGTATTTCTCAGTGACTGCGTTTAGAGTATTTTTTTGCTGTTAATTTTCGTCTCCCTTCACTGTCCCCTTGATTGTGCTACTGCTGCTGTTTTTATAGGTGGATTGGGGTGCTGAGGACAGTCAGCAATTAGGGAAAAAAATGGCATCCAAAGGACAAAATCTTTGAGGGGAATAAAAAGGACAAGAGTTGGCACCAAGGACAGTCAAGGGAAGGACAAGGGCAAGAAAAAAGGGGATCAAAGGACAACTCTAGGACTGCACCCTTCTCTTTTTTTTTTTGCATTTTTTGTATTTTTGTATTATTTTTTTGTATTATTTTGCTGTTTTGCTTTTTTGGTTCACATATGTAAAAAAACTATGTTATATGACAAGAAAAGAAAATTTGACTATTAGGTTCTTTATTTATCGTTTTATTATTATTTTTGCACCGATGACGATAGGCTAAAAAAATAACAATAGCGAAGTAAAATAAAACGAGCATCAAACAAATCGTTACACGAGAGTGCCAGAGACACGCGCGTCTAAAGCGATACGTGACGCAACGAGAATACGAGCTTTTTTGGATTTTAATTGATCGGACAAAATTAGGGTATGACAAGCCATTCCAAGAAACTACGAGGAAGGGGGGTATAGAGTCGTGTGATTGGACAAAGAAGGGTTTTGAACTCAAAATGTTGGCCGACCCATGGCCTAACACAGAGTGTAATGATCAGTCTCCCACCAGAAGTACAGAGCCTACTGGATCGGCTGCACCTGTTCCAAGTTGAATCCACCACTGAAGAGGCTATGTTCAGTGCAATACACAAAGAGGATGGGCTCCCAGAACACCCATGTCATAGGAATTCGACTAACCTCGTGGACGGGATTTTGGCCGAACCCCCTCACGTAGAGCCCATCCAGAGAAGAATACCCAAGTTTGAAGCTCAAGACCCTCTAGTGGAAGTGAATCTAGGAGACGAACCAAGGATGACCAAGGTCAATGGCAAACTGCAACCCCAACAACGAGAGCGAATGGTGGCTATGATTAAGGAGTATCACGACTGCTTTGCGTGGGATTACCATGAGATGCCGGGTCTTGATAGGACACTGGTAGAACATAGGCTACCCATTAAGGAAGGTTGCAAACCCCATAAGAAACCACAGAGGAGATTCAACCCCATAAGCAGAGGTGGAGAGATTGCTGAAAGCAGGGTTCATAAGAACTGCCAGGTACGTACAGTGGCTGTCTAACATAGTCCCCGTGATAAAAAAGAATGGCCATGTGAGGGTATGTATTGATTAGAGAGACCTGAACTTGGCAACTCCGAAAGATGAGTATGGTATGCATGTGGTCGACATGTTGGTCAACGCCGGTTACGCCGCAGCTAACAATGCCATCTTGACGTTTATGGACGACTATTCTGGCTACAACCAGATATACGTGGCCGAGGCTGACACCCATAAGACTGCCTTCAGGTGCCACGGGGCCTTAGGTATCTATGAGTGGTTGGTAATGCCTTTCAGCCTAAAAAGCGTGGAGGGCACGTATCATAGGGCGATGAAAGCCGTTTTCCATGACCTTATTGGTAAAATCATGGAGGTATATATTGATGACATGGTAGTCAAATCCAAGAGCTTCGAGGACCATCTCGTAGAGTTTGGACAAGCTCTTAAGCGGATGAGACTCCACAATCTTAAAATGAACCACCCTAAGAGTGCTTTTGGCGTGTCTGCGGAAAATTTTATGGGCTTCTTGGTGCACAACCAAGGCATTGAAGTAGACAAAAACAAGGCTCGAGCCATCCTAGAGGCTAGACCTCCTAGAACAAACAAGGAGTTGCAAAGCTTGCTTGGCAAGATTAACTTCCTAAGGAGATTTATCGCCAACTCGACTGGGAAGATGAAGGCTTTCTCACCCCTATTGAGAATGAAGAATACGAAAGAGATGGTCTGAGGAACTAAGCAACAGGAGGCCTTTGATCAAATCAAGGTTGCCTTGACCAAATCCCCTGTCTTAGTACCTCCGCAGCCAGACAAGCCTTTTAAATTGTACATTGCGACCGAGGAGCAAGCTATCGACTGTTTGTTGGCTCAAGATGATGATAATGGGGCGGAGCGAGCTATATATTATCTCAGTAGAATCCTCAATGATGTCGAAACCAGATATTCTCCTATTGAGAAACTTTGTTTATCATTGTTCAATGCTTGTACTAAACATGAATATTTTATGGCATCTAATGGCATCCTTCACCAAACGTCTTGTGCTCACACACCTCAACAAAATGGGGTCGCCGAACGCAAAAATCGGCACCTCATTGAAACCACACGGACCCTTCTCCTGCATGGTAACCTTCCAACTCGTTTTTGGGGGGATGCAGTGTTAACAGCTTGCTATCTTATAAATCGGATGCCATCATCTGTCCTTGATGACCAAATACCACACTCTGTCCTTTTTCCTCATACCCCACTGCACTCACTTCAACCACGTGTATTTGGGTCTACATGTTTTGTCCTCAACCTCTCTCCTGGTATTGACAAGCTCTCAGCCCGTTCACTCAAGTGTGTCTTTATTGGTAATCATTGGCCGCAAAAAGGCTACCGTTGTTACTCTCCTACTCTTCAGTGTTATCTTATATTTGCTGATGTTACCTTTTTTGAGTCGGTTCCCTACTTTGAGTCGTCTGTCGCAACTCAAGAGTCTATGTCCGCAGTCCTTCCCTTGCTACCTACCACTGTGTCTCTTGAGTCTGTCACCACAGAGAGTCCTCCTGTGGATCCCCCTACTGCACCACCACTAAGAACATATCAGCGTCGCCAGCAACCATCTGTGGTTCATGTCCCTGCCCCAATCCCTACTACCGAGGCCATACCAGACTCACCCCCAGCGCCATCTCCCTCACTAGATCTGGTTCCGCCACCTGAGCCTGACCTTCCCATTGCTATTCGTAAAGGTATACGGTCCACTCATAACCCATCCCCTCACTACATTGCTTTGAGTTATCATCGTCTTTCTCCTTTGCATTATACATGCCTTGCTTCTTTGTCTTCTATTATTATACCAAAATCTGTAGATGAAGCTTTATCCCACCCAGAGTGGAGGCAAGCAATGATTGACGAGATGTGTGCTCTTCAAAGCAGTGGTACCTGAGAACTGGTCCCTCTACCCGCTGGGAAGTCTTTGATTGGTTGTCGTTGGTTGTATACTGTCATGGTTGGGCCTGATGGAAGATTGATCGTTTTAAGGCTCGGTTGGTGGCCAAAGGATACACTCAGATATTTGGGCTGGATTATAGTGACATGTTCTCTCCTGATGCAAAATGGCCTCAGTTAGACTCCTCTCTATTGTAGCTATCCGACATTGGCCCCTATTTCAACTTGACATTAAAAATGCATTTTTTCATGGTGACCTTGAAGAGGAAGTGTATATGACCTATATGCTCCATCTTGAGGGGGAGTGTCGATTATTTCCATATTCATTGAACCTTTCATATTCCTATGCATCTTATTTGTTACCCTTAGATTATACATCTTCCTAGGCTAGCTATTATTATTCTTTGTCTTTACAACTTCCTAGGTAATAAATTTAATTATTGTATACACACTATATATAGAGGGTGTGTGATCTTGATTGAGACACACATTATTCATTCAACATATGTCTCTCTTTTCACTCTTTCAACAGTTATCATATCTATAGTCACACACCCAGAACAACAAGCACAGAGCTTAGACTGCACTTTACCTTCCAAATATATGCCTGAATGAATTCTCAATTAAGTCCCTTTTGCACTTAGTTGTTTTGTTGGTTTCTTTTCATTTAAAATATGTGGTTTCATCTTCTCTATTGTTCTGGGACTGTGATGGAAATGTAGAGTATACTGCAGGTTGAAGTTGCTAGAGAGTTCCATACCAAAGGATGCAACATATATCATATAATAAATGATGAGTCGATGTTGAATGGGAAGCTGAGGCTCAAATTAGCATCAATATTTATGACCTCTTGGATGGAACCTGAGTGTGACAAACTCATCACGACTTCTGTTAGCCTTCTGCTAACTAATTATCAAAATTGTGAAGGCCTGGGATGGTAGCCAAGATTCCTCATAGTGTTATTTTATTAATGATGAAGAAAATGATTACACAGATGCTACTCAGCACCTAACTGGCTTCACCCAGCAACTATAGGAATTTAGAAAATGACTAAATGAATGGAGCCTTGGTCATAAACCCATTCTTATACACTAGGGAGAAGAGCACGGGCTTTACAAAACTAACTAACATAAATAACTACTTAAACTAACTAACCACTATAACAGAATTAACATGAGTCACATTACAAAACAGAATATTAACTTTATGCTAACTAATCTAGAACCTTACCCTCTGTTACCTAAGGATTATTCTTCTTCCTCACATAATACTGGAGGTGTCTAACAATTCCCTCCCCCTTAGAAACAACCTTGTCCTCAAGGTTGAGGTTAGGGAACTGTCTTCTCAAGCTAGCTGTGTCTTCCCAGGTTGCCTCTTCTGCTGATAGATTCATCTACTGTACTAGAACTTGCTGTATCTGGTTGCCTTGTTGCGTGACTGTTCTCTTGTTGAGGATCTTTTCTGGTACGTAGTGCACTGCTGGTTCCTGCAGATCCTTTGGTAGCTTTAGGTTCCACTGAATGTTCTCCGATGGCTAGCTTCAGTTGGGATACATGGAAAACTGGATGTATTCTGGCTGTAGCTGGTAGTTGTAGCTGATAGGCCACTGCCCCCACTTGTTTAATGACTAGAAATGGTCCATAGTATCTTGCTGCCAGTTTGGGATGTATCTTGGTAGGCATAGAAGTCTGTTTGTGCAGTCTTATCTTAAGATAAACCTTGTCTCCTACCTTGATGTTTGATGGTCTTCTATGAGCATTAGAAAACTTGCTCATTTGTTCCTGAGCTCTCTGCAAGTGAGTTTTGAGCTATTGTAAGGCCTCATCCCTTGACCACAAGTCTTGAGCCACTGCTTCCACCAATGTTTCTCCTGGTACAAACCTTGAAATAGAAGGTGGGGGTCTGCCGTACACAGTCTCAAAGGGTGTGCACTTGGCGGAACTTTGATAGTTGGTGTTGTAGCAGTACTCTGCCCAAGGTCAAAATTCCAACCACCCATTTGGTTGTTCAGAGTAGAAGCATCTCAACTAGGTTTCTATGATTCTGTTGAGCACTTCAGTCTGCCCATCTGTTTGAGGATGGTATGTTGTGCTGATCTTGAGCTTGGTGCCCTGCAATTTGAACAACTCTTGCCAAAAATAACTTAAAAAGGTAGGGTCACGATCACTTACAATTGAGGTGGGAGTACCATGGAGCCTGACCACTTCTTTGACAAACACTCCTGCCAGTGACCTTGCTGTGAATGGGTGCTTGATAGGAATAAAGTGTCCATATTTACTGAGCCTGTCTACCACAACTAAAACCACATCATAGCCTTTAACTTTAGGTAAACTAACATTAAAATCCATACTCACCTCTTCCCACACAGCATTAGGTATAGGGAGAGGCTGTAAGAGGCCTGCATGCGAGCAAGCTTGGTATTTATTTCTTTCGCAAACTTGGCAAGCAGCAACATAATTAGTGACTGTTCCTTTCATTCCAATCCAATATAGGGACTGGGCTATCCTCCTATAAGTTCTAAACACTTCTGAATGTCCCCCCTATAGGTGTGGAATGATACTCTTCAAGAAGAGTAGGGCTCTAGGCCGAATTAGCAGACAGGACTAGCTTACCCTTGTAATACAGTTTTCCCTGCTCTAAGGTATAATGACCATGAGAATTCAGATCCTTTTCTAACTTTCTCTGATCTTCTTAAGATCCTCATCAATTAGACTAGTAGGATACTCGTACATACGCACGGGTGCTGTCGTGTTATTTTTATGAATGAACTTAGACAGTATTTAAATAGTTTGAACATTACCCCGTGAAAATAAAGACAAATTTAAAGTAGATAAAAAATCAGTTTCAAATAAAAACAATATATTCATTTATCCCGTGTTTTTTTATATATCAATGCAGTGTTCTTTTTATATATCAGTGTTGTTATCCTGTGTTTTTTTATAAATTAATGCAGTTATCCCGTGTTTATACATATATATATATATATATATATATATATATATATATATATCATTGCAATTATACCCGTATTTTTTTAAATATCAGTACAGTTATCTCGTGCTTTTTTATGTATCAGTGCAGTTATCTCATAGTTTCAACTGATTATTTGAGTTGATTAGTAGATTATAGTAGAAAGTAAAGAGATAGTAGATTACTAATAAGAAATATTTATCCCGTGTTTTTTATATATCAGTAACAATTATTTGTCCTTTATTGGGTATTAGTGACAAATATTTGTTACGTGTATTTTAAATATTAATCAGTTTAAATAGTCATTAAGCCTTCTTATTTTTTTAGATAGTAGGTTTATATAAGTTTTCAAAAATTATAATTATGAATGGCACCCTTAATCGCATTGACAGATAGTAAAAGGTCTTGTTTGCGCACAAATGGGATTGGGGAGCCATACACGATTAGCAGCGATAAGTGTTACCAACTCCGGTAGTGGAGAGTTGTCATCCACTGATCCTTCATTCACAAGACTACATACCTGTGTATAAAAAGAAACTAATTTAATTTAAGGGATGTGTTGTGCTTTATCATTTATTAACAACTTATCAAATTCATCGGATACTATGTTTGGTGAGAAGGGTCTATATATATACACTAATTTTTTTGGGCTCTAAAAAATAGTATTGAGGTGAGGCGCGGTGTAGTTACCCAACCTACACAAGCCTATAGCCAACCCTATAATAAATAATATATATGTATATATTAATATTAGTTATAAATAAGAATGTTCGGTACCGTATCTCCTGCTACGTATCCGATCTTGGATAGCTAGACCGGTCCGAGATAGTTGGTACGTGTGTCCTTGGTTGTCCGAGTTGGTGCTCCGGTCCGAGGTGGGGTGGTACCTGCAATGACACTCCGACGCTCAAGTCAGTGAGTGAGTCAATTACAAGTGAGAATAGGTGAGGGATGAATACCATTAATGTGAGCATTCAATGCTTATTTATAGGTATCTAGGAAGGAGGAGGGCTGTTGGATCTAGGTCTACAATCTCCACCGTTGGATGAATTGGACCCTTTGGTGTTGGGCCTTTTTGGTGGATTGGCCATTGAGGCCCAATCCATAACAGTAGCCCCCCAAGTCGGGTCGCCTTAAGGCGAGCTAGACTTGTCGTTTAGAGATTTCGTCGGGCCCAAGCTTGGGCGAGACACTTCACGACATACCGGGCCGATCTGAGGGACTCAGGTCGCGCCGAGTGACTCGAGGCTGTCCGCTTTGAGAGATTCCGGTCACGGCGGGGTCAAGGGACCGGGGCGAGTCGAAGGAAACGAAGCGATCTGGTCAGATCTGTGCCTTGATTTCTGTGCCAGCTGGCAACGTCATTGATGGGACGCGTCGTTCGAGGATGATTGGGGTAATGATGGCGCTTGGAACGACGCGCCTGTCTAGGGGCTAGTCTTGGGAAACGTAGCCTAGGCCCAGGCCCATCTGTGGCCTTCTTAATGTTCTATAAATAGGAGGGGGGATCCCCCTTACTTGGATTGTTTTTCTGCGAATTGCTCTGCTTCCGATCTTAAAGTCGTTCCGGAGCTTATTTCTCTCTTCAGAGTTGTGCTGTATCTCGGTGACGCCTTTGCTGTTCGCGACCTGCCCCCAGTGTTCGACGAGCTTCGATTTTCATAAGGTTAGTTTTCCTCTTTTCTTTATTGCTTCCGGCTTTAGATTACGACCGGGTTCTCTCCGGACCCGTATTTGTAGATACAGAGTGGGGGTCGTCAGGTCGGGTTCCGACTTGGTTGTGGACCCACTGTTTACGTATCAACCTGACTCGCCAAGCCCCCATTTCTGCAGGTCCGATCTGGCGAGGACGAAACAAACCCGTCGGGTTGCTGACATAGATCGCCCTCATTTCGCGCAAACAATGGCTTCCGGAATTGGAGAGTCGATGGAAATTCGTGCCAGTCCCCCCGGGTCGGCTATTCCCGAGGTTCAAGACGACTTGGGCTCCGCTCCTACTCACGCTGAAGACCGGTCTCCCGGGGTTCCCAGCAACGAGCCGGCAGATGAAGATAACACAGAGGTGGTGGTCCTTGATTCGGGTGATTCTGATGCCGAGCCCGACCGTGAAGAGCAGGGCAGCACTAGTTGGAGTTCGGGGGAGAGTGAGGAGGAGGTGGCTGAGAGCCAAAACAATGAAGACGGTCTTGGGCATTGCGGGGAGCCCGCATATGAAGAAGGTGATTCTGACCAATATCCCCGAGCCGGAGTAGGGCCGGTCAATGTTCCCGTATCCCTACCTCTCACTGTTCCCCGGGAGTATTCCTGGGTGTCGGAGGCGTTGAAGGGGATTCCGTCCCTTTATAGGACCGGGGACGATATGAGTTTCTTCGTCAACCGCCTTTCCCAGAAGGATTAGATCTGGAATGTGGAGGGAATGGCTGAAGACCAGCATGTGGCCGTCTGGCCGAAAGCTCTGAAATTTGTTATGTACAGGGTGACGATCCTTGACATGCACGTTAGCCCCCCGTTCACCGCTTTTCAGCAAGAGGCTTTGGAGATCTTGAACCTCGCTCCTTCCCAACTACATCCCAACTCATGGGCGTTCCTCCGGGCTTTTGAGTTGATGTGCATTCATCTGGAGAGGCCGATCTCCTGTGACCTCTTCTTCCACCTTTTTGAGGTTAACTGGAGGCATGAGGATGGAACCAAAGATCGGTGGGAACATGTGAGCTTCCGGGCTAAGAGAGGGGTAAAGATTTTCATGCCTTATTCCGACTCTCTTAAGAACTGGAAAAATAAGTATTTCTTTGTGGAGCCCGTGAATGAGGAGGCAGTGAGGCACGTCGGCCAATATTCTGCGGACGGGAAATCATTGGAGTTCACAAAGTTTCAACTGGGGTGGTCTCTCTCTCACTTCAACCGGAGGCCTCATTCCTACACCGTCGGCTTAGGGCGGCTATCCCAGGTTGATCAGGACACATTGGCGATCTTGACGAACTTTGCCGACCGGAATATCTACCGGGATCCCAAGAAATTTGGGATTGACGTAGCCCGATTGGTCGGGGCCGGGTCGAAATCTCAAGTAGTCGCCGTTCTTGGTAGGTTTCTTGGTAGATAACCTCGCCCATTATAATTTTTTTTTTTAACTGCCGTTTCTTCTAACATTGTTTATTTTCCTTATTCTGCAGATAGCATGGGGCCTGACAAGTTCTCTCTCCTGACGGCTCTTGCAGAAAGGAAGGCCGGGGTTCAAAAGGAAAAACCCGTTGCCGCCGTTCCGATCAGCACAATCCCGGAGGCAGGCTCGGCTGGAGCGGAGGATCGGGCTGCGGATCTCTTGCACCGAAAAAGGGAGCGCCCCCTCCCGCAAGCAGACCCTGCTTCTACTTCACATGCTCCGGCTGCTCGGGCTTCAAAAAAGGGGCGTCATGGGAAGCACCGGACTTCTAGGTCTTCCGGCATTTCTATTGACGCCGACTTCCTGCAGAAGCACTTGGAGGATTCCCGGGTCGACCCGGTTGAGGCGTCTCTTAAGTTATTCCGGCATCTGTCCGACGTGACGAAGCTTCAGAAGGTCGAGGCTGAGAATCAGGCAAAAGGTGACCCCAAGTTCCGAGGTGCACTCTTCGATTTTCCTTCTTGGTTATCTCTGTTTTTGACTTCCTTCTTTCTGTTATTACAGGAGCCCTGGTGGAGAGGGACAACGAAAGAAGAGCCTGGGAGGAGTTGCTGAAGAAATATGAGGCTCTGGAGAGGGATCAGACCGAGCTTAAAGCGGCTGCAGAAAAATTTGAAAGGGAGAGGGACTCTGCCCTTAACTTGTGCATGGAACATGAGGTTCGAATCCAAGATCTCGAGAGCCAAGAAAGGCGGTCTGCCGAGGCGGTTTCTTCCCTGAGGGCTCGGATTCAGGAGCTCGAGGCTGATCTTACGAAGGCGAGGCAGGCCCAGGTCGGGTCTAGCGTTGATTCTTTGCCTCGGATTGCTGAATTGGAAAGAGAGCTTCAAGAGGTACGTGCCAAAGCAGAAACCTTGGAGGACGAGGTGGTGGAGGTGGCTCAACTGGCTGTGGACGTGGCCGAGGAGAGCTTCGAAAGAGCCCTTGCTCAAGTCACTGTCATCCATCCATCCCTTCCTCTGGACCGGGGATTTATTCGCTTGAACCATACCGTAGCAGACGGGCGTATTGTCCGGCCCTATCGGGACTCTGAAGCGTTCGATGTCATTTACCCTCCTCCTTCCTTGCCGTGATTGCTGCTGACGGGGAAGTTCTGAATTTGCTGCTTTTTGGGTTCCAGGTGGAACCAGTGGGGAAATAAAGCCCCGGGTTCCGGGCGGAACCGGAATTTGTAATATATCACCATCTTTTTGAACTAGAGGACCCGGCCGTATCCGGGATAATTTGTAATGGAAATTTATTTTAATGTGCCTCCGGTTTTATTTACCTCGGTTTAGTCTTTATACTGTTGTTTTACATTCCTGCACTTGCGTTTGATTCGCTCAAGTAGTAAGCGTCGCCTTAGGGACAGTTTACCGGGACTCGGCCCAGATCGAACTCGTTCCTTAGGGTCGTGGCAACCTCGGCCAACAAGTTGTTTTTACGTAACAATGATCGCCTTCGGGGCAGTTTACCGGGACTCGGCCCAGATCGAACTCGTCCCTTTAGGGTAGCGACAACCTCGGTCAGCTAAAAGAAGAGAAACTAGGTGATAAAATCGGTAGACACCGCAAGCATAATGGATAACATCGGTATACACCGTTCATTAGATAAGATGAGTTACAACATCGGTATACACCGCAAACATAACTGACATCATCGGTATACACCGTTCCTTAGATAAGATGAGCTACAACATCGGTATACACCGCCTACATTATTGATATCATCGGTATACACCGTTCCTTTAGGTAAGATGGGAGTCAGCTGTAGTATTTTCTCAGTTTAGTGGCGTTCCAAGTTCTTGGGATCGCCTTGCCGGACAAGGTCTCCAATTCGTAGGCACCTCTGCCGGTTTTAGATAAAACTCGGTAAGGTCCTTCCCAGTTGGGGGCGAGCTTTCCCTGTGCGGCGTTCTTCAAACCGACATCGGCTCTTCGTAAAACTAAATCACCGACCTTGAGGTCTCTGGGGATCACTTTCGAGTTATATCGTACTGCTACCCTTTGCTTTATTATTGCTTCTTTAAGGAAAGCCTGGCCTCGGACCTCATCGATGAGGTCGAGGTTTTCCTTCAATGCCTGGCTATTGTCCCCCGGAGATTTCGGGTGGAGTGTCCTCCAGCTCAGCTCCCCGATCTCCACCAGAATTACGGCCTCCGTCCCGTACGAAAGTCGAAACGGGGTTTCCCCTGTTGAGCTCTGTGGGGTAGTTCTGTAAGCCCACAGCATGTAAGGTAACTCTTCAACCCAGTTTCCCTTTGCTTCATCGAGTCGTTTCCTCAGTCCACTGAGAAGGACCTTGTTGGCAGCCTCGGCCTGACCGTTTGTCTGAGGGTGTTCTACCGAGGTAAACCGGTGTTTGATCTTAAGGTCAGACATGAGTTTTCTGAAGCCTTTGTCGGCGAACTGTGTTATGTTGTCCGTGACTACCACCTCGGGGATCCCGAATCTAGTCATTATATTTTTCTTGAAGAATTTGATGCAATTCTTAGCGCTGATGACGGCCAAGGGCTCAGCTTCAACCCATTTGGTGGAGTAATCCACCGCTACTATGAGGTATTTGATCTGGCCGGGGGCAGTTGGGAACGGTCCCAAGAGATCTATTCCCCACCAAGCAAATGGCCACGGCGAGCTTAAGCTGGTGAGCTCCGTAGGGGGCGCTATGTGGACCTTGGCGTGGATCTGACACTTACCGTACCTCTTTACATAATTTCTTGCATCGGTCTCCATGGTTGGCCAGAAGTATCCCGCCCTTAATGCCTTTCGAGCCAGGGATCGACCTCCAAGATGTTGCCCGCAGATCCCCTCGTGGATCTCGGCCAGGACGTAGTCTGCTTCTCCTCCTTCGATGCATTTCAACAGCGGTGCAGACAAGCTTCTTCTGTAGAGGCTTCCATCGATTATAGAAAAAGAGGAGGCCTTCCTCCGGAGGATCTTGGCTTTGCTCGGGTCCGGAGGCTCGTTCCCCGTTCTGATATAGTCTATTAATGGCGCGATCCAACCCTGGCTTTCTTCTACTACGTTAACAGAAAAATTTGCTTCCGGGTTCAAGATTACGCTCGGCTTGTTCAGCGTTTCCCTGATTATCGACCGGTGGTTCCCCGGAATTTTGGTGCTGGCAAGTTTGGAGAGTATGTCAGCCCTGATATTTTCTGATCTTGGAACGTGCTTCACTTCCGTGAATGTAAAAAGGGAGAGCAGCTCCTGCACTTGGGTTAGGTACCTTTGCAAGATCGGGTCTTTGGCTTCGTACTGTTTCCCGATTTGGGATACCACCAATAATGAGTCGGTATTTAGGGAAAGCCGGGAGACCTTGAGATCGATTGCAAGCCGGAGTCCAACTATGCACGCCTCATATTCCGCCTGGTTGTTTGAGGTAGGGAAACCGAATGTGAGCGATACTTCGATTACGACGCCAACCGGGCTTTCGAGCATCAACCCTGCACCACTTCCTTTTGGATTTGAGGACCCGTCTACGTGAAGTGTCCACACCCCGTCATCCGGATCGGCGGGTGCCATCTCTGTGATAAAGTCGGCAAGTATCTGGGCTTTCATGGCCGGTCTTGTTTCGTATTTGATTCCGAACTCGGAGAGTTCTACTGCCCATTTGATCATTCGTCCTGCTAAGTCGGGTCGGTGGAAGATCTGCCGAATTGGATAATTAGTTCGCACCACGATTTGATGGGCGACGAAATAAGGTCGGAGGCGGCGTGCCGAGATGAGTAGAGTAAAGGCGATCTTCTCTATTTTCTGATATCTCACTTCTGGCCCATGCAAAGCTTTACTCACGAAGTATACCGGGCTTTGCCCAGCTCCGGTCTCCCTGACAAGCACGGCCCCGATGGCCTCATCTGAGATGGCTAGATACAAAAATAGATCTTCCCCTGGACTCGGCCGACTTAGTATGGGCGGTTCGGACAGGACCTTTTTGAGCCGGGAGAGTGCCTCGTCCCGCTCTGGGGTCCATTCGAAAGTTGCTTCTTTCTTAAGCAGTTTGAACAATGGGAGCGATTTGAAAGCGGCGTTGGAAATGAAGCGAGATAACGCAGCTATCATGCCGTTGAGTTTCTGGAGCTCTTTCTTAGTGGACGGGGTCCGCATTTCTGTTACCGCTCGGCATTTATCCGGGTTGGCTTCAATGCCCCTTTCCATGAGATAGAAACCCAGGAATTTTCCAGCCCGGACTCCAAAAGTGCATTTTTTCGGGTTTAGCCGCATATTACTTTTTCGAATTTCCGCAAAAATCTCTTCCAGATCGGATATATGGAGGTCTTCCCTTTCGCTTTTTGCAATCATGTCGTCGAGGTAGACTTCTACGTTACGACCGATCTGAGCTCGGAATACCTTGTTCATCATCCTTTGATAAGTGGCCCCCGCATTTTTTAAACCGAATGGCATGACCCGGTAGCAGAAATTACCGCGGTCAGTCATAAAGGCCGTCTTCTCTTGGTCGGGGGGAAACATCGGAATTTGATTGTATCCGGAATAAGCATCCATGAACGACAGTAAGCGAAAACCTGAAGCATTATCGACGAGCCGATCAATGCTAGGAACAAGGAAGGCGTCCTTAGGAATGGCCTTATTAAGATCGGTATAGTCAACGCACATACGCCACTTTCCATTGCTTTTCTTAACAAGTACAGGGTTTGAGAGCCAAGTTGTATACTTGACCTCTTTTACAAAATCAGCCTTAATTAAATCTTCAACGACCTTAGCCGTAGCAGCTGCCTTTTCCTGGCTTTGAGCTCTTTTGCGTTGGGCGACCCATTTTGCCCCGGGGTTCACCGCTAGCTGGTGACAGGCGACCTCGGGGGGAATCCCGGGCATGTCCTTTGCTGACCACGCGAAGAGATCGGCGTGGGATTTGAGGCAGTGGGTGAGCTTTGCTTTTACTTCGTCGGGAAGATCGGATCCGATCTGGACGGTTTGGGTCGGGTTCTCTCCCAGCTGGATTTGTATGAACTGCCCATCAGGTTGAGGTCGCCTAATTTTCTTCTTTAGCTCACGTGCTAACTCGTCGTCGCTTTCCTCCTCGGAGCTGTCCGGGTCATATCTCGCGTCGAGGTCCGTGACATTGACCTCGGCCGCTGGACCGGTTCTTTTCTTCTTTGGGCTCTTCTGAGTCCTTGCCTCTATGGGGGGAACCCCCTCTTCTGAGGCCTGCCTGTCCGCCTTGACATGAAGATAGAAGCATCTTTGGGCGGACTCTAAGTCGGCGTCAAGGGTTATAACTTCGTCACTCAAAGAGTAGAACTTCATCTTGAGGTGAACCGTTGAAGTTACGGCTCCGAGTCTTCCGAGGGTGGGCCTCCCGATGATACAATTGTAGACCGAGGGGCATGGCAACACCAGGAACTTGGTCTTGACCGTCCTTTCTAGTGGCTCCTCTCCATAGGTGACCATCATTTCCAAGTAGCCGAGAGGTTTGGTCCGAGACCCGTTGAAGCCCGAAAGATCCGATCCCCGGTAAGGGGTGAAGTCCTCCTCTGAGATCTGCAGTTTTCTCACCAGGTCGATGAAGATGATATCAGCGGAGCTCCCCTGGTCGACCAGAATCCTTCTTATTTCATGGTTTTCCATGACCGCCCTGATTATGAGGGGTATGTGTTTATTTGGCTTGCCATCCAATAAGTCTCGGTCGCTGAAGGCCAAGGGTGGGCGCTCCGGGCCTGAGGTGATTGCCGAGGTGGAAGCGGCACACATAACTTCCTTCCATTTTCTTTTCATTGTTTTGCCCGATGCCTCGTCGGGATAGCCCCCGGATATCATCATCATCACAGGTCGGCCCTTTGATTTTCGATAGTCGCGCTCGTCCTCTGAGCTCTCTTCTCGTTTTTGTGGGGCTTTACCCTTTCGTTTCGGATCGGCTTCTTCTTCCTTAACCTCGGCCTCGTGTCTGGGTGCTTTAGCCACATACTGGCTCAACTTCCCTTTCTTAATCAGGTCCTCGATGTCATCCTTCAAAGCATTGCATCGATTGGTATCGTGCCCTTTGCTCCGGTGATACCGGCAGTATTTGTTGGATCTCTGTCCCGGCCCGTGGGGGAGCGGATCAGGGAACTTGACTTCTTTGAACTCAGCGTTCATACATTCCGCCAGAATCCTGGCCCTTGTTTCGTTCAGATCGGAATATTGCTGGTGTCGGTTCCGAGGTCGGAGCCTATTGTCGTTCCGGGCCTCCCTTTCATAACGGGCCTCTGCTGCCTGACGCACCAGAGCCTCTTTTTCATACCGAGGCTTGCTCGTTCCGGGGTCGGCATCTGTCTTTCTTGCAAGAGCGCCTTCTTCATGGTCAATGTATTTTTGAGATCGCTGGAGGAACTCGGCAAGCGACTCAGTTTGGTTGATTCCGACATCGATCTGAAACAGACTTCCTTCCCGCAGACCGGCTTCCATGAAGAATAGTCGAAATGAATCGTCTAAGTTCCGGACCTGAGCCGCCTCTTTGTTAAATCTTTCAATGTAGTCTCGGAGCGACTCGTTCTCTCCTTGCCGGATGGCTTGTAAGACTTTCCGAGATTTAGGCTTCATTTTGGAGTGGGCGAACTGGGCCGAGAACAGCTTTGCAGCTAGTCCCAGGATGATATCGAGTTCGGCTTGAGGGCTCTGAACCAGTCTAGAGCCAATTTCTCAAGGGTGAGAGGGAAGATTCGGCATTTGATCTCCTCCGGGACATTCCGGTATTGCATCATCGTGTCGAAGTAATCCAGATGTCGGTCGGGATCGCCCGTCCCGTCATGCATCTTTAACCCCTCCGGGGGCTTTTCTAAGTGCTTGGGTACCGGAAAATAGTCGATTTCCGCTGTGAAGGGTCCCTTCCGCGTTGCGGACCTTTCCCTCGGAGGAGGCCTTCTGATAGGGTGTCGGGCAGGGGATCCGGGGGATCGAGGGCGCCGACGTTCATGCCTCGGGGGAGTTCCCCGGCTTATAGAACGCCGCCTTGGTGACGAAGATGCTAATGATGAGCTTTGGTGGGCTGAGTCTCCGGGATAATAAGTCTCGTCATAAGTCTCGGTTGGGGGAGTTCCAGATTCCTGCCTCCCTCTTCGGCGTGGTGGCGAACGATGGTGGTGCCTCCTCCAAGCAGGGGACCGGTGACGTCTTTTACTGGAGGTCCTTCTGCTAGGAGAGTAAGTTTGAGGGGAGGTACGGTCCGGGATATCTCTGGCCCGGACTTCGGCCATCTCGGCCTCCAGCTGGGAGTAACGCTGACTCCTTTGATCAGCCTCGGCCTGCCTTGTTAGCAGTTAGATGAGCTGTTGGACAGCATCGATCGGTACCGGGACAGTCGGGGCTGGAGGTTGAAACTGGTTTCTAGCAGAGCTTATAGGGACCATCCCCCTGGATGAATTCCGGCCATGGGCCGAGCTGCGAGGGAGAGTAATCGCTACCCCCTCCGGGGTTTCCTGTTGCTGGTCGGGTCTGACCACGACGCTAGAGACGTTTCTCCGTCGTAATTCCGGAGCCATTTCTGATCAAGGAGGTTGGGGGAAAGACTAGAGTATAAGCCGCTCCCACTGTGGTCGCCAATGTTCGGTACCGTATCTCCTGCTACGTATCCGATCTTGGATAGCTAGACCGGTCCGAGATAGTTGGTACGTGTGTCCTTGGTTGTCCGAGTTGGTGCTCCGGTCCGAGGTGGGGTGGTACCTGCAATGACACTCCGACGCTCAAGTCAGTGAGTGAGTCAATTACAAGTGAGAATAGGTGAGAGATGAATACCATTAATGTGAGCATTCAATGCTTATTTATAGGTATCTAGGAAGGAGGAGGGCTGTTGGATCTAGGTCTGCAATCTCCACTGTTGGATGAATTGGACCCTTTGGTGTTGGGTCTTTTTGGTGGATTGGCCATTGAGGCCCAATCCATAACAAAGAATTTAAGTAAAGTATTGTTTATTGACTTGGTTGATTAAGGAGAATAAACTTACAAATTAAACCAGCTAGTGATGAATGTCAGAATGTTTCCTGCAAAGCAAGCACAAAATGTGAAAATAAATCTACAAAAAAGAAGTTGAAAAATAGTGAAAACAAACTCATAGTGCAAATTAACTCACCTACGAAGCCAAAAAAGATGAACGCAATGTCTATTGCACTGGTCATTTTGTCTTCTTGAAGTCTGAAAAGAATTTTGATAAAAGATATTTATGAAGACCATATATGCTTAAAGACAAAAAATTATAAAGACCATATATGATGATTCTCTATCTAGTCTTAAACATAAAATAATCGTTTATAAGCCATGAATTTACTCAAGTACAAAACAAGTCATCACTCATCAGCCAACATAGAAATCATGAAACAAAGTTGTAGTCCTCGGTGAAAAACTAATACTAGAGAAATTTGATATGGGTTAAAGCAAAAAAATAGTACTACTTAATAGATCTTCAATCAAATTAGAAATGAGCGAAGAATAAGAACTTATAAAGTGTTGAGAATAGCAAAATATTTAAAATTATTTAAAATTAGGTGTATAGCTTTATCAAAGTTTAACTATACACAAGTACTCAACTAATATGAGGGTGAGGATGAGAGTTACCAATTACCACTATCAATGCACCAGCTTATGGAGAGTTCGTTCAATGTTGAGGACTAGGTGCTGCTTACAAACGATGATGATGGAATGAATGCCTATATATAGAGCCATTTAGAATGGTTTTTATAAGGTCTGAATCATTTAATTGATTTTCTGTTGAAACTTTGTTAAGTGTGAATTGGAAAAAGTCTCACATTGGGTAGACTAAGCACTTCTATAGTGTAAAAAGCCTATAAAAGGGAGACTCCTCATCACTTATTTCTCACACCAAACTTGACGATAAAGCATCTCTCTTCAAGTTTTTCTCTCTTCTCTCTAAATTTCTTTGTTCTTCTCTAGAAAGCTTGAAGCATTTCCAAGCTAAAGAGTGGTTTTCATAACCATATTGAGGGTGTATATCTTAGAGCGAATTTTCACGGTGCAGTGAACTTTCGTAGCAGTTTTCGACTGGGCTGTTTTATCCTGGGGACATCGTGGTTGATAGCCTGCTTGCACCTTGGAGCAGTGCCACGAAACGTCTTAAAGAGAGCGACCTAGTCCGCGACTCATCCCAGTAATCTCTTCGGCTTGATTTTTGAAAACAGTGTTGTTTTGGGGAAAGTTCTGGCTAGGAAAAACTTGGTACTTAAGAGTGTCCATTGTGACCCACCTCTCTTTCTTGGGAACCTACTCATATTAACATTTTTAAGACGTTTCTAATTCAGCCATGACAACCGAAGAAATTACTGGTGCTGGTTCCGCTGCCTCTGACTTCAACAAACCATTCCGGTTTGAGGGAGCTCACTTCAAACGTTGGCAACCAAAGATGCTTTTCTTCTTGACTGTGAAAAAGGTTGCCAATGTTTTGACTGATGAGATTCCAGTGGCGGATGAAACCGCTGAACCGGATGAACAATCCAAAACTGCAAAAGAAATACTCCTATGGAATGAGCATGACTATCTCTGTAAGAATTTTATTCTTAACGGGCTTGCTGATAATCTTTATGATTATTACAGCACTTGCAGGTCTGCCAGGGATGTATGGAATGCTCTGAAAAAGAAATATGATACTGAGAAAGCTGGTGCTAAAAAATATGCTGTGAGCCGCTACCTCAATTACAAGATGTCAGATGAAAAATCTGTAGAGACTCAGTCACATGAGATTCAGAAAATAGCTCATGGAATTGTATCTGAAGGCATGGCCTTAGATGAACAATTTTAAGTAGCTGTTATTATTGACAAGCTTCCTCCTGCTTGGAAGGATTTCAAAAATTCTCTCAGGCACAAAACCAAGGAATTTTCTCTAGAAAGTCTGATCACCCGACTCCGAATTGAGGAGGAATCTCGGAAACAAGATCAGAAAGATGAAGTCTTGTATGTTTCAAACAACAAGAAAACATGAGCGGTTCTGAAGCCAACTGGCAAACCTTTAAAGAATCAGAGCCGTAATCAGATTCAAAGAAACCGCAACAAGAATGGGAACCCACCAAAGTCCCCAAATACTCAGCCTCAACCACCTCCACAATCTAAGAATGATACTGCTCCTCCATTTACTTGTTACAACTGTGAGAGAACAGGTTATATGGCACGCAAGTGTAGGAACAGGCCTAATCCTGCTCCGTAGGCTAACCTGACTGAAGAGCATTTTACTGCTATGATTTCTGAAATCAACCTTGTTGGTGGATCTGAAGGATGGTGGTTGGATACTGGATCATCTATCCATGTGTGCAATGACCGTGCTATGTTCAAAACATACACGGCTGCTGATATGATAAGAAAGTGCTGCCGGGCGATGCTCACACCACTATTGTTGCTGGTACTAGAGATGTGGAGCTGAAATTCACTTCTGGAAAGATGATGATCCTGAAAGATGTGAAGCACACTCTAGAGATAAGGAAGAATCTAGTTTCTGGTTTCCTTCTGAATAAGGCAGAGTTCACTCAGACTATTGGGTGGGATTTATATACTTTGACTCAAAATAGTATTTTTGTTGGGAAAGGGTACGCCACTGATGGCATGTTCAAACTGAATGTTGAAATGAATAAAACTTCTCCTTTTGCTTATATGTTGTGTGATTTTAATATTTGGCATGCTCGTTTTTGTCATGTTAATAAACACATTATTTCTAATATGAGCAACTTAGGATTAATCCCTAAGTTATCCTTAATTGATTTTCAAAAATGCGAATTTTGTAGTCAAGCAAAATTACGAGAACATCGCATAAATCAGTAACGAAAGAATCTGAACCCTTGGATCTAATTCATTCAGATATATGCGAATTAGACGGAACGTTAACCAGAAATGGTAAACTTTATTTTATCACTTTTATTGACGATTGTTCAGACTATACTTTTGTATACCTTATGAAAAATAAAAGTGAAGCGCTTGACATGTTCAAAGTTTTTGTAACAGAAGTTGAAAATCAATTTGAAAAAAAAGATAAAGCGTTTCCAAAGTGATAGAGGAACTGAGTATGATTCCCAATTATTTAATGATTTTTATAAATCAAATGGAATCATACATGGAACGACTGCACCATATTCTCCCGAAATGAATGGTAAAGCAGAAAGAAAGAATAGAACTTTTACCGAATTGGTAGTTGCTATTATGCTTTATTCTGGTGCTGCATCTCACTGGTGGGGGGAAATTTTGTTAACCGTATGTTATGTCCTGAATAGACTTCCAAAGTCTAAAAGCAAAATTTCTCCTTATGAAATTATAAAGAAAAGACAACCTAATGTGTCTTATTTTCGAATCTGGGGTTGCTTGGCTTATGTCAGGATTCCAGACCCAAAAAAAGTTAAACTCGCCAGCAGAGCCTATGAATGTGTATTCATTGGGTATGCAATAAACAGTAAAGCTTACAGGTTTATGACCTTAAAGCTAAAGTGATCATAGAGTCAAATGATGTTGACTTTTATGAAAACGAATTCCCTTTTAAATCTACAAATAGTGGGGGCACCGGAACTGGTCAAGTTTCTGTGCCTAGGAACGTTGAAAACAACGAACAAAGGGAAATAGAACCTCGAAGAGGTAAGAGAGCACGTGTTGCTAAGGACTATGGACCCGATTATATGGTCTATACGTTAGAAAAGGATCCAACTAGCATTCAGGAAGCATTGTCTTCTTTGGATGCCGATTTGTGGCAAGAAGCCATCAATGATGAGATGGATTCTCTAGAGTCTAACAAGACATGGCACTTAGTGGACTTGCCTCCTGGTTGCAAACCAATTGGATGTAAATGGATTTTGAAAAAGAAACTAAAACCCGATGGCACTGTTGATAAATACAAGGCTCGCCTTGTAGCCAAAAGTTTTAGACAAAGAGAGAATATAGATTTCTTTGACACATATTCACATGTTACTAGAATTACATCCATAAGGGTACTAATTTCGTTGGCCGCTATTTACAATTTGATAGTACACCAAATGGATGTCAAAACTGCTTTTTTTAAATGGTGAATTGGAAGAAGAAATCTATATGGAGCAACCTGAAGGTTTTGTAATTCACGGGCAAGAACACAAGGTCTGTAAGTTGGATATGTCTTTGTACGGTCTCAAACAAGCTCCTAAACAATGGCATGAGAAGTTTGATAATTTGATAATATCGAATGGGTTTAAAGTGAATGAAAGTGACAAATGCATTTATTACAAAACCGAAAATGACATTTGCACAATCATATGTCTCTATGTAGACGACTTACTCATATTTGGATCAAACATTAATGCTGTAAATAAAGTGAAATCACTGTTGTGCAACAACTTTGATATGAAAGACCTTGGAGAAGCAAGTGTAATACTTGGTATTAAGATCACTAGGTCCGAAAAAAGAATTTCCTTCGATCAATCTCATTATATTGGGAAGATCTTAAAGAAACACAAATATTTTGATTGTAAACCTGCTTGCACACCTTATGATCCGAGTGCCAAACTTTTTATGAACACTGGTGACAGTGTTAGACAAACGGAATATGCGAGCATCATTGGCAGCCTAAGGTATGCCACTGATTGTACTAGACCCGACATTGCCTATGTTGTGGGATTGCTTTGCAGGTTTACTAGTCAACCTAGCATAGAGCATTGGCACGCTATCGAGAGAGTCATGAGATACCTTAAAAGGATCATGAATCTCGGACTACATTATCAGAGATTTCCTGCTGTACTTGAAGGATACGGTGATCCAGATTGGAATACTCTATCAGTTGATTCCAAAGCAACTAGTGGCTATATATTTAGTATAGCTGGTGGTGCTGTCTCTTGGAAATCTAAGAAACAGACCATATTAGCTCAGTCCACTATGGAGTCTAAAATGATAGCATTGGCAACCGCTAGTGAAGAAGCTAGCTGGTTGAGATGCTTACTAGTAGAGATCCCTTTATGGGAAAACTCGATGCCGGCTGTGTTGATCCACTGCGATAGTACCGCGGCTATTGCAAAAATAGAGAACCGTTATTTCAACGGTAAAAGACGACAAATACGTCATAAGCACAGCACTGTGAGAGAATGTCTCTCAAAAGGAGCTGTGAGAGTGGATCATGTACGCACTGATCAGAACTTAGCTGATCCTTTGACGAAAGGATTAGCTAGGGAGACAGTCCAAAATACATCTCAAAGGATGGGACTACTGCCTTTAGAATCATGAGTCACTCACGATGGTAACCTGGCCTAAAAGACTGGAGATCCCAAGAATTAGGTTCAATGGGTAATAACAAGTTGTAAAGTGATACGAGATGAACATGCTATTATAAGTAAAGAAGCATGATTCCTGGAGCGACGTAAGGTTGAGGTAATAGAAACTCTTAATGAGATCTATACTCTATGTGGAGTGGAGTACCTAGCTACAGGAGTACTCTTAATAGACTCACCTTTGTGAATGTGGAAGTGGGTCCGCTTCCTATGGAATCGTTAGCAGGATTCCTAGAGCGTTCACAAAACTGGGATAGACGTGCAAGGCCATAAAAGCAAGGGCTTATAAGAATACACCCATGGAAAAGGTTGTGTGTGGTTTTGATGATTAGAGATAGAGTTCAAGACTACGAGTCACTCTTGTTGAATCTAAATCTTAACCGCTATGCAAAGGTTCAAGTCGTAAGACACCTCTGTTTATGCACAATCTTATGGAAGCATTTGACGCTACTTCTGAAACTCCTTTTTAAATTCAAGTGGGGGATTGTTGAAACTTTGTTAAGTGTGAATTGGAAAAAGTCCCACATTGGGTAGACTAAACACTTATTTGGTACTTAAGAGTGTCCATTGTGACCAACCTCTCTTTCCTGGGAACCTACTCGGATTAACATTTTCACACATGGTGTTAATTTAGGTGTGAACATTCTACAATTTAATTAAGACAATGGAGCTACCCACACGCATACTAAGTCCTTTCTTGTAGGGTTCATATTCAACTTATGGTTAAGCAAACTAAATTTACACCTTGCACAACACATTTTTGGCTGTTTTTTTTTACCCCCTCTTATACCATCTACCCCCCAAATGGATCAAACGGACGAAACTACCCCTTAAATTCACAAAATTTCCGGAAATACCTCAAATCCAGATAAATTCGGAAGGATTTTTTTATTTTCCAGAAATATCGCATTTTACGGTATTTCCGGAACACATTTTACATTCCGGAAATATCGTAAAATGCGATATTTCCAGAAAATCAAAAAAACATACTTCCGGATTTATCTAGATTTGAGGTATTTCCGAAAATCCCTCAATATTTCCTTCCGAATTTATCCCAATTTGATGTATTTCCAGAAATCCCTTAAAATTGCCTTCCGAATTTATCATATAATATGGTGTTTCCGGAGTGCAAAAATAAAAAATGAAACATTTATTTGATTAATTAAAAACGCCTTCTACATTGATTTAAAATAACATATTGCAACAACAAACAAAACGAAAACATAATAGAAACTACTGAGATGGTGGAGTGAAACAACGAAGGATCTCAGTGACGGTCCTTCTGGTTTCGACGTATAAATGCAGATAACCCTTCCATTTAAAGATAACATGAATGGCCATCATGGCTTGGACGTCATCGTCGTTGTAGACATCCATTGCAGACCAGTGCAAACGTCCATTAACCCAAGCTGATTTCCGATAAATTATACTAATTATTTCATGCTCGTCGCCCTCCGGTTGCACCTTACGCAGTAGTCTCTCTTTCAGGGCAGCGAATGTTATGTTGTGTTTTAACCTACACTGGAACGTCTCTCACCCCTCGAAACAGACATCATCATCTTCGTTGATGATCATGCCCTGATGATCAATGAGGCCCTGATTGGTAAAAATGATTGCGAGCTAATTCATTTGTTAATTTTGGTTTCATCTAGTTGAATTTAGCAAAAGTTTCAGTCATCTCTAGAAACAGCGATACATCAAATCAAAGTTCAAATTTCGAAGTACTTAATTACTATGCTAGCATCACATGGCATCTATCCCCGCTGAAATGCTCGATCAACACAATACTCTGACATTGTTTTAGCTTCGGCAACTGCTTAGAGGACAACCTACTTTTTTGTGGGTCACGTGAATTGAAAGTGATTGAATTAACCCCACCATAAGACAGGGTCCATTGGCAGTTTGGATATGTCCAGCAGATTCCTGATCCACCTATTTCGGGCCCACGTCCATCTCTGGAGTTCATAGTACAACAGCTGATGTTCTATCAGTCCCCAACGCGGGCTTTCAGGGACAACGGTCGACGGACACCCGTCCATTCCCCGCCTGACTCCGGCCCCGCCTTCACCTCCAGCTCCGCCTTCGCCTCCAAAGAATGTTGGTCCACTTCCCTTAGAGTCCAGGATGGAGAGAGCAGCTAGGCATGTCCAGGATGTCTATGATAGTCCTTTGGCAGTCGACGGCATTCCTGAGGATGTCTATGATAGTCTGTTGGCTGCTTTACAGCTTTTGGACATTTAGTTGTATTATTTTTTGTATTTTTATTGTATTGATACTGTATTATTATTGTTTATTAGTTTAGCGAGTTTCGTTACATTTAATTATTTCGCGTAATTGATTGTTTTTAATTTAAAAAATATATTTTTTAAAATTTCCGGAAATACACATATTTCTGTAAGGCAGAAATATGGGTTTTCCGGAAATACCTCAAAATGAGGTATTTCCGGAAAACCCATTGTCATACCCTAATTTTGTCCGGCTAATTTAAAACTAGAAAATCCAAAATATTGTTTTTGTCGTTTATGTGTGTCGTTCCCAGTCGTGTATAGGCGTGTTACTTCTCATTGTGCGCGCGTGCGATTTTTAATAATGTACACATTTTTGTCCTCGTTGCGAACGCGTGTTCGCGTCTCGTTGTGTACGGTTGTTTATTTTAGTACGCGAATTCACGTATTCTCATTGTGGACGCGCATTCGCGTCTCGTCGCGTACGTATGTTTTTCGTTGTTGTTATCGGTTTAATTTTGTTATAAAAATCAAATAAAAATCAGATTGTAAATAAATGCTTGTTTTAATCAATGTTTTTACAAAGTCAACTTTAATACACAAATATAAACAAAAAATAATTAAAAGTAAAAAGTACAAAAATAAAATCAAAATAAAATAAAAATGTGGTATGCGCATGCTGTTGTTGCATTGTTGGTATTGTTAGTATTTTCAGCATCAAGCCAAGCCTCTTTCCCTTTGTTCTTTGTTTTCTCCTCCATTTTGGGTGAGACCAAAATGCTTTTCAGGCACTACCTTGCAGCTGCTGCTCCACTACTCTGAAAAAGAACATAACAAAAATTGTTGTCTTATTAGTTTACTTCCCCTATTAAAGAACTAACAGACAGCAAGCAAAGGGGACACAGATACAACACAGTGACACAAACACCACAGAACCATCGAAGGGAAGGATAAGAAAAAACAACCAAACCACACTCCACGGCCACCCCATGGTGGTCACCACCCCCAACACCACTGACAGTACCACCTCTCACTGACTGCCACCGAATCACTGTGCAACCCCCAACACCACTGACAGTACCACCTCTCACTGACTGCCACCGAATCACTGTGCAACCCCCAACACCACTGACAGGACCACCACACCTCACTGTAACCCCCGTGTTCCCCCTCTCTCACCATCTCACCCTCACAAAACCACCCAAAAATCACCAACAGCCATACCACATCACAACCACCACTCAAAAAAAAGCAAAAAAGAAACAAGAGAAAAAACTCACCTTCTATACTCCGGCCACCATAGACGGTGGTCGTCGGCCGTGAACCTCCCATAGTCGCCGCCGTACCACCATCTCATCACACTCTGTCTCTGAGATAACCTCACGGCCTCCCACAACCACCACGACCTCCTTCTCTTCGCAACTCCACCCTCCACTACCACCGTGGACCGAACACACCACCGCCAGGACCCCGTGTTCCCCCTCTCACCGCCGCGAGCCTTCCCCCCTCGTACGTCACCGTAAATCGCCCCTACGACCGTCTCCGTCCCTTCGTCTCCGACCACCGTCGTCTCATCACCGTTCGCCGTTTCTCTCCGTCTCTCTTCGCCATCCCCCTCCCTCGTTTCTGCTCTCACCGTCGTCGGTACCGCCACGGATCCCACCGTGGTTGCGTTTTCTCCAGCGACACCACCCCTAGCAACCCCTCGTCAATCTCACCGCCACCACCAAAGGACGTTGTCGCGCGTCTGACCGTGAACCCCCTTTCGAACCGTCGCTCCTCACCACGACGTCTCTCCCTCTCTCGCCAGGCTCACAGATCTCCATCTCCGCTTTCTCTTTTGTTCGCTCCTTCTCTCACGCCGAAGTTTCATCTCTCTCTCTCTCTCTCCTGAAATGAAGGAAACGGCGCTGAGAGAGTTTGAAAGTGAAAGGAAAATAAGGATTATGATGGATTAGGGTTCTGAGGTGGTATGTGTGATGGGCTTTCAATGTTTATGTTTTTTTGTTAATTTTCTTTTTACGGGACCACTAATTGCACCCCAGGTTTCGTAATGCGCCCTCCCATTTTTTTTAAAATCATATTGATCTTCACGCCCCATATTCTGCTGCGTACACCCCCTCATACGGCCCATTTCCCTTTTTTGCAGCCCAGCCTTCACAAACCAGCTGGGCTCACTGTTTGCACCACCTTTTTAAAATACAGCCCCTGTTGCTATTCACCCCCGGTTTTGAAAATACAACCTCTGTTACTATTCATCAGTTTTTTAATAACACAACACCCCTGTTAATTAAACTTCCCTTTTTTTTATTACAACTCGTTTTTTATTATTACATCATAATGCTTCCAAACCATTATTTTTTTTCTCTCGAATAATTAAACTCACAAAAAGGGGTTGTCACTGATGGTCACTCTGAGTTTAGCTTGTTTGATCGTTAGTGACAACTTTGGTTTTCAAACGGGCTATGAGTGATGACCACTCTGAGTTTTACTTGTTTGGTCGTCACGAATACCGCTCACAATTTCAAAAAAAATAAATAATTAAAAGACACCAACACACAAACATTTTCAACCCAAGAACTACGTGTGATTTGATTCTCTACCAGGAGATACGTAGGACCAGGGGGCGGCCGACCTCTGTCAATTGCATTAATAAAAAACCTTTTTTTTCTCTTTTAATTCATTTCTCTTATTTTTCTCCAAAAGTACAAAAAATAACTAATTGTTTATCGAGTCTTCTTTTTTATTATTATTATCATTATAAGGGTAAAATCATTATTTTTGAATTAATAAACGTTTACACATTTAGTTAAAAGGTAACCTTCCTTAGGAAGGATGTCGTAGGGTGCTAATACCTTCCTTACGCATAAACGACTCCCGAGCCTAAATCTGGTCCGCAAGGCCCCTTTATCCACTCAATAGGGATTTTCCAATGTTTGCCCTTAAACTAAAACTTTGGTGGCGGCTTCATTCAAGAACTTCGAAGGATCCCTCCTCCGGATTTTTCGGTTGCTACACCCATATTTCTGCCTTCCGGAAATATGTGTATTTCCGAAAATTTTTAAAAAATATTTTTTTTAACGAAAAACTAGGGGTATTTTGGGGATTTATGATAAAATGGGGGTATGGGGTACAATGGGGGGGTAAAAAAAAACTGCCCACATTTTTAACTTAAGTGGATGTGTCTATAAACATAAATGTTACAGGAGCACATGGGATAGTCTTTTTCTATCAAAATATTAGAAAGAAAACTACTCTAATATATTAGAACATCATTAATATCAGAACAAGATAAAAGTCTACTAAGTTATTCAAAAGGAATTTCCATAACTACACTTCTAGAATTTATGGCGTTTCATGTGGTTTTTGTAAAAAAGCGCAACAAAATAAGTTTCCTATAAATTTCCTACGGAGCTTTGCTCTCAGGTAAAATCTTCGCGAGTAATAATTTTTTGCAAATTTCTAAACCCACGGGTAATTTTCGAAGCAAAAAACACGGCAAAATCCACCAGTGATGTCGCAGCAAAATTCGTAAGATTGTGACGCAAATATTTTCCATAAATTTGCAGGTAAAGAAAGACTTAAATATATGTTTAGTCCCTAAAGATATATGTTTGATTCAGTATAGTCCCTATGAAAATAAAATTTTATTTTTCGTCCTTAGAAATATACATTTTATTCAATTTAGTCCATATAAAAATAAGTGTGTTTGTATGGGGCATTTGAAAATTCTAGCAAATTTTAAATTCTAGACAATTCAAATGCATCAATTGAAATTCTTTCATTTTCAGAATTATTTGTTTGGGTGAGATAATTAAAATTCTTCGTTCTTAAAATTCCTTGTTTGGATAGAGTAATTACAATTCTTTAGTTTTTTATATTTTTTAAAAATCTTCACGTTACCCAAGGGTCAATTGACATGTGAGTTTAACGACCAACGAGGCCGACCCACCGAGCATGCAAAACAGAAGTGGGAGGTTCTCCCAAATACTTTCGAATCCACTCTGAGCATCACAATGCCTCTAATACATCAAATTCAGCCACGTGGGAACCCGGTTAGAACAACCCCCCGCGTCCAATCACAGGTGACCATCCCACCTCCAAGGGAGTCAACACCCGAAGGCTTCGTCCAAACACTGCCAGTGGACAATTGATAACTCTAATTTATATAGAGTTATTTATACTTCTAAACGTAACAAATTGCTTGAAACCCAAGTACAAAGTGTGTTAAATATAGTGGTATTAGTAAAATAACAACATTCTAGGAATTATGTGATGAATAAAGCATTTTTGTATATATATTGGTATGTTTGATGTGTTTGTTCAGTTTTCCTACAGATGATGCTTCTGCACCACGATGCTTCTGCACCATCCTGCGCTGAAGATTTATAACCCCACAATGGAAGCACCTCAATTCATACCTCTGCTCCAAAACTTCTATGACATCATGCTTTGTCACAATTCACATGGAGCACATGCCCACATGCATAAGGAGGCGCCCACCATAAACATCATCATGAAAGGCTACTCACCTAAAGACATATGGCCTTACACAATTGGACCTCTCCTTATGGAAATGTGCTGAACTCAATCTCCACCTCTAAAGATCAGAAAAGTAACCATGGTTAAGCCTCCTTAGGTTAACTTGGTTTTCAAGCAAACCCTCAAGCAAAGGAAATCTCCAAGGCTATAAAAAGGGCTTCCACTTCTCACTTGAAGAGCATCGCATATCTCACTTGATAAAATGTAGATCATACACTTTACTTATATTTTAGTAGTTTCATTTCTTATGGTTTTTATAGTAGATAGTTGGCAAGAAGGTGAGGAAGGAATCGACAACTTCTTCCTTCACTTCTTCATCAACTTAGTTAGGTGCAACTGCACCAAGAAGTCAGTGCTTCTGCACTGCAGGGCATTTATATGCAAGAGTGCTTCAATTAGTGTAATCTCTACCTTATTGATATCTCTTGTACTTTCATCTATATTAATATGTTTCATTTCATCTATCTTTGCCTTGCAATGCTTATTATGAGCTAAACCTTTTTTGGTTGAGATGTTCTAACTTTATAATGAACTTTTGAGTAAGTTATTGTGCTTTTTAGTTTTGCAAGCATTTTGGGTCTTGTGTTATACTACATCCATCTTATTTTAAGGTTGATCACTTAGAATAAGTAGAGTTATATTCACAGACATGGTTTATAATTAGAAATCAAGACTAATAAGGGTGAGTGTTTTAATGAAGGCTTTGTTAACTTGTGTAGTAAAGAAAACTTTATTAAAACCATGTTAAGCCCTAGACATAGGATAACATAGTCCTTAGGGTGAAACAGTGGGTACTTCAAAGGCAGGAGTGAACTTATTTAGCAAGCCCAGACATGGGAAGCTTGTAACGAAACTCTGAAGAAAGTAGCTGAAAAGCACACACTCATGCAACTGCACTCAATGCAACTGCACCTTGGTGCTTCTGCATCACTAAAAGCATAGAAACTCTCAAAAGAACATTATTTAGTGAAAACATCTCTACCATCTTTCTCAACTGATTTCCTTCATATTTGTTATACCCCAATTTTGTCCGATCATTTATCGCAATTGTTTTAGCCCCCGTGTCACAAGTCCATTACGAGAACGACATTTCGAGCGTTGTCTTGTTTTAATTTAGACCGGTTTGTCTAATTGGGCCAATTCTTAGTAAATGGGCCTATGTTCGGTATTTTGGACTTAATTTAGTCCTTTTGATCAAAAAGCCATAAAAATAATAATGAAATAAAATCAGAAAATAAAAAATATGTAAAGTGTCCAAATAATACAAAAAGCCCACAAATACAAAAATAAGAATAATCCAAAAAAAAATAGAAAAGAACGAAAATAATAAAAAGGGGGTGTCAGTAGCATTAACCTTCGGCCCAACAAGCTGCTTGCCCAACAAGTCGACTTGCCCAACAAGTTAACTTGTCCAGCAAGTCTCTTCACCTAACCCTTCACCTATAAAAGGAGGCTCTGTCCACAGTGAAAAAGACACCAGAGTGATTCAACAAGAACACTGAACACATTCTCTCTCTCTCCCAGCGAAGTTCTCGCTTTCTCTCTCTCCCCTTCCCTTTTTATTTTATTTTTCTTTTAATTAGTTTATTTTTAAATATTAATGATAATTATTTTTCACTAGTTGCGCTCTTCATTTTTTTTCGTTGTCAACTTTTCGTTTCCTTTCCATTTTTCTCTACAAAAGAATAATTTCTTTCACAAACTTACATTTTTCTATAAAAATAAATAAGTAAATATTTCTACCCAAAAAATATAAATAGGGGACTAAGTCGACTGTACAGTCGGGGTAGTCTGTTTTTTAGGTCACTAATGAACCGTTACGGATCATGGCCTAAAATCCCTATTTAAAACAAACAATTTCTAAATTAAAATAAACACAAACATATTTCTTTCCACAAATCAAATTTTCAAAGTAGGGGATTAAGTCGACTGTACAGTCGGGTTAGTCAGCGTTCTAGGACGAATGAGCCGTACGGCTCAAGAGTCCTAAAATCCCTATTCCAATAAAATCAAACCAACACACATCAAACTATCTTCCAAACTTCAAAAAACTCCATTTTCACAAATTAGGGGACTAAGCCAACTGAATAGTCGGATTAGTCATCATTTTAGGACAAATGAACTGATCACTCAGGAGTCCTAAAATCCCTAAATAAAATACACCAACAAACAAAGTTTTCTACCAAGAACTACGTGTGATTTGATTCTCTACCAAGAGATACGTAGGAGCAGAGGGCGGCCGACCTCTGTCAATTGCACTAATAAAAAACCTTTTTTAGTCTTTTCCTAAATAATCCCTTTCTTAAATTCAAATAAAACATCAATTTTCTTCTGTCTTTTTAATTCACAACAAAAGGGTAAAAATAAATGTTTTCAAAATTAACTTCCGCTTCTACGACTAATTAGCAGGTAACCTTCCTTAGGAAGGATGTCGTGGGGTGCTAATACCTTCCCCACGCATAACCGACTCCCGAACCCAAATCTGGTCTCAAGGACCCATATCCATTCCAAAAGGGGTTTTCCAATGTTTGCCCTTAAACTAAACTTTGGTGGCGGCTTCATTTTGAACCTTCGAGGAATCCCCACCCGGATTTTTCGGTCGCTACAGCTGGCGACTTCACTGGGGACCTTTAGAGAGTCAAACCTAGTCTAATTAGTTGTAGGATTAGTTGTTAATTTAATGTTTATTTTTACCCTTCCCCTTTTGTCTTTTATTTTTTATTATTCTTTTGTGATATGAAAACCCTAGGATAGAAGACCATTTTTTGTATATATGTTTGTTTGTTTTGCAGCTTGGGGGGTATTCTTGATATTTTGCTTCTTCACACACTCCACTATCACACTTTTGCACACACATGAGAATAGTCCTATACCCGGACTGGAGAATAACCTAAGTTAGAACGAGACTGCGTAGTGATGGCCTACTGGATGTGCGTCCTGTTGGGTGGTCACGAAAGTCTCACCTAGAGTTTGGTCCCTCTTGAGAATGCTGGCACTCCTAATAGCTTGCCTATTGTTGTTGATCAGTGTTCTTAACTGGGATCGTTGGCTCTAGGAACCTTATGTAGGACTCTTTAGAGCTACCCTTTGAAAGGTTCACTTAACAGACAAGCCCTAGACCTATTCTCTAAGAAACCCTCGTAGGACACAAAGGAGTCTTATACCCCTGCATTCAAACAAACACTGATACATTTTTCCGGTCTTCTAAAAAGAAAAATTCAAAAAATCATATTTTATTTTTGCAAGTTATTTTTTAGAAACATGTCTCATGCATTTGCATTTGCATTTTCATCATTCATATCCATCATCATGTGTTATTCATCCATTACATTTTATTTCGTAATTTAAAAAAATGAGCATACTTTTTGAAAAAAATTGATGAGAGATGAGGCGTTGTTGCAAATACATTTTAATTTATTGTTCTTCCTTGAAAAAGTTTAACCTACTAAATTTCAAACGAGGTCGAACATAGTTGCAAACTCAAGTTGTTTCAAGACACTCAATTTTCCAAAAATTCAATGTTGCAGCTCGTCCACAATTTTTGTCGGCAAAACAATGCATCTCATCCATCCCATGATAAACGATCAAAATAGTCTATTTTGTTAACTAATGTGTTATCAAAATTTCCTCTATCATGTCTCTAACTATGTTAACTGTCTGTGAAGCATTCGTATAGTGAACTTGTATGCGATGTGCATTTGCTCTTATTTGAGTCAGTTAGTGTCCACACATTTCCATCCTATCATCATCCCTTGTTCATGTCCAGTCTCACCCCGACCACTCCATAAAGTGCATATTCTCCACACAAGTTCTTAGTTGACTCTTTGGTTTTGTCCCCAATGATGAAATTCCATAAACTAACACTTGGATCCTCCAAACTGAGGCAAATTTGTGATCACTAGATATTTTGTCAACATTGTATTCCCTTGGTGCAAGTCCTTTACAAAAAATAATCAAAAAAGCCTGTTAGGTTGAAAACTCGCGGAAGCAGCCTAAGCAAAAATTAGGGCATATAAAAAGAAATAAAGAAAAAGAGCAGATATATAAAAATAAATAATTTTTTGTCCTTGAGTTAGTCTTTGAGAAAACAAGCAATCATGATTTGAAATGAAGTTTGGTCATCTTCTCACAAAAAGCATAAAAAAAACACCCTTTACAACCCACTTTGAGCCAAAAAATCAAAAAAAATCTTTCAATCACCCTAGACAATGATCTGTTCCCCATTCAAAGATGGTGCACTACTTTCTTCAGTTTATTCAGCTCAAGAGAAATAGGCCGTCAAAGAATGAGAATCATATTTCAAAAAAAAAAGAGACAAAAGTCTTGAATAAAAAGACGGCATAAATCTTTGAGTTGATACATCATATCATGAAGTGCACCACTGGATAAAAATATCATTTGTCTCATCAATCCCCAAACACTTTGAGCCCAATCACCCATTCTTTCATAAATTATCAACCACTAGCCACATTGCACCGCAAATAAAAAGATCATTATCTAAAGCCCTCAAACACCTTATTGTGCCAAATTAGCACTTCTTTCACGAAACTCAAAAATGGACCTCAAACACTCATTTGGGCCAACTTATCCTTTCTTTCATGAAAGATCATTGTCTAAACCCCCAAACACTTCTTTGGGCCCAATTATTATTTCTTTTCATAAATCCCTAACCATTGGTACATTACCCCCAACCATTGGCCCCATTACAAACCTTTTCTTTCATGAATTCCTAACCATTGGCCCCATTACAAACCTTGCCTTTCATGAATCTCTAATCATTGGCCACATTACCAACCCTTTCTTACATAAACCCCTAACCGTTGGCCACGTTACAACCATAAACAAGTCCATTCTGATCGATAACTGATTGCTTTCGTTTTCTTCAAGTTTTAATTTTAGGACAATTGAGTTTATTTATTTACAATATGTTTGCTCAAAAAAATATGACAAAAAATAAAGCTAAAAAGGGCAACAAAAAAAAAAGAAAAAGAAAAAAGGCTTGCGCTCCAAGAAAAAAGGCCTGCACTGATACCAAGACAAAGTTTAGTGATCACCAAGTGAAATTTTCATCATCAGGACTATCATAGTCCATGGGAGTCATCTTAAAAGAACCAAAAGTTTATAATAGGACCATCACCTAGATCCCAAAGTGGGGCAGTCCCTTCACCTTTCATGCTTCTCGAACTTGGGGAAATTTTCCAGCGTCCGTCTCATTCATATACCACATCCAATCCATATAGGCATACGACCAACTCACAAACCCATTACCCTAACTCTGTCACCTTTCCCCTACCTCACTCGAACTAGAAATATCATTCCAAAGTGGGGCAATCCTGTCACCATTAACCCCTCACTCCGCTCAAAATTGGGGAAATTCGCTCTACACCCATCTCATCCTCTTGTCATATTCATATTTATAAAACCATACCGGGGCAATTTCTCAACCCACCATCCTAAATACAGCTTTTTGCAAACTCTAGTCAGGGCAACATTGTCCTTGTCATAGGTGGGGCAACACCAAACGCCATGGGTTGAGACAAAATCTTTTGCGTTCCACCTCTCATTCCAAAGTCACAGCATTACCAATTCATCATTTCCTCTACACCCCTAGTTGTTGTCACCACTAGACAGGGGCAAGTTATGCATTCACCGTCATCAACTATGAATTAGGGCAGTCCCACATTTCTAGAGTTGGGGAGAACATACCTTTCATGACTTTGGCAAAAACCTACCATTCATCCCCTCACGTGTCATATCTGTCCATAGCCCGAGTCAACTAGCTCATTCATCTGTGTTTCCACTACTCTACATGTTCATTAAAACAATGCTTCAAAGAGAGAGAACACAAGTTACTAATATGAAGTTGGAAACTCACTCAGTTAACTTTGTGGACCTAAAATTCAATCGTCATGGGACATCATAATCAAATGGAAGAACAATGTGAACGAGCTTGCAAATCCAATCAAATACTTTTGTGCATCAGCGCTTGTAAATCACAACCTTGAGGTTGCCACATCTGAGTTCAAACCTTTTTCCAAGAAATAATTACTTCTCTGCCTCTCGCATCAAAAGTCTCATTTCTCATCATTACAAAAAAAAATCTGCATCATCAATAAATCATAGCATAAATCATTCCATCATGCAATCATGCATCTACCATAGCACCTGCATCTAAGCAATACATTTTCATTCACATGTTATCTGCATTCACATATATGGCTGATCAATTTTTGTTTCCGATCAGTTCTAGCATCCACAATTCACAGGCTTTGGTAGTTTATCTGCTTTCACATTGCACATTCATCACATTACACGCATGCACACATAACAGTTTGCTTCGATAGACGTACCAAGTGTCGATCTCATCATTGCCAAAAACTTTCAACATCACTAATCATATCATTGTACCATGCATTCGTGTGCTTCCTTTCATTCATCATTGCCAAAACCTTCTTTACATCACTAATCATATCATCATACCATGCACGGCATTCGCGTCAAAGCATTACATTTGCGTCACATTCGCACTTTGCATTTCATACACCCATCATATACTAAGAAAAAAAGGAAATGCAAAAAGCAAAAAGAGGAAAAATCGCTCATTCCATTACATTCATCATTAATCAGCACAATCACATTCACATGTTATCTGCATTCACATACGTTGTTTGTCAACCTCCATGTTCCACCAACTTTGACTCACATCATCCGCCACGTTTCATTCATCCCATCGGACACCTACCATTTCGCATACCCATATTGCACACATGCATCATCCATCGCATTTTTAGACATGCAAAATTTAGATAGCTTTTCCCTTCTCAGGTAAATGCATTCATTAGGTATGTCCTAGGAAACTACGCCATGTGTCAATCCCAATACTTTGTTTCCTCAAAGTCAGTGCTACAAGCACTGGTCTCATATCACAATTCAGAGTATCGGACCCCCGGCGTTTCCTCAAAGCCCCAGTGCACCTTCAGACCCCCAGAGGTCCAATCCAGATCGCACGTCGGCATCGAGCACCGACGGATCATCCGGCCCCAGGCCCTTCAGACTAGTTGTGTCAGCCTAAGACATAGTGGACGTCATTCGTGATCAGTTCTAGACCTGATCTTATTACCGGCCGCTCGAAAAAGGCCACCCCCGGACCCCGGCAGTCCTTCAAAGCCCCAGTGCACCTTCGGACCCCAAATGGTCCTTCAGGGTTTAGGCAACCCCTTGGAGCCCCAGTGCTCCCTTAGAGCCCAAATGCTCTTTTAGAGCCCCAGTGCTCCTCCAGATCCCCAGTGATCATTTCTTTATTGTTCTCGGTTAACACGCCAAGTGTTAATTGTCCCTATTTTCCCTAACTCATCTTCCCCCTAAGCGGACAAAATTAGTGTCTATTCTATCTTTATTTTTATTTCTACTACGAAAATCGGAAAGCCATTCACCTTTTCTAGTAAAATATAAATAAAGAGGGGCAGCTGTTATACCCCAATTTTGTCCGATCATTTATCGCAATTGTTTTAGCCCCCGTGTCACAAGTCCATTACGAGAACGACATTTCGAGCGTTGTCTTGTTTTAATTTAGACCGGTTTGTCTAATTGGGCCAATTCTTAGTAAATGGGCCTATGTTCGGTATTTTGGACTTAATTTAGTCCTTTTGATCAAAAAGCCATAAAAATAATAATGAAATAAAATCAGAAAATAAAAAATATGTAAAGTGTCCAAATAATACAAAAAGCCCAAAAATACAAAAATAAGAATAATCCAAAAAAAAATAGAAAAGAACGAAAATAATAAAAAGGGGGTGTCAGTAGCATTAACCTTCGGCCCAACAAGCTGCTTGCCCAACAAGTCGACTTGCCCAACAAGTTAACTTGTCCAGCAAGTCTCTTCACCTAACCCTTCACCTATAAAAGGAGGCTCTGTCCACAGTGAAAAAGACACCAGAGTGATTCAACAAGAACACTGAACACATTCTCTCTCTCTCCCAGCGAAGTTCTCGCTTTCTCTCTCTCCCCTTCCCTTTTTATTTTATTTTTCTTTTAATTAGTTTATTTTTAAATATTAATGATAATTATTTTTCACTAGTTGCGCTCTTCATTTTTTTTCGTTGTCAACTTTTCGTTTCCTTTCCATTTTTCTCTACAAAAGAATAATTTCTTTCACAAACTTACATTTTTCTATAAAAATAAATAAGTAAATATTTCTACCCAAAAAATATAAATAGGGGACTAAGTCGACTGTACAGTCGGGGTAGTCTGTTTTTTAGGTCACTAATGAACCGTTACGGATCATGGCCTAAAATCCCTATTTAAAACAAACAATTTCTAAATTAAAATAAACACAAACATATTTCTTTCCACAAATCAAATTTTCAAAGTAGGGGATTAAGTCGACTGTACAGTCGGGTTAGTCAGCGTTCTAGGACGAATGAGCCGTACGGCTCAAGAGTCCTAAAATCCCTATTCCAATAAAATCAAACCAACACACATCAAACTATCTTCCAAACTTCAAAAAACTCCATTTTCACAAATTAGGGGACTAAGCCAACTGAATAGTCGGATTAGTCATCATTTTAGGACAAATGAACTGATCACTCAGGAGTTCTAAAATCCCTAAATAAAATACACCAACAAACAAAGTTTTCTACCAAGAACTACGTGTGATTTGATTCTCTACCAAGAGATACGTAGGAGCAGAGGGCGGCCGACCTCTGTCAATTGCACTAATAAAAAACCTTTTTTAGTCTTTTCCTAAATAATCCCTTTCTTAAATTCAAATAAAACATCAATTTTCTTCTGTCTTTTTAATTCACAACAAAAGGGTAAAAATAAATGTTTTCAAAATTAACTTCCGCTTCTACGACTAATTAGCAGGTAACCTTCCTTAGGAAGGATGTCGTGGGGTGCTAATACCTTCCCCACGCATAACCGACTCCCGAACCCAAATCTGGTCTCAAGGACCCATATCCATTCCAAAAGGGATTTTCCAATGTTTGCCCTTAAACTAAACTTTGGTGGCGGCTTCATTTTGAACCTTCGAGGAATCCTCACCCGGATTTTTCGGTCGCTACAATATTCTTTTACATATTTGCATTCTATTTTCACTTAACTTAAAAACCCCAAAATTTGTGAGTAGAATAGTAGTACTAATTTATATGCTTTCTAAACATACATAAAGTTAATCCAATCCCTGTGGGTTCGACCTTTCTTATCATTGTATTACTTGTTTGTGACTGTGTATACTTGCACATCTTTTCACACACCAAGTTTTTGGCACCGTTGCCGGGGATTGCCATTAATTTTTGTTGTTTAGATTTATAAATTAGTGTTTTATTACTCTGGTAGTTATTTTCTGTGCAAAAACAGGTGCAGATGCACTGGCTTATGCCCAGAGACAAGACACCAGAATTTGAATTCGATCCAAAAATTGAAAGAAGGTTCAGGAGTTTGCTAAGACTTCAAAAGCAAAGAAAGCAAGACTGCAGAAACATGTCTCATCACAGTGAATGACATAGCTCAAGATCAGCCTCAGTTGGAGGAGGACCTGGTTCACAGCATGATACTGAAGAAGGCCACAGAAATCAATTCATCAACATGGGCCCAATATGTATGATTAATGATCAAAATAGACCCATGAGGGATTATGTTATGTTTAATCATCAAAATATGCAAACAAGTATAGCAAGACCTCATATTGATGTTGTGCATTTTGAATTTAAACCTATGATGTTCCAAATGCTACAAACAATTGGTCAACTTGGTGGATCTCTCCATGAGGATCCCCATGAGCATTTAAAACAGTTTTTAGAAGTATGTAGTAACTTTATTCTTCCTGGTGTTAGTGAAGATGCATTTAGACTTAAGCTATTTCCCTACTCTTTAAAAGATAAGGCTAAATCATGGTTAAATTCAATGGAGCCTAATTCTATCCATTCATGGAATGAAATAGCTGAAAAGTTCTTAGCAAAATATTTTCCACCCATCAAAAATGCCAAGATGAGAAATGATATTACATCTTTTAGACAAAAAGAATTTGAATCATTGTTTGAAGCACGGGAAAGATGGAAAGAACTTTTAAGAAAATGTCCACATCATGGTCTGCCTATCATTATTCAAATGGAAACTTTTTATAATGGTTTAGAACCCCAAACCAGAATAATGCTTGATGCATCATCTGGGGGTGTGTTATTAAACTTGTCTTATAATGAAGCATGTGAATTAATTGATAAAATTGCAACCAATAGTTCTAGTTGGCCTACTGAGAGGGTAAGTGCCCAAAAGAAACCCGCAGGGGTACATGAAATCAGTGATATATCAGCCCTATCTGCTCAGTTAGCCTCTCTGACAAACTTGTTCAAAAACTTCACTTCAAACCGTGCATCTGCACCTAGTGCAACTGCACCAACTGAAAACACTGCAGCAGTCATAGAACAACCCCCCAGAAGACACAAGTTGTGTGTATTGTGGAGGAGGCCATTTGTATGAGGAATGTCCTAGCAACCCTGTCCCTATCAATTTTGTAGGATATAATAGGAATAACAACCCTTACTCTAACACATATAACCCTGGCTGGAAGAACCACCCAAATTTCTGATGGAACAATACTGGTGCATCTGCACCTAGTGCTTCTGCACCAGCCACACCACCAGAATTCTATTCTCAGAACAACCAAAGACAACAACCACCTGCCACTGATAACTCCTTAGAAGCCTTGCTCAAATCTTTCATTAGTGAAACCAGAACAGCTAGGCAAGCACAAGATGCATCTATAAAGAATTTAGAGAATCGGGTGGGCAGTTAGCAACAGCTCTGTATCAAAGACCAACAGATACATTACCATCAAATACAGAAGCTACCACATCCACAGGCCAGGAAAGGAGCAGGTGAAGGCCATTGCTCTAAGAAGTGGAAAAGATCTTGCAGATCCAGGTGAGAATCAAGGTGAAGGTAAGGGAGAAAAAAATAAATATGAAAAAAATACTCAAGATGCAGAAGCACCAGATGCATCTGCATCTCATGAAGTTCCAACTCCAAGGTTAGTTCCTGAATACCCTCCTCCTCCTTATCCTCAAAGGTTAAAAAAAGCACATGAGGAGAAGCAATTCAGTAAGTTGTTTGAGATTTTAAAACAAATACACATCAATGTTCCCTTAGTTGAAGCACTTCATCAAATGCCTAATTATGCTAAATTTATGAAAGATGTGCTTTCAAAAAGAAGAAGATTAGGGGATTTTGAAACAGTTGCTATGTCTAAGGAATGCAGTTTAATTTTACAAAGCAAAATTCCAAGAAAACTAAAAGATCCTGGTAGCTTTACAGTCCCATTCTCATTAGGAAAATCTTATACAGGTCGTGCATTGTGTGATTTAGGTGCAAGTATCAACTTAATGCCTAAATCCATATTTACACAACTGGGGATTGGAAATGCTAGGCCTACCACAGTAACACTTCAACTTGCTGATAGATCAATAGCTTATCCAGAGGGAATCATTGAAGATATTCTGGTTAAGGTTGAAAAAGAAGTCTCAGTCATTCTTGGGAGACCATTCTTAGCAACTGGGAAAGCACTAATTGATGTGCAAAAAGGAGAACTAACCATGAGAGTAAATGATCAAGAGGTGAAATTCAATGTGATTAATGCTCTGAAGTATCCTACTGAGGAGAGTGAAGAATGTTCAGCAATCACTACTCTTGACCATTTGGTGCAGAAGCAATTCCAGAAGCAGTATGATTATCTCACCAGTGCACCAGCACCAGATGCTTCTGCACCACCTGAAGAAGAAATCTTGGAAAAAGACATTTTTTCAAGAAAAGCACCAGCACAAAAGGTATGGTCTAGAACTTTTGAATCTCTTAATTTAGAAGACCCTAACCTTAAAAAGAATTTACCCTCAACTGAACAACCTCCTAAGTTAGAATTAAAAGAACTGCCCAAACATTTGAAGTATGCTTTCTTAGGGGAAGATGATGCACTTCCAGTGATCATTGCCTCTGATTTAACAATAGAGCAAGAACATGATCTCATTTGTACCTTAAGAAAGCATACAAAAGCTATAAGTTGGCAAATGGCAGATATAAAAGGAATTAGCCCTTCTATATGCATGCATAGGATAAATTTAAAAGATAATTCTAAAAATTATATAGAAGGGCAAAGAAGGCTAAATCCTATAATGAAAGAGGTTGTAAAGAAGGAAATCATTAAGTGGCTAGATGCTGGAATCATATACGCCATATCTGATAGTGCATGGATAAGCCCTATACAATGTGTTCCAAAGAAAGGGGGTATGACAGTAATAGCCAATGAAAGAAATGAATTGATACCAACAAGAACTGTTACAAGTTGGAGGATTTGTATGGATTATAGAAAACTCAATAAAGCCACAAAGAAAGATCACTTCCCTTTACCCTTCATTGACCAAATGTTAGATAGGTTAGCAGGTAAGGAATTTTATTATTTCTTAGATGGTTATTCAGGGTACAATCAAATTGCAATAGAACCTAAAGACCAGCAAAAAACTACATTTACATGCCCCTATGGAACATTTGCATTTAGAAGAATGCCTTTTAGACTCTGCAATGCACCTGCAACATTCCAAAGGTGCATGATGTCCATCTTTTCTGACTACATTTAGCAATCAATGGAAGTAATCATGGATGATTTCTCAATCTTTGGAAACACATTTCAAACATGTTTATCAAATTTAGAGAAAATTCTCCAAAGATGTGAGGAAACAAACTTAGTGCTTAATTGGGAGAAATGCCATTTCATGGTACAATAAGGCATTGTGTTAGGTCATAAAGTATCAAAGAAAGGTATGGAAGTGGATCAAGCCAAGATTGAGGTCATTGAAAAACTTCCACCTCCAACAACTGTCAAAGGAATCAGAAGCTTCTTAGGCCATGCAGGCTTCTATAGAAGATTTATCAAAGATTTTTCAAGGACATCTAAGCCATTATGTACACTCTTGCAAATTGATGCACCTTTTAACTTTGATGAACCATGTATGGAAGCATTCCAAAAACTCAAAAAAGCATTGGTGACTGCACCAGTAATTGTTACACCAGATTGGAGCAGGCCCTTTGAATTAATGTGTGATGCTAGTGACTTTGCTGTAGGAGCTGTCTTAGGGCAAAGGTATGACAAAATCTTTCATTCTATTTATTATGCTAGCAAGACATTAATTGAAGCTCAAATGAATTATACTGTAACAGAAAAAGAGTTGTTAGCAGTGGTTTTCGCATTTGATAAATTTAGATCTTACTTGGTTGGCACCAAAATTATTGTCTATACTGATCATGCTGCCATCAAGTATTTAATTTCCAAAAAAGATGCAAAACCAAGGTTAATAAGATGGATTCTTCTCCTTCAAGAATTTCATCTTGAAATCAGAGACAAAAAGGAGGTGGAGAATCAGGTTGCTGACCATTTATCTAGACTTGAAGGTGAAAGAACAGGTACACAAAAGGGAGAGATCAAGGAAAGTTTTCCTGATGAAAAACTGTTAGCAATAATTGTGACAGCATCCAGTGCTTCTGCACTTGGTGCAGAAGCACCTAGTGCAGCTGCACCTTGGTTTGCTGACATTGTTAACTTTCTTGTGAGCAAGGTGGTGCCAGTGGATATGACTTACCAACAAAGAAGGAGATTTTTTCACATAATCAAAGATTATCACTGGGATGAGCCATTTCTCTACAAAATGTGTCCAGATAAATTAATGAGGAAATGCATCCCCCAAGAAGAACAGCAAGAAGTGCTTCTGCACTGCCATGCTGCACCATATGGAGGTCACTTTGGATGCAACAGAACAGCAGCTAAGGTATTACAGTCTGGTTATTATTGGCCAACTTTATTTAAAGATGCATACTCAATGGTCAAAACTTGTGACAAATGTCAAAGAGCATGTAATATCTCTGAAAAACATGAAATGCCTAGAACCAATATATTAGAAATTGAACTTTTTGATGTATGGGGCATGGATTTCATGGGTCCATTTCCACCTTCTTTTGGCAAACAATATATCTTGGTAGCTGTTGATTATGTGTCCAAATGGGTAGAGGCAGTAGCATTGCCTAATAATGATGCCAAATCTGTTAGCAAATTCCTTTTGAAAAACATTTTTACAAGGTTTGGCACCCCAAGGGAAATTATCAATGATGAAGGATCACATTTATGCAATAAATTCATTGAAAATCTTCTTGCAAAATATGGGATTAAGCATAAAATTGCTACAGCCTACCACCCACAAACAAGTGGACAAGCTGAACTATCAAATAGGGAAATTAAAAGAATGCTTGAAAAAATGGTTGGACCATCAAGAAAAGATTGGTCTCTACATTTAGATGAGGCATTATGGGCATACAGAACTGCATTTAAAACACCATTAGGTATGTCCCCTTATAGATTAGTCTATGGCAAGGCATGCCATCTGCCTGTTGAGTTGGAAAACAAATCTTATTGGGCTATGAAAAAGCCAAATTATGATCTCAACAAAGCAGGAGCACAAAGGTTTTTAGAGTTGAATAAATTAGATGAATTTAAGCAGAAATTTACAAAACAAAAACCAAAGCTTGGCATGACAAGAAAATCCAAAGAAGAGAGCTTAGAGAAGGAGGAATGGTCTTACTATACAATTCAAGGTTGAAGTTATTTCCTGGAAAACTGAGATCAAGATGGTCAGGGCCATTCAAGCTAATTAAAATCTATCCCCATGGTGCATTTAATTTATATGATGCAACCACAAATACCACTTTCAAAGTAAATGGGCAGAGAGTCAAAATGTACTATGGTGAACTTGTGGTGAGGGATAAACTCACCACCCATTTTCAAAATCTCTAAGAAAATGAGATAGTCAGGCTGAAAGACTCTTAAAACAAGCGCTTATGGGAGGCAACCCATGTTATTAAATATTTAGCTTTGCAATTTTTTGTTCAATTTAATGTTTTTCAAGTGTTTTGTAGGAACACAGGTTTTTAGTGCTTCTGCACTTAGGTCCATCTGCACCTAGCAGTTCCTCAGTGCTACTGCACCAGAAATTTCAAAAAAATACACTTGGGTGGAAATTTTTCAAAAAAGTGCCAGCACAACAAATTTGCAGTTGTGATCTGTGGCCTAGACTTCGTGTTGTGTCACTTAGTCCCCCACGTGTCCTCATGCATGCAGTTACACAAACACACCCCTAACGGCTACTAGCCCTCATTAAACCCACACAACCTCCCCAAAGTGATCGTTTTCCTTCACCACTAATCACTCTATCACTCACAGAAACCGTAAATCACCAAATCCCCTTCTCTGTCAAGAAAATCCCCAATTTCTGAGAATACCAAGTTCCATCTTCTTGCTAAAATTCCAAAGTTCCTTGCCAACAATCAACAATGGTTCTCAAACAAAGCGCAAACAAAACCTCAGGCAAGAGCAGAGCCAACACAGTCACCTCATCACAACAAATTCCAAAGAAGCAGTCCAATGCTACTGCACCTGCTTCAAGCACTGTGGATCCTAAATTTACACATTTCTGGGAAAGAAAATTCCTCCCTGAACAAGGCTACAGTCTGATGAAGGAACACCCTAATTTCATGGCAACAATCTCAAGTCTCCACTGGGATCTATTCATACAACACAGAGCCTTCTATTTGGAGCAGGTTGTCAGAGAGTTCTACTCTGGGATTCAAGGCAACAAACAAGGTAACATGCATGACCATTCTGTGATAAGAGGTAGAAAAGTTTATTTCGGTGCTGATAGAATCAATACCCACTATAACTTAGTCTATTCTGGGTCTGATTTCAAAGAAAAAACAGAAAAATATGGAAAGAAAGAGATGGAAAGAGTTAAGTCTAGAATTGCTGTGCAAAACTCCAAGTGGGATAAGATTTCCAATACTGAATTCAAACTAAAAAATAGATATTTAATCCCTGAGTTAGGCAATTGGTATCTGTTTATTGATTGTTCCATTTTCCCTACATCCCATACATACACACTGTCCAAAGATAGATTGATCCTATTGGATGCAATCTTAACAAATAAAAATGTGGATGTGGGGAAAATCATCAATAAACAGATTCTGGATTGTGCAGCAAGGAAGGAAGGATTTCTATTTTTTTCATGCTTGATCACTGAGCTCTGTATGAAGCAAGGGGTAAATATCAGTCCTGAAGAACATAAACAGAGAAAATATCCTCCAGGCCCACTATCTGCTGGGATGAAAGAAAGAACAAAAATTAAAACTGTAGAAACTAACCTGGTGCAGGAGCACTTAGTGCAGAAGCACCAGGCAGTTTGGAAATTTCAGCAAGAACAGCATGAGTGGCTACAACTCAGATTGATGGAGATATCTCAGGTACCAACTCAAATAGAAACCCCAGTGTTTCCAACATGGGTCTTTCAGAATCCAGAAGAAGAAGAAGAAGAAGAAGAAGAAGAAGAAGAAGAGGAAAAAGAGGAAGAGAGAGAAGAAGAAAAGGAAGAAGAAACGGAAGAAGAAAAGGAGGAAGAGAAGGAAGAGAGTGAAGAGGAAAATAAGAAGAAAAAGATCATGAAAAGAAAGAGGGAGACAGAAAGGAAGCAGAAAGGGAGGAAGAAGAAAGTTGAGGAAGAAGAGGAAGAGCTGCTAAGTGAAGGGCTAGCTGAGACTAATGAGGATGAGACACTAACAAGAATGGTGAAAGAAATGGAGAAAAATGAAGATGAAGAAGATGATGAGAGCACTACTGAAAGTGATGACAAGAGTGGAGAAGAAGAGGACCAGAATATAAGCATGGAGGAATTAGTGAGGAAGAAGTATGAAGACAGAGCCCAAACAGAACCACTCCTCACCCAAGTTACTCCACCAGCCCACCCACAACCAGAAAACACATCAACATCACCATCCACAGGAAAAACACCAACTCCACCAAAATCTAAATCACCATCACCCATCCCACAATCATCACCACCTCCACCCATTAGCCAAGAAACCCAATCTGAAAAAGAGCAATCACCCATCCCTTCTCAGGAGAAAACCCCACCCCAAACTACTGAACCAATATTGGAAACTACTAACATTATGCTTGAGAAACAATCTTTGCAGGCTATTCAAGAAGATACCAGTGAAGAAGAAGAAATATCTAAAGAAGAAGATCAACCAGCAACAGATGCTTCTGCACCTAGTGCAGATGCATCTCAAAATATTCCAACTGTGACAGTCATACCAAAGAATAAAGAAGATACTGTCAAGCTAGTGCTGGAAGAGCTGGCAAAGAAGAAGAAAGAAAAATTGGGCAACACCCAGAAATTCTTCAAGAAGCATACTGAACTTTCAAAGGGTGTGGTGGAAACAATAGGAGAAGAAGGACAGAGTGTCAAGCAAACAACTGAGGAGCCTGCAACAAAAGAAGCTGAGGAAGCACAACCTGCAACAGAGGAGGTTCGTGCAGCTGCACCTGGTGCAGAAGCACCTGGTGTAGATGCACCAAAGACTGAAGAGGCAAAGAAGAAAAAACAGAAGGTCAAGCATGCTCCTGTGAGAGCCAGCTCCAGAATCAAAAGTGTTGCCAAGAAAGAGTAAAATCTTTAATGCTGTTATTTTATAAGTACTTTTTGATATCCCACATGTATTAACCCCCCTCCCCATTTTGGAACAAAAATTACTTTTTCTAACTCAACTTAGAGCAGTGAAGACACTGCTCAACTTTAAGTTGGGGGGGGAGAAAAACAATTTTAAATTACTATATGCATGTGCTGATATGTTTTTGAATAACTATGCATGTCTATGTTTTGTTGTTTACCTATATGTGCACAGTATAGTATAGTATAGTTAAATTCAAATTTTGTGATGCAATCAACAAAGTTTCTTTTAAGCTTATTCAGAAAATTGTTTTACAAAAACATCAGATACACAAACTTTTGTTGAGGTGCATCAAATGGTTTTTAAAATTCAAAAGTAAGATTTGAGAGTTTTTGAAGCATGATCAGCTTGAAATCTTTGAATTGATTTTTAATGAGGAAAGAAAGAAAGAGAAAAGAAGCCTTATTTTCTCCCCAAATAACCAATTTTTATTATTACCTTGACACATCAAAACTGAGTTTTGAAAAGAACCTTACTATATGAAAAACTATCTGATACAAGAAGAATTTTTAGAAAACCAAGGTCAAAAACAAATTTTTACTAAAAATATAAAAGAGCATAAAGAAATAAGTTTGGGGGAATTTCCATGAATACTAAGGCTGAGTATAAGAAGCTCAGAGGAGTCAATGCAGAAGGTTATCAAAATACACTACAAAAGAGCCAAAATGTTATGAGCTAGCCATATTGACCCAAATCTAGTAGTGCATTTGGATTGAAAGAAAAGAAATGCAAAAGAAAAGAAAAGAAGTAAGGAAAAACAAAAACCAAAGAAAAAAGTATGCATAAGGAGGTCAGTGAGGAGGGCAATACATGCTACAAGTCTTGAAATATAGTGTCAAGTGCAGCTGCACTCAAGTGCTTCTGCACCGTTACAAAAAGTTCAGTGCTTCTGCACTTCACAAAAATATTTAGTGCATCTGCACCAAAGTGCTTCTGCACCAAAGAAAAGAACCACCAAAAATAAGTATAGTGCATTGACTCAACAGTTTTTAAATGCTCAATCAAAGTCCTTAGTTGTACTTAAAGCCCCCAAGTCTTGAAGATGTTGTTAGTCTAGTCTATATTTTGAAACCTCTTTGTTTTGACCAAACATGATCTAAAATTTTTCAAAAGTTAGAGAGAAACTTTTCACTTAGTTTTGGAACTGATTGGATCTCAGTGGGGCACACACTCACACAAATGAGTTTTAATAAACTTTGGATGTTTAGGGAATTCAAGGGCACAAAATGTTCTGAAAAATGAAGTTCATCAAATGCAAAATCATTCTTTGAAAAGATATAAGCTGATCTGTTCTTCTTTAAATTGAAAATCCTACTTGTATTCTCTTTTTGTCATTACTTGAGGACAAGCAATGGTTTAAGTTTGGGGGTGTGATAACTCTAATTTATATAGAGTTATTTATACTTCTAAACGTAACAAATTGCTTGAAACACAAGTACAAAGTCTGTTAAATATAGTGGTATTTATACTTCTAGGAATTATGTGATGAATAAAGCATTTTTGTATATATATTGGTATGTTTGATGTGTTTGTTCAGTTTTCCTACAAATGGTGCTTCTGCACCACGGTGCTTCTGCACTTAGTGCTTCTGCACTTAGTGCTTCTGCACTTAGTGCTTCTGCACCATCCTGCGCTGAAGATTTATAACCCCACAATGGAAGCACCTCAATTCATACCTCTGCTCCAAAACTTCTATGACATCATGCTTTGTCACAATTCACATGGAGCACATGCCCACATGCATAAGGAGTCGCCCACCATAAACATCATCATGAAAGGCTACTCACCTAAAGACATATGGTCTTACACAATTGGACCTCTCCTTATGGAAATGTGCTGAACTCAATCTCCACATCTAAAGATCAGAAAAGTAACCATGGTTAAGCCTCCTTAGGTTAACTTGGTTTTCAAGCAAACCCTCAAGCAAAGGAAATCTCCAAGGCTATAAAAAGGGCTTTCACTTCTCACTTGAAGAGCATCGCATATCTCAGTTGATAATATGTAGATCATACACTTTACTTATATTTTAGTAGTTTCATTTCTTATAGTTTTTATAGTAGATAGTTGGCAAGAAGGTGAGGAAGGAATCGACAACTTCTTCCTTCACTTCTTCATCAACTTAGTTAGGTGCAACTGCACCAAGAAGTCAGTGCTTCTGCATTGCAGGGCATTTATATGCAAGAGTGCTTCAATTAGTGTAATCTCTACCTTATTGATATCTCTTGTACTTTCATCTATATTAATATGTTTCATTTCATCTATCTTTGCCTTGCAATGCTTATTATGAGCTAAACCTTTTATGGTTGAGATGTTCTAACTTTATAATGAACTTTTGAGTAAGTTATTGTGCTTTTTAGCGTTGCAAGAATTTTGGGTCTTGTATTATACTACATCCATCTTATTTTAAGGTTGATCACTTAGAATAAGTAGAGTTATATTCACAGACATGGTTTATAATTAGAAATCAAGACTAATATGGGTGAGTGTTTTAATGAAGGCTTTGTTAACTTGTGTAATAAAGAAAACTTTATTAAAACCATGTTAGGTCCTAGACATAGGATAACATGGTCCTTAGGGTGAAACAGTGGGTACTTCAAAGGCAGGAGTGAACTTATTTAGCAAGCCCAGACATGAGAAGCTTGTAACGAAACTCTGAAGAAAGTAGCTGAAAAGCACACACTCATGCAACTGCACTCAATGCAACTGCACCTTGGTGCTTCTGCACCTTGGTGCTTTTGCACCTTTGGTGCTTCTGCACCTTGGTGCTTCTGCATCACTAAAAGCATAGAAACTCTCAAAAGAACATTATTTAGTGAAAACATCTCTACCATCTTTCTCAACTGATTTCCTTCATATTCTTTTACATATTTGCATTCTATTTTCACTTAACTTAAAAACCCCGAAATTTGTGAGTAGAATAGTAGTATTAATTTATATGCTTTCTAAACATACATAAAGTTAATCCAATCCCTGTGGGTTCGACCTTTCTTATCATTGTATTACTTGTTTGTGACTGTGTATACTTGCACATCTTTTCACACACTAACAATCCCCACAATAAGAGTTCTAGCCAATCGCTGCACTAGGACCTTCTCAAGGCAGGGTTACCATGATAGCTGCCCCACTAGGGGAACCCTTGGTACGTCTTCCGGCCCAAGCCGTTCAGAATCTCATCGCCTTACTCAGCGACTAAGATAGAAGCCTTGTCGACCACAACACAAGGAGAGAAAATGAAAGAAATGCTATAGTAGTGAGAGCTAACACATCTTCTGATCTCGGAAGAAGCTGACCTCGGTCTCCACCATCAAAAGCAGTAGCATCAAGATACCGTCGTTCGCCCTATTGACATCACTACAGAGCCAGGCACTCTAGATCTCCTCCAAGCTCCCCCTCCAACAACTCCCGAATCTTCTCGGTACAGGAGAGACTAATCTTATAGGTCCTCTTCCCTAGGATCGTCATCTCAATGACACCGGGAACGTAGAAGGAAATCACCGCACAAGAAACCTTGAAAGAAACACAAGTCCTCGAAACCGGGCCCATTGTCCAGTGAAATTGATGAATACCCCGTCGTGAGATCACTAGAGAAGCCTTCCATGCTTAACCTTTATGATGGATCCGGGGATCCCGAAGATCATGTTGATTATTTCGAGCAAATGCTACAGTACAGAAATGCTGAGGACAAAGTCAAATGTAAGATCTTCCCCCTAACATTCACTAAGGCAGCCCTGGCACGGTACGTGACTCTCAGAAAAAATTCGATCACTAGTTGGCCTCAGTTCACTGAGCTCTTAAAAGGAAACTTTACTACCTCACGGGTGAAACCGAAGTCATAAAAGACACTCAAAGCTATCCACCAAAATGAAGGCGAGACCATCAGGATATATATTGAAAGATTCAATGTAGAAGCCCTGAATGTTTACGGACTAGAAGACAAGATACAATGGTGCTATATGCAGGATGGTCTTCGTTTAGGAAGTCTTATTCAAATAGACGTTGGCGTCAATAAACACCGCAACTTAAAGAATTCTTACTGAGGTCAACAAAGTACATGGAGTACGAAGATGATGAAATAGCCGCCCGAGAAGGAATCAACTGAAAAATTGGCCCCACCAACGGAAACTCGACAAAAGAAAGAGCAAAGCAACTCTCGTCGAGAGCCAAGAACTCGGGGACCCCGGTTTGCCGAGCATACTCCCCCTCAATTCCCCAATGGAGAGTATTCTAGCCGAGTGCGCTAACACTGAGCTCCTAGGGATGAAGCCTCTCGACCCTATCCCCGAAAGGAAATGGACCAACAGGAAAAAATATTGCCGTTATCACCAAAGCAGTGGCCATGACACGAATCAATGTACCACTTTGAAGGACGATATAGAAGAGCTGATCAGAAAATGAAAATTCACTTAGTTCGTCAAAGAGGACGAAGGCCGAACACGCACTCGGTCTCCAAGAAAAGGCAAAGTGGTAGTCAACTACATTGAGAAGGCTGCAAAGAAGGAACAAAACAACTCGGATCAAGATGAAGACGAGCCTAAAAGCTCTAGTCGCCCGGTGGCGATGGTTATTTTTGGAGGGTACCCCGTTGTGGGCGGAGCGACTAAGAAAACAATGAAGAGAAAATGGAGAGAGATAATGAGCATAGCCGAATCTAATCCCGCTAAAGGATTTAGTAACCGACCTCCCCTACAGTTCAACGATAAAAACTTGATCGACGACAAACCTAACCAGCACATCTCGCTAATCATCCAAGCTGTAATGGCGAATTTTGATGTAAGGAAAATTTTGGGTGACCAGAATAGCTAAGCCGATATAATTTTCGAAGACCTCCTCCGAGTCATTGGCCTTTCTAAGAAGGATCTCATGCCTTATCAAGGGGCCAACCTCTCCATATTCAATGGATCCAAAGCCAGACCCTTGGACTACATTGAGTTAATGGTCACTTATGGTAAAGAGCCACTAACCAGAATGGTCAGAACTCCATTCATAGTCCTCTCTTGCCCATCGGTATACAATTGCATCATAGGAAGGCCGACGCTAGAACGCCTAGAAGCAGTCGCCTCTATAGTGCATATCAAGTTGAAGCTCTACTCGGCCACAAACAAAGTGATCACCATTAACGCTGACCTGGGAGCAGCAAAAATGTGCCACTCTCTATCCCTTAAAGGGGATGAAAGAGATAGCCCGATGGAAGCACCAAACGCAAAAGCAAAAGGCAAGGAGCCCCAGTCCAGTCATGTAGGAACAACTGTCGAGAAAGGGAAAGAACAAGCGAAAGCAAAGCCAAGCTCGGTTACCATCCCATTGGCAGGTAAGGACAACAAGGAGAAATAGTCAATCAACGTCAAGTACCCACAACGCACACTGAGTCATTTTAGATTAGCCATAGTACTTAAAGAGCGAAGTGCAGCACGCTCAGGGGATTAGAACACCCAAAGCTGCACAACTATGTTAAAGTTTCTTAAGAAAAGATTAAATGAAATTATTACCCGTAAAATATCATAACCTGAACGGAGAAAAACTGTGATCCAAAGGAACATCCAATAATAATGCTAATAAACCTCATTGCTGAGTTAGCACCAAGATAAAATTTGATAAATCTACGACCGAGTTAGCAACAAGTCGATCTACTTGGCTAGCCGAGCTTAAAGAGTTCGAAGTCACATCCTAAGTTAAAATGTGATAACTCTACAGTTGAGTTAGTAACAAGTCGATCTACTTGGCTAGCCGAGCTTAAAGAGTTCGAAGTCGCATCCTAAGTTAAAATGCCATAAATCTACAGCCAAGTTAGCAACAAATCAATCTACTTAGCTAGCGAGCATAAAGAGTTCGAGGTCGCATCCTAAGTTAAAATGTGGTAACTCTACAGTCGAGTTAGCAACAAGTCAATCAACTTGGCCAGGCGAGCTTAAAGAGTTCGAGTTTGCATCCTAAGTTAAAATGCGATAATTCTACAACCGGGTTAGCAATAAGTCTATCTACTTGTGATTTGAAATTCAAGGATAATCTTGAATATTAGGATCTTTTCCATGATTAGGTTTTCAATTTCTTGACTCAATCAACAAAAAATTAAGATCAATGAAGGAATTAAAACTCACAAAATGGAAAGGAAAGAAGGTGGAGATGGAGTGAAGATCGCCACATCTAAGGATAGATGATAAGATCGGTGCGTGATCGCCACAATGGAGATGAATAGCCCATTGATAAGATCCAACTTGAGTTCTTTCAAGAACCAAGGGAGAGAAAACTCTATGCTCTCGAAAATCAATTTCTATATCATCAAAGTCTTCCTCCAAAATGTTAAGTTTGGCAATTTACTAAGCACACCACCCTAAATTTCTAATCACAACCTAATGCCTTAGAGCAAATACTAGGCTTCTAAAAGGAAATTACATCAAAGTACAATTATTACAAATTACAAATAGAAAATAAAACAAGTCTAATATATTTTTTTTAATAAGGACTAGTCACTAATGAATAGGACTTGGTAAATTTTGTCTTCATTAGATTCTCCTCCAATGGGAATCAACAAAGAACTAATCCTCTTCTCCATGTCCTCTTGAAGCTTCCTTGCTTTGCTTCTAGTAACCACTCCTTTTTGTGCTTCCTTTCCTTGAGCTAGGAGGTCCTCATCAACTTGGCTAATCGAGCTTAAAGAGTTCGAAGACGCATCCTAAGTTAAAATGTGATAACTCTACAGCCAAGTTAGCAACAAGCCGGTCTACTTGGCTAGCCGTGCTTAAAGAGTTCAAAGTCGAATCCTGAGTTAAAATGCAATAATTCTACAGCCAAGTTAGCAACAAGTCGATCTACTTGGCTGCTATCCGAGCTTAAAGAGTTCAAAATTGGATCGTCCTAAGATGAAGTGTAGCAGCCTTATAACTGAGGTAGTGCCAAGTATATTCGGCAAACTGAGCCCAAGGAATAAGATCTACAAATTGAGCTAAAACCTAAACAAATATACTCCCCATAAGTCCGAAGTAGCACAATTAAAGCTAATAAATGCTACGTAGATAATAAGACAAGCAAGCATATGAAGCATCAAACCGAGAAGAACGCGCAGAAGGACGATTAAAAATAAATACCTAAAACCGAGCAAGATGATAATTGTCGGGAAATCCCTAGGGCCAAATAAGAGCATTGTCAAACTTTACAGAAGAAAACAGAAAATCTAAAGGTTCTCAATGTCAACATCAACATCATCCTTAGCTGTTATCTCCACCATCTGGCCATCGACTACATTCAGAAGAATATTCATAGCCTCAGTTTTAATCTCCAGTTCAAGGTTCAAGAAGTGGATCTTCTCGACGGCGTTGTTGAAACACTCCTCACCTACTACCTTAGCAATGACAACAGTGTCCTTCTCATTCTGCATAGAGACAAGCTTCTCCAAAGCATGATCTCGCTCTTTCTTCAGCACTAGATACTCTACAGAGTCAAAATCCAAAGTGTCAAAATCAGAATCTTTCATAAGATTGGACTCCAACCAATGTGCAAAGGCAGATGTATTAGTTTCCTCACGCTTTCTCCGCTCTGCCTCCTTCTCTAGCAAAGACGTCCCAACTCACAGACCTTAGACAAGCAAGCAAAAGGATTCCTTTTAAGAGTTTCGAAGTCGGCAGAGTTGAACTCTGTCACCAAACCTTCTAGAACCTTATCCCGTTGACTTTTATTGCTCTTCTTGGACTTCTTTTAGTGACCCTGCTTCTCACCACCTTATGAACGGCGCTTGCTGCTTTGACCGACCCGATCATCAGTGGGAGCTAGCAGATTTTAGATAGAAGGGATGGGAGAACCTCTGGGTGAACTAGGACCATCAATAGGAACATTAGCATCCCTCCCAAGGTCTTCCCGTGTCATAACCATCACTGGCAAAGCATGAGTCACGATTAGATTAATCGGGGTCGAAGTGGGGGTGGTCGAGTTCAAAGGAGCAGCAGAAGATTCACGGGCATTGGCTTTGGTTTTCTTCAAGATTGAAGCAAAGGCTTACCTCGGAGCCATTTGGTCTACAGAAGTAACCAAAAACAGTTAGATAATAAGCAAATATACAAGGACAAATAAGCTCAAGCGATTAACTGGGGCCATACTCCAAACTCGGGAAAAATCAATGGAGGACTCGGGCGTTACTAAGGACTTAGTATTTATGAGCTCTTTATCGCCACAAGAAGCTACCTTCCCGATAAGCCTTAAGGACTCTTAGTCCTCAGCATCGAGGCTCTCAGGAGGGATGAGAAGACGCGCAGGTCGGAGAAAATAATGCCTTTCATCCCATCGTAGGGGAATCTCAGACACACAATCTCTCCTCCCCGAGTCCTCGACAACGTTTTCTTGGCAGCCAAGTTCATGGCAACCAAACAAGTCAAGTGATCCTTGAAAAGTTTGAAGGAATCCCGGCAGCTCGAAATGACACCCAAGCTGGACTAGATGTCAGCAAGCTGTGCAGCAGTAGGAATGGGTATGAGATGAATGACGCCATCTTGGACCTTGTCACGAACTAGGTGATAGACGAGTTCAATATGTTTAGTTCGCTCATGAAATGTGTGATTTTGGACTATTTGAATAGCAGACCGATTGTACAATAGAGCGGAACCAAATTAGTGTGAGAGACATGTAAATCTGTTAAAAGGTATAGTAGCCACTGGAGTTCATAAGCAGTTGAAGCAAGGGCTCGATACTCAACCTCGAAGGAGGACTTGGAGATCGTGCTCTGCTTCTTGGACTTCCATGAAATTAGGGAGGTACCAAGGAATATACAAAAACTTGTGACGGAGCGCCGAGTATCAGGACATGTGGCCCAGTTCGAATCACTGAAGCCTGTAAGTTTCAAATTGGAGTCGGCTGCAGGTATGTGGAATTCAGGACCATTGTCAAACCTGAAAATTTTGGTTTTCATTAGTTTAACCTAAGTAAAACGAGATTTGTCATCAACAATTGTAAGAAAGTATCTATTTCCAAGAATGGATGGAACACTATAAGGACCCCATATATCAACATCTATTATGTCAAAAATATTATCAGAAACAGTAGGACTTAAGGGAAAAGTAGCAAAATGGCAAGCATCACATGCAATGTGAGTACAGTGGATGACTGAAACTGAGCTAGAGGTAGGCTTGAAGTCAATTACCATCGAGAATAGCATGCCATCCAATCTAGCGTTTCCAATCGTCTTCATAGAAGGTCGTTCCTGTATCAAACATTCATTGTCAACGAACAGTACTTGGCAATATTTAGAAGCTTGAAGTCAAGCAACAAAGACAATATTTTTGGAGAAACCAGGTATGTACAACACATAATATAAAACAAGGTTAGGAGTAAGGAATATGGTACCCCTATAGTGAGAAAAAGTCTTTGTACCATTAGGGAGAGATACACTTACGGGTCGAATGGCTTTGTAGGTTGCAAAAAAATGTAGGGAGGATGTTATGTGATCAGTAGCACCAGAATTTACAAGCCATAAAGAAAGGGAATTACCTGGACTAGATGAGTCGGTGGCAAAGTGATGTGCACTGGTAAGGGAAGTCGTAGTAGTTGTAGTAGGTGACATGGAAGGGAGCAAAGCAAGAAAGCTCTGAATCTGGTCTCTGGTGAAGCCAAGAGGGGAGGAGTCAGAGGAGCCCGGAGCCTCAATGTCTACATGGTTGACCGCTCTCTTATACTTGAACCCCGGAGGATAACCATGTTTGATGAAACAAGTGTCCACTGTGTGATTGGTGCGGTTGGAGTGAGTGCATAAATGATTACCTCGCTGTGGAGGTCGGCCTCGAGTCTCTTTGTTGCGAACCTGATAAGGTGATAGTGAAGGTGCAGGAGCCGGTGTTTGTGCTAGGACAACCATTACCGTAGGAGGGATGGGGAGTATAGCCAGGTTCATATGCCTTTCTTGCTGTATGATGATGGAGAAGACCTTGTCTAAAGTGGGCATAGGATCGAGCATGAGGATTTGAGATCTGACATGATTGTAAAGCTAGCACAGACCGACAAGAACCCGTCGGTGAGGAATCACACGAAACTAAAGGCCTGAAGTTACATAACTCATCCCATAGGATTTTGACCTTGGTGAAATAATTGGTAACTGGGAGCTCACCCTGCTTAAGAGAATAAATATTAGTATACAGTTGCAAAATCCTAACGTTGTCACCTTGAGAGAAGCGATTGCGCAGGGCATTCCAAACATCAGACGCTTCGGTGAGCCATATGACGCTTGTTGCAATTTCACAAGTTACCGCATGATTGATCCAAGAGCGTAACAAATTGTTACAACGTTTCCAGGCAGCAGAGTTGGGATCAAAATTAGTGGGTTTCGGAATTGTGCCATCTATGAACCCGAGCTTGTTCTTCATTTCGAACACCATAGTCATAGCTTGCGCCCAACCGTGGTAGTTCAAACCGTCTAGAGCAGCGGTAACAATTTTGTTTGACGGGTTCTGCACATGAGACGGTGGAGGTCACCTCGGTCGAGGAAGCGGAAGTTGGGGAGGACGAAGTTGCGGAAGCCGAAGTCGTCATAAGTGCTGAAGTGAAGCACGAACGGAGAACGGCCATGCAGAGAATGGCGAACGGAAAACGGTGATGCAGTGAACGGAGAACGTCGAACCTGAAGTGAAGCGCGATGCAGGAAGAAGGATCAGCGCCGTTGAAGGGGAAGGACGCCGGTGAAGGAGAAGTGCGCTTTAAAGAGGAGTGGCGTCGTTGGAGGGAGGGCATCAGATGAGGGAGGGTGCCGATGTTGAGAGGAAAGCAGAACAGCCGCGTTTTGGTGGATAAGAAGCGTAACCTAATTGGGGTTTTCCCTAATTAGAGAAAGAGAGTATTTTTCTTCTGATACCTTGTAAATTGGTAAAAAGGTAAAATCTTATTTTATTGAATTGTAACAATACTTATATGTAGTACAAGATGATCTAATACAATAATTACAAAAGATTTGTTGACTCATAACCTAGTAAGCATCTACTAATACAAAGGGTAAAACTGGAATAGATACAAATATACAATTATATAAAAATATATAAAATAATTATAATAGCTAACAAGGGGTGCTTCCTTGTGGTATATTAATTGGGATCCTTGTGTTAAATTAGTTGTTGTAGTTTTCAGTTATTCTCTAATTGCTTATTTCCTTATTGGTATCTCATTTGTTTCTAATTTTCTGTTATTCTCTAATTTTCTGTTATTCTATTGGCAAGAAGCAGCGTTACGGCGCACCAGAGTTCGATTGATCGGTATAAAGCTCTCAACTTCAACACTATGAGATTGTATACCTCATAGGGTCAAGGATATGTACATGATAAGTCCAAATTTAGTGTGTTTTTAGTCGTTAAATTAAATAAACTTTGTAGGACTTTAGTTCTATTTTTGGACTATTTTACTACAAATTGTTAGTTTTTATTTTCAGGCCTAATTATGGAGCAAATGAGGAATTTTGGATGATTAATGAGCAAGGATCAAAAGACAATAGGAAAAGGAGAAAAATTAAGCAAAATAAAGCTAAATATCAGAAGCAAACGCACGGTCCGTGCGTGTTCCAGCATGGTCTGTGCATCCTATTCGCAAGTTTTGAAGGAAAAAGGAAGAAAATAGCCAAGGCAAAGCACACGATCCATGCGCCAAGCAAGCACGACCCGCGTGTGATGCTCGCAGCTGAGAATTCCAAAAGTTCTACGATAAGCATGATCCGTGCGCCTCCTAAGCACGATCTGTGCGCCTTCTGTAGAGTTAAAAGATGTTACAAAACTCTTCCCATTCTCTTCATTATGGATTGTAACTCGAATTTAGTGTTTTGTCCACTGATCCTAGACTATATAAAGCCCTCATATCAGAGGCAAAAGACAGGACTTTCGCATTTGTAATCTCACTCCAAAGTTTAATCTAAGTTCTTGCATTTCTCTCAAGCTCTTGTTCTTTTATCTTCATGTTCTTTACACTCTTGCAATTTTAATTTCTGTTCTTTACATTTCCAGCACTTTACATTTCAGTTCTTTACTGCTTTGTTTACATTCCGTCATTTACTTTTATGTCATTTACTTTTATGTCTTCATCTTCTACTCCCTCATCTACTATGATCATGTGTGAGTAGATTTCCTAGCCTTGGGATTGTGGGAAACAATCCAATGATGGGTCCCTAATCAATTCCAAGACTAGACTCTATCTTATTAGAACTTGGTTTTTAATCTAACCTCATCGTATCAATTCATAAATAAAATATCAAACGAAGTACCGAAAGGTGAAGTTTGATATTGGACCTATGAGGGTAGACAAGGTTACCAAAATATGAAAATGAATTTTAATAGTCTTGGGACAATAAGGTTGTGCTTAATGGGTCTCTGTGATGATCAACCATGAGAATAGCTTTGATCGTTGTTTTGAGACACATTCTTGTTTTCCGAAAGGAAACTTGAATTACACCAAAAGAATACATTGTCCTTAAAACAAATTTCGATAAAAGATAGAGGATAGTTAAGGGACTGTTTAAACTCCGTCATTGTGATTTGACCCATAATCCAAAGGCGTCTTTTATATTCTAAATTTTAATCAAACAACATTCCTCTTCCGAAAAATCATTCCCTTTTAGATAATCAAAACTGAAAATTAGATTGGTAATCACTTAAACTCCCTGTGGGATCAACATTCTTTACTACTCGATAGAACCGTGCGCTTGCGGGCCTATCCGTACATCCGGCACTACTAAAAAAAAAGGAAATTAGAGACGGCCAAAATCCGTCGCTAATTGGTTTAGCGACGGAATTTGCAACGACCCACTATCTGTAACCAATTTCGGTGTCACTAAATATTTTTGCGAGGGATTTTGAAAATCCGTTGCTAATAGAGAGTGAAAAATATGTCGCTAACAGAGAGGGGAAAATCCGTCTCTAATAGAGAGAGAACAATTTGTCGTTAATAGAGAGGGAATTTTTCCGTCACTAATAGAGAGGGAACAATCCGTCACTAAACTTAAAAGTACTACAAACACAAAATTCCACCAATTCATTAAACTTGAAAGTTATACAAATTTTTTAAAAGTATTGCATGTTTCTTCATGTGAATAAAAACGATTCCACTGGGGATCGAACCCAAAATCTCTGGTTCTGTAGACCAGCGCCTTATCCATTAGGCCATGGAGTCAGATTTACCAACTGGGATACCTCAACGGATTACTACATGTTTCTTAATGCTGTCACTTAGAATTTAAAAATCTTCATGCATAAAACTTCACCACTTCTTACTATGTTAAGCCAATAATACATCTGCTACACATAAAAATAAATCAAATAACCAATATCAGAATCGTAATATGCATTATAATACTGCAGAAACAATCCTGAAGCACCACCAAGGGATGTTTGGGTTGCATCTAGTAGGAGAAATAGCCACTCCCTCACATATACACCTGTTCTGGACTGGACCAAGAGGTCCATTTAGCAAAACCAGGGGGTGCGTTTAGCAATTGGATATGGATCAGCCCAATCGATTCGGCCCATATCCACTACATACAGGCCCAACTAAAGCCACCACGCTTGGATGGTTCAGATCAATTCTGAAAATCTGACGGTCCACAGACGAGAATTGATTTCCTATAAATACCGGCTCGCATAGCCATTTATGCGGTACACACTCTTCCCTTGCAAATTCACTAGCTTATTCTCATACTGACTTGAGCGTCAAAGTGGCTTTGCAGGTACCCCCCGGGCGCTCACTGACCTCCTGCCAGGGCAGCAAGAGACCTACCAACAGCAGCCGACCAAAATACTGCTAGGTACAGAAAATAAAAGTGTGCCTGAGCACGTGAGTGCATGAGCACGTAAGAAAATTAAAGGATGCATGAGCATGTGAGTGCATGAGCATGAAAGGAAATAAAAGAGTGCACGAGCACGTGAGCAAAAAAACATAATGCGCGAGCACGTGAGCAAAAAACATAGTGCACGAGCACGTGAGCAAAAAAACATAGTGCACGAGCTCGTGAGAAAATAAAATAGTGCACGAGCACGTGAGCAAAAAACATAGTGCAGGAGCACGTGAGAAAAAAAACATAGTGCACGAGCACGTGAGAAAATAAAATAGTGCACGAGCACGTGAGCAAATAACATAGTGCGCGAGCACGTGAGAAAATCAAATGATGCATGAGCGTGAGAGGAAATAAAGTAACGCGTGAAGTGATGGTGTCATTCTGCTCGCCCTCACACTCTCCTCCGCTCGCCCTCACACTCTCCTATGCTCGCCCCCTAGGTGCAATGTAATCGGCCAAGAGGAAAAGAAAATGTGGCGTTGCTCGCCCATACTCACCATCAATCACCTCGATCAAGGCAAGTCAGCATAAAATATCAATAGACGAGGGCATCCTAAACGGCAACGTCGTGTCAAGACCATCCCCCAGGATAATCTCGACTTGGGGGGCAACGGTGGAACCAGGTCAATATTCACCAGAGGCACAACTGGGGATCGCCATCGAGGAGATCCCCCGACCGACGCAGGTCAATATCAAACTTTGCCACGAGGCGCGAAGCGACTTTAAACGTGTCGCAACCTCTGACGGGAGTTAAATTCTGATCGATTCTGATAAACTGCCCCCAGAGTCCCACGAGGTGCGAAGCGGCTTCGAAAATGGTCGCAGCCTCTGATGGGCGAGTCAAATTCGGATCGATTCTGATAAACTGCCCCCAGAGTCACCACGAGGTGTTAACTTTGCCACGAGGCACGAAGCGGCGTCGAAAATGGTCGCAACCTCTGATGGGCGAGTTAAATTCGGATCGATTCTGATAACCTGCCCCCAGAGTCACCACGAGGTGTTAACTTTGCCACGAGGCACGAAGAGGTTTCGAAAATGGTCGCAACCTCTGATGGGCGAGTTAAATTCGGATCGATTCTGATAAACTACCCCCAGAATCACCACGAGGTGTTAATTTTGCCACGAGGCACGAAGCGACTTTAAACGTGTCGCAACCTCTGATGGGCGAGTTATATTCAGACCGTGTTCTAATAAACTGCCCCCGGAGTTAACTTTGCCACAAGGCACGAAGCGACTTTAAACGTGTCGCAACCTCTGATAGGCGAGTTATATTCAGACCGAGTTCTGATAAACTGCCCCCAGAGTCACCACGAGGTGTTAACTTTGCCACGAGGCACGAAGCGACTTCGAAAATGGTCGCAACCTCTGATGGGCAAGTTAAATTCGGATCGATTCTGATAAACTGCCCCCAGAGTCACCACGAGGTGTTAACTTTGCCACGAGGCATGAAGCGGTTCCGAAAATGGTCGCAACCTCTGATGGGCGAGTTAAATTCAGATCGATTCTGATAAACTGCCCCTAGAGTCACCACGAGGTGTTAATTTTGCCACGAGGCACGAAGCGACTTTAAACATGTCGCAACCTCTGATGGGCGAGTTATATTCAGACCGTGTTTTGATAAACTGCCCCCAGAGTTAACTTTGCCACAAGGCACGAAGCGACTTTAAACGTGTCGCAACCTCTGATGGGCGAGTTATATTCAAACTGAGTTTTGATAAACTGCCCCCAGAGTTAACTTGGCCATGAGGCAATGTGAGATTATACATTCAGACGCGCAAGGCAATGACCTGCGCCCGAGGCCATCCAACGCGGGCCAATTATAAGGATAAAGAAACAACCCGGACAAAGAGTAAGCATGGATGATGTAACATCAGGGGGCAATGACATCAAAGTCAACCCCGTTGGGGTGGTATTTGACAATCCTCCCGCCTAGAACCTCATGATCAAATTGAAAGATCGTGGAAATGTCAAACAGAGCAAGCCCTGAAATTTCATCAAGAAGAAAAGCAGGCTAAGAGACAGGATGAGTAACAAAAAATAAAGCAGAGTGCCAAGCACACGTCCACACAAGCCGGCACCCAGGAGGGCGCCTGGCAGAGGGGCGCCTGGCAAGGAGGGGGCCTGGCAGAAGGGCGCCTGACAGAGGGCGCCTGGCAGGAGGGCGCCTGGTAAGGAGGGCGTCTGACAGAGGGGCGCCTGGCAGGAAGGTGCTTGGCAAGGAGGGCGCCTGACAGAGGGGCGCCTGGCAGAGCGGCGCCTGGCAAGGAGGGCGCCTGGCAGAGGGGCGCCTGACAGAGGGGCGCCTGGCAGAGGGGCGCCTGGCAGAGGGGCGCCTGGCAGGGGGCACCTGTCAAGGAGGGCGCCTGGCAAGGAGGGCGCCTGGCAGGAGGGCGCCTCGCATGAGGCCGCCTGGCAGGAGGTGGTCTGGAAGCAAAACCTTCGCAATGGGGCAGACAGCACTGTGCAACTAGGCACCCATGAGGGCACCAAACCTTGTCTCGCAAAAACTGCTCCACGAGGAGACACCCAGCGTATAGGCGCCCAAGGTACCCATGAGGGCACCAAACCTTATCTCGCAGAACCTGCTCCACGAGGAGACACCCGGCGTATTGGTGCCTTGCGCCCTAGGCACCCATGAGGGCACAAAACCTTATCTCGCAAATCCCGCTCCACGAGGAGGCACCTATCGCACGCAAGCAGGAAACAAAACCCAAGGCGTTCTTGAGGGCGCCAACTCTCACCTTCGCAAGGGGGCAGACAGCACTGTGCAACAAGGCGCCCAAGGCACCAATGAGGGCACCAAAACCCTGTCTCGCAAAATCTGCTCCACGATTAGAGACACCCAGCGTATAGGCACCCAAGGCACCCATGAGGGCACCAAAACCTTGTCTCGCAAAATTTGCTCCACGAGGAGACACCCGGCGTATAGGCGCCCAAGGCACCCATGAGAGCACATGGCTGGGCGCCAAGGCCAAAGCAGGCAGCACCCATGAGGGCGCCTGGCAGGGTGCCAAGGCCAAAGAAGGCAGCACCCATGAAGGCGCCTGGCAGGGCGCCAAGGCTGGGGCAGGCAGCGACCACGAGGGCGCCTGGCAGTCGTTACACAAGTAGTGCCCCACGCGACTTCACACATCCGGTAGACCGACGAAAATCCTTCAAGCCAAGACCATCCTCCGGAATAATCTCGGCTTGGGGGGCAACTGTTCTGGACTGGACCAAGAGGTCCATTTAGCAAAACCAGGGGGTGCGTTTAGCAATTGGATATGGATCAGCCCAATCGATTCGGCCCATATCCACTACATACAAGCCCAACTAAAGCCACCAACACTTGGATGGTTCAGATCGATTTTGATAATCTGACGGTCCACAGGCGAGCACCGATTTCCTATAAATACCGGCTCGCATAGCCATTTATACGGTACACACTCTTCCCTTGCAAATTCAATAGCTTATTCTCATACTGACTTGAGCGTCGGAGTGGCTTTGCAGGTACCCCCCCCCCCCCCCCCGGGAACTCACTAACCTCCTGCCAGGGCAGCAAGAGACCTACCAACAGCAGCCAACCAAAATACTGCTAGGTACAGAACAACACGCTTTAACTACACAATTAAATAACTCTTACATAACTTTCTTATCATATAACAACCCTACTACACAAGTCAATAACTACTACATCACTGTCCTACTATCAAATTCCACCTTATCACCCAAGCCTCTTTTTAGCCAAATAGGGGTCAATGCTTCTCAAAGAAACATAAACCCATATATCAGCCAAATATATTAATGTAAGAATAATAAAGATATAATAATATCAATCAAAAACTAGTGTTGCAGACTAACTTTTACTTGGCCTAGTATCAACAATAGTCTTATCTCCAAAATCCTATAAGCTGGTAAATTTAAATTTCCTAATCCATCCTCAAAATTACCAAGACTTTTTGACATAGTATACAAATGGAATAAGATGAACTTGTGAAAGTTAACAAACCTGTTGTAGCAACTAAAGGCCATAATGTTTGCTGACGCTTAATGTATTCCTTCTACTGTTAGCTCATCTTCAAGGTCCTTACCATGAGCCAACTATCAAAGATTGAAGAGAGAACTCCACTCATGACGAGCCTTCGTTTGAGAATGTTTTCGGCTTCACTTCTAACAAGCCCTAAGCTTCACTTCTGACGACCCGTTTTAGTGAAGAATGATTTCTCTCTCAAAATTCCGTCTCTAATCGTCCTTTAGTCATTTAGCGAGGGATTTTGTTACGAAAATTTAGAGAGGGATATTTTCTGTCACTAACTTCGTCGCAAACATGTTCCGCTCAGAAGTTGATGTGGATTTTGATTTCTGTAACTAAATCTCTCACTAATAGTGAGGGATAAATATCCGTCTACAAAATCCCTCTCTAAAACCAATTTTTTTAGTAGTGCAGAGTCTTGACATAAGTATAAATCTCTCAATGAAAGTAATCTTGTTGGATAGTGGTGCTCAATATGTTGATGGCACAACTGACATAAACTAACGCAAACAGTTCATTTTGCTGAACCTAAAGCAGGATCATTGAGCATAATCGTATATAAAAACAGGATTGTTGAGCATGAAAAATAATCAACTTAGATACCCGAAATTTAAGGTATCGTTCTTAATATATTTTCTCAGTACTAATGAGAAATTTTTTATATCAATTTTTTTAATCTTTTGGGCTATAAAATATTCTCATTCTAACGTGGCCCTTCTTACCTCCACCGGTGATAGAATTAGAACCATTTGTTTGTGTAAAAAAAAGGAATTAGAACCATTGTCATTAAAATCCTAATGTTTAATTGTTACATTTTTTATTAAATTAAATATAGGATGAATAGTCATTATCCTTTACCCCCCAAATCTTAGAAATTAAATGAAATATAATTAGAGGTATATGTAGTACATTATGTGTGTCAAAAAAATATATGTAGTATATATTTTGTAACTCTCAATTTTCATCAGGATTGGAGAAAAAAAAAACTAACAAATGCAAAGTGTGTAGAAAAGGACAAAGTGTACAATAATATCATGAAATATCTGAGTTTCTAATGTTAAACAACAAAAGCGATAAAATCTAATCACCTTATCTCCTTATAGGCCAAATTCAACCAAAACCAACAATATGAAGAAAATATTCTCTTCCTCTCCATAATGTCCAAGTAGTGAGACCGTATGAAGCATGACTATGGCTTTAAGTTCATTTCTTTGCTCCAGTCACTTCATACCCAAATCCACTCTAACTTCTGCTAGAAACACACCATTTTCACACATCTCTTTACCTTCTACTAGCTATACTCACCACAACCAATGCAAGAGAGAGTTTCCAATACCAGGAGTAGCTTCAGTCCCTTACCAACCCATAAACTTTGACTACCTTGAACAAGAATTCAATGGACATGGAGTTACCTTTGAGGAAGTTGGTGGAAACAACTGTATGGCTAAGATGGAATTGAAAAATGGAAGCACTGCAACTATGTTGTTGCCAAGTGGATTGATCACTTCTTACAAGGCTCCTATGTGGCATGGTGGAAAGGTTGAGTTGCTTCACACTTCAGTGTCAGAAGGTGAATTCGGTAGTGCTATCATTCAAGGAGGTGTCTCTTTAAACTTCAATTTTCAAATTGATGGTGATGCTGATGATGATGATGATGAAGTTTCTTGGTCTCCAAATAATTGGGTTCTGCATAATGTTAAAGGCAATTCTGATGAATCCATTCAGGTCTGTTTTCACTTGTGTGTGTGTGTGTGTGTGTGTGTGTGTGTGTGTGTGTGTGTGTGTGTGTTGTTACATAATGAAAGTTTTCTTCAAGTTGTTTTGGACATCAAATTCTTTTACAAGTATATCATATTCTTTTGGACATTCATGGGAACTTCTCTTAAAAAGTAGTTTTAGAACCAGCTTACACAGGATAAATGGAACTCTAGCTGCACTGCTACTACTACTACTAATAAATAGAAATGCATGAATGAATGAATTATGGACAATCTTGGAGGAATAAGGAGTAGATATTTAGAAGAAAGAGCCAAAGGAGTTTGTTAATGCTTGATAATCAAACTACCTTAGCTGTCAATGATTACGCTAGTACGTCATGTGTTTGCCACATCAGCAGTTTTGTCAAAAATTGGATGACAATTTAATGGGAGAACTAAAATTGCGGATTTGTTAAAATAGAAGGACTAAAAGTACGGTTAAGTTTTTTTGTTTTTGGTAAAAATATAGATTCCCAAAAGTATTAGTAACCTTGAAGATATGATATATTATGAATGCAGGTAGAACTAATAAACAAAGCACCAGAGGACAATATTGTACTAAAATACATTGTGACTTTGGAAGGAGATGGCTTAGGCTCAGAGCTTGAAATCACAAATTCAAAGTCTTTGCCCCTACAAATGACAGGGTCCATCCTGAGTCATCTAACAGTAAGCACACCAGAAGCAACTTATGCAATAGGGTTAGAAGGATCAAATTACTGTAGCAGACCCCCTTTTGAATCAGAATTTATTTTGAGTCCTCAAGATTCAAGCAAGGATGAAGAAGGCCTTGGAAAAACATGGAAATCATCTCTTAAACAATTTTTTCCTCGTCGAGATACAAAAGCTAATAACAATGAAGAAGAAGGAAGCCAAAGAGATAGTGAAGATATGGATGGTGAAGAAATGGACAGTTACAAGCAGTTAAAAGAGAAAATAAGTCTTGTTTACATAAATGCGCCTCGAAATTTTACACTCATTGATAGGGTATGTAATCATCATACTCAACTGATAGAATGCGTAATGAAGTGATTCTTGCACACACACTTCTCATGTATTTTACACACACACACACTTCATTCACACCATTAGATAAAGAAAACAACACCCTAAAAGAGTCAAGATTGTACACATACCTCACTAGAGCTATCAAACTGGGCCATCCGGCCCGGCCCAATGAGCCAAAGTGCAAAAGCGGGCTGGGATGGACTATGTTCTTTTAAGCACAGCCCAAAACACTTGGCCAACGGGCTGAGTCGGCCTAGTCCAACTTTTAACAAAGACAAGAAAAAATGTTCAAAAAACCTAAAAAGCAAGCTCAGTCTGGCCAACTGAGTTGGGCCAAATGTTCCGATTCTTTTTGGGCCACCGGCCCACTGGATTGAGCCAAAATTGACACCTCTATACCTTACATAGTTTATGCAGGAATCTGTTTTTGTGAAATTTATATGCTTACCTTAGAATATGAGTTTTGCCACAGATGGGTACTAATGGAAGATTATATAATCCAGTAGTTATCTCTTCATCTCTATCTACATTAGTGTACTAACTCTATACATATATGCTCAGTATCTTGGTTAGTTTTAATTTGCTAGAATTTTGTAACAAACATGTATGTGATTGAATGTAATTTTATAGCTAATACTTTTGGAGTCTAATCTAATTTATAGGATATATAGGTCAACTATAGTATATTTTTTTTATTTCATCTCATGATCTCATCCAATAAACCTTTTGACAGGGTAGAAGAAACTCGGTGTTAGTTGGAAGGAGTGGATTTGATGAAACCTACCTCTTCAGTCCTGGCTCAAGCATTGAAAGTTACAGCAAATATGCTTACATATGTGTTGGCCAAGCTGCACTTCTCCAACCATTAGTACTAAATCCTAAAGATGTATGGAGAGGAGGACAATATCTACACAATCCAAATCTAGGATAATCAAAAGACATTTTAATCCTAAATGTGTGAAGCGCTGTTACAGAACAAAAATTCCTAAATATATTAAAACTACAAAATAACATCTGTGTTAGTCACTGTGGCCATGACAATTACTAACAAAAAATACATTTGTGAGACCAAAGTGACTCAAAAGATGCATTCAAGGTTTATCTCTCTTCTAATTTTGATACTTTTAAGGACTAGACACAATGCAATACACTCTTGCGGACTAAAATAGTTGTTTTTGTTTACACACAAATCAATTGTATGATGTGTCATTCTGGTTTTGAACATGCATAATGCTCTATTCAATATATCATTGCTTATCTGGAAAAAGAAATTGTATGATGCGTACGACTTGTGTTGAGAAAATTAATTGATCAGCACATTCAAAAATATGCTTTATGCACAAAATTTAACTTAAGCTAGATGATTTTAGATATTACATTCAAGACCAAGCATCTAATCTTATCATAAATGTAACAGCTTTTTTAACTATAAAAAAAATGCAGCTTCACATTGTCACTAACTGCAATGGGGTAAAAGAAGAAAAAGCTAATTGTCGCTTTCTAGTCTCGATGTCTTTACCTATTTTAAGTTTGGCTGAACATAATGAAATGATCCATCTAATTTCAAATACAGCATTTGTGTTTCCACTCTACCAAAACATATAACTCAACCAAAAGTTCTTACACACTATTTAAAGAAAAATAAAGTCACATTGTAGGTGCTCAATTTTACTGATCTTCTACTTCTACACTGAGCTCCCCAACATTTAGTTGGAACTGACTACATACTTTCACAAAACCATAAATCTAATTCTCTTGATTCTGAGATTGTACTCTAGAATAAACACACTATGTTGGGACGAGAAAATGGCCTTCATCTTGACTGTTGATCCAAATTAAAGGCGTAGCCATTGCAAGAATAACAAAAGAAAGTCCACAAACCAATTTTCTTCTCGTCTTTTGAAGTGGCTTTTTCATTAGAACAGTCTGCGGATCATTTCTACTTTCAGAAACCACCTCAAGAGGCCTCTGCATATCAGCATCGCCAGGAATGCCATCTGTTGATGAGACCGACTCTCGTCCACCTTGGTACTGCGTATCACCAGATGAGCTTTCATTTTCCTTAGAATCATAGTTGTCATAATCTACAATACCGTTCTGGTCATATTTAGAATATGATGGGCTCCAATCAACATTGTCTGATGATAAACTCCTGAACCTTCTGTTCGGTTTTTCAGAGCAATCCGATGTCTCGTCATTTGGGTCTTGAAGAGAGTGAATGAGCTTCCTTGGTGTGTTAAAGATTGTAATGCTGTCGACATTAACCTGTGTGCGTGATCTCTGAGCACATGAAAGAATACATATTAGATTAAGTTTTTTTAGAAGAATACATGAACTGTTGATTTTAACACAAACATGGATACTATTAAATTGACAGCTCTTATAGTTCACTCAAACTGACTTGGCATAAAATCAAAGCTGATGCATAAGCAAATAGTGCATTTATGCCAAGTATATGAGGTAAGTGGGAGTAAATGAAACACTGTATTCTTATAAAAAGTATGTGCTTTCTGTTACTTTTTTTCCCTTAAACTAATTTCATCATCGTTACAATAATTTCAAGTATTGATAACTAGAAAAGAATCTCCATGATCTAACTTCTTTTTTCTATTGAGCTTATTTCAAAAGTATTGCAAAGAAAGCATGAGAATTAATAATAGAACAAGTATATGCACACAAAAAAGTATGTATAAATCTTTTAGCTCCCAGAATTTTAACAGAATAGGACTAATATATGAAATACTTACTAGGGGACTTGTGTTGGTACTTTTGGATACCCCATATCTAGGGTTTCTGTGCATGAAACCAGCAAATTCCTCTGTTAAGTCCCCCTCTCCATTGGAAAACTCGTGATCCGCCATGTTATCAAACAAGCCATTTCCCTCCCCTGCCTTTGAGAACAACCCGTCCTTGAGAGAGACGTCAACCCCTCCATTTTCCCGACTCCAAAGTTTCCTGTTCACACTCCTCCGTGAAAACTTGGAAGGCTGGTATGTTGAAATGGGGGACTCAGCAAGGGATTCATATCCAGGGAAAAAGTCAAAGGTCCGCGACTCTGGCGAATTGGATGAGGGAGAATGGTCTCCATCACCAGAAAAACTATCTCCCCCCATGTAGTCTCCCCTACTAAAATTTGACCCTGTCACTGAAGCAGGACTCTTCACACCTCTCAACTTTTTGTCATTGGCAACTTTCTTAGCTGTTTGCAAAGCTTCAAGTGCAGCACCCTTGACATATGCCATTTTGTCAGAATGGCACTGCTCCATCTCCTCAATTATCTGCTCAACCTCCGAGAAAATGCTCCTGGGATCTAAACATTTCATCAAGAAGTTCACCATTCTAATGGCTGCAAACCTCTTTTGAGAATTCCCGTCCAAAAACTCTCCGCCAGAATTTAGTATTCGCAGCCCGAATTGTATGAACAATCTGGCATATGCTTCAACAATCAAAGCATTGCGCTTGGCTAAGGACATAACCAGATCCATGTGTGAATTGATTTGTGTTGACTTTCCCTCTAAGGCAACAGCAACATTTTGGCAAACCTTGTTAACCATCTCATCTGAAGCAAACCGCCAGTTATCTGAATCCAATAGAGCCTTCAAGCAAAGGGCTGCACCGGAACTCAAACTCTCATGAGAACTTGTGATGGAATCAGAAAGAGGCTTACATATAGAATGAATTATATGCCTCTTTTGCTCTTCTGGGGTTGACGGGTCAATTCCATATCTTGCTACAGCTAGAACAACCTTTGAGCAAGCCTGTTGAAGAGGAAAAGATCCTGCACACGAAGCTAAAGTCTGAACCACAGATTGCATGATGCTGTCAATCATTGGAACAATTTTGACTCCATGAACCCTAGCAACAACTTCATACAGTGAAATCGTGAATTCTCCAGACAAAGTGCCAGTTTCCTTGGTCTCAGAAACTTGAGCAAGAAAAATAGGAATTGTCCTATTGTCCAAATCTTTCACATAAGACTTCAACGCCCTCATTGCAGGCTTGCGACTATCTGCATCTTTGTCAAGATTTTTGAGCTCTCGTTGTAGCATGGGACTCAGATTCCTCCCCATTGGTGAACTGAAATCAAAACAACCACCACCATAAGTATCGATAACAAAGTCAAATACAAAGTACCATAAGCAAATAGACAACAAAATAGAGCTCCTATCAGGAATTATGTAGCAGAAATTCATAAACCTATTTACTTCTACATCCATTTGAATTAAAGTTCACAACAGGTTTAAGTTTTCAAAACAGAAACAAAAATCGACTAATCTTGCAAATGGGGCAATTGAAAATTACAAATTGAATAGAAAACCCAACTACTTTAAGTTAAAGTTCATAGCTTTTCTAAACAAAATTGCATAACGACTAATCTTGCAAATGGGTCGGTAGAAAATTTCACAATTGAATAGAAAATACCAACTATTTGAGTTAAAGTTCATAGCTTTTCTTAACAAAAAAATTGAAGAAAAATCATCTATCACATAAGGTTAAAAATCTTACAACAGAATCAAAAACTCTACTTCCAGGAAACCCAATTGCGAAATTAAACATAAAAGCAGAATCTTTCAGGACATTCATTCACAAGAACAGTAGCTAGAGATTCTGGAAATTGCGGTGCTGTCTCATTGTGTGTAAAACTAGACACAAACGAAAGCACGTGATAGGGTGAATTCAATTTAATTCAAACAATAAATCAAACAGTGCACAGACAAATGAAGAGAAAAAATAATTGTAAAAATTTAATTAAAAATGGTACCTTTGTATGGGTAGGAAGGAAGAAGATGTTGGAGCTATGGAGTGGAGTGTAGAGGTTAGAAGAAAGAAGCGTTTCAAATTTTAGCACTTTTTAGGGTTTTGTGTTTAGTATTGTCCGTGACTGACCGAGAGTGATTTTTCGTTAAATGGGTCGATTCAATTTCAAATTCAATGCAAACTCTCGTTTTTCAAAATTCTTTTGTCCAAATTCCACCGCTATCCTTTCCATGGTGGGGCTGGCTACCATAGTTTTCAAAAGATAAGCCCTTCTTTGGTCAAAAAAAAAAAGATAAGCCCTTCGTTGACGAAAATGCCCTCCAATATCTTTCAACTTTTCCTTTATCTTTTTTCTTTTGTTATTACTAGTACTTTACCCGTGCATCCACACGGGTGATACTGTATTGTTTATAGATTGCTATGAACTCATTAATATGGTTACTACTCAATCCAAAATTCAAATGTTGAAAAATTGTGTTGTTGTGGGGAAAATTCCTAAGTTATAAAAAGATACGCAATAAAACAGCAAAGAGATGTCCATCAAATGAGGTATAATTTTATAAATATTACCTATTTTTCATAGCATAATAACTGAATTATGAATATAAACTAAAGGCAATTTAACTATAGTATATTTTTATAGGCAAAATAATTATTTAACAAAAGCAGTGCCAAAAACCAACAACAATGGGTATTTTACATGACTTAAAATTTACACCTGATATACCCCGGTATTCAACTTGTTCCATACCGATCACACTTTTAAAGTAGAAATAAACATTACAAGAGTAGTATCAAAACATCTCAAAAACTTTCACATTGGCTATAACTTGTTGGTAGTTATTCTCCCAATGTCAACACTTATACTTTAATTAGACTTTATCACAAAAAAAAAGTAATTACATTGCCATATACCTCCTATTAGAAACCAAAGAAAAAGCTTTAACAGAAAATAAAATAGAGAAAAATAGTATTGACCAACGCAAGAAATTATTTCTATTATCTTCACTTGACAATTTGTACCAATTCTCCCATTTGCAATGTTTTAAAACTCGGACAGAGGGGTCGACAGTTGAATCGCATGACCAAAATTGGGACCGCATGACTCGGACCCGATCTCTATTTCGCGAATTTTCAAGACCTATATAGTATATAATATAAATTTTGTACCTATATATATATATATATATATATATATATATATACATATATGTTGTCAAAAAATATTATATATATATATATATATATGTTAAATAAGTAAGCTAGTTCGACTGAGATAGTTCGACTAGGCTAGTTCGACCCTCAGCTTGCTTGTCGAAGTTGATGGTGTCGAAGTATCCCCTTAGATTTGATTCTATGTTTTCCATTAGTTGCTGACTTAGCATGAGTCATATATTTTCTATATAAGTAACTCTGTGATATAATACATTTAACAGTTTTCACAATAACATAATTCTGTTATTCTCTCTCTCTCTCTCTCTCTCTCTCTCTCTCTCTCTCTCTCTCTCTCTCTCCCTCTCTCGTGTGTGTGTGTGTGTGTGTGTGTGTGTGTGTGTGTGTGTGTGTGTGTGTGTGTGTGTGTGTGAAGTGAGTGCAGTGAATCTGGAACTTCCAACAAATGGTATCCAGAGCATAATTGTTGAAGTTTCAGAGTGTGAATCCAGAGTGAAGAAGACGAGTGAAGTCTCAACGGTGAGAGTGAATCACGATGACGACGAACGGCCATTTTCAAGTGAACTTTCCAATCCTCGATGGAAGAAATTATGATCAGTGGAGTATGAAGATGAAGGCGATCCTTGGATCTCAGGATGTGTGGGATCTAGTGCAGAACGGAGTAACTCCGTTACCGGCGAATGCGACTGCTGCACAACAAGCAGTTTACAGAGAAACGAAGAAGAAGGACTGGAAAGGATTGTGCATCCTCCATCAGTGCGTGAATCCTGCAATTTTTGAGAAAATTGCTAGATCGGAGACAAGCAAAGCAGCGTGGGACATTCTTGCGAGTTCCTACGTCGGAGATCAGAAATTGAAGAAGGTGCGACTTCAAACTCTGAGAAGACAGTATGAATTGCTAGGAATGGAGGAGAGTGAAACGATTTCTGCGTATTTCACTAGAGTCCAAACTATGACGAATCAGATGTTGTATTATGGTGAAATGATATCTGATGAAACAGTGGTGGAGAAAATTCTGCGATCAGTGTCTTCGCGTTTTGATCACATCACGGTAGCGATCGAACAGGCGAAGGATCTATCAACGATAACGATAGAAGAACTTCAAGGCTCACTTGAAGCGCATGAGCAGAGGATGAATGAGAAGAAAGTGGTGAAGTCTGGCACTGAGCAAGCTCTAGCAGTGCAAACAGGCAACAAATCAGGCGGAAATCAAAGAGGACGTGGTAGAGGCAGAAACAATTGCAGAGGAGGAAGAGGAAGAGGTAATTTCTATAACTCAAACTCTTCCAAATCGAACACTAGTGATAACAGTAACAGTGATGAGCAAGGAAGTGATAGTGGTGATAGCTACAGAGGAAGAGGGAGTAGAGGTGGCAGAGGATATAGAGGAAGAGGGAGAAGATTCGACAAGAGCCATATACAGTGTTATAACTGTGAGAAATATGGACATTTTGCTGATGAGTGCTACAGCAATGTTAATGGCAATGATGCTAAAATGGCTGAAGAAGAGGAAGAGAAGGAGGAATCTCTGTTGATGGCAATTGAGGAGACAGAGCAGTGATGAAATAGTGCAAATGGTGACAACTAAGGAGGAAAGTGAGAGTGGTGAGCATTGGTTCCTAGTGTAACGCCCCAAATTTTATTAAATATTTATTGATTAATTTATTTAATTAATTTAATTAGGATGTTGTGTGATAGAATATTAGAAATAATATATGGTTATTTTATTTAATGTGTTGGTCCATATTGGGGGTTAGAAATAATAAAATGAGGAGTGTTAGTAGCAAGCCCATGATTAAGTCAAATTAGACTAATGAAAAAGCCCAAAGGAGTGGTAAGTCATGAGAAGGGCTTAGCAATTAGGGTTTCATTCATAATTAGAAGAAAAGAAAAGAAGCGTGAGAAGTGAGAAGAGAGGAAGGGGCAGCGGCTAGGAGGGGAAAAGAAAGAAGAGGAAAGCGTGAGTTCCAACCAAGAACAAGAGAGAGAGAAGGAAAAAGCTAGGGGCTTAGGAGAAAACCCTCACTTGTGAGAAACCAAAAATTAGAAAGTGAGAAGAGTGAGAGAGAGAAGGGGCGCGACGGCTCAAGAAGAAAAATGAAGGGTTTTGCGTGAAGCTTAGTAGAAGGGGGTGTTACACCTAGACACGGGCTGTTCGATACACATGACAGGGAGGAAAGATTGGTTTGTCGCACTTGACTTTTCGATCAAGAGCAGAGTGAGGTTTGCTGATGATAGAACCATGAAGGTGGAAGGTGTGGGGAGAGTAACGATAAGAAAGAAGGATGGTTCACTGTGCTTCATTTTTGGTGTACTGTATGTGCTAGGGATGAAGAGCAATTTGCTGAGTATTGGACAACTATTGGAGAAGGGATATAGGATGGTGCTGGAAGACAATGCTATGAAGGTGTATGACACTGAACATAGGTTGTTGATAAAGGCAACTCTCTCCAACAACAGGACATTTAAGATCGAATTAGGTGTGCTAATGCAGCAGTGCTTAGCCACAGCAGTCGACAAGGAAGAGTGGCTATGGCATTTCAGATATGGACACTTGAATTTTGGTGATTTGAACAGGATGCAGATCAAGACAGTAGTGAAAGGTCTGCCTCATATCCATGTTCCAAAAGATGTATGTGCAGAGTGTGTGGAGAGCAAGATGCCTAGGGGTTCCTTCAATCCAAGTGTGCCCAGTAGAGCAAAGAGGAAGCTGCAGGTGATTTTCTCAAATGTGTGTGGCCCCATAGTGCATGAGACTCCTGCAGGTAACAAGTATTTTGTTACATTTATTGATGAATTCACTAGGAAACTTTGGATTTATTTGATTAGGAGGAACAGTGATGTGTTGGGAGTATTCAAAAAATTCAATGTCTTAGTCGAAAAACAATGTGGACAGAGTGTTGAAGTGTTAAGAACTGATGGTGGTGGAGAGTATGTGAATACTGAGTTTAATGAGTACTGTGAAGTTGAAGGAATAACACATGAGATCACACCTCCATACACTTCTCAGCATAATGGAGTGGCTGAGAGAAAAAATAGGACATTGCTTAATATGGTGAGAAGCATGTTAAAGAGCAAGAATATGCCTAAGAGATGGTGGGGAGAGGCAGTTAATACTGCGGCATATATCATTAATCGAAGTCCAACTAAGAGATTGGAAGACATCACCCCTGAGGAGGCTTGGACAGGTGTCAAGCCAAACGTGTCGCACTTTAGAGTATTTGGATCTGTTTGTTTTCGACACGTACCTGATCAACAGAGAACGAAGTTAGATGACAAAGGAGAAGTGATGGTTATGATAGGCTATCATTCGACTGGGGGTTACAAATTGGTGAATCCCGTGAATAATAAAATTGTGATAAGTCGAGATGTGGTGTTTGATGAGGGGAAGACATGGGAGTGGAGTGACAAGGGAGAAAGTTCGACTGCTGTCGAACAAAATTTATTCGACGTACCTGATGGTGTCGAAGAGTCAGAACCTGGGGGTGAAACTGAGCCTGTCGAAGAGAGTGATGGTGAAGAGGGTAGTCGAGAAATACCAAGAAGATCAATGAGACAAAGACAGGTTCCTGCAAGACTAAGTGACTGTGAAGTGATGACTGATAGTGCAGTCAATGACGAAGGTGATATAGTGCACTTTGCACTTCTTGCTGAGACAGAACCAGTGACTTGGCAGGAAGCAATGCTGAATTCGAAGTGGATGGAAGCCATGAAAGAGGAGATTAGATTTATAGAGAAGAACATGACTTGGGAATTGGTCGAATTGCCCAAAGGAAAGAAAGCAATAGGTGTGAAATGGATATACAAAGTGAAAGTAAATCCTAAAGGTGAAGTAGTGAAGTACAAAGCAAGATTGGTTGCTAGAGGATTCCTACAGAGGTATGGTGTCGACTACGAAGAAGTCTTTGCACCTGTTGCAAGACTTGAAACTGTGAGAGCCGTGGTAGCTCATGCTAGCATGCAGGGGGTGGAAGATACATCAACTTGATGTAAAATCTGCCTTCTTAAATGGAGAATTAGAAGAGGAGGTGTATGTCGAACAACCGGCAGGTTTTATTCGACAAGGAAGTGAGAACAAAGTACTGAGATTGAGAAAGGCATTGTATGGCCTAAAACAAGCTCCACGAGCTTGGAACAAGAAGATAGACAAGAGCTTGATCAACATGGGGTATATGAAATGTGTTTCTGAGCATGGGGTGTATGTGAAGTCAGATGGTGGTGATGTGATAATCCTATGCCTCTATGTTGATGATTTATTGGTTACGGGTAACAATGAAAATAAAGTGGCAGAATTCAAGAAGAGAATGATGAATACTTTCGAAATGACTGACCTAGGAGAGATCTCATATTTCCTAGGTATTGAATTTCGAAGTACTAGTGAAGGAATGCTGCTATCACAGAAGAAGTATGCTTCTGATATACTACACAGGTTCAATATGCAAAACTGCAACAGCGTTGAAACACCAGCAGAGGTTGGGCTATGGCTCAACAAAGATGCCGATGAACCAGAAGTGGATGCAACTGAGTTTCGACAGGTGGTTGGGGCACTGAGATATCTCTGCAACACCAAACCTGACCTTAGGGGTGAGCATTGGGCGGGTTCGGGCGGGTTCGGGTTCAGTATCCAAAAAATGGAAGTAACCGAGTGGGCCAAATGTAGGCCCATCCCAATCCGCAGAAGGTTCGGTTTGCGTCGGGTGTGGGTGGAAACGGTTTCGGTTTGGGTCGGATGGGTCCAAACGGGTTGGGCCTATTGGGCTAGAATGTTGTTTGTGAGCCCAATTTAAAAGCAAATTTTATTGAAATTTTTTTGGCCAATGGCCCATATAAAACACTAAAGTGAAGATTATACCAATTTTCTTAACTATATCAATGCCCTGTTAATCAAAAAAAAAAAATAGATTTCTATTTCCAATCTATTTTGGCCAATGGCCCATATAAAAATAGATTTCTCAACTATATCAATACCCTGTTAATCAAAAAACAAAACTTAAACAAAACTATATCAATAGTTCAATACCCTGTTAATAAAAAACAAAGCTCAGTCTCAATAGATTTCCATTTCCAATATTCTCAGCTATACTAATACTAATACCACTGTTAATCAAAAAAATAACTGAAAGTCCATAATTATAAGTCCATAATCCACAAGTCCATATTATAAGTCTAAGTCCATAATCCAAAATGTTTTTAATAAAACTGTTTAAACTCTAAAGTAAGTAAATGTTCATCAAGATGCTTCTTTTCTTGGATTTGGTCTTCATCAATCATCACATCACATCACATCGAATGTGTAGTACGTACCTTTAAAAAAACAAAAGAAGTATCAAAACACTGAAACAGAATGCATCAAGAAGTAGTACTGTAATACTACTAGGCATCAAGAATGAGAGTACTGTAATGTTGCTATTATCCATAATGTATCAAATGTATCAAAATTATTCATAATGCATCAAAATAAGTATCTTAATTAAGTACTTACCAAGCAAAATTGCAACAAATGCATCAAAATTACCAAGAATCACAGCAACTTGGATCTGAATTACAGCAGCAAAATTGGATCTGAATTACAGCAAAATTATCCAGAATGCATCAAAATTATCCAGAATGTGTCAAATGTATCAAAATTATCCATAATGCATCAAAATAAGTATCTTAATTAAGTACTTACCAAGCAAAATTGCAACAAATGCATCAAATATCTGAATTACAGCAACAAATGCATCAAATATCTGAATTACAGCAGCAAAATTGCAACATCGGATCTGAATTACCAAGCAAAATTGAAACAAAATTATCCACAAAACTAAATGTCTAAAATAAGTATCCACAAAACTGAATGTCTAAAATCTAAAGAAGGAGAGGATAAGATACCTTAACAACCAATATTTGGTTGTGATTGAGATGAGGAACTAGCAGCAGACAGTTCAACTCCTCCAAAATTGTTTTGTGCTTGAGTAAATTCTTGATACATAACAAAATGGAAATTATAAAAGAAAATCAGTTTGATTGTATTAATTGATACTTAATAAAAATCAGAACTTAACAACTGTCTATATTTACCTGATACTACATCTTCAGATGACTCATAAAGGTCTTCTAGGTTGAGGTCCTTGAATTGAAAGAGAGAAGGCCTCAACCAATTTTGAGCACAAGTGAGTGCTTCTGTCATTTCTGGATTTAGGCAACTTCTAAAAGGGTCCAAAACCCTACCACCGGTGCTAAAAGCACTCTCTGAAGCAACCGTGGAAATAGGAGTGGCAAATATATCTTTAACCATGGTAGACAATATAGGAAATCTGGATGAGTTATGCTTCCACCATATCAAAACATCAAACTTGTCATCACCGTCCAAATTAGGCTCAAATAAGTACCTCTCAAGCTCATTTTTATTATCTATAGAATTCTTTTCAACCAAATGCTTCTTAAAAGCACCAGCCCTTCCCATGTTCCCAGCTGAAATAGATGATTCAGAAGCCCCGTTAATAGGACTAGGTGTTGTTTGGGTAGTGTTATTTTGTTGCTCATGTACTTTAGAATACCAATCAAACATGTCAGACAAGGCTTTTTTTACAAAATTTGTCAATTCAAGAAGTAAAGTTGGGTCAGATTTGTACATATCATCAAAAGACCACTCCACATAACTCCACTTGTAGCGGGGGTCAAAAATGACACCAAAGTAAAGAAGTGGGTTCAGCTTGAGAATATTACCCCAATACTTGTCATATTTTACCTTCATTTCCCTACCCATGTTACTCAAAACAGAATTAGAATCAGACATGGCACTCTTAAGTTCAGTATATATTGAGGCTAACTGGTGAAATGCAGTATGAATGCTTGAATGCAAAGAAACTGAAAATACCTTAGTAGCGTCATAAAAAATCTTAAGAAACCTTATAAATGTTTGAACGGTCTGCCAATCTAAACTATTAGGGGTACCATCATTCCCAAAGTATTCACCAAAACTTACATCCTCAAATTCAAGCTTTCCAAATGCAGCTTGGAACTTATCAGCAGCCTCCAACATCATGTAAGTTGAGTTCCATCTAGTAGGAACATCAAGACATACAAGTTTTTTAGAAGTAATCCCAAGAAGCTCTATAATCTCTTTAAATTTGGCAAGTCGTTGTGGAGAGGATCTAACAAACCTAACAGCATGCCTAATTTTTGAAATTGAAGAGTCCATATCTCTTAAACCATCATTGACTACAAGGTTTAAGATGTGAGCACAACACCTCATATGGAAAAAATCACCATCTTGCACCACCCCATTCATTAACTTAAATCTTCTTTTTAAAATCCCAGCTGCCACATCATTTGAAGATGCATTGTCCATTGTAATTGTAGATAAATTTTTAAGCCCCCATTTTCTTAAAACCTCCTCAATATGCTTAGCTATTGTCTCGCCTTTATGATTGGGTACTACACTGAAACTGATGATCCTCTTTTGGTACTTCCATTCATTGTCTATGAAGTGGGCAGTGAGTGTGAGGTAATTAAGGTTCTGGACAGATGTCCAACAATCTGTTGTGAGAGCAACACGACTACAATCAGACCTAAAGAATGATATTAACTTGGCTTTTTCCTCCAAATACAGCTGAAAACAATCTCTAGCTACTGTGTGCCTTGAAGGAACTGTGAATTGGGGCTGCAGTGCCTTAGAATAATACTTAAAACCATCCCCTTCAACTACCCTAAAGGGTTGTTCATCAACAATGATGAACATTGCCAAAGCTTTTCTACAATACTCAACATTAAACCTTTGGCTAGTGGCTACCAATTCATTACTACCTTGGGTAAAAGTAAGCACGGTTTGGGTGGGGTCATGTGCTGCTGAATAAGCATATTTCTTACAAAAACGTTCTAGGTGAGTTTTCATGTTTGTGGTGCTGTGAACTCTACTATCACATAGATACTTCATCCCACAATAGTTACACTTAGTAGTTGGATCTAAGGCTTCACTTGCTGGTAATTTAGTGAAGTGGTCCCAAACCATGGATGTCCTACGATCACCATTAGCATTTTTCCTCCTTTTTTTTGGGATTTCGAGGCGGAAGAGCGGCTGGATCAGCAGTTTGAGTTGGATTTTGAGGTGTTTGCTCTTGAGTGGGATTTTGTGTAGGAGTAGGAGTAGGTAGGGCAGCAGATTGGTTAAGAGGCTGGTCCATTACTAGAAACTAGAAATTATAACAATAACAGATACACAATCAAAACTTCACAAATAGAAATAGAAATTAGGAAATAGAAACTTCAGATTTAAAAATAGAAATACAAATTCACAATGGAACCGAAATTGAAAAACATTATCTAAGTAAAAAAACATGTCTATTACTCCAAAATAATCAATATAATTAGGAAACCAACTTCACAGACCAACTTCACAGTCAATATATACAGAAGTATGTCAACATAATATCTCTTAAAATACCAAATATTATCACAGGCAACACATGCACACAAATAGACAAACTGATAACTAGAAAACCCTAAAAAGAGGTGGAAATAGAGAGAAACAGAATACCTTGAGTTGATTGCTTAAGAGAAGATATGTGTCTTCACTATCTTGTTTTCGCAATCCCTTTGCTCAACAGTCAATACCTCTCTGCAACATAAAAAAATTTGTTAAGTAAAATAACCAGAAAAAGTAAAACGAAATACATAAAGGAGATGGAAAATGTAAAACGAAATACATAAACGAAATACAGAAGTGAGTAATAACCTAGGGTAAGTGAGTAACACAATAACGGGCGGGTTCAGGTTTGGCGGGTTGATTTGTACTGTACCCGTACCCGCCCGTGCACAACCGTTTCAACCCACGCGCATTCCGTTTGAAACCACCAACCCGAGCGAACCCGACCGACGATGATTTTGCTGCTCCGGTTTGGGCGGGTTCGGGCGGGTCTACCCTCCATGCTCACTCCTACCTGACCTTAGCTTAAGTGTTGGTCTGATTAGTAGAGTTATGGACAGGCCTAGAACATCGCACCTAGCTGCTGCTAAAAGAATACTAAGATATGTCAAAGGCACTGTGGCATATGGAATTCTGTTGCCTAGTAAATGCGGAGACAATGAGAAATGTCTCTATGGCTTCACTGATGCTGATTGGGGAGGTGACAAATCTGATCGAAAGAGCACTGCTGGCTCTGTGTTTTTCCTTGGTGCAGGTCCCATCTCATGGAGTTCGAAGAAGGAATCAGTGGTGGCACTGTCTTCATGCGAAGCTGAGTACATTGCTGCTTCAATGGGAGCCTGTCAAGCAATCTGGCTAGACAATTTGATGCAAGAGCTAATGATAAAGAAGGGAGGTGCTGTGGAGTTATATGTCGATAACAAGTCTGCAATTAGCTTGGCGAAACATCCAGTGGCACATGGACGGTCGAAGCACATTGACACTCGCTATCATTTCTTAAGAGACCAAGTCACAAAAAGAAGGCTGAAGCTGAGCTACTGTAGATCAGATATGCAGGCAGCTGATTTGTTCACCAAGGTAGTGAAGGCAGAGACATTCAAAAGGCTAAGGAGCATGCTTAATGTGATTGATTGTAATAAATTTGTTTAGACAAACTCTATCGCATTTCGTTGTTGTTTATTTGTGTTAATGACTAGCTTAAGGGGGTGTCTTAAATAAGTAAGCTAGTTCGACTGAGATAGTTCGACTAGGCTAGTTCGACCCTCAGCTTGCTTGTCGAAGTTGATGGTGTCGAAATATCCCCTTAGATTTGATTCTATGCTTTCCATTAGTTGCTGACTTAGCATGAGTCATATATTTTCTATATAAGTAACTCTGTGATATAATACATTTAACAGTTTTCACAATAACAGAATTCTGTTACTCTCTCTCTCTCTCTCTCTCTCTCTCTCTCTCTCTCTCTCGTGTGTGTGTGTGTGAAGTGAGTGCAGTGAATCTGGAACTTCCAACAATATAGAACAGAAATTACTCAAATTAGTTAAACAGAACAGTTAAACAGAAGCAAAAGATGTGGTTACTTACTTGCGAAAATTAAACAAAATTAAACAAATAAATCAGTGAAAGAGAAGGTATATAACGTAGCAAAAGATGTTGTCACTTACTTGCGAAAATTAAACAAAATTAAACAAATAAATCAGTGAAAGAGAAGACTGAATGTCAAAAAAAAGAGAAGGTATATAAATAAATATATCACATTGCACACAATTGACAGAAGTGTTCGCTGGTTGGCTTGGTAAGGTAGCTTCATTGTTTCCTCTATGTTCATGGTTCATATCTCGCTGGAGGCCGTTTTCCTTGTGATTTAATTATAATAAAAAAATATTTCAACAACAATCGAGTTGGTTGGCCGAGTCACCGGTTTTCTTCCGAGTTGATAACATCATCCCCGGGTTGGTGCATTCCCGATCGAAATGGCTTTAATTTTAATAAAAAAATATTTCAACAACTACCGAGCCAGTTGGCTGAGTCACCGGTTCTCACCAGTTTTCTTCCGAGTTGATGACGTCATCCCCGGGTTGGTGCATTCCTGATCGAAATGGCTGACCGAATCGGTCTAGTACCCGGTTCCCAGTCGGACCGGCCAGTTCGAGTCGGGTTTAAAACACTGCCCATTTGTGTTGGACTGCCATTTCATAGGCTCAAATCAATATGAACATCTCTATGAGATTTGGGGGCACGTGAGATCTAAAAGAAGTTTTTTGCTAGTATAAAGAGGCTAATTAAGAGGCCAAAAAAAGAAAAAGTAACCACCGGCAATCAATCAATTGGCTGTGAATGTTAGATGCAAAGTTCTTTTATGAACCCAATACCGACTTTAACAAATTGAATTGTCACGTGTTGTTTCGCATGTGCTACACGTTTGTAGACAGAGTTTTTGCAAAAACAAAGGTTTAGCTAGTAACTTTGATCAACAAATTTGAGTGTTGTATATTAGAGGCCTAATCGTATATAATGTAGAAATTGAAGCTTCAGTTTTCATCCAAAAAAAAGCAGATTTCACTGCCAAGGCATAAACCAAAATACACTTTAAACCATTGCGTGATAAAGAACTGATGTAATATAAGAAACATTTGAAGCATATCATAACACACACACAAACCATTGCTTAATAAAGAGCTGAAGATTGTTAAATTGCTCTAGCTACGCCCTCTGTATAACAAACTTCCTTCCAAGTCTAAGACATTTATATTGCTTTCTGTGTAACTACGTGCATCAACAATTCAAAAACTTAAGAAACTACGTCTTGGATCTGCTCAAAATTGTTAAATAAGTAAGCTAGTTCGACACCTACTAGTTCGATTATGATAACTAAGTAAGCTAGTTCGACACTTGCTAGTTCGACTCACAGAACTGGCCAGTTCGACACCTGATAGTTCGACTCACATAACTGATCTGTCGAAGTGAGGGAGTCGAAATTACACTTTTATTCAGTTGTATGTTTACTATTGTTTGCTGACTCAGCATGCTTACATGGACTGAGTATATAAGCAACATTCACAGTGATGCAATAACAACACTGATATCAGTTTTACTCTTAACCGAATTTCAGTTACATCTTCTTCCCTCTCTCTCAGTGCGTGTGTGAGTGTGTGTGGTGTGTATGAAAAATTCCAACAAATGGTATTCAGAGCGTGATTGTTGAAGTTTTTCGAGAGTGAATCCAGTGTGAGAAGATGAGTGAAGTCTCAACGGTGAGAGTAAACTGCGATGACGACGAACGGCCATTTTCCGGCGAACTTTCTGATCCTCGACGGAAGAAACTACGATCAGTGGAGAATGAAGATGAAGGCGATCCTTGGTTATCGGGATGTGTGGGATTTGGTGCAGAACGGACTAGCTCTGTTACTGGCGAACGCAACCGTTGCGCAACAAACAACTTACAGAGAATCGAAGAAGAAGGATTGGAAAGGTCTGTGTATCCTCCATCAGTGTGTGAGTCCTGCAATTTTTGAGAAGATTGCTAGATCTGAAACGAGCAAAGCAGTGTGGGACATTCTCGCGAATTCCTACGCCGGAGATCAGAAATTGAAGAAGGTGCGACTTCAAACCCTAAGAAGACAATATGAACTACTAGGAATGGAGGAGAGTGAATCGATTGCTGCGTATTTCACTAGAGTCCAAACTATGACGAATCAGATGTTGTATTGTGGTGAAACGTTGTCTGATGAATCAATTGTGGAGAAGATTTTGTGATCTGTTTCGTCGCGCTTCGATCACATCACGGTGGCGATTGAACAGGCGAAAGATATGTCAACAATGACGGTAGAAGAACATCAAGGATCTCTTGAAGCGCATGAGCAGAGAATGAATGAGAAGAAGATGGTGAAGCCTGGCACTGAGCAAGCTTTAGCAGTACAAACAGGCAACAAAACTGGTGGAAATCAAAGAGGACGTGGTAGAGGCAGAAACAATTACAGAGGAGGAAGAGGAAGAGGTAATTCCTATAACTCAAACTCTGCTAAATCAAACAATAGTGATAACAGTAACAGTAATGGGCAAGGAAGTAGTAGTACTGATAGCTATAGAGGAAGAGGAGGTAGAGGTGGTAGAGGTTTTAGAGGAAGAGGGAGAAGATTTGATAATTGCCATATACAGTGTTATAACTGTGAGAAATATGGACATTTTACTGATGAGTGCTACAGCAATGTTGATGGCAATGATGCTAAAATGGCTGAAGAAGAGGAAGAGAAGGAGGAATCTCTGTTGATGGTGATTGAGGAGACAGAGAGCAGTGATGAAATAGTGCAAATGGTGACAACTAAGGAGGAAGGTGAGAGTGGTGAGCACTGGTTTCTCGACACAGGCTGCTCGACACACATGACAGGGAGGAGAGACTGGTTTGTCGAACTTGATCTCTCAATCAAGAGTAGAGTAAGGTTTGCTGATGATAGAACCATGAAGGTGGAAGGTGTGGGGAAGGTGATGATAAGAAAGAAGGATGGTTCACTGTGCTTCATTTCTGGTGTACTGTATGTGCCAGGGATGAAGAGCAATTTGCTGAGTATTGGACAGCTATTGGAGAAGGGGTATAGGATGGTACTGAAAGACAATGCTATGAAGGTGTATGACACTGAACAGAGGTTGTTGATAAAGGAAACTCTCTCCAAGAACAGGACATTTAAGATCGAATTGGGTGTGCTGATGCAACAGTGCTTAGCCACAACAGTGGACAAGGAAGAGTGGCTGTGGCATTTCAGATATGGACACTTGAATTTTGGTGATCTGAACAGGATGCAGAGCAAGACAGTTGTGAAAGGTCTGCCTCATATCCATGTTCCAAAGGATGTATGTGCAGAGTGTGTAGAGAGCAAGATGCCTAGAGGTTCCTTCAATCCAAGTGTGCCAAGTAGATCAAAGAGAAAGCTGCAGGTGATTTTTTCAGATGTGTGTGGTCCAATACAGCATGAAACTCTTGCAGGTAACAAGTATTTTGTTACATTCATTGATGAATTCACTAGGAAGCTTTGGATTTATTTGATTAGGAGGAAGAATGATGTGTTGGGAGTATTCAAAAAATTCAAAGTCCTAGCCGAAAAACAGTGTGGACAGAACATAGAAGTGCTAAAAACTGATGGGGGTGGGGAGTATGTAAATACTGAGTTTAATGAATTCTGTGAAGCTGAAGGAATAACACATGAGATCACACCTCCATACACTCCTCAACATAGTGGAGTGGCTGAGAGATAAAACAGGACATTGCTTAATATGGTGAGAAGCGGGTTAAAAAGTAAGAATATGCCTAAGAGATGGTGGGGAGAGGCTGTTAATATTGCTGCATATATCATTAATAGAAGTCCAACAAAGAGAATGGAGAATATCACCCCTGAGGAGGCTTGGACAGGTGCCAAGCCAAATGTATCACGCTTCAGAAATATTTGGGTCTGTTTGCTACAGACACGTGCCTGACCAGCAGAGAACAAAGTTAGATGATAAAGGAGAAGTGGTGGTTATGGTAGGCTATCATTCGACTGGAGGTTACAAGCTAGTGAATCCTGTGAATAATAAAATTGTGATAAGTACAGATGTGGTGTTTGATGAGGGGAAGTCATGGAAGTGGAGTGACAAGGGAGAGAGTTCCACTGCTGTCGAACAGAATCTGTTTGAGGTGCCTGCTGGTGAAACAGAGTTAGAACTGGAAGGTGAAACTGAGCCTGTCGAAGAGAATGATGGTGAAGAAGGTAGTCCAGAGATACTAAGAAGATCATTGAGACAAAGGCAGGTTCCTGCAAGGCAGGTAATGACTGATAGTGCAGTCAATGATGAAGGTGATATAGTGCACTTTGCACTTCTTGCTGAGACAGAACCAGTAACTTGGTAGGAAGCAATGAAAAATTCTAAGTGGCTGGAAGCTATGCAAGAGGAGATCAGATCTATAGAGAAGAACATGACTTGGGAATTGGTCGAATTGCCCAAAGGAAAGAAAGCAATAGGTGTGAAATGGATATACAAAGTGAAAGTAAATCCTAAAGGTGAAGTGGTGAAGCACAAAGCAAGATTGGTGGCTAGAGGTTTCCTACAAAGATATGGTGTTGACTATGAAGAAATCTTTGCACCCGTTGCAAGACTTGAAACTGTGAGAGTTGTGGTAGCTCATGCAAGTATGCAAGGGTGGAAGATACATCAACTTGATGTAAAATCTGCCTTCTTAAATGGAGAATTGGAAGAGGAGGTTTATGTCGAACAACCAACAGGTTTTGTGAAACATGGAAGTGAGAACAAAGTCTTGAAATTGAGAAAGGCATTGTATGGCCTAAAACAAGCTCCACAAGCTTGGAACAAGAAGATAGATAAGAGCTTGATCAACATGGGGTATGTGAGATGTATTTCTGAGCATGGGGTGTATGTGAAGTCAGATGGTGGAGATGTGATAATCCTATGCCTCTATGTTGATGATTTATTGGTTACTGGAAACAATGAAGCCAAGGTGGCTGAGTTCAAGAAGAGAATGATGAATACTTTTGAAATGACAGACCTAGGAGAGATCTCTTATTTCCTAGGAATTGAATTTCAAAGTACTGATGATGGTATGCTGTTGTCACAGAAGAAGTATGCTTCTGATATACTGCACAGGTTCAATATGCTACACTGCAACAGTGTCGAAACACCCGCAGAGGCAGGGCTATGGCTCGACAAAGATGCTGATGAACCAGAGGTGGGTGCTACAGAGTTCAGACAGGTGGTTGGGGCACTGAGATATCTCTGCAACACCAGACCTGACCTCAGTTTAAGTGTAGAACTGATTAGCAGAGTTATGGGCAGGCCTAGAACATCACACCTAGCTGCTGTAAAACGAATCCTAAGATAAGTCAAAGGCACTGTGGCATATGGAATTCTGTTGCCCAGTAAATGCAGAGACAATGAGAAATGTCTCTATGGCTTCACCGATGCAGATTGGGGAGGTGACAAATCTGATCGAAAGAGCACTGCTGGCTCTGTGTTTCTGCTTGGCACAGGTCCCATCTCACGGAGTTCAAAGAAGGAATCAGTTGTGGCATTGTCCTCATGCGAAGCAGAGTATATTGCAGCTTCAATGGGGAGCCTGTCAAGCAATCTGGCTAGACAATTTGATGCAAGAACTGATGGTCAAGAAGGAAGGTGTTGTGGAGCTATATGTGGATAACAAGTCTGCAATTAGCTTAGCCAAACATCCAGTGGCACATGGAAGGTCGAAGCATATAGCGACACACTATCATTTCTTAAGAGATCAAGTCACAAAAGGAAGGCTGAAGTTGAGCTACTGCAGATCAGATATGCAGGCAGCAGATTTGTTCACCAAGGCAGTGAAAGCAGAGACATTCAAAAGGCTAAGGAGCATGCTGAATGTGGTTGATTGTAATAAGTTTACTTCGACAGATTTTGCTGTATTTTGTTGTTTTTTGTTTGTGATAGAAACTAGCTTAAGGGGCTGTGTTAAATAAGTAAGCTAGTTCGACACCTACTAGTTCGACTATGATAACTAAGTAAGCTAGTTCGACACTTGCTAGTTCGACACCTGATAGTTCGACTCGGAGAACTGATCTGTCGAAGTGAGGGAGTCGAAATTACACTTTTATTCAGTTGTATGTTTACTATTGTTTGCTGACTCAGCATGCTTACATGGACTGGGTATATAAGCAACATTCACAGTGATGCAATAACAACACTGATTTCAGTTTTACTCTTAACCAAATTTGAGTTACATCTTCTTCCCTCTCTCTCAGTGCGTGTGTGAGTGTGTGTGGTGTGTATGAAAAATTCCAACAAAAATAACGTATTCCAACTACATATACTCCAGATTTGGTAGTCTATCTTGCCATTCTCTATTTCTACATATGGTCTCTATGTGTTCTGGACTGGACCGAGAGGTCCATTTAGCAAAACCAGGGGGTGCGTTTAGCAATTGGATATGGATCAGCCCAATCGATTCGGCCCATATCCACTACACACAAGCCCAACTAAAGCCACCACGCTTGGATGGTTCAGATCGATTCTGGTAATCCGACGGTCCACAGACGAGCATCGATTTCCTATTAATACCGGCTCGCATAGCCATTTATACGGTACACACTCTTCCCTTGCAAATTCACTAGCTTATTCTCATACTGACTTGAGCGTCGGAGTGGCTTTGCAGGTACCCCCCGGGCGCTCACTGACTTTTTGCCAGGACAGCAAGAGACCTACCAACAGCAGCCGACCAAAATACTGCTAGGTACAGAACACTATGTAACATGGTTTGAAATTGTCTTGCACTCCCAGTCCTCTATGTAACATGGTTTGAAGGTGTCTTGCACTCTCAATCCACCTTAGTTGAATCACAAATGACAAGAGTGATGTCCATTGCCACCGCATAACAACAAACCTAGATATCAAAATAATAGAATGAATAAGATATGCATAAAATTATTAATTTGAGCTAATATAACATTTTGGTTTCAAATCAACTTATCGTACTTCACCTAATTTAAGTAATCTATTTTCTTATACACCCCACTCTTTAACCCCAGCCACAACTTGTGATCATTCCAATTAACCACATCGGTATCCCAATTATCTTAGTCAACAGAAAAAAATCAGAATCTAAATGCAACATTAGGACAAAAGATCAACGATTATTCAATATAGGTAGAAGAATTATTACTTTATTATGCAATAGGATTGTGACCATTGGGCATTATTTGCATCCGTTTGATGAGGCCAGGGAAAAAGGATTATCTTCAACTTTCTTGCCACTTTTCCTATTAAAGTCATATATATAAACATAAATATATATATATATATATATATATATATATATATATATATATATATATATATATATATATATATATATATATATATATAGCCACCTCACTGTATTGTATGAAATGAAACAATATGGATCAAGTTAATTCAACATAATAATACTAACTCAATTAATCTACAATATTGTTATAATCAACATATGTAAACCTAAGTCCCAAAAAACCCTTATTGGAGCACTTATATGTATTATCTTCAAATAGCTTTTAGGGGTGAGCATTGGGCGGGTTCGGGCGGGTTCGGGTTCAGTATCCAAAAAATGGAAGTAACCGAGTGGGCCAAATGTAGGCCTATCCCATTCCGCAGAAGGTTCGGTTTGCGTCGGGTGTGGGTGGAAACGGTTTCGGTTTGGGTCGGATGGGTCCAAACGGGTTGGGCCTATTGGGCTAGAATGTTGTTTGGATTTTTTTTGCTGGGAAAAAATTGATTTTTTAAGCCAAATACAGTTTTTTTTTGTCAAATTTGTGAGCCCAATTTAAAAGCAAATTTTATTGAAATTTTTTTGGCCAATGGCCCATATAAAACACTAAAGTGAAGATTATACCAATTTTCTTAACTATATCAATGCCCTGTTAATCAAAAAACAATACTTAATCAAAAAAAAAATAGATTTCTATTTCCAATCTATTTTGGCCAATGGCCCATATAAAAATAGATTTCTCAACTATATCAATACCCTGTTAATCAAAAAACAAAACTTAAACAAAACTATATCAATAGTTCAATACCCTGTTAATAAAAAACAAAGCTCAGTCTCAATAGATTTCCATTTCCAATATTCTCAGCTATACTAATACTAATACCACTGTTAATCAAAAAAATAACTGAAAGTCCATAATTATAAGTCCATAATCCACAAGTCCATATTATAAGTCTAAGTCCATAATCCAAAATGTTTTTAATAAAACTGTCTAAACTCTAAAGTAAGTAAATGTTCATCAAGATGCTTCTTTTCTTGGATTTGGTCTTCATCAATCATCACATCACATCACATCGAATGTGTAGTACGTACCTTTAAAAAAACAAAAGAAGTATCAAAACACTGAAACAGAATGCATCAAGAAGTAGTACTGTAATACTACTAGGCATCAAGAATGAGAGTACTGTAATGTTGCTATTATCCATAATGTATCAAATGTATCAAAATTATTCATAATGCATCAAAATAAGTATCTTAATTAAGTACTTACCAAGCAAAATTGCAACAAATGCATCAAAATTACCAAGAATCACAGCAACTTGGATCTGAATTACAGCAGCAAAATTGGATCTGAATTACAGCAAAATTATCCAGAATGCATCAAAATTATCCAGAATGTGTCAAATGTATCAAAATTATCCATAATGCATCAAAATAAGTATCTTAATTAAGTACTTACCAAGCAAAATTGCAACAAATGCATCAAATATCTGAATTACAGCAACAAATGCATCAAATATCTGAATTACAGCAGCAAAATTGCAACATCGGATCTGAATTACCAAGCAAAATTGAAACAAAATTATCCACAAAACTAAATGTCTAAAATAAGTATCCACAAAACTGAATGTCTAAAATCTAAAGAAGGAGAGGATAAGATACCTTAACAACCAATATTTGGTTGTGATTGAGATGAGGAACTAGCAGCAGACAGTTCAACTCCTCCAAAATTGTTTTGTGCTTGAGTAAATTCTTGATACATAACAAAATGGAAATTATAAAAGAAAATCAGTTTGATTGTATTAATTGATACTTAATAAAAATCAGAACTTAACAACTGTCTATATTTACCTGATACTACATCTTCAGATGACTCATAAAGGTCTTCTAGGTTGAGGTCCTTGAATTGAAAGAGAGAAGGCCTCAACCAATTTTGAGCACAAGTGAGTGCTTCTGTCATTTCTGGATTTAGGCAACTTCTAAAAGGGTCCAAAACCCTACCACCGGTGCTAAAAGCACTCTCTGAAGCAATCGTGGAAATAGGAGTGGCAAATATATCTTTAACCATGGTAGACAATATAGGAAATCTGGATGAGTTATGCTTCCACCATATCAAAACATCAAACTTGTCATCACCGTCCAAATTAGGCTCAAATAAGTACCTCTCAAGCTCATTTTTATTATCTATAGAATTCTTTTCAACCAAATGCTTCTTAAAAGCACCAGCCCTTCCCATGTTCCCAGCTGAAATAGATGATTCAGAAGCCCCGTTAATAGGACTAGGTGTTGTTTGGGTAGTGTTATTTTGTTGCTCATGTACTTTAGAATACCAATCAAACATGTCAGACAAGGCTTTTTTTACAAAATTTGTCAATTCAAGAAGTAAAGTTGGGTCAGATTTGTACATATCATCAAAAGACCACTCCACATAACTCCACTTGTAGCGGGGGTCAAAAATGACACCAAAGTAAAGAAGTGGGTTCAGCTTGAGAATATTACCCCAATACTTGTCATATTTTACCTTCATTTCCCTACCCATGTTACTCAAAACAGAATTAGAATCAGACATGGCACTCTTAAGTTCAGTATATATTGAGGCTAACTGGTGAAATGCAGTATGAATGCTTGAATGCAAAGAAACTGAAAATACCTTAGTAGCGTCATAAAAAATCTTAAGAAACCTTATAAATGTTTGAACGGTCTGCCAATCTAAACTATTAGGGGTACCATCATTCCCAAAGTATTCACCAAAACTTACATCCTCAAATTCAAGCTTTCCAAATGCAGCTTGGAACTTATCAGCAGCCTCCAACATCATGTAAGTTGAGTTCCATCTAGTAGGAACATCAAGACATACAAGTTTTTTAGAAGTAATCCCAAGAAGCTCTATAATCTCTTTAAATTTGGCAAGTCGTTGTGGAGAGGATCTAACAAACCTAACAGCATGCCTAATTTTTGAAATTGAAGAGTCCATATCTCTTAAACCATCATTGACTACAAGGTTTAAGATGTGAGCACAACACCTCATATGGAAAAAATCACCATCTTGCACCACCCCATTCATTAACTTAAATCTTCTTTTTAAAATCCCAACTGCCACATCATTTGAAGATGCATTGTCCATTGTAATTGTAGATAAATTTTTAAGCCCCCATTTTATTAAAACCTCCTCAATATGCTTAGCTATTGTCTCGCCTTTATGACTGGGTACTACACTGAAACTGATGATCCTCTTTTGGTACTTCCATTCATTGTCTATGAAGTGGGCAGTGAGTGTGAGGTAATTAAGGTTCTAGACAGATGTCCAACAATCTGTTGTGAGAGCAACACGACTACAATCAGACCTAAAGAAGGATATTAACTTGGCTTTTTCCTCCAAATACAGCTGAAAACAATCTCTAGCTACTGTGTGCCTTGAAGGAACTGTGAATTGGGCCTGTAGTGCCTTAGAATAATACTTAAAACCATCCCCTTCAACTACCCTAAAGGGTTGTTCATCAACAATGATGAAAATTGCCAAAGCTTTTCTACAATACTCAACATTAAACCTTTGGCTAGTGGCTACCAATTCATTACTACCTTGGGTAAAAGTAAGCACGGTTTGGGTGGGGTCATGTGCTGCTGAATAAGCATATTTCTTACAAAAACGTTCTAGGTGAGTTTTCATGTTTGTGGTGCCGTGAACTCTACTATCACATAGATACTTCATCCCACAATAGTTACACTTAGCAGTTGGATCTAAGGCTTCACTTGCTGGTAATTTAATGAAGTGGTCCCAAACCATGGATGTCCTACGATCACCATTAGCATTTTTCCTCCTTTTTTTGGGATTTCGAGGCGGAAGAGCGGCTGGATCAGCAGTTTGAGTTGGATTTTGAGGTGTTTGCTCTTGAGTGGGATTTTGTGTAGAAGTAGGAGTAGGTAGGGCAGTAGATTGGTTAAGAGGCTGGTCCATTACTAGAAACTAGAAATTATAACAATAACAGATACACAATCAAAACTTCACAAATAGAAATAGAAATTAGGAAATAGAAACTTCAGATTTAAAAATAGAAATACAAATTCACAATGGAACCGAAATTGAAAAACATTATCTAAGTAAAAAAACATGTCTATTACTCCAAAATAATCAATATAATTAGGAAACCAACTTCACAGACCAACTTCACAGTCAATATATACAGAAGTATGTCAACATAATATCTCTTAAAATACCAAATATTATCACAGGCAACACATGCACACAAATAGACAAACTGATAACTAGAAAACCCTAAAAAGAGGTGGAAATAGAGAGAAACAGAATACCTTGAGTTGATTGCTTAAGAGAAGATATGTGTCTTCACTATCTTGTTTTCGCAATCCCTTTGCTCAACAGTCAATACCTCTCTGCAACATAAAAAAATTTGTTAAGTAAAATAACCAGAAAAAGTAAAACGAAATACATAAAGGAGATGGAAAATGTAAAACGAAATACATAAACGAAATACAGAAAATCTAAAACGAAATACCTCTCTGTGAAGATCTGAAGGAGGTGGATGAGGAACAATGTAAGATTGAGAGAGACGAGATGAACGAAGGAAGGAGTCGGATGAAGATGAATGAAGGGCTTGTAATGTTTTAGGGTTTTGCGATTTGAGAGATTAGAGTGGTAGAGAGACGCGAGAGCGAGAGCGAGAGAAACAGAGAGTGGAAGGGCTTGTTTAGGGTTTTGCGATTAGAGAGATTAGAGTGGTAGAGAAGAGAGATCATCAGAGACAGAGAGGGCTGAGCCTGAGCCCTGAGAGTGAGAGGCGACAGCGAGAGATAAACTGAGATTGGTAGAGGAGAGAGCTGCGCATCATTTTGGATTGGAAAATTAGGTTTAGACTGTGAGTCTCATGTCTCAGATAAGTGAGTAATAACCTAGGGTAACACAATAACGGGCGGGTTCGGGTTTGGCGGGTTGATTTGTACTGTACCCGTACCCGCCCGTGCACAACCGTTTCAACCCATGCGCATTCCGTTTGAAACCGCCAACCCGAGTGAACCCGACCGACGATGATTTTGCTGCTCCGGTTTGGGCGGGTTCGGGCGGGTCTACCCTCCATGCTCACTCCTAATAGCTTTATATGTATTTTATCGTACTAACAGGTTAAATGGATGTCTGTTGTCTACAATAATGTTAAGTGAAGCTAACAATGATGATAAACTTTACAAAATCAATTACAAAGAAAATGAAAGAAAAAATGTAGATACGAATTATATTGGTTTCAATGTGAAAATGAGATATTCTCGAATAATATAAACAAACTGCAAACTAACATGATCAATTTTAACTGAGTTCATGTCGCTCCCCGTCGCTGCCACCGAGCTCTTTCTCGTCGACACCACGTCCTTGCAAAATTCAACCTGCAAAAACCAGGTCTGTTGCTGTTCCCCAATCGTCACTCCAGTTGCGCTCTCTATCGCCGCTCCCGTACAAACAAACTGAATAGCATACAAATTAGGATATGGTTAACCACTACAAGAAAATCAACGATTTCCAACGGCAAAATCCGTCGGAAACGCACTGATTTTCGTCGCAAATTAACGTTTCCGACGGACTTTCCGACGGACAAATTTTCGTCGCAAAATCGCTCGTCACAAATCGTTTCCGACGAATTTTTTCGTCGCAAATGTCTCCGTTGCAAATTCGTCGGAAATCCGCCGCAAATATCTGTGGCAAAGTCGTCGCAAACTCTAACACATTTTCGTCGCAAATCCGTCGGAAATTTTAAAAAAAAAATTAAAAAAAATTAAATTATACAAAACCGATCTTATTTCAGCATATTTGTTGCAGGCTTGAAGCCACAAGCTAAACATCTAACACAGTGTAACCAAAATCAATTATTTTTGTAACTGATTGTAACTTTACACAGCCAAAACTATCTCAAATGTCTGTGACACATTTTCTATTAGGAATCAAATGATAAGAATCAAGGCATCCATGCCAAATTTACATAGACAAAACAAAATTGCTATACCAATTTGTACAACAAAGAATGCAAACAGAACCCTCTTCCTCAGCCATTAGCTGTTGAAACAAGTCTGGCAGCCTTCTCCTCAGCCATTAGCTGCTGATCAGCAAACAGCAACCCTCTTCCTCTCAACATTCTCCCACACACCAAAACAAATGATGCATCACTGCGCAGACACATCAGAGATTCCACATTAGGTGAGGGATAAGGACTAAACTCTGTTTGACGAACATTACATTTTTCAATTTTTGTATTCATTGGTATCTATAAAATTTTCATCAGTATCCAGCATGATAATTCTTACATATTTTGGGCTAGCCCCAAATTGTCTACCACTTCTGGTAAAAATCTTGTTTCCTCGAAGGAACATTTCGCAGTCCTCTAAATCTCCCTCACACTTCAACCACGCAAAAGCTGCAATGTATATCACAAATCAAAAAATAAATCATATCTAGACATAAGACATGACAATCTATTTCTGCACATGCATGAAAGAATTTATCCCCTGAATCATCAAATTTGTTAATCGGTGTTATTTACCTGGTTGAGGCTCTGATTCCTGATTCAGAAAGTTGCAGAATGCAGAAGTGAATTTTGGCAAACTGAATAAATGACTACCCTCAACTGCTGCATTTAGTAGCTTCCACCTTTGCTCCATAATCTTGTAGCTGTACCTGAAAAATGATTCCCCATGTTGGGAATTTTCTTCTTCCACAGCTATCAGATACTGTCCTTAAAATCTTGGCAGCTCTGAGTTGAGAATCCTTTGAGACACCAATTGTACTTAACTCTATGAATTTAGTCATTTTCTTTGCTACCTCTCTGTCTTTCACAAGAGCCCGCCTACACAGCAAAAGGTGTAGACTATAAGTAATTTGATTATCTGATCTTATATATTAAGTTTGAGTTCATGGTAAAATTGTTTGTTCTATTTTCAATCTTGTATCAATTATCATACATAGTGTCATACCCTAATTTTGTCCGGCTAATTTAAAACTAGAAAATCCAAAATATTGTTTTTGTCGTTTATGTGTGTCGTTCCCAGTCGTGTATATGCGTGTTACTTCTCATTGTGCGCGCGTGCGATTTTTTTAATAATGTACGCATTTTTGTCCTCGTTGCGAACGCGTGTTCGCGTCTCGTTGTGTACGGTTGTTTATTTTAGTACGCGAATTCACGTATTCTCATTGTGGACGCGCATTCGCGTCTTGTCGCGTACGTATGTTTTTCGTCGTTGTTATCGATTTAATTTTGTTATAAAAATCAAATAAAAATCAGATTGCAAATAAATGTTTTTTTTAATCAATGTTTTTACAAAGTCAACTTTGTTACAAAAATAAAATACAAAAAAGTACAAAGATTAAAAGTAAAATAAAAATAAAGCTGGCAGCAGCATTTGAGGAGTGAAGCCAAATGTCCCTTCTTCTTGCTCCCTTGTTTTTTTTCAAAATCAGCAGCAACCAAGCAGCTTTGGGCAGCACCTCCTTTGCTGCCTTGTCTCCCACTACTCTGATTCTCTGCAAAATCATAACAACAAAATTTGTCCCATTAGTTTACTACTCTATAAGAAAAACAGAAGCAGAAACAGTAAAGGGGGGGATTCACGCATACAGTGAAAAAAAGAAGAAAATGGGGGGATATACAACAGAGGCACAAAAACACACGGAGGGGGAGAAAACAGAAAAACAGTAAAGGAGGGGGAGAGAACTTGGAGCTCCGACCACCATTGTGGTGGCCACCACCACTGCTCCGCCCCATCGCCGCCGTGAACCGCCGTAAACACCACCCACGACGCCACAACCATCACAAATCACCCCACAACCACCTCCCTCACTCTCTCTCCCTTCGTTTTTTGTTCTCTCTCAGCCTCCACCTTCGCACCTCCAACAATCACGAAAACCACAAAACCGCCGGCGCCATCACCATGGTTCCCTCCGGCGAGTTCACCACCTCATCGTAGCTGTCACCGTCTTCCTCCCTCTCACCTTTTCCTTTTCGTTTTCTCTCTCATACAATAACCCACACCATCGCCACCCTCTCCCCGTCGCAAACCACCACCAAGCACCCGTCCAAACGCAGCAGCACCGTAACCGTCACCATCACCACGCCCCCTTTCTCCATCGTAACCGTCGCCTCACCACGCCTCTCTCTCTCTCTCCGCCGTGACCATCTCCCCTCACTCCTCATCCCCCACGCCTTCAACCTTTCTTCTCCTCAGATCTCGCTCCCTCCCTCTCTTCCATTTCCTCGTTTCTCTCTCTCCTTCACGCGTGGTCCTCTCTCTCTCACGCGTAAGGTAGTGCGGCGCTGAGAGAGGGTGAAGTGAATTAGGGTTCAGCAATCCATTTTGTTCCCTTGTATGCGTACGTTTTTTTTTTATTTTAAAGTTTTATTTCAGATCGCTTTTCACACCCCCTATTTCCATTAGCAGCGCCCCCCTGAAGGCCCAGAATTCGTGGGATGCGAGTTGGGCTCTGCTTTACGCACCCCCCCCTTTTAAAATACAACACCCTGCTGCCAACTGCACCCCCCTTTTTCTAACAGCACCCCCTGTTTCTCTTTTTTTAAAAAAAAATTCTTTTCCCTAAATAAACATTTTCTTTCACAAACCTATTTTTTTTCTTTTCAAAATAACGAATAAATGTTTTCCTAAACATAGGCATGGTTCGTTACTAATGGTCACTCTGAGCTTAGCTCGTTTGACCGTTAATAACAGCTTTAGCTTTCAAACGAGCTATGAGCGACGACTACTCTGAGTCTTACTTGTTTGGTCGTCACGAATACCTTTTCCGATTTCAAAACAAATTAAAACACCAACAGACAAACTTTTTCTACGCCAAGAACTACGTGTGATTTGATTCTCTACCAGGAGATACGTAGGAGCGGAGGGCGGCCGACCTCTGTCAATTGCATTAATAAAAAACCTTTTTTTTTCTTTTTTCTGTTAATTCATTTCTCTCCTTTTTTCTCATACACTACAAAAACAACTAACTGTTTACCGAGTCTTTTTATTAGTATTATTATAAGGGTAAAATCATTATTTTTGAATTAATAAACGCTTACACATTTAGTTAAAAGGTAACCTTCCTTAGGAAGGATGTCGTAGGGTGCTAATACCTTCCCTCCGCATAAACGACTCCCGAGCCTAAACCTGGTCCGCAAAACCCCCTTATCCACTCAATAGGGATTTTCCAATGTTTGCCCTTAAACTAAACTTTGGTGGCGGCTTCATTTCAAGAACTTCGAAGAATCCCTCCTCCGGATTTTTCGGTCGCTACAGCTGGCGACTTCACTGGGGACAAATTAAGAGAGTCAAGCCTGGTTAACTAAATGTGTAAGTTTTTATTAGCTTTATATTTTGTTTTTGCCCTTATGCTTATGTTACTTATTTATTAGCATTTTGTTATATTATTGAACCTTAGGGTAGACGACTCTTTTATTATTATTGTTGTATATCTTTTCCAACTTGGTTAGTTTAGGTATTTTGCCCTCATCACACACCTCACTTACACTCTTGCACACACCTTTGAGTGGGGCCCTATACCCAGGTCTGCAAATAACCTAGGACGAGTGGAGATTATTAGTGACAGTCATTCTGGATTTTATCTGTCTGACTCTCAAGAAAGTCTCAGCCAGAGTACGCTCTTTCATGGTATCCCACACCAGGTAGTTCGTTATCGTTGTGGATCATATCATGAAGGGGATTTAGCTCTGGAGACCTTTGTGAGGAAGTGAATAGAGCCACTTGAGAGATTGATCACATAAGTGACCCTAGACCATGTTGAAAATTCCAATTTAGACATGACCCACCTAGGACACAGGGGCATTATACTTACCCTCTCTATTAATCTGGTTAGTGTTTCTCCAAAAATAAAATCACTCAAAAAAAAACATTTTCATGCTTCTTTCCTTCATTTGCATGCACATGAGGCGACATCATTCTTTTCGCACGCGTCCCATTATCATTGCGCTACCATGCATCTCATCATCCTAGAAATATCATTTGCTTCATTTGTCCATCTTGCATATCCCCACTAAAAAAATCACCGTGATATTATATATTCATTCATCATTTCAATATACCCTCTTCATGCAAAAATCACTGCGAGTGTCATGCATTTTGTTTCCTCGCACACAAAAAAGAAATAGCATCATATGCACCCACATTCATTCATAATCATTCAAAATCATGATCACACAGTGTATGTATCACATCATTTGTAAGGTCTTGAATTACATTTCAAAAAAAAAACATAACATTCATACATCATGTGACCATCCTAGTTTAAATGCATCAACTCCATATTCATTTATCATTTTCCAAATAAAACAAAAATTATTTCATTATAATTGTATCATTTGTCATCCAATAAATCAAAAATGAGAGTCTGCATACATGTCGCGCTACCTCTTGAAAAAAAAAATAAAAAAAATTGCATTAGGATCAAACAGTTATTTCTTCGTGCATACATGCATTCACATTTTTCATACATATCTGTCATCATGGACATTATATTTTGCTAGAAAATAAAAAAATCACCATAGAACGAATCACTTGTTTTCATATACATCTCGTTCTCATGGTACTAACATGCATATTTGTCCAACTTGCATCATCTTGCATACTCATATAGAAAAATATACTATATTCGTTACTCCTCTTCATGCATAGAAAAATAAAAGATGCATTAGTCATCTGACATGCAAAATAAAAGAAAAATAATAAAATAATGCCACTGTCTTGCATTATTCATCATCATATTGCATTGCCTCCGAAGAATCATTTTGGATAGTCAATCTTTTCAAGTGATCATTCATTCACATTCCTCGCATCTGCATCAGGCAACATTATTCGTTCATTCATACATTGCATTTTTCTTTCTTTTCGCAAAAAAGAAAAGAATAAAAAACATGATCACAATTAAAAATTGTGATTGAATATCTCATTTAGCATGCATTTCCATTCATTCATAATCATCGTCAAATAATATAGGCATTTCATCATTTGCAACATCATGAAATGCATAGCATTCACGCACCTTTTCACTCATCCAAAAAAACTGCTGTCTCATTAAATCATCCATACGCCATTTCATCCACACATCATTTATATAGCATTTCAACAGGCATCATTTCAAAAATTGTGTCATCATTTTCGCATCATTCATAGATACGTATTTAGCATTTCATTCTGATACATGAAAGAGGCTCTGCATCGGTCACGTGCTGCATTGCCTCCAAAAATTATTTAGAATAACTGACTTTTCCAAGTGATCATTCATGCACGCATTTCATGCATTCGCATCTGCATTTTCGTCATGTATCACCATGTGTTCCTTCATGCATTAGGACACAAGGGAGCGTTTAACTTGATTATTCTTGTTGCGTGAGCATACTTAGTCTTTCAACTAGAAAATAAAAAATCAACATGCATTCATAATAGAATAGAGTCATTATTTTCTTCACATTATCATGGTACCAACATGCATCTCATCAATCTACAAAATAACAAAATATCATATTTTTTATTTGTCTAAATTACTTCATCTTGCATAGCCATACGCCAAAAATGGGAAATAATATCACCTTGATATTATTATTAAAAAAAATTACATTCATTCATTCAAACACATTACTCCTCTTCATGCATCATAAAAAAATAATGAAAAATAAAAGCTCTTTATTCCAAACCACCTCAAACGCATCAGTCATCCATACATGAGTCATTTTCTAAATATAAAAAAAAAACAAAAGTCATCCATCATCCAAAATATATTTTAGTTAGCAATGAACGACGAGTTGCATCATCTGCATGCTATATTGTCTCCAAAAAGTAAAAAAAAAATCGTTTAGAATAGCTGATCTTTCTAGGAGATCATTCCCTTCACGCATTTCACGCATTTGCATCTTCATATTCATCATCACGTGCATCACATTTTTCTTGAAAAGAGTAGAAAACAATCATGAGCACAGTTTCAAAAATTGTGAATATCTCATTTTTTTCATGTATTTCCATTCATTCATAAACCATTCATTCACGCATTTTAGGCATCTGCATTTACATCATGCATGTACATTATCATGTGTTCATCCATACAAAAACATGAGCATTTCCTTTTTCAAAAATTTTGATGAGAGATGAGGCGAAGTCGATTATTTCTTCTTTGGAAAAGTTTAGCTTAGCTACAAACTCAATGTCTTTTCAGATGCTCAATTTTCAAAAAAAAAGAAGTTATTCACTGTTTGCAGCTCATTCATTTCTTCAGCAAAACGATGCATCTCATCAATCCCATGATAAACGATCCAAATGGTCCATTTTGTTAACTAATGTGTTATCAAAAATTTCTCCTATCATGTCGTTGACTATGTTAACTCTCTGTGAAGCATTTGTATAGTGAACTTGTATGCAATGTGCATTTACTCTTGTTTGAGTCAGTTAGTGTCCACATCTTTGCATCTTATCATCATCCCTTGTACATGTCCAGTCCCACCCCGACCACCCAATACATATCCCCCACACTAGTACTTAGTCGACTATTTGGTTTTGTTCCCAATGATGAATTTCCATAAACTAACACTTTAGGCCCCCATGCTGGGGAAAATTTGTGATCACTAGATATCTTGTCAACATTGTATTCCCTTGGTGCAAGTCCTTTACAAAAAAAATGTAACATCCGCAAAATAATTAATAGAATTATTTGGGTGTTAACCCAATTAAACCAATTTAGTACTTAACTGGTAAATTTATCGAGTGCTAAAATTATTTAATTGTTGTCATCGAATCGTTAACCGGATAATACGGACCAAGGAAGTTTTGGAATCGAAATAGGAGATTTCGATCGACATGGTAATTTGACCGCGTTGCAACTTATATAATAAATAAATATATATGTGTATACGTGTGTGCATGTGAGAGGAGAAGAAAATAATTAATTAAATGAAAGGATTAAAAGAAAGAAAGGATGAAACAGAGAGGAAACGAAAGAAAGGAAAGAAACAGAGAAAGGAGAAAAGAGAAAGGGGGTGGGGCGAAGAGGAGAAGTGAGGAGAAGAGGGGGGAAACTTTCATCAAACTTCTTCTTCTTGATTTCATTGGAATCCACTCACCTTCCTCTCCATTTTGGCACCAAAAAGAACATCATCCATCAACTCTCACACAACTCACCATTTTCGATTTTGAGAAGGTTTTGAGGGTTGAAGTTCAAGGGAAGCTTAGGAGGGTGATTGGTGTTCCATAGGAGCCATATTGTTGATTGGGTAACTCAATCACTCAAGTTTTGGAGCATTTGGGGGAAACAAAGCTTAGGGTTGAAAATTTGGGGTTTATGTGAATAGGAGCAATTTGGAGGTTAGTGATGATGAATAGTGTTCGTGGAAGATTTCGTGGAATTCGGCATTTCGGTCAAAAAGATGTTTCGTGATCGAGCGGAAAGTTTTGGAAGCGGATTGGAGCGACGTCGGAGCGGAAAGTTTATGCGGGGAATGTTCGTGTGGTTACTCGGCGAATTCGGCTCGATCGTGGTTCACGCTTCAAGGGTGAGTTCTACTCACGTTTAGGATTTTATGTTTCGAATTAATTAATTAACTGTTTTATCGCTTTCGCTGGACTGGAATATTATGTGATACTGTCTGATTCGGGTTAGGAATCGATTGGGGCGAGTCTCGGGTTGCGTCGTGTTAAAAATGGAATTTTTGGTGAATTGATTCGAGAGATTTTGATTTAAAACCGTTATTTGGAAAATCGCCGTAATTTGATAAACTTCGATTTGATCAAGGTTTTGATTGATTGTTTGATGTTGATTGGGTTTGATTATATGTGTGTGAAAACTGTTTTCGATCGAAATTAAAATCGGAATTGAGCGGAATCGCGGTTTTCGCGCGAAACCGCCAAAATCTGCCCTTAACAGACCCCCCTTCTGCCTGTTCGCGCCTAACTTGCGCTCCAGCGCGACTTCAGCGCAGTTTGACAGAACTTTCTGCCTGTTCGCGCCTAACTTGCGCTCCAGCGCGACTTCAGCGCAGTTTGACAGAATTTCAACAACCAAACACTGTTTTTCGTTTCGCGATAACTTTTGATCCGGGAACCCGATTGAGGTGTTCTAAGATGCGTTGGAAAGCTTATTCAGAGGCCTAACTGAATATTCTATTTTTAAGGCAAAATGATCTGTTTTTGATATTGAAAATTGTGTCGAAAAATGGTCAAATAGAGTGCGAGTGTGAACTTGGATTTTTATAAAACTTGGAATTAAAGTGTTTCATTGATTGTCTGATTTGATGGACCGTGGGTTCATAGTGCTGTAGATATATATATATATTATATCGAGTTTGGGTGACGACCCATGTTGACATACTAGGCGGGGAAGTCATGAACCCTTACCCTAGGTTCTGGGCCATTAGGAAACACTATTGGTTATGGGGTTCACCGGGATTAGCAAGTGGATTGCAGTCGGTGTTGTGTCAAAAGTTTGTGCTGCGTTCATCGGGATTAGCAAGTGGATTGCAGTCGGTGGTACGTAGAAAGGCCTAGGATATTAGTTCATCGGGATTAGCAAGTGGATTGCAGTCGGTGTCCTATTAGATCGAAGCCTTATTGTATGATTCGCCGGGATTAGCAAGTGGATTGCAGTCGGTGCTGTGTCAAACCTTAAAAATGTTTTAAACGGACCGAGAGTGTTAGTAGGGGTTCCGGTAGAACTCACTGAGATTGTATCTCACTGTTTATATTTTGTGGTTTTTACAGAGAAACAGGGGTGAAAGCAAAGGTGAAGAACCACAGCTAGGTGGTGTGCTTATGAAGACGGTGAAGACTTAGTTTTCATTGTTAATGTCTTTCCCTCGAGACTTTTGTATTTCCGATTGTATAACTTGTATCAGTAGAAGTTGTAAAATCGTTTCCGCTATTTCTTGTTATTTGGATATTGGACTCTAGGTTATGAGCTGTTTTTATTTATGTTCAATATCTAAAACAGGAAAAATATCTCTGATTATTTTATTGATGGTACACTTGGGTATTTTTACTCGATAAAAAATACCGGGGTGTTACAGTTGGTATCAGAGCAGTTCGACCTAGTCGGACTTAGTTTAGGGTTGAGTCGATTCCTTGTTAGTCCTATTTGTAATTACACTTGTGATGCTAAGAGACATTGAGCATGATCAACTTAATACTTAGTGCATCATAAGCGGAATTATGACAGGATGATCAAGACGCAGTCCTCGACCAAAATCGGAATCTTCAACCGGTGCATCCTCAGGAAAGGCAACATGACGGTGGGAGAATACACCGCTAAGTTTGAGAAGTTGTCTCAGTTTTACCAAGTGGTAAAGTAAGCTTCGGATGACGAACGAAGAATGCAGAAGTATAAGACTGGCATAAATGCTTTTATGATTTATGGTCTCAGTTCTTATACTGCTACCAATTATGTTGCCTTGGTGCAATCATCCTATGTCGCCGAGGATGATCTCATAGGAAATATGGGAAAGGAAAGGAGGTAGTTGAATTATCAACTCCGAATGCAAAGTCCTAAGATAATTTCATCGAAGGAAAAGCAGATGCAATTCTTTGATTCTTCAAAGGTCAGAAGATGTTCTAACTGTGGAAAGCCTCACAGCGGTGATTGCAAGCGAAGATCTAATCAGTGTTATTATAGAAATGTAGAGGGTCACTATGGTATAGAGTGCCCTGTAAGGACGAGTTCCAAGGGGTTACAAGCAGCTCCAAGACGAGGACGAGTCAACACTCGGGATGTTTAGACAGTTACAACTGCAGACAATCTACTGAGGGGTATGGGATCAGTTTTCAATAACTCGATCAGTATATTATATGATTCGGGTGCAACCTATTGCTGTATATCCCGATCGCGTGTGAATCGGTTGGGATTAGCCTTATCATCGCTATCCGAGTCGATAACTGTTTTAAACTGCTGCTAAGGGTCGTGTCCAGTCATAATCTTTGTATCGGATTGTCTACTTGTCATAGGAGGCAGAAATTTCGTTGTAGAATTTATTGTTTGCCTATGAGAAGTGTGGACACCATTTTGGGTATGAATTGGATGACTGCAAATCATGTTGCAATCGACTGTATTAATCAACTATCAGCTTCTCTTCAGAATCAGTTGAATTGTCTAGGACAAATTCTGAAGCGGTTACCCAGTTCACCTTAGACGGTCAATCTTCATTCCAAGGTGCGGAAGCACATGTTAGTATGTAATCTGCATCCACTAAAACTAGTTTAGATTTGGCGAACATTCAGGTCGTGAATGACTTTCTGGATGTTTTCACGATGAAGTTCTTCTGAACCTCCAGGGCGAGAGATAGAGTTTAGGGTAGAATTGGTTTCTGGCACGGGATCAATATCTATTGTTTGTTTCTTTAGAGTTAAAGGAAATGGAGTCTCAACTTGAAGAGTCGATGTTAAAGAAATTTATTCGACTGAGTGCTTCTCTAGGGAGTGCTCTGGTGTGATTAGTCAAAAGAAAGGTTGGTAGCAAGAGATTGTACATCGGTTATCGACAATTTCACTAAGTGACGATCAAGAACAAATATCCTTTGCCAAGGATATACGAATTACTGGATCAACTTCGAGGTGCCGTGGTGTTTTCAAAATTGATCTGAGGACAGGTCATCATCAAATAAAAGTTAGAGCCTTAGATATTCCGAAGACAGCTTTCCGTACTAGGTATGGACATTACGAGTTAGTAGTGATGCCTTTCGGTCTACCTAATGCTCCAGCGGTATTCATGGATTACCTAGATCAATCTGTAGTCGTTTTCATTGATGGTATCTCGATGTGCTCGAAGACCATAGAGGAGCATGTCCAACATCTCTCCATTGTTCTGAAAGTACTCCGAGAAAATAAGTTGCACTTGAAACCTTCGAAGTGTGATTTCTGGATGCCTGAGGTAAAGTTTCTGGGATATGCGATTTCCCAAGTCGGGAGTTTCTGTAGATCCCAGTAAGAAGGAAGTGGTGTTGAATGGGAGTGACCGACATCAGCCGCAGAGATCAAAAGTTTCTGGGTCTAGCCGGTTACTATAAGAGATTTGTTAAAGGGTTCTCACAATTAGATTTCCACTTACTCGACTAACTCGAAAGGGTCAACCGTTTACGTGGGATGCTGATTGTGGAGAATGTTTTCAAGAATTGAAGGTTAGGTTGACTTCTGCTCCATTCCTGATTCTTCCGGATCTATCATTGGAATTTCAAATTTTCGATGACGCTTCAGGGAAGGGTATAGGATGTATTCTAATGCAAAATCAACCAGTGATAGCTTATGCGTCCAGACAATTAAGGTCTCATGAGAAGATTTATCCGACTCATGAATTGGAGTTAATAGCTATTGTGTATGCACTGAAGATTTGGAGACGTTACCTGTATGGGTCTCGTTTCGAAGTCTCTAGTGGTCACGAGAGTTTAAGGTATCTGTTTGATCAGAAAGAACTGAATAGCAGGCAGAGGAGTGTGTAGAATTTCTGAAGGATTATGACTTCGGGTTGAAGTATCATCCAGGAAATTCCAATGTTGTAGCCGATGCAAGTAATAGGTATTTCCAGATTTTACTATGGATAGTGATGGAGTCAGTTGTTTAAACGGTAGAATCTGTGCGGCCGATGATGAGAACAATAAAAGGCAAGTGTTAGAGGAAGCACACCGAAGTTTATATTCTGTTCCAGGGTGTACAGAATATAAAGCAGATGTATTAGTGGCGAGGTATTAGTTTGTTAACCTCTCCTTGTGAAGGTTAACAAGGAGATAGTATCATGTGATTCCGTTTGACAAGTCAAACATGAATACGAATATGTAAGTGAGGTAACTGCTGATTGTTTTCGCGTTACGAATAGCCATCAAAGGATTAATTGATGGATCTGCTTGCAAGTGACAGAAATTTCCGAAGTGAAGCTTGGCGTGCGGTGTAATAATTTTGAAAAAAAAAAAAATCGTTTTTGTGAAAACCCGCATGCTAAAGTTAATTTTGGGAACGAATCAAGAGGCTAACGAAATCTGATTTAGGAAAATCCTAGGAGGATTACTTAGGTTGAGGGGAAGCTCTCAACGCTATTGACTAATTTGGAAAGGGATCAGGTGCGTCATTGGCAAAAACATCGTGTGGAAGTTGCAATAGAGGAAAAGGAGCTCTGAGTTCTGTTTGATAGTTGTTTTAAGAACAACTGAGGTGATTTTCTTTACCTTCGAAGTTAATTGATGTCCCCATGGTTTATTTCTACGTTTAAGATAAACGTTTCTGGTAAATCCTCATTCCATCTTCTTTCGAGAAGTGTTATCTCGAAATCTTGGGGGCGAGTCAAGAAGTTTCACAAATGACCTTTCCGTCACAATTGTTCGATGTGTACGAGAACCGTTAAGGATATTAGAAAATTTGTTGAGAAAGTGTTTACACCTTTCGAGGAAATCGTGTTTGTTTTTACATCTACCGAGGAGTACCTTGATTTGGATTAATCAAGTTGGGGAGCAAGCGAGGAATGAAGCTTCGGAAGTGTTTTCGAACGCGGTGCCGAGCCTATGTGGGCGAAAAAGGAGTTTCTCGTGTTGATTCGTAACCAGAGAGTTCGTATCAAGGTAGTAGGGGATCATACTTGGAGATTGATGTGCCCACTAGGGAAGAGTTCCTACGCTCATTTCGTTAGTTCGAGATTGTGTTCCAGCAAATTTTGACCTTTCTGAGAATGTCAACTCTCGGTAAGTCAGATGAAAGACTTGACGAAATTTTGAGGACAAAATTCTTTTAAGTTGGGGAGAATGTAACATCCGCAAAATAATTAATAGAATTATTTGGGTGTTAACCCAATTAAACCAATTTAGTACTTAACTGGTAAATTAATCGAGTGCTAAAATTATTTAATTGTTGTCATCGAATCGTTAACCGGATAATACGGACCAAGGAAGTTTTGGAATCGAAATAGGAGATTTCGATCGACATGGTAATTTGACCGCGTTGCAACTTATATAATAAATAAATATATATGTGTATACGTGTGTGCATGTGAGAGGAGAAGAAAATAATTAATTAAATGAAAGGATTAAAAGAAAGAAAGGATGAAACAGAGAGGAAACGAAAGAAAGGAAAGAAACAGAGAAAGGAGAAAAGAGAAAGGGGGTGGGGCGAAGAGGAGAAGTGAGGAGAAGAGGGGGGAAACTTTCATCAAACTTCTTCTTCTTGATTTCATTGGAATCCACTCACCTTCCTCTCCATTTTGGCACCAAAAAGAACATCATCCATCAACTCTCACACAACTCACCATTTTCGATTTTGAGAAGGTTTTGAGGGTTGAAGTTCAAGGGAAGCTTAGGAGGGTGATTGGTGTTCCATAGGAGCCATATTGTTGATTGGGTAACTCAATCACTCAAGTTTTGGAGCATTTGGGGGAAACAAAGCTTAGGGTTGAAAATTTGGGGTTTATGTGAATAGGAGCAATTTGGAGGTTAGTGATGATGAATAGTGTTCGTGGAAGATTTCGTGGAATTCGGCATTTCGGTCAAAAAGATGTTTCGTGATCGAGCGGAAAGTTTTGGAAGCGGATTGGAGCGACGTCGGAGCGGAAAGTTTATGCGGGGAATGTTCGTGTGGTTACTCGGCGAATTCGGCTCGATCGTGGTTCACGCTTCAAGGGTGAGTTCTACTCACGTTTAGGATTTTATGTTTCGAATTAATTAATTAACTGTTTTATCGCTTTCGCTGGACTGGAATATTATGTGATACTGTCTGATTCGGGTTAGGAATCGATTGGGGCGAGTCTCGGGTTGCGTCGTGTTAAAAATGGAATTTTTTGGTGAATTGATTCGAGAGATTTTGATTTAAAACCGTTATTTGGAAAATCGCCGTAATTTGATAAACTTCGATTTGATCAAGGTTTTGATTGATTGTTTGATGTTGATTGGGTTTGATTATATGTGTGTGAAAACTGTTTTCGATCGAAATTAAAATCGGAATTGAGCGGAATCGCGGTTTTCGCGCGAAACCGCCAAAATCTGCCCTTAACAGACCCCCCTTCTGCCTGTTCGCGCCTAACTTGCGCTCCAGCGCGACTTCAGCGCAGTTTGACAGAACTTTCTGCCTGTTCGCGCCTAACTTGCGCTCCAGCGCGACTTCAGCGCAGTTTGACAGAATTTCAGCAACCAAACACTGTTTTTCGTTTCGCGATAACTTTTGATCCGGGAACCCGATTGAGGTGTTCTAAGATGCGTTGGAAAGCTTATTCAGAGGCCTAACTGAATATTCTATTTTTAAGGCAAAATGATCTGTTTTTGATATTGAAAATTGTGTCGAAAAATGGTCAAATAGAGTGCGAGTGTGAACTTGGATTTTTATAAAACTTGGAATTAAAGTGTTTCATTGATTGTCTGATTTGATGGACCGTGGGTTCATAGTGCTGTAGATATATATATATATATATATATTATATCGAGTTTGGGTGACGACCCATGTTGACATACTAGGCGGGGAAGTCATGAACCCTTACCCTAGGCTCTGGGCCATTAGGAAACACTATTGGTTATGGGGTTCACCGGGATTAGCAAGTGGATTGCAGTCGGTGTTGTGTCAAAAGTTTGTGCTGCGTTCATCGGGATTAGCAAGTGGATTGCAGTCGGTGGTACGTAGAAAGGCCTAGGATATTAGTTCATCGGGATTAGCAAGTGGATTGCAGTCGGTGTCCTATTAGATCGAAGCCTTATTGTATGATTCGCCGGGATTAGCAAGTGGATTGCAGTCGGTGCTGTGTCAAACCTTAAAAATGTTTTAAACGGACCGAGAGTGTTAGTAGGGGTTCCGGTAGAACTCACTGAGATTGTATCTCACTGTTTATATTTTGTGGTTTTTACAGAGAAACAGGGGTGAAAGCAAAGGTGAAGAACCACAGCTAGGTGGTGTGCTTATGAAGACGGTGAAGACTTAGTTTTCATTGTTAATGTCTTTCCCTCGAGACTTTTGTATTTCCGATTGTATAACTTGTATCAGTAGAAGTTGTAAAATCGTTTCCGCTATTTCTTGTTATTTGGATATTGGACTCTAGGTTATGAGCTGTTTTTATTTATGTTCAATATCTAAAACAGGAAAAATATCTCTGATTATTTTATGATGGTACACTTGGGTATTTTTACTCGATAAAAAATACCGGGGTGTTACAAAAAAAGAGAAGGAAAAAATCAAAAAAGACCCGTTAGGTTGAAAACTCGCGAGAGCAGCCTAAGTAAAAATTAGGGCACATAAAAAAGGAGCAGATATGTGAAGATAAGTAAATTGTTGTCTTAGAATTAATTTTTGAGAAAACAAGCAATCATGATTTGAAATGATGTTTGGCCAACCTTCTATATCCTCAAAAAAAACATTCAAAAAGAAATACCCTTTGCTACCCACTTCGAGCCAGGAATTTTTTTTTTTTTTTAAAAAAATATCCAAAAATCTTTCAGTCACCTAAGACAATGATCAATTTCACATCAGCTCACTCAGCTCAAAAAAGGAGAAAGTGAAATCACAAAAAAGGAAAGTGAAATTCAGAAAAGGAGGATTGAAAAGACCCTGGAAAAGAAAAAAGCAAAAGCAGTAGAAATTGTGAGCTGATACATCGTACCATGAAACACATAAGATATCCTTGTCCGAATAAACCCACAAACACCTCCTTAGGCCGAATTCTCATTTCTTCCACAAAACCCAAATCATTCGCCTCCAACACTTCTCAGAACCTACTTATCTTTTAAAAGGTCATCGTATCAATAAACCATCAAACACCTCTCTGAGCCCATTTGAGCCTATACTCCACAACCCCATAACCATTGACCACATTACCCATAACCTTTGACCACATTACAAACCCTTCTTTCATAAACCCCTAACCACTGGCCATGCTACAACCCTAACAAGCCCATGCGGATCAATGGTTGATTGCTTTCGTTTTCTCAAAAATTTAATTTTAGGACAAATAAGTTTATTTATTTACAATATATTTGCTGAAAAAAAATAAAAAAAAAAGTTAAAAAAAAAATCAAAGAGACTTGCACTCCAATATTCATTCAAATTGAACTGATATCAAGACAAGGTTTAGTGATCACCAAGTGAAATTTTCATCGTATCAAAAACTCAGGATTATCATAGTCTGTGGGAGTCACCTTCAAAGGGCCAAAAGTTTAGACTAGGACCATCACCTAGATATCAAAGTGGGGCATACCTTTCACCTTTCATGCTTCTTGAACTTGGGGAAAATGTCTGACATCCATCCCATTCATATACCACATCCAATCCATTCCACAAATTCCAAAAACCCATGACCCAAACTCAGGCACCTTCCACAGCCCCACTAGAAGCAATCATTTGAAATACCATTCCAAAGTGGTGCAATCCCTTCACCCTTCACTCCACCTAAAGTCGGGGAAATTCGCCCTACGCCCATCTCATTCCCTTGTCATATCCACATCCACCAAAACCATACCGAGGCATCTTCTCAACCCATTATCCTAAATACAGCCTTCCGCAATGTTATTCGAGTCGGGGCAACCTTGCTCTCGTCAAGATTGGGGCAACGCCAAACGTCGTGGTTTGAGACAGAATCTCTTGTTTTCCACCCTTCATTCCAAAGTCATGGTACTCCCAATTCATTATTTCCTCTACACCCCTAGCTGTTGTCATCACTAGACAGGGGCAATTTATCCACTCACCATCATCAACTCTAAATTGGGGCAGTAACACATTTCTTGAGTTGAGGAGAACCTACCTTTCATGGCTTTGGCAAAAACCTACCATTCATCCCCTCACGTGTCATATCTGTCCATACCTCGATGTCAACTGACTCATTCATTTATATTTGCACTACTATGCACCTTTACTAAACAATGCTTCAAAGAGAGAGAACACAAGTTAATAATGTGGTGCTGAACACTCACTCCGTTAACTTTGTGGACCTAAAATTCAATCAATCACGGGACACCATAAGGGAAAACAGTGTGAACGAGTCTGTAAATACAGTCAAGTACGGTTGCACATTAGTGACTGTAAATAACAACCTTGAGGTTGCCAAAGCTTGAATTCAAATCAAATCCAATTTTTTTCCAAGGAACGATTATTGCAGAATATTCACTTCTGTGCCTCTTGCATCAAAAGCCTCATATCTCATCATTACAAAAATCTTTCTGCATCATCATTAAAATCATAGCATAAATCATCCCGCCATACAACCATGCATCCAATAAGTGATGATTCCAAAGCATCCACTTCTCAATTTTTTGCATAAAAAAAATCTTTTTCTCATCTCAAAAACCGCAAAAATGCATCATCAATAAATCATACCATACATTTCATTCCACCATGCAATCATGCATCTACCATAGCACCTGCACCTAAGCAGCACATCTGCATTCGCATGTCATCTACCGTCGCATACACGGCTTATCATTTTCTGTTTTCGATCAACTTCAGCATCCATCATTCATGGGCTTTTTGTAGTCCATTTACTTTCTCATTGCACATTCATCACATTGCACACATATAACACTTTTTTGCTTCGATAGACGCGCCAAGTGCCGGTCTCATCGTTGCCAAAAAGCTTTCTACATCACCAATCATATCATTTGCTATGCATTCATGTGTTTTCCTTTATTCACCATGACATTTGCATCGAAGCATTAAATTTGCATCACATTCGCACTCTGCATTTCATACACTCATTATAATAAGGAAAAAAGGCAAAAAAGGCAAAAAGAGAAAAAAAATCGCTCATTCCATTACATTCATCATTCCACCAGAATTAATCAGCACAATCACATTCATATCTTATCTGCATTCACATACGTTGCTTGTCAACCTCCATGTCCCATCAACTTCAACTCACATCACCTACCACCTTTTATTGCACGCATACATCATTCATTGCATTTTTAGACATGCCAAATGTAGATAGCTTTTCTCGTCTCAGGTAAATGCAAGCATTAGATATGTTCTAGGCAGGTGCACCATGTGCCGATCCCAATAGTTTGTTCCCTCAAAGTCAGTGCTCCAAGCGCTGGCCTCATACCACAATTCAGAATCTCAGTACTCCTGTAGACCCCCAGTGGTCCCTCAGAGCCCAAGCGCTCCTTCAGACCCCCAGCGGTCCATCAGAGCCCAAGCGCTCCTTCAGACCATCAATGGTCCTTCAATCCAGATCGCACGTCGCGTTATCGAGCAACCGACGGATCATCCGGCCCCAGGCCCTTCAGACTAGCTGTGTCCGCCTAAAAAACACAGTGCACGTCCTTCGAGGTGCGCAAATCAGGTCAACGACCTGACCTTGCCCCCATGGCCGCTCGAAAAAGGCCACCCCCAAGCAGACCGTTTTACTAGTACCATTTCTAGTTTGCGCTCCATCAGACCCATGAGTCCATCAGGCTTAGGCATGCCCTTCAGACCTCGTCGGTCCTTCAGTTTAACTCCAATCAATGCGCCAAGCATCGACTGCGAATTAGACCATCAGAGCCCAGCGCTCCTTCAGATCCCCAGTGATCCTTATTTACTTTTGTTCTATGTCAACCCAATTTTTTCAAGAATTTCTAAAAAAAATAATAATAAAAGAAAATAAAAAATAGTCTTGACAAAATTAGTGTCTTTTTATCTTTATTTTTATTTTACTCGAGAAATTTGAAACGTTTCACATTTCCTAGTAAAATATAAATAAAGAGGGGCAGCTGTCATACCCTAATTTTGTCCGGCTAATTTAAAACTAGAAAATCCAAAATATTGTTTTTGTCGTTTATGTGTGTCGTTCCCAGTCGTGTATATGCGTGTTACTTCTCATTGTGCGCGCGTGCGATTTTTTTTAATAATGTACGCATTTTTGTCCTCGTTGCGAACGCGTGTTCGCGTCTCGTTGTGTACGGTTGTTTATTTTAGTACGCGAATTCACGTATTCTCATTGTGGACGCGCATTCGCGTCTTGTCGCGTACGTATGTTTTTCGTCGTTGTTATCGATTTAATTTTGTTATAAAAATCAAATAAAAATCAGATTGCAAATAAATGTTTATTTTAATCAATGTTTTTACAAAGTCAACTTTGTTACAAAAATAAAATACAAAAAGGTACAAAGATTAAAAGTAAAATAAAAATAAAGCTGGCAGCAGCATTTGAGGAGTGAAGCCAAATGTCCCTTCTTCTTGCTCCCTTGTTTTTTTCAAAATCAGCAGCAACCAAGCAGCTTTGGGCAGCACCTCCTTTGCTGCCTTGTCTCCCACTACTCTGATTCTCTGCAAAATCATAACAACAAAATTTGTCCCATTAGTTTACTACTCTATAAAAAAAAACAGAAGCAGAAACAGTAAAGGGGGGGGGGGGGGATTCACGCATACAGTGAAAAAAAGAAGAAAATGGGGGGATATACAACAGAGGCACAAAAACACACGGAGGGGGAGAAAACAGAAAAACAGTAAAGGAGGGGGAGAGAACTTGGAGCTCCGACCACCATTGTGGTGGCCACCACCACTGCTCCGCCCCATCGCCGCCGTGAACCGCCGTAAACACCACCCACGACGCCACAACCATCACAAATCACCCCACAACCACCTCCCTCACTCTCTCTCCCTTCGTTTTTTTTCTCTCTCAGCCTCCACCTTCGCACCTCCAACAATCACGAAAACCACAAAACCGCCGGCGCCATCACCATGGTTCCCTCCGGCGAGTTCACCACCTCATCGTAGCTGTCACCGTCTTCCTCCCTCTCACCTTTTCCTTTTCGTTTTCTCTCTCATACAATAACCCACACCATCGCCACCCTCTCCCCGTCGCAAACCACCACCAAGCACCCGTCCAAACGCAGCAGCACCGTAACCGTCACCATCACCACGCCCCCCTTTCTCCATCGTAACCGTCGCCTCACCACGCCTCTCTCTCTCTCTCCGCCGTGACCATCTCCCCTCACTCCTCATCCCCCACGCCTTCAACCTTTCTTCTTCTCAGATCTCGCTCCCTCCCTCTCTTCCATTTCCTCGTTTCTCTCTCTCCTTCACGCGTGGTCCTCTCTCTCTCACGCGTAAGGTAGTGCGGCGCTGAGAGAGAGTGAAGTGAATTAGGGTTCAGCAATCCATTTTGTTCCCTTGTATGCGTACGTTTTTTTTTATTTTAAAGTTTTATTTCAGATCGCTTTTCACACCCCCTATTTCCATTAGCAGCGCCCCCCTGAAGGCCCAGAATTCGTGGGCTGCGAGTTGGGCTCTGCTTTACGCACCCCCCCTTTTAAAATACAACACCCTGCTGCCAACTGCACCCCCCTTTTTCTAACAGCACCCCCTGTTTCTCTTTTTTAAAAAAAAATTTCTTTTCCCTAAATAAACATTTTCTTTCACAAACCTATTTTTTTCTTTTCAAAATAACGAATAAATGTTTTCCTAAACATAGGCATGATTCGTTACTAATGGTCACTCTGAGCTTAGCTCGTTTGACCGTTAATAACAGCTTTAGCTTTCAAACGAGCTATGAGCGACGACTACTCTGAGTCTTACTTGTTTGGTCGTCACGAATACCTTTTTCGATTTCAAAACAAATTAAAACACCAACAGACAAACTTTTTCTACGCCAAGAACTACGTGTGATTTGATTCTCTACCAGGAGATACGTAGGAGCGGAGGGCGGCCGACCTCTGTCAATTGCATTAATAAAAAACCTTTTTTTTTTCTTTTTTCTGTTAATTCATTTCTCTCCTTTTTTCTCAAACACTACAAAAACAACTAACTGTTTACCGAGTCTTTTTATTAGTATTATTATAAGGGTAAAATCATTATTTTTGAATTAATAAACGCTTACACATTTAGTTAAAAGGTAACCTTCCTTAGGAAGGATGTCGTAGGGTGCTAATACCTTCCCTACGCATAAACGACTCACGAGCCTAAACCTGGTCCGCAAAACCCCCTTATCCACTCAATAGGGATTTTCCAATGTTTGCCCTTAAACTAAACTTTGGTGGCGGCTTCATTTCAAGAACTTCGAAGAATCCCTCCTCCGGATTTTTCGGTCGCTACACATAGTCACCAAAAGGTATTCATATAAGTGAAATGCATCTTTCACCTTCAAATCGGTATTGTAGGGTTGAGTTAAGCCCAACCCAAATTCTACAAACTCCCCCAAGAAGTGGCCCATCTTTTGGGCTATTGATTGATCTAATTTATAAAAGGAATAATACTCTACATAAGTGATTGGGGTGGGGCAAAGTAGTATTAACAGCTTACCCTATGCACATTCCTGCATGACCAGTGCTTTTTGAGACAGTGAAAAGAGTAAGATCATAATGTGAAGCAGTTAGTATTGGAGTGTACTGTGGCCAATAATAGGCAAGGTCATCCCTGGCTTCGGTTGACTACTGAATGCCTAGCATATCCATCAGGGTTAAACATCATATTAAATACTTTTTATATGTGTTGTCAATATGTTAAATACGCTTAATATCTTTTTCAGCTCAGCCCATGCAACTATTTCATGTGATCATGTGCAGGCATGCGAGAGTATATGTTTATGTATTGTATGTGAGAGAGGAATACATTGATGAAGACAGAGAACGAGAAGGACCAAAAGAATAGGTAGATTCGGTAATGAACACATGGAGAATTCCTTTAAAACTACAAAAAATTTAAATTCCTCTCAAACAAACAATCTTATAATCATCACAACTATTTCAGCAAAATAAATACTAGTACATACCTAAACTTTTAAAGGTATTATTATAGTAAAGATATTATTATGAGTGGCAAATCATAAGTCATATATGTCGTAAAAATGCTAAACATTAGTGTGGATACCAAAAGAGAGAGAAACAAAATGCAGCACAGTGGAAAGCTTGAAGGGCTTTTATATAAACAATTGCCTTACCTGATGAGTGGCATAGCAGCATCTTGTACTCTTTCCAATTACATGTATCCCTCAAGCATCATCTTGTATGCCAATGGAAAGAAATTGCATTATGATCTTAATGCACAATGGCTCTTCACCAAATAGGAGGAACCCAAAGAAGCTTATCATTAAGTACACTGAAGCGCATAGAGCGAGGGAAGTACGCACAACCCCTTGCATCTGTGAATTGTCCTCCAGTTTGTTATCTATGATGTGAACTGCACAACAAAGGGTGCTCAAATATCAGTTCTTTTAAATTACTAGTACCACTTTAAGCAACTCAGATTCTTGCATTTATACTCATTGTTATCATAGACAAGAGTGAGGGTGAGGCACTGAGGCTAATCAAAATGAATTGTCAGATTGACTTCACCAAATTTTTTCATACGAAGTTAGCATATAGTTACAAAAGGGTTTGAATAAACAGCATACCATTGTAGTGGCAGATATAGGCAGTCACAAACACAGGAACTACAGTGAATAGGTTAAGGATTGATGTTACATCGGTAACGACTGGGAAGAGTCTGGGCATGGTAATGCCTCCACTTATAATCTTGACAACTGAAATTCCCACAGCAATGACAAGAAAAATAACCGCCAATGCAACGGAAAGGGCAGATGTGAATCTCAATGAATCTGCAACCACAAAGCAAGTATATGTAAAACCTCCATGCATTTTTTGTAAGATAAATAGATCAACATAAGACCTTGCTCATCACTTAACTTTAACATATTGTTTAAGGAGTTTATATTAAGTTTTTACTGCTTATTACTGTATTACCATTAGAATTATTACTGTCAGTTAAGTCTAATTAGCTGGTTGGCTATTTAAGTTAGTTAGTAACTATATGATTAGTTAGAGGTTTGTTTCAAGCTATTGAGTTAGTTAGCAACTAACTAAATGTAAACAGTATAATTAGGGATTATTACACTTTTTGTATTCAGATCAGTTTTCAATAGAAGAAAGTATATTTCTTTTTCTTGTTCCATCCTCTTCTCTGGTCCTGTTCCACCGTCCACTTCAATGGATCGGTGAGATCATAATATGGTATCAAGAGCACGTTGCTTCCGCTTCGTCTTCGTCTTCATCTCTATTGTCGTCTTCGTCTTCAATCGATCGCTCGCTTCTCCGATCGGTTCTCGTTTTTCAGTTGTCTCTTGATTCCTCGTCGTTCTCTCACAAGTTCAAGAGTTCCTTTCTTTTTCTTCGATTTCATGGCGGATCTCTCTTCAACTATAAGTCCGTATTACATCCATCCCTCAGACAACCCTGGGGCGGTGCTCGTTTCAAACCTCTTTGGTAAATTACCTCACTCACCTACACTAACCCCTTCATAAGAAAACCCAAATTTCCCTCTTTGGTAACAATTCTTCTCTAAAATGCCCTTAACCCTACCTCACATAAAATATCTCTTCCAAAATAAGAAATTCATTTTTTCTTTTCTTTTTTTTCCTTCTAACTTTCGCCCCCCACTCTCTCACTCTCACATTTTGTGTTTTCTCTCCATCCTCAATCCTTGTGATGAGTGATCTCAACCCTCCATTCAAAATCAAAGCTCAATCCTAGAGCACATCAAAATCACAAAGACTAAACTACCCTTAGACCTAATTTCATCCTATAAATACTCCCTCATTCCCACACCTAAGGTCACTCTCTTTTTGCTTCTCATAAGCCTCTCATTCTCCTACACAAAACCCTAGCACATCTCCTCTCCCTCTCCTCACCAAAACCGTAGCCCCTCGTCCCCTCTTCCATATATTTTCTTCAAAAATCAACCACCAAATCCTCCATTTCTTGTTAGATCACCATCTTTCCTTCCATTCTCCTCAAGGTTGCATCATCAAATTGCTAGGAGCTAGTAATTTTTGAGTTTATCATCTCCTTCTTCATTTCATTGTAGTTTTGAGGTAATCCTTGGAGCTTTGCACCTCATATTTAATTTTCTTGCATAATTTCTCCTCTACTCCAAACTCCTTCTTGATTGTTGTTTGCTTTGAGGATCCATTTCAAACATTTTGACAAAGACTTAGGGAGCTTTGGGTGTTTGAGATGGGTCCTTGGCCTTGAAGGAGTTATTCTTCTACTTGAATAATTTCCCTTGCATCTTTACATATTTTGCACTAGATTTCATAAATAAAGTTGTTGTTTATAGGCTTTGTATTTCGCATATCATAAAAAAAATTAGGGTTGATATGATTTTGTTGTGCTTCCTTGCTTAATCATATAAATCCTTGCAAAAAATAGATCTATGTTGCTTAGTGTTGATTTTGGTGTTTTCTTTATTAAATAAAATGTGGATCTATGTTTCCTTTGGTTCACATGCTTATAGATCTAAAAATATTCCCAAGTTGATTTTGTTGTTGTTCTTTGTTTAGTGATGTTTAATCTTGTTATTAGTATTTTATTTTTGTGTTAAATGTTACTTTTGTTGTTTGATGATTTAGCAATATGATTCCCACTAGTGCCTAGTGCACCTTGACCTAAGTGGTGAAGATTGCTAGAAATGACTCAATTTAGTTTATGTGTCCATTCATTCTTGTGTCTTATTTTGCTTGTTGTAAATTGTTGATGATAGGCAAGTTGATTCCCACTAGTGCCTAGTGCACTTTGCTCAAAGTGGGAGGATTGCTCTAGGTGATTCAACTTATTTGTGTGTTTAGTTAATCTTTGCATTTTTATTTGCTTATTGTTCATTGTTGATGAAAGGCAAGTTGATTCCCACTAGTGCCTAGTGCACTTGGCTCAAAGTGGGAGGATTGCTCTAGGTGATTCAACTTATTTGTGTGTTTAGTTAATTGTTGCATTTTAATTTGCTTATTGTTCATTGTTGATGATAGGCAAGTTGATTCCCACTAGTGCCTAGTGCACTTTGCTCAAAGTGGGAGGATTGCTCTAGGTGATTCAACTTATTTGTGTGTTTAGTTAATTTTCGCATTTTTATTTGCTTATTGTTCATTGTTGATGAAAGGCAAGTTGATTCCCACTAGTGCCTAGTGCACTTGGCTCAAAGTGGGAGGATTGCTCTAGGTGATTCAACTTATTTGTGTGTTTAGTTAATTGTTGCATTTTAATTTGCTTATTGTTCATTGTTGATGATAGGCAAGTTGATTCCCACTAGTGCCTAGTGCACTTTGCTCAAAGTGGGAGGATTGCTCTAGGTGATTCAACTTATTTGTTGTGTTTAGTTAATCTTTGCATTTTAGTTTGCTTGTTGCTCATTGTTGATGATAGGCAAGTTGATTCTCACTAGTGCCTAGTGCACTTTTCTCAAAGTGAGAGGATTGCTCTATATGATTCAACTTGGTTTTAGTGTTTATTTACTTTTTACCTTTTTACTTTACCATTCATTAACTTTTTACCAAAACATAAAAATATTTTACTACTTTGGTTTTAACCACTCACTTACTTTTTACTTTACCATTCATTAACTTTTTACCAAAACATAAAAATATTTTACTACTTTGGTTTTAACCACTCACTTACTTTTTACTTTACCATTCATTGACTCTTTACTAAAACATAAAAAGATTTTACCACTTCCTATTTACCTCATGCATTTTTACTTTACCATCTCATTAAATAATTACCATTCACTTCATGCATTTTTACTTTACCATCTCATTAAATAATTACCATTTACTTAATGCATTTTTACTTTACTTTTCACTAACTTCTTACTTAAAGTTTTACAACTTATCAACTTGCAAAAATACCCAAAACATTTTCACATTCATGCATCTTCATTCATACTTAGTTTATGTGACACTCTCATGCATCCTCATAGGCTTATATCTCTTGCATCCTCTTATGCATCCTTGTATGCCATCCATTCATAAATAAAGTGCTATGCATCCATTCCTTGTACACTCATGCACTTACACGCTTACCTAATCATGCATCCTTGCTTACATATTCAATCATTTAACTTAGAATACTCTATGTTTACAATCAATTGTATTTACTTGTTCTTGATGCCATGCAAATGTCTTGACTTGATTGTGTGCCCTCCTCTCCACTTGTATGACCTCCTAATGGAGACGTAAGTCTACATGCATGTTGTAGCATAGAGCCATTAGGGTAAATACAATCCTTCTTGCACACACACAATTACTTTGAGAACTTTGTTTTGCATCTTTAATAATCGAATCCTTTGATTGTATGGGCATGTTTAATCTTGGTTAAGGAATGATATGTTCATGTTTGCTTGAGTATTATTCATTCATTTGCATTTGGTTATGGATTTAGAATTGCCTTGAAATGTTCTACTCCTTTTCTAAAACCCATTTCCTAAAATCATTTCAAAACAAAAAGAAACTTTTACTTTCAAAACAAAAATAAATCAATCGTCATTAAACACCAATCGCGCCGTTGCCGATTAGGTTGTTAATGATGATGTTGTTTTCAAAAGGAGTTAGTAGCGAGACCATTCTAATCGTTGTTGTTCGGTCTTCGCAAAAGCTCTATCCCATTTTCGAAAACTTATTCATTTCTCAAAAATAAGCCAATTGTCATTAAACACCAACCGCGCCGTTGCCGATTAGGTCATTAATGATGATTTCATTTTCAAAAGAGTTAGTAGTGAGGCCATTCTAACCGTTGTTGTCCGGTCTTCACAAACGCTCACCCAATTGCGAAAAACCCTTTAAGCTGTTTTTAAAACCAAAACCCGAGAACTACGTAGCTTTGATCCCTCTTCCGGTGAGGGTACGTAGGAGCGGGGTCCTGGCCCGTCAAACACCCTTTTAAAAAATATTTGTTTTGTTCCGCTTTTCAAAGATACCAAAAATATTCTTCTTCCCCCCGTTTTCAATAAAACAGTTTCTCAAATGAAATAAAAAGAAAAGGAAAGAGAAGAAAAGAAGTAGAACAAACCGCTTTCAAACTCAAACTTTTGTCCAAACCACACATCAAGTTAATGGTTCCCTTTCGGTAGAAAGGAGGTGCGGGGTGCTAATACCTTCCTCGTATCTAACCGACCCCCGAACCTACATCTCTGCGTTTTCAAAAGACCATCCGCCTTTGTTTAAAAGACTTTTTTTCAATGTTTTGGTCTTAAAATTAAAATATTGGTGGCGGCTCCAAACTTTTTCCACGTTGTCAAACGAAAAGTCCCAAGCCGGATTTTTCGGGCGCAACAGCTGGCGACTCTGCTGGGGACATTTTTTTTAAAAAAAGACGAGGGTCAAGCCTATTTAACTTGATGTGTGGTTTAAAATTAATTGAGTTGAAAGCTTTGTTCCACTCCTTTTCTATTTGTTCACAATGCCGTGTTCATGCATTCCTCAATTCCCATGTCCCCTATTCTCTGCTCCCTTTCTTAAGGTAAAAACATGCATTTCCTCCCATTCTATTATGATCCCTTCTTCTCCACTCCCTTTCTTGAGGTAAGCAGTGCATATGACTGTTGCTGAAACCTAGGTTGGATCATTGGTATTGTGATATTGAACCCTAGGGTAGACGACATGTTATTGCCTGCTATTGTTTGGACTGTTCTGGGTTTTCCTTTGCAGGTGGGGTATATGTGGGTAGTTTTAGGCGGTATGCCCTTGCTGCACACACTCACACCTTATGCTTACTATGCTTTGAGAGGGGCCTAAAACCCAAGGTCTGACAAAACTTAGGAGAGTGGAAACGAGTAGTGACTGGCAATTGGACTGTTGTCCTTCCGACTCTCACGAAAGTTTCAGCCAGAGTATGCTCTTTCATGATGCCTCACACCAGATGGCGTTCCATCGTTGTGGGTGCTATTGTGAAAGAGAATTAGCTCTGGTAGCCTGGTGAGGAAGTGACTAGAACCCACATGGGAGGAACATTTGAGTTGTCCTAGGACTTAGGTCCCCACCTTCGTAGGACACAAGGGGCATACCAAATTGTGTGTTGCATGGTAATATAGACATGTTTTCAAAAAAGAGTAGGAGGTTTTTCAAATAAAAAGTAGAGAAAGAGCTGCCGTTGTAGCCTTTCTTCTGCCGGTCCGTACGAAGTGACATATGGCCCACTCTTTTCAAAAAAAAGAGAGAACGAGCTGCCGTTGTATCCTTTCTCTTACTTGGTCCATATGAAACCACGTACGGTCCGCTTGTTTTTTTTTTCAAAAAACTTGAACTAATGCCAATAAAGGTTTTGCCCTAATCTGCATATGCATAAAACATCATCATCATTTTGCATGCATCATCGCATTGCATCCAACATAAGCTTTTACAGCCCATGCACGCATCCTTGCATTTCATTAAAGTTTGTTTGCCGAAAATCCCAAAGTGACAAAGAATCTTGCCATAGGTACAGTATGGAATCAAGAACTGAGACAGTGCACCCCCCGAGATATCCGGTTGTAAGTAAGGTTGATGTTGCCAGTCTGAAAAAATGTGCTGACCTGTTGGGACCTATCGAAAGAGGATCATTTGACAGTTCTTACGGGAATCTCCGGAAGCTGTTGACACTAGAGGTACAGACCGAAGCAATCGTGGCTCTAAGCAGATTTTATGACTCCGGGATTAGATGCTTTCTTTTCAGAAACTTCCAATTGGCTCCCACGTTGGAAGAATACCATCAGATTTTGGGTTTCCCTCGGACAGAAGCCGTTCCCTACCGATATCAAGAGCAATACTACACGGACGAGAAATTTTCCGCCCTATTGCAAATGAAGGTAGAAGACCTGAGACTCCAGAAACAGAAGAAGAACCAGGTGATGGGTTTCCCACAGATTTATCTCGAGAGTCTGATGGATGTGCATGCCAAAAATAAGAACTGGGTTGTTTTCAAGCAAATCTTGGCACTGACAATCTTCGGAGTTGTCCTCTTTCCACAGATTGAGAGATTCATAGATGTGACTGTCGTTGGCATCTTCCTAGCCTCCCAAAATGAGAAGAATCCGATCAATCCAATCCCGGCTATTCTTGCTGACACTTATTCAGCCTTCACTCACCACTGCGAACTGAAAAGAAAGAAAATCTCTTGCTCCTCTCACTTATTGTATGCCTGGCTTCTGATTCATGTCTACACTAATCCAGTACGAGTAGAGAAGTTGATTGATTATGCTATCACCTGTGAAGTGCGAGTCATGAACATTCAGGAGTGGATCCAGTTTCTAGGGAGCCTAGATGAGCACTTGATTCGTTGGTACCTCCCATCTTGCTGGGAAGATGGGCCTGCGATAGTTTTCCGCTGTGGTGGTTTTCAAAATGTCCCACTGATGGGCACTAAGGGTTGCATTAACTACAATCCCTCTTTGACTCTGAGACAATTAGGATACCCTATGAGAAGTGCGCCTACTGAAGAGATGGTATCCTCGTTTTACATCCATGAGGGAGGGCAACAAGATGCCAGTTTGATGAGAAAAGTTTTGCAAGCTTGGGGTATGGTGACTCGCTATGGAAAAGCAGAGATCTCTCAGAAGACTAAGGGAATCACTTTCACTACAAAAAAAACACTAATTAGCGACGGACATTAGCGAGGGACTTGTTGTCCCTCGCAAAAACAGTCATTAGCGAGGGAATTAGCGAGGGCATAGAGCTGTCAATTTTTTTGTCATTAGCGAGGGAATTAGCGAGGGAACTGTCCCTCGCTAATGACTGCCCTCGCTAATTCCCTCGCTAAATTTTGCTTTTCAGATGATGGGACTCAGCGCAGGGGTTGGTAAAGGTGCAGAAATTAGCGAGGGACAGTTCCCTCGCTAATTCCCTCGCTAACGTTAACTTTTCAGATGATGAGACAGTTCCCTCGCTAATTCCCTCGCAAATTTTTTTCTTTTTTCCTTTATATCCGTTTACACCTTCACTCTTCTTTCTCACTCACTCACTCTTCACCATTCCTCTTCCCTTCCTCTTCCCCCTTCCACTTCCTCTCACACCCTTCTTCTCTCTTCACTCTTCCAACACCACCACCACCACCACCACCATCATCACCACCTCCTCTCACACTCTTCTTCTCTCTTCACTCTTCCACCACCACCACCACCACATACCTCCTACCACTCTCACTCACTCTCTCTTACTCTTCACCAACACCAACCCACCACCCCACCACCACCACTCTCACTCTTCTCTCTTTCTCCCCCTCTCTCTCTCTTACTCTTCTCCTTCTCTCTCTACTCTAAACCACCCATCACCACCACCACCACGCCACCACCACACCACCACCACGCCACCACCACCACTCTCACTCCTCTCTCTCTCTTTCTCCCTTACTCTTCTCCTTCTCTCTACTCTAAACCACCCATCACCACCACCACGCCACCACCACCACCACACCACCACCACGCCACCACCACCACCACCACACATCACCACAAAATTAATAATAAACTATAATATTCATTAATTAATATATATAAAAAAAACAAGCCATTCAGCACTGGACACGTGTCATTTTTTTTTTGAAAACTGCAGTCATTAGCGAGGGAATTAGCGAGGGAAAAAGCCGTCGCTAATTCCTGCGCATTTACCAACCCCTGCAACTGAGTCCCATCACCTGAAAAGCTGCAGTCATTAGCGAGGGAACTAGCGACGGCATAGTCCCTCGCTAATTAGCGAGGGATCCAACTTCCCTCGCTAATCCCATTTGCGAGGAGGGAATTAGCGAGGGAACCAGTCCCTCGCTAAGTCCCTCGCAAATAACCATTAGTGAGGGAATCAGGTCATTTTGCGAGGGAACTGTCCCTCGCTAATGACTTTTTTTTTTGTAGTGTTTTGCTCGGTGGCTTGAAGAGAGGATTCAGAGTGTCCAGCTGCCATATCAGAAGGTATTGCAAAATGAGAGAGAGATGATAAGCTCTAGTACCCCGGTTGTTGAAGAACTAGGGGATGTCAAGTTAGCCCTGATGAAAGCAGAGGAGGAAAAGAAATCCCTGCAAGCTGAGATAGAGAAGTTAACTCAAAGCAACCAGAGATTGAAAGAAGATAACGCTTCCAAATCTGCTATTATTGAGGAGTTGGACAAGAAACTCAAAGAAGAAGAGAAGGAAAAGGTAAAAGCTCAAAAGTATTGGCAAGCGGCCAAAGAGGAAGTCAAGAGACAGAAAGCAAAAGGGAAGGGGGCAATTGAAGAAGTCAGTCAATGGAGGGATCTGTATGAAAAGACAAAGATGGAAGAGAGGACTACGAGGAGTCAGCTCGCCAAGTCAAAAAGAGAGTCCTGCTTGCTACAAGCCGAGTGGGAGAGAAAATTGAGCAGTGTGGTGCAAGAAAGAGATTCAGTGGAAAGCATCCTCAAAGAGTATAAGCGAGCTCTAGGATACGAGCGAGAGATTTCTGACGAATTAAAAAGAAACCTTCGGCACATCAGCGATGCATACAGGAAGTCGGTATTGGGAGCGCCGCTTTGTTGAACTCCTTGGCAGAATTGAGGAACAGGCAGTAATCATGGAGCTGAAAGATGAAATTCAGCATTGGAAGGTTAGATTCTCTGAGCTTGCAGAGTTGGCCAGCCAAGCTCTCTCGGGTGTGCCTAAGAAGCTAGGAAAGGCCGAGTGTGAGATGTCTCCTTTCAACACTCCGCCAGCAGTCTACAAATTTGTGGAGTTCTGCAGGACCTTGGTTGAAGAAGTCAGGGAGAAAACTAGGAGAGTCCCCACAGGCAGCAAGAGGAAGAGAGCTGAAGTTTTCAAGGCTCTATGTAGTTGAGTTTTTGTTTGTAATTTCGGTTTCATTGTACTTTCTCTTCCTAGAGGGACCTTTATTTCCATTTGAGTATTTTACTTTTTGAAATGTAAGACTTGAAGTCATTGTTTGAATTTGAATGTATGGGGCGTGGTTGTTTCATTTGTTGATTCCACTCTTGTTATGTTCTAAACAAATCAAGATTCACTGTTAAATCTATGGCAAGATATGACACGTTGGGGTTCACGGCATAAGACAAACTAAAACTAACACTCATATGCATTGCACGCATTGCATTCATTAATTTGCTCATTCACTTAATAAAAATGTTCTGCCAACAGAAGCGAGAGGCAAGCTGGTTCGCCGCCACCGATACTTCACCCAATTACAAGCAAAGCTGATGGCTGATCCTCAAGGGCATCCAGAGATTGAAACTGAAAGTAATCCAGAGCATGAAGATTTGGGCGTACAAATTCTGAATCCTGAGCAGCTGGCTCAGGAGAACCAAGTGCTTAAGGATAAGGTTGGGGCAATGGAGGCCCAGATGCATGAGATGATGGTCATGCTGCAAAGTTTAAAGAGTGGGACAGCTGCTGAAGGTGCCGCCGTCGTGGGTCCAGATGGTGTCACTTCTTTCGTTCCTCCTCCAATATCAGCCACAGTTCCTCCGGGATCCGGGGTCAGTCCTCCCGTCTTTGCTTCAGGAATGAATGGGCCGAATCAATACACTTCACAAAGATATCCTTGGGGTATGCCTGCTAGGTACATGCCGCAAACTGTTGGACCTATCCCCGTCATTATGGTTGCGCCTAATCAGGTCACTGCCGCCGTGTCCGGGGGAGCTGCCGGAGGACCGCAGATCCAAGTTCCTAGTCCTCATACTATGCTCAGTCCTACTCCGGGGCTTGCAGCACACCCTCACAATGTTCCTCAGCCTGGAGGGTATTATTACAGTATGGGGAGTCACCCCCAAGGACATATGTTTGAGGGATCACAGCCAAGTGACCCGATTCGTGCACTTGAAGAAAGAGTAAAGGCAATGGAGGGTGTTGGTGTCAGGGCCAAGGAAGCTCGTGAGCTGTGTTTAGTCCCAGATTTGGTTTTGCCACCAAAGTTCAAAGCTCCCGAAGTGGACAAATACAGAGGAACAGGCTGTCCGGAGAGCCATGTTACGATGTTTGTCCGAAAAATGGGTCCTTACGCCAATGATGACAAACTGCTGATTTACTGCTTTCAGAACAGTTTGGCTGGAGCTCCTCTAGATTGGTACATGAAACTGCAATCCTCTGAAATTCGTTGTTGGAAAGATTTGTGCGAAGCATTCATGAGACAATATAAGTATAACATGGACATGGCTCCAGACAGGTCGCAATTGCAACACATGAGTAAGGGCGAAAGGGAGACTTTCAAAGAATATGCCCAGAAATGGCGAAGCCTAGCCGCCCAGGTCCAACCTCCTTTGACTGAAAAAGAAATGGTGTACACGTTCTTGGAAACTCTGCTAGCAATTTACTATGACCGGTTGATTACAAGTGTTTCAACTAGCTTCTCCGATATGATAGTCTTCGGGGAAAGACTTGAGCATGGTCTCCGAAGTGGGAAGATTTCGAATCACCTCAGTAATGCAGGAAGCTCTGGTGGTTCAAGCAATCAGAAGAAGCCTCACTCCCATTTCCCGAGGAAGAAAGAAGGGGAAACAAATGTAATCTCGGGAGGAAGTTCATCCTTTGGTACCCCTCCACCACAAACTGTTCCATTTTCTGCCCTTGTGCCATCCCAGCAAAGCAGTGACAGTCACAGGGCTCAGGGTTATCAGTACAAGAAACGGACCAGTTTTGATCCAATACCAATGACATACACTTAATTGTTTGATCACTTGACTTCCAAGAACTTGATCAACACCCGGCCAATGAAGGCCCTGCAGCCACCATTTCCCAGAGGTTACAACGCTAATGCTACCTGCAGTTTCCACGAAAACGCGGTCGGTCATACTGTGGAGGAATGTAAAGCCTTCAAGCATGTGGTGCAAGACCTAGTAGATGCTGGGTGGATCTCGTTCAAGCAGAGCAGCCCGAATACAACAACTAATCCTTGCCAGGCCATCAGAGGCCAGCTACCAATGCTATAGAAAGTTCCGTTGGGCAATTGATAAAGGATGTGCAGAAGATCAAGACCCCGTTGGGTGTTATCTACTCTGATTTATGCCATGTTGGGGTGGTTAAGAAGGGGTGTTGCCATGAAGAGGGGTGTGCTGACTCCATGTGCGTGGGGAATTGTGAAAGCTTTGAGATGATCCTGCAGGACCTGATGGATCGGTGTGTGGTCCAGATAGGAACCCATGATGTTAAAGAAGAAGTGTTGACTCTACATTCTGATAAAAGTAGAGGACCCAGAAGACCTGTCGAAATTCCTTACAATTACAATCCCAGATTGGTGCGGGCAAACGCCCAACCAATAGTGATTGAAGTTCCGGCTCCTTTTCCCTATAAGTCGGACAAGGCAGTTCCATGGAAGTACACTGCACTATCTACAGTCGAATGCTCCCCAAGTGCTCCTATCGTAACCAACATAGGGGGATCAAGTGGGATCACAAGAAGCGGAAGAGTATATGCTCCTGAGACTCTCCGGGCTGAAACTTCCATGGAGGCCGAACAGAGGGGTCGTAAGGAAAAAGGAAAAGAGCCAGAGGTTGCTCAAGAGAAAGTGACGGAAAAAGAAGCAGATGAATTCTTGAAGATCGTCCGGCAGAGTGATTATCGAGTGGTTGATCAGTTAAAGCAAACTCCATCCAAGATATCCATGCTATCATTGTTGCTTAGCTCGGAAGCACACAGAACAGCTTTGATGAAAGTGCTCAACGAGGCTCATGTTGCAGAGGATATCTCAGTGAATCAGTTTGATGGGATTGTGGGGAATATAGTGGCTGCAAATCACCTAACATTTGCCGATGATGAGTTGCCTTCAAGCGGAAAAGAACACAATCAAGCTCTGCACATCTCGGTAAAGTGTGGAGACTATGTGCTGGCCAGAGTACTAATTGACAATGGGTCTTCATTGAACGTGATGCCGAAGTCAACTATGGATAAGCTAGACGTTGGTTGCTCCTACATGAAGCCAAGTTCGACACTGGTGCGGGCCTTCGATGGGTCCAAAAAGGAAGTTCTGGGGGAAATGGAATTTCCCATCCAGATTGGTCCTGAAGTTTTCTACATTAATTTCCAAATCATGGATATTACGTCCTCATACAGTTGTTTGCTGGGCCGACCATGGATCCATATGGCTGGAGCAATCCCTTCTTCTTTACACCAGCGGGTCAAATTCGTGGTTAACGGCCAGGTCGTGGTAGTATTTGGTGAGGAAGAGACTCTGGTTAATAAGCCATCAGAGTTCAAATATGTGGAAGCTGCCGAAGAGTCTTTGGAGACAGTCTTTCAGTCTTTGGAGATCGCCAATGTAGTATTTGAGAGGACCAAGGAGGAGGAGATGGTTGCTAAGATCATGTTAGCCCAAGGATATAAGGTTGGTTCTGGCTTGAGAAAGTTTGGTCAGGGAATTCTAGCTCCCATTCAACTACAGGAAAACAAGGACCGTTACGGGCTGGGATACACCCCAAGTGAGGAAGAAAGAAGAAAAATGGCAGATGAACGAAGGGGCAGATGGTTGGCCAAGTCCAAAGGCCAGGATCCAGGACCCCAGTGGATTCCAATTTGTGACATCAGTCAAAGTTTTGTGAGTGCTGGTTTGTTGGATCCCAATCAAGTTGCGGTGATCAAGGATGGTTCTGAGTCTGAAGAGGGTGGTGCAAGTTTGGTTCGACGCTGCGGTGCCAGTGAAAAATTAAAGAATTGGAAGGCTGCTGATTTTCCTGTGACTTTCAATTTAAAGTAATCATTTGTAATGCAACCCTGTGGCTCTGCCCAAGGCCATAGGACAAGTTGTTAGGGGCGAGCATGTTTTTATTTTCAGAATCATCATCATTAATAAAAACGTTGTTTTTGAATTTCAATCAATAAAAATCAATCCTTTTCATTTCATGTGTCTTTTCCTCGCTTTATTATTGTTTGCTTGCTTGTCTCGCCTTTCATTCTGCTTTTTCGCTTCGGCAAAATGCAGATCCACAGCAATTGTCTCCCAAAATAACAGTGCCAACAGTCCATATTTTGACTTTGATCACACTATTAATCAAGCTGAGGGGGATGTTGAGGAAGACTGGGAAACTCCTCCAGAACTCATGAGGTTAATGAAACAGGAAGAAAGGGTAATTCAGCCACATGGAGAATCTACTGAAGTGATCAACTTGGGTACAGCTGAGAGCAAGAAAGAGGTCAAAGTGGGTACCGCCATGAATGATGAGGATCGCATGAAGTTGGTTCAGCTGTTGCACGATTATATGGACGTGTTTGCATGGTCCTACCAAGATATGCCTGGGTTGGATACTGACATTGTGATGCATAAGTTTCCAGTCAAACCTGAATGCCCGCCTGTGAAGCAGAAACTTAGGAGGATGAAGCCTGAGATGTCCCTAAAGATTAGGGATGAGGTAAAAAAGCAGTTTGACGCTGGATTCCTAGCGGTGGCCAAATACCCACAGTGGGTTGCCAATATTGTCCCGGTTCCGAAGAAGGACGGGAAGGTCAGAATGTGCGTTGACTACCGAGATCTGAATCGTGCTAGTCCTAAAGACGATTTTCCTTTGCCCCACATTGATGTCTTAGTGGATAGTACAGCTCAACACTCGTTATTCTCCTTCATGGATGGATATTCGGGATATAATCAGATCAAGATGGACCCCGAAGATATGGAAAAGACAACTTTCATAACGCTTTGGGGAACGTTCTGTTACAAGGTCATGCCATTCGGGTTAAAGAACGCTGGTGCAACCTACCAAAGGGCCATGGTCACGCTGTTTCACGACATGATGCATAAGGAGATTGAGGTTTATGTGGATGACATGATCGAAAAATCTAAAACCGACGAGGAGCATATTGTCAATCTGCAGAAGCTCTTTGAACGGTTGAGGAAATATAAACTCAAGTTAAACCCGGCCAAGTGCACGTTTGGGGTGAGATCAGGGAAGTTGTTAGGCTTCATTGTCAGCCAGAAGGGAATCGAGGTGGATCCAGACAAAGTAAAAGCCATCCTCGAGATGCCGGTGCCCAAAACAGAAAAAGAAGTCCGTGGTTTCCTCGGAAGGTTGAATTACATCTCCCGATTCGTCTTCCAGTTGACTGCTACTTGTGAGCCGATCTTCAAACTGCTGTGCAAAAATCAAGAGTTGAAGTGGAATGACCAGTGTCAAGCTGCCTTTGAGAAAATCAAGGTGTACTTGCAGAATCCACCAGTCTTAATGCCACCAGTGTCAGGCAGGCCTCTCATCTTATACCTTACAGTGCTAGATAATTCAATGGGCTGTGTGTTGGGGCAGCATGATGAATCCGGGAAAAAGGAGCATGCCATATACTATCTTAGCAAAAAGTTCACCGATTGTGAGACAAGATATTCTATGCTGGAAAAGACTTGTTGTGCTCTAGTTTGGGCTGCTCACCGTTTAAGGCAGTACATGCTGAGTCACACCACTTGGTTGGTGTCAAAAATGGATCCAATCAAGTACATATTTGAGAAGCCAGCTCTTACAGGACGAATTGCCCGTTGGCAGATGCAATTATCAGAATACGATATCCTGTATGTCACACAAAAAGCAGTTAAAGGTAGTGCACTTGCTGAGTATTTGGCATGTCAGCCGATTCCAGACTACCAACCAATGCAGCATGATTTTCCTGATGAAGATATCATGGCACTGTTTGATGAGGGGAAGTCCCAAGAAAGTGAAAGGTGGAGAATGATCTTCGACGGTGCGTCAAATGTATGGGGGCATGGGGCAGGTGCTGTGTTAATATCTCCTGACAATCGCTTCGTTCCTGTCACTGCAAGGTTGAGCTTCTATGTCACAAACAACATAGCAGAGTATGAAGCGCGCATCTTGGGTATTCAAGCAGCCCTAGAATGGAAAGTTAAAAGGCTATATGTGTATGGAGATTCAGCCTTGGTTATTCATCAAGTAAGAGGCGATTGGGAGACCAGAGATCCCAAACTGATTCCTTATTGTGTTTATGTGCAAGAGTTGATGGAGTCTTTTGACGAAATCACTTTCAAACACATCCCTCGAAGCGAAAACCAGCTGGCTGATGCATTGGCAACTTTATCATCCATGTTCAATATCAATTGTGATAAAAGCTTGACTCATGTCACAATCCAGCACCGGAGTCTACCTGCGCATCACTACTGCACAGCCATAGATGAAGAGCCGGATGACAAGTGATCAGTGCATTTTAATGCACTCTTTATAGCTTTGCACTTGGTATTTTTGATTGTGTTCTGTGTCTAATATTTAAGTCTTAGCGCGTTTCTAGATTTTGGGTCTTATTTGAGCAATATAGTAATTTCACGATTAATTCTTGTTTTATTGCATATTAACCCCTATCTACTCTGAAGGTCATAACTTTGTCTGTGGTTATCCGATTGAGGTGTGCAAGCATGCGTTGGAAAGCTAAGGAACAGAGCTACAATTATTCTGTTGAGCTCGAAACCCAGTTCTGAAGTATTGAAGGTGAAAACTGCGAATTACCGAAGCAGTACTGTGTAAAACGGGTTTTGGACCGAATATTAATTTGTTAACGGGCTTTTATCCAATAGCCCATTTAGTGATTAGGTATTTCGTTTTAGTCTTATAGATTTGGCTGGTCAGCAGCCGTTTTATCTATCTTACGCATTGTCATATACTTTACAAAACTTTTGTGCTCTAGCCTCCATGGAAGCCTAAATTCCTAAGTTGATTCATCGGTGAAAGGCTGTCGTCTGCGGATTTTGAGGTTCGGTGTCTAATGTTAATTCGTTTATTTCGTTTTTAGTTTTCAGTTCTTTCTTCTCTATCAATTCCACATTTGAATTCTTTGTTTGCAAATTTTCGTCTTTGTGTGATGCTTAATTACCCAGATTACGCTTATTTGCAATACGCGAATCGTTTATATATGACGCTTGTTTATATGTGAATCTGTTTTTCGCAACTCTTAACTATTCGGGTTATTTAATCGCTTGTTTTATTTAATTCGAGTAGGAATTGATAGAGGATTGATTGAATTCAGTTATGATATTGATTGTGTTTAGTGGCGCTTGTTCACCATCATGATTGATTGAACACGTTGTTTTGACGCTTGCTTTAAAACGGTGCGAATTCGTTTAAACTAATTGACGCTTGCTTGATTAGTTTATTATCAATCAAGAACTGAAACCTTGAACGGGTCTTGCACGAATATTTGGAACCAATGATAAATCCGAGACGCGTAGCCGGAAACCGGTGAATCGATTGTCACTTTAAGATTGTTAAACACCTCAAACACAAATCGTTTTCTTCATAAACAAACCCCCCTATTTTATTGTTAATTTTGTTCCTGATTCTGGAAATCTTAGTATTAGAGATCCTTGTGAGACGACCAAGGTTTCTCACCTTGTACTACATTCTTAATCCTTTTCAAATATTTTGACCCGCGTACGACCGCTGATCAAATTGGCACCGTTGCCGGGGATCTCTAATTAGGGATTACCAACTTCAGGACTCACTAACCACTAACATTTGTTTTTGAGTTTTGTTGCCTTGCAGGTTCTGTTGGTTTCAGCCCCGTTCTGTGTTGTCTCTAATTAGGTGAAAAAACGGTTTTCAGGAGATTTTCTCCGATTGCTCCGAAATTTTGTCAGAAAATCAGAAATAAATCAAAGAATGGGACTCCCATAAATGGGAGCTGTAGCGTAAAAATCTCAAATTCGTTCGTTTTCTATTTTTAAGTAATTGTTTTAATTTTTCATATCTCCAAAAAAATCCAAAAAAATTTTGCATATCTTTCTTTAGATTTATTTAGATTTTTAGTACTGTTTTTAAATATTTTTGGTTAGATTTGATTCTTTTTCTATTTTATGCATTCATTTTAGCATTAGGACATAGTTGGTATTTCTAGAATTGTTGCATTTTCCCACTTCTTGTTACATATGGTGCATGACCAGGTCTAATACTGTTAATTTGCATCCCTTTGACCCTGAAATTGAGAGAACAATACATCGTAGACTTAGGGAGCATATTGAGGATATTGGTAGTGATAGTGATAACATCTTTAGCCATAATCTTTTTGAACTTGATTCTGATCTTGATTCTGTCAACATGGCTGGTAGAACCCTTAGGGAACTTGCTACACCTGATGTCACTTACAATGCTCTATGTATTAATTATCCTGATGTTGATGTTCCTTTTGAATTGAAATCTGGTTTAATACACTTGTTGCCAAAGTTTAATGGTCTTGCAGGTGATGATCCACACAAACATCTCAAGGAGTTCCACATAGTGTGCTCAACCATGAAGCCCCAAGGAATTCCAGAGGAACACATTAAACTAAGGGCCTTTCCCTTCTCACTCTAAGATGCAGCCAAGGATTGGTTGTATTACCTCCAACCAGGTTCTTTTGAAAATTGGAATGACTTGAAAAAGTTGTTCCTAGAGAAGTTCTTTCCCGCATCCAGAGCTGCTTCAATCAGAAAAGAGATATGTGGTATCACACAAAACTCCACTGAGTCTCTACATGAATACTGGGAAAGATTCAAAAAATTGTGCGCAAGCTGCCCTCACCACCAGATCTCTGAACAACTGCTCATCCAGTACTTTTATGAAGGGTTACTACCCATGGACCGTAATATCATGGATGCTGCTAGTGGAGGTGCACTTGTAGACAAGACCCCAGCAGATGCAAGAGCTTTAATAGAAAATATGTCCACTAACTCCCAACAATTCACAACCAGAAGCAACTCTGCACTTCTAACAAGGGGAGTAAATGAGATACATGCTAATAATCATAAGAGCTTAGAGAACAGGTTGGATGAACTCACGATTTTGGTAAAAAAATTGGCAACAGGTCTGACAGCAAGGGTTTGTGGTATTTGCACCTCTACAGAGCACCCCACAGATTCTTGTCCTACGCTGCAAGAGGATCCTAATGCTGATACCCCTCAAGCATATGCAGCTAATATATTTAACCCTCAAGCCAATGTTGATTTGTCTTCTAACAGATACCACCCAAGCTGGAGGAATCATCCAAACCTTAGATGGGGAAATCCAGCTGCACAACAACAACAACCCAAGCAGCAAGTTAATCCATCACAAGTTGCTACCAGGCCTGAACCTTCATTAGATGATCTAGTTAAGCAGATGGCTGCCCAGAATCTCCAGTTCCAACAGAGAACAGATTCCTCAATTCAGAATTTACAGACACAAGTGGGACAACTAGCTACCATAATTAATCAGATGCAAGCCAGAGGGTCAAACCAATTGCCTGCTCAAGCAGTTGTTAATCCAAAAGCACCAAACCCCAATGTTAGTGCTATCACATTGAGATCTGGGAAGGCTGTTGACACCTCAAAGGTGCCTGAAACTACTATTTTGAAGAATAATAAGGCACCTGAACATGTTTCTGATGAACAAGAAATACCACTCCCTTTCCCTCATAGAGCAATGAGTACTAAAAAACAAGATGAGGCGGATAGGGACAGTGAGATCTTAGATACTTTTAGGAAGGTGGAAGTCAATATTCCCCTCCTTGAGGCAATCAAGCAGATTCCAAAATATGCCAGATTTCTGAAAGAGTTGTGCACACACAAGAGAAGGAGAAGGCTGAAAGGAACTGAAAAAGTCAATGTGGGGTATAATGTTTCAGCCCTCATGTTGCCCATGCCTCAAAAGTTCAATGATCCAGGAACCTTCTCCATCCCATGTACCATAGGAAATAGTCAATTTGACAATGCCATGCTAGATCTAGGAGCTTCAATCAATGTAATGCCCACATCTATTTTTAACTCTCTTGCTCTTGGACCTTTGCAGGAAACAGGTGTTACCATCCAACTAGCAAATAGGAGTAATGCTCGACCTGCTGGATTGATTGAGGATGTTCTTGTTAAAGTTAATGATTTGATTTTTCCTGCAGATTTTTACATTCTAGACATGGAGGAAGAAACTAAGTCCAGCAGGTCACCTATCATTTTAGGCAGGCCTTTCTTGAGGACTGCAAAAACTAAAATTGATGTACATGCAGGGACTCTTTCCATGGAATTTGGTGATACCACTGAAAAATTTAGCATCTTTAATGCTAAGAAACACCCCATGGAAGAGAATTCCCTTTGCAAAATTGAATTGCTTGATGGTTTGGTTGATACTTTATAGGTTGACACACTTCCTATAGCTGATGTTGTGGATGTAGCTGCTGCTACCATTGAGCAGCCATTTGTTTTAGAGCTTGAACCACCCCATAGAAAATTTAATTATGCATATTCACAGGGGAGTGGGAAGCTTCATGAGGCTAATATAGCAGGGTTTAAATCTGAACTAAAAGAGAAGCCGCCAATCCTAAGGAAACACAGGAACAACATTGGTCTAACCTTGGCGGGCATTCCTGCCAAGAAAGTGTGGAAAGCTAAGCATGATAAGTTGATTTCCAGAAAGGAGTTCTCCATTGGGCATAGAGTTTTATGGTTCAGACCCCGCCTGAAAATTATTGTTGGGAAACATCGATCCAAGTGGATTGGTCCTTTTGTTATTACTAACATTTTTCCTCATGGTGTAGTGGAAATAAAAAGTGAGGCGACAAACAAAGTTTTCAAAGTCGATGGAAAGCGCCTCAAGTTATTCCATGAGAGTTCCGCAACTGAAGATGCAACCATAAGAGAACTCTCATTGGAACATCCCACCTACACTGAAGTTTGACCAGGGAGTCCCTCCTCCTTACTCTTATTTTATGTTTGTTGTTTTCATTGAGGACAATGTCTGATTTAAGTGTGGGGGGTGTCTTTTAGTAGCTTAGTAGTTTGTAATTTTTTTTCCAGTTTTCCTTCAAAGAAAAAAAAAACAAAAAATTGTTATTTTAGCATGTTTTTCCATGAGTTATTGGTTTGTACAAGTTGTGAGTGATTTTACTATTCTAGGACCATAGGTGTTTTGACATGACTTGATTGATTCCTTGTTGCTCTTGGTATAATAAATTCGATGTGAGCACTAAATTTTGCATCATCTGTGATAGTCAGTGTCCCTGGTTAGAATTAAGCCTTTTATTAGATGGACTACATTTTGTCATTCTCTCCTTTCTTGTGTGTGACTCACTCATGTTTGTTAGTTACTCTAGAACTTGACTTGATTCTTGTTGAAACACTTGTTCACATGGATGTTTGAAATGATCTAGGCAATTCTGTTTTTTTAGCCACTAGCCAAATAAGCCTACCCTAAATTTATCCCTTTGTGTAAGCCCCTTTGAGCCTTTTTATCTCATTCTTTGTTTTATAGCTCATTACAAGCCCAAAAGTGAAAAACAATGTTATTACCCAATCTTAAAGGGTGAAGGAGCTTTGAATTGAGAATTGTTAAATCCATAAGTGTGGGGGTGTCCAAATTGTGCAATTGTGGTTCTCACTTGGATTTGTTCTTGGGTTCTCAATAGAAAGTTTGGCAAGTACATTTGTATAGAAAAATATTCCCCAAAAAGAAAAAAAAAAGAGAAGAAAAAAAAAGAATGAAAAAAAAAGTGTGTGTATTTCTTTTAATTTTTGTTTCAAGAAGAATGAAAGTGTGTAGAGAGAGTTATGTGGAGAAGTATATCAAAATAGAGAAATTCATCATACTTTGTTGAAGTTGGACCCTCTCATGCTCACTTTACAATTGATTTTCATTGCTTCTTTATCCTCTTTGATTCTTTTTAGTTTAGTTCCCCCTTAGGATTATCCCACCTTGACCTTGGCCCCATTACAACCCTTATAAAGACCTTTTGATCTTATGTGCATGTGTTCTTAAGTGTGGATGTCAGAAGCTTGTCAAGCATATGGTAGTGCTAACTTTCATTGATGTGCTTATTATATATATATATATGAGAGTAAACACAAGCCTAAACACTTGAGTGATTGAGAGCATTACTTATACATATCCTGTGAGGACTCATCACTTATGATTCACTCTCTAGTGCTCTATCATCTTGTTTGCCTTGATTGTAATTAAGTGCAGTCTTTGATTGTCGTTCTCCTTGAAGCCTAGGAAAAGTATTTCTCTTATGACTTTGCATTCTTTGGGTTCATTGGAAACTCATGCATTGTTTTCGTGTCTTGTTTTGTGTGTTTTGCCCGGAGTGCAAAAGCTTAAGTGTGGGGGAATTTGATCAGTGCATTTTAATGCACTCTTTATAGCTTTGCACTTGGCATTTTTGATTGTGTTCTGTGTCTAATATTTAAGTCTTAGCGCGTTTCTAGATTTTGGGTCTTATTTGAGCAATATAGTAATTTCACGATTAATTCTTGTTTTATTGCATATTGACCCCTATCTACTCTGAAGGTCATAACTTTGTCTGTGGTTATCCGATTGAGGTGTGCGAGCATGTGTTGGAAAGCTAAGGAACAGAGCTACAATTCTTCTGTTGAGCTCGAAACCCATTTCTGAAGTATTGAAGGTGAAAACTGCGAATTACCGAAGCAGTACTGTGTAAAACGGGTTTTGGACAGAATATTAATTTGTTAACGGGCTTTTATCCAATAGCCCATTTAGTGATTAGGTATTTCGTTTTAGTCTTATAGATTTGGCTGGTCAGCAGCCGTTTTATCTATCTTACGCATTATCATATACTTTACAAAACTTTTGTGCTCTAGCCTCCATGGAAGCCTAAATTCCTAAGTTGATTCATCGGTGAAAGGCTGTCGTCTGCGGATTTTGAGGTTCGGTGTCTAATGTTAATTCGTTTATTTCGTTTTTAGTTTTCAGTTCTTTCTTCTCTATCAATTCCACATTTGAATTCTTTGTTTGCAAATTTTCGTCTTTGTGTGATGCTTAATTACCCAGATTACGCTTATTTGCAATACGCGAATCGTTTATATATGACGCTTGTTTATATGTGAATCTGTTTTTCGCAACTCTTAACTATTCGGGTTATTTAATCGCTTGTTTTATTTAATTCGAGTAGGAATTGATAGAGGATTGATTGAATTCAGTTATGATATTGATTGTGTTTAGTGGCGCTTGTTCACCATCATGATTGATTGAACACGTTGTTTTGACGCTTGCTTTAAAACGGTGCGAATTCGTTTAAACTAATTGACGCTTGCTTGATTAGTTTATTATCAATCAAGAACTGAAACCTTGAACGGGTCTTGCACGAATATTTGGAACCAATGATAAATCCGAGACGCGTAGCCGGAAACCGGTGAATCGATTGTCACTTTAAGATTGTTAAACACCTCAAACACAAATCGTTTTCTTCATAAACAAACCCCCCTATTTTATTGTTAATTTTGTTCCTGATTCTGGAAATCTTAGTATTAGAGATCCTTGTGAGACGACCAAGGTTTCTCACCTTGTACTACATTCTTAATCCTTTTCAAATATTTTGACCCGCGTACGACCGCTGATCAACAAGCCTTGGTATCATGATATCAAACAGTACATCATCAGCAGAGAATACCCTCCTGGGGCATTTGAAAATGACAAGAGAACTCTTCGGCGACTGTCAAGGAATTTCTTCCTCAGCGGTGAGGTTCTCTACAAAAGGAACTATGACATGGTCCTCTTAAGGTGTGTTGCTAAAGAAGAAGCTGAAAGAATCATGAAAGATGTACACGAGGGCTCATTCGGAACTCATTCCAGTGCGCATACTATGGCTAGACAGATTTTAAGGGCGGGCTATTACTGGTTGCAGATGGAAGGTGACTGCTACAGCTTTGTCCGAAAGTGCCACAAGTGCCAAATCTACGCTGACCACATTCATGTGCCGCCTGCCAAATTGAATGTTCTGACTGCATCCTGGCTGTTTTCAATGTGGGGAATGGATGTCATCGGTCCCATTGAACCCAAAGCATCAAATAGGCATCGCTTCATCTTGGTTGCCATCGACTATTTCACGAAGTGGGTTGAAGCTGCCTCATACTCCAGTGTAACCAGTTCAGTGGTTGCCAAATTTGTGAAGAAGGATCTGATTTGCCGTTATGGTCTTCCTAACAAGATCATCACTAATAACGGCAGCAATCTGAATAGCAAAATGATGAAGGACCTGTGCACAGAGTTCAAAATTCAGCATCATAATTCTTCCCCCTATCGGCCCAAGATGAATGGAGCGGTGGAGGCAGCTAACAAGAACATCAAAAAGATTGTGCAAAAAATGGTGGTCACATACAAAGATTGGCACGAGATGCTTCCTTTCGCTCTACACGGCTATCGTACTTCAGTGCGTACCTCAACTGGGGCAACCCCTTTCTCTCTGGTGTACGGGTCAGAGGCGGTCCTCCCAATCGAGGTTGAGATACCATCCCTACGGGTACTCATGGAAGCTAAACTGGAAGAAGCAGAGTGGGTGCAGGCTCGTCTGGATCAGCTAAACCTCATTGAGGAAAAAAGAATTGCAGCTTTGTGTCATGGGCAGCTGTACCAACAGAGAATGTGAACAGTTTTTGACAAGAAAGTCCGGCATCGTGAATTCAAGCAGGGAGATTTGGTGCTTAAGAAGATCTTTCCCATCCAGACTGATCCCCGAGGGAAATGGACACCCACTTATGACGGCCCGTATGTAGTCAAGAAAGCCTTTTCTGGAGGAGCACTGATACTCACGAACATGGACGGAGAGGATTTAAGGAACCCAGTCAATTCCGATCAAGTGAAGAAGTATTATGCGTGAAAGAAATAGACGAAAAAAGAGAAAGACAAGCCAAGTAAGAGTTAGCTCGCTAGGTTGAAAACCCGAAAGGGCGGCCTAGGCAAAATCAGAGCGACCCGGTGGATTGAAAACCCGCAAAGGGCGATCCAGGCAAAAATTAGGGTCAGAAAACTTGGGCATGAAAAGTAAAGAAAGGCATGCAACTCCTCTGAAGGCTTGGATGAGGGAGTGATCAAGGTCAAGGACATAAATGTTTAGCACTGTTCCACAGAGACGGACAGTCAGAATTTAACTTCTCTCTTTTTTCGTGTCTTTTTATTGTTTAAACTTTCAAGTGTAATAAACAATCGGCGTAACTTCTTGTGCGACCGGTTTCCACATTAATAAAGTTCAACTTTCTCATATCTGTTCACTCTTTTATTTTCTGCCTTTTTTGCTCAAAATAAACGTTTTATAATGATGGTGATGATGACCTGTAAAACATGTGCATAAATCATGGAGCATTACAATTATTGCAAAGTCCCTAAAGGTCGCGGAAAAAAAGCAATTCCCCAAAACCAGTTAATCATGCAAGAGAAAGCGATTGCACTCACGATTGCTTCAAACGGCGAAGTCAAAGCCAACATGCACTCGGCCCATGAGCCCCGCAATTCCAGTGGGTTCCTCAGTCTCGTGCCATGAGTGTCGCGGGTTGGCTGAACCAGCAAAAATAAGCCAAAAGAGCAAAAGAGCAAAAGAAAAAAAAAACGATCAGAAAAAAGAAAGCTGATCAAAGAAAAAAAAACAAGAAAAAAAAAACAGTCAGAAAAAAGAAAGCTGACAAAAGAAACGAAGAATCAAGAATAACATCCCATTGCATTCATCATTCCACTAAATCATCACATCGCATGCACTCACATGACATGCATTCGCATAACGGACTTTGCATAGCATGCATTCATATTCCATGCACCATGTCTTGCATCTGCTAACGTGTGCAGGTGTCCTGGATCAGTGCAATGGCATTGATCATCAATCAGAGCAAGCTGAAGAAAGGTCCGCTAACCTGAGCAGACAGCCTAGATCAGTGCAATGGCATTGATCATCAATCAGAGCAAGCTGAAGAAAGGTCCGCTAACCTGAGTAGACAGCCTGGATCAGTGCAATGGTATTGATCATCAATCAAGAGAAAGCTGAAGAAAAGTTCGCTAACCTGAGCAGGCATCCTGGATCGGTGTGGAAGCATTGACCGACTAAAGGAAACCAACTGGATTTTGGAATCCCCTCTGGACCCACGTGTCCCCAGCAAGATTGACTTCACCTTGTATTCGAGCTGCAGGTAAGTCCCCCTGACCTCAATAGGTCCAGTCGAAGAGGATAGCTGTGTTAGCCTAAAACATGGTGCAGTCCAAGGGAAATATCGAGATCTAGACTTGATATAGTACCCTCCCCTGGTCGCTCGCAAGACCACCCCTTTGGAGCCCATGTGCTCCCAGGCCCAAGTGCAAGCTCGGATCATTCGCGATTCGTTAAAAGGCTTTAGGCAGCCTCCGTCGCCGGCTTAACGAGGGCCGACACCCTTTTTGCTCCCCTTTTTATTGGTTTCTATTGCTTTCCGCTAGCTTATTGAGGGTTGGCACCATCTAGTTTCCTGCTTACTGAGAGTTGACGATTCATCCATTGCATTCACCTCGGGCTAACACCCAATAAAAATAAATAAATAAATTGAAGAATTAAGAGCATCATGCATTGCATTTTGGGTCCTAGAAGTCATTCCAAGGTCTTTAAAATCATTTTTAGGGTTGGAATGCACTTTTTAGGCGAATTAGGGTTTTAGGGTCAAAAAGGGCATTTTGGTCATTTTTCGCAAAAAGATGATTTTCTCGCCAAAAATGCACATCCACAAAAAGTACATTTTTATTCTATCAAGGATAATTTTTGTACAATTTTTTAGAAAAGAAAACCCTAGTCAAAATAATTAAAAATGTATTTTTTCATTTTTAGTGCATAGAAAAATAAAAAAGGGACCATTAAATATTCCGCAATTCTTAAGTGACAATTTTTATTGTCATAGGTGACTAGAGGGAATATTTTATGGTGCCCAAAACCATGTGACACATCTTCAATAGTTGCATTCCCATTATTTCTCATGCCCAAAAATTTTAAATTCAAAAAACTCAAAAAAGGGAAGTGTCTTCAATAAGACAAAAGACCAAAAAAACAAGTTTTTTTTCTCTCTTCCTCTCCTCAATTTCGAAATCCTCCTTCTCTCTCCCTCTCTCTCCATTTTGTAATCATTATACCCTCTTTGGTAAATTACCTCACTCACCTACACTAACCCCTTCATAAGAAAACCCAAATTTCCCTCTTTGGTAACAATTCTTCTCTAAAATGCCCTTAACCCTACCTCACATAAAATATCTCTTCCAAAATAAGAAATTCATTTTTTCTTTTCTTTTTTTTTCCTTCTAACTTTCGCCCCCCACTCTCTCACTCTCACATTTTGTGTTTTCTCTCCATCCTCAATCCTTGTGATGAGTGATCTCAACCCTCCATTCAAAATCAAAGCTCAATCCTAGAGCACATCAAAATCACAAAGACTAAACTACCCTTAGACCTAATTTCATCCTATAAATACTCCCTCATTCCCACACCTAAGGTCACTCTCTTTTTGCTTCTCATAAGCCTCTCATTCTCCTACACAAAACCCTAGCACACCTCCTCTCCCTCTCCTCACCAAAACCGTAGCCCCTCCTCCCCTCTTCCATATATTTTCTTCAAAAATCAACCACCAAATCCTCCATTTCTTGTTAGATCACAATCTTTCCTTCCATTCTCCTCGAGGTTGCATCATCAAATTCCTAGGAGCTAGTAATTTTTGAGTTTATCATCTCCTTCTTCATTTCATTGTAGTTTTGAGGTAATCCTTGGAGCTTTGCACCTCATATTTAATTTTCTTGCATAATTTATCCTCTACTCCAAACTCCTTCTTGATTGTTGTTTGCTTTGAGGATCCATTTCAAACATTTTGACAAAGACTTAGGGAGCTTTGGGTGTTTGAGATGGGTCCTTGGCCTTGAAGGAGTTATTCTTCTACTTGAATAATTTCCCTTGCATCTTTACATATTTTGCACTAGATTTCATAAATAAAGTTGTTGTTTATAGGCTTTGTATTTCGCATATCATAAAAAAAATTAGGGTTGATATGATTTTGTTGTGCTTCCTTGCTTAATCATATAAATCCTTGCAAAAAATAGATCTATGTTGCTTAGTGTTGATTTTGGTGTTTTCTTTATTAAATAAAATGTGGATCTATGTTTCCTTTGGTTCACATGCTTATAGATCTAAAAATATTCCCAAGTTGATTTTGTTGTTGTTCTTTGTTTAGTGATGTTTAATCTTGTTATTAGTATTTTATTTTTGTGTTAAATGTTACTTTTGTTGTTTGATGATTTAGCAATATGATTCCCACTAGTGCCTAGTGCACCTTGACCTAAGTGGTGAAGATTGCTAGAAATGACTCAATTTAGTTTATGTGTCCATTCATTCTTGTGTCTTATTTTGCTTGTTGTAAATTGTTGATGATAGGCAAGTTGATTCCCACTAGTGCCTAGTGCACTTTGCTCAAAGTGGGAGGATTGCTCTAGGTGATTCAACTTATTTGTGTGTTTAGTTAATCTTTGCATTTTTATTTGCTTATTGTTCATTGTTGATGAAAGGCAAGTTGATTCCCACTAGTGCCTAGTGCACTTGGCTCAAAGTGGGAGGATTGCTCTAGGTGATTCAACTTATTTGTGTGTTTAGTTAATTGTTGCATTTTAATTTGCTTATTGTTCATTGTTGATGATAGGCAAGTTGATTCCCACTAGTGCCTAGTGCACTTTGCTCAAAGTGGGAGGATTGCTCTAGGTGATTCAACTTATTTGTGTGTTTAGTTAATTTTCGCATTTTTATTTGCTTATTGTTCATTGTTGATGATAGGCAAGTTGATTCCCACTAGTGCCTAGTGCACTTTGCTCAAAGTGGGAGGATTGCTCTAGGTGATTCAACTTATTTGTGTGTTTAGTTAATTTTCGCATTTTTATTTGCTTATTGTTCATTGTTGATGAAAGGCAAGTTGATTCCCACTAGTGCCTAGTGCACTTGGCTCAAAGTGGGAGGATTTCTCTAGGTGATTCAACTTATTTGTGTGTTTAGTTAATTGTTGCATTTTAATTTGCTTATTGTTCATTGTTGATGATAGGCAAGTTGATTCCCACTAGTGCCTAGTGCACTTTGCTCAAAGTGGGAGGATTGCTCTAGGTGATTCAACTTATTTGTTGTGTTTAGTTAATCTTTGCATTTTAGTTTGCTTGTTGCTCATTGTTGATGATAGGCAAGTTGATTCTCACTAGTGCCTAGTGCACTTTTCTCAAAGTGAGAGGATTGCTCTATATGATTCAACTTGGTTTTAGTGTTTATTTACTTTTTACCTTTTTACTTTACCATTCATTAACTTTTTACCAAAACATAAAAATATTTTACTACTTTGGTTATAACCACTCACTTACTTTTTACTTTACCATTCATTAACTTTTTACCAAAACATAAAAATATTTTACTACTTTGGTTTTAACCACTCACTTACTTTTTACTTTACCATTCATTGACTCTTTACTAAAACATAAAAAGATTTTACCACTTCCCATTTACCTCATGCATTTTTACTTTACCATCTCATTAAATAATTACCATTCACTTCATGCATTTTTACTTTACCATCTCATTAAATAATTACCATTTACTTAATGCATTTTTACTTTACTTTTCACTAACTTCTTACTTAAAGTTTTACAACTTATCAACTTGCAAAAATACCCAAAACATTTTCACATTCATGCATCTTCATTCATACTTAGTTTATGTGACACTCTCATGCATCCTCATAGGCTTATATCTCTTGCATCCTCTTATGCATCCTTGTATGCCATCCATTCATAAATAAAGTGCTATGCATCCATTCCTTGTACACTCATGCACTTACACGGTTACCTAATCATGCATCCTTGCTTACATATTCAATCATTTAACTTAGAATACTCTATGTTTACAATCAATTGTATTTACTTGTTCTTGATGCCATGCAAATGTCTTGACTTGATTGTGTTCCCTCCTCTCCACTTGTATGACCTCCTAATGGAGACGTAAGTCTACATGCATGTTGTAGCATAGAGCCATTAGGGTAAATACAATCCTTCTTGCACACACACAATTACTTTGAGAACTTTGTTTTGCATCTTTAATAATTGAATCCTTTGATTGTATGGGCATGTTTAATCTTGGTTAAGGAATGATATGTTCATGTTTGCTTGAGTATTATTCATTCATTTGCATTTGGTTATGGATTTAGAATTTACTTGAAATGTTCTACTCCTTTTCTAAAACTCATTTCCTAAAATCATTTCAAAACAAAAAGAAACTTTTACTTTCAAAACAAAAATAAATCAATCGTCATTAAACACCAATCGCGCCGTTGCCGATTAGGTTGTTAATGATGATGTTGTTTTCAAAAGGAGTTAGTAGCGAGACCATTCTAACCGTTGTTGTTCGGTCTTCGCAAAAGCTCTATCCCATTTTCGAAAACTTATTCATTTCTCAAAAATAAACCAATTGTCATTAAACACCAATCGCGCCGTTGCCGATTAGGTCATTAATGATGATTTCATTTTCAAAAGAGTTAGTAGTGAGGCCATTCTAACCGTTGTTGTCCGGTCTTCACAAACGCTCACCCAATTGCGAAAACCCCTTTAAGCTGTTTTCAAAACCAAAACCCGAGAACTACGTAGCTTTGATCCCTCTTCCGGTGAGGGTACGTAGGAGCGGGGTCCTGGCCCGTGAAACACCCTTTTAAAAAATATTTGTTTTGTTCCGCTTTTCAAAGATACCAAAAATATTCCTCTTCCCCCCGTTTTCAATAAAACAATTTCTCAAATGAAATAAAAAGAAAAGGAAAGAAAAGAAAAGAAGTAGAACAAACCGCTTTCAAACTCAAACTTTTGTCCAAACCACACATCAAGTTAATGGTTCCCTTTCGGTAGAAAGGAGGTGCGGGGTGCTAATACCTTCCTCGTATCTAACCGACCCCCGAACCTACATCTCTGCGTTTTCAAAAGACCATCCGCCTTTGTTTAAAAGACTTTTTTTTCAATGTTTTGGTCTTAAAATTAAAATATTGGTGGCGGCTCCAAACTTTTTCCACGTTGTCAAACGAAAAGTCCCAAACCGGATTTTTCGGGCGCAACAATGATACCTCACTTTCAGCATGTAAACTTGTATCTTCTGTTTGTAACAAGTCTTTTAGCATTACTAATGTCCCTAGTGCTCGCATTTGGCACTCTAGACTAGGGCACCTATCAGATTCTGCTTTAAAATCCATGTGTACAAAACTACCCATGTTGAAACAAGTTGATTGTGATAATACAAATTGCTCTGTTTGTCCATTGTCAAAATTACATAGACTGCCTTTTGCTGCAAATAATAATTTTTCTGATTATCCTTTTGATTTGTTGCATTGTGATATTTGGGGGCCATTTCACCAAGCAACTCATGATAACAAACACTATTTCTTGACTATTGTGGATAAGATTCACTTGGATTCACCTCTTGAAGGCAAAATCAGAAGCTGCTCGTCTCATTCAGTGTTTTTTTCACTATGCCAAGACTCAGTTTGGAAAACAAATCAAGGCAATTCGCACTGACAATGCTAGGGAACTTGCTCTCACTGATTTCCTTCAAGAACAAGGCACCCTGCACCAGTTCTCTTGTCCACATAGGCCTCAACAGAATTCAGTGGTAGAAAGAAAGCACCAACATCTTCTCAACGTGGCCAGATCTCTGTATTTTCAATCCAAGGTGCCTCTTGCTTATTGGGGAGAGTGTGTGTCCACTGCGGCTCACCTGATCAACAGGACTTGTTCTGCTACTTTGGAAGGTAAATCTCCGTATGCTCTGCTATACAATAAGGAGCCTGATTATTCCCTTTTAAGAATATTTGGGTGTTTGGCCTATGTCTCCACTATACCATCCCAAAGGCATAAATTCTCTCCAAGAGCCACCCCTTGCATATTCATGGGCTACATAACTGGGGTAAAAGGTTATAAGCTTCTTGACCCCACAACAAACAAGTTTATTGTTTCCAGAGATGTCTCTTTCTGTGAAACAACATTTCCTTTTCATCAGGCCTCTACAAGTCCACCTTCACAGTTATTGTTTCCACCTACCTTACAACCTGATGTCACTACTAATAGTTCTCCTCCCATGGAGCCTTCCACAAGCCCTATAGTTCCTTTGCCTGCTCCTGATGAGCCAGTTGACACCATCGTGCCTGATCAACCTGTTCATGATCAGCCCGTTGATGCTACTGCTCCTACTACTCCAGTTGAAACCACTGCCATTGCTACAAACAACCCAGATATGCCTGTTATTTCTCCTCAGCCAGAAATTGACACTGTACCAGCTCCTGAAATTCGCAGATCAGCCAGACCTCACAGAGCACCAGCTCACCTTGCCCTGTATGATTGCAACACTGTCAGCTACCCAATACAGTCCTTCACTTCATATAACCGACTTTCCTCAACCTTTAAGAACTTCATTCATAATGTTTCCACTGTATTTGAACCTCAATTTTATCACCAAGCCATCAAACACCCAATTTGGCAGAAGGCCATGGAGGATGAGTTGGCTGCCCTTGAATCCAATCACACTTGGACCATAGTTCCTAAACTAATAGATAAGAAGACAATTGGGTGCAAGTGGGTTTATAAAGCTAAGTATAAGGCTAATGGGTCTTTAGATCGATGTAAGGCAAGATTGGTTGCCCAAGGTTTCACACAACAACCTGGGATTGATTTCCTTGACACTTTCTCCCCGGTTGCCAAGTTAACCTCAGTGAGGATTTTGCTGTCTCTGGCTGCCCAACTGAATTGGCATCTCCTTCAACTGGACATTAACAATGCTTTCTTAAATGGGGACCTAGAGGAGGAGATATACATGAATCTACCTTTAGGCTATCCTAAGCAGGGGGAGAATAGAGTGTGTAAGCTTCATAAGTCTTTCTACGGGCTTAGGCAAGTCTCTAGGCAATGGTTTTCCAAACTCAGCAACACCATCACTGATTTGGGATTTCAGAAATGCTCTGCTGACCATTCATTGTTCACCAAGGGGTCAGGAAACAATTTTATAGCATTGCTTGTGTATGTGGACGATATAGTGATGGCTGGGCCTAATAAAGTTCTCATTGAAGCAACTCAGTCCCTGTTAGCTAAATTTTTTAAATTAAAGGTCATTGGTGATCTAAAGTATTTTTTGGGACTTGAAATAGCCAGATCCAAGTCTGGAATACATCTCTGCCAGCACAAATACACCCTACAGCTACTTCTAGACACTGGATTCACTTCTTGTAAGCCTGTGAGTGTCCCTATGGACCCTAGTTTGAAGCTAAATGAGACTGATGGGGTGCCTCTAGATGATGAAGCTCAGTACAGAAGATTAATTGGCAGGTTAATATACTTGACGATATCTAGACCTAACATTACTTACACTGTTAATAAGCTGAGTCAGTTCATGTCTAAGCCCAGAACAACTCATTTGCAAGCTGCAAATTACTTGTTACAATATCTGAAAGGAACCTCAGGACAAGGGATATTGTTTCCTGCAGAAACTTCACTGCAATTGACAGCTTATGTTGATGCTGATTGGGGATCATGTGAAGTGAGCAGAAAATCAACTACTGGATTCTGCATCTACTTTGGTCAGTCACTGATTGCCTGGAAATCAAAAAAACAAGCAACTGTGGCAAGATCATCCGCGGAGGCAGAATACAGAGCAATTGCTTCTGTCACCAGTGAGCTCCTATGGATCAAGCAAATCCTTCGTGACTTCAAGGTAAAAATCAACTCTACAATGGTGCTATCTGATAGTAAGTCTGCAATCCAATTAGCAGAAAATCCCACAACTCACGAACGCTCAAAACACATCGGCATAGACTGCCACTTTATACGAGAACATGTGCAAAATGGGTTCCTCAAACTCATTCATGTGAAGTCACAGCTGCAACTAGCAGACATTCTGACCAAGGCCTTACATAAAGCTCAGTTCCAGCACTTGCACTTCAAGTTGGGCATGAAAGACATCTACTTGCCAACTTGAGGGGGAGTATTAAGTTTTTACTGCTTATTACTGTATTACCATTAGAATTATTACTGTCAGTTAAGTCTAATTAGCTGGTTGGCTATTTAAGTTAGTTAGTAACTATATGATTAGTTAGAGGTTTGTTTCAAGCTATTGAGTTAGTTAGCAACTAACTAAATGTAAACAGTATAATTAGGGATTATTACACTTTTTGTATTCAGATCAGTTTTCAATAGAAGAAAGTATATTTCTTTTTCTTGTTCCATCCTCTTCTCTGGTCCTGTTCCACTGTCCACTTCAATGGATCGGTGAGATCAAAATAGTTTAATATGCAGCAACTCAAATGCAAGATCTATGAGAGTTCAAAGCAAAATAACTTTCAAAAATGTCCAACAACAAAAATACACTTCTCCAAAATTCTCTTTTTCTTTTACTTAATTTCTATCACAATAAAAAATGCATTTTTAAAACATGACCAAACTAAGTAACAGAAAAATTAAAGCTACTAACATGCAATTAATGTGAAAGGAAAACAAATTTTAAGCTTAAATTGTAATTTAAATTGGCTGCAACACTTTCAACAAATACTTTGATTAGAATTTGGTGACCACTGACCACCTCTTGTAGCAATCCATTGTTATCAAATACGCTTAAAGCTTGCCAAGGGTGCAAATACAGAAAGCATATACCCTGCTTTACTTGAAACAATTAAATGTAAGAAAAAAACGTCTTGCATTATATATCATAATGATGAAAATCAATAATCCTCTTCTTCCTCATCATCTTCTGCTCCCTCAGCACCAACCTCCTCATAATCTTTCTCAAGAGCAGCAAGATCCTCACGGGCTTCCGAGAACTCCCCTTCCTCCATGCCTTCACCCACATACCAGTGGACAAAGGCCCTCTTGGCATACATGAGATCAAACTTGTGATCGATGCGAGAGAACACCTCTGCAACAGCAGTGTTGTTACTGATCATGCAAACAGCCCTTTGTACCTTGGAAAGGTCACCGCCGAGCACAACTGATGGAGGCTGATAGTTGATACCACATTTGAATCCAGTTGGGCACCTGTTTCAAACATCAACAAAAACAACATTATATGACCATCCCCAATAGGAGTACTAGTTTCAAACAACACAAACGACAAAAGCCTTCCCTAGAAAGTCGAATCAGTTTGCTTACACAGATCTATCCCCATTCACAAGATCGTGTTATGAATTATGGCTATTAATATATCACACATTACAAGGCTATAAAATCTTATAAAACAACTAGATCACACAATGCAAGACTATAAAATCTTTCTACCAATGATGAATGAAAAGAATGGTTACCAGTCAACAAACTGAACAGTCCTTTTAGTTTTGATGGTGCCAACAGTAGCATTGACATCCTTTGGAACAACTTCTCCACAGTACATCAGGCAGCAAGCCAGATATGATCTGAGATATCAACCTGTTCAGATTGTAGGCCTCTCAATATCAAGGGATCTCCTGCAAATATCATAGATGGCCTCGTTATCCAAAAGGACAGCCACATCGGTGTGTTCAAGGAGTGAGTGGGTGGAGAGAACACTATTGTAGGGTTCCACAACAGCTGTTGAAACCTGAAACGAAAAAGGAACAGTTTAACATTAACAAAAACAAAGAGCATTTGCAGTAACAAAATAGATTTGGAATCGATGCGTAATGCGATGATATACCTGGGAGGAAGGGTAGATTGTGAAGCCAAGTTTGGATTTCTTTCCGTAATCGACGGAGAGACGTTCCAACAAGAGAGATCCCAAACCAGAACCGGTACCACCACCAACGGCGTTAAAGACCAAAAACCCTTGGAGACCAAAAACCAGAACCAGAAGCCAAGTTTTTTCAATGGTGAGAGGCGATTTCAATGGTGAGAGGCGATTTCGAGGGTGAGAGGATGAGAGGAGATTTCGAGGGTGAGAGGATGAGAGGCGATTTCGAGGGTGATGAAGATGCTACGGTTCGAAGGTGATGAAGATGCTACGGTTCGAAGGTGATGAGAAAGAGGGGGAGAGGCGCTGAGAAAGGAGAGGAGGACAGGGGCTGAGAGAGGGAGAAGATGAAGGAGAGCCTTCGAGGGTGAGAGGCGCTGAGAAAGAGGGTGAGAGGCACTGAGAGAGGAGAGGAGGAGAGCCTTCGGGTTTTGTGAGGAAGAGAGGCGCTGGTTTGAGGAGAGTGAGAGAGCATCGGGGGTTTTTGTTTTTTTTAATTCGTGTCTTTTGGTTTCCGACAGATATTTAGTGGGTTCCGACGGAAGTGTCCGTCGGAAATTTGCGACAAAACACGTTTTGGTCGAAACGTAAGCGGGAATTTAAGCGCCTTTTTTCCTGAATATTTGCGACGACTTTTTCGTCGGAAATCCGTCGGAAATTACGACGAATAAGAGTTCGTCGGAAAAAATGGCAGGAAACAGCAGTTATTCTTGTAGTGAACAAACTGAATAGGATACAACTAAAACAAAAATCTGTTTATAATAACACCACATGGATGGAATATTTTTCCTATTTTTCTAAGTGTGTGTGCTTAACCTAAACCCTATTCCTCCCTAATTTGTAGATAGCAGTAAAACCCATAACCAAAAAACCCCTAAAATCAGAAAAATAAAGAAATTGGAAACCGAAAACTGCAAAATGGAAGCAACAACAACAAAATCGAAATTGATTATCCCTAAAATCCCCAAACCATAAAAACCCTAAAAACTATAAGATAGTGAGAATGTAAACCAAAATTGCAAAACTGAAACAATAACTTAAGGATGATGAAAAACTTGGATGTGCTTTTCTTTTTTTTTTCTTTCATCTTTCAATCCCCTTCTTGTTTCCCATTTGTCTTTTTTCCTGTAGCTACCGCCTCCCTCTCCCCCCTCAGTTTCTCTCTCCCCTGCTCTCACCACGCCCATCTCTCTCTGTCTCTTTTCCTCTCACACTGCACTCTTTCCATTTCTCTCAGATATCGCCTTTCCCGTATCTCTCTCAGAGCCCGCGCTCTTCTCCTCTCTCACCACACACTCTGTCTCAAATATGCAGATTGATGATATGATTTTTTGGTGAAAGTTGGAAGGATGAAGAAGATGGAAGAAGAAAATGGAACAGAGATGAGTTTGTATTTTTGTTTTGAAAAGAGTCGGGAAAAAGGGAGAGGAAGGATGAAGGAGAAAGAGAAAGAAAGGGGAAGAGGGGGGAAAAGCTGAAAAGGTAAAAAAAAACTGAAAAAGCAAAAAGCTGACATAAATTTGTTTTTTAGCGAGGATTTTACGTTTTTACCATTGAAATTGGACACGTGGCATGCTCTCAGTTGCACTAAAAATGACAATTTGCTAACACCTATTTTGATTATATAGAGAGTAGATTTACTGGGTGCAACATGTTACATTTTGTTTACAATTGGATAAATTAATTAAACCCGCATAGCAAAAAATACTTATCATATACCAACAACACTACCAAAAAAAGCTTATTTGCAAGGGACATTAGCGAGGGAATAACATTCCCTCGCTAAAACTGACATTAGCGAGGGAATTAGCGTGGGAATGTGATTCGCTAAAATTGACATTAGCGAGGGAATTAGCGAGGGATCAGTCTCTCGCTAATGGTTAGCGACAGACCAGTCCCTCGCTAAGTGGAGGCAGGAATTTGAAAAGTTTAGCACAAAAACAAGGTGATTAGCGACGGAATTGGTCCCTCGCTAACGTGAATCTGACCGTTGAACAGTCCTTGGGAAGTGGAATTTGTCGTTAGCGAGAGAATTAGCGAGGGACCAGTCCCTTGCAAAGGGTAAATTTTATTTTATTTTTACTTTGAATAACCACACACCACACACTCTCATTTCATCTTATCTCTTCTCTCACCTCTTCCCTCTTTCGCTACGAATTCTCTCCACCTTCCAACACCACCACACCACCACCACCATGAACTCCTCTCCTCTTCCTCTCTCTCTCTCTCTCTCTCTCTCCTATGAATTCCTCTTCTCTCACCTACGAATTTCTTTACTCTTTTTCTCTTCTTCTCTCCACCTTCCACCACCTATCCTCCATCTCTCTCTCTCTCTCTCTCTCTCTCTCTCTCTCTCCTACGAAATGAACCACAACCACCACCACCACCACATAGCTCCTCCCACCACCACCACCACGAACTCCTCTCTCTCCTACGAAGTGAACCACCAACACCACTCCCACCACCACCACGAACTCCTCTCCTCTCCTCTCTCTCCTACGAAATGAACCACAACCAACACCACCACATAGGCCCAACCACCACCACCACCACATTAATAAATATATAAAAACAGTTTAAAAAAAATTAAAACAAGTCATTCAAATTGGGACACGTGGCAGTCAGAATTGGGACGCGTGACAGTCAAACTTAGCGAGGGAATTAGCGATGGAACTGTCCCTCGCTAATTAGCGAGGAATTCAAATTCCCTCGCTAATGGATTAGCGAGGAGCGATTTAGCGAGGGAACCATTCCCTGGCTAATTCCCTCGCAAATGGTGATTAGCAACAGATTTGGGAAGTTTTGCGAGGGAAAAATCCCTCGCTAATAACCAATTTTTTTTTGTAGTGCAAGGGTTTGTTTAAGCGGTCACTGCACTTGGATCCCACCACAAGCTCTCGGATTCGAATCTTGGGTGTGGCAAAAACTCTGTTGGGAGGGGAGAACCACACGGGCCGGCAAAGCCGGGTACTCATGGCCATCCAGGTTCCCCGGCTTAGATTAGTCATCGACAAAGCCGGTGGAAACTACGCACCAATGACATGGTAACTAAAAAAAATACTTACATATAAGTAGAGATGACAACTCAACCCACAATAATTGGACTAAAGGGATATTTTCGGTTTTAGTCTCTATAAAATAAAATGAAATATTTGCGTCCCTATACAATTTTATGATGATAACTTTGTCATGAATAAAATAGACACAAATATTTAATTACCCTTTAATTTAAAATCAATAGTATAAATACAAATCACACTTACAATTTCCTAAAATACATCACACAACATAGTAAATACATCAAATACAAAGACATAACTTATTACAAGAAAACACACTTAAATTACAATTTCCCATCATTGGGTACATAATACACATTCTTAAGAGTGAGCCCTTTCTAGAAATAACTTCTATGCAACAAGATGATCCTTTTGTGCACTAGAGTTCTTCTCTTTGTTCATCTTCTTCAAGAACCTACGTTCACTCTTGTAATGCTCTGGTTTGCCACAATGAAAACAACTACCTTTCTTCCTTTTGTTGTGACCGTTTCCATTGTTGCTATCATGACCTTCCTCATCATCTTGATCCTTTTCCTCATTGGACTTTCTAGACTTTCCACCCTCTATAACATATGCTTTCCCATGAGTATATTGGTCCTTAGTATCCTCTTGTTTTAGATACTCCTCTTCTAACCGAAGATGATTTCCCAATTGATCAAGAGAGGGTACTTGCACCAGATGGTCGTGTGGAATCACATGTGGATTTAGTCGTATAGTACCTTGTTTCTATAACAATGCTTTTGCCTTTCCCCCCCACATTCGTTGCCTCTTCATCTTCCAGTGACTCATTGAAATTCGAATCTCAACCCCTACAATCATGATTAATGAAATACATTCGAATTCAATTCCCCATATGACTCATTGAAATTCGAATTTCAACCCCTTCCCTTGACCTCCCACGCCTTTTAACCCTCCTTTGGGTTCAATGCTCTAAGTTCATGATTTAATCAATGATATCACATTTCAATTTCCACTGCAATCATGATTAAATCATTAAATTCGAACTCAATTACCCACGGCTCTTATTCATCCACTCAATTGGAACTCAGTTATGCCATTTTCCATTCACCCTAAACGGCACCTCTTAATCTTTCCAACGGTCCAATGCTCGATGTTTCTTTTTCATGCACTCAATTGAATGCGCAATGATGCTCATCTTTTCCTTCCACCCTAAATGCCTTTTAATGCACTGAACAGTTCAATGCTCAATGTTTCGATTTTCATTGCCTAAATTGAATGAGCATGGAGTGCCTTTCCCTGTAACCTTCCATGCCCCTTAATACTCCACTTGTTCAATGCTCTAAGTTCGTGAATTAATCAATCTTAATGTTACATGTCTGTTAATATTCCCCATGGTTTAACGCTGAAGTTTTTGAATTTGATGCCATAAATTGAATGCGAATGGATGCCTCTAAAATAGAGGACGAAATTTAAACTTCCAACGGAAAAGAAGTTGAATAGTTGCTTTGAACACCCAATTTTTTACCGATATGTTCTTCTTTTCTTCGCGAGAATTCCAAAATATCGTTTTATGCATTTTGGTGCTTTTAATCGACTTTTGCGTGTCATTTTGGGTTTATTGCTGATTTTCGCTTTTTATCAATCTTATTATCATTAGTAGGACTTGTTTTCAGAAAAACTCAATTAAAAAAATTTGTTTTAGAATTAAATATTATTATCATTATTAATTTGTTTTTTTTACACATTAAAAATAAAAAAAATAAAACGAAAATTAAAAAAATAATAATAATAGAAGAACGAAAATTACACAAATAATAATAAAAATAATAATAAAAAATAATAATAATACAAGATCAGAATCAAATAAAATAGTTGTGCACAATGGGAATAGGACTAGTCCATCTTTCTACTTGGTTGTCTGCTTCTTTCCATTTGCTCACAAGGCAGTATCTGCACCATCTGCTCTCCTACCTGTTACACAGCAAGGCAGTAGAACAAGTCAAAGACAGTAAATTCATGAATATGCCAGAGGCTTGGGAAAAGGAAAATTGTGCTCAGAACAATTTGTACACCATAGAATGAAACACATTGAACAGAGACAAAGCAGAGAAACTGATCAAAATGGACAGCACAGTACAATATACAAGGTAAATCCTTCTATAAATTAAGCTTCAAAACAGATTGAAAGGGGAGAAAAAAACAACAACAACTGAGAGACAGAGATACACGCAAAATAGAGAGAAATTGGTTTTTTTTAAAGGAGAGCACGAAGGGTTTCAGTTCAAAAAAAAGAGAGAAGCTGTTTATTTGGAACTAGGCTAGTTCCTAAATTTCTATAGTCGTTTTTGTGTACCCATTTACTTGTTATCTGTTCATGTTATGTAAGTGACATATGGTGTAGTTTTCAAAACAAATCATTCACTGATGTATTTATGTTAAATCTCAGTCTAGTATTATGCTTCAGCAAAAGTTCTTTTTTTTAGTATATATGTGACGTTTTTTTAAGAAGCGGGGGTAAAAAACGTTGAGGAACCGTGAGGAAACTTTAGAAACAAAAAAGTTTTGAGAATGATTTTTTTTCCTCTGTAGCACAGTTGAGAAAAGGAGAGGAGGGGCTAAAAAACGAAAACAGTAAAAAAAAGATGAGAGAAGGAGAAAAGTACCGAACCTCATCTCCGGCAACCGTTCGTGGTGGTCGCCGCCGGACTGTCGCCGTAAATAACTTCACCGTCACCCATCCACCCAACCACCGTACGCGACAACCACAGCACCCCAACAACCACCCTACGCCCCCTTTCCTCAACCACGGCCAGCCACAACCCACAGCGCCACCACCCACAGTAACAGCAACCCGAAACCACCACCCTCAAACCCGTCGGCCAGCCACCACCCACAGCGCCGCAACCTCCATCCAACCGTAACCGCCCTCATGCCATCCTCCCACCATAACCGCCTAACACCACAACAACCTACATCCACGGCCATCCACGGCCGTACGCCCCAAAACACCGGCCACCATCGCATCCACCCTATCCTCCCCTTCCCCTTCCCCTTCGTCCGGTTCTCCTTCTCACGACCGAGATATGGGAGTTTCGTTCTCTCCCTCTCTCTCGGAGTATGAAACGACGATGGTAGAGAGAAGAAGATCGGAGTGGGTGAGGGGAAAAGAGAAAGGGGTTACGGCTGTGCTAGAGGGAAGAAGATCGGAGTGGGTGAGAGGATAAGAGAAAGAAGTTACGGCGCAAGGTGGGGGTGGGGCGGAGCAAGGAGAGAGAGAGAGAAAAATATTTAGGGTTTGGTCATTTTGGGGATAGAGGCGCCGTGAAAGAGAAGAGTAAAATTAGGGTTTCCCTTTTAGGCTTTCACTTTTAGATTAGGAACGCAGAGGCATTTTCGTCCTTTCATCTTTTATTTATTTAGATTGCTATTCTTACCCCGTGTTCTACTCCACGCACCCCCCGAAGCCCAGACTTTTTTAAAAAAATGAGGGACACGGATCAGCCCACCCAACAGTGATGTTGGGTTGTTGTTTGCACCCCTTTTTTTTCAATACAACCCTTTTTTGCAAATCCCACCCCACCTTTCATAATACAACCCCTTTATTAATTACACCCCTATTTTACTGTTACAACACCCTTTTTTTTTCTAAATACAACTCCCCTGTTATCTACATCACCCTTTTTTACAAATACGCCATGTTTTCATTCTTTTCAAATTTTTCCACTATCAAACAATTTATTTCACAAACTTACATTTTTCCAAATGGATGAACCGTACGGCCGGGTTAGTCATCGTTTTAAAATGGATGAACTGTACGGCTCAATAGTCCTAAAATCCCTATTCAAAATAGAAAACACAAAACACACAAATATTTTCTAAAAGGAACTACGTAGCCTTCGATTCTCCACTGCAGAGATACGTAGGAGCGGGGCTTCCCCGTCAAGCTAAATTAATTTTTTCCAATAAATAATCAATTTCTTTCTTTACCACCTATTTTCTAAAAAAAAATACAAAAAAAGGGATTGGCCGAGATGTGACATCTGGTCAATCCCGGTTTAAGAGACTTTAGCTGTACGGCTTTGATCTTAAACCCCTTCAAAATAAAATCAACCAACCAACAAAAATTTTCAGAAAGAACTACGTGACTCTTGAGTTCCTCATTACACCCGAGGATACGTAGGAGCGGGGCTTCCCCGTCAAGCCAAAAATTAAATTTTCTTAAATTGGTCCCTATTTTATTTATTTCTGAATAATTCTTTTTACTTAATTTTGTGGTAAACAAATAACTCATAATTTATTATTATTTGCACAATCGGATTCAGGGTAACTGTCTTATGACAGATGTACTAGGGGTGCAGTGGGATTAAGTTTCCGCCCTTCCCTATGCATAATTGACTCCCGAACTCAATCTAGTTTACGCAGACCAATAACTTCTAGTTAGGTTTTTCTCAATTTTTCCTATTAAATAAATTGGGTGGCGACTCCTGAAATTATCAATTTTTGAGCCGTCTACGTTGGGATCACGGTCACGACATATGGCGACTCCACTGGGGAGTAGTGAGAATCAAGCCTTTTATAATTTGAATGTGAGAGATATATTGGAGTAATAATTTTATTTACCCTTTACTGAATTATTGTATATAGTGTTTTACATTTTGCTTAAATATGAACCCTAGGGTAGAGGACTATTATTTTCTGTATATGTGCTTGTTTGTTTTGCAGCTTGGGGGGGTATAGCTGGCATTTTGCTCCTACACACACTTCACTATCACACCTCTCTGCACGCACATGAGAATAGTCCTACACCCGGACTAGAGCATACCATAAGTTAGAACGAGACCGCGTAACGATGACCTACTGGATATGTACGTCCTGTTGGGTGGTCACGAAAGTCTCACCTAGAGTTTGGCCCATTTTGGGGATGCTATCACTTCTAATAGCTTGCCTATTGTTGCGATTAGCATTCTTGATTGGGGTCGTTGGCTCTAGGTGTAACACCCCCTTCTAATTTACTACTATTTAAATGCAACCCAACTCCACGGGCATATGTATGTGGATCCATCACCAAAATAAGCCTTGAGGGCACTCACCAATAATTTATAATAAGGCCGAAGTGTAACAGCCCAGATCCAACGCATTGGCCACCCCAGCACTATTACATCACGGTCTTCTCTACCCCCCTTGTAGAATTTTTGCCTTCCGTGGGAATCGAACCTTGCACCTGAGGCATAAGTGCAAGTTAAACACACCTCCCACTACCTGGGCTGTTACAATAAAAAGGCGCGCTCAATTGGTAGTGGGAGGTGTGTTTAACTTGCACTTATGCCACAGGTGCAAGGTTCGAGTCCCACGGAAGGCAAAAATTCTACAAGGGGGGTAGAGAAGACCGTGATGTAATAGTGCTGGGGTGGCCAATGCGTTGGACCTGGGCTGTTACACGAAACCTACTCACCAATAAATGCACATGGTTTATGTGACGCCATGAACAATGCACCACAACACACCGTATTCACCATAATGAGCATTAAGCATAATCACCAATAATTAATAGACTCACCATTGCTATTAATTAATTCACCAACACCAAAAGAGGTCATAGACCCATCACCAATAATTGATTTCACCATTAGATACAACACCAATAAACACACCTCCAATTATAGCTCTAAGACTAGCAATTAATCCTCCAATTACACCAACACCAATTAAATAGACTATTTTAAGTCATTGACACGGGACAGGCAACAATAGGCAAAACTGCACTTAAACACTTCGGGCAACATCGGGCAGCACTGCGCCAGCAAACTGGCAGCATTGCGCCAAGACAGCAACACTACTAGGCAACACATCAGGAAAAGCTGGCGCAGAGGCAACCTGCGCCACATCTGGGCGCAACACAGACAGCAAAAACTGGCGCAGAGGCAACCTGCGCCACATCTGGGCAACACAGACAGCAACACAGACAGCAAAAACTGGCGCAGAGGCAACCTGCGCCACATCTGGGCAACACAGACACCAAAAACTGGTGCAGAGGCAACCTGCGCCACATCTGGGCAACACAGACAGCAACACAGACAGCAAAAACTAGCGCAGAGGCAACCTGCGCCACATCTGGGCAACACAGACAGCAAAAACTGGCGCAGAGGTAACCTGCGCCACATCTGGGCAACACAGACAGCAACACAGACAGCAAAAACTGGCGCAGAGGCAACCTGCACCACATCTGGGCAACACAGACAGCAACACAGACAGCAAAAGCTGGCGCAAAGGCAACCTGCGCCACATCTGGGCAATACAGACAGCAACACAGACAGCAAAAACTGGCGCAGAGGCAACCTGCGCTACATCTTGGCGCAACACATGGGGCACAAACAAGGCAACACGGGCATGCCATTTTGGCGCCCATACCGTGACACACTCCAAGCACACACAACATCACGACACACACCAACACACAACACGCCACACACCACACGCAACACCACACTTCACACGCAACACGCCACGGCATGGGCATTGGCGCCTAGCCGTGGCTCACCCAAATGGCAACATAGTGGCACAACTCCTCAAACACCAATTTCAACACCAATTCATTTAGGCAATTTATCAAACACCTTGCAACTATCATGATTTCATACTTAGTTTCATTGAGACAATACATCAAACACCTTGCATACATAGTTCATATCATGTTCATTTCAACATCAAACAACATAGATTCATCAAATTGAATTCAAACATAATATCAACCATGAAATCAACACAGTAATACACAACAATCAATCAATTAATTATCCTAGAACCTAACCCACATAGAATACTCATCATATAGTCTATTATGAATGAAAGAAGAGCCCCCTAACCTTAGGAAATTGAAGGAACTAAGCAAGACTCCTAGCAATCAACAAGAATCACCAACCAAGCAAGCTCCTCTCCCTCTCCCTTGGATTTCTTCACGCCAAAACCTCTTCTTCTCCTCCCCTTGAGCTCTCGGCCGCGCCCTCTCTCTCTCCCTCTTCTCACTATCTAATTTTCTTCCTTTGCACAAATGAGCACCTTCTCATAAGACCCCTAGGTTAATTAGTTGAACTTGGGCCACTTAATGGGTCATGGGCCTTTATTTACACCTCCCTACTCACTTAAACACTTCCTGAATAAAATAAAACTCCAAATTAATTAATTTACTTAAATAAATGTCGTAAGCCTTAAATAACTTAATTAAATGAATAATTAAATTATTTTGGGGCGTTACACTAGGAACCTTATTTAGGACTCTATAGAGCTACCCATGAGAGGTTCACCCTTTAGAAGAGACCTTAGATCTATTCTCAAAGGAACCCTTTTTAGGACACAAAGGAGCCTCATACCCCTGCATTCAAGCAAACCCTAATACATTTTCGCATTTTTGAAAAATTCCAAAAAAAATCATATTTTACTCTCGGCGAAATATTCATTTTTAGAAACACACCTCATGCGTCTTATTTTACCTTTCGCATGTCATGAAAGACTAATATATTAACATCTCACTTTGCATGCATTTATATGACCGCCAGGGAAATGTACGGTTTTATTTCTGACAGGATGGATCAAATTTTTAAGACAACCATACATTTGAAAGTCAAGCAACCAGATATGAGCAACTTGCGGGATTTAAGCAATAAAATGGTGTCATGGCAGCGCGACTCCTTTACCGCTAAGTATGGGAAGCTCATAGGGCTTCTAAATGTTAAGGTACAAGATGAAGCTCTCACCGCACTGGGCCAGTATTATGATCCACCGTTACGGTGTTTCACTTTTCAAGACTATCAGTTGGCCCCGACCTTGGAAGAATTTGAAAATATCTTATGTTTCCCTCCAGAGAACAAGGAGCCCTAACGATATGGGGAGAATTATCCCCTAGCTGAAAATTTATCTGAGATATTGAAAGTTCCAGCACCAGACTTAGCTAAAATGGTAGTAGAAAAGAAGGGTGTAAAAGGTTTGACCAGGGAGTATTTGGAGAAAGAAGCCTCGTATCAGGCCAGCAAAGGAGATTGGGTTACTTTTATGGACGTTCTCGCTCTCCTCCTCTATGGAGTCGTCCTATTCCCAAGTGAATGTGATTTTATTGATTATACTGCAATCGATGTCTTCTTAGCATTCAAGCTCTGGGGACGGAATCCCGCCCCGGTCATCCTTGCTGATGTGTATTACACTCTTTATCAACGCCATAAGAAACGGTCGGGTTTGATTTTATGTTGTCTGCATGTATTGTATCTCCATATTACACTCTTCATCACCTCTCATATCTTCAAAAGAAACCATCTGATAGAGGTCAAAGGCAAGACGGAATGGGCCCAATACATCGCTGGCCTCAAAGGGAGTGATATCTCTTGGTATTCTCGAGATCAAAATATAGAGGAATTTGTTTATCGAAGTGGAGATTTCCCAAATGTCCCCCTCTTAGGAACCAATGGTTGCATCAATTATAATCCTGCCCTTGCTTTGAGACAGCTCGGTTACCCTATGATGAATCCACCCTCGGAAGAATCTTGGCTCTCATATGTGCTGGAGAAGAGAGGTTCTGAAGACCTTGATATGCTAAGGAGGATCAGTCGAGCCTGGGGCCGAGTTACTAGGAAAGGGCGTGAACTGGGACCCAGGGGTATCGATGCAAAGGAAAGCTACATACAGTGGGTCAAACTCAGAGTCCGAGAGTGTGGACTTCTGTTTCGCCTTGCAACTCCAACCAGGCTCGAGATCGTTCAGCCCGTCCCTATACTCCATGAAGATCTGGAAAGACTCCAAGCCGCTTTGACCAAATCAGAACAAGAAAGGGCAGAGTTGCAAGATCAGTTAATGAAAGTACTCCAAGAGAACACTGATCTGCGACGAGAAAGTGCCATAAAAAGAAAGCGTCTGGCCGAATGCAATGAGAGGGAGCAGGCTGGGAAAGAAAAAATGCGCCGGATACAAGAAGGACTTGCGGGTGCAAATGAAGAACTCAAGGTGCGCAACCGAGAGAGGGACAGGGCCGTAAACAATGCTCATGTGTGGGAAAAGCATTTGACCATGGCCGTGGCGATTGAGAAAGCATTACGAAACCAACTTGATAGTGTGAAATCTCAATTATAAGAAAGGACTGTTGAATGTGAGGGTCGGTTGGTAGTGGAAAGGAAAGCCAGAGAGGTGATACAGAAGAAATTTGAGGAGTATCAGGAAGCGCTGCAAGAAGAGTGTAAAAAAGCAATTGACTTGAAGGCTTTTTCTGAATATCAAGACAAGATCTACGATGACCTTAACAAAGAGCATGTGTTTCTGAAGGAGCATTATGTGAAGCTAAATGATGATTACGAATATTGGCGGAAGAGATTCTCCCAACTAGCGGGGCTAGCCAATGAAGCTGTCAGAGAGGTTCCCAAAAGCCTAATAGCAGCAGACATTGCCAGAGACGGGAACACACCAGTCGAGATCGCTCGATTTATTCATTTCTGCATATACCGTGTACAAGTGTTCAAAATCAAAGGACGTTATCCGGATGATAAGGATAAGAATGTAGTCCGCTAGTTTGCTTGATTCACAGATGTAGTACTTTTTTATTATTAATGAAGAACTCGTTTGTTCGTTTTAATATTTGATCCCATCTCATTCTGAATTAAAGCTTACAATTCCCCAGCACGATAAATAAAAGCTATGCATTCGCATTTCATCCACATTCATTCATCTATTCATTCATGTACTTACGAAAAAGTTGTTGAAAGATTTTAGGAACTTGGTAACCATTGCGCGTGCTAAGAAAAAGACCAATCAAACCAGAGTGTACTTCACCAGATCCAGAGCAAGAGGAGATGCATGGAAGGAATCTGATCCAGGAAATGGACGAAGTCAAGGGGAAAAAGGGAGGAAATGGCTGCGACCCAGGCACGAATGGAAGATGCCTTGCTAGGGTAGTTGGTATGGTCGGCAACGAAGGTGAGGGGTTTCAAAATCCGAACAATGGCAACCACGGGCCATCTGATATCCCCGTTGGAATGGGATACGAATCTGCGGGTCACCATGAGGGAGAGTACCCATACCCTACGAGTAGGCCAGGAGGGGCATTCCACGCGGAGAACGTGATGGACGAGGGGCATACGTCAATACAGAAGGATAAGGTGAGATAACAATGGATGGATAAGATGGAGGAAAAGATCAAAGCGATACAGGGATCTAGCACTTTTGGGTCCTTGGGCTTGGATGAGCTTTGTCCCACTACTGACGTCGTAATTTCGCGAGACTTTAAAGTGCCCGACTTCACCAAATATGACGGGAGCACCAATCCTCTTCTACACCTAATGACCTATTGCACCAAAATGTCAATTTGGTCCAAGGACGAGAAATTCCTCATTAGCCTTTTCCATGAAAGTTTGACCGGGCCAGCTTTGGAATGGTATATTCAGATGCACCACTCTAAGATTGATAGTTGGAAGGACCTCGCTGACGTCTTTATGAACCAGTATAGGTTTAATATGGACATGGCTCCAACACGTGAGCAGTTGGGAATACTACAAAAGAAGAATGATGAGGCATTTAAACAGTATGCCCAGAGGTGGAGAACTCTTGCTGCACAAGTCCAACCACCACTCACTATATCAGAGATGTGCTCTTATTTCTTGGGGACGTAGGGATCCCCCTATGTGGCCGCAATGGCCAGAGCTTCCTATAGAGACTTCACAGATCTGATAGCCGCCGGTGAAAGAATTGAGATGCTGGCAAGAGCGAGAAAGCTTCCCATGGAACAGATGGAGAACGGGCAATCAAAAAAGAGCTTCCCTCAGAAAAAGAAAGACCCAGAAGTCAGCTTCATTCGAGCCGCACCAAACCATATTCCTCAACAGCCCAGATATAGCCAACCTCACCCAAATACCCCTTACCCAATGAACCAAAACACTAACCCACCATCTTTCCCTATAAACAATGTCCAGAACACGCAATCTCACCCACGTCCCAACTACCAAACAGCTCGCCAATCCTACCGCCAACCCCCTCCCAACTTTCCCCCATTTCCTAAACTTTCCATCACCAATGCCGAATTGTTCCAACAACTACGATACACCCACTTGATCGCAGGGATGCCAGTAAAGAATTGGGAACCTCCATTCCCATCCTGGTACAACCCAAACCCGACCTGCAAATTTCACTTGGGAGCTTCCGGCCACTCAATTGAGGATTGTGAGGCCTTCAAAAATGTTGTAAGGAGGTTGATCGCTCACAAGAAATTAGACATCCAAGAGGAGTTGGGACGAAATATCACTAATGACCCTCTCCATAAGCACAAGGGGAATGCATCAGTGAGTATCATAGAAAAGGATGGTGCGCCTATCAAAAGGGTTCTGAAACTGCAAACCCCTATGATGAAGATATGGGAAGGATTGCAAAAGGCCGGTTATGGAGTAGTGGCACCCACCAAAGAAGTCGTGAGATATGCTATATACGACGAAGAGAAGAGGTGTGTGTACCATCATGGTTGTGCTGGTCATGATGTGGAAGGTTGTTGGGATTTCAAAGCCCGTGTGCAAAGCCTAATGACACTGGGGATTGTTCAAGCTAAGGAAACTATGGCTCGGGAGGAGGTCAATGTCTTGGAGCGTTTCGTGCTCAAGGTCCCGCCCCTCAATCAACCTTCGGTATCAAAAAAGGTTACAGTGATTGTGAAAAAACCCACACATTTTGCTTGTGACAATACTCATGCGGTTCCCTGGAATTTTGGAACCTAGGTCAAGGTTATAGGCGGTCCGTCAAAGTGCAAAATGGGTAAGGAACAAGAGGTCGAGGAGTCTATTGATAATATTGTAAGTGTGAGAGGAATAACCCGGAGTGGGCGATACTTTGGACCTGAAGAGCCTGAAAAGAATAAGAAGGGGAAAGAGGCAGGCGGAGGAGAACAGTCGGAAGAAGAGTTTCTGAAAATCATGAAGCAGAGTGAATATGATGTGACGGAGCAGCTCAAGAAGACTCCGGCCCGTATTTCACTATTATCTCTCATCCTCTCTTCGGAAGTCCATAGGAAGGCTTTATTGAAAACCCTGGAGGAAGCTTTCGTAAAGCCTGATGAAACACCCCAGAATATGGTGAGTATGGTGGACTCGATGCAGCGATACAACCTAATCACCTTTGCGGAAAATGAGATAGCCGTTCCAGCAAGAGGGGAACACCGAGCCTTGCACATCACATTGAAATGTCGGGGATTCGTGGTGGCCAAAGTATTAATTGATGGTGGATCTGCTCTTAACATCATGCCTATGTCCACGTTGGATGCATTAGGCTTGGAGGAGAGAGACTTGACGCCACAGACTTTAATGGTCCGAGCTTTTGACGGGTCCAAAAGGAGTGTATTGGATGAAATAACTCTACCATTGGAAATTGTTCCGAGTGTTTTCCGTGTGTTGTTCCAAGTCATGGCGATCGATTCAGCATACACCATGCTATTGGGTCGACCATGGATTCATGATGCTGGGGCAGTGGCTTCTACTCTTCATCAGCGAGTTAAGTTTATTGATAACAGAAGCATTATCACGATCCGTGGAGAAGAAGAGATGTTAGTCTCAAAACCCATGTCTCTCCCATATGTGGATAACGCTGAAGAGGAAGTAACGAATATGTGTCATAGCTTTGAGGTGGAGAAGAGGGAGACTGTTGAAGGAGGCTCATCGAATCTCAGTGTGAACCAGGTAGTGGCTCGGATAATGACAAAAAGTGGCTACGAGGAAGGAAAAGGCTTGGGTCGGCACCTTCAAGGGGTCTGTGCTCCTATACCAGCAAAAGAGAAGTCGGATACGTTCGGAATCAAATATGAAGGGAACCTCGAGACAAAGTTTAAAGCCCTGGGAATAGGAAAGGAGAAGGCTCGATCAATCCCACATTTAAGCGACACCTTCCCGGCACCTGCAGCGACAATCTCGCCCTCGGAGGCGGTCGACGTTGTGCATCGCATTGTGATCAACATGCTGGATAAAGGGGGCTCGAGAGCAAGGGGTGCTGTTATCCTTGACACCAATCAAGAGCTTCTGAGCAATTGGGAATCTGAACCTGTTGTTGATGTTGTTACTTTCATGTAATCGTCTTTTATTATGCTATGACTATAAGACTTATGTTATTTTGCTTGAGACAAGAATTAAATGAATTTGCATGCATTTTTTATCCCTCTGTGTTATCTTTTTCTTGACCTCTTATTATTCTGTTTTTTTTCTTTTTTCTCTTTTGTCCCTTATCGTTGGTTTCTCTCGTGTTGTTTCTCATCATTTATCGTCATTATTCCCCCGCCAATTTTGTTCATTTACTCTCCAGGAGCCATAATTTCACGAAAACTTTGCCTCATTACGGGGAAGTTGAAAACCCACTATTCGATTCCCACGCAATTCCTGATGAAGACTACTCTGAGCCGGAAGAGGGTGATGAAGTAATTAACAGATTTACTGAACATCTGGGGCACACTGAAAAGGAATTTAGTCCGAATGATGAAATTGTGGAAATCATCAATATGGGGTCTGAAGAAGAAAGGAAAGATTTGAAATTGGTAGACAATCCTGAACGGGAAGAGATGATCGTCTTGTTCAGAGAGTACTTAGATGTTTTCGCCTGGTCTTACAAGGATATGCCTGGCATTGATCCAAAAATAGCAGCACATAGAATCCCTCTCTTGCCAGACGTAAAACCAAAGAAGCAAAAGTTGAGGAAGATGCACTCTGACATGTCTTTGAAAATCAAAGAAGAGGTGACCAAACAATGGGAGGCCGGATTTTTAGAGGTCTCAGTACACCCGGAATGGGTAGCTAACATCGTCCCTGTACCCAAGAAGGACGGGAAGGTTAGGATGTGTGTGGATTATCGGGATCTCAACCAGGCCAGTCCAAAGGACGACTTTCCTCTTCCACATATTGACTTATTAGTTGATAATACTGCCAAAAATCATAGGTTTTCGTTCATGGATGGTTACTCAGGATATAATCAAATCCTCATGAATGCAGAAGATAAGGAAAAGACCACGTTTATCACTCCTTGGGGAACATTCTGTTCCATGATATGATGCATAAAGAAATCGAGGTGTATGTGGATGACATGGTAGCAAAGTCACGAGAAAACGAATGTCATGTAGGAGTGCTCCGAAAACTATTCGAAAGGCTCAGGAAGTATAGGGTGCGACTGAAACCCAACAAATGTGTTTTGCGCATCATCAGGGAAGCTCCTGGGTTTCATTGTGAGCAGGGATGGTATAAGGGTGGACCCTGACAAGGTGAAATCCATCTAGGAAATGCCTGCGCCAAAAACAGAGCGTGAAGTAAGAAGCTTTTTGGGAAGACTCAACTACATTGCTAGATTCATTGCCAATTTGACAAGAACATGTGAACCCATATTCAAGCTGCTAAGAAAGAACCAACCGGGGAAGTGGGATGAGAAGTGTCAGGAGGCTTTTGATAAAATAAAGAATTACTTGTCAAATCCTCCTATCCTGGCTCCCCCAACACCCGGTCGGCCACTAATTTTGTACTTAACTGTGTTGCCATCATTTGTTGGGGCAATGCTAGGACAACACGATGCATCCGGAAAAGAGCAGGCAGTCTCTACTTGAGTAAAAAGTTCAACGACTGCGAGACTCGCTACGCGGCAATTGAAAAGACGTGTGGTGCCCTAGTCTGGACCTCTAGAAGAGTCCGTCAATACATGTTGTACTATACCACATGGTTGATTTCACGGTTCGATCCACTGAAGTATATTTTTGAAAGCCCTCATGTCTCCTTAAGGGTGTCAAAATGGCAAGTGATCTTATCAGAATATGACATCAAGTATGTGTCACAGAAGTCAATCAAGGGGAGCATCATTGTCGATCATTTGGCCGAGAACCCTCTCGAAGAAGGACAATCGTTTGACCCGGACGATGGGGAAAGAGGAATAATGAATGCCGATGAGGGTGAGGAAACAAGCCACATGTGGAAGATGTACTTCGATGGAGCTGTTAACATGTATGGGAATGGCATTGGGGCAGTTGTAATCTCACCAAAGGGTAAACAATACCCAGTAGCTATCAAGCTAAGCTTCGAATGCACTAACAACATCGCAGAGTACGAGGCTTGTGCAAGTGGTCTTCAAGTCGCGATTGACCTTGGTGTGAAAAGATTAGAGGTGTTTGGAGACTCAGCACTTATCATCTACCCAGTAAAAGGCGAGTGGCAAACAAAGGACCAAAAATTAATTCCTTACCAGAAGCATCTGACTCAGCTGATTACGAATTTTGAAGAAGTGACATTCGCCCACCTAGCACGAGATAAAAACAAATTTGCCGATGCCTTGGCCACTCTAGCCGCGATGTTTAAATTAAATGTCAACGCAGAGATCCAACCCATCCGCATAAAGGTCAGGGATGAACCAGCATGTTGTGCCGATGTAGAAGAAGAGCCAGACAATGAACCATGGTTCTATGATATAAAGCGGTTCATTCAATTTGGAGAATACCCCGCAGGCGCAAATGACGTAGACAAAAAGACGATTAGAAAGCTGGCGATGACTTTCTTTTTGACGGGAGAAATACTTTATAAAAGAAGTCAAGATGGTACCTTGTTGAGGTGCGTAGATGCTAGGGAAGCTAAGAGAGTTATGATTGAAGTGCATGAGGGGATCTGTGGGACACATTCGAACGGCCATATGATGGCTCGTAAAATCATGAGAAGTGGCTTTTACTGGTCTACCATGGAGGCTGATTGCATAGCACACGTAAGGAAGTGTCTCAAATGTCAGTTATACGCCAATAGAATCAATGCACCTCCTTTTCCTCTGCACAATATGACGAGCCCTTGGCCGTTTTCCATGTGGGGAATAGAAGTTATCGGGCCAATTAATCCCAAACCGTCAAATGGGCACCGATTCATATTAGTGGCAATTGATTATTTCACTAAATGGGTAGAAGCTTCCTCGTATGCCAGTATTTCCCAAAAGGGGTTCGCCAAGTTCCTGAAGAAGGACGTCATATGCCGGTATGGGATTCCTGAAAGAATAATCATGGACAATGCTCCTAACCTCAATGGTACAAAAATACAGAGACTAAGCGAAAACTTCAAGATCAAGCATCACAACTCAACTCCCTACAGGCCCCAGATGAATGGTGTTGTGGAAGCAGCTAATAAGAACATCAAAAGGATCATTGCCAAGATGGTGGTTAATTACAAAGATTGGCATGAGATGCTGCCATATGCTCTACATGCGTATCGTACTAATATACGATCTAGCACTGGGGCAACACCATTTTCGTTGGTATACGGGATGGAGGCAGTATCCCCAGTCGAAGTTGAAATACCATCCCTAAGAGTGTTGATGGAAGTGGAGTTGGAAGAGTCAGAATGGGTGAAGGCCCGATATGAGCAGTTAAACATGATTGATGAGAAGAGACTGACAGCTATTTGTCACGGGTAGTTGTACCAGAGTAGGATGGCCAGAGCCTTTAATAAGAAAGTCCGCCCAAGAGAATTTCAGCCTGGGGACCTGGTATTAAAGAAGCTACTACCCCATCAAGAGGATGCTCGCGGCAAGTGGGCACCCAACTATGAGGGTCCTTATGTGGCTAAATACGCATTTCCTGGTGGAGCCTTGATTCTCTCGGACATGGAGGGACAGGAACTATCGAAGCCAATAAATTCAGACGCCGTCAAGAAATTCTATGCCTAAAAGAAAATAAAAAAAAGGGGGATATAAAAGAAAAATGACAAAGGCCTGCTAGAGCGAAAACCCGAAAGGACGGTCTAGGCAAAAGTTAGGGTCGACAAAAGCCCGCTAGACCGAAAACCCGAAAGGGGCGATCTAGGCAAAAATTAGGGCCAGTGAAATGGGCATAGATAAAAATGGGCATGAGGATCTTCAGGAAAGTTCACACCAGGACGATTGGATCCCACAACCGGCAAGAGTCAGCTGTTACATCTTCAATTGCAAAAAGGGTCGATGAACGGACGATCAAACAACTTGTAATGGGGCAAAAGTCATGTGAAAGCTCCTATCACTTCCTTTCTTGTTATCATTTTCCTTGTTATTGCAGTTTTCTAGAATACTTGTACCATTGAATTCGTATCTTAAATCATTTTGTCTGTTTCTTCACATATCCTTGCATCTATGTTCAATTCATTTAATTTACGTCTCAAGTAAAACGATTTAAAATTTAGCAAACTTCAAGACAAAGTGTGTTAGTAGCATCTCAACAGTCGAAAAGAGAGCTCAATTGGCTGTCGAAGAGAAAGTAAAAACCGGTGTAACCTCACGCCAAATTAAAAGAGAAAGGCAAGGGAACTCAATAGTCTCGAGGCTACCTTAAAAGCCCCGCGTAACACCTCAAAGGATTCCGAAAGTATAACTGATAAGACAAGTAAGAATGGTTAACAGGGTCGGTAAAGGGGATAGTTCGGCGCAATGTTTCAAGTTCTAAAAATTGACCTTTATAGAAGAACATTCATTGCATTTTACTGTCAGCTCTAACATTGTCTTTTTCTCATCATCAAAATTGTTTTTGTGCTATCGGTCATATTCTGGCACTGCATGCTATCGGTTACGCCCTGGCATCGCACCTCTAATCCTGTGCTATCGGTCTCGCCCTGGCATTGTCTTTTATTTTCATGCTATCGGTCTCGCCCTGGCATCATATGTTAAACTCAGTGCTACCGATTCAGCTCTGGCACTATTTTATTATGCTATCGGTCTCGCCCTGGCATCACATTTTAAACTAAGTGCTATCGATTCAGCTCTGGAACAAGTTTTTCATTGCTATCGGTCTCGCCCTGGCATCACATTTTAAACTAAGTGCTACCGATTCAGCTCTGGCACTAGTTTTTCATGCTATCGGTTACGCCCTGACATCGCATTTTTAACTTCGTGCTATCGGTTATGCCCTGGCACTGCATGCTATCGGTTACGCCCTGGCATCACATTTTCATTTTGTGCTATCGGTTACGCCCTGGCACTGCGTGCTATCGGGTACGTCCGGGCATCGCATTTTTGTTTTGGGCCATCGGTCTCGCCCTGGAATTCTCTGCTGTTTGCATGCTATCGATACTGCTCTGGCATTGGTCCTGCCCCGACATTTCACTCTTCTTTATTTATTGGCATCGACTCCACCTTTTCATCACATCTGCATTCACTTATGTCACCGGTAAAAATTGAGGTTCATATCTGCACTTATTTCTTACTTTGATAATACAACAAAACCTTGTTTTCTTTATTATATCGTAAGAGAATAAGCACAGAGGGGCAACTGTGAACACCCAATTTTTTTACCGATATGTTCTTCTTTTCTTCGCGAGAATTCCAAAATATCGTTTTATGCATTTTGGTGATTTTAATCGACTTTCGCGTATCATTTTGGGTTTATTGCTGATTTTCGCTTTTTATCAATCTTATTATCATTAGTAGGACTTGTTTTCAGAAAAACTCAACTAAAAAAAATCTGTTTTAGAATTAAATATTATTATCATTATTAATTTGTTTTTTTTACACATTAAAAATAAAAAAAAATAGAAAACGAAAATTAAAAAAATAATAATAATAATAGAAGAACGAAAATTACACAAATAATAATAATAATAATAATAATAAAATAATAATAATAATAATAATAATAATAATAATAATAATAATAATACAAGATAAGAATCAAATAAAATAGTTGTGCACAATGGGAATAGGACTAGTCCATCTTTCTACTTGGTTGCCTGCTTCTTTCCTCACAAGGCAGTATCTGCACCATCTGCTCTCCTACCTGTTACACAGCAAGGCAGTAGAACAAGTCAAAGACAGTAAATTCATGAATATGCCAGAGGCTTGGGAAAAGGAAAATTGTGCTCAGAACACTTTGTACACCATAGAATGAAACACATTGAACAGAGACAAAACAGAGAAACTGATCCAATGGACAGCACAGTACAATATACAAGGTAAATCCTTCTATAAATTAAGCTTCAAATCAGATTGAAAGGGGAGAAAAAAACAACAACAATTGAGAGACAGAGATACACGCAAAATAGAGAGAAATCGATTTTTTTTAAAGGAGAGCACGAAGGGTTTCAGTTCAAAAAAAAGAGAGAAGTTGTTTATTTGGAACTAGGTTAGTTCCTAAATTTCTATAGTCGTTTTCGTGTACCCATTTACTTGTTATCTGTTCATGTTATGTAAATGACATATGGTGTAGTTTTCAAAACAAATCATTCACTGATGTATTTATGTTAAATCTCGGTCTAGTATTATGCTTCAGCAAAAGTTCTTTTTCTAGTATATATGTGTCGTTTTTTAAGAAGCAGAGGGGGTTGAAAATTTTGAGAATGAGGAAACTTTAGTGAATGGGTAAAAAACGTTGAGGAACCGTGAGGAAACTTTAGAAACAAAAAAGTTTTGAGAATGATTTTTTTCCCTCTGTAGAACAGTTGAGAAAAGGAGAGGAGGGGCTAAAAAACGAAAACAGTAAAAAAAAAGATGAGAGAAGGAGAAAAGTACCGAACCTCATCTCCGGCAACCATTCGTGGTGGTCGCCGCCGGACCGCTGCCGTAAATAACTTCACCGTCACCCATCCACCCAACCACCGTTGCCCATCCACCCAACCACCATATGCGACAACCACAGCACCCCAACAACCACCCTATCCTCCCCTTCCCCTTCGTTCGGTTCTCCTTCTCACGACCGAGATATGGGAATTTCGTTCTCCCCCTCTCTCTCGGAGTAGGAAACGGCGGTGGTAGAGAGAAGAAGATCGGAGTGGGTGAGGGGAAAAGAGAAAGGGGTTACGGCGGTGCTAGAGGGAAGAAGATCGGAGTGGGTGAGAGGAGAAGAGAAAGAAGTTACGACGCAAGGTGGGGGTGGGGCGGAGCAAGGAGAGAGAGAGAGAGAGAGAGAGAGAGAGAGAGAGAGAGAGAGAGAGAGAGAGAGAGAGAGAGAGAGAGAGAGAGAGAGAGAAATTTAGGGTTTGGTCATTTTGGGGATAAAGGCGCCATTGAAGAGAAGAGGAAAATTAGGGTTTCCCTTTTAGGATTTCGCTTTTATATTAGGAACACAGGGGCATTTTCGTCCTTTCATCTTTTATTTATTCAGATTGCTATTCGTACCCCGTGTTCTACTCCACGCACCCCCCGAAGCCCAGTCTTTTTTTAAAAAATGAGGGACACGGATCAGCCCACCCAACAGTGACGTTGGGTTGCTGTTTGCACCCCTTTTTTTTCAATACAACCCTTTTTCGCAAATCCCACCCCACCTTTCATAATACAACCCCTTTTATTAATTACACCCCTATTTTACTGTTACACCACCCTTTTTTTTCTAAACACAACTCCCCTGTTATCTACATCACCATTTTTTACAAATACGCCATGTTTTCATTCTTTTCAAATTTTTCCACTATCAAACAATTTATTTCACAAACTTACATTTTTCCAAAAATGAATAGGGGATTAATTCGGCCGTACGGCCGGGTTAGTCATCGTTTTAGGATGGATGAACCGTACGGCTCAATAGTCCTAAAATCCTTATTCAAAATAGAAAACACCAAACACACAAATATTTTCTAAAAGGAACTACGTAGCCTTTGATTCTCCGCTGCAGAGATACGTAGGAGCGGGGCTTCCCCGTCAAGCTAAATTAATTTTTTCCAATAAATAATCAATTTCTTTCTTTAACACCTATTTAAAAAAAATACAAAAAAAGGGATTGGCCGAGATGTGACATCTGGTCAATCTCGGTTTAAGAGACTTTAGTTGTACGGCTTTGATCTTAAACCCCTTCAAAATAAAATCAACCAACCAACAAAAATTTTCAGAAAGAACTACGTGACTCTTGGGTTTCTCATTGCACCCGAGGATACGTAGGAGCGGGGCTTCCCCGTCAAGTCAAAAATTAAATTTTCTTAAATTGGTCCCTATTTTATTAATTTCTAAATAATTCTTTTTTACTTAATTCTGGGGTAAACAAAAAACTCATAATTTATTATTATTTGCACAATCGGATTTAGGGTAACTGTCTTATGACAGATGTACTAGGGGTGCAGTGGGATTAAGTTTCCGCCCTTCCCTATGCATAATTGACTCCCGAACTCAATCTAGTTTACGCAGACCAATAACTTCTAGTTAGGTTTTTCTCAATTTTTCCTATTAAATAAATTGGGTGGCGACTCCTGAAATTATCAATTTCTGAGCCGTCTACGTCGGGATCACGGTCACGACAGTTGCAATTAAAGATTGGAATGGAAAGTGAAAGGACTGCAATTAAAGCATTCATTGGAAATTGTATAGGGTGGTTCGGCAATAAATGCAATGTGACAGACAATTATATTAACAAAATTTTAGTTGACCAAATTTTAAAAGATGAAATAAATATTAGTAAATACAGTTCTCGATAACAATGATTGTTATTACATATTGCAATAGGAAATGAAAGCACTGCAATTAAAGCTTGTCTTGAAAATTGTATAGGGTCGTTCTACAATTAATGCATTTGTGTCCTTTTAGTTTTTCAATAATGCGCAATGAGAGGAATTAAATGGATAGCAATTTGGAAGTAGAGTCGCCATAAAAGCTTGCTTCGGAAGTAGAATGTAGAAGAGTTGCAATTTAATTTTGCAATGAAAAACGAAATGTAAACAATTAAAGTGTGCATTGGGAATAGTAAATGGTCATTTTGCAATAAACGCAAGCGTGATAGACAATTATTATTGAGAAAATTTAAATAAGAGAAAGGGAAAAAATGAACAGCTAGATAAACAATAACCTCTTCATTTTCCTAGAAATGATTTTTAGTCTTCATGCGTTGTTTCCTTGTGAATCAGGAGAATAAAGTAATGAGCTTTAATTATCTATTCCACTTCCCAATGTGGTACAACAATATAATGCCATAGGAATATCGGTAATTGCAATAAAAGGTTGTAATGGAATGTGGAGTGGAACAGTTGTAATTAAAGATTAAATGAGAGTGTTGGAGTATTATTGTGCCTCGATGACTTCTCGATTACCGTGCACAATATTATTGCGTCTCGATTATCGTGTATAACAATTAAGTTGTTGTAATTTTTGTAACACCTTAAATTTCACCACATAGTGATCAGAAAGGCATTAATGTAACACCTTAAATTTCACAACATAGTGATAAAAAAAGCATTAACTTAATAGCATAACTCAGAGTATAACCTGCTCATATAATTTGACCAATTAAAATTTAAGCGGAAATAAACCACTTACTTACAAATTTGAGATAAGACTTTCTCAACCTAACTTCGAAATAAGTACTTAATAAGTACATAATCGAGATAATACACATATCTACGGTCCAACTATAAGATAGGTTACAATAACTACATAACCTTGAATAATCTTCAAGGATTTAAACTTAATAATACATGAGAAAGGAAAAAGCAAATACATTATCAAGATCGACAAAGGATATTCTCTCTAAGTAAGTAGCTACTGTAACGCCCCAAAATTAATTAAATATTTATTGATTTATTTATTTAATTAATTATATTAGTTTTATGTGATAGATATAATAATAGAAATGTAAGTTAATTATTTTAGTGTGTTGGTGCATATTAGGATTGGAAATAACTAAGTGGAGGGAACTAGCCCAATAGGGTATGCGAATAGGGCTAAGGAAAATAGCCCATGATGGGTGATGAGTCTACTTAAGGGAATTAGGTTAGGGTTTCTCTCATAATTAGAAACAAAACACAATTAGAAAGTGAGAAGAGAAGAGGAGAGGGTGGCGGCTAGAGAGAAAAGAAGAGAAGAAGGCGTGAATCCACAAGGCACAAGAGAGAGAGAGAGGCGTAGCACAAGGAGAGAGAAGGAAAGCTAGATTTCGTGGTACTTCCTAAGGCTAGGGTTTCGATTCTAAAAGCTAAGGTAAGGGTGAGGTTCATGCTTTATAAGGGTTGGTATGAAGGGTTGTATGTGGGTTAGGGTTTGGTAGTCATCATATGTGTATCATGTTTATTATGTGTTTGATAAAATGCTTTGAATGCTATATTGGTTGATTTTGTCATGTAATTGATGTTTCCATGCCCTAATACTATCTTTGATGATTGCATGTGGGGGTTAGGGTATGATGATTTATCACATGTATGATTATATGTTTGTGTTGCCTTGTTGAACCAATTGTTGATGATTGAACCTATTTGTTGATGTTTGAGATCACTTGTTGATGTTTGAATACGTTGAGGAGGTTGGAAATCAATTTGGGGTTTTTAATTCGCAAAGAAAACTGGGTATAGGTTCGGTTATACAGTAACTGGGAACAATCTAGTGGTCCAAAAATTATGTGGTTTACCTTTTCAGAAACTAGACTTAATTCTTGTTGATTTAGAACTAGTTTGTTTGCATTTGGAGTTGTATAGCTCGAGTTATGGGTGTCACAAGTTAGGTTAAAATTCTGGAAACAATCTGGATATAGGTTCGGTATTTCGTGTATAACGTTTTCGTTTGAACTCCTTTTTGAATGATTCTTGATTCATTGTAAACTATACTCAATTTGTTTCGGGTTAGGCTCAAGTACCATGTCATTTGACTGAGTTTTGATAATTTTAGAGGTGTCACAAGCTAGGTCATGGTGGCTGTCCTGTTTTCTGAACCTTGTTGCTTATTTACTGAAACTGTACGAATTGGACCATTATTTTGCAAAATAAAAATTATAGTCAGGAACTAGACACTCTTAGCTTTCCATAGAGGGGTCCTTTGCTAAGTTTCGATACCGTTTGATAGGTTAATTAATTCACCGAAGTTAAGGTATGTTTGCTGGAAATTGTTATTGCTGTTGCTGAAAGAAAATTGATGCTGATTCTGAAAACTGTTTCCGAAAATTGTTGCTGTTTCTGAAAACTGTTTCCGAAAATTGTTGCTGTTTCTGAAAACTGTTTCCGAAAATTGTTGCTGTTTCTGAAAACTGTTCCCGAAAATTGCTGTTCCTGTTTTCGAAAATTACTGTTATTGCTCCTATATTTGGGCACTATTCCTATTTTTGCGAGTCGTTCCTATTTTTGCGAGTTGTTCCTATTTTTGTGGGTTGCCCTTTGGTGCCTTAGCGCCTAGTATTGTTCCCTAGTGTTGTTGCCTTGTTGGTGGCCTTAGCGCCCTGTTGTCTTGTTGATTCGTTGTTGTTGCCTTGTTGGTGGCCTTAGCCCCCTGTTGTCTTGTTGATTTGTTGTCGTAGGACGGTGGCCAATGTTGGATTGCCTCTTTAAGGCATGGATTTGTTGTCGTAGGTCGGTGGCCATTGTTGATTTTGTGTTGTGGGCCTATGGCCAGTGTTGAGTCTTGTGTCATTGTGTGCTAAGATATGTTGCTTGTTGTTGATTGTCCGTGTTGCATCATTGTGTCGCATGCATATCATTTGCATATGGGGTAGTTGGCCCCGGAGCTAGTCTCCACCACGTTGGATTGCCTCTTTTGGCATGGATTTTTGTTGGAAGCCTCATTTGGCTGGACTCGGTACCACATGCATTATAGGGTAGTTGGCCCTCTGTTGAGCATCCCGCATTCATACCGCATGTTTGAAGTCACTGACTGTGGTGAACTGTTGTTGTTGTATATTGACTGTTGTCGTTGTATATTGACTGTTGTCGTTGTATATTGACTGTTGTCGTTATATATTGACTGTTGGGTCGATATTTGACTGTTGAGATGATATTTGCATGTTGTGCTGATGTTGACCGTTGTGCTGATATTGACTATTATGTCCATGCTGTTGTTGAACTGTTGTCTGTTATGATTATCTGACTTTCTGACCTAGATATACGGTCTTTCATACGATTCTTTATACTATGTGATATCTCACCCCTTCTGTTTGAATGTTACCCCTATGTTGGTAACGTGCAGGTATCCACGAGTGAAGGCTGTTGTACTTCACTAGTTCGGTCGTGTCGTCGCTCTGATACGTAGCACTCGGGGGGATGAACACTATTTATATTGTTTATGTTGTTTTGTGGATTTTGATGTTATAAATCTTACATGGTCACTACGTTTGTTTTAGTTGAACCCTTATGATTTTCCGCTGCGTGAATGAGTAAGAGTTGATTTGTTTTTAAGACTAAAAATGTTGTTTGCCGGTTCATTCGAGTGATGAGTGTTATGTATCCGTTTAAGGTTTTTTTTAAGTCGAAAAGTGTGACATCCGTTTCATTGTTGAAAACTCTGATTTTACGCTAATAAATTACCGGGTAGAAATGGGTGTTACAGCTACGGTATCCGCCACTTCTCCTCAACCTGCTTTGCTTTCCCTGCACATCTGAAAACACCACAATATAAATAGTGAGATTATAAATCTCAGTGAGTTCTTTCACACCCCCTCACATTTCCTCTCTCGGTGCTTTCCTTGGCTTATGAGCTGTTCTTGCTCATATCGTATTCTTGTCTGTGAATTGTTCATATCTGTCTTTTAATCTTGTCTGTGGCTTAGCATAATTCGAGAAATAATGCCAGATATTCTAGAATACCCAATTTCAACGGAAACCCCAATTCGTATAGCTATACGAATAATACCAGGGCCCTAACTTCGGGTTCATGACTCCCCTTAGCTAGGTATGATACATGAACTCGGGATCGTCATCCCCCTCAATATCTTTTATCATTATCTCGGACATTAAGTCTGTTACTCGACACGAGGTCGTATCCTTTCTTATTATTACTTGAACTTAGACTCTTAAGTCTATTACTTGACATTTAGTCATGACATTTAGTCTATTACTTGACTTAGACTCTTAAGCCTAAACACAACATGAATTCTTTTCTCGTTTATAACATAAAACATAAGTGATTCGTGGCCTAAAAACATTCAATCATCAATGGGAAGGGTTAAGGAAAGGATCGGGAGAGGTTTGGAATCGAAAGGAACAACTTTGGACGCATTTAAAATACGGTGGCAGAAGTCTGGGCCCAGACCGGGCCCCTTCACGCACGGACCGGGTTCATTGCAAAATCTGCAAAATGAGCATCAGCAGGGGACGCACGGTCCGGGCCCCTTTGACAGCATTGCAATTTGTTCGTTTTCATGAAAATTCGCTTTTCCGTTTGATTCTGATACTCGTTCCAATCGATTCCTAACATAAATACAGTCCATAACAGTCACAAAACAACATTGAAAACATGTCCAATCAACATCAAACAACCAATCATAACAATCGAAAACGAGTTTGACCAAAATAAAGATTATCGATATGTAAACAAAAACACAAAACGTTAAACGCGTACCAAACCGAAATAACACATGCCAAAACAGTTTTTCCTCGAATAAAACTTAAACCGAGTAAGAACTCACTTTGTTTGTCCACTCGAACATACGCGAGAAATCCTAGCTTAGAGTATCAATTTGCACCTAAGGCACCAACATTAGGTTCCAAATCTCCAAAGTGAAATCCAAAGCTTCAAGACTCAACTCCAAAACCCCAAACTTGATTCCAAAGTTTTCAACTTCTAATAGGCACTCCCAATCAATCATAATGCTTCCAAGAAACACTAATCACCCTCCTAAACTTCAAATTTGAGCATCATCCCTCAAACCCCAAAATTGTTGATTTCAAAAACCCTCACTCTTGATTCTTCAAAATAACCCAAGACTTTGGTGACTGAGCTTCCTAATCAATAATATGGCTTCTATGGAGTACCAATCACTCTCTTGAACTCCAATTTGGTCATAACTCTCCTTTCTCTCTCTAGGGTTCACCATGGATGAAAGAGCTTTGGAATTATTTCCATGAAACTAGCATCAAAAGAAAGAGGAAGGTGAGATGGTTCAAATGACATAAAAATCCCTCTCAAAACTCAAGCTTTTTTCTTCCTTTCTCCTCTCTCTCTCTCTCTCTCTCTCTCTCTCTCTCTCTCTCTCTCTCTCTCTCTCTCTCTCTCTCTCTCTCTCTCTCTCTCTCTCTCTCTCTCTCTCTCTCTCTCTCTCTCTCTCTCTCTCTCTCTCTCTCTCTCTCTCTCTCTCTCTTCTCCATTTTCTTCTTTTTTTTCCTTTCTTCTCTTCTCCCTCGATTATCCCTTTCTTTCTTTTATTTTTCTTTTATAAAAATGTGTGTGTATGTGAGTGTGGGTGAAATCCCCAAAATAACCTCACCCTAACCTTAATTCCCTAAAAATACCCGTATTCTCTATTATTCACTTAAAATTCCACACCAATCAATAATTAATTTAGCACTCAATTAACAAAATTATTAATCAAGCACTAAATTAAATTAATTGGGTTAAACATCAAAATAACTAACTTAATTATTTTGGGGATGTTACAATTTTCAATACCTACAATTAATTTCGAGCAATCAATTTACTATAACTTCCAATACCAACAGTCAATTATTAAAGACACTTAATTCGAAAAAAAAGTCAAACATACCAATTATCTCACTAGTGTAAAAAATGGATTTAAAGTCAGGCAAATTGGCCTTTTAAAGTCAAGCGCCAGCTTGACTTCTATTAAGGCAACTTCGTATGTCAGGAGCTTTAAAGTCAAGCGACAGCTCGACTTCGTACGTTTGTTTTTTAAATCGTACAATCATTGCCTGACTTTAATTATTGATGTCTGCCTCTGGAAATGGCTTTTAAAGTCGAGCCAGAGTCTGACTTTAAAGCTATTTTTAAGTCAGACTGTCTGTCGCCTGACTTTAAATGTGCACATATTTTAAAGTCAGGTTTGCATCCGCCTGACTTTAAAAGTTTTTTTTTTGAATTTTGGGCTATTCCCCCTGCATATACAAATTTGGCTCCACTAGGCATTAAATTCATTAAACCAGCAAAACACATTAAAAGTACAAAATTACTAAATTTTGCTCCAAAAGTATCATTAGCAATTCAACATTCATTTGACTAATGTCTTGTCAAAAGGTAAAGTAGAGCAACAATAATGCATTTAATAGAGCGGCAAATACAACTCGAAAACCAACCAGCTGAATTTACAGCAAAATACACAAACATGTAACATTAAAGGCAAATGAACATCACTTAGGTTGTTTTCTTCGTTCTTCCTTTGAAGTTGGTTTTTCGCTCTGCATACAACTTTATAAAAAACTCCGCCCAAACTTGTCTAACGTGCGTCAACTCTTCACGTGTGAACGAACAACTCGAATTAAACATCTACAAAAACAAAAGTTGAATACGACTCACATTGTTAGCTTAATACCTACAACATAATAATTACCAAGTAATCATCCTATAAAAGTTGAAAATTTCTATTACCTTCTTCCAATTATTAGTGATAGTTGCGGAGACAATGGTCATCATATTTATCATCATATAGTGGCCACAAGAATAACTATCATTTTGTTTCGGTCCCTATAAATGAATATCAAACATCAAAATTGAATATAATTTACAGTAACTAGTATAAAATGAAAATAAAAATTAATGTATTAAATACTTACTTTAAGTGTCACCCAGTGAGGTTTTGTTTTTCTTAAACCATTCATCCTATTATATCCATCCATAGCTCTGTAAGGTAACATCATAAATAGTAAGTTATAAGTCTAAAGCATATTAAATCATAAAGTTGTGACAACAAATTATTAATAAAAGAAAACCTACTTGTCAACTATTCAACCAGGGTCTCGTTTGGAAGGCGGTGAAGCGAACACATCCAAACAACTGTATTAACAGAAGGACAGACGAAAAACAATTGCCAATGTTTACTGCAGAATTGAACAACAATAATTAAATCATAATCAAACAAAGAAATTATATATATACTAGTAACCTTTGGACAATTTAAACTTTACCCGAACAAATATGGCGCTAGAAAGCATGTTTTGTTCTGGTCAATTAGCTTATTCTGGATATATGTTTGGACGGTCTCTTGTTTGTGGCCATAACTACCACAAATTTTGTATGGATCTAAAAATCCATACATATCACTAATTTCCCTTGCTATACATTCGTGATGCAAATACCTAAGATATTGAAAACAAGGCAACCATGTATTTTTTTATACTCCACACCCATCAGACACAAAATCTTCTTCGCTTCATACGTACGACACGACAATGTGTTATCTTCTGGAAGCATGTCTTTCAACAACTCAAGCAACTCAGTGAAACTCTTATCAGTCCACCCATTTATCACCTTTAGATTGAACAATTTTATCACCGCAGTCAACCGTGTGAATGTTGTACATCCCAAATACATAGGCTCTTCTTTATCTTTGCACAAAGTATTGAAGGCATGTGCTTGCTTAAAAGACTCCGGCCCAATATCACGTATCATGTCCTCCATTCGATCATCCATATTTGCATCTGCGAAATTATCCCTTTCGGACACACTTGGGATATCTAACTTCTCACTGTGCCATATCCAAGTTGTATGACTACGACAAATCCCATCAACTAGAAGATGATCTCTTATTGTCGCAATTGGTTGTGGTGTCCAGTTCACACAATTAACACAAGGACAATCAAAAATTCCACCACTACCTTTAAGCTTTGTTTGAGCAAACTCTAGAAATTCTTCCACCCCTTTCGCATACTCGTCACTCAACTTTCTAGTTTGCATCCAACTACGATCCATATAGCTACACTCAAAAAATAAAAAATAGATAATAATTTTAGATTTCACCTGTCAAGTAAAATATTATCAACAACTCCATGTGTGTAACTTTGCCCTTCCAAAGTTCAATTGTTAACGAAGTAAGTAACACTGGTATTCCTTCTCTGCTTAAATGAGTTGATTAAGCATTAGAACGTTCTCAGTAATAAGATAAGAGAAACTCTAATTACAAAACATTCATACTTATCTCAGTATTCCTAGTCTTTAATGTTGCCACCTATATAAGTTGGAATAATTGTCTAATTTCTAAAACAAACACAAAACACACGCAACAACCACTAGCATTTAATTGGGGTCACTTTAGCTAATTTATAATGCTTAAGAGTCTGCATAACAGGAAAAATGGAAAAGGAATAAAGTAAAGTTGTGACTTGTGAGTGTACAAGATATAACAGATAATTCAATTCTGAGTAATAGTATAGGCCATTCACCTTATATGTTTTTGGACAGCTTATGGCAGTCTTCCGATTTGACTAGACAAACGTTCAAGTGCTTCCAGTTATGAGAATTGTTTAACTAAAACAGGAGAGAAGAAGATCAAGGAAATGAACATTGAAGTGTTAATGTAAACGAGTTATTTCTCTATGTTGATAAAAATCTTTACCTCTTTGAGAAACCAAGAGATAAAATCTTGAAGATGATACTTCTTACCTCAACCAGTTACACTATGACCCGATCCATTATTAGTCACAATGAACCTGATAACGCCAGAAAATTACATCAAAATTAAAGATAGAAGCAAGTTCAAACAATTATCTGATGCTTGCTTAAACAAGTCCTGAACTTGATTTAATTCCTTCTCTAAGATCAAGAACCACAAGAAAAATGTTAGTACCTTCTCAAATCAATGATCTGTACAAAAGTTCAAAATGTCCTAAAACTAAAATAAGAATAAACGAAATCATTATAGCACACTTGCAAGCAAACTGTTTTCCGACGTCATATTAACCAACATCTTTAATTGTTTTCCAACGTCAGATGTTTGGTTTGATCCAATATCTCATGTGGATAAAGTTTTCTTTAACAGGTTTACAATTACAATTAAAGTGAAAAATTTGCTTTATGTGGATAAATTTTTTCACTTTAACAGTTTTACAATTTCAACTTTTCAATTAAAGACTCAACTGATAACTGATAAAATTTTCCTTAACGGGATTACAGTTTTTCTACATTTCAATTTTTACATTCTTACTCTATATATTTCTTTTGGAGAGAGCGACAGAGAGGAAGAAATCAAGAAATACCCCTAGTTCACCCAAACAAACTGAAACTAGCCAATACCAATGTATACATCACACTTGCAAGCACATTCACCCAATAACTGATTTCTCAATTTCTTACCTAAAATGAATCTGCAATCAAACATCAATACCCTTCCAAAACAAAAAACCCTAATACTGAGAATCTACTAAATCATTCCCAAATTAAGTCTTAAAACCTCATAAACCCTAAATCCTCCAACTAAAGCTTATGCAATCAATAAAAAGTAAACACAATAAAAAAACCCTAGGGAGAGAGACAGAGAGAGAGAGCGACAGAGAGAGCAACAAATAGAGAGAGTGAGACACAAAGAGAGGGAGGGAGAGAGAGAGAGAGAACTTGCCTGGAAAATGGAAGAGGAGTTTAGCGTGAAACTCAGAAGCAGAGAGCGTGAAACTAAAGTGGAGAGCGCGAGAGAGGAGTTTAGCGTGAAACTGAAGTGGAGAGCGCAGTTTTCTATTTTTTATTGTAAAGTAATTTAGAAGTCAGGCTAAATACCGGCCTGTCTTAAAATATTAAAAGTTTTCACTTTTGAAGTCAGGCGTGTTTACGCTTGATTTAAAAACACGCGCGCCAGATAAAGTTTTTCCTCTTAATTACAAGTTTGCCACTGCGTCTACTTATCAAGTCTGGCGTCTGAGCGCCTGACTTTAAATGTCTAATTCTTTTCCTAATTTTGCACTAGTGTCTATGTGGGCTCACCCTCAAGCAATTAAAGATCTATTGACGGTTAGTGACTAAAATAACCTCTGTTTTGACGGATTTTTCCCCGCCTAAATTGCTAACCACTGTATCCTATTTTTATATATAAAAGATAAGCACGTCCTTCTGTTTTTGTTGATTACTTTTGTAAATGAAATTCTATGTAGCATCGACACTTCTGGTTGAAGACGTGACTAGTGTCCGACACCAACACTTCAATTACTAGTATTTTTCAGATTAAAACCAGTGTCTGCGTCTATGTCGTGTCTGGTGTTTGTGTATGTGTTAGTCTATGTCGCATGAAGACAATACGTGTATCGGATACAATACGAATCCGATACGGCGATGCGGACTTTCTTGAAAAAACATAGGATACGATACGTCTAGGATTCATTTATAAAAAAAAATAAAATATTCACAAAATAATAAAAAATACATAGACGCATAGACCCAAAGAAACATAAGCTAGTATAATAAAACACAGAGACACATAGAAACTAATGAGTTGTACTTCTAAAGCAAAGAATGAGGATATTTGTTCTCTCTTGTGTTTGTATGACTCGAGGTACCTTTGTTCTAGTTCTTATAAGGCTTGAAAGGCGTCCTTACGACGTACAGGGGCTTTTATTTTATAAGAAAAACATTTTAATACTACTTTGACATATACTCATGACGTATCTGAGAAGTATCAGGAAGTATCTAATGTGATACGTATGAGATAATGACATGGCAATAAAATTGAAGTTCTACGTCAAGAAGTGGCACTGGCACCCATCCTAATTCTGATTGGATTGTTGACTCTACTGAAAATCTACATGCAGTTGAATTATCTGGCCAAGGTGACCTTGTCAAGTAGTAGTAATGAGAAGAAAAAAAGAATGGAATTATTTGACTTATTTTTTAACTATAAAAGTTTTCTCATGTTTTTTTTTTGGGGTTACTTGAAGTATTTGAGTTTACTTGTTTTCATTTACATTTGTGCATAGGGGTCATTTTGTCAAGTTGCCATTTGTATCATCTGCTGCAGTTTGATGAAGTGATGTTTACTTAGATGAATCTTTTTGTACACCTGCGTTTCATGCTTCTTCAATCTACAATTTATACTTCCATCTCCTTCTTTTGAGTGTTACGTGTTATTAACCAGGCCGGTATTTAGGCCGGCCTTTTTCATGCTAAAACTGATTTCACCAAATTTGGACAAATCCTAAGCACAATTAACAGCCAGCTTATTAGGGAGGTGAGTAAACCCACCACCACCCTTCGAGTTGGTTTTTTTAATTTTGGCTAATCATTTTCATTCGTTGTGTTTTCCTTGTTAAATTGTGGCGATTGTGGCGATATAGCGCAATTGCGTATCGGAAATTTGGTTCCCTGCAATTAAAAACCCGATATGCTCTTTCATATCCCCTAAATATAAGCGAGGGTCTACTTTCAGCTAGGGGTGGACATAAAGTATTAACCGACCGAAAATCCGAATTACCCGAGATTCATAACCTTTCACGGTCGGTTTGTTATGGGTGTCGGGTAGAATATTTAAAAAATCGGTTGCTGATGGTCTTATTTGGGCGGTTTCGGTTGCCCAATGTTGAACCCATTAGGGACTGAACCCGCCCGTAACAAACGCATATCCTCTCAATATTTACAGATATAATATTATCCAATAATGAATACCGAGAAATCAAAGGTAGATTAGGGGAGCTTTTTTAGTTTTCTTTCAACTTTACCTGCACACCTACTCACCTAGCCTATATATTTCTATACTAGTACTGTTGCTCTGCCACTCAGTACAAAAGACACAATTTCACATACACAGTAGGGGTGGACATAAAGTATTAACCGATTGAAAATCCGAATTACCCGAGATTTGTAACCTTTCACGGTCGGTTTGTTACGGGTGTCGGGTAGAATATTTAAAAAATCTGTTGCTGATGGTTTTACATGGGTGGTTTCGGTTGCCCAAAATTGAACCCAGTAGGGACCGAACCCGCCCGTAATAAACGCATCTCCTCTCAATATTTACAAATATAATATTATCCAATAATGAATATCGAGAAATCAGAGGTAGGTTAGAGGAGCTTTTTAGTTTTATTTCAACTTTACCTGCACACCTACTCACCTGGCCTATATATTTCTTTATTAGTACTGCTGGTCTGCCACTCAGTACAAAAGACACAATTACACATACACTGTAGGGGTGGACATAAAGCATTAACCGACCGAAAATCCGAATTACCCAAGATTTGTAACCTTTCACGGTTGGTTTGTTATGGGTGTCGGGTAGAATATTTAAAAAATCGGTTGCTGATGGTCTTACTTGGGCGGTTTCGGTTGCCCAAAATTGAACCCAGTAGGGACCGAACCCGCCCGTAACAAACGCATCTCCTCTCAATATTTACAAATATAATATTATCCAATAATGAATATCGAGAAATCAGAGGTGGATTAGAGGAGCTTTTTAGTTTTATTTCAACTTTACCTGCACACCTACTCACCTGGCCTATATATTTCTATATTAGTACTGTTGCTCAGCCACTCAGTACAAAAGACACAAGTACACATACACAGTAGGATGAGAGAGAGAATTTATATATCACTTCAGAAAAAGTGACATACTGTCTTCAACCTCCATCTTCACCTCTTTCTTCAACATGCACCTTCCCCTTAAAAAATTGCAGTAACTATACTTGTAATCAAAGACCGCCGAGGAAGATAAGAAGAAAAACAACCAAAGTATAAACAAGCTAAAAAACCGAATCTACCCACCTGCAAAACCGTCACCCGCAAAAACCGTCACCCCTGGAACCGCCTTACAAAGTGGTCGGAAGTGGGTGCTCTATCAGCTCATCGGTTTTCCTTCGGATGTAGTTTATCGAAACTGAATCCGAACTACCCGCCTGTTTGTCCAGCCCTATTCAGCAGTTTACCGCCCGAAATAGAAACTTGGTATCTAATAGTGAGAAATCACGTGCCTTACCTTACCCGTACTGTAACTTCTTCTATTAGGGAAAATAGTAGCTTCGTAAATAACATGAAAATGAAATGCATTTTCATCCCAAAATCCCAACCTTCTTCGTCTTCTCTCTCAAACTTCATTGACACTCTTCTATTCTCTTCTTCCTCCTTTCCTCTTCTCTGTGCATCCTTTCCTCTCTCTCTCTCTCTCTCTCTCTCTCAATCTCCAATCGCCTCATTTCCTCTTCTCCCTTCATCCCTCCAGTCACCTCATTTTCTCGTCTTTCTCTCCTTCTCACACACCGAAGAACCGAAACACGGGGAAAGAGTCACGCGAGAGGAAAAGAAATGAAGCCCGACACAGAGAGGGGGAAGAAGAGAGATATAGAAGAGGAGAAAAACCATCTTCAGTCGTAGATCTCATTTCAGCGACCATACCATTGGAAGCTTGTCTAGTCGCTGTCAAGAGCCAGTATCTCGCACCCATCAACTTCCGCACGCGCCACCAGCCTCCACGGCCTTCTCCGGCGTGTGTAACCTACATGCCATTTATCGGTGGATCTCGTCGTCGCTTGCTTTAGAAAAGTCTTAGATCAGAGCCTTTCTTAGTTCATTTAAGGGATAAAAATCTTGATCTGAGGTATGGCTTACACCTTCACCCTTCTCCATTTGTACTTCATATTTCGTTTTTTGCTTCTACAACTATGGAAAAACCAACTTCCAACACACTATTGGGGGAGCAATGGGAAAATCAAATCAGATATTGTGTTCTACCTTGCAGTGCTGGGTGGACTGCAGTTGGTAGGTCACCTGCTGTCTGGTCAGAGGTTAGTGCGAGCCCGGGAGGGGTACCTGCGAAGCCACTCCGACGCTCAAGTCAGTATTGAGAATAGATGAGTGATTTAGCTAGGAATGAGAATCTACCTCATTATGGCAATGTGAGCCAGTATTTATAGGGAACTGTGCCCGTGGTGGGCCATTGGATCGGTAGAGTGAATCTGAGTCATTCAAGTATGAGAATCATGAATGGGCTTGTGTATTGTGGATATGGATCAAAGTGATTTGGCCAATCCATGTCCAAGTGCTGAGTGGGCCTCTTGGCCCATTCCGGAACAGTTGCCCCCCAAGCCGAGATTATTCCGAATGATGGTCTTGACTTGAAGAATTTGTGTCGATCTGCCCGAAGCGTTACATCGTCTGTCTTGTCGGTCGTGTAAGATCTCTTCACCGCGGCGACTGCGTTTTTTGCTTTAATGTGAACCATGACCCACACCTCCCATGGTGTAATCCTTGTGCTAGGATCCAAGCTAAGGTGCCGTGTCTTTAATGTTGGCGCCCCCTGGGTGCCTTGTGCCAAGGTGTTGTGTCCTGATGTTGGCGCCCAGAGGGCGCCTTGTGTTGTTACTTGTTGTTGGCGCCTCTAAGGTGCCGGGTTGTGTTTTGCGTGGTTGGCGCCCTCCTAGGCGCCGGGGTGCCGGTTTGTGTTTGCTTGGTTGGCGCCCTCCTATAGGCGCTAGGGTGCCGGTTTGTGTATGCATGGTTGGTGCCCTCCTAGGCGCCTGGGTCCCGGTTTGCAAGTTGCGAAGTTGGTGCCCTCTTAGGCACTGGGTGCCGGTTTATAGGTTGCGAAGTTGGTGCCCTCTTAGGCGCTGGGCACCGTTTTGCGAGGCGCCTGGGTGTCGGTTTACAGTGTTGCGAATTTGGCGCCCTCGTAGGTGCTGGGAACCAGTTTGCGAGGCGCCTGGGTGCTGATTTACAGTGTTGCTAATTTGGCGCCCTCGTAGGCGCGTGGGTACCGGTTTGTGAGGCGCCTGAGTGCTGGTTTACAGGTTGTGAAGTTGGCGCCCTCGTAGGCGCCTCGGGGTTTCGTTTCTTTGCGTGTTTGGCTCCCTCGTGGGTGCCGTGTCTTTTTGATGTTGGCGCCCTCGTGGTGCCGTGAGATCAAGTAGATATATTAGAACCTACATTAGGTAGATGTGCCAACATCTGTCGGGACAAGTTGTAATTAAGTATACCCTTAACACAGTTTACCAGGACTCAGCCCAGATAAAACTCGCCCAAGGGGTTGTGACCACCAAAATCAGCTTGAAGTATACCCTTGGCACAGTTTATCGGAACTCGGCCCAGATAGAACCCGCCCAAGGGGTTGTGACCACCAAGGTCAGCTAGTGGGAAGAATCATGAGATTTATGCTTCAGTATATAGCAAAAATGCAAATGATCATGGTGTTTCTCTTCGATCATTCTTTTACCGACAGTCTTTATTTGTTACGGCGTGCCATGGCACTCTTGACTTCACTACTAGGATTCCAAAAGGTGTATATAAAAAACACCGCCTTGGGAAGATGTTCTTCGCTTTGAACTAACGTCGAGGTTGCCCCTACGATTCAGGCAGTCCCTCCCAGCAGGGTATGTCGGGTCTCGAACTTGTCTCGCTCCGCCCCTAACTATGGAGTTTGACCCTTTTTTTTAACTTAAGGAATTTTCTTTGGAAGCTAGAGCAAAAACTATAATTGCAAAATGATCCTTTGTTATAAATCATTTATATCGAGCTTTACATTCTGCATTTGCACCCAAACAAAAAAATTCTTAACTAGGCCTAGCTCTAGGTTCATGTCCTGATGCCTTGCTCTCTATTCAGAGTCACGGGTCTCATCCTCTTCTTCATTTACGTACTGGGCGAGCTTCCCTTCGCGGACCAGCTCTTCAATGTCATCCCTGAGGGTGTTGCATTTGTTGGTACTGTGCCCATAACTTTTGTGATACCGGCAGTACTTCTTAGAGGTTCGGCCTTTCCTTTGCACGAGAGGTTCGGGCTGTTTGATGTCCCGAAACTTTGCGTCGGTTCATTCGGCAAGGATCTGAGCCTAGGATGTGTTCAGCAGGGTGTACTCTGAGAAGCGACCTTGTCGGGGTCGGGACTCACGAGGAGTTCTCTCATATTGGGCTCGCTTCTGCCATGGTTCTTCAATGGCCTTGTAGGCCAGCTCGTCCTCCTTGCTGCCAACCTTGGCTTCGTCTTGGTACGCCATGTTGTCTTCTTCATAGTCCATGTACTTTTGTGCCTTCTGAAGGAACTCATCCAGGCTTCGTAACCCTCACGTCCCTTTGAAACAGGCTTCCTTTTTGGAGGGCATCCTTCATCCAAAAGAGCCTCCTCTTGTCTTCAAGGTTCCTGACGTTGGCAGCCTCCTTGTTGAACCTTTCCAGATATTCTCGAAGTGTTTCTTTCTCTCCCTGCCTAATTGCCCTAAGAACCTCTTCAGCTTTTGGCTTCAAGCGAGAGGCGGCAAACCGGGTCGTGAACATGGTAACTAGTTTCCCCCAGGATGAGACCGATTCCTGGAACCAAGCTAGTGCTGAATCCGTGAGAGGGGAAAGATCTTGCAGTGGACAGGTTCTTTTGCCCCCCCTCCCCGCGTAACGCATCCTGACTGAGAAGTAGGCCAAATGCCTGTCAGGGTCCCCAGTCCCGTCATACGTTTTGAGGGTTGGGAGCTTCTCTAAGGTCCTCGGAATTGGGCAGTCGTCAACCTTCCTAGTGAAGGGTCTTTCATTGGAGGTCCATCGTGAGTTGTGAGGTGACCAGTCCCCGAGATCTATGTCTTAACGGTCATGTCGGGCTGGAGATCTCCTCGAGGTAGATCTATGGCGATGCCTCTTATGGGTCTTGGCTCGGCTCTGCGACCTCTCGCGAGAATTGGAGGTTGCGAGCGATGAGGTCCCGGGGGGAGACTCCTCAAGCCAGTATGTACCGTCAGGCGAGGTTAGAGGGGTGATTGGAGGTGAATCTGATCCTTGGCGCCTGCCGCGTCGAGGAGGAGAGTGGCGAGCTTGCTTCCGTCTAGGTGGAGAGCGATGATTGTGATGACGCCTGGGTGGAGATCTGCGGCGCCTGTAGCTCATTGTCCTTGGGGAAGGGGTGTCCCAACAAGGATTGGGTTGCTTAGACATGACTGTCATTCACCTCTTTATCTTCTTGAGGCGCGCTTCTTGCTGCAACATAGTCTGGGTGCGGTTGCACAGCAGGTCCAAGAGCTGGAGGATGGTCGCCGCATCCCCAGGTTGGACGGGGATCTGGATAGAGGCTGGCTGGGGGACCAGGACCTGAATGTCTTGGTCTGGCGTGGAAGCAGCAAGGCCTTGGGGAGTGCCCTCTGGCTGGGGTTGCAGAGCGGCAATGCTTTGGACTCAGGGTCTACCTCTGGGTGCCATGGGAAAGTAGGAGGAAGTTCAAAAAGTAGGGATGATGTGAAAGATAGATGTCTCTCACTGTGGTCACCAATGTGCTGTACCTTGCAGTGTTGGGTGGACTGCAGTTGGTAGGTCACCTGCTGTCTGGCCGGAGGTTAGTGCGAGCCCGGGAGGGGTACCTGCGAAGCCACTCCGACGCTCAAGTCAGTATTGAGAATAGATGAGTGATTTAGCTAGGAATGAGAATCTACCTCATTATGGCAATGTGAGCCAGTATTTAAAGGGAACTGTGCTCGTGGTGGGCCGTTGAATCGGTAGAGTGAATCTGAGTCATCCAAGTATGAGAATCATGAATGGGCTTGTGTATTGTGGATATGGATCAAAGTGATTGGGCCAATCCATGTCCAAGTGCTGAGTGGACCTCTTGCCCCATTCCGAAACAGCTATCAAAATCCCTCTTTTGTTTGTGGGTCTAGGAACTCGAGAAGAAACCCAAAATCAATTTTGATGCATTTTTCAAAACCCCTATTGCGGATTTGGTTCTTATTTATTTATTTTTTTCACTTAAAACTAACCGTTTTGGGCTTCTTTGAGTAAAAAACCCACTCAATATTCACCCTAAAAAATTATGGCATTTTGATCACATTCTCACAATCCCTTTTGCCGTCATCACTCATCATCTCTCTCGCAGTCGCAGCAACTCTCTCGTGAGTTTCTCCAGGGAGGTAACATAGTTATTTTTTGTTTCTTTTATTCCTTTTTCTTTCTCTGTTTCTCTCCTTTCTTTATTCTCTTCTCCCACAGTTTCATTATTATTCTTTTCTTCCCCTTTTTCTCTTGTCTACATTTTTCTTCCCTTTCTTTTAACACTGAAATGTATTTGTTACAGAGATAATCAAGCGACTAGTATACAACAATGAGTGACGAAGAAGATAACGGTGAGCCATTCCTTGATGAGTCTGACATCATTCATGAAGTTGCCTATGACAATGAAGAACTTTCCGACGCAGATGATGATGATTTTGAATCCGAACATGATGATACATATTTCAGTCTTGTTTGCGTTTTCACTATAACAAAACTTCTATCTGTCCATCTGCAACTTTCTATGTTGTTGTGCTTCCACTAATGTCAGAAATTCAGAGTCGAGATGTAATTTCTTTTTCACTGTTTTAATATTTGGCTTTTAAGTAGGTTTATATTTTCTTTCATTAAGGGTTTCAACTTTCAACAACAGATTCTGTTCCTTTTTCAAGTTTGACGTCATGTTTTATATATATATATATATATATATATATATATATATATATATATATATATATATATATATATATATATATATATATATGTGTGTGTTAGGTGTTTTAATATTTGTTGTATTTGAATCTCACTTTATAGTGTGTTTGCTGAATATTGAACCTCTCTTTATTGTGTGGCGACAAACTTTTTGCTGTTGAAAACCCAAAAATCCCATCCGTTTTTAATTTGAAAACTCTAAAATGCCCTTTGTTTTAAACCATTTAGGGTTATTTTTATGGCGTTTTGGTTGTCTTCCGCTACACTAGGCTATCTGCTGTTGACTAGGTAGACTTCAAATAGCGTCTAAAAAAATGCTATAAGCTAGTAGTTACCAAACACTTGCAGTGAGATTATATGCTACAAGCTAGCATTTTGACTTTGCCAATAGGGGGATATTTGTCTGTATAACCGGAAGTGGATTGTTGATGGAAACCTTGTTACCAAAATTTGAGCCTTGTACCTGTTAATTGTACCATCCAGATTCTCCTTTTCCTCAAATACCCATTTGTAGCCAATGGCTTTCCTTGGGGAAGAAGAGGCACAACACAACAGTCTAGATCTTATTATACTTTAATGCATCACTCACGCTGCATTGTTGCAAACCATTTGGGGTCAGTCAAAGCATGTTTTATTGTAGTGGGCTCCAGCCTCCAGCCTCCTTGTGAGTGAGGAGGGTGGGAACAAGTCTGGGCTTTGTGCACACCAGATTTTGATTTGGTTTGCATTGTTTGTGAGTGTGGGGTTGAGCCGGTGTTTCAGGTTGAACAGTATTTAAGCTAGTGTTTAGGTTGTCAGATGAATGAGATTCTAATGGCATAGGCACTGAATTAGTAGAGGAGATTCATTGTAAACAGCAGAAGAAAGTTAGATGGCAGGCAATGTTTGAGGTGCATGAGCCATGTAAAACAAAAACACAAACAGTGCTGGATTAGTTACAGACTTAGTAAATGGCATGGAGGGAATGTCTAATAATAATGGATAAGTTATAGACTGAGTAAATTGTATTAATATTTAGAGAAGGTGTTGTGTCGAAAAAGGCATCCTTAGATGAACCAATTCCCCCGGGAGGCATCCCAAGATCATTAGAAAAAAGGGAGGAAGCAGTTCAACCAATCCTTAAAATCATCTAAAAGTATCTTTGTCTCTTTATCTCTTTTCTCAATATCAAGCTGGGTCGACATTCGCGAGGTAAAACTTGAGAAATATCTTATTGTATTGGAAGGTTGTGTCTTGTGTGTCATATGAATACACAATCCCAATTAATAGCAGCTACTTTTTTTTTGACAAAGATTAATAGCAGCTACTATTTACTTGATAAGCACATATCCCTCCATCGCTGACACCACTACAGAGAGCTTCGACTCGCCCAGTAAAATCAATAAAATTCCCAATTAATAGCCTTCAACTCGCCGGTTCACATCCTTGTCAACTCTGCCGGAACCCTAGACAGCACCTATCCCTCCATCGCTGACACCACTACAGAGAGCTTCGACCGTGTTTTTGCTGTGAACGCGCGTGGCGCGTTTCTGTGCGCGCGTGAGGCGGCAAATCGATTGAAGCGCGGCGGCGGAGGGAGGATCATATTTTTGTCATCGTCGCAGGTTGCGGCGCTGAGGCCAGGATTCCAAGCGTATACTGCGGCAAAAGCTGCGGTTGAGGCAATGACGAAGATTCTGGCAAAGGAGCTGAAGGGGACGGGGATCACTGCAAATTGTGTGGCGCCAGGGCCAATTGCGACGGAGCTGTTCTTCAGAGGGAGATCGGAGGAGCAGGTGAAGAAGATTATCGATGAATCGCCGCTGGGAAGGCTTGGAGAGACTAAAGATGTTGCTCCTTTGGTAGGGTTTTTGGCTTCTGATGCTGGTGAATGGGTTAATGGTCAAATTATCCGTGTTAATGGTGGTTATGTTTAAAAATAAGGTATTGTCAAAAAAATGTTTAAAAGTAAGGTTTTAAATTGGGGTTGTGGTTGTGAATACGTTGCAATCATTAATATTTATATTTATTGCATACAAACATGGTTGATGTGGCCTCAATTGTGGAGGTCAAGAAACAGCTGTAATTGCAATCACGAACCTTTATTTAAAACCTTGAAATGCTTAGGTTACCAAGTGATCAAATCCTTGTCATAATATGAGTGGATGTGATTAAGGCTCCTCCATTTTGATTTTAGCATCAATTCTCATTTAGCTAAATCAATTTGGCTATAGTTACAAGTCGTCAAAAGCATTGGAAAACGCAATTTCAGACGTGTTAATTCACGTATCATGGGGCTTTATGGAAGCAAGTTTCTGGACGTGTTAATTCACATATTAGACCTAACTACACAAGTAAAGATGTTTCTATAAGGACTCCTGAAAGAGAAAAAGCTTGAGATGTTGGTTGATCCCGATCTTTACAACAATTACAGAGAAGCTAAGGAGCTTATAAAAAAAATCATAGAAGCTGAGCCTAAGATGTCAGAAGTAGTGAATGCTTGAAGGTGACGGGTTTGCAAAAAAATGGGATGAGTGGCAAAAAGTTGAAGTTCTACGTCAAGAAGTGGAAGTGAATCTGATTGGATCGTTGACTCTACTGAAAATTTACATGCAGTTGAATTATCAGGTCCAAGCAGTGTTTTAAAAACCAGACCGACCGGGAATCGACGACGTTGACGATTTGAGTTGTAACTTTGATCGTTTGTGCTTCCAACTCGGAGTAGATTGTATGACTCAGTCGAATTTCGATAAAAATTGGCGGAAAACTGGCCTGACTGATTTTTCGTGGCTATTCGGTCGAAGATTTAGAGGAGAATAAACAAAGAAGAAGGAAATGGAGATGCAGAATGTTAAAATTTGGGAAGCAGAGAATACAAAACGAAAAGGAGAAGATTTGTCTTGTGAAAACACTTTTTAAATTGAAATGATGTAAAAAACAAAAAAGTAAGTCTTGGAAAAATTCTGTTTATTATTCATTGGACAGTGGAGTGAGTATTGGGAAGTGAAAAGAGTATGAAAGGCTCTTATTATTCATTGGGTAGTGGAGCAGGTGTTTTTAAATTGTAAATTATAATTTTGATCAAAAAATCAAAAAATTGTAAGCAATAATATCAAACGTGAAAAAGTTAATGTTGGAGAACTGAACGGATGGTAGTAGTGGATGGTTGCACAATAGAGTAAATCTAAATAATTGTTAAATTTACTTTTATTAAAAACTAGCACTATACTTGTGTATCCGCACGGGTCAATCATGTTACGTGATATGATTACCTCAAATAGAAATGTTTATTTGAATACTTATTAATCTAAAATCAATTGTAAAATATAGAGCATGACTTGCATACGGACAGGTGTTGTCGCGTTCTTTTTATGAATGAATTTAGACAGTATTTAAATAGTCTGAACATTACCCTGTGAAAATAAAGAAAAATTTAAAGTAGATAAAAAAGGAGTTTCAAATAAAAAGTTGATAAATATTAAAACTAAAAATGTTAAAGTATCATTTAAAACCAATATGTGCATTTATCCCGTGTGTTTTTATATATCATTGCAGTGTTTTTTATATCAATGTTGTTATCCCATGTTTTTTTATATATCAGTGTAACTATCTCGTGTTTTTATATATATCATTGCAGTTAGTTGTCTAGTGTTTTTTTATGTATCAGTGCAGTTATCTCATAGTTTCAATTGATTATTTGAGTTGAATAGTAGATTATTGTCGATAGTAAAAGATAGATAGTAGATTATCAATAACAAATATTTATCCCGTGTTTTTTTATATATGAGTAACAATTATTTATCCTTTTTTAGGCATTAGTGACAAATATTTGTCGCGTGTGTTTTAAATATTAATCAGTTTAACTAGTCATTAAGCCTTCTTGTTTTTTTAAATAGTAATTTTCAAAAATTATAATTATCAATGGAAAATATTAATCTTGTGTTTTTTTTAGTTGATAGTATATTATAGTAGATAGTAAATTTGTTAGATAGTAGATTATCAATAAAAAATAATTGTTTTAAATATTAATTAGTAATTTAAATAGTCATTAAGTCTGCTTATTTTTTAGATAGTAAGTTTGTAGTAGTAGGCTTCAAAAATTTTAATTATCAATGACAAATATTAATCTCGTGTTTTTTTATATATCAGTGCAGTTATCTCGTAGTTTCAATTGATTATTTTAGTTGATTAGTAGATTATAGTAGATAATAAAAGAGAGATAGTAGATTATCAATAAGAAATATTTATTTTTAATATTAATCAGTAGTTTAAATAGTCATTAAATATTATTATTTTTTAGATAGTAGTGCCTTCAAAAAATTTAATTATCACTGACAAATATTAATCTTGTGATTTTTTTTATATTGGTGTAGTTATCTCGTGTGTTTTTATATATCATTGCAGTTATCTCATAGTTTCAATTGATTATCTGAGTTGATTAGTAGATTATAGTAGATTATTGCAGTTATCCCGTGTTTTTATATTAGATTATTTGAGTTGATTAGTCGATTATAGTAGATTATTGCAGTTATCCCGTGTTTTTTTAGATAGTAGGTTTATAGTAGTTTTCCAAAATTATAATTATCAATGGTAAATATTAATTATAAATTATCAAAAAAAATTATAAATATCAATGGTAAATATTAATCCTGTGTTTTTTTAATTATAAATTGTCAAAAAAAATTATAAATATCAATGGCAAATATTAATCCCACGTTTTTTTATATATCATTGCAGTTATCCCGTGTTTTTTATTTATCAGTGTAGTTATCTTGTAGTTTCAATTGATTATTTTAGTTGATTAGTAGATTATAGTAGATAATAAAAGTTAGATATTAGATTATCAATAAGAAATATTTGTTTTAAATATTAAGTCTTCTTGTTTTTTAGATAATAGGTTTATAGTAGTAGTCTTCAAATTTTTTAATTAAAGTAGTGTTTGTATAATTTAGAAATTTAGTTAAAAGAATTAATATGAAGTGATAAGAGAAAGAGAATAATTATTTATGGGAAAAGTAAAGTAAAAAAAAGGAAGAAAGAGAGTGTAAAAGAAAAGTGAAAATGAGGAAAGAGAGTGTAAAAAGAAAGATAAAAAAAGAAAGAAAGGGAGTGTAAGAGAAAAGTGAAAGATAAGAAAGAGAGTGTAAGAATAAAGAGAAAAAATAAATAAATAAAGTGTAATGACATTTTTACCCTAAAATTTTTGAGGTGTAATGACATTTTATCGGCCGATCGCGTTACGTGATACGATTACCTCAAATAGAAACGTTAATTTGAAATCTCATTAATCTAAAATCAATTGTAAAATATAGAGGATGACTTGCATACAGATAGGTGCTGTCGTGTTCTTTTTATGAATGAATTTAGACAATATTTAAATAATCTGAACATTACCCCGTGAAAATAAAGAAAAATTTAAAGTAGATAAAAAAGGAGATTCAAATAAAAAATTGATAAATATTAAAACTTAAAATGTAAAAATACCATTTAAAAACAATATGTGCATTTATCCTGTGTGTTTTTATATATCAGTGCAGTGTTTTTTTATATATCAGTGATGTTATCCCATGTTTTTTTTATATAATAGTGCAACTATCGTGTGTTTTATATATATATATATATATATATATATATCATTGCAGTTATTCCTGTATTTTTTTATTTATCTGTGCAGTTGTCCAGTGTTTTTTTATGTATCTGTGCAGTTATCTCATAGTTTCAATTGATTATTTGAGTTGATTAGTAGAGTATTGTAAATAGTAAAAGATAGATAATAGATTATCAATAACAAATATTTATCTTGTGTTTTTTTATATATGAGTAACAAATATTTATCCCTTGGGTTTGATTTGAATTTTGAAAATTGAAAAAAAGTAGTAAAAAAGTGGGAGTGAGAAGAAAGTGCATTGGGAGAAGAAATTTGAAAAAGATGTGATAGTAAATTACAATGTTATCCTTAGTTATATGAGTTGTGAAGTAAATAAGGCCGAGACTTGTTTGGGTAATTTAAGTATGGTTTGTTTGTATAAATTGATAAATTGATTAGTAAGTGCATTGGGAAGAAAGTGAGAGTGAGAAGAAAATGCATTGGGAGAAGAAACTTGAAAAAAAATAGTAAATTACAATGTCGTCCTTGGTTAGATGAGTTGTCAAGTAAATATGGAAATTTGTTTTGGTAATTTAAGTGTGGTTTGTTTGTATAAATAGATATTAGATTAGACAGTAAATATGAGTAAATTGTAGATCATTTTATATTAATTTACTTATATTGTATTATATAGTAGATTAAAAAATTGGGAAAAGAAATATTTTTAAATAAAGGGTGTGAGGCCACAAATAGTAGATGTGTAAAAAAGTGAGAAATATTGGGAAATGTGAGATTGAAAGAGAGAGAGAGAGAGAGAGAGAGAGAGAGAGAGAGAGAGAGAGAGAGAGAGAGAGAGAGAAAGAAAGAGAAAATAGAATTAAAAAAATGAGAAATAAAAGTAAAATACATTATTGTCCTCAAAAGTGATGATATTTGATTGATTAAATAGATATGTCTTTTTGTAAGTTGTTTGTTTGATTAAATTCATATTAGATAAATAGATAGATATTAGATTGACTAAATAAAGGAACTAGACTATGCATTTGAATAACAAACGTGAAACAATTATACCATATTAAAATATTTGTTTGCTTATACTCATGTCGTGGTTAATCAATTTGTTTGAAAAATGAGTTTGTGGGATTATTAAATTTGTGGTGAGTTTTGTTGTGTTTTGATTATTTGATTACTTTGTAGTCTTTTATTTGATTATTTGATACCTAATTTTAGCAAATTAAGTTTTATAGGTATGAAATTTATACATCCTGAAAATTTGGAAAATTTGTAATTGGGACCGGGTCATCGACTCTTCAGTCCGACCCTTGACCCAGTGATCCAGTATGGAGAATGTTTACCGGTCTGAGTTTTATTGGGTCTAAGGTGACCTTGTCACAGTAGTAGTAATTAGAAAGAAATATGAATGGAATTATTTGACTTATTTTTTAACTATAAAAGGTTTCTCAGTTTTTTTTTTGGGTTTCTTGAAGTATTCGTGAGTCCACTGCATTGTATTGTATTCAATTACACCTGCGTTTCATGCTGCTTCAATCTACAGTTTATTCCATGTTGTGTTATTAACCAGGACTGCTATAACTAATACTAGACTCTCACCGATCACGCATCTTACTTATTTTCATTAATATATTAAAAAACCAAAAAATATAGAGAAGCAACACAAATCTAAAATTTTACCTTTATGTTTTTATCAATGTTTTGAAAATGGCATCACAAAATTACGAATACACCATCAACTATTTTTGTCTTTATTCATAAATAATTGACCTAATGTTTGAACCTCAAAATTTCGAAAATGCCATCATCTTTTGTTGTCTTTTCTCGAAATAACTGCCTTCATTTTTATATCAAAACTAAATTTTTTATCAACACTACAAAAATGCCATTAGATATTTTAGTTTTTTTCCGTAAATGATTGCTCTCATTTTTTATCAAAATTACAAAAATGTCATTACTTTTTTTTATCTTTTTCCCCAAAATTATTGCCCTCATTTTTTTTTCAAAACTACAATAATGCTATTAGTTTTTTTGTCTCTAATCAGTCTTGCCCGGGCTTAAATCAAGAGAGGATACTTGCACCAGATGGTCGTGTGGAATCACATGTGGATTTGGTCGTATAGTACCTTGTTTCTATAACAATGCTTTTGCCTTTCCCCTCCACCTTCGTTGCCTCTTCATCTTCCAGTGATTCATTGAAATTCGAATCTCAACCCCCTTCCCTTGAACTCCCACGCCTTTTAACCCTCCTTTGGGTTCAATGCTCTAAGTTCATGATTTAATCAATGATATCACATTTCAATTTCCACTGCAATCATGATTAAATCAATAAATTCGAACTCAATTCCCCACGCCTTTTTATCTTCCACTCAATTGGAACCCAGTGATGCCATTTTCCATTCACCCTAAACGTCTCTTCATCTTTCCAACGGTCCAATGCTCAATGTTTCTTTTTGATACACTCAATTGAATGCGCAATGATGGTCTTTTCCTTCCACCCTAAATGCCTCTTAATGCACTGAACAGTTCAATGCTCAATGTTTCAATTTTCATTGCCTAAATTGAATGTGCATGGAGTGTTTAACATCCCTAGTTTCATTAATTTCGGTTTACGAAATTAACTCACGATTTATTATCCGATTAAATGATAAATCGAGTCTCGAATATGGCTATGTCCCGAAAGCAACATTGAATTGCTCGATTTTATGAAATGCACATAAATTATTCGAATGGTGTGAATCGTTGTGGGAATTAAGGCACAAGGGTAAAATCGTCATTTCGCACCCTTCTATTGAAGATGTATCATCCGATGAAACAATAAACTAGATCCTTGTCATGGTAAGATCATGAAAATGGTATTGTAATTCCTAAGTCATAAGAATGGATGAATGTTTGATGGATTAGAGTGGTTTTAAATGAGAATTTCGGAGAACGGCATTTTAGTCTTTTCACCATTTTAAATAACTCAGCTGGGTGAAAATCGTCCCCTCACTCTCAGCTTCCTCACAATCAGAAACCCTGAAGAACCAGAAAGAGAGAATGGAGAAATAGAGAGAGAGAGAGAGAGAGAGAGAGAGAGAGAGAGAGAGAGAGAGAGAGAGAGAGAGGGGGCGAAATGAGAGGGGAAGAAGAAGGGCTTGATGCCATCTCACCTCTTCATGCATGCATGTTCTTCTTTCTCCATTTCCTTCCATTTTTCATTCTCTATCTAAAGATACCAACATCAAGACCGGATTCTCCCTCATTCTCAAAGTGCCATTTTCGAATTTCTCAAGCTCATATGACCAGCAATGGAGTTCTAAGCTTCCTTGGAGTTTGCATGTTACCATTGAAGCTCCACAAACAACTATTGAAGTTCAACCATCCTATTAGTGTACCTACACTAACTACATTATGAATTTAGGGAGTTGGACAGTAGGAGGGAGTGCTGGAGTAGATGGAGTGCTGTTTCGGAGCTGGATTTCGCAGCTCTTGATGATTGAGGTTGAAGACACCCACTCAAGACAAATTCTGGGTGAAACCCGTATGAGCTATCTTCATTGTTTACATTGTATCTCCCGGTACACAACTCCTATGAACGTAATCTTTGTTCCTCTGGAAATTAGACACGAAATTCTTCAATATAGGCACAAGAACCATCGGATTTCATTTGGAATGGAGGGAGATATTGCGTCCACAAGTTTCGGTTATGAATCAGGCCCAGTACTGACCCAGTCCCCTTGTTTTCGCGATAACTCCTAGAATACCGGTTTCACGCGGTTAAAAATTCCTCCATCAGAAAATAGACAAAATTATCTACGCAATGGGCACTGATTTGAGGGTTTTTGGTTACGAATTGACCTAGATACACTCGTTGCAAATCTGTACCCTGATACTGGAAAACAGAAGTAAAGCTGAAAATATCGGTTCGTCGAATTTGGGTTCAAGTCGTCAAAGTCTCTAGAGACACAAATTCCATATACCGGAGAGGTGTTCAGTAGCAAGAAGAGTGTTTGAGTTGCTGATTCGAATTGGGCGGAGTGGAGCCTTCGTCGGAAGCGGTTTGCACGATTACGGGGATTGTTCGAGTAGTTACGGTTCAATTGTTCTAGCGAGGACGTGATTTTGCGGGGGGTCGTCAAACCGGTGAGTTTTACTCACGATTAGGGATATTTTACTATTCTGAACTTGTTTCATTTTCGGTCCTATGGCTAGAACCTTGATTTCGAAACACGTATCGAGTCGACAAACCGTTTTTCCTTAAAATAGCGTTTTACGATTTTATGAAAGTATATATATTATATATGATTTTTGATTTAATGAATTGGGACTGGAATATGACTGAAATAATATACTGTTTTGAGGTTGGATGTTGATCAGATTACGGATTGGATACGATCGAAAAAGCGAAACGAAAAATAAACGAAATGAAATATGCATCTGTACAGGACGCGCGGACCGTGCCCCCTGGGCACGGGTCGTGCGCCCCCTTCTGATTGTTGGCAAGAAACGCATTATGACGCACGGACGTGCGCCCCTGGGCACGGGTCGTGCGCACCCTGTTGTTACCGGACTCCGAACTTTCGTTTCGTCGCTCCTTTCGATTCCAAACCTCTTCCAATCTTCTTCTCAACCAACTATAATGATAGTACCTGAATAAATTCAACTTGATTTGGAGAAAAGAGTTTTGGAAGTACAATTGCTCAAAAAACCGAAAGTTAGAACACGTGTGGGTTCATGTTTTGTATAAACCAACTGGACTATATGTCAAATTTGTGATATGATTATAATACCGGATGTCTAACTTTGAATTCATCAAAACGGGTTATAGATCAACATTAGATATTGATTATCTAGAACTTAAGAGACGGTCCAATGCGGACACGATATATATTTTATTAAGTATCATGTTGGGTGACGACCTGACAAGTAGCATACTAGGGAGGGAAGTCATGATCCCTTGCCTAGGCCCTGTATACGTTTTGGCGTGGCCAAACGTGGGTTACCGGGATTAGTGAACTGTTGCACAGCCGGTTTATGCTAAGTTAAGAACACGATTCGCCGGGATTAGTGAACTGTTGCACGGTCGGCGTTTCGCTTAATAAGCTAGTGATTATAAATTAATCCACTAGGCTTAATAATATAAATGATAGTACTTAAATTACCGAGAATTGTGAACGGTTGCACGGTCGGTAATGAGCTATATTTATGTCGATAAATAGTTATATATATTTAACTATGCGGTAATCAGTTTTAAAATCAAACCAAGTGATAGTGAGGGGGCACGGTAGAACTCACCGAGACAAGTTGTCTCACCCAATCATTGTTGTTGTTTTTACAGGGAACAGGGAACGAGGAAATGAACAGGATGTTCAGTTGTCACGCTCGAGGAGAAGATTGACTCAGTTCTATTTGTTCATGTTTCCTGTCGTCGTCTCTGTATTCGGTCTTATGACTCGAACTTGTATATTGTTATTTCATAGTTTCCACTATTTCTTGTAAGGATGTATATCTGAACAGGAATTTTTATACTCTGATGTAAACCAAAATTTTATATTTAGGTATTTCTTTGTTAAAAGAAATACCGGGGTGTTACATAGTGTCTTTCCCCGTAACCTTCCACGCCCCTTATTACTCCACTTGTTCAATGCTCTGAGTTTGTATTTGATTTTTTTTCTTTCTCTTATACTTTTCTCTTAGAGTGTGTTGTGAGAGGTAATTAAATATTTTATTTGAAGAGTATGGGTGTAGTGCTATTCTCTGGTTATTATTAGACAACAATTCGTGATTTTTCTATGGTTTTAAAATTTTTTAAATTCTTATGTTTCGATTGTGCTCATTTTATTTATCTATGTTGTTTTTCCAACAATTTGGTGGGTGGGCAATAGAAAAAAATAGGTTATGATAATCTTGTATATGCTGCTACGCTTCTCAACTTGCTTCTGTGTTATGGTTATTGGATAACTTAACAAATTCAAATTTTTATAAAATGTTATGATGTAACATCCGCAAAATAATTAACCGAATTATTGGGATGTTAACCCAATTGAATTAATTTAGTACTTGACTGGTAAATTTATCGAGTGCTAAAATTATTTAATTGTTGTCATCGGATCGTTAACCGGATAATACGGATCAAGGAAGTTTCGGAATCGAAATAGGAGATTTAGATCAATATGGTAATTTGACCACGTTGCCATATATTTATTAAATAAATATATGTATATACGTGTGTGTGTGTGTGTTAATAAGAAAGGAAAGAAAAGAATTGAAAGGAAAGAAAGAAGAAAGCCACGCGAGAAACAGAGAGGAGAGGAGAAAAAGAAAAGAAGAGAGAAAGAAAGGGGAAGGAAGAAGAAGAGGAAAAAGGGGAAGGTTAGGCTCATCAAAACGACTTCCGTCCAACACGAAAAATGCTCAGCGTTACTTCCTCTTCGATTTGGTACCAACATCTTCATCATCAACTCACTCTACACGAATTTACCATTTTCGGTTTGAAGCTCAAGGTGGCGTTTTTGAGAGCTATCTTCGTCAATAAAGCGGTTTGAAGGCTAGGGGAGTTCGAATGGAGGCTTGGGTACTAGCTTGGAGTGAAAGAATCAAGGTTTGATTGGGTGAGATTTGAGAAATCAAATTTGGGGTTTTTAGATGAATAGTGATTTTGAGTTTGAAGATGATGAATAGTATCCGTGGTGGATTTCGGGGAATTCGGTGTTTCGGTCAAAAGAGGTTTCGTGATCGAGCGGAAAGTTTTGGAATCGGATTTGAGCGTCGCCGGAGCGTGTAGTTGATTCGGGGAACGTTCGTGCGGTTTTGTCAGAAAAGCGGTGTCGCGGAAAGTCTCGGTGATTTGGCGAAGTCTCGGCGATTTTGAAGTCTCGGTGTCGGCACACGCTTCGAGGGTGAGTTTTACTCACGTTTAGGATTTTTGTTTTTCAAATTAATTGATAAACTGTTTTATCGCTTTCGCTGGACTGGAATATTATGTGATACTGTCTGATTCGGGTTAGGAATCGATTGGGGCGAGTCTCGGGTTGCGTCGTGTTAAAAAAATGGAATTTTTGGTGATTTGATTCGAGAGATTTTGATTTAAAACCGTTATTTGGAAAATCGCCGTAATTTGATAAACTTCGATTTGATTTAGATTTTGATTGATTGTTTGATTTTGATTGGGTTTGATTATATGTGTGTTAAAACTGTTTTCGATCGGAATTAAAATCGGAATTTAGCGGAATCGCGATTTTCGCGCGAAACCGCCAAAATCTGCCCTTAACAGACCCCCTGCTGCCTGTCCGCGCGCCACTTGCGCGCCAGGCGCGACTCCAGCGCAATTTGGCAGAACCTGCTGCCTGTTCGCGCGCCACTTGCGCGCCAGGCGCGACTCCAGCGCAATTTGGCAGAATTTCAGCAACCAAACACTGTTTTTCGTTTCGCGATAACTTTTGACCCGGGAACCCGATTGAGGTGTTCTAAGATGCGTTGGAAAGCTTATTCAGAGGCCTAACTGAATATTCTATTTTTAAGGCAAAATGAACTGTTTTTGATATTGAAAATTGTGCCGAAAAGTGGTCAAATAGAGTGCGAGTGTGAACTTGGATTTTATAAAACGTGGATTAAAGTGTTTCATTGATTGTCTGATTTGATGGACCGTGGGTTCATAGTACTGTAGATATATATGTTTATATATATAGAGTTTGGGTGACGACCCATGTTGACATACTAGGCGGGGCAGTCATGATCCCCTACCCTAGGCTCCGGGCCTTTAGGAAGAATACTATTGGCAGTGGGGTTCACCGGGTTTCAGCAGTAATGCAGGCGGTGTTATGTTAAATTGTTTGTAGTACGGTTCACCGGGATGTAGCGGTCACGCAGTCGGTGTCGTACTGAGTCATAACAGGTTCATCGGGTATGTAGCGGTAACGCAGTCGGTGATCTGTTGAATTGTTTTGTTGTGCGGTTCACCGGGATGTAGCGGTCACGCAGCCGGTGTCGTACTGAGTTATAGCAGATTCCCCGGGATGTAGCGGTCACGCAGCCGGTGGAATGCTATGTGTAAAATAATGCGGTTCACCGGGATGTAGCGGTCACGCAGTCGGTGCCGTGTTGAGTTAAAAAATGTTTTTAAACAAGTACCGAGAGAGCGAGTAGGGGTCTCGGTAGAACTCACTGAGATTGTATCTCATTGTTTATATGTTGTTGTTTTACAGAGACACAGGGACAGCGGAAATCCAAGAGGCACGAGTAGGTTGAGCTCGGACTGGTTGCTGATAGCCTAGCTTTATATTTAAGCTTATTTCCCTTTTGTTGTCTGTATACTAAAACATTATGTATTTAAGGTATATCTTTCTTCCGCTTTCTTGTATGATACTGAATACTATAATTGCTGATGGTATATGGTCTGAGAACCATATTGTCTTGTTGTAAATAAGACTGTTTGGGTTTTATTCAGCGAAAAATTTATAGTGATATTCAGTGTCTAAGCAGGAAATATATCTCTGATGTGTTACTAATGTGCACTTTGGTATTTTTAATCGATAAATTATACCGGGGTGTTACAGTTGGTATCAGAGCAGTTCGACCTAGTCGGACTTAGCTTAGGGTTGAGTCGATTCCTTGTTAGTCCTGGTTGTAATTACACTTGTGATGCTAAGAGACATTGAGCCTGATCAACTTAATACTTAGTGCATCATAAGCGGAATTATGACGGGATGATCAAGACGCAATCCTCGACCAAAACCGGAATCTTCAGCCGGTGCATCCTCAGGAAAGGTGACATGACGGTGGAAGAATACACCGCTAAGTTTGAGAAGTTGTCTCAGTGTTACCAAGTGGTAAAGTAAGCTCTGGATGACGAATGGAGAATGCAGAAGTATAAGAAGGGCATAAGTGCTTTTATGACTTAGGGTATCAGTTCTTATACTATTACCAATTATGTTGCCTTAGTGCAATCAACCTATGTCGCCAAGGATGATCTCATAGGAAATATAGGAAAAGAAAGAAGGTAGTTGAATTATCAACTCCGAATGCAAAGTCCTAAGATAATTTCATCAAAGGAAAAGCAGATGCAATTCTTTGATTCTTCAAAGGTCAGAAGATGTTCTAACTGTGGAAAGCCTCACAGCGGTGATTGCAAGCGAAGATCTAATCGGTGCTATTATAGAAATGTAGAGGGTCACTGTGGTAAAAGTGCCCTGCCAGGAAAAGTTCCAAGGAGTCATAAGCAGCTCCAAGGCAAGGACGAGTCAACACTTTGAATGCTTAGACAGTTACGAATGATGACGGTATACTTAGAAGGATGGGAGTCCTATTCAATGACTCGATCAGTATATTATAAGATTCGGGTGCAACCTATTGCTGTATATCCCGATCGCATGTGAATCGGTTGGGATTAACCTTATCTTCGCTATCCGAGCTGATAACTATCTTAACTGCGGCTAAGGGTCGTGTCCAGACCCAATCTTTGTGTCAGAATTGTCTACGTGTTATAGGAGACAACTTTCGTAGAAGGATTATTTGTTTGCCTGTGAGAAGTGTGGACACCATTTTGGGTATGAATTGGATGACTGCAAATCATGTTGCAATCGACTGTATTAATCAGCTATCAGCTTCGCTTCAGAATCAGTTAAATTGCCTAGGACAAATTCTGAAACGGTTACCTAGTTCACCTTAGACGGTCAATCTTCATTCCAAGGTGCGGAATGACATGTTAGTATGTTATCTGCATCCACTGAAACTAGTTTGGATTTGGCGAACATTCAGATTGTGAATGACTTTCTGGATGTTTTCACGATGAAGTTTCTTCTGAATCTCCTGAGCGAGAGGTAGAGTTTACGGTAGAATTGGTTCCTGGTACGGGATCAATATCTATTGTTTCTTATTGAATGTTCCTTTAGAATTCAAGGAAATGGAGTCTCAACTTGAAGAGTCGACGTTAAGGAAATTCCTTCGACCGAGTGCTTCTCTAAGGAGTGCTCTGGTGTGGTTAGTCGAAAGGAAAAATGGTAGCATGAGATTGTGTATTGATTACCGACTACTCAACAAAGTGACAATCAAGAACAAATATCCTTTGCCAAGGATACATGAATTGCTGGATCAACTTCGAGGTGCCGTGGTGTCTTCAAAAATTGATCTGATGTCAGGTTATCATCAATTAAAAGTTAGAGCCTTAGATATTCCGAAGACAACTTTCCGTACTAAGTATGGACATTATGTGTTCGTAGTGATGCCCTTCGGTTTGACTAATGCTCCAGCGGTATTCATGGATTACATGAACCGAGTGTTCCACGCTTATCTGGATCAGTTCGTTGTGGTTTTCATTGATGATATCTTGGTGTACTCTAAGACCATTAAGGAGCATGTCCAACATCTCCGCATTGTTCTGAAAGTGCTCCGAGAAAATAAGTTGTACTTGAAACCTTCGGAGTGTGATTTTTGGGTGCCAGAGGTAAAGTCTTTGGGACATGTGATTTCCCAAGTCGGGAATTTCTGTAGATCCCAGTAAGAAGGAAGCGGTGTTGAATGAGAGTGACCAACATCAGTCACAGAGATCAGAAGTTTTTGGGTCTAGCTGGTTACTATAAGAGATTTGTTCAAGGGTTCTCACAGTTAGCTTTCCACTTACTCGGTTAACTCGTAAGGGTCATCCGTTTACGTGGAATGCCGATTGTGAAGGATGTTTTCTAGAGTCGGAGATTTTGACTTCTGCTCCAATCCTGATTCTTCCGGATCCGTCATTGGAATTTTAAATTTTCGATGACGCTTCAGGGAAGGGTTTAGGATGTATTCTAATGCAAAGATCAACAAGTGGTAGCTTAGGCGTCCAGACAATTAAGGTCTCGTGAAGAGAATTATCCAACTCATGAATTGGAGTTAATAGCTATTGTGTATGCACTGAAGATTTGGAGACATTACCTGTGTGGGTCTTGTTTCAAAGTCTCTAGTGGTCACAAGAGTTTAAGGTATCTGTTTGATCAGAAAGAACTGAATAGCAGGCAGAGAAGTGTGTAGAATTCTGAAGGATTATGACTTCGGGTTGAAGTATCATCCAGGAAATTCCAATGTTGTAGCTGATGCGAGTAATAGGGAATCGCTCCACACGGCAGAATTATGATGCATTAGATGGAATTATTAGAGTCTGATAGAGACTTAGATCTGAATTCAAGATCGAGAGGAACCTGTTAGTGTTGAGCCATATGAGGATCTCTAATTCCCTAAGGGATTCTATACGCTTAGCATAGGAAGTTGATGTGAAGTTACAATCACAAAAGGTATTTCCAGATTTTACTATGGATAGTGATGGAGTCAGTTGTTTCAACGGTAGAATCTGTGCGGCCGATGATGAGAACAATAAAAGGCAAGTGTTAGAGGAAGCACACCGAAGTTTATATTCTGTTCCAGGGTGTACAGAATATAAAGCAGAGGTATTAGTTTGTTAACCTCTCCTTTGTGAAAGTTAACAATGGGATGGTATTATATGATTCCGTTTGACAAGTTGAACGCGAACGCGAATATGTAGGTGACTTAAATTTCCGAAGTGAAGCTTGGCGTGCGGTGTAACAGTTTTGAAAAATCGTTTTTGTGAAAACCCGCATGCTAAAGTTAATTTTGGAACGAATTAAGAGGCTAATAGGATATGATTGGGGAGGAAAATCCTAGGAGGATTACTTAGGTCGAGGGGAAGCTCTCAACGCTATTGACTAATTCGGAAAGGAGCTCTGAGTTCTGTTTGATAGTTGTTTGGAGAACAACTGAGGTGATTTCATTACGTTCAATTTATTTGATGTCCCCGTGGTTTACTTCTACGTTTAAGATAAACGTTTCTGGTAAATCCTCATTCCATCTTCTTTCGAAAAGTATTATCTCGAAATCTTGGGGGCGAGTCAAGAAGTTTCACCAGTGACTTTTTCGTCACATTGTTGGTGTGTACGAGAACCATTAAGGATATTAGAGGATTTGTTGAGAAAGTGTTTACACCTTTCGAGGGAATCGTGTTTGTTTTTACGTCTACCGAGGAGTGCTTTGGTTTGGATTAATCAAAGTTGGGGAGCAAGTGAGGAATGAAGCTTCAGAAGTGTTTTCGAACGCGGTGCCGAGCCTATGTAGGCGAAAGAGGAATTTCTCGTGTTGATTCGTAACAAGAGAGTTCGGACTGTAATCTTATAAGCGTTCTTGGGTAGTAGTCGAACATACTTAAAGATTGACGTGCCAACTGGGGAAGATTTTTATACTCATTTCGTTAATTCAAGATTGTTTTCTCGCAAATTTAGACCTTTCTGAGAATGTCGATTCTCGGTTAGTCGGATAAAAGACTTGACGAAATTTTGAGGACAAAATTCTTTTAAGTTGGGGAGAATGTAACATCCGCAAAATAATTAACCGAATTATTGGGATGTTAACCCAATTGAATTAATTTAGTACTTGACTGGTAAATTTATCGAGTGCTAAAATTATTTAATTGTTGTCATCGGATCGTTAACCGGATAATACGGATCAAGGAAGTTTCGGAATCGAAATAGGAGATTTAGATCAATATGGTAATTTGACCACGTTGCCATATATTTATTAAATAAATATATGTATATACGTGTGTGTGTGTGTGTGTGTGTGTGTGTGTGTGTGTGTGTGTGTTTTAATAAGAAAGGAAAGAAAAGAATTGAAAGGAAAGAAAGAAGAAAGCCACGCGAGAAACAGAGAGGAGAGGAGAAAAAGAAAAGAAGAGAGAAAGAAAGGGGAAGGAAGAAGAAGAGGAAAAAGGGGAAGGTTAGGCTCATCAAAACGACTTCCGTCCAACACGAAAAATGCTCAGCGTTACTTCCTCTTCGATTTGGTACCAACATCTTCATCATCAACTCACTCTACACGAATTTACCATTTTCGGTTTGAAGCTCAAGGTGGCGTTTTTGAGAGCTATCTTCGTCAATAAAGTGGTTTGAAGGCTAGGGGAGTTCGAATGGAGGCTTGGGTACTAGCTTGGAGTGAAAGAATCAAGGTTTGATTGGGTGAGATTTGAGAAATCAAATTTGGGGTTTTTAGATGAATAGTGATTTTGAGTTTGAAGATGATGAATAGTATCCGTGGTGGATTTCGGGGAATTCGGTGTTTCGGTCAAAAGAGGTTTCGTGATCGAGCGGAAAGTTTTGGAATCGGATTTAAGCGTCGTCGGAGCGTGTAGTTGATTCGGGGAACGTTCGTGCGGTTTTGTCAGAAAAGCGGTGTCGCGGAAAGTCTCGGTGATTTGGCGAAGTCTCGGCGATTTTGAAGTCTCGGTGTCGGCACACGCTTCGAGGGTGAGTTTTACTCACGTTTAAGATTTTTGTTTTTCGAATTAATTGATAAACTGTTTTATCGCTTTCGCTGGACTGGAATATTATGTGATATTGTCTGATTCGGGTTAGGAATCGATTGGGGCGAGTCTCGGGTTGCGTCGTGTTAAAAAAATGGAATTTTTGGTGATTTGATTCGAGAGATTTTGATTTAAAACCGTTATTTGGAAAATCGCCGTAATTTGATAAACTTCGATTTGATTTAGATTTTGATTGATTGTTTGATTTTGATTGGGTTTGATTATATGTGTGTTAAAACTGTTTTCGATCGGAAATAAAATCGGAATTTAGCGGAATCGCGATTTTCGCGCGAAACCGCCAAAATCTGCCCTTAACAGACCCTGTAACAGCCCAAAATAATTAGTTAATTTATTTAATTAATTATCTAGGGTTTGTGTTTGAGAAAAATAAAATAAAATGATAGGAATAATTATTTAGGGATTTTATGTGAAAGAATATTAGAAATAATTAGTTGTTAGTATATGTGGATAGGTGGTGGCGAATTAGAGGTGTTAGTGGAGGCCCATGATTAAGTCATAAACTAAGAAAGCCCATGATTGGTTAAGTGAGCCTATAAATAAGGAGTTTTTAAGTTAGGGTTTCATTAGTTGAGAAAATTAGATTTTGTGAGAGAGTGAGAGCTAAGGAGTGGCGGCCAAGGCAAGAAAAAAGAGAGGAATTTCGTGGCTTCCATAGAGAAAAAGAAAGAGAGGAGTTCGTGACCAAGAAAGAAAAGAGGAGAGAGAAGAAAAGCTAAGTTTTTCAAGGTTTCTAAGCCTAAGGATTCGAGTTCTTCAATAAGGTAAGGGGGCTCTCGTTCATAGTTAATAATTTATAAACCACGAAATCATGGGTACTAGGTGTTAGGAGTAGTTGTTTAAATTGCTGTTGATGTTTATAATATCTATATGTGGCTGAAGTGTGATGGTTGTTTGTGTTGTTGAATTCACTGTTTTGAGATGTTCTGACATAGGTTTAGTATTTCAGTGACTGAGAACGTTTTACTAATTGAAAAATTATGTGGTTTGTCATTTAGAAAACTTGATTGAATGCTTGTTAATTTGGCACTGGTTTGGTTGCGTTTAGAGATGTGTAGCTCGAGATACGAATTCCACAAGTTAGGGTAATATTCTGGAAGCATTCTGGACATAGGTTCGGTATTTTTAAAACTGGGAACTTTCTGTTCGTCAAAAAATTATGGGACTTTTTTTGTTAGCAAACAGACTTAATTTTGGTCACTTTGGCACTTGTTTGGTTAAATTTGGAGTAGTGTAGCTCGAGTTATGAGCGTCCCAAGTCAGGTCAAATTTCTGGACTTAAACTAGGTATAGGTTCAGTGTTTCAGGTCTTGTGTCTTCAATTGAACTCTGATTTGAACGATTCTTTTTCCATTAGAAACTATACTCAAATTGCTTTTGTTAAGGCTAAGGTTTTGTTCCATTTGGTCAAGTGTAAGTCAGTTTAGAGTGATTTGAAGTGGAAGGACAGAATCTATCCAGTCTGGGAACCATTCGGGTTGTTTCTAAAAACTGTACTAACTGCCTCATTGTTTTGAAACTTTAAATATATGTTCAGAAACTACACATCTGTAGCTTTGGAACGAGGGGTCTTTTGTAATTTTCCGATGTCGTTTACTATTTTAACTAATTCGCCGAATTCTGGGTGCCGTGTTCGCGTAGCCCAGAGTGTCGCTGTTGTTCCCAAATTTGTTTTCTAAATATCTTTTGACTCGGGAGTCCGATCGGGACGTTCCGAGATGTTTTGGAAAGCTTATTCAGACGCCCATCTGAATATTCTAATTTGGGGCTCAGTAAAGTATTTTCTGGAAGAAATATTGATGATTAACTCAAACCCTAAAAGTTGTCATTTTGAGAAACTGTCGAGTCGCAATCATTTTGGAAAATGAATCATTCTGAGGAAAACAATGTTAGTTGCTGTTGTATGGACGCCCGTGTGGCTGTCCCGGATGAGTAATGAAATTTTATGAATAAAGTGACGAAAATGCCCTTGGTGGCCAATGTGTGAGTGTTTTGATGATGATGCCCTTAGTGGCTAGTTGTGTTGACAAAAATGCCCTTAGCGGCCAATGGGTGAGTAACATGATTAGTGATGATGTGATATAATTGGCGATGATGTGATATAATTAGCGATGATGATTAGCGATGATGATTAGCGGTGATGATTAGCGGTGATGATTAGCGGTGATGATTAGCGATGATGATTAGCGATGATGATTAGCGATGATGATATAAATACCGATGTGATATTTTTAGCGATGATGTGATATAATTGATGATGATGATGTAATGTGATTGATGCATGTTCATAGTGTCGCATGCATCCATGTGCATTCAGCGGTGATGTAGGCTTCGGCCATGCGGTGAGTAGGCTTCGGCCAAAGCGGTGATGTGCCCTCAAGGCTTATTGCGGTGATGATGGATCCACACATATATATATTTCATTTCATACATTGCATACACGTCCTGTGTTTGATTGCGTCTTCTTGAACTAATGGTGTAACTGTATTCTGGGTGTAACTGTATTTGGTGTGACGGTACTTGGTGTAACAGTATTCGGCGTAACTGGATTTGGTGTAACTGTATTATTGGTGTAGTAAATTGATGGTATCCCTGGTGTGCCTATTATACTGTGTTTCTTGTTTTATCTATTATTATCTATGTAGTGAGACTCACCCTACTGCGTCGTGTTGCCTCGTATGTCGGCAACTTGCAGGTGACGGTGACTGAAGGTGGCTAGAGATTCTTCTTCTAGTATGGTCGAGTCGGCTCTGATACGTAGCACTCGGGAGGGTTGTCCTTGTGTCTTTCCTTATGTGTTATGTATATGCCTTTCTAAGTTGTAAACCTTTTGAAGTATGATTGCCAAGTTAAACCTTTTTATTTCCGCTGCATGTTTTTGAAAAGAAGTTAGTTATAATTAAAGTACTCTGTTTGCGAAGTGGTTTTCCGGTTCGAAAAATGTGACACTCTTTTGGTGCGAAAAACTCTGATATTTATTTAATAAACCGTTGGGTAGAAAATGGGGTGTTACAGACCCCCTGCTGCCTGTCCGCGCGCCACTTGCGCGCCAGGCGCGACTCCAGCGCAATTTGGCAGAACCTGCTGCCTGTTCGCGCGCCACTTGCGGCCAGGCGCGACTCCAGCGCAATTTGGCAGAATTTCAGCAACCAAACACTGTTTTTCGTTTCGCGATAACTTTTGACCCGGGAACCCGATTGAGGTGTTCTAAGATGCGTTGGAAAGCTTATTCAGAGGCCTAACTGAATATTCTATTTTTAAGGCAAAATGAACTGTTTTTGATATTGAAAATTGTTCCGAAAAGTGGTCAAATAGAGTGCGAGTGTGAACTTGGATTTTATAAAACGTGGATTAAAGTGTTTCATTGATTGTCTGATTTGATGGACCGTGGGTTCATAGTACTGTAGATATATATGTTTATATATATAGAGTTTGGGTGACGACCCATGTTGACATACTAGGCGGGGCAGTCATGATCCCCTACCCTAGGCTCCGGTCCTTTAGGAAGGATACTATTGGCAGCGGGGTTCACCGGGTTTCAGCAGTAATGCAGGCGGTGTTATGTTAAATTGTTTGTAGTACGGTTCACCGGGATGTAGCGGTCACGCAGCCGGTGTCGTACTGAGTCATAACAGGTTCATCGGGTATGTAGCGGTAACGCAGTCGGTGATCTGTTGAATTGTTTTGTTGTGCGGTTCACCGGGATGTAGCGGTCACGCAGCCGGTGTCGTACTGAGTTATAGCAGATTCCCCGGGATGTAGCGGTCACGCAGCCGGTGGAATGCTATGTGTAAAATAATGCGGTTCACCGGGATGTAGCGGTCACGCAGTCGGTGCCGTGTTGAGTTAAAAAATGTTTTTAAACAAGTACCGAGAGAGCGAGTAGGGGTCTCGGTAGAACTCACTGAGATTGTATCTCATTGTTTATATGTTGTTGTTTTACAGAGACACAGGGACAGCGGAAATCCAAGAGGCACGAGTAGGTTGAGCTCGGACTGGTTGCTGATAGCCTAGCTTTATATTTAAGCTTATTTCCCTTTTGTTGTCTGTATACTAAAACATTATGTATTTAAGGTATATCTTTCTTCCGCTTTCTTGTATGATACTGAATACTATAATTGCTGATGGTATATGGTCTGAGAACCATATTGTCTTGTTGTAAATAAGACTGTTTGGGTTTTATTCAGCGAAAAATTTATAGTGATATTCAGTGTCTAAGCAGGAAATATATCTCTGATGTGTTACTAATGTGCACTTTGGTATTTTTAATCGATAAATTATACCGGGGTGTTACATATGCTATCTTAGGTGTGGAGCTATCATCAAGCAGAATGTAGCCTAATTTTATATCTATATGAATGATTCTTATTTGCGATTCTTCATGAAGACAGGCCAAACCCTTTGCCATTACCAGTATGATTTTTTGGTCTAATTTCCCATGATTTTTTTAGCAAAAGAAAGAGATATGGAGTCTCGTTAAAACCTTCTGATGCAAACCCTCATTAGGGAAAAAACATCAAAAAGGAAAAAGAGTACTCCATCTATATTTTAATGAAAAAGCGGAAAAAATACAAAAGACATGAAGAGCTAGACCAAACCCATGAACAAAACAATATTACAACCAAAAGGAAAAAAGAACAATCCTATTAAAAAGAATCTAGTCCAAAAAAAGGTAAAATTGGCATGCAAACGCATCACTATAAAGATTTGAAATAATTGCCATTTATGTTAGTACCAACCTAGTTTCCCACGAGGAAGGAAGCTAGGAGTACTCCCCCTAGATTCTCCATGTTACTATTGAAAACAAACAAATCAAAGTAGACAATAGTATCTAATCTAAATTAAAAGGTAAAGTTTTGTCATGTTGTTGTTAGGATTCAGCTGCATTATAGGAAAGAAGGATCAACAAAGCTTACTTAAGATGGGTTGATTTGTTGCTGTCAACATGTGCATATTTTTGAGATTCCTGCTGCAAAGTTATACATGACTTGACTATATTGAAGGTTTACAGGGAAAAGATTTATGATTTTAAACATGAGAGAGGTGTACTCTTCCATTGTTTTTGGTTATCTTTTTATAACTTAAATTAGAATGGATAGTAATAAAATAGTACGATAACATTGAAATACTTGTTCATATTTATAATAGGTTTAAATAGTTATTACCCTGCAAATATACTCATTATCCAGTTACCCCCTACAAAAAAAATATTTAAAACAAACCTTGCAAAATATAACGTTATCCAGTTACCCCCTGCTGTTAAGTTTTCTGTTAAAAAATGTAAAATTAACATTATCCAGTTACCCCCTGCCACGTGTCACCATATTATTGGGCCTCTGTGACACGTGGCACTGACATGCCACGTCAGCTCCTATGTCACCACTGCCACGTGTCACTGACATGTGCCACGTCAGCAACCAATGGATGGCTGCCACGTGGCACACACTTGGCAAGTGGAGGCACCCTTGTTACTAAAAAATAAATGTTTTATAGGGAGATGGGTGTTGAACTCGTGACCTGGTGGTGGTTGGGGCGTCCAATTACCACTAGGCCACAACATGATTTGTGTTTTTAAACACAACTACCAATATATATTACATAAAAACCAGATCTGGATCCTGACTCATCTTCTTCGTTAAATCAGATCTGGATCTAACAAATATGAAACAGAAACGTTTTCCATCAAAACGTTCCATCAAAACGTTTTCCTTCAATCTTCAAAAACAGAAACGCAATATGAAACATAAATATGAAACAGAAACGCATCTTCCATCAAAACGTTTTTCTTCAATCTTCAAAAACAGAAACGCAGCCAAATCGTTTTCAAATCCCAAATCGTTTTTAATCCTTGATTTCGTTTTCAATCTGGATTTCGTTTTCAAATCCCAAATCGTTTTCAATCCTTGATTTCCTTTTCTACGTTTCTGCGTTTTCAATCCAGATTTTTTTTAATTTAAGTACAAATTATGTATTATATATTTGTAGGTGAGTAAATAATATCAAATAGTTATGTGGCTCAGTGGTTAGGAGGTGTCTGTGTCACTTGGGGGTCACGAGTTCAACACCCCTATAAGCCAAAATTTGTATTTTTTTTAGTAACACACTATGCAGCCATAGCCATGTCAGTGCCACGTGGCAGCCATCCATTGGTTGTTGACGTGGCACATGTCAGTGACACGTGGCAGTGGTGACATAGGAGCTGACGTGGCATGTCAGTGCCACGTGTCACAGAGGCCCAATAATATGGTGACACGTGACAGGGTAACTGGATAATGTTAATTTTACATTTTTTAACAGAAAACTTAACAGCAGGGGGGTAACTGGATAACGTTACATTTTGCAAGGTTTGTTTTAAATGTTTTTTTTTGTCGGGGGGTAACTGGATAATGAGTATATTTGCAGGGGGTAATAACTATTTAAACCTTTATAATATAACTGTGAATACTTGATTACCAAATGCCATAACTGAAGCAAACTCAACGACTAAAACTGGGTTCAGAAATACATAGCAAAAATAACTAGTAACCACCGCACATTACAAAATAAAAGACCAAAAAGTAGCACAACACAAGAATTGGAGATACCTCGTTCACGAACAAAGAGAATATGAAGCTCTAAATATTTTGTGCGGGAATGTTGAATGGGATTGTAAGTAAAACTGCACTGAGATTGTCACGTAGAAAGCATAGAGTATGAACTCAAACTACCACTAGTACAAAAATGGGATTAGAATTAGACATTTAAAGTCAGGCGCTCAAATGCCTGACTACATAAGTGACGCGGTGGCAAACTTGTAATTAAAAGGCAAAACTCGCGAGTTTTAAAGTCAAGCGGATACACGCCTGACTTCTAAAGTTAACAAATAGGGAAAAAATTAGACTTTAGAAGTCAGGCATGTATTCGCCTGACTACATAAGTGACGCGGTGGCAAACTTGTAATTAAGGGTGAAATTATTTTTTTCTAGTATAATACTTTAGAAGTCAGGCGTGTATCCGCTTGACTTCTAAAGTACCAAACCAGAAAAAAATAATTTCACTTATCAGAAGACTCTCCTCTCGATTCTCACTCTCTCACGCGAACCCTAATACCTTTCCTCTACCCCCGTCGAATCTCCCCCCTCTCCATTCTCACTCTCTCACGCGAATCCCCTCACTCTCTCCCTCTCAGACATCATTCTCTCCTCTCAACGAAAACACAATCGTTCTCTCCTCTCAACGAAAACACAATCCCAGGAGACAGGATTGTCGCGACGATTGTCTGCAAACGACGATTGTCCCAGGAGACAGGGTTCTAATTCTTGCTTGATTTTGCAGAGATTGGAGCTTGATAAAGCAACAATGGAGCTTCAAACGTCACCACGAACATGTATTACACAAAAGCCCTTTGATTTTGTGACTAATTTCGTTATTTCCAAAACCCTAAGTTCTGAACTTGCTTGTTGCTGGGTTTCTGTTCTTGCATGTGCGAGATACTGCTGATTAATGAACGAATGTTGCAACAAACAGCAATGAAAGGTAACAATCACTCTCTTAGTGATTTTATTAGGATTTTCGTTTCTCTTTCAAACACTAATCGTTGTTTTTCTTGACTGTATGTAATGTTTGTGTTCTTGATGAACACACACAACAAACACTCTGTGAATCTTCTCTCAAGATCACACAAGGTAAAACTCACTCTCTTATTTTCTGTTTTTCTCTTCTCTTAAGTTTCAGACTGATGAATCTAGGCACGTTCCTTTTAAATTACCCTTCTTGACTTACACTCTCTATTAAGCTGTTTTCGTTTTTCACCTTTAGATTAAATTTAATGACTGAAATTAGCCCCTTCAATTAAATCTAACACGATTCCTGATATTTGTTCGTTACATTCAAATTAATCTCTGTTAATTTCTCAATTGAATTGTGTATTTTGGAGTATGCAGATATTTGATTGTAAGGAATGTTCCAGCATTAGGTTGTGGAGATGACTTGCAGAAACTATTTTCATCGTATGGAGAAGTGGAAGAGTAATTCCTTAATCATGTTTGGGTTAAATGATTCTTGTTTTTGTTGGTTTTATATCTGAATGAATCTTTCTTTTCAGGTGTAAGCCAATGGATGATGAGGAATGTGAGCAATTCACTGATGTCTATTGGATCAAATTCCGTCTTTTCAGCAATGTCAAGTAGTATTTCCTTCCTTGCTATATATGTAGTAGTTCCATTATGAGTTGTAGTGTTTGAAAATGGTGAGGTTAAGGGAGTACCTTCCATTTTATGATTTTTCAGGTTTGCAAAAAGAAAATTGGATGATTTTGTTTTCCTTGGGAACCAACTACAAGTATCATATGCTCCTCATTTTGAGAGCTTATCTGACACAAAGGATAAATTAGAGGGAAGACGAAGGGAGGTTTTAGCTCGGTTGAATCATAAGTTTAAAGCTTACATTTTATATATTTGAATGCTATATACTATATAGGATTTACAAATGCTTATTTCATGAATTGTTGCAATGCTTTTTTTATCAACTTTAGCAAGAAGATCCAAAGAGACTATAGCCTCAAACACTAGACCCCTGATAAGTTATCAATTTCCATTTTGTGACGTATTCAAATCAATCACTAGAGACTATATCAACTTTCAGTCACTGAAACTAACCTAAGACTTCACTTTCTCTTTTGTGAGGTATTCAAATCACCATATTGAAGCTGCACACAACTCAGAAACTGAAGAAAGGACTTGGAGCAAAACGTAATACCTGTGTAATACCTGTATTATTGTTATATGGAAACGTGACCCGGGAAAATTTGGAGTTAAGGATCAAATTGAAAAAAAAGGTGTACCCAGAACATGCTATAATTATATACTTGTAGTTGATAAGAGCTACTACTTTGGTAAAAAAAAAGAGTAATTCCAATATAGCTCGCCGTGAAGCGCGCCAATAAGGTATAGCATAATGTTCATCTTTTCAATATATCTAGTCTATAAAGCTAGTTCAATTGTGATTATAGATGATGAAAATATGTATTCACAGGAGGTATTACACAGTCATCTATATGAGTTCAAGAATGAAATATACACATTATCAAAAATTGAGCATCTGAATCTTGTGAGGTTATATGAATATGTGGAGCAGGGAGATGAGAAGATTATTGTTATTGAATATGTTGGTAATGGATCACTTAGAGAACATTTAGATGGTAGGTGCTCATATCTATCAAATGGGAAATTATTTAGATTTCATATACTATTAGTACTGCAGCTAATAAAATGTATGGTCATAATCTGGTTTTAATAATGCAGGTATTCGGGGAGAAGGACTAGAAATTGGTGAGCGTTTAGACATAGCAACTGATGTAGCTCATGCAATAACTTACCTTCATATGTACACAGGTATGTCCATATTCCATAGAACTAAGGAAATAATATGTTACACTAACATATCTGAATTCTGCATAATTTTAATGTATCTACCTGTGCTATTAGGGAAGGCTATTTGTAGTATCTGATCAATTAACCTCACATAGTTACATTGTCTTGTTCACTTATGAGCTCTGTACCTCGGGCACCTCTTCTGAATGCGGTGTCATGTGTTACACTCGTTGGACATCGACACGATACGTGTCGAACACCTCTTTACCGTGTCGCCCTTAAAAATATATCTTTTTTGACTTGAACACTTCCTAGACTCCGTTTCGACACCTCTCAGACACTCTTAAGTCTTAACATAATTTTCTTTTTTAAGAAAATCAACATCTACGATATAAAACCTTCTATTTTCAAAAGACTTTGTAAAGCTTATCAACTTTGTTTTTAAAAGGTGAATAGAAAAATCATATTAAATTCTTTTTTCTCGCTGCCTGTAGTGTAGAAAGCTGTTTGAGAAGCTTCAAGTTGAGTTCTCTTAAGCGTTTAACAGATTGTATTAAATATATTAATTAACTAGAACCATTGTTTATTCAAGTGATGTACTTGATCACAATGTATGATTTTACATAGGAAAACATTGAAATAATGCACCTGGAAACCTCTTAACAGGTTTTGGGTTCTCTAGTCTTTTTTGTTAACTTTTTCTTTGTTGTAGTCAACTCTCAAACATGCTCATGATTCTTGTGATTTGCAGGAAGCAGCAGCAAATGGATAGAGGAGATTATTCACCTTGTAGAACTCCTACTGGGCTTGATGCTAAAGACCAATATGATCTTCAACTTGGTAATTATCTTGCTTAATGCTAGAGACCAATATGATCTTCTATTATATTGGTGGTTCACAGCTGCCTTATGATTATTTTCAATTTTATGTTAAGTCTTAAATCAATGCCTAACTCAATGCTAAGTCTATTCAACTGTTCTACTAAAATTCAATAGAGTAAACATGGAAAGTTAGGTTGGCATCAATTCAGTCCCTCAATTAATATCAAAAAATCATCCTTTTATGGAAGAACCATGAGATTAAGAGGCTAAATTGATGTGAACTTTCTATGATTGAAGTACTAAATTGATATATTTTGGTTTTGTATTATTGAAGTATTAATCTGATGATTGACTTATATGTTTCTGAACAAAAGCCCTCATCATGATCTAGCTGATTTTCTTTTGTTTTGATTTTTCATTTTGAGAATGATTGACTTATATGTTTCTGATCAAAAGCTTATGTTTTAAGTGAATCAGGCTCAAACAGTGGTGTGTTGGCAACATAAAAATCCCACCTTTGATTTGAGAAGCTGGAAAGATGGGAGGTTGTATAAGTAAAAGTAAAGATTCAGTAGCAGAACACAATGGTTATAGGCATCATCATCAACATCATCATCAAGCACAATCTTAGGTAAACAATTTGAAGATGTGAAGCAATTGTTCACACTTGGGAAAGAATTAGGTAGAGGGTAATTTGGGGTTACATATTTATGCACTAAGATTTCAACTGGGTTGTTATATGCTTGCAAATCAATTGCAAAGAGGAAACTTGTGAGCAAATCTGATAGGGAAGATATAAAGAGAGAGATTCAGATCATGCAACATTTAAGAGGTCAACCTAATATTTTTGATAGGATAATTGCTAAAGGACATTATAGTGAAAGAGCTGCTGCTTCTATTTGTAGACAAATTGTTAATGTTGTTCATATTTGTCATTTCATGGGTGTTATGCATAGAGATCTTAAGCCTGAGAATTTCTTGTTGTCTAGTAAAGATGAAAATGCTCTTATCAAGGCTACTGATTGTGGCTTGTCCGTTTTCATTGAAGAAGGTACAATTTTTTCTATTTCCTTACAAGCTAGCTTTAAATATTTGTTGGAGTGTGTTCCTAAATTTCACCAATTAATTGTTTCCAGGAAAAGTGTATCGCAATATAGTTGGGAGTGCTTATTATGTTGCTCCAGAAGTTCGGCGGCGCAGGTGTGGGAAGGAAATAGATATATGGAGTGCAGGAGTAATATTGTATATCCTGCTCTGTGTTGACTTTAGCAGAGATTCAGAAATGCTTGCATCTGGGTCACAAGATGGAAAGATTAAAGTGAGTATTTTATATTTTCTTCTTAAACTGAATTCTATGTTCCCTTTATGAAAGAAAAATTCTTATAATTTACCATATATCTAGCCATTGTTGCTGTAGACATTTTCTGATTCCAATAACTTGCAGGAAGTATTCATGATGCATGATGATGTTGTGCTCTGTGTTGACCTTAGCAGAGATTCAGAAATGCTTGCATCTGGGTCACAAGATGGAAAGATTAAAGTGAGTATTTTATATATTCATTTAGGGCGTTAGGAGCCAACTTTTCTAAAAATTATTATATTCATAGATGTACACTTTCTTATCATTTCAATGTGTGCACATATTATGCTTTAAGTCTTTAACAGTACTGTGAAATAGAGCTGAGCTACAGAACAGCAGTCATTTGGTGAAATTGATTTTGTACAACTGTGAAGCATGGATGAGTAGTTAATATTGGCAAATTGCTTCACTATAGTATTAGTGAGGAAGTGTTTTTTATTTCCTCCTTTGTTGTTGAGAAAAATATGAAATTATTTGCTTAAGGTGATAGAAAGTGTATCTTAGAAGTTAAAGGGCAGCTTGGAGATATATTCGGTTGACTTTAGTAATTGATGTTTAATGTTATGGCATGGCTTCTAATCTGCTTGTGAAGGTTCATAATAAGTGCTTTTGATATGAAAGATGTGTTATTGAGAACAACAATAGTTCAGCTGGGATCTGTATTGAGTATTGACTCCTATATGTAGCTTCTGATATTATATTGTTTCATGAGTCTTGTTTATTGATTCTGATAAAATTTGTGTACAGGAATTTCATGCAGCTGGTACCTGCTTCAAATTGGAGGCAGACAACATGGAGTGATTCTTAAGTATAGCCCTGAAGGTAAACTGCTACAGATACTGGAGGACAGTGAGGGAAAAGTTGTTAGAGCAGTGAGTGAAGTGGTAGAGAAAGATGGTCAACTTTGGATGGGAAGTGTTCTAATGCCTTTTATAGCAGTTTATAAGTTATAACTTGTACAAGAAGTAGATTACATTCTCTCCCTACCGAAACAACTTAAGTGATGTTTATGATGTAGAATATAAGTACAATGTGATGAATTTAAGTGCCTTTTGTTTGTTGTATATGATGAATTTAAGTGTAGGATTTTATTTGCTGGTTTTGTTGGGAGAATGATCAAAATCGTATAACCAGGGTGTATGTAGGAGATTAAACCAAAATTTGAAAAAAAAAAACAAACTTTTAAAGTCAGCCGCAATAATGCTTGACTTTAAATCATACTTACGAAGTCAGGCAAGAATAAATGCTTGACTTTAAATCATACTTACGAAGTCAGGCAAGAATAAATGTTTGACTTTAAATCATACTTACGAAGTCAGACAATAATAAATGTTTGACTTTAAAACATACTTACGAAGTCAGGCGAAATAAATGTTTGACTTTAAAACAGACTTACGAAGTCAGGCCATAAATGCTTGACTTTAAAACATACTTACGAAGTCAGGCGAAATAAATGCTTGACTTTAAAACTGATTTACGAAGTCAGGCGAAATAAATACTTGACTTTAAATCAGACTTACGAAGTCAGGCTATCGCTTGACTTTAAAACTCCTGACATACAAAGTCGTCTTAATAAAAGTCAAGCTGGCGCGTGACTTTAAATCCCCTTTTCGCCTGACTTTAAATCCCTTTTTACACTAGTGTACCCAAGAGAGTCTTGGAGCACGTGGGATTATTGAGGAGTTATAAGTTTAACTTCTCTATTAGTATTCAACACAATCAAATACTTAGATAAAATGTTTTATAATAAAAAAAAATTGATACTGCAAGTAAATTCAAATTTGAGCACCCACCTTCAAGCTTCAACAGATATATCTACAGCATATATATGTTCAGAGCAATTGCAAACGAAATGGCGCTATTTATGGGTGCATTGGGAAGGGAAAGATGAAATTATACACAGACATGCCATAACAATTTCACACTGATTAACAGATTAATTAATTGCATAGATCTGAATATAATTGACAAACAGAACACAATGCAACCCACTCATTCTCGAGACATACAAACAATTAAAACTCACACAAAATTAATGCCCACTAAAAGTAGTAGTTACTAATGAAACTCACATTTTACGTGACCAAAATTTTAAAAAATAGTAAAAACAATTACAACACCAAAAGAAACTGTAATTTCAAATTTAACTGATAGTGACAATTTTACACAAAAACCAGTAGCTAATCTTTTCCTTTCAAGCATCAGCTTCCTCATTGTCTTCACACTGCAATCTTCCTCACTGTCTTTATCCGCAATTTGCGATGGCAAACTGCTGGTCTATGCAACATGACCAACATTTCCTCTACTAAGCCTTTGTGCAAGCTAGAGGCTGCAACATCTGCTACACTTGAATGAAATAGAAGCTGAAACAACCTTACGTTGTGTGATATAATTAAAGAAAAAAAACTAATGGATTTTAAAAATCTTTAATCAGCCAGATATTGTGGTAGGTATCTTATATATAAAGACATTGGTGCATGTATCTTGTATATAAATATAATCAGCTAGATAATGTTCAGCCTTTTCATCCAATTCTGCATAAAGAGGGCAAGAATTACATGATATGGGTCAAAAAACTAACATGGACTAAAGAAAATTTGTTAGAAAAAAATATCATCAAAAGAAATTGTTTTTTCTGAAATTCAAGTCAACCATTATTATAAACGTAGAACCTTTACATCATATGTTGATCCATGACTGAGTGAAGGCACTCAAAAGTAAAATCACATGCAAAAATAATAAAGATAGTACCTTCATGTTTAAGCAGCATCGTATAGATGATATGCCAGCTGACAAAACATAAAAGCCCAAAAATAACCATCTTGTAAATAACTTACCTTCCTCGGCATTTCTCGAATATAAAATCCTGAATAATTAATTAGGGAGAGGAAACACCCAAACAAAAAACTCACATTCAGATTCCCACAATATGCAAATAACTTACCTACAATAAGAAACAATGCTGACAGAAGTGTTATATTCAAAAGCGCCTAGGTTCTCTAGCATAATAGGCAAAACTGCAATAATAAAAGAGAACCATGATTTAAAACATATAAATATACCATCAATTGAACTCAAATAACGATAAAGAATCTTAGTTTAAAATTTGAACTCAAATGGGTTGATGCCTTGGCTGGTCTCGTAGAGTCATCAGCTCCGGAATGACCTCAGTGAAGTACCACCGCTTTGTCACTGTTACACAGCTCCACCATTGCTGGCATGCAGTGTTTGCAAGACATCCATCTCATTTCTCTCATTGCTCTACAACACTTATCATCTAAAAGGAAATGGAAATATAAGGAAATAAAATGACATTAATACTAATCAACCCTCAACGAAATGCGCACTATGGTGCAATAATTACTTTGGGTTTCTCATTAGTCTAGTAATATACCATTGTGCAATTAAAGCGCACTATGGTTGCACGGTTACCACAACATTTGTGCGTTTTCCTATACAGTCCTATAATTGCGATATAATTAATTGTTTGTAATTTTCAATAAACTGATATTTCGGCATCTTAATTTCAAATGGAATCACTAAATTGCCCCTATCAATAAATTTAAATTACCATAGTAGCCTCAAATTTGACCGAATTTTTCCCGCCTAATTAGTCAACTATGTTTCTTACTTTTATATAAGCTTAAATATATGTTACCCTCTACAAATATCCTCATTTTCTAGTTACCCCATTTTGTTAGATTTTGTTACAGCGTTAATTGTAAGCTGATTTGGCCGCCATGTTGGCTTGACACGTGGCTGATTAGGTGACACGTGGCTGCCATGTTTTTAGTTACCCCCCTCAGCTCACTCTTCCATGTCTTTCCTAACCTCCATCCCCAGTACCCCTCCCTTAACTTGCTGTACCACCCCTCCTCATCATCAACGATTCTGCAGCAGGAAACTCAATTCATCATCATCCCTCAACAACAATAAGAAACCCAGAAACTCAAATTGAAGATATGAAAAAATCCAGAAACGAATTCAACGAAATCAAACCCATAAACGAAATCCCTAGATGAAATTTACGAAATCAAACGAGCTGGAGGAAATCAAACAAAATCAAACAAAATCAAAACGAAATCAAAATGAAATCAAACGAAATCAAACGTGTGGGGTTTTCCATTTTGTTTTCCAGATCTAATTTTTGTTTCCATGGTGTGTGGGGTTTGCTGCTGCTTGATTTGAAGAAGAAGAATTCGAAGCAGCAGATCTGGAGAAGAAGGATTCGAAAGGGCAGATCTGAAGAAGAACTACTTTAACAACATAAATAAATAAGAACTGATATAAAATCACAAGTGAAGCATTAGTTCAATGGTAATTCTCCTTGTGTGTGAACTAGAGGTTGCGAGTTCAAATCCTATCCAAGCCATTTTGCAAGATTTCTTTTGAGTGTAGCAACACTGTTACCTCGTTTAACGTGCATCATTATTATACACCTCAAGAGATGGTGTACGCTACAGTTCTTTCAAGCTTAATTTAAGAGTACTATTATTTAGCCAAAATATTTTAAAAAAACCAAATTATAATACTAATTAACCAAATTTTATTGGTCAATTAACCAAGTTACTGCACCAAGTTTTTTGACCGGAACCTTTTGATAAATAACATTACTCTTAATTTAATCGGTTCTTCGCGCCGAAAAGTGCCGGATGTTATTTTTTTGACAGCAAGTGCCAGATGTTATTATCAACAGAACAAGCAGCCACCCTTGTCAAACGGAAATAGCACTAACCAAATGGCAGAGCCATCACAGGGACTTAGCGCTTCCACCGAGTCTCTTCCTCTTCAAGACCGAGTCGCAATCGTCACCGGCTCGTCCCTCGGAATCGGTCGCGAAGTCGCTCTCCACCTGAGTTCACTCGGCGCCCGAATCGTCGTCAGTCACTCCTCTTCCAACTCGGCGCCAGCCGACTCCCTCGCCGCCGACATCAACGCCTCCGCCAGTGCTACTCTCCCACGAGCAATCGTTTTCCGCGCCGATATCTCCGATCCGGCTCAGGTACAGTCTCTCTTTGACTCAGCCGAGCGCGCCTTCAACTCGCCGGTTCACATCCTTGTCAACTCTGCCGGAACCCTAGACAGCACCTATCCCTCCATCGCTGACACCACTACAGAGAGCTTCGACCGTGTTTTTGCTGTGAACGCTCGTGGCGCGTTTCTGTGCGCGCGTGAGGCGGCAAATCGATTGAAGAGCGGCGGCGGAGGGAGGATCATACTTTTGTCATCGTCGCAGGTTGCGGCGCTGAGGCCAGGATTCGCAGCGTATATGTGACAGTATTGCATAATTTCCCTAGTTTATTCTATTTTTACTGTTTTACTAATTACTATTCACCTAGTTGTACTACAAGGTATCAGTATTGTACTACATTAGGACACTTTGGTAATTTCCCTTTTATGATAGTTGTACCAGCTGTACTAGAGGATCTAATGATGGATTGTACTTATATGCACTGAATTTAATGCAATCATCATCAATCATTTGCAATCAATATTCTTCCTCTAAATTCTTCACTGTTACATTGAATTTTGTATCTGTTCTGCTTCCAAGTTCCATTCATTTCATTGGAACTTCTAGGTTGAACAATTGATTGTTCCGGAGCTCCCTCCCTTGCAATCCAAACGGTGACAATTGGTATCAAAGCAACGCCTGGCACCTGATGACGACACGTAATCAATCTGTCGCAGATCTTGAGCGAAGATTTGATGAGAATCGTTCCGAGAGTAATGCTCGCTTTGATAATCTGGAAAATCGTATTGAGGAACTGCGAGCTCTCATTATCTCGCAAGGTCGAGGACCTTCGGTAGAGAGTGACGCCACCAACCGCCCACCGCCACCGCCAGAAAACGCCGGGAATCACGAACCACAAGCTGCTCGTCACTACGCAACGCGAATCTCCAAGGTTGACTTCCCCAGATTTGACGGTAAGAAAGTGAAGGACTGGCTTTACAAATGTGAGCAATTCTTCTTGCTTGATGAGACTCCACCAGAGTCGCGCGTTCGCCTAGCTTCAATTCACCTCGAGGGACTCGCCTTACAATGGCATCTCAATTACATGCGAGGAAGGTTTGATCAGTACCCACTGTGGACACAATACTCTGCTGATGTGAAGAGAAGATTTGGGGATCTCTATGAAGATCCATTGGCCGATCTGATACAGGTAAAACATACGTCTACTGCTCAAACTTACATTGATGATTTTGAGCTTGCCTTGACACAAGTTAGTATCCTCCCTGAGAATGCCTTGAGTATATTTTTAGCTGGCTTGAAACCCTCTGTACAAGCTCATGTGCGTATGTTTAACCCTACAAGTGTTGCTCATGCTGCTAATTTGGCCAAGCTATGTGAAGCTGCTAAACCCACAACCAACCAATTTACCCAGAAACCCAGTAATTTTACCCCTAGACCCCAAACACAAACCACCAAAAATAACCAATACACCAGCCCAGAAACAGCCCTTACCAACTAGTATCCCTTGTTATACCAAGGCTCAGCTTGATGAGCGAAGTGCAAAAGGCCTTTGCTGGTATTGCGATGAGAAGTTTACACCAGGACACCAATTGAAGCACCGTGGCCCTGGAAATCAATTGATGATAATGGAGGGAGAGGAAGATGAACCAGTGATTGAAGAAGTGACTGAGCACGAGCTTGAACCTGTTTTGACAGAAATTGCAGAGGAGGAGAGCCCTCAGATTTCCTTGCAGGCCATGACTGGGTCTTCAAACTATCAGACAATGAGGGTTAAGGGCCTGTATAACAAGATTATACTCCAAATCTTGCTTGATAGTGGAAGCACACATAATTTTTTGGACATCAATATGGCCAAGAAGCTTGGCTGCAAACTAATAGCAATCAAGTCAATGTCCATAACTGGTGGTGGAGGTCACAAACTGGAAGCTCTATTCATTTGCAAGGATTTTAAATGGACTATGCACAACCAGGAATTTGTCGCTGATATGATTGTCATGCCATTAGTGTGTTGTGATCTAGTCCTGGGAATTCAATGGCTGAAGTCTCTTGGGCCAATATTGTGGGACTTCAACAGGTTGCAAATGGAATTCACCTTAGATGGTAGGAAAGTCCATCTTCGTGGGGCTAAATCTCCAGGGGTGAAGCTTATTTCCAATGAAGCAATGAATGCAGCAGTAGATCAGGGTGCTGAACTATGTTTTTTACAGGTGAACCAGACAACTCCTCAGTTTATAGTTCCTACATGCACTGTCTCCAAGCAAGGTAATCTTGAATGCCCTGTACCTGAAGAAATAGTTCAGTTAATTAGTAATTATGAAGATATATTCAAAGAACCCACTGAATTACCTCCATTAAGACAAGGATTTGATCATAAAATCCCTTTGAAGGAGGGAACAAATCCAATCAACTTGAAGCCTTATAGATATGCGATAGTGCAGAAAAATATTGTGGACAAACTGATAGGTGAAATGTTGAATCAGGGGGTAATACAACACTCTAATAGCCCTTTTGCTTCACCAACAGTGCTTGTAAGGAAAAAGGATGGATCATGGAGACTGTGTGTTGATTACAGGCGTCTCAATCACTACACTATTAAGGATAGATTCCCTATTCCATTAATAGAGGACCTAATGGATGAATTAAGTGGTGCCACCATTTTCTCTAAGTTAGACTTGAGGTCTGGCTACCACCAACTGAGAATGTGTGAAGGGGAAGAATACAAGACAGCTTTTAAGACACATAGTGGACATTTTGAGTACCTTGTTATGCCATTTGGATTGACGAATGCCCCTGCTTCATTTCAAGCACTTATGAACCATTTATTCCACGAGTTTCTTAGAAAATTTGTCATTATTTTCTTTGATGACATACTGGTTTATAGTGCTTCATTACAGGATCACATTTACCATTTAACACAGGTTTTTGAAGCTGTGAGAGCTAATCATTTGTTTTTGAATCAAGCCAAGTGTCATTTTGCAACTTCAAGAGTTGAATACTTGGGCCATTTCATCACTCAAGAGGGTGTATCCACTGACCCTGCTAAGGTCCAAGCAGTCTCTGAATGGCCTGCCCCTGCCACAGTCAAGCAACTTAGGGGATTCCTCGGCTTAGCTGGGTATTATAGGAGGTTTGTTAAGGATTTTGGAAAGATTGCAAAACCCTTAACTGATCTTTTAAAGAAGGATAGTTTTGAATGGAATGAATCAACTGCTGTAGCATTCCAGCAACTGAAATGTGCTCTGATCACTGCCCCGGTGCTTGCCTTGCCTGATTTCTCAAAGACTTTTATACTTGAGACAGATGCCTCTGGACGTGGGATTGGTGCTGTTTTGATGCAAGATCACCATCCAGTAGCTTACATCAGTAAAGCATTAGGACCAAAACAGCAAGCACTATCAATTTATGAGAAAGAAATGTTGGCCATTGTGTATGCGGTTCAGAAATGGAGTACCTACCTGGCTCATAAACCATTTGTGATCAGAACTGATCAAAGAAGTATAAAATATATACTTGAACAGAAACTGAACACCCCCTTTCAACAAGCCTGGGTTGCTAAATTAATGGGATTCGAGTTTGAGATCCATTATAAGGAAGGGAGGGAAAATAAGGCAGCAGATGCATTGTCAAGAATTGAAGGAGCAGAGATGTTGGCTCTCACTCTCAATAACTCAGAACCTGATTTGTTCAATAGAATTAAGGACTCTTGGTCCAAAGATCCCCTGATTACTAAACTTATCAGTGAGTTACAACAGGATCCTTCATCTCATCCTAAGTTTGTGTGGAAAGATGGTACTCTTAGGAGGAAGGGTAAGTTAGTTATTGGTAACGACACTGCCACCAGAAGCTTTATTATGCAGTGGCTACACGACTCAGCTGCTGGTGGACATTCTGGCCGTGATAATACTGCTGCCAGAATTAAAGCTCTTTTCTTTTGGAGAGGAATGACTAGAGACATTCAAACGTACGTGCGTGAATGTACAATCTGCCAAAGAAATAAATCTGAGCAAGTGGCTTCTCCTGGACTGTTACAGCCACTTCCCATTCCTGGAAGAATTTGGGAATCAATCAGCATGGATTTTGTGGAGGGATTGCCAAAATCCAATGGTAAGCAAGTCATTCTTGTTGTGGTAGATAGGCTGAGTAAATATGCTCATTTCTTGGCTATGTCACACCCTTATACTGCTATAGATGTGGCAAAATTATTCCTGGACTCAGTATTTAAATTGCATGGTCTACCAAATACTATTGTTAGTGACAGGGATCCTATATTTTTGAGTGAGGTTTGGAAGGAATTTTTTTCCCTGCAAGGTGTTGCTTTGCACAAATCTAGTGCCTATCATCCCCAAACGGATGGGCAAACTGAGATTGTGAACAAGGCCCTGGAGACGTATTTAAGGTGCATGTGTTATGAAGAGGCACCTATGTGGACTCAATGGCTTCCTTTAGCAGAGTGGTGGTACAACACGAACTTTCATTCTTCTATTCAAACTACACCATATGAGGTGGTGTATGGCCAACCTCCTCCTCTGCACTTACCCTACTTACCAGGGGAATCATCCAATCTGACTGTTGACAGAAACTTGTCTGCCAGAGAAGAAGCAATTCGCTTGTTGAAATTTCATTTGATTCGCGCCCAGAATCGTATGGCACAACAAGCTAACAAGCATAGGAGTGATAGGGAGTTCTCTATTGGAGATTATGTATTCTTGAAATTGCAACCTTACAGGCAGTTTAGTCTCAGGAACCAGGCCTATCACAAGCTAAACCCCAAATACTATGGACCCTACAAGGTGCTTGATCGTATTGGGAAAGTTGCGTATGAATTGGACTTGCCTGCTACTGCTGGAATACATAATGTAGTGCATGTCTCACAGCTGAAACTGTGTGTTAACCCTGCTGCAACTGTGATACAACATCCTGCTGTTTCAGTGGTGGCCACTGACAAAGGTGAGCCTGAGGAGATTCTGGCTAGGAAGATGGTGAAGCGGGGCACTGTAGCTGCCACCAAGGTGCTTGTTAAGTGGAAGAATCGTCCTCGTGAAGGTGCCACATGGGAATTTTATTACGATCTGCTGAGAGATTATCCTCAATTTCACTCTTGAGGACAAGAGTGTGGCCAAGGAGGGGGTATTGTGACAGTATTGCATAATTTCCCTAGTTTATTCTATTTTTACTGTTTTACTAATTACTATTCACCTAGTTGTACTACAAGGTATCAGTATTGTACTACATTAGGACACTTTGGTAATTTCCCTTTTATGATAGTTGTACCAGCTGTACTAGAGGATCTAATGATGGATTGTACTTATATGCACTGAATTTAATGCAATCATCATCAATCATTTGCAATCAATATTCTTCCTCTAAATTCTTCACTGTTACATTGAATTTTGTATCTGTTCTGCTTCCAAGTTCCATTCATTTCATTGGAACTTCTAGGTTGAACAATTGATTGTTCCGGAGCTCCCTCCCTTGCAATCCAAACGGTGACAGTATACTGCGGCAAAAGCTGCGGTTGAGGCAATGACGAAGATTCTGGCAAAGGAGCTGAAGGGGACGGGGATCACTGCAAATTGTGTGGCGCCAGGGCCAATTGCGACGGAGCTGTTCTTCAGAGGGAGATCGGAGGAGCAGGTGAAGAAGATTATCGATGAATCGCCGCTGGGAAGGCTTGGAGAGACTAAAGATGTTGCTCCTTTGGTAGGATTTTTGGCTTCTGATGCTGGTGAATGGGTTAATGGTCAAATTATCCGTGTTAATGGTGGTTATGTTTAAAAATAAGGTATTGTCAAAAAAATGTTTAAAATAAGGTTTTAAATTGGGGTTGTGGTTGTGAATACATTGCAATCATTAATATTTATATTTATTGCATACAAACATGGTTGATGTGGCCTCAATTGTGGAGGTCAAGAAACAGCTGTAATTGCAATCACGAACCTTTATTTAAAACCTTGAAATGCTTAGGTTACCAAGTGATCAAATCCTTGTCATCAAGTTCTCAAATCAAATAATTGATGTTTTGGGAATATTATTTTTACATCAAATTGCCATTATTAATAGTATGGTGATGAATTTTAGAAAATGTACATTTGTTGTTTTGTGATTTGAGAACTTGATAACATGAATATAAGGAATTTGACTTAAGTTTTGTTTGTTTTTAGATACTCTTTACATGAAATTGCCATTATTAAGAGAGTATGGTGATGAATTTAGAAAATGTACATTTGTTGTTGTGTGATTTTAGAACTTGATAACATGAATATAAGGAATTTGTTGCAAATTTTGTTTGTTGTTAGAAAGTGTGTTGCTTGAAATATTGTTTTCTTGTTTTGGTTGACCTGTTGCAAATATCAATGGTCTCATGAATTGTGATATAAACTGTATTTTTGGTGAATAGAGAGGATTCTTGCAACTTGTGCCATTCTAAGATGGGTATTCTGAATTCTTTTGAGTTCTATGGAGATAACAATGTGGTGTTAGAATTTAACTCTTGGTCTGTGAATAGAAAGTTTTGGAACCCTGGATTGTTTAGCAACTTTGATTGAGAATCAAAATCTTTGGTAAATGAAACTGTAAAAGAGCTTGATTCAATTTCAAAGCCTTCAGGATTAGTTACTTAGGTCTTATGAGGAATGTTGACAACACATTTTGTATTATTGAAAGTTAAAGAATATCTTAAAATTTGAACATGTTAACGTGTTAACATTTCTTAAGTTTCATTTGAATGGACCAAACTGTGAGCTTATTAGATATGTAGATGCATAAGTACTTACTAGGCATGACAGCTTATGGAAAAGCTATCTCACACAGCTTCTTGAAAAATTGAGCTGCCGAAATGAGTTCCACTTCTGTTTTATGAAATATTTTGTAGAAAAATGGTGTTGCTCAAGTTCAAGTTACAGTTCATGGCCACTAATGGATCCACAAGTTGTTTCAGAGACTCCTTATAAGAAGGTTCAACGATGCTAGGGTTTAAGTGTTAAAGAATATTGTTGTCATCAACTGTCACACAGCCTTTGCTGCTTTTGTCGTCGCGATCTGTGTCATATATTTTCCCGGAACCGTTGTGTATTTTCTATCTGGGATTCCAAAATTGATGTCCTCTTTTTATTCTTTATTACATTGTTTTCTAGCAAGAATTCCTAGAACAATTATTTAAATGGCTTGATGCTTAGCAATTGTTAATTGATTTGTTCTTGTCCTATTATTTGATGTAAATTCTGAGCCAGGAGCTTCCTCTAGAGTCTATTTAATGATATTTTGAAACTGCTTGTTATGGCTGCAAAGAAACAAATCCTATAGTGCTACACTGGTTCCTGGATTTTACTTGATGACTAAATTAACCCCATTAATTCCTATTAGTTAATGCTGTAGCATCCAGATTGCAGCTTAAACCATTGACATGTATCAGGAGAGAATGGCCAATAGAAAGAGTCCTGTTGATAGGTCCATGCTAGAGGGGTTTGTAAGGCATAAACAACTGAGACTGTAGTAAGGTTGTTCCTGAGTGCAACAATATTTCAATTATAACCTGTGTTGATATCCATGGAAAGGGTACTTCAAATCACTTTTAGCTCTACAATCTTTGTGATATCCATGTAGTGCAGTGTTGTGTATAGGCATGCTCCATGTGTTTGTGGTACACATAACATATAGAGGCTTAAACCAAATTTTAAGTTGAGGTCTATAAGATAATAAATAATATGAACTCTTAATATCCATTTTTTGGATAATAAATGATATTCTTTCAAATTACTATTGAATCTGAAAATTAAAGTGCTCTGGGAACAAAATTGGAGGTGCAAACATCCACATGAACCATCCTTATATAACATAATATGATAATCTCAATACACGTGGGAACTATAAATTAGATTACAGAGCATCAAAAAGTCAATTGCATGAAAAAGCAAGATCTAGCCCGTAATTACAAGTCATACATTTATCATTTTCTCTATAACATTATTAAATGAATCCTTAAACTATAGTACAAGATCCAATGAAAATATATAAATATCTATATAGATACATCAATAACAGCACCAATAATTAATGCATATGTATACAAGAAGAACCTAAAAAACTAGAATCAAAGGTAGAGTAACAAACAAGAAACCCACCATTGATGATGGAATTAAAAAAGTAGAAGAAGAAGGGTTGATCTGAATGATAAAATTACAAGTAGGTGTTGAAATATTATTAGTTGTAACCATAGCCAAACCTTCAAAATTGCAAGCCATATCATTCTGATTCTGAGCTTGATAATACATATTAAAAGCATAAGATGCATTTCCATTAGCATCTAAATTGTTGCAAGAAGAACCATAACCAAGTGGAGTGCAATCTCCATAAGTACATGCATAATTTATATTATCAGCAAGTTTACTCAAATCAGTAGCTTGTTGATTAAACACGCACCATTTCGGATCAAGATAATACACGTCTTTCGCACCAACAAGTAACCTATTTTCGCCTTGACTAGAAACTTTTATAGGAAACTTAGGTTTACCATCGTAACTAAAAATTCCCCAATGTCTTTCAAAATTACCAGGAGCAATAGTTTTGGCATCTTCATCAATAAGTCCAAATAAATAAACTTCAATATAACCAGGTCTAATTGGTGTACCTTTATTTGATGCAAGTTTAGGCAAAAGACCATTGTAGAATCTTATAGCATTTTGTAAATTTGCATTTTTATCACCATCTGTAGGCCAACCAACTTCTCCTACTAAAATTGGCATGTTACCAAATCCAATTGCTTTGAGAGATGAAACTAAGGTATCAAAATTTGCATCAAAAACATTAGTGTATGGAATTCCATTGTCATTTATAGGATTGGAAACACCATCAAAGAAGGCATAGTCAAAAGGGAAATCATCATTTCCATAAAGACTTAGAAAGGGGTAAATGTTGACTGTGAATGGTGCATTGTTTTTGTGTAGAAATTGAACTATTTGGGTCATGAGAGGGGTTATGTCAGGTCTGAAAATACCAGCAGATGGAACAGCGTTGTTTTCTGGAGATTCGTATACGTCAGCATTTAAGGGTACTGTGGCTTTTATAATGTCACCTATACCAGCATTGTTGAGGGCATTTTGAATGTTTTGTAGAGCAGGGAGGGTTACATTCAAGAATGAGTTGTTGTATGATTTCAAAAATGGCTCATTCCCAACTGCTACATACCTGACAATGTGTAACAATGGAATGCATAAATAAATAAATATGAACCAGAAATATCAATATGATGAAATTAGCACTAAATGCATAACTCATTGTAATTAACAAGTAAAGAAATTGCAATTAGAAAAAAGAGTTCCAGGTAAGGACAACGGATACTTTTTTGGTTATCATATTATCATTATTGGTGCGCAATACCCACCAACTTAACTTTGCTAATTATGTACCTTTCACGGCCGGTGATGATTTAATTAGTTCTTATTAGAATGCTATTAGAATATACATTAAGGAGTTAATTGTACTTTCATTATTATGACCGTTGGGTCTTTATTAGTTTGTTACAACCGAATGAGGTTAGTTAAAGTTTTCCCTTGTATATATATTGTAACCTCTTCCATTCAGTGAATCAATGAAATGGATTCAGTTTTTCATTCCATGATTGAATCCTTTTATGGTATCAGAGCAGATTAACTCTGCTCTGCGTGCCAATCATCCCCCCACAATCATCGAAGATCATCACCCATGGCGGAGGCCAATGAGGAACACGAATCACCGCCGCGTACGAAGAAGGATGACGATTCGAATAACAACCAAAACAACAATCCTGCCTCTTCTCTTACGAGCCCTTATTATCTTCATCCTGCAGAGAATCCAAGTGCCATTCTTGTTGCGCCTCCGATGAACGGCAACAACTATGACACTTGGAGTAAAAAGATGAAGAGAGCCTTACTCACAAAGAACAAGATCAAATTCATTAACGGGAAGATCACCGCGCCGGCGGAAGACGACGAACTATACGAAGCTTGGGAGCGTTGCAACGGCACGGTGGTTTCTTGGATAGCGGCTTCGCTGGCACCAGAGATAGCGCAAAGCGTCGAGAATGTTGAAGATGCTCGCGATCTGTGGAATGAATTGAAGACTCGTTTTTCAAAAGGAGATGCCTTTCGCATGTCCGATTTGATGCAAGAAATCCATTCCATCAAACAGGGTGAAAGAAGCATCAGCGCCTATTACACGGATCTCAAGGTCATCTGGGAAGATCTTGAGACCTTGAGACCTATTAATGCCTGTGTTTGTGGAGTGATAGATGACAACACCAAGAAGCAGCGTGAAGCAGAGTATGTGATATGCTACCTGAAGGGATTGAATGATCAATACAACACGGTAAAAACACAAATCATGATGATGGAGCCCCTTCCCGGAATCAACAAGGTATTTTCTCTGACCTTGCAACAAGAGAGACAGTTGAATGGTAGCGCTGTTGGTGAATCGACCAAGACAACATTGATAGCCAATACAACTACCAATCAGGGTCATCAAGGCAGAGGAAATGCAAATTCTCGTGGTAGAGGGCGTGGAAGGTTTCCAGGAAGAACTCAAGGGAACAATTCCTCCAAGATATGCAGTCATTGTGGCAAACAAGGTCACACAGTGGAAGTCTGCTATTTCAAACATGGCTTTCCTCCTGGATTCAAGTTTCGCGACAAAGAAAATGCAACCAACAATGTCACTAGTGATGCAAACAACACTCAAGAAGAAGCTACTGCAACTCATGCCAGTGAATCATCAGTTAGTATTACACCTGAGATGTATCAAAAACTGATGGCCATATTGAACAAAAATGGTGAAGCAGGAGTTAGCCAAACTCATCACATCATTGCATCCAATGTGACTCAAGATGCATCAGGTAATATCACTTACACTGTATGGATTGTGGACACAGGAGCCACTGATCATATTTGCAATAATCTTGCCTTATATTACTCATATTATGAAATTAAACCCATTAGCATTAGGATGCCTAATGGAACAAGAACCTATGCTAAGTAAGCGGGCACTATAGTGTTTAATTCTGATTTGATCTTGCATAATGTTTTATACGTACCTGAGTTTGGATTCAACTTGATATCTGGATATAAATTGTCCCACTTCTTGAAATGCAAAATAATAATTGATGATGATGATGATTGCACCATACAGGAAAAGCCTACATTGAGGACGATTGGACACGCTAGAGCTTTTCATTCTCTATATGTTCTAGATCAAGATTCAAAGTGCTTGTTTGCATTTGTTGAAAATACTAGTCTTGTTTCTATTTCCTACTTGAATTTAGCTGATGAACATCAATGTAATCATACAATTTCTGAAAATTTTGCATTGTGGCACCATAGACTAGGTCACCCCTTTCCCAGTGCCCTCAAGAATGACTGTAGCTACTCTCCATATGTTAAATTTGTTGCCAATAAAATCTGTGATTCATGTCATTTAGCAAAGCAACATAAGCTCCCTTTCCCCATTAGTAATACTATGTCTAAAAGTGCTTTTGAACTAATTCACATGGACATTTGGGGTCCTTTTTCCACTCCATCTGTCCATGGTCACTTGTACATTCTTACTATTGTAGATGATTACACTAGACACACATGGCTGTATCTGATGAAGAACAAATCTGAAGTCAGAGATTTAATTAGGAATTTCTTGAAATTGGTCCACAATCAGTTTGGGATTACAGTGAAAAATGTCAGGACAGACAATGGGAAAGAGTTTATGATGACTGAGTTTTATCAAAAGGAAGGGATCGTTCACCAAACAACTTGTGTTGAGACCCCTCAGCAGAATGCCATAGCAGAGAGAAAGCACATGCATATACTCAATACAACAAGAGCCTTGATGTTTCAATCCCATCTTCCCAAAATATTCTGGTCCTATGCAGTAATACACAGTGTGCATTTGATAAATAGACTACCTACTGTAGTGCTGAAGAACAAGTCTCCATATGAAGTATTGTACAATCAAGCTCCTAACCTTCAACACTTGAGAGTCTGCGGGTGTTTGTGCTTTGCCTCTACCATCTTACAAGGACGAGGGAAGCTTGATCCAAGAGCAAAGAAGGGAGTCTTCCTGGGCTACAAGCCAGGAATAAAAGGGTATATTGTAATGGATTTGAAGAGTAGAGAAATACTCATTTCAAGGAATGCCCTTTTCTATGAAGATACATTCCCTTACATTGCATTTCAGCAACACAAGAGTAAATCCAACCCCACACCTAATGCTTATGACCTTACCACATTTGATCCTGACAACACCACAAATGACAGTGCCACCAGTGACACAAATTGCCCTACAGATGAAGATCACACAAATGATATTTCTCTCCCTACCAATGAGCCTCACACACTAGAAAATTCTCTCTCTCCTTCACCTAGCATCACAGTTGACAATGAATCAAGTATTGATCAAGACACTCCTGTTGTTGTTCCCAATATTCATGATAACATTGCATTGAACAAACCCACTAGAACTACTCGACCCCCCATTCGCTTTAATGATTTTATATGCAATGCTAACATGGCAAACCAGAAGTGCCTCTACCCTATTGCTTCAGTCTTTAGTTATGACAAGCTCAGAAACTCTTACAAGAATTTCACTCTCTTTGTTGACTCAATCAGTGAACCATCAACTTATAAACAAGCTGTAAAGTCAAATGATTGGGTCCAAGCAATGAATTCTGAGCTTGCTGCTCTTGAGCAAAACAATACATGGGAATTAATTGCTCTGCCACCTGGTAAGAAAACTGTAGGGTGCAAATGGGTATATAAGGTGAAGTACAGGGCTGATGGAACATTGGAAAGGTACAAGGCAAGGGTAGTTGCCAAGGGTTACACCCAAACTGAGGGAATAGATTACTTGGACACTTTTTCCCCAGTTGCAAAGATGACAACTGTTAGACTGTTACTTGCCATTGCAGCAAGCCAATCGTGGCATCTTCAACAGCTGGATGTGAATAATGCTTTCCTACATGGAGAGCTTGATGAAGAAGTTTACATGGAGATTCCTCAAGGGTACAACAAGCATCATGATGGTCAGGTTTGCAAACTTCTCAAGTCTATCTATGGTCTTAAACAAGCCAGTAGCCATTGGTATGCAAGGATATACACAATCTCAATCTGATCATTCTCTCTTTACAAGAAATGTGGATGGAAAGATAACTGTACTACTGATTTATGTTGACGACTTAATACTAACTGGTCTTGATTTGAGTGAAATTACTCGTGTCAAGCATGAATTGGACAAGGCCTTCAAAATCAAAGATTTGGGATCCCTTAGATACTTCCTTGGAATTGAAGTTGCAAGAAACTCCACTGGTATCACTATTTGCCAAAAGAAGTATGCTATTGATTTGCTATCTGAGACGGGACTTCTAGGATGCAAACCAGCTGCCACTCCAATGGTAAGATCATCTCAACTTGACTCTACAGAAGAATCTGACCCTACTGACATCTCTAGCTACAGAAGGTTGATTGGAAAGCTTCTATACCTCACCACCACAAGACCGGATCTCGGTTTTTCTGTACAACAATTAAGCCAATACATGGCTGCTCCCACTGTCAAACATTTGAAGGCTGCTCATCGTGTTTTAAGATACATCAAAAGTGCACCAGGTCAAGGGTTATTTTTTCCTGCTTCCTCTACATTGCAGCTAAAGGCCTTTAGTGATTCGGATTGGGCTACATGCACTACTACTAGAAGGTCTGCCACAGGTTTTTGTGTCTTTATTGGGGACTCTCGCATTTCATGGAAATCAAAGAAACAAACAACCGTTTCAAGATCCTCCACTGAAGCAGAATACAGGGCCCTTGCTGCCACTGTATGTGAATTGCAGTGGCTCACTTATATCTTGCAGGATTTGTCTCTGCATTTCCTTACTCCTACTCTGCTATACTGTGACAACAAATCTGCTATGCACATTGCTGCAAACTCAAGCTTCCATGAACGCACTAAGCACATTGATATAGACTGCCATGTGGTCAGAGAAAAACTTAAAGCTCAACAGTTCCACCAGCTTCCTGTTCCCTCATCAGCTCAACTTGCAGACATATTGACTAAAGCCCTTGAACCTCAAACCTTCTCTGCATTGTTATCCAAGCTTGGAGTGTTGAATATATACCCTCCAGCTTGAGGGGGGTATTAGAATGCTATTAGAATATACATTAAGGAGTTAATTGTACTTTCATTATTATGACCGTTGGGTCTTTATTAGTTTGTTACAACCGAATGAGGTTAGTTAGAGTTTTCCCTTGTATATATATTGTAACCTCTTCCGTTTAGTGAATCAATGAAATGGATTCAGTTTTTCATTCTATGATTGAATCCTTTTAGTTCTTGCTAAATTATTGAATGTACAATTTAAATTTAAACAGAAAAATGAGTTAGTTATATGAAAAAATTAATTTAATATCTTCAAAATATACTCAGCTCAAAATCAGATTATTTTAATAGAAACCTGAAAACCATTTGATATTGCTCTGCCATATCATGGAGAAGATAAAATAATACAGGGATCCAAAGTAACTAGTCAAACATAAAAATTATTTTAATAGAAACATAAGTTTCATTATGCTCATTAAACTTGTACCAAAATCTAAAACATGATCACATAACAGAGCATCAGAAAGACATCAAATAACAATTTAGCTAGGAAACAGAATTGTAGAATTAGAAAAACTCACTTGATATTAACTCCACCTTTGTAAGTGTAACGAGTGACATTCTTCCTAACCCATTGCAAAGCACGATCAAAGTTATTCATTTCAGCAAGTTGATTATTAGGAATAGCAATCATTACTTCAATTTCAGAACCAGCAAGTGCATTCATGCTTTCATCATCTGCATCAAACAACTTCACTTTTTCAATTCCATTATCTTTCAACATCTGCACCACTGTGTCTGGTCTCAATGGATGTGTTGCTTGTGTTCCCCAATTCACTCCTAATCCTTCCACATACCACCCACTTTTACTTATACAACCTGACATCACCATAACAACAACAACAACCACCACTATCACCCATTTCATTAACCACTTTCCACCCATTAATTCAAAGCTAGATTAATCAAGGAAAAACTTTAGAAAAATAAAAAGGAAATCTCTATGTTTGGAATTATGAACCTTATTAGACAGCTCTATTATAGATAGATAAATAAATATAGAAGCATCAAGAAACTTTACTTTTTTTTTTTTGGAAAAAAAGAAAGAAAGGAACTTCCCTTTTGCTTTTTCTTCTTCTAGTAAATGAAGTGGGAATCTGAGAGAAGTTGAAAATAGTCAAAGATAGCTCAATGAATATATTCTCCAAGTAAGTGGAGAAAGAATTTGAACTATATATTATAAATTTAATTATATATATGGTGTGAAAATAGAAGGAAGATATGAATTGCTAAAAGAAGAAGAAGAAGAAGAGAAGTAAGAAAGAATGGAAAAGTATGCTTAGTTGTGTGGAGTGGGAAGTATAAAGTGTCTTTTTCAGAATGTTAGATTGAAGAAAACAGCGAAGAAGTGCGATCGTGTTTCCGTTCTTTTAATAACCTCGTCGGTTTGTTCCAATTGCCGACATGATTCATTATTTAATTAACTTTAAACTAAATTAAATTTTTATTATTTTGGAAAATAAATATATAATCAATTACAAAAATAAGTAAATTCGAAAGAAATAATTGATATATTTTTAAAGCGAAATATAATAAAGCAAATAAAATATAATTTAAAAGTCTAGCACTCTAGCTAGTAGGGATGGTTTATTCGTGATCCTTCGTTATTTAATGATCGTGTATATTGTCTGTAAAGTTTTTATTTTTTATAAAATGTTTTGTCTTTAAATTAAAGTTTGTAATATGTTTTCAGGATTATTGTTGGCTACCTACGGAGTGTTCCGACGCTTTTATCGAAAAAATAGCTTTTGTTTTGCATTGTCCAACACTAAGTTTGTCCACTGCGAAAATCGAACCTAGGAGCAGCAGATCGACCCTTTGTCTCAGGGTAACTTATACCACTAAGTTAACAATATTAATTTAAAGTTTGTAATATATGTTATCGATTTCTGTATTTTTATAAGTATGTATCATTTTTGACATATACGTCTTTAAGGGCCCGTTTGGATAAACAGATTAATTAAGAACGTATCACATAAGTGCTTATGCATAAGCTGTTTATATAATAAGCTGTTTTAAACTATTTTTCTATAAGTCATAAACTGTTTTCATAAGCTATCCTATGGAAATTAGCTGAAAACAACTTATGAACATGTCATAAGTTGTTTTCATAAGCTCTCCCAAATAGTCTCACAAATTTTAAATTTAAACAGCTTAAATGTATTGGTATAGATTTAGCACTAATTTTAAACTCAAATAAGCCAATTTAAACGCCCCTAAATTGATACAATTATTTCTAACACTATATGTATTGGTATAGATTTAGCACTGCTGCATGACTATGTGTGGATTCAAACTCATGACTTTGGTTAAGTTAGAAGAGACTCCTATCATCTCATCCAAGTGTTTTTTTGGTATAAAAATTCTCTTATTACGTATGTCGGGGCAAAGTGATTGAACTCCATCGTTTGGTTGTTTTTGAGACTCAGAAAGTGAGTGGGTGTAGGCACTAATGTTTTCCAACGTTAACGCCGTTGTTGCCTCTGCATCTACGACTACAATTAATACACATGCATGCATGTGTTGGCGCGCCTTTTCTTCAAAGTCTCAATCAACTTATATACGTGGCCATGAATTATGAATTCTAGGTGTTCCTAGAAGCCCATTTGCTAAATACTAACGTGCATATGTCACAATTTCAATGGCTATTCTTTTGGATCCTGCCGTCCACTGAAAATAATTTATTTCATTCAAAAATTTAAATTTGATAACCATACAATAATAATATAAATAAATGAATATAAGGTTTAATTCCACTTTTGATTTCTTATAATTAGTTATCAATGATTTTAGTCCCTTCATTTCTTTTCACGATTTTAGTTTTTCTATTTTTCTAATTTGTGAAATATTTGCTCGGTCAAAATTATTGTTACGGATTGGCCCAATCCGCAATACTAAGACCCAACACCAAATGCAGATCTATCAACCAATGGTGGAGATCGCAGCGCAAGATCGGACGCTCCTGATCCATTAGGTCAAACACCACCAAACTTTATAAATAAGTATTGAATGCTTCATTAAAGGTACACACTCTTTCCTACTCTTTACCTCTAATCAGTTCCCTAGCTGACTTGAGCGTTTGAGTGTCCTCGCAGTTACCACCTGCCCCGGATCAGAAGTGGGGCTCGGTTGATCAAGACCAACCCCTACCAACTATCTCGGATCGGACCTTGTGTCTAAGATCGGATACAGGTCCAGAGATACGGTACAGAACATTGGCGACCACAGTGGGAGCATCTTGTACTTTAGTTCCTCTCCCATCTCTTTGATTGACAATGGCTCCGACCTTACGTCATAGGCTATCCCGAATGTCGTTGCAGAACTGGTTCTGCAGCGGGTGACTCCGGAAGAAGTGACAGTCACCTTACCCCTTAGCCCGACGCATGATCAAAGCTCGACTACGACTATGGTTCCTGGGAGCTCAGCCCGGAACCGACTTCCAACTCCCCGTCCGACCGTCCGGATATCGGTCGACGCTGTTCAACAGCTCGTCCTGTTCCTAAATCGGCAAGCCGAGGCCGACCGGCAGGAAAGCCATCGCTACACCCAGATAGAAGCTCAGATTGTTGAGATCCGTGCTGGTAACATCCCGGATCGGAGTTCCTCTCTGCGCACTTCTTCAAGTGGAATGACTTATGGTCGCGTGCGCCACCAATCTCCAGCTTGGGGGAGATACCATCATCGCACTCCACCTCGTTGTAGAGGAGGGCGAGGATCGGAGACTCCCTCAAATCGGACCACCGGACTATTCCCCTCACTCTAGAGAAGGCGGCTCTAGACTGGTTCAGGGCTCTTAAGCCAAATACGATCTCCTCTTGGGATCAGTTAGCCAAGCTCTTTTCTGCACACTTCGCCCACTCGAAGATGAAGCCTAAATCTCGGAAGGTATTGCAGGCAATTCGGTAAGGAGAAAATGAGTTCCTCCGGGACTACATAGAGAGATTCAATAGAGAAGCTGCTCAAGTCCGGAACCTCGACGACTCTTTCCGTCTTTACTTCATGGAGGCTGGTCTTCGTGAAGGAAGTCTATTTCAGATAGACGTCGGGGTCAACCAAACTGAGTCGCTTGCCGAGTTCCTCCAACGATCTCAGAAGTATATCGATCATGAAGAAGGGATTAACGCAAGAAGGTCACATGTCACCTGGGTCTCACAATGAGCCTACGGGCGTGATGTAATCCGACTTTGTAAATATTCAACCATCTAATATATATCCCGGCTACGATTTTCCTCACAGAGTGCTTGATAAAAGTGAGTTCCGAGGTTGAAGGGAAGGATTTGGGATCGTTCGAACGATCGCCTTAAAGTTCTACGCTAAAACCGGAACCCGAGACACCGAACTCGACATCGCAAGACCCGTATCTCGGGCGCTCCGAGGCTGGTGGTAGACACCATCGCTGGTATAAACCCGGACTCGAAGATATTTGAAAGACCCGTATCTCGGGCGCTCCGAGGCTGGTGGTAGACACCTTCACTGGTATAAACCCATCCTCAAAGATCTTTGACAAGACCCGTATCTCGGGCGCTCCGAGGCTGGTGGTAGACACCCTCGCTGGTATAAACCCGGCCTCGAAGATCTTTGACAAGACCCGTATCTCGGGCGCTCCGAGGCTGGTGGTAGACACCCTCGCTGGTATAAACCCGGCCTCGAAGATCTTTGACAAGACCCGTATCTCGGGCGCTCCGAGGCTGGGGGTAGACACCCTCGCTGGTATAAGCCCGACCTCGAGGAATACTGTCCTAAATGCGACATTAAACTAACACATCGAGTCACTCGGTGGTCACATCATTTCCTGACACTCCGAGACTGGGGGCAGACGCCTTCGTAGCTATAATCCCGGCCTTGTAGAAGGTCGCAATATAAATACTAAATCCCGGATATTCAGAGGAACCTTGAGTCACTCAACGGTCATCTCTGTCTCGTGAGCACTAGCCCGATTTCGCGGAGCTCAGACAAGGCTTACAAGTCAAGATCGCCTCACAGACGACCCGACTTAGGAGGCAACTGTTACAGATTGGCCCAATCCGCAATACTAAGGCCCAACACCAAATGAGATCGCAGCGCAAGATCGGACGGTCCTGATCCATCAGGTCAAACACCACCAAACTCTATAAATAAGCATTGAATGCTTCATTAAAGGTACACACTCTTTCCTACTCTTTACTTCTAATCAGTTCCCTAGCTGACTTGAGCGTCGGAGTGTCCACCAAATGCGGATTCATCAACCAATGGTGGAGATCGCAGCGCAAGATCGGGCGGTCCTGATCCATCAGGTCAAACACCACCAAACTCTACAAATAAATATTGAATGCTTCATTAAAGGTACACACTCTTTCCAACTCTTTACCTCTAATCAGTTCCCTAGCTGACTTGAGCGTCGGAGTGTCCTCGCAGGTACCACTTGCCCCGGATCGGAAGCAGAGCTCGGTTGATCAAGACCAACCCCTACCAACTATCTCGGATCGGACTCTGTGTCTAAGATCAGATACAGGTCCAAAGATACGGTACAGAACAATTGTCGATAAAAAATATGATGTATCACCTCGTTATTTGATGTGATATTCATGTTTGCTTACTCACACAACATCTCATTATCTAATGTCGTATTTGTAGCGACCGAAAAATCCGGGTGAGGATTCTTCGAAGGTTCAAAAATGAAGCCGCCACCAATGTTTTAATTATAAGGGCAAACATTAGAAAATCCCTTTGAGTTTGAATAAGGGTCCTTGAGACCAGATTTGGGTTCGGGAGTCAGTTATGCATAGGGAAGGTATTAGCACCCCACGACATCCTTCCTAAGGAAGGTTACCTGCTAATTAGTTGTGTGAAAAGAATGTTAATTTTGAAAATGTTTATTTTACCCTTTTTATTTTGAATTAGAGAGAAAAAAGACTTAATAAAATTATTTATTTTTTTGTGCTTGACAGGAATGTGCCCCCGCTCCTACGTATCTACAGGTGTGATGGAGAAATCAAAGCTACGTAGTTCTTGGGTAGAAAATATTTGTTTGTTTGTTTTTTTGTTAATTAATGCTTTTTTGGATTGGTTATAAGGATTTTAAGACTCGTGAGCCGTACAGCTCATTCGTCTTAAAATACGGATTAATCCGACCGTACAGTCGACTTGATCCCCCTATTATTATTTTGTGGGTTTGCAAATACATGAAATGAGAAAGACAAAATGAAAGTTGTTTATTTTTGCGCTTGGCGGGAGTTTGCACCCGCTCCTACGTATCTCTCGGTAGAGAATCAAAGGCTACGTAGTTCTTGGGTAGAAAAAGTTTGTTTGTTGGTGTTTTTTAATTTAAGGATTTTAGGACTTTTGAGCTGTACAGCTCATTAATCCCAAAAAGCAGATTAACCTGGTTGTACAACCGACTTAATCCTCTATAACTTGAAAATTATATTTTGGAGAAGAAATAAATGGCTCGCATGTTTGTGATTTTTGAAATGGAATTCTTATTTTTAATAGGGTTTCTAGGACTCTTGAGCCGTACGGCTTTATTTGTCCTAAAATGATGACTAACCCGATTGTACAATCGACTTAATCGCCTATCATTTTGAATTTGGTTTTATATTATTTGTAATAGGAAAAGAAAAAGAAGATTTTAATTATGTGTTAAAAAAATTAATTAAAATTAGAAGTGTTTTATAGAAATGAGATAGGCTGCAAAAGTGAAGAAGGAATGAGATTAGTAAGGGTCTAAATTAAAGACCCAAACCAAAAAGTCCAAGGCTTTAAAAAACGTGGAGCCCATGACTTAAAAGTAAGATGGCTGTATTAGCAAGAATTTTATTTACTAATAATACCAAAGCAAAACATGATAATACTGTTAAAAAAAAAGAAAAGGAAATACAAGATAATGGCTAACAATAAATAATAAATATCATAACACAAGGTATTCAACGATGGATAGACAGGAAAGAATTAAAATGGTATCAAACATTATTTAATACAATAAGAAGAAGCAGGGTAATAATAATAAAAGTATAACAAAAGGTAAAGTAAAAATAATTGTATCAAAAAAAGGTAAAGTAAAAATAAGGATGGAAGTATGGAACCCTAATCTTTGCTTCACTCTCAGCCGCAACATATTTTCTGAGAGAGAGTGAGAAATACGCTTAGAAGAGAAAGAGAGAGAGGAAGAAATAACCATGGATAGAGAACAGGGAGAGGCCGAGATGGAGAAAGAGAGAGACGCAAGCGGTATGTCGACGGTGATGGTGCGGTGGTTCTTGCCGGAGGTTCTGGTTGTAGATGGTGGCGGCTCGCAGTGGTGTGAGGTGTGAAGATTCTCTACCTTATTTTGATTTTTCTCTGTTTCTCATGTCCCCCTATTCTCTAATTCTTTCATTTGGACCTATGGAGCATGAGGTGTTGGTTGGGTTTTCAGCTGATAATGGTTGCTATTTATGGTGGGTTCACGTTTTAGTATTTGATAAATAGAGGATGGGTGTTGATGGTTTCTCTAATTTTACTAACCTCTCTCAGTTACCTTCCTTTCCTCCCTACATCTTCTCTTATTTTTCTTTTGATGTTTCTACTATTCTCTTCCTGAAACCGTTTCTCTTTTTCACCCCCTACATCTTTTCAATCGATCCTCTTCCCCCAAATCGGTCCCCTTTTCTTTGAATCCGTTCTATCCTATTTATAGCTAAATTTCAGCTGCTTGAGAATACTTAGCATAGAAGCAAAGATGCAAGTTGAAGGGAACCACATAATCAATTCTAGCCTTCTAGGTTTGTAGAAGGGTGGCAAAAAGATGATTGAGCTTCTGCATTATCTTTCCTTTGCAGAACCAGCCGCAAACATGGACCTTCTTTTTCCTTTTTCTTTTTTTAAATATTTTTGTTTTTTATCAATGAATTCTTTTTGGCTGAAAATCATGTTTAGAAAAACAAATATACTTGCAAATAGATGGGTTCCAGCCCAATAACCACATTAAACAAATTTGATTTTTTTTTATTTTCTTTATTGTTTACAAAAAAGTTAATTGGGCTTCTATAGCAAATTGAGCTCCAATGGCCTAGACTCAAATTCAATATAAAAGAACAAAATCCCAAAAAAAAAAAACAAAACAAAAATTTGTGAAGGGAGGACAAAATTGGGGTATTGCAACAAAAATAAATGATAATAAGATGAAAGAAAAATGATGTGTAAATGACTAAAATTTCAAAATACACAACAAATAACATTTTTTTTGGATTTTTTAAAAACAACAAAAATACCGGTTAAAATTGGGTGTCTATAACACCAAAAGTTTTGATATTGTTTTCCTTTATTTGAAATGAGTCGGATAAAATTAGGGTATAACAGTATTTTTAAAAAAAAATAAGTTTTTTAATTATTATATGATATTTGTAAATAAATCTTAGGAAGCGTTGTTGGGATCAAGAATGGCGAGGCATTCGCAAAGACATGAAGGGCAAAAGCTCGTGAAGTTTTCTTGTGGATGGCGGTCACAGGAGGTGAAGGGACGCTTGATGTTGCGGTGGTAATAATCGTAGTGGTTGTGTCACTACAAAAAACGGAACAAATTGCGGGGGGTTTTAAGTCGTTTAGCGGGGGTTTTAAACCCCCGCAATGTATTCTACGGGAGTTTTAAAAAACGCCGGAGAATCAAGTGCCACAATCTGTTTGCGGGGGTTTTAAGGAAACGCTGGTATCGTGCCTTTTAGCAGGGGTTTTACTGCGGGGGTTTTTAACCCTCACAATTAGTGGAGGTTTTTTTTGAGGGGGTTATAAACCTCCCTAACCCGAGTGATTTGTAGGAGTTTTATTTTTGTGGAGATTTTTGATTGTCATATAGTTTATAGGACTTTTTTGTGGGGGTTACAACCTCCTATAATATTAGAGACAATATTTCTTTTGCAATTTGAAATTTTGTTTCCTTATCTCATTACCATATTTTTATCACTAATAACTATACATACATATTACATAACACTTCCTAAACTTAATCAAAAAACTGAAAATTTCATTAAAAATATAATTGTGATAACATAAATGTAATGTCAAATTTCTAAAATATTTGATATCATCCAACTCAAAAACATAATAAAAAGAAACACATTGTAGCTCAAATATCTATTGTCAGACAGCTCAAAATGATGATAGCATCAAAGAAATCCTATACTAAAGGATCCTAAAACTATTAAATGTTGCTAGCTCCGAGTGATCCACTTGCATCCATTGGAGAATGAGGCTCACTTGCATGATCACTTGCCTGAAATAACAAAAGAAAAATTGACTCATTTCAAATATCAAAAACCAAAGTAAATGTCTATAATCACTTGCCGGAAGATTCATTTCCATGCACAATCAATGTTTCAAATCTAATAACATAGAGTATATATATATATATATATATATATATATATATATATATATATATATATATATATATATATATATATACATTAATGTTAGCTAAGAAGAAGTAGATTAACCAAAACAGCAAAAATGTGAAGAAACAAATGCTATAAGTGTTTCCAATTATAAGAAAATAGCCGTTACCTTTAATGTGGCATCAATGCTCTCACTTTGAGCCACTACAAGCATTCCTTGAGCTTGTTGTCCTAGTTCTGTTCTCAAGAGATGAGCCAAATCATTGTAATTATCTGTTATAAAAAATCAGTAGCACAAGTCCATTTAGAATGATTTCAGAAGCAAATGAATTTATCCAATCTAATTGTTGAAGTGTTCTAGTTTCAGTCACCAATTAACTCAAACTTGATTGACTAAAATGTATGCTTCAAAGTGCACCCGAGCTTTAAACGCAAAATTAGAAACAATAACTAGAAAAAAGTGCAAGAAAATAGTTACCAAAAAATGGATTACATACTTGAATACGCCAACAGATGGGGAATTCTATCAATAGACAGTATAGAAGTTTCAAATCCTACATCACAAATTCAAAAGTTCATCACGTGGAGTAATAAGCAAGATCCTTTGATCCAGGGTCCTTTTAAGAGGAAAAAGAAATGCAATGGCTACAATGAAAGGTTAACCAGAGCTTATAATTACCTCATCTCTCTTAGAATAATAACTTATTCAGTAGCATGTCACAATATTAATAAAACATATGATTAAACAAGGATAGCCAAACCAAATTCTTATCAGTTTATGGTTCATAGTTCCAAACCTGGAACGGCTAAACTCTAAACCAGACTGTCATTACACTGAACAACAAATCCAAATACTCATTAGATCTACTAAAAATAGTCAAGTGGAAGTTGTATAGCAGAAGTCACCTGGTTATCAATCTCTTTCAAATTGACAAACCAGTTGAAATTTCCAAGAAATGGTCATGTCGCTGATAAAAGGGTTCTTGTCTTGTTCAACCCTTAACGAAAATATAAAAGAGTGAAAGGAACAATCAAAGAACATTTATCAAGACATTAAATATGCATTATACGAAACAATGTTTAACATTTTAGTGAAAATGAGTGTCTGCAAAAACACTCATCAGTATCAATAATATCACAAGCACCTTTCAAGCAAAGCACGTTGAAATAAGTGTCAATAAACTTATAAGTGGACAACCATGCTTAGATGCTCTATCATCCATTACACATACGTACATCTAAAATATATGGAGAAAAATGAACAAAAAACCAACATAAAGATAGTCAAAGAATATCTGGATTCCAAAAGCCATTAGCTGCAAAAATCATTTGACAGTGACACTGTTATTTATCCTCACAAGCATCATGAAAAACATAAACAACAGTGAAAAACTATTTATAATGATTCAAGCCAAGCAGAAGCAGGAAACCTGGATCTTGGATCGATGATTTCTTGCAAAATCAATGGGAATGATCCATGTATTCTTGCAGAAGCAATAATATTAAATCAAACTAGGATAAAAGAGAACACAAGAAAATAACAAGACAACAACAAAGAACCTGTAGCAGCAATAATACTAAATCAAACTAGGATTAGAGAGAACACAAAAAAATAATAAGACAACAGCAAAGAACCTGCAGCAGCAATATTTCTAAATCAAACTAGGTTCAAGCTTGTAGGTATATCTTGGTTCAATAAAAGATCCTGCAGCAGCAAGACCTAACATTTTAATCTACGAAAGAACAAAATCAATGTAGCAAAACAAGATTCACAATCTTTAAGCTGGGAAACACGAACAAAAACTTGGGATTCCCAATCTCACGGAGCTTGTATTCTTTTTAAATAATCATCCGAGCAAGATTTGATTAACATGAGTTACACACAAATAATTGGTACACATTGCATAAAAGGAGAGGAATCGAAATAGAAAACTTACACGAACCTTACCGGAGAGCGAGGTTGTAGAGGGCGACAGAGTGCGATGTCGTAGCGAAAGATGGAGAGCAGGTCGAACAGAGCGAGGGAGAGCAGGACGACCATCGATGGAGAATACGTAGCAGAGAGAGCGAGGTCGCATAGAGAGAGCTAGCAGTTCTGTCGCAAGCGGTGGAGAGAGTAGGTTGTAGGGAGAGCGATGAAGGAAACCAATTTTGAACAAAAACAAAAAGGGTTTTGAGTCTGAGAGGGAACAAAAAGGCTCCACCGAAAAAAATGAGAGATATTAGAGGGGGTTTTAAAACCCCTTTAGATCGAATGAAAATTTGTGCAGGCAATGTCATTTTATAATTATTTTGGGGAGGTTTTAAACACCTCCGCAAAATAACCCCCTCAATATGATTGTTTTTTTGTAGTGTGTTTGAGTTTTGGTGTGTGTGGGTTGTTGGTGGTGGGATTCATAACCGTAAATGGTGGTGTGGTGATATAGGTTAACAAATTAAAAAAGGCTGTTTTTTTTACCCCCCATTGTACCCCATACCTTCAAATTGACCAAACAGACCAAAATACCCCTAAAAAATTGTTATGAAAACGAAATCATTCCTCATTTCATCATATTTCCGGAAAAAGTAAGTTTTTTTTCCCTAAACATTCCGTAAATACCTCAAAAAGAGGTATTTCTGGAAGCCATTTTTTGAGGTATTTCCGGAAGCCATTTTTTGAGGTATTTCCGGAAGGTTAAATTCTAGGGAATTTAGGAAATAACTCAAAAAGAGGTATTTCCGGAAGCCAAAATTCCCGGAATGTTTTTTTTTTTGAAATTTCGTTTTAATTAATTTTTTTTTTACTTTTTCAGTGGCAACCAGAACCGGAAACATAGAGCGAGCCGAGCATTCAGGAGCGGGAGGAGATGAGTAGAGTCCTTCTGGCAGTAGGACTAGGTTCCGTTTGAGCAGGGCCGTCCCAAAAAATTTGGAGTCCCTGTTCAAATCTTAAAAAATGGGCCCTATTTGAGATTGAGTTAACTCTTCAAAAAAAATTCTTAGCTTTTCATATCTAGATTCATACTTTCCAATTAGGAGGTATAGTAGAAAGAGAAAACCCAATAGTTTCATTTTTCGGTACTGATAGGAACGAGGATGAGCAAGAAAATTTCACAACCGTCAGTCGGTCTGCAAGATTAGTCAAATAGACATACAAATTCTCCCTCTTCCTCTGTAGTACCAAAAGAGAAATCATTTCAATTTAAAAGGAAAAAAGTTAACGAAGTAATGTATGAGAAACAATAGCAAATAACAAGAATAATTAAAATGCAAATTGAAACTTGAAAGCTGTAATTATTTTTAAACAAATTATCAAACATTTGGTGTAAATTAAATATTTTACAATTAATTTATATAAACGTAATTTTTTTATAGAACTTAGGTATTAATAGATACTTATATATTGCTGATAAAATATTATTAATATATAAATGACATGAACAAGAGTAAAAAATAATAGGCTAGAATATATTGACAAATAGAATTAAATCATAGTTATTAATATTACAAGCAATAATTATTATTATTACTGTTATTATTATTATATCTACAACATTTGAACGAGACAAAAAAGAAAATGGAGGCAAGCCAAATAAAAAAAAACATGGAAGTGTAGAACTAGGTGTTGTGGTAATGCTATCTAATATTTAAAGCATAAAACAAAAGAGGAACTTTGTTTACAAAAAAAAAAGGAACTGTACAGAAAAAAGCAGCGAAATTTCAAAATCTGGGGAAATTGAGTTTTGAACCTAAGACATGGCTTCAACAAACACCTGTGACCAACCATTTAAACCATCAGACCACTTAAAGATTTTAATCAATTAATTGCACAGAAGACATATATAATGTATTAATTCTTTTTTGGGGCCCTAAAATATTTGGATTGGGCTGAGGCCCTGTGCGGTAGCACGGGCTGTACAACCCAATGGTCGGCCCTGCGTTTGAGGACTAGACAGGCCGGACACGCGTCTGAGCGTCAGAGACGTGTCCGAGAGCGAGAGCAGCAGCAGGAGACTTAGCCAGACGCCATGCATGTATATGACCAGGCTGAGGCTGGGGTTGCTCAGCATGATGATGAGGCTGCTGAGCAGGTTTTGTTACACCGGTTGCATGTCCACTGCGTCCAGAGACTACTACAGACGGGACAGGTAATACTTTTAATAATTTGTTTATTTTTGGCTAAATTATAGTTTTGGTCCCCCTATTTTCAAAAATTTAGACATTTGGTCCCCCTATTTTAAAACTCAGACATTTGGTCCCCCAATTTTAAAAAATCAAATACATTTAGTCCAAAGAGGGACCAAATGTCTTTGATTTTTTAAAATTTGGGGACCAAATGTCTTTGATTTTTTAAAATTGAGGGACCAAATGTCTTTAATTATTAGCCATAAAAAACTGAAAATTCCTCTTGGGACTAAATGTCTTTAATTTTTTAAAATTGGGGGACCAAATGTCTGAGTTTTAAAATAGGGGGACCAAATGTCTGAATTTTTGAAAATAGGGGGACCAAAACTATAATTTAGCCTTTATTTTTTAATAATTAATTACTTTTAATAATTTATTAATTACTTTTATTTTTTTACAGGACCGAGGTAAGATTAAAGTTGCTTCTCATGGGGGGAAGATACTGAAGATGAGACCTCAGCAACACCACCCACATATAGCAGGATGGTTGCAGCAGGCCCATCTATTTGAGCTGGACATCACACCTCTCGGCAACATCAACCACGAGCTCATATAAGCTTTTGTGGAGAGGTGGCATTCTGAGACCAGCTCATTCCACATGTCGTGGGGGGAGATGACTGTGACGTTGGACGACGTGTCCGCGTTGCTCCACTTGCCGCTCACCGGCACACCGTTGGCGCATCGGCCACATTTTGACACTACCGATGCTATTCGGGCTGGAGTTGACCTGCTGGGCATTTACCACACAGCCTGCTGGGCAGAGTGTCAGTTCAACAGGGAACCGACATTCCGATTTTCTTTCTTGATGGCCGCATACACACAGAACATGGAGCGCGGCCATCTTGATCAGGCGGCACGGTGCTATCTGCTACACTTGTTGGGCAGCACCATTTTTGCCGACAAGAGTCACACATCTGTCCCTGTCAAGTGGGTGACTCTTATTTCGGACTTTGCCCTGTGTGGCCAGTGGGCTTGGGGTCCAGTTGCTCTAGTTATTATCTACGAGCAGCTGAATGATGCTTGTTACTGGGAGACGTCGCAGATTGGCGGATACGCTTCTCTGCTGCAGGTAACTAATTAATTAATTATTTTTATTTCATTCTATTTACTTTTATTTATATAATTACTTTTTTTTTATTATTTTAGTGCTGGATATATGAGTATTTCCCCACCATCGTGGTGCGGAAAGACTTCAGTGCCAGTGAATTTCCACGTTACAGCAGGTGGGTGAACAAGAAGTGCGATAGTATCAAGCTTCCGGAGTTTCGGCAGCTGCTGGATGACTTGCAGAGGGAGCAGGTCATATGGAGCCCCTAGGACGACCACAGACTACCTCCGGTTTCACAACATTTCATTATTCAGAGGTTGGCTGCTGTGGGAGGATGTGGCGGTGCCTTATATGCCAGACAGGGTCCGTTGGCAGTTTGGATATGTCCAACAGAGTCCTGATCCACCTATTTCGGGCCCACGTCCATCTCCAGAGGTCATAGTATAGCAGTTGATGTTCTATCAGTCCCCAGCGCGGGCTTTCAGGGACAGCGGTCGACGGACACCCGTCCAGGGTGCTTGTGATGACGAGTACCTACCACGGTACTTCCAGGTGTCCATTTCCCGCCGGACTCCGGCTCCGCCTTCACCTCCAGCTCCGCCTTCGCCCCAGAGGATGTTGATCCACTTCCCTATGAGTCCAGGGAGAGAGTAACTAGGCATGTCCAGGATTCCTATGATAGTCTTTTGGCAGTCGACGACATTCCTAGGGATGCCTATGATAGTCTGTTGGCTGCTTTACAGCTTTTGGACATTTAGTTGTATTATTTTTTTGTATTTTGACTGTATTAATACTGATTATTATTTCTTATTAGTTTAGCAAGTTTCGTTACATTTAATTATTTCGCATAAATTTTTTTAATTTAAAAAAAAAATTTTAAAAATTTCCGGAAATACACATATTTTCGGAAGGCAGAAATATGTGTTTTCCGGAAATACCTAAAAAGAGGAGGAAGCCCTTAAGGCATAGAAAGTGGAAGGAGAGACTAATTGGGATTGTAGGGGAGGCCTTAATGATCTAGGTGTACCAGTTGGAGCTCTAGGGTAAAAGGATGGTAATGCTAATGGTGTTAGTGGTGTGAACCTGTTTTGGTTCTGTAATGAGGGAGAAGGGGAAGGGGAGTGTAATACCTGCTTTGCAGTAATGATTTGTTTTGAAGAAGTAGCCTTTTCTTTAATGCTTTTGGGATCCTCGTGAGGAGGTCCGTATTTATCTTTGCTTCGACTCATGTTCTTCCCTGTAAAAATTCTCTCGTAAGAAAGTCTGGTAAAGAGTTCTTTTCTCCCTTAATATGTTCTATGTCGAACTCAAATCATGAAAGTAATGACTGCCATCTGGCAAATATATGCTTTGAAATTAAATTTTTAACATCCTTTTGTAAAACATCTTTTGCTGCTTTAATCTATTAAATGAAGAAATGATAGAAGACCATACCAGACAAGGTTTTAATTACATCCATTTAGGATTAATTCAAGTATCAGTAAAACCTTTGCATAAACTAGGATTAAACACTCGATTATTACTAATCTTAAGAGATAGCAGGATTAAAAGATTCCCAGAATCAATAATAGCCATCTTAGAATCAAATCTAAGAGACGGCCCTGTTTACTTTAACTGCTACCCTAACTATTCAATGAATCTAGGTAATGTTCAACCAAAAGCTCATTAGTAATAAATATTCAGTGTTTAGATGACCTCTTTGATGACGGCATAGCCAATATAGATATCTGTTACAGAATAAAATATAAGATATCTACCATTAATTATAACTTTAAAGCTCTTAGGAGCTCACCCAAAAATGAAACTGTTATAATTGAGGCTAACCTCAAAAGGTCAAACATTACAACTCCCAAGAAATTATCCACTCAGGATATAATAGCCAAATTACCAGAAGAATGGGTATTAAAAAAAATAGTAGACATGCCTAAACTAGAATCCAGAAAACCTAGGCAATTCATCTTGGAAGATGATGGGTCTATCAGAATAAAAATGATTAGGAGTCACTCTATGAGAATTGATGAACCTGGCAGGAGCAGTCTAGGATCTAAAAGATCCATGGATGCAGCCTCCACTATTAATGTCAACTTAGCAGGTGTCAATTTTGACCCTACTATCCCCAGAACGTTATATGAGCACTCCCAGGGCTCAGAGTCACCTACAATGTCGCCCACGGCGTCGCAGGTATTAAATACAATAACTCTTGAAGAAGAGTTTGAGGTGGACAAGGTCTGGATTAGAACAGACTTTGAAGCAGAATACCACAAGGAGAAGAGAGACTGGTACTTTAGTACTTTTACTAAAGAACAAGTTACGAATTTCCTTCAAATGTTCTACGCGTATATCAAAAAGATTAGGATTAACATTTACTTCTTTGAGTGGTTCGAAGAGTACTGTCTAGAATGTAACACCCATTTTCTACCCTTATATTACCCGTCATTTATCAGAGTAATTCTTTTTCAAAAATATTGTTTTAACTGATAGAAAAGAAATGCTACAACTTCATTAAAATAAACTCATCAATATGCACTCTTCAAATTTGTGCAATCAAACATCCGTTATGGAAAATCAAATCCTCATAAAGCACATCACATCGGAATAAACACCATCTCACCAAATACTCTCAAACACGTCTCAATATAACAATAAAGATCATTATTCGACTAAATAAAAAAATTATCCAACTTCACCCACGCCCCCTAGGTGTTACAGTATCAGAGAGCGACACAAAATACATCCCAAAAAGCTAAAAAGTAAGGCAGCAAGTCCTTCACTCGCGGTTACCTGCAGCGTTGCCACAATAGAGCAACATTCCAAGCAGAAGGGGTGAGAATTTCAATAAAACATAATCAAGCATAAACAGAGTAATATGGACGGTAAATCATACGACATCAGCAATATCATCAAACTCATCATTAGAGAATATCAATTCAGACACAATTAATTTCAGGGCATCACCGTCATGAAAATGCATGTAAATGCAAACCCCTCCAGGGCATATGCATGATGGTACCATATCGTCATAAAAACCACTCAAGGCATATCATCAGCATAAAAAAAAGAACCACTCAAGGCATATCATCATCAATAAGAGGCCGAAGCCTATTCGTCATAGTATGCACATGCCATGAGACTCTATGAACACATGTGCAACTCATCAAACACTCACCCGGAGTACTCATCATCGTCATCATAAAAAAAACACCACTCAAGGCACATCATCATAAAAATACTCTTAGAATGAACCCGACATATTCATCAAAATCATATAGATCACATCATCATAATCACTCTTAGAGTGAACTCGTCATATTCATCAAAATCATATAGATCACATCATCATAATCACTCTTAGAGTGAACTCGTCATATTCATCGAAATTGTATTTACATTTGAGAATAACACCTTAATTTTAAATTGTAAAACTTCATATTTGTGGAGAAGTGAACTTCACATTTGGATTGATAAAAACCTCACATTTTATAGAGAGAGACATCACATTTTCCTTGGAAAATATCACATTTGAAAAAATGGGAAAAACGGCAAGAGAAACAGCGAAAAACAGTGAAAAATAGTGGAGACAGGTGACTCATAACATCGACTTCAAAAACAAAATTATTCATCATTTCCATTCACCAAAGGTCCATCACGAAATCATCGAGTATTTTCATCACGAGTTCATCAAAACTCATCAAAGTAAATTATCAAGAATTCATTGAGAAATCACCAAATGTCTTCACAAAACATCATCAAATTTTATGCTAACAATTCATCAAATCATTCGAAACAACATCAAATTCAGCAAGACAACATCAAAGCTCTTCAAAATTTCAAACCATCGAACACCATCAAACATATCAAATCCATCAACAAATTCCAATTTCATCAAAAACTCACGAGACCCTATGTCTACCCAATTATGTCAAATGAAACGCTCACCCTTACCTCTTAAACGTAAGCTCCGTAGAAGAAGATTGAAGACACCAACGAGTAACCACAGCAACACACGAGCAGAGCCTTGGAATTCCTCCCCCAACTCGCGAAAACCCTAACCTTAGCTTTGGGAAGACCCAATTTCGTCCTCAGCTCCCCTGTCTTCTAACTCAGCAACTGCTCTTTTATCGAAGCCCTCTGCGATACGAGAAGAACGCAACAAACCGCGTCACAAACGGAGCTCCAGAGACAAAGATATGATAAAAAGAGTGAAAACAGCAAGAAAAATGCCCAAGCTGCGCAGAAACGCAGCTATATACGCGAACTCGCGCTCGGAGCGCGAGCCAGGCGCGACTTGGGCGCGAAATGGCAGCAACTCACGCTGCTCACGCACAGCACTTGCGCTTGGGGCGCGACTTGAGCGTGACTCAGGCGCAGAATGGCAGCAACAACAGCATACATGCGCAGACTACTCTTTTCTTCCTTCTCTTGATTAAAATAGCAAACGACATCGGATTTTAACAAATGACCACTCGTTGGAAAGCTCTCGGAGTGTAGTTTCTATCTATGATTTTTAATTCCCAAAATAAGTAACCAATTGGTACAGATTTTCAAAATACTACCATGAGGTACCAAACTTGGACGGAACTTCTCACTCAACTTGCAACCCAATTTCCTTTCTCACTTCTTAATGAAATTTTATGAAACCAATGCCTACTTTGAAGAGAATTATGCCCACTCTCCAACTAAACAAGAACCATTCAAAATAGAGTTCGATTGAGAACACAAAACCTTGAAAACCTAACCTCAATTCTAGTCATTTATACCATGGTTCTCACGCCAATAACTCTCTAATCTCTTCAATCATTTCACCATTTCATCTCAAAATAGATTTTAATAAAATTGGGGCGTTACATAGAACAGGAAGTAATAAATCCTTTTATTAAAGAAAGTTACCTTAAGGTAAACACAAGAATTAATAAAAAATGGATAACAGTAAACAATAACGTTATAGAGACAGTGCACCCCCCATTAGAAACTATCAGGTTAGAAAAGGGTGAGCTATCCTTTGAAGCCTCGCCATTTAAGGTTCCCAGAAGCCAAAAACCTGAAGACAGAGAGATTGGAAGAGTACAGTCTCAATTAAACTATTCAAACCAGCTATTATATACAATAGCAGAACAATTGGATAGGATAGAATTAAAAACCCAATCAGAACCCAGTAAATTAGATCCCGGTCCTTCAAGAGAAATAACTTCTCATAAAGACTTTATATTAGATCCAAAAGGAATGTTCCTGAAAAGGATTTAAAGGAAGCCAGTTTAGGTTATAAAACCAGTGACTAGTAGATCAATTAAAGAAGCTGACCATTAAAGATAAACTCCCCCAAATTAATGTTTTATCTCAGGAACTAGAAATTAACAAATTAGGCAGAAACCAAATGGGATACAAAGGAAAAACCAGGAACTACTATCCTAGGCCTAGTTATCCCGATCTTCAATTCGAAGAAAGAACAAGTATGACCTCTAGTTCATACAATGGAAACGCCATTATTGAATGGAACATAGATGGCCATAGCGAGCAAAATCCATTAAACACCATCCAAGAGATGACAATGGCGACTACCGCCTTCAAAACCAGTGGAGGAAACTCCGACAAAAAGGCCGCATTACTATTAGTAACAGGCTTTACTGGACAGTTAAAGGGTTGGTGGGACAACATCTTGACTGAAGAAGAAAAGACCATAATATTAAATGCTCAAAAAAGAGATCCCGATACGAGACTAGAAGCAGGAGAAGATGTAGTAAATACCCTTCTCTGCGCCATAACAAAGACCTTCGTAGGAGACCCATTACAATTACAAGAGAGAGCAACAGACCAATTAGCGCACCTATATTCCCCAAACATGTCAGATTATAGATGGTACAAAGACATGTTTCTATCAAAGCTATACATGCGACCCGATGGGAACACAGATTACTGGAAAGAGAGATTATTGGCTGGGTTACCCAAGCTTTTTAGTGAAAAGGTTAAATTACACATTAAGAATAAGTTTAATGGCCAGATACCATCCAGTACGTTAACCCTAGGTCAACTATCAAATTATATTGTAGAAACCGGCATAGGTATCTGTACAGACTTTAAAATACAGAATAAAATTAGAAATGACGAATCACAGAGTAAGAAGGAACTAGGTTCATTTTGTGAACAATTCGGTGTAGAACCATTAAAGGCTCCCAGTAAAACCAAGAAAGAAAAGCGATTAAAACGTTACTCAAGTAGATCTTACTCGAAGGGAAGGAAATACCCTAAGGACTACCAAAGAAACTCCAAACACAAAAGCCATGGTAAAACCCAGGAAACCAAAGAGTTACCTAGAAAGTTTACCGGACAAGCTAAGGTTAAAAGGGAATATGGTAGTAACCAAGACATCAAATGCTACAAGTGTGGCAGGTTTGGACACTATGCCAAGACCTGTAGAGTTAATCAAAAAATAAATAAGATTGCTCAACTAGACATTAGTGAAGAACTAAAGAAAAACCTTATTAATGTCCTTAAAGATATTATGTTAATAGATGAATCAGAATCCTCTGATTCCTCAGAAGAATCCTCTTATGAGGAAGAAGATTATCTTAATCAAGTGTTAAGTAACTTTGAGTCAGAAGAAGAGTCCGATAACGAACATTGTTTAGGACCAGAATTATGCACGTGTGAAAGCTGTGCAAGGATAATAAATGTCATCACTTCAGATCAGTCCAATACTCTAATAAGGATTTTAGAGAAGATGCCAGAATCAGATCAGAAGAATGACTTTATGAAACAAATTAAGGGAATTATGGAAAAAGACGAAATTGAGAAAGATTTGGTACACAAAATAGAATTTAAAGAAATTATGGATTGATTTAAACCAACAGTCTCAAAAACTGTTACTATCAGAGACTTGCAAAATGAAATAACACTCATTAAGCAAGAAATCCAGGAATTAAAACACAAAGATTTAGAACTAGATGTCAAATATTTAGAATTAAAGGGAAAAAGTATTCTAGCAACCGAGCAGGAAGAAAAAAGTGAGTCTAGTAATAAATCTTACATATCAGTTCTCAATAAGATGATAGTAAATAAATGGCACTGTCCTATTACCATTGTCATTAAGGAACAAAGATTTGAGTTTATTGCTTTAATAGACTCAGGTGCAGATTCAAATTGCATCCAAGAAGGATTAGTGTAGCGACTGAAAAATCCGGGTGAGGATTCCTCGAAGGTTCAAAAATGAAGCCGCCACCAAAGTTTAGTTTATAAGGGCAAACATTGGAAAATCCCTTTTGGAATGGATAAGGGTCCTTGAGACCAGATTTGGGTTCGGGAGTCGGTTATGCGTGGGGAAGGTATTAGCACCCCACGACATCCTTCCTAAGGAATGTTCCCTTCTAATTAGTTGTAGGAAAGAATATTAATTTAGAAAATGTTTATTTTACCATTTTATTGTGATTGAAAAGAAAGAAGACTTAATAAAGATTTTAGTTTTTTGTGCTTGACAGGAGTGGCCCCCTGCTCCTACGTATCTCCAGGTGCGATGGAGAAATCAAAGCTACGTAGTTCTTGGGTAGAAAAAGGTTTTGTTGATTGGTGTTTTTTAATATAGGGGTTTTAGGACTTTGGAGCCGTACAGATCATTCGTCCTAGAACGATGACTAACCCGACTATACAGTCGACTTAATCCCCTATTTTTGGAAAATGGAGTTTATTGAAATTTAAAAAAAATGGTTTGATGTGTGGCGGTTTGATTTTATTAGAATAGGGATTTTAGGACTCTTGAGCCGTACGGCTCATTCATCCTAGAACACCGACTAACCCAACTGTACAGTCGACTTAATCCCCTATTCGTTTTTTTGGAGAATAGGTTTATTAATTATTTATTTTTTAGGGGTTCTAGGATTATTGAGCCGTACAGCTCATTCATCCTAGAATGCTGACTAACCCGGCCGTACGGCCGACTTAATCCCCTGTTTTTTTTTGAAATTTCGTAAGAAAACGAATTGGGAAAAACAAGATGAAAATTGTTTATTTTTGCGCTTGACAGGGGTGTGACCCTGCTCCTACGTATCTCTTGGTAGAGAATCAAAGACTACGTAGTTCTGGGGTAGAAAATATTTATTTGTTGGGTTTTTTGTAAAAGAAATGGTTTTCTTTATAATAAGAATGAAAAACTGGTGAAATAATAAAATGATGGTGCAACTAGCAGAAAGGGGGTCGTATTTTAAAAGGGGGTGCAGTTAGTGAGCCGAGTTCATTTTCTGTGAACTGGGCTCCATTAAAAAGGATGGGCTTGCTGTAAAAAATGCGTGCGGGTTAAATCCGTAAAAAGGGGAGTGTAATAAGTGATCCCAAACAAAACTAAAAAAACCAAAAAAAACAAGAAAGGAATATAAAAGGGAAACTAAAAAAACTGCAACCCTAATCCACCTCATCTTATCTCAGTGCCGTTTCGTGCCTTAAGACAGAGAAAACAAAGATTTTGAAAAAAACAGAAAATGAGAGAAAGAAAGAACGCGGTGGAGAGAGGGTATTACGGTGAGAGGGAGAGAGAGAGAGAAGGAAAACGAAGGGGAAGGAAGAAGTGAGGAACGCGACGGCGGTGGTTTGAGGCGGGCGGTGGGGGGAGGAGTGAGCTGCAGTGAGTAGAGGGAGAGGGGTGGTTGTGCGGTGGTGATTTACGGTTCTAGGTCGTTGAGGGGTTTGTTGGCTACGGTGGTTGGGAGAGAAAGAGGGAGTGAGGCGAAGCCGACGATGACAGTGGTAGTGCGTCGATGGTGGTGCTTCAGTGACGGCGACGAACGCCATGGTGGAGCCGTGGAGGCGTGGTGGTCTTGGTTTGGGGGTTGAGTGGTAGTGGTTGTGGCTACGGTGGTCCTGACGGTGGTTAAGGGTGGCTGAGGTGATGGTGGTTCGGTTGATTGGTGGCGGTGATGTGGTGTGGGTGGCGTTTGGTGGTGGTCGTTGACGGTGGTGAGCACCACTTGGTGGCCGGAGTTTCAAGCTCTTTTGTTTTCTTTTCTGATTTCTGATTTTTTTGGTTTTGGCCTTTTTTCAGTGACTGTGTGGGTATCTTTCTCTGCCTCCCTTCTGTTTTCGTTTTCTCCCCTTTTCAGTGACTGTGTGCATTTTTGTGTGTTTTTCAGTCACTGTGTGTGTCGTTGTGTATGTTTCAGTGTGTGTCTTTTTGTGTCACGGCTTCTGTGTTTTCTCTCTGAAAAATCCTCCCCTTACTGTTCATTATTGCTTGGTTTTTATAGGTGAATTGGTTTGATGGAGGTGAGGAATCAAAAAGGACGGTCAGCAAAAATGACATCATTTGAGGAAGAATCAAAAGGACAGCGATTGGATAAGGATCAAGGACAAAAGCCAGCTGGCCATAGGTGGCTCAAAAGGACATCCATTGAGGGGAAAAAAAAACCCTAGCTAGGGCACCCAGCAGCTGCGCCTCCTTCTTATTTTTTTTGAATTTTGTTTTAAAAACTTTGTATTATTTGCCTTTTGTTGTTTCCGTCGATATGTGTAAAAGGACTTGGTTATGTAATAATAAAAACTTTGGCTATTCAGCTGATTTTGTATTACATTTTATTTATTTTTATATTTTATTACAACAAGCAATAACAACAAGAAATGAGCACCAAAATAAACGTACGACGAACGTAAAAGATACGCGTACGAGAATAAAATTTTTGGGATTTTTCAATTAGTCGGACAAAATTAGGGTATGACAATTAGTCCCCACCAAATACTATGAGAAAACTTTAGAAGGTCTAAGCGGAGCAGGTGGCCATAAGTTAATTGTGTCATACAAGCTTACAGATGCCAAGATCTGCAAACAAGGGGTATGCTATCGTACTCCCTTCTTATTAGTCAAAAACCTGCATGATCAAGCTATTCTAGGAACTCCCTTCATAGCTTTATTATACCCTTTCAAAGTCTCTCATACGTCTATAATTATAGAAGCTTTGGTGAAAGAAATCACTTTTGATTTCATAGATCCACCAAAGGCCAAGGAATTAAATACGCTTAAAGAAGTTTCCACTTTCAACATTAATCAAATTACCCAGAATAGAAAACAAATTTGTATGATTAAAAATGAGATTCATTACAAAAAGGTAGAAGAACAGCTAAAGGATAAAACTGTTCCAAATAGGATTAAAGATTTAAAAGATAAGTTTGAAAGGGACATATGCGCAGACCACCCAAACGCTTTTTGGGAAAGAAAGCGACATGCTGTGTCATTACCCTACGAGCCAAACTTTAACGAAAACTTTAGAAGGTCTAAGCAGAGCAGGTGGCCATAAGTTAAGTGTGTCATACAAGCTTACAGATGCCAAGATCTGCAAACAAGGGGTATGCTATCGTACTCCCTTCTTATTAGTCAAAAACCTGCATGATCAAGCTATTCTAGGAACTCCCTTCATAGCTTTATTATACCCTTTCAAAGTCTCTCATACGTCTATAATTACAGAAGCTTTGGTGAAAGAAATCACTTTTGATTTCATAGATCCACCAAAGGCCAAGGAATTAAATACACTTAAAGAAGTTTCCACTTTCAACATTAATCAAATTACCCAGAATAGAAAACAAATTTGTATGATTAAAAAGGTGATTCATTACAAAAATGTAGAAGAACAGCTAAAGGATAAAACTGTTCCAAATAGGATTAAAGATTTAAAAGATAAGTTTGAAAGGGACATATGCGCAGACCACCCAAACGCTTTTTGGGAAAGAAAGCGACATGCTGTGTCATTACCCTACGAGCCAAACTTTAATGAAAAAGATATTCCCACTAAGGCCAGGCCAATACAAATGAATCAAGAAAATCTCAATTATTGTAAAAAAGAGATACAGGAGTATCTCGAAAGAGGATTAATCAGAGTCAGCAAGTCTCCATGGAGCTGTGCTGGTTTCTATGTAATCAACTCCTCAGAGCTAGAAAGAGGAGCCCCAAGATTAGTAATAAATTACAAGCCTTTAAACAAATTATTACAATGGATTAGGTATCCTATGCCTAATAAGAAAGACCTTATTGGCAGATTACACAATGCGTTAATCTTTTCCAGTTTGACATGAAGTCCGGATACTACCAAATACAGGTAGAAGAAAAGGACAAATATAAAACAGCCTTTGTAGTTTTTTTTGGACACTATGAATGGAACGTCATGCCACAGGGACTTAAGAATGCCCCTAGTGAGTTCCAACATATCATGAACGATATATTTAATGATTACCAGAAGTTCACCATAGTTTACTTAGATGATGTTTTGGTATTCTCTAATTCAATTAATCAACACTTCGAACATCTTGATAAATTCTTCAAAATCATTAAAGAAAGCGGTCTAGTAGTTTCAGCAAAGAAGATGAAACTATTCCAAGCAAATGTTAGATTCTTAGGATTTAACATTTACCAGGGTATGATCACCCCCATTAGCAGGGCTATAAAATTTGGAGACAAATTCCCAAATAAACTAAAAGATAAAACACAGTTACAAAGGTTCTTAGGATATATATATATATATATATATATATATATATATATATATATATATATATATATATATATATATATATATTGTCATACCCTAATTTTGTCCGGCTAATTGAAAAAATCCAAAAAAAAGTATTTTTATTCTCGTCGCTTTAATCACGCGCGTGTCTTTAACGCTCAACGTGAGACGTTTATCTTGGTACTCGTTTTTGTTGATATTGCTTATTATCATAAAATATAAAAATAAATAAAATGTAGTACAAAATCAGCTGAATAGCCAAAGTTTTATTATTACATAACCAAGTTATTTTACACATATAGACAAAAATAAAAAAATGATAATAGTACAAAAAAATTTAAAATCAATTCAAAAGAGAGAAAGAGGCGCAGCAGTAGCTAGTCAAGTTGTCCTTTGAGGCCAGCTGCTGTCCTTTTGATTCTTCCCCCTTGATGCCGCCCTTTCTCCATGCCAGTTGTTGTCCTTTTCCTTATTCAAATGGCTGTCCCTCCCCAAAATCACCTCCACCCAGTGATTGTCCTTCGCTAGCCAGCTGCTGTCCTTGGTCCTTTCTCCAATTGTTGTCCTTTGATTCCTCACCTACATGACAAAATCTGCCTATAAATACAATTTAGCAACAACAGTGAATAGGGGGGGGGGGGGAGAAAACGAAAAGGAAAAACAGAGAGGGGGAGAAGAGGATCCCTCAACACTACCACTCACCACCATACACCACTGCCACAATACCATCACAGCCACCGTAAACCTCATCACCGAATACCACGATTTCCTACAACCACTTCAGCAACAACACTGACCACCTACATCCCCCCTACGCACCATCACAACCACCTCCAACAACCACACAAACAACCACCGCAACCACCACCACTAAACCATCCTTCGTTGTCTCTCTCTACGAACCATCCAAACGGTACACCACATCAACCCAACCACCACCAAAAACCTCCACGGGCTCCCCCACCGTCACAGCCTTCCCCTCTCTCTTTCTGTCCCCCCGAAACTCCCTTCTCTCCCTTCGCGTTTCATTCTTCTTCTTCTCGCTCTGTTTCGATGGACTCTCCCTCTCTCCACAACCGTAAAATCACCCTCCACCATAACCACCCAAAGCCACCGAAACCACACCACCACAGTCAACCCGCCGCCATGGCTCCACCGCGTCAACCCGACCCTCAATCGCATGACACCGCAGCTTCCCGACGAAAACCTTCATCGTTGAAGCTCTACGGTGGAAACCACCGTTGTAGCACTACCCCCTCCCCACCGTACGCGCGTCTGTCACCTTCACGGTCGCATCATCAGTTTTTCCCTCGCGCCGTCGTGCGCTCTTCCTCTCCGGTACGCCCTCACCGGTCTTCGCACATCTCCGATCTCTCCCTCTCCTGGCCGGAAATTTCTTTCTCTCTCCTGGGAAGTGTGAAACGGCGCTGAGTATGGACTGGGCCTCCTGTTGCCTTATATAGTCTTGATCTATTTTTATTTTTATTTATTTATTCTTTCTTTAAGTTCAAAATACTAAACACACCCCCCGCGTTTCATTACTATAACCACCCCTGAAAGCCCACATTCTCGTAGGCCGGATCCAAATAGCATGGACTGGGCCTCTACCTTTTGCACCCTCCTTTTTTCTAACACAACCCTCCTGTAATTTGCACCCCTATTATTTTTATTAACACTCGCCCTTTCTTTTTCTTTTAACCTATCGAACCCCCATCCCCTATGTTATTTCATATTTCTCATTCATCTTGTTATTTTATGTTTTTCTTATTTCTTTTCTAATAAAGCATCAAATGCTATTCATCATTTTATTTACTTTTAAAAAAAATATTAATTACTTTGCACCATATCTTTCTAAGTTTCCAACTCATTTGGGTCTAGGTTTTGCCCCACTCTTTTTACTTTCACTAAACACTGAGTCCAACTCATCTTCACACATTTTACGAGTAATGAGTCCAACTTATCTGCACCATTTTACAAACCAATGAGTCCAACTCATCCTCGCACTCTTCACTCTTTTTATGATCATGTTTTCAAGCAAATATTTTCAAATAATCAAACACTTGACCACACATTGGTTATTTGCGAGGTCACTCTGAGTTTAACTCGTTTGATCATTGGGAACAACTTTAATTTTTCAAATGGGCCATTAGTAGCTATCACTCCGGGTTTACTCATTTGATCATTACGAATGCCCTCCAAATTTCAAAAACGTTCAAATAATAAAAAATACCAACTCACAAATATTTTCTACCAAGAACTACGTGTGATTTGATTCTCTACCAGGAGGTACGTAGAAGCAGAGGGCGGCCGACCTCTGTCAATTGCATTAATAAAAACCCTTTTTTAGTCCCTTTGTAAATTTCTTATTTCTTATTTTTTCAAAAAACAAAAAATAATAATTAAATGTCCTCCTTCCAAGTCCTTTTTCTTTTAATTTGTAAAGGGTAAAATATGTTTTTAGTCCCTACAAAATCGGCTCCTTCTAAGTTTAGTCCCTACATTAACGAAATAGGCGTTTTGGTCCTCATTTTATTTTGCCGTTTTCAATTTTAGTCCCTCGTGACTTTTAATAGCGCTTCAAAACTTTTAATAGCGCTTTTTTGACCTTTTATAAGCGCTATTAAAAGTTTTGAAGCGCTATTAAAAGTCACAAAGGACTAAAATTGAAAACGAAAAAATAAGATGAGGACCAAAACGCCTATTTCCTTAATGTAGGGACTAAACTTAGAAGGAGCGATTTTGTAGGGACTAAAAACATATTTTACCCATTTGTAAATAAGGGTAAAATTTTATTTGTAAATTAATAATTTTTTTCTACACATTTAGTTAAAAGGTAACCTTCCTTAAGAAGGATGTCGTAGGGTGCTAATACCTTCCCTCTGCATAAACGACTTCCAAGCCTAAACCTGGTCCGCAAAACTCCCTTATCCACTCAATAGGGATTTTTCGATGTTTGCCCTTAAACTAAACTTTGGTGGCGGCTTCATTTCAAAAACTTCGAAGAATCCCTCCTTTGGATTTTTCGGTCACTACAGCCGGCGACTCCACTGGGGACCATATTAAGAGAGTCAAGCCTAGTTAACTAAATGTGTAAGTTTTTGTTAACTTTATATTTCGTTTTTGCCCTTATGCTTATGTTATTTATTTATTAGCATTTCTTTATATTATTGAACCTTAGGGTAGACGACTCTTTGGTTATTGTTGTTGTATATCTTTTCCAGCTTGGTTAGTTTAGGTATTTTGCCCTCATCACACACCTCACTTACATTTTTGCACACACTTTTGAGTGGGGCCCTATACCCGGGTCTGCAAATAACCTAGAACGAGTGGAGATTATTAGTGACAGTCATTCTGGATTTTATCTGTCTGACTCTCATGAAAGTCTCAGCCAGAGTACGCTCTTTTATGGTATCCCACACCTGGTATCTAGCTATCGTTGTGGATCGTATCATGAAGGAGATTTTAGCTCTGGAGACCTATGGATCGTATCATGAAGGAGATTTTAGCTCTAGAGACCTGTGTGAGGAAGTGAATAGAGCCACTTGAGAGATTGATCACATAAGTGACCCTAGACCATGTTGAAAATCCCAATTTAGACATGACCCACCTAGGACATAGGGGCATTATACTTACCCTCTCCATTAATCTGGTTAGCGTAAAAAAACATTTTCATGCTTCTTTCATTCGCATGCACATGAGGCGACATCATCATACCAAAGAATCATCATGCATCCATAACAAAGTAAGATCATTCTTTTCACACGCATCCCATTATCATTGCGCTACCATGCATCTCATCATCCTAAAAATATCATTTGCTTCATTTGTCCATCTTGCATATCCCAAAAAAAGACATCACTCTGATATTATATATTCATTCATCATTCCCTTCATGCATTATAAAAAAAGGGGGGTCATTCATTTCTTTCACATCCACTTCAAATGCATTAGTCACATGCATCATAAAAAACAAAAGTAAAAGTTTTTACTCTTCCATGCACCTCATATTCCTACATAACCCCCACATGCATCAAAATAAAAATCAGAAATTGCTTCATTTTCTTTTATTATTGGATCATTCATCACCCAATGGCCTTTTGTTAGCTTCTTATTCCAGTTGAAGCATAAAAAAAACATACTCTCTTAAGGTATCCTTCTATCACATTGTTGCTCATGTACAACAAGCATCCATATGCTAATGCATTATACTTTATTCAAAGAAAACATATAAAAAAATCACCATGCATTCATACTAAAATCATTCTTCCATAAGCATTTCATTGTTATTGCCCCATCACGCATCTCATCATATAAAAAATAACAAAGATATCTTTTTTTCAAAACTGCATTCATCTTGCATATCCGTACACCAAAAAATATTACCCCCATATTATATAAAAGTTATGTTCATTACTCCTTTCCACGCATAAAAAAAAATCCCTGCGAGTGTCATGCATTTTGTTTCCTCGCCCACAAAAAAAACAATTTTTACCCATATAACATTAGCATATCATTTGATCAAAAAAACATTAGCATCATATTTAACATGCACCGACATTCATTCATAATCATTCAAAATCATGATCACACAGTGTAGGTATCACATCATTTGTAAAGTCTTGAATTACATTTCAAAAAAACATAACATTCATACATCATGTCCCTCATGTTGCCATCCTAGTTTATATGCATCAATTCCATATTCATGTACCATTTTCCAAATAAAACAAAAAAATTATTTCATCATTCATCATCCCATAAAAAAATGAGAGTTTGCATACATGTTGCACTACCTCTTAAAAAATAAAAATAATTGCATTTAGGATCAAACATTTATTTCTTCATACATGCATGCATTTGCATATCCGTCATCATGGGGCATTATATGTTGCTAAAAAATAAAAAAAATCACCGCACATTCATAATAAAACCATTCTTTTCACATGCAGCCCATTATCATTGCACTACTATACATCTCATCATCCAGAAAATAACAAAAATATTTTTGTATTTATCCAAATTGCATCATCTTGCATATCTATATAAAAAAATATATATCACCTTGATATTATAAAAAATTTATGTTCATTACTCCTCTTCATACATCATAAAAATAAAAAAAAGTAAAAAAAAAAAAGAAAAACGAAAACAATTTTTTTTTCATTCTTATCAACCTCAAACGCATTATCATCCAGCACACATCATTTACAAATAAAAGAAAAATGGGTTAAAGGTACATTTCGTCCCTGCAAATATACAAATTATCCAGTTTCGTCCCTGCAAAAAAAAAAAAAGTTTCAAACAACCCTTACAATTACAAAACGTTTTCAGTTTCGTCCCTGCTGTTAGTTTTACATTAACAGTGTTAGTTTCATGTCACGTGTCAGCCAGGTTGGATGCCAAGTTGTACACGTGTTAAGTGACGTGTGGAGCAGTAACTGTGACCTGGCATATGAACGATGGGGGTCTCAAATTGGTCCTCAGAATTAGGGTTGAGTGCGAAAAGAGAAGACGAAGAAGCTCTGCGAGGCGACAACAATGGCGAAGTGAATAAGCTCTGCGTGAAGAGGAAGAAGCTCTGCGAGTTCGAAGTGAAAGAACGTTGCAAGACAAGGTCTCTTCTTTGAAAAACACAGGTTTGCACATGTTCTGTTGCTTTTTGTTCTATGGAAGGGGACCACCATGTGGGTTAGGGTTTAATACTTAATGTATTTGGTGTCGTTTTCATGGTTGGAGAGAATCTTTAATGGCTTTGAACATTGTGTTGGTTATTCTATTAGGGTTAATGTCTATATTGGGTCTGTGGCTTAGTTTGAAAAGTCTATTTTAGCCCTTATGTATTACTTATTGTTTAATGTCTATTTTGGGACTCTGATATACCCCTTTGTTGTACAGTTATGTCTATTACTGTTGTGTTTCACCATGGAGGAAAGTTTACTAAGAACTTGGTACTTGAATACGAAGGGGGTAGTGAATCAGTTGTCAGACATCAGGATGTAGATAAATAGAGCTTCTTTGAAGCTACTGGTATTGTAAAAGATTTAGGTTATGAGAATGGTAGTTATAGATTATGGTGGAAAAAAGATGAAGACGTTCAGTTTAGGAGATTTTTGGTTGATGAAGATGCTTTGGAAATTGCTGATCATGCAGTTAAGGTTGGAGTTGAAGCTCATGTTTACGTTGAGCATTTTGAGCATTTTGTGCAATTTGGAACTCATGCTGACCGTGGCAACAAGGATGGTAATGAAGAAGATAATGAGAATGGCCAAGATGAAGAGAGTGGTGATGAGATTAAGGGTATTAGGTTGGATAATAGTGAAGAGGAGAGAACGCATGGCAACAATGATGGGTTTGATGCTGTTAGTGATGATGAAGCAAGGACACCACCCAGACCTCCATCACCATCAATGTTAGCCCCTGGTTGCTCTGTTGGCTCAAGGGTTGTGATCAATGGCACCCCTTATAGAGTGAAGAAAAGGGCAAACAGAACACCAAATAAGAAAGGAACTGGTGCAAGTTCTAGTGCACCAGTAGATGAAGATGTTGACCCAGGTGATCACTACAAATCTGAAGAGTTGGATACTAGTGACAGTGAGAGAGATGGTAGGCCAAGGCCAAAATATGAGAAGTTTAGACCAGCTGAACTTAACAAAGATTACCAATTTAAAGTTGGGTTGGAATTTAGTAGTCTTGATGAATTTAAAGATGCAATTAGAGAATGGACAATTTTAAATGGTAGAGAGATGAAGATGCCCAAAAACGACAACGGTAGGGTCAGAGTTCTGTGTAGGGCCAACTGTGTTTTTAAAGCACTTGTCAGTAAAGTTGGGCACAAGGAAACATATAGGATGAAAACGTGGGTTGGGACCCACAACTGTGCAAGAGTGTTAAATAATTGTAATGCTAGGGCAAGGTGGGTGGCTAAGTCAGTAGCTAAAAAGTTACAAACCAGTGACTCTGTGAAGGTTAGAGACATCATGGCTGATATTAGGTTGAACTACAAGGCTGGGATATCCTTTGGCAGAGCTTGGAGGGCAAAGCAAATAGCAAAAGGATTGGTTGATGGTGATGCTGACAAACAATATGCTTTATTATGGAGGTATGCTGAAGAGTTGAGAAGGGTAAATCCTGGTAACACTTGCAAGATGTCAATGGTGAGACCAACACCAGACAGTCAGCCGAGGTTTCAATCCTTTTATTATTGCTTGGATGGGTGCAAGAATGGGTTTTTGAAGGCATGTAGACCTTTTATTTGTGTTGATGGATGTCATTTGAAGACCAGATATGGGGGACAGCTTTTAGTTGCTGTTGGGAGAGATCCCAATGATCAATATTTCCCATTTGCTTTTGCTGTTGTTGAAACAGAAACCAAAGAATCATGGAGATGGTTCTTAACCTTATTGCTCGAGGACATTGGTCAAGATAAAAGGTGGACATTTATCTCTGACCAACAAAAGGTACTATTATTTCAAACTATTAATTTCTGCAACATATTAACTGTTAAGATTTTAGGTTTATCAAATGACTATTTGGTTATTTTCATTGTAGGGATTGATACAAATGTTTGAGGAGATGGGACTTGAGCATAGGTTGTGTGTGATGCACTTATATGCAAATTGCAAGAAGAAATTTGGTGGAGGTGCTGTGATTAGAAAACTTATGATGGGGGCAGCAAAGGCAACATACAAACAAGCATGGGAAGCTAAGATGAATGCACTTAAAAGAGTGGATCCTAAGTGTTGGGAGTGGCTAATGGCTGTTCCAACAAAATATTGGTGTAAGCATGAATTCCCTTTCTATACTAAGTGTGATGTAGTAATGAATAATTTGGCTGAATCTTTTAATAGTACAATTTTAAGTGCTAGAGATAAACCTATTCTCACAATGTATGAGTGGATTAGGGAATACCTTATGGATAGGTTTGGTAAGCAGAGATTAAAACTACAAAGGTGGCCACATAGAGTGATGCCTAGGCCTAGGGAGAGGTTGGATAAGGAGGTTGAGGGAAGTGCAAATTGGGTTGCTACTTGGTCTGTTGATTTTGAATTTCAAGTTGTAAGCATATATGGAGGTAGTGCCTTTGTTGTAGATATAGGAAAGTTTACTTGCAGTTGTAATTTTTGGCAGCTAGTAGGTATTCCTTGTAGGCATGCTTGTGCTGCCCTTGCCTATAGACAACAAAAACCTGAGGATTTTGTTGATTCATGTTATAGTAGATATAGTTATGAATTATGCTATGGTCATGGTATAAGTGCTATAAATGGTCAAGATATGTGGCCTGTAGTTGAAGTGGATGAGATGTTGCCACCTCATTACAAGAGAGGCCCTGGTAGGCCCAAAAAACTGAGGAGGAGGGGACCTGATGAAAGGGTTGCAACAGAAACTAATCCTAAGAAACTGAAGAGGGCGGGAACAACATATAGGTGCACAAAATGTGATCAATTTGGGCATAATAGCAGGGGTTGCAAGAGCACTGAGATCAATCCAGCTGCACAAGCCAGAAAGGTAATCATAACTTATCATTGATATTGTAATAACTTATCAATCCACTGATATTTTTGTTCACTGATATTTTTGTTCACTGATATTTTTGTCAATCCACTGATTCATGTTCACTGATATTTTTGTTGTAGAGAAAACCAAAGAAGGCACCAGCAGCAGTACCAAATCAAGACCCTAAACAGGCTCAACAATCTGCACCTGTTGGAGAATCTGCAACAAATGAAGAGGCTCAACAATCTGCACCAGCACCAGTTGAACAATCTGCACCAAATGAAGAATCTGCACCAGTACCAGTTGAACAATCTGCACCAAATGAAGAATCTGCACCAGCACCAGTTGAACAATCTGCACCAAATGAAGAATCTGCACCAGTACCAATTCCACCTATTAAACCATGCCTACCAACTGATTTTATACCTGTTTCTTGCTTGTTTAAAAACATTGCTGCAAACCCTACTAAGTCTGTGAAAAGGAGATTGAAACTTCCAATGAAAAGGCAAAGATGGAGCACAAGGATTACCAAGACTGTATTACCTTATACAGGTCCTGGTAGTGACCAAAACAAACCACTGATTGTTGATGATGATGAAGGCAGCCCACACGATGGGGACCTAACTCAAGAGAATCTGGAATGAATGCTATGTTAGTTTATGTAATCTGTTTTAGTTTATGTTGGAACTTATCTAAGTAGAGCAATAGTTGATGTATTTTGCAATTGCTATGAAGGCTGCAAGCAATGTTTGCTGTACTTCGTGAATATCTAGGAAGTAGAATTGTAAGCAATTGACATCTAGGAACTCATGTATTTTTTGGTCAATGGACCAAAAAAGTAGAATTGTAAGCAATTGACCAAACTTGAAGTCAGTTATGTATTTATGTATATCAGTTATGTATTTATGTATATCAGTTATGTATTAAATCTTGTATCTGCTGCCAAAAGGTTTGAAAAACAAATTACTACATATGCAAATTCATAACTTCATTGATAGATAATTCATACATTTCATAACTTCATTGATACATAATTCATACATTTGAATTGGAATTGGTAACTAGCAACAACTTCAGAATCACTAAGCCAATCCAACTTCAGCAACAACTTCATAACTACCTTAAGCCAATCCAAATTTCTCAAATGCTACATACAGAATCACTAAAATAATAATTCCTTGCATCCACTTCATCTTTTTCCTCTCTTCTAACAACTTCAGCTTCAGTTTTCTATTTTTCTTTGACTCCCAATCCTTGAACATCTCAGCACAGTTGCATTGACATCCTGTTCTTGGCCTTGCTGCCTCTATTTGCCTATTGTTTTCTGAAATTGGCTGTGATGCTGTCAAAGTAACCATGGGCATTTTGTCAACATCTAGTAGATCATCCCAGATATACAGCTTACAGCTTCTTTGTTTATGCAAATATAGACAATTCAAACATCGAATTTACAGTGAAAAACCTTAATTTACCAACAAAATTGCAAAAAAAAAACTAATTAGAAACTTACCCCCCAATTAACACACTTCCAAAATCTTCTGTTAGGGTTTTCAGCTGTATTTGATATGAACATTCGCATGGTATCTCCACAGCCGCAAACAAGGAGTTGCCCATGCCTTGAAGTAGCATTCATAGATCCATTGCTTGTTGCCATTGAAGGTGAATGGAAGATGAGGAGAAGAGAGAACAACGAACAACAAACAGAAAAGAGGAAGAGAAGATGATAAGAACGAAGAGAGAAGATGGAGAGAAGAGAGAAGAACACACTACCTGGTTTGGGAGAAACAGAAATGAAGGAGATGAAGGAGATGATGATATCAGCCCTACTTATCCAACTTGGCATCCAACCTGGCTGACACCAACGCTGTTAATGTAAAACTAACAGCAGGGACGAAACTGAAAACGTTTTGTAATTATAAGGGTTGTTTTAAACTTTTTTTTTTGCAGGGACGAAACTGGATAATTTGTATATTTGCAGGGACGAAATGTACCTTTAACCCAAGAAAAATAGTGCCACTTTCTTGCATCATCCATCAGCCAAAATATATAGTATGTTGTATTGCCCCCAAAAAATCATTTTGGATAGTTAACCTCTCCAAGTGATCATCCATTCATGCATTTCACACATTTGCATTTTCATCATGTATATATATTATCATGTGTTCAAAGGATACATAAAAAAACATGAGCACATTTTTTTAGATTGATGAGAGATGAGGCGAAGTTGATTATTTCTTCTTTGGAAAAGTTTAGCTTAGCTATAAACTCAAGGTGTTTTCATACACTCAATTTTCAAAAAAGAAGTTATTCACTGTTTGCAGCTCGTTCACAATTTTCTTTAGGAAAATGATGCTTCTCATCAGTCCCATGATAAATGATCCAAATGGTCATTTTGTTAACTAATGTGTTATCAAAAATTTCTTCTATCATGGCGCTAACAATGTTAACTCTCTGTGAAGCATTCGTATAGTGAACTTGTATGCAATGTGCATTTACTCTTGTTTGAGTTAGTTAGTGTCCATATCTTTCCTATCATCATCCCTTGTTCATGTCCAATCCCACCCCGACCATTCCATAATGTGCATATTCTCCACACAGGTACCTAGTCGACTACTTGGTTGGTTCCCAATGATGAAATTTCACAAACTAACACCTTAGACCCCCATGCTGGGGCAAATTCGTGATCGCTAGATATCTTGTCAACATTGTAATCCCCTGGTGCAAGTCCTTTAAGAAAAAGAAATCAAAAAAAGGCCTGTTAGGTTGAAAACTCGCAAGAGCAGCTTAAGCAAAAGTTAGGGCATATAAAAAGAAATAAAGAAAAAGAGCAGATATATAAAAATAAATAAGTTTCTATCCTGGACTTAATTTTTGAGAAAATAAGCAATCATGATTCGAAATGGAGTTTGGTCATCTTCCCATATCCTAAAAAAAAGCATAAAAAAAATTACCCTTTGCTGCCCAGTTTGAGTCAAAAATCAAAAAATCTTCCAATCACCCTAGACAAGGATCAATTCCACATCTAAAAATGGTGTATCACTCTTATCAGCTCTAAAATAAAAGAGAAAGAAAAATCACAAAACAAAAAGTGAAATTCATAAAAGAGAGGATTGAAAAAATCCTGGAAAAAAAAAGAAAAAAACAAGAGCAGTAGAAATTGTGAGCTGATACATCATACCATGAAGCATATAAAAGATCATTGTCTAAAGAAAACCCTCAAACACTTCATTGAGCCTAATTATTCTTTCCTTCTTAAACCCCTAACCATTGACCACATTGCAACCTCTTTCTTTCATCAACCGACCACATTACAACCCTAGAATGTTCATTCCGATCAATGACTGATTGCTTTTGTTTTCTCAAAGTTTTAATTATAGGACAAATAGGTTCATCTACAATATGTTTGCTCAAAAAAAAATCAAAAAAGAAAGTTAAAAAAATAAAATCAAAAGGCTTGCACTCCAAGGTTCATTCAAGTTGCATTGATATAAAGACAATGTTTAGTGATCACCAAGCAATGTTTTCGTCATATCAAAAAACTCAAGACTGTCACAATCTTTGGGATTCACCTAAAAGCGAACCAAAAGTTTATACTAGGATCACCACCTAGATCCCAAAGTGGGGCATTCCTTTATCATCCATACCACTTGAACTTGGGGATTTAGCCATTGTCCATCCCATTGATATACCACACCCAATCCATATAGCCATACATTCATCTCCAAAAACCCATAACCTAACTCCGTCACCTCTCACAGTCTCACTAAAAACAACCATTTGAAATACCATTCCAAAATGGGGCAATCCCGTCACCTTTCAATCCACCTAAAATTAGAGAAATTCGCCCTACACCCATTTCATTCCCTTATTCACATCCATAAAACCACACCCAGACAATTTCTCAACCCACTATCCTAAATGCAGCCTTCCGTAAACTCTAGTCAAGGCAACCTTGTCCTTGTCATAGTTGGGGCAACACCAAACGCCATGGTTTGAGACAAAATCTCTTGCTTTCCACCTCTCACTTCAAAGCCAAGGCATTCCCAAGTCATCATCTACTACACCCCTAGCTGTTGTCACCACTAGACAGGGGCATGTTATGCACTCACCGTCATCAACTCTAAATTGGAGCAGTCCTACATTTCTCGGATTGGGGCAAGCCTACCTTTCCCGACTTTGGCAAAAACCTGTCACGTGTCATATCTGTCATACCCTAGATCAAGAACCAAGTTAACTGACTCATTCATCTATATTTGCACTATTATGCATATTTGCTAACAATGCTTCAAAGAGAGAAAACACAAGTTAATAATGTGAATTTGGAAACTCACGTAGTAACTTTGTGGACCTAAAATTCAGTCATCATGGGACACCATAACGAAAGAACAATGTGAAGGAGCTTGCAAATGCAATCAAATACTTTTGCACATCAGTGTCTGGGAATAACAACCTTGAGATTACCAAAGTTTGAATTCAAATAAAATCTAATTTTTCCAATAAATAATGATTCCAGAATTTTCACCTCTGCCTCTCGCATCAAAAGTCTCATTTCTCATCATTGCAAAAATCTTTCTGCATCACCAATAAATCGATCATAAATCATTGCACCATACATTTTATTCCAGCATCAAGCCATGCATCTACCACAACTTTTGCATCTAAGCATTACATTCGCACATTCATTCATTCATATACTTACATCATATATTAAAAAAAAAGAGCAAAAAGGAAAGCAATCATAGCATAAATCATTCCACATGCAACCATGCATTTCATCGTAGCACCTGCATCTAAGCAGTACAATTGCATTCATATCTTATCTGCATCCACATACAACCGTTTGTCAACTTTCTCATTCCATCAAGTTCAACACCCATGGTATACCCATTTCATTCATTATCCCACCAGATACCAATCGTTGCACGTTCATCACATCACATGCATAACATTGTTTATTCGATAGATGTGCCAAGTGCCGGTCTCATCGTTGTCCAAAAAAAAGGTTTTTTTTTTTACATCACTAATCATATCATTGTACCATGCATTCGCATGTTTTCCTTTATTCACCATGGCATTCGAATCAAAGCATTACATTTGCATCACATTCATATTTTGCATTTCATACACTCATTATATACTAAGAAAAAAAAAAGCAAAAAAGCAAAAAGAGAAAAAATTGCTCATTCCATTACATTCATCATTCCACCAAAATTAATCAGCACAATCACATTCATATCTTATCTGCATTCACACACGTTGTTTGTCAACCTCCATGTTCCATCAACTTCAACTCACATCATCTGCCACATTTCATTCACCCCATCGGACACCTACTATTTCACATACCTATATTGCAAGCATACATCATTCATTGCATTTTTAGACATGCCAAATATAGATAGCTTTTCCCTTCTCAGGTAAATGCATTCATTAGGTATGTTCTAGGCAAGTACGCCATGTGTCAATCCCAATATTTTGTTCCCTCAAAGTCAGTGCTCCAAGCGTTGGTCTCATATCACAATTCAGAGTCCCAGTACTCTTGCAGACCCCCAGTGGTCCTTCAGAGCCCAAGCGCTCCTTCAGACCAGCAATGGTCCTTCAATCCAGATCGCACGTCGCGTTATCCAGCAACCGACGGATCATCCGACCCCAAGTCCTTCAGACTAGCTGTGTCAGCCTAAGACATTGAGGTGAGCAAATCAGGTCAACGACCTGATCTTGACCCCATGGTCGCTCGAAAAAGGCCACCTCCCGAGCAGACCGTTTTACTTGTACCATTGCTAGTTTGCGCTTCATTAGACCATCCCGGTCCATCAAGGCCCAGGCAGCCTCTCAGACCCCGTCGGTCCTTCAGTTTAACACCAATCAATGCGCCAAGCATCGACTGCGAATTAGACCATCAGAGCCCCAGTGCTCCTTCAGACCCCCAGTGATCCTTATTTACTTTTGTTCTATGTCAACCCTTTTTTTTCAAGAATTTCTAAAAAAAAAAAAAATCATAGTCTTGACAAAATTAGTGTCTTTTTATCTTTATTTCTATTTTACTCGAGAAATTTGGAAACCCTTCATATTTCCTAGTAAAATATAAATAAAGAGGGGCAGCTGTCATACCCTAATTTTGTCCGGCTAATTGAAAAAATTCAAAAAAAAAGTTTTTTATTCTCGTCGCTTTAATCGTGCGCGTGTCTTTAACGCTCAACGTGTGACGTTTATTTTGGTACTCATTTTTGTTGATATTTCTTATTATCATAAAATATAAAAATAAATAAAATGTAGTACAAAATCAGCTGAATAGCCAAAGTTTTATTATTACATAACCAAGTCCTTTTAAACATATAGAAAAAAAATAAAAAAAGGTTAATAGTACAAAAAAAGTTAAAATCAATTCAAAAGAGTGAAAGAGGCGCAGCAGTAGCTAGTCAATGCCGTCCTTTTGATTCTTCCCCCTTGATGCTGTCCTTTCTCCATGGCAGCTGTTGTCCTTTTCCTTATTCAAATGGTTGTCCCTCCCCAAAATCACCTCCACCCAGTGACTGTCCTTCGCCAGCCAACTGCTGTCCTTGGTCCTTTCTCCAATTGTTGTCCTTTGATTCCTCACCTACATGACAAAATCTGCCTATAAATACAATTCAGCAACAACAGTGAAAGGGGGGGGGGGAACGAAAAGGAAAAAATAGAGAGGGGGAGAAGAGGATCCTTCAACACTACCACTCACCACCATACACCACTGCCATAATACCATCACAGTCACCGTAAACCTCATCACCGAATACCACGATTTCCTACAACCACTTCAGCAACAACACTGACCACTTACATTCCCCCCCTCTACGCACCATCACAACCACCTGCAACAACCACACAAACAACCACCGCAACCACCACCACAACAGCCAACAACCACCACTAAACCATCCTTCGTTGTCTCTCTCTACGAACCACCCAAACGGTACACCACATCAACCCAACCACCACCAAAAATCTCCACGGGCTCCCCCGCCGTCGCAGCCTTCTCCTCTCTCTTTCTCTCCCCCCGAAACTCCCTTCGCTCCCTTCGCGTTTCATTCTTCTTCTTCTCGCTCTGTTTCGACGGACTCTCCCTCTCTCCACAACCGTAAAATCACCCTCCACCATAACCACCCAAAGCCATCGAAACCACACCACCACAGTCAACCCGCTGCCATGGCTCCACCGCGTCAACCCGACCCTCAATCGAATGACACCGCAGTTTCCTGGCGAAAACCACCGTCGTAGCACTACACCCCTCCCACCGTACGTGCATCTGTCACCGTCACGGTCGCATCATCAGTTCTTCCCTCGCGCCGTCGTGCGCTCTTCCTCTCCGGCACGCCCTCGCCAGTCTTCGCACATCTCCGATCTCGCTCCCTCTCCTGGCCGGAAATATCTTTCTCTCTCCTGGGAAGTGTGAAACGGCGCTGAGTATGGAAACAAATGAAATTAGGGTTTCTTTTTTTAACTTGTTGCCTTATATAGTTTTGATCTATTTTTATTTCTTTTTTCTTTCTTTAAGTTCAGAATATTAAACACACCCCCCACGTTTCATTACTATAACCACCCCTGAAAGCCCACCTTCTCGTAGGCCGGATCCAAATAGCATGGACTGGGCCTCTACCTTTTGCACCCTCCTTTTTTCTAATACAACCCTCCTGTAATTTGCACCCCTATTATTTTTTATTAACACTCACCCTCTCTTTTTCTTTTAATCTATTGAACCCCCATCCCCTATGTTATTTCATATTTCTCATTCATCTTGTTATTTTATGTTTTTCTTATTTCTTTTCTAATAAAGCATCAAATGCTATTCATCATTTTACTTACTTTTAAAAAAATATTAATTACTTTGCACCATATCTTTCTATGTTTCCAACTCATTTGGGTCTAGGTTTTGCCCCACTCTTTTTACTTTCACTAAACACTGAATCCAACTCATCTTCACACATTTTACGAGCAATGAGTCCAACTTATCTTCACCATTTACAAACCAATGAGTCCAACTCATCCTCGCACTCTTTGTTGACCAAGAGACTTCAAACACAAGAGGGGGGTGAATTGTGTTTTTAAAAAATAGCACTTAAAATTAAACTCTTAAAAAGATTTTGATCAAATAAGGCGCTTAAGAGAGTTTGAATTGAAATAACAATAATAAGACAATGAAAATAACTTGCAAGGAAATTAAAGGAGATGAAGGGAATGAGGATGACACAGAGAGATTTATACTGGTTCGGCCAAACCACAGGCCTACGTCCAGTCCCCAAGGAATGCTCCAAGGGATTTCAATTAATCACTAGCTTTTAAAACAGGTTCAGCTAGGAACCTTTACAATCAAAGAACTTACAACATCGGGATATCACCTCCCTAAAAGAAAACCTTCAAGAACCAAGAGATCTCGCCTCTCTTGAAAAACCTTGGGAACACCCCCAACAAATGAGAAGAAAAAGATTTGATAGCACACTCAGTAGTGTGGATAAAACAAGTTGAAGCACAGTAATACAATATCAAACTATGTAAAATATAAAGCTCTCAAAAATAAAATAGCAAGTGTAAGAGTAGTGAGAGTGATGAGAAGAATAATAGATCTCAGATGCAAGAGTGAGTCGTAGTTTGAAAGTGAAGAGTGAGGCTGCTATTTATAGGCGTATAGAAAATATGACCGTTGAGTGAAATGAAGAAATGTAGAAATCGATTGTGTGCCTGATTTGCCTAAGATGGATAATCGATTTCATGCTTGATTAGATCTAGGATAAGGAATCGATTATGTACTTAGTTAAATCATGAAAGAATCGATTCTTTGCTTTGTTAAACCATGAGAATCGATTGTGAGCCTCAAAAGAAAAGGAAAGGAATCGATTATGAAGTAGAATAAAAAGGAGAAGGAATCGATTATGAAGTATATGTAGAAATCGATTTCATGCTTTAACATATGATTTAAGAAATCGATTCTTGGCCTTTAAGAGAGCTTGAAAATCGATTTCATGGCCTTTAGAAAATACTATAAATCGATTCTTGGCCTTAGGTGCATAATAGAAATCGATTATATGCTTTCCAAAAATCATTTTCATATCATGTGTGCTTGTCCTATGCATGCATGGGATTTGTTTAAAAATATTTCCGTGCAAAATTATTTTTATGAAACATATTGTGAGTGTGTGATTTATTTTATATTTAGAGAGCTTTATTTTCACTTACAAATTGTCCTAATACACACACAACAATAAAATAACTCCTGGCTTGAGCTTGATTACATTTTTCCGCTTTTTGCAGTCTTGACCTTTTTGGCCTTCTTTTGTCAATCATCAAAACCAGATTATTCCTGTCAAGGCATATATTCACATTCTCCCCCTTTTTGATGATGACAAACATCTTTAGGAGGGATTTGCTCAATGAAAGGGTTAGAATAGAAATATTTTGAAACAGTGTATATATCAGAGATAAACGCAGATTATACTCCCCCTTTCTATATGCAAACATTTAAAGAATACTCCCCCTGAAACATGCAAATCACATAACTCTCCCCCTTTTCGCATTATCAAAAAGCGGGAAAAGTAAATAAATCATGTCAAGGCATATATTCCAATGATAAGTGAAAAATAATTTGCAAAAAATTTTTCAAAAGCCTCATTTTGGAACTCACCACCGTGATTACTTCGGATAGAGGCAATGATCTTATCAAATTTTCGAAAAGCATCAAAAGCGTCGTTTTTATGAAAAAATAAACAAGGTCCATGTATAGCGAGAGTAATAATGTGTGCATAGTAATTTCAATCATAAGACAAGTATAAGAATCAAGCACAACCTTATTACCTTTGTTGCACAGATGACTAGTACTTAGCATGTTATGCTTCAAGCCTTCAACTAACAGTGCATTTTCAAAACAGGATTTGGTTTCTTACCAATAGTGCCGACGCCACTAATTTTACCTTTTGTATTGTCACAATAAAACACAAGTCCGCTTCTTTTTGGATCTAAATGAGAGAACTTCTCTTAGTCTCCCGTCATGTGCTTTGAACAGCCGCTATCTAGATACCACTTTGAGCTTTTGGCTTTCAAGCACACCTACAACACAAAATCAATTTTTGGCTTTTGGTACCCAAATCATCTTGGGTCCTTTTGGGTTAGTCTTGGGAATTGTGCCCTTTGGAATCCACTTCCATTTGTCATTCATATCAATATTCTTTCTTGCATTACAAATAGAAGATGTATGACCTTTTCTACCACAATAATAACATTTTGTAAAAGGGCTACTAGAAGTTATGTTGGGACTAAAAAACTTTTTGAAAGATTTTTCATGATTCTTTGGTTGATAGCCCAAACCAGCTTTATCATAAGTTCCCCTTTGGTTTCCCAAAATGATATTTAGATTATCTCTTCCCCTGGTGAATTTTGCAAGAGTGTTGTGCAAATCATCAATTTTACTTTTCAAAACATTGCACTCTTCACACTTGGGAATATGCTCCTTTTGATTTTTATAAGACTTGCAAGAGGAGACTTCACTTACAAAAATTTGTTTCTCTTTAAGAATCTCTATTTCCTTGTTTAAAGTTTCGATTTTAGATTGAAGAGTGGAAATAGTTTTCTTAGAAGTGGAAACAATTTTTCTAAGTTTAGTTGACTCGTTATTTAGTTCTTCACAAGTACTAAGCAACTCATCATAAGTCAAATCAAGTTCAGTTTCAAAGGAGTTTACCTCATCTTCCTCATGCTCTGCCATGAGACATAGTTTTGCTTCCTCTTCTTCAGATTCATCGGATGATTCCATGTCATTTTCATCCCAAGCGATATACGCCCTTTTTCCTTTTGATTTCTTTCGAAGATCTCTATCTTTTTGACTTTGAGGACAATCCGGCTTTATGTGCCCCTTCTTACCACATTTATAACATGTTGGATTGAAGGAAGTTCCTTCCTCATTTTTGCTTTGAGGATTTGGTTTACCTTTATACCTCATGAACTTTTTGAACATTCGAACCATTTCACTCATGTCTTCATCACTTTCATTGGAACTATCATAACCTTCCGTGTCACTTCCTTTGATACATGCTTTTAGAGCAAGTCTTTTATTTTTCTTTTCACCTTCCTCACTTTCAATGAGTCGATTTAATTCGAGCTCATGTTCCTGCAATTTACCAAACAAAGTGGTTAAGTCCATAGATGATAAATTTTTAGATTCTGAGATAGCTGTCACTTTGGGTTGCCAATTTCTATTTAAGCATCGCAGAACTTTATTGGTCAAGTCCTCATTTTCGAAGGATTTTCCAAGGCCTCTGAGATGGTTAACTATATGGATGAAACGTTTGTTTAGTTCTTGGATGGTTTCACCCGGTTTCATCTAAAATAGTTCATACTCATGAGTTAATGTGTTCATTCTAGCCCTTTTGACCTCGGTAGTACCTTCATGGGTCACTTGAAGGGCGTCCCACATTTCCTTGGCGGTTTTACAATTTGATACGCGATAGAACTCATCGAAGCTTAAAGCAGTTGTGATGATGTTCTTAGCTTTCAAATTGTATTGAACCTTTTCTTTTTCCTCTTTGGTCCAAAGAGATCTAGGTTTGTTCACCATTTCATCATTAACGAGATGAGTGGGAACAAATGGACCATTTATGACAGCATCCCAAATATCACAATCTACTCCCTCAATGAAAATTTTCATTCTTGTTTTCCAATAATCATACCCTTCACCATTGAAAGATGGGGGTCTGTTTAAGGAGTCATTTGAAGTCATCTTGCCTCTTGAGACAGTTAGTCTTGACCAAGAGTCTAGCTCTGATACCACTTGTTGACCAAGAGACTTCAAACACAAGAAGGGGGGGTGAATTGTGTTTTTAAAAAATAGCACTTAAAATTAAACTCTTAAAAAGATTTTGATCAAATAAGGCGCTTAAGAGAGTTTGAATTGAAATAACAATAATAAGACAATGAAAATAACTTGCAAGGAAATTAAAGGAGATGAAGGGAATGAGGATGACACAGAGAGATTTATATTGGTTCGGCCAAACCACAGGCCTACGTCCAGTCCCCAATGAATGCTCCAAGGGATTTTAACTAATCACTAGCTTTTAAAACAGGTTCAGCTAGAAACTTTTACAATCAAAAAACTTACAACACCGGGATATCACCTCCCTAAAAGAAAACCTTCAAGAACCAAGAGATCTCGCCTCTCTTGAAAAACCTTGGGAACACCCCCAACAAATGAGAAGAAAAAGATTTGATAGCACACTCAGTAGTGTGGATAAAACAAGTTGAAGCACAGTAATACAATATCAAACTATGTGAAATATAAAGCTCTCAAAAATAAAATAGCAAGTGTAAGAGTAGTGAGAGTGATGAAAAGAATAATAGATCTCAGATACAAGAGTGAGTCGTAGTTTGAAAGTGAAGAGTGAGGCTGCTATTTATAGGCGTATAGAAAATATGACCGTTGAGTGAAATGAAGAAATGTAGAAATCGATTGTGTGCCTGATTTGCCTAAGATGGATAATCGATTTCATGCTTGATTAGATCTAGGATAAGGAATCGATTATGTACTTAGTTAAATCATGAAAGAATCGATTCTTTGCTTTGTTAAACCATGAGAATCGATTGTGAGCCTCAAAAGAAAAGGAAAGGAATCGATTATGAAGTAGAATAAAAAGGAGAAGGAATCGATTATGAAGTATATGTAGAAATCGATTTCATGCTTTAACATATGATTTAAGAAATCGATTCTTGGCCTTTAAGAGAGCTTGAAAATCGATTTCATGGCCTTTAGAAAATACTATAAATCGATTCTTGGCCTTAGGTGCATAATAGAAATCGATTATATGCTTTCCAAAAATCATTTTTATATCATGTGTGCTTGTCCTATGCATGCATGGGATTTGTTTAAAAATATTTCCATGCAAAATTATTTTTATGAAACATATTGTGAGTGTGTGATTTATTTTATATTTAGAGAGCTTTATTTTCACTTACAAATTGTCCTAATACACACACAACAATAAAATAACTCTTGGCTTGAGCTTGATTACATTTTTCCGCTTTTTGCAGTCTTGACCTTTTTGACCTTCTTTTGTCAATCATCAAACCAGATTAATCTTGTCAAGGCATATATTCACACTCTTCACTCTTTTTATGATCATGTTTTCAAGCTAATATTTTCAAATAATCAAACACTTGACCACACATTGGTTATTTGCGATGGTCACTTTGAGTTTAACTCGTTTGATCATTGGGAACAACTTTAATTTTTCAAACGGGCCATTAGTTGCGATCACTTCGGGTTTACTCGTTTCGTCATTACGAATGCCCTCCAAATTTCAGAAACGTTCAAATAATAAAAACCACCAACTCACAAATATTTTCTACCAAGAACTACGTGTGATTTGATTCTCTACCAGGAGATACGTAGGAGCAGAGGGCGGCCGACCTCTGTCAATTGCATTAATAAAAACCCTTTTTTAGTCCTTTTGTAAATTTCTTATTTCTTATTTTTTCAAAAAACAAACAAAAATAATTAAATGTCCTCATTCCAAGTCCTTTTTCTATTAATTTGTAAATAAGGGTAAAAATAATTTTTTAAACTAATAATTTTTTTCTACACATTTAGTTAAAAGGTAACCTTCCTTAGGAAGGATGTCGTAGGATGCTAATACCTTCTCTATGCATAAACGACTCCCGAGCCTAAACCCGGTCCGCAAAACCCCCTTATCCACTCAAGAGGATGTTCACTTCATTGGAAACTGCGGGTAAAATGACGTGGCACTATGAAAATAGAAATAATTCTGGTGAATTACGTCATCCATCTGATGGGGAAGCTTGGAAGCATTTTGATTGTGTTCATCCATATTTTGCCAATGATCCACGCAATATTCGGCTTGGTTTATGCTCTGATGTTTTCACACCATATATTCAAGCGTCAGGAACACCGTATTCTTGTTGGCCAGTTATTGTTACCCATACAACCTTCCTCCTGATATGTGTATGTCTAAACCCTATATGTTTTTAAATGCTATAATACCAGGGCAGATTAATCCAACAACTGGTATTGACATATATTTGCAACATTTAATTGATGATATAAAAAGGTTGTGGAATGGTGTTTTAACTTATGATGCAGCACGAAGACAAAATTTCATGATGAGGGCGGCTGTGATGTGGACCATTAATGACTTTCCTGCGTTTGGAATGTTGTCTGGATGGGGGACACATGGTAAGATAGCGTGTCCGATTTGCATGGTTGACACAAAGGATTTTACTCTTAAATATGGAGGAAAAACCTCGTGGTTTGACTCGCACTGTAGGTTTTTACCTACCGAGCATCCTTTTAGAAAGTCAAAATATACATTCATCAAGGGGAATGTTGAAACAGCTGAACTTCCTCGTAGGCTGACACCAAAAGAAGTTTGAAACAGTGTCAAGGATATCCCTCCTGTGGAAGTTGTTGCGGGTGTTGTTTCTCGTCCAGATGGTTATGGGCTATGGCATAATTGTACCAAAAAAAGTATTTTTTGGGAAATTCCATATTGGAAAGATAATCTATTGAGACACAATCTTGATGTAATGCATATGGAAAAGAATTTCTTTGATAACATATTTAATACTGTTATGAACGTGAAAGGTAAAACGAAAGACAATGAGAAGGCTAGGAAGGACGTGGATCATTACTGCAGGCGAAAGGATTTGTTGTTGGTTGAGCAAGCTAACGGTAGGACACTGAAACCCAAAGCCAATTATATTTTATCTACGGAGCAAGCGAAAGCAGTTTATCGGTGGATTTCTGAGCTGAAAATGCCACGTCATAGTGCCACGTCAGCAATTATTTCTATTTTCATAGTGCCACGTCATTTTACCCGCAGTTTCCAATGAAGTGAACATCCTCTTCAGTCTTGGATAATGGGGGGTTACATGGGATGAAGAGCCATGATTGTTATGTATTTATGGAGTGCTTACTTCCTATTGCCTTTAGTTCATTGCCAACACACGTTTTGATCCGCTCATTGAAATAAGTCAATACTTTAAGAATTTGTGTTCTGCAACGCTAAAAGTGGATGACCTTACAAAAATGGAACAAGACATCCCACTTATCTTATGCAAGTTGGAGAGAATATTTCCGCCTGGTTTCTTTGATTCTATGGAGCACCTTCCTGTTCATCTCGCATATGAAGCTAAACTTGGCAGACCTGTCCAATACAGATTGATGTATCCGTTTGAAAGGTCAGTTAATATATATATATATATATATATATATATATATATATATATATATATATATATATATATATGAAAGAAGTTTATATATATCATTTGGATTATATGATTATTAACATATCATTTTCTGTAGGTTCATGAGTGATTCAAAAAGATCAGTTAAAAATAAAGCTAGAGTTGAAGGATCGATATGTTCTTCTTACTTACACCGTGAAACAACTCATTTTTGTTCTTATTATTTCAAGAATGGGAAAATCGATGAAGTCGGGTTTATAAGTTTTATGAATGAAGTATGGGAAAATCGATGAAGTCGAGTTTATAAGTTTTATTCTCTTTTTCAGCAGGTTTCAAATGCTTCAAGTCTCCCTGACCAAATGAATTTCAAGAAAAGACACTATTGAAGATAATGACAAAGATTAGAAGCTAATTTTTTTGTTGATGGAGTAAGCTTAGAAATTAAGTGGATGAGATCTTATTTCTCTGTAACTTTTGAGATTGTTATAAGATTCTCTATGTTTTTTAAATGTCAATATGATACTCTTAGTTTGACATTTTTATCTATTTTGTAATTTGACATGCTTGTAAGTTAGTTTTCAATATGATTAGAGTTTTATTTTATTTTATTGTTTCATATATATATATATATATATATATATATATATATATATATATATTATATTTAGCTTTTAACTGGTTTAATGACATGAGGTGTCACTAAAACCTACAAATGTTGTTAATAAGTTCTTTACCAACAAAATGAAACAGTGGGTATAGCAAATTAGGAGGCGTCAATAAAATCTATACCGATGGAGATTCAGCCGTGGGTATAGCAAAATTAAGAGTGTTGTTAAAACTTATACCAACGAAAAGTAACCGTGGGTATAGCTCTAAGGTTTTGTCCAGCGGTAAAAAAACTGTCACTATAGGCTATAGCAACGCCATTTTTCCGTGGGTATAGCCAAATAAAGACGACGAAAAAATTGTCCGTCGGTATAGGCTTTTGGTGCTATAACCACGGTTTTTAACCCTTTACCCACGGATTTTTGCCGTCGCTATATGTTAATTTTCTTGTAGTGTATGTTTGAGGTATATAGATATATAAATTATATCGAGTTCAGGAGACGAACCAATGCGGGTATTATATAGGTGATGTAGCTTGATTGAATGAACCCAAAAATGGTCATAAGATATGATGCTAGGTTACATGCTTTGTGTGCATTGTGTGTGTAAGATATTGATTTGAACATGAATCAATGATTGAGTTGCTATGATGGATTGCGATTAGTATGTCGGGTCATCTTTTAAAGGTGTTGTTGTTGACTTAAATTAAGTTAAGGATTGATTGGGAACATGTCCAGAGTAAACGGGATAACGCAATTTGACGCAAAACAGAATTTTGGAAAATTTTGAAACGACACGTTTTTCCGTTTTTTGTACAATAACCATTCTATCCCAATCCTTCCCTAACTTGACCTAAGTTACTCTAACCCTAGTGAGACTACTTGAGGTGTGGTTGCATAATCGAAAGATTTTCAAAACACTTGTAAATTCCATTTTTACTTGTGACGTTCAATTTAAAAAACCGAGTGTGGTAGTACTGTTTTAATAAAAGTCCTACTTTAAGTAATGATATTTTAAGTTGGGGTGAGTTATCATTTTGAGGAGAAATGTTTTCAAAATGTTCTTATTTTGAGAACTAGCAAAAAGAATTTTCTATCGATTTGAATGAGCCTACTAAGGAGTATTTTCTAACCCAGTATTACGCCTAAGTATGCGTATTCGGAATTTCACTTCATTGGGTTGCGAAAATATGTATCGACCCTAGGTCGTAAGATTGTCTTCCAGATGAATTGTGGGTACAATAGGAAAGTTATGTAAAGTCGATTAGTTGACGGATTTTCGTGTTAAGTGTGCGAATAGGATTTTAACGATTTTGAGGACAAAATCTTTAAAGTTGGGGTGATTGTCACATCCCTAGTTTCATTAATTCCGGTTTACAAAATTAACTCCCAATTTATTATTCAATTAAATGACAAATCGAGTCTCGGATATGGCTATGTCACGAAAGCAATATTTAATTGCTCAATCATATGAATTACATGCAATTTTATCCGAATTGTGTGAATTATTGTGGGTTTTAGAGCACAAGGGTAAAATTGTCATTTTGCCTCATGTTGAAGATGTCTTATTCGATGAAATAATGGATCGAGTCCTAAGCATGCCAGGATTATGGAAATGATATTTAAATTGCTAAGTTATATGGATTGTTGAGTGCTTGATGGATTAGAATGAATTTAAGTGAGAATTAGTGAGCAATGGGTAGTATGGTCTTTTTGCCTCATTATTAACTTCAGCTCATTAGAACTGAAACACAACACACACCGTTTCATTTGTTGACAAACAGAATTTGAGATAGAGAGAGAGAAGGAGAAGGAGAGAGAGAGAGAGAGAGAGTGGAGAAGAAGTAAGAAGAGCAATCACCAAAGCTTCATGCATGTAAAAGATTTTATCATCAACCTTCTTCATTTTTCTTCCTCTATTCAATGAGAGTAATTTCATAACCTACATTCACCTCCTTCCCCATTCACCATTGTTGAAGCTTTAAGTTCAAGTGGAGAGGAAGGTGGAGTGTTGAAACACTTAAGACTTGCATGTGGTTCTATGAAGCTCAATATTCAGTTTAGTAGGATAACTTCAAGTTACATTGCTGTTGGGGTCGAGTTTCACAGTAGGAGGGGCGCTGGAGTAGTTTGGGTTCAATTTGGAGCTAAATTTCGTGGCTCATGGTGGTTGTAAGTTGAAGATATAAGCTCACAACAATTTCTGCTCAAGAAACAGTTTTGACCACGTATGGTAAATCCTTTGTAACTCCCTCCATTGTCATCCGTTGAACTCCATTTTTATTTCATTAGAAACTAGACACGAAATCCTTCAGTTTAGGCACAAGAAACACTTAATTTGACTGAGTATTGTGGGAGAAAAATGATTTACAAGTTTTACTTGTGTAACAGTAATGATTTTGAATCAGTCACCGTGTTTTAGCCATAACTCCCTGAATACTCATCATATCAGTGTGGGACCTGAACCATATGAAAGTAGACAAAATTATATACACATTAGGCACCGGTCTAAAAGGTTTTGGTTAAGAATCGAATTAGTTATGTTTGTTGCAAAACAGCTCACAGATGCTGCCAAGCCGATCTTTGGAGTTAGTTACCATGTTCTAGAAGTTGGGGGTTAGATCGGAGTAAAAAGGGGATTACATTGTTGAATTGAGATGCATTTGAGGAAGCTTCAGTAGCTGGGAACGTTTGGGGATTCATTCAGGATGGATTTGATGTTCGTGGAAGCAAGAAATTCGAGTACGGGGATTGTTCGTGCGGTTCCGTGCGATTGTTAAAGTTTCGTTGTTGTCGCTTTGTGCGATGCGATTTCATCGCCAAAGGTGAGTTCTATACTCGCTTAGAGATGTTTTCGATACTGAGTTGCATGTTTTCTGAATAGAATAATATTGAGTCTCGTTTTCATAAAATTTTGTGCAAACCGTAATTGCGAAAACGTGCATTTTTTATGCTCTGCATATGATGATTGCTTGATGAATGATTGATGAATTGTTGATTGTTTGGAGTGGATAAATTTGTGTTATCGAAGGTTGATGAGTTAGGTATCGATCGGAATGAAGTTTGGACACGAAACGGTGTCGAAAACTGCACGAAATGGCATCTCTGCTAGTCTGTGTAACAGGCACAGACCGTGCGCCCCCAGCGCACGCGTCGTGCGTTGCCTTATGTCACTGGCTTGCAAAATGTTCATTTCGCGCACGGACCGTGCGCCTTTAAGCACGGGTCTTGCGTATGCTTCTGTCAAAATTTTCAAAATGTGTCCATAGCTTTCCTAATTGATTCCAAACCCATCCTAATCCCTTCCCTTACTTTATGCAACGTTAAAGGAACCGTAATTCGTGAAAAACACGTAGGTATGATTGAAGTTAATATTATGTCATGATAAGTGGACTATGTGTCCTGTGAGGTCGAGGTAAGTTTTATGCTATGGTAATTGGATTATGTGTCCCATGAGGTTGAGGTTAAAGAATGTAAGCTAATGATGATAGGATATTGATTGTAATTGAAACGATTATGTTGAATGTGATTGAGGTGATTTACATTAAATTATGTAAATGTAATTAGTAACCACGTGTGAGGTCAAGTTAATTGTTAAATCGGACTAAATGTCCTTTGAGGATATATATATATATATATATATATATATATATCATATATTGTTTATGAGACGGCCCAACGCGGGTGTTTATATATAATTATATAAATTGAGTTTATGTTATGTTTATAAGACGGCCCAATGCGGGTGAAATTATATTTATTTATTTAATTTGAGGTTTAGGGTGACGACCCTAATGTCGAAGTTAGCGTACTAGGGGAGGGGAAGTCATGAGCCCTATGAACCTAGGCCCCTTTGATGTTTTCCCGCAGTTTATGGTAAGCGGATTGGGTTCACCGGGAATAGAAATGGTTCTCGGTGATATGCTAAATAAAGTAAAAGAGGATTGCACGTTATCTTATTGGACTACGGACTATATGAGCATATATATATATATATATATGCTATGTTGTTGAGGTTTCATGTAGTCGCTTAGTAGGGCTACGAGTTAACGATGCATAATAAACCGCTAGAGTTTTAGTAAGGGGTCTCGATAGGACTCACTGAGATAATGTTTATCTCACCCTTTAGAATTGTGGTTTTTACAGAGAAGCAGGGAAAGGCTAAGGCAAAGAGGCATGGCTAGGTCACCGAGGAGATGTTGAAGATTATTTCATTTGCTTATGCTAGTTTTCCCTAGTTATTTTTGTAATTCAATTGTATGACTTGTATATGTATTAGAAGTTGTAAATCGTTTCCGCTATTGCTGTTTTTGATAGTGGATAATAGGGAATAAGATTGATCACTTGATGAGTTATATCAAGTTTAAAATTTTGTTCAATATCCAAATGCAGGAATTTTACTCTGATGTATACTAAGCTGTGCATTTTAGTATTTCTACTTGTTAGAAATATTAGGTCTAAGGCTAAAGTGCTCCCGGGGTCCCTTATCTTTATTTAAAGTAACGATTTGGTCCTTTATCTTTTTTTTGTCCCAAATCAGTCCTTTATGTTTTAAATTTTTAACACATAAATCCTTTTTTTGACACATAAATCAGCCCTTTTAACGGAAAAGGATTTATGTGTCAAAAATTTGAAAGATAAATGACTTATTTGGGACAAAAAAAACATAAGGACTAATTCGTTACTTTAAATAAAGATAAGGGACCCCAGGAATACTTTAGCCAAATATTAGGGTGTTACAAAAATCATGGATTGTGCAATTTTATTCCCTTATTTTTTCAAAATTCAAGATTTTTGAGGACCAAAAGGGCAAATAATATATAATTTTGAGGGGAAAATTGGGGACAAAAATTTTCAAAGTAAAATAAAAAGACTATAATCACCAAGTTAAGAAAAATCACTATATTTGTTTGTGATAATAATAGACATTTTTTGATCAAATGAGACTAATTAGACTAATGGAGTTGTTATTATTCTTTTATCTCATTAGACAAATAAAGTTAGTTGGAGTAGCTAAATAACATATTATTGGGGTAGCTAAATTTAAAATATACCTAATTATCTAAATACATATATTATTTTTTGATAACCAAAACTACCCCATAGTTACACTACCAACTGCTCCTGGAGATCCAATAAGAAAGAGGAGCTAGGAATGGAAAGAGAAAAATAGTAGTAGGATCTGCACAAAATAAAACTAGGAGTGTCAAAATATATTTTTCATAGTGGTATCGGTGCAAATTTTTAAATTTGAGAGTGTGCAGCTGTATGTAGATCCGCCCCCTGGTGCTACCCAATCTTTGTCACATATTCCTAGTCACATTTGATTTTTTTAATAAATAGTAAATACAAAAATAGAATTGAATTGAATAGCATAGAATAGAATAGAGTAGATGTACAGATTGTTGTATCCAAATCGAACTATCAACAGAGCTCATGTGAAGCCTCTGTTAATAAGAAAACATCAAATCCATTTAACCTCTACTGATCACTAGCAAGACGAGTAAGAATTTATATGAAATTAAGGTGATTGATTCAACTTGTAAACTTGCATTGGCGAGACCAATCCAAAAAAAATTGAAACTGTATTGAAGAAACATTATAAGATGATTATGATTAAATGGACCATATATTGTTGTTGTATAACAGAATGATGATCAACATAGACAAATTGAAGAAGCAAAACCGTAAAAGACCAAATTGATCAAGAAAAAGAACCAAGAACAAAGTCAAGATAAAAGGCCTAAATGCGATAGAAGATACCAGGCAAGAAGATAGAGAAATAGAGAAGTTACCGGGCAAGAAGATTGATGCACTCTTTGCTCCACTTAGAAACTAAATGCGATAGCAGTATAACGGCTTCTTAGTTTTATTAAGTATTATAGGAGACGTGTGAAGCTTTGATAATTAAAAAATAGGCGTGGGAAAGTAGTTGAGATTTTTTAGCTTGCCTTTGGGTAGTGGTTAGCTTTCATTCCAAGATACGAGGATTTAATTTTTGGCACAAAATTACATTCCTAATCTCCACTTACCCCACTCACTCCCACTACCTAAAAATCAACAAAAAAAAAACGCTGGGCATTTTCCCTTTTTGTAAGTTTTTTTTAAAACTCCTTTTAGCAAGTTCAAAGTGACGTAAGGTGCGTGAGACATCCCCTTAAAATATAAATTGATGAAGAAATGCAGAATATAAGATTATTTTACAAATCAATTTATAACAAAAAGTTATTGCAAAAAAATTGTAATATATAATGATCCCTTTAATATTGTATTTTTATTTCACCTTTAATAACTTAGAAAGTTAAAATAACATTTCATATGAACATTCACCTTTAATATGGAATTTAATTAAAACATTCACCCTAAGTTAAATAGTAAAGTATACAAACCTATTGACAAAGACTTCATTATAGTAATTAGGTTGCTCTTTGACCGTTGGATATTTGATTCGCGATCCCCGGGACTTAATTTTAGTAATTAGGTTGATTTTGACCGTTGGATCTTTGATTCGCGATCCACAAAACTTAATTTTAGTACTTTGGTTGATTTTGACCGTTGGATTTTTGATTCGCGAGCCCCAAGACTTAGTGTTAGTAATTAGGTTGATTTTGACCGTTGGATCTTTGATTCGTGATCCCCAAGACTTAATTTTAGTAATTAGGTTGATCTTAACAATTGGATCTTCGATTTGTTACCCAAGACTTAATTTTAGTAATTAGGTCGTTCTTGACTGTTGGATCTTTGATTCGGGATCCCCAAGACTTAATTTTAGTAATTAGGTTGATCTTGACGGTCGAATCTTTGATTCCTGACGTCCCAGGACTTAATTTTAGAAATTAGGCCGATCTTGACCGTTGGATCTCCGATTAGTGACGCCCTAAGACTTCTTTTTAAAAATTAGGTCGATATAGACAGTTGGATAATCTATTCGTGACGCCCTAAGACTTCTTTTTAGTAATTAGGTCGATTTTGACCGAAATTATTTGACGGTCCATCACACTAATTTGTTCTGATGGCTAATATGTTATTTAAAAGATAAGCAAATGTGTGTTGTTAGATAACACACCTACTAGTATCCAATTTTTTTGAAAATTGATATACATGATCCCAAGGATAATATGACGATATACAACGGTAGGATTGATAAATTTCATTTTCTATATGAAGATATTAATTGGTGTAAGTCGCTTAGTTTAACACCTAGTGTCAATATCAGATCCATTTTGGGCCGCATTACTAAGGCCCAAAGCCGATAATCTGCGATGCACGTTTAACGACCCTGATTGGTCACTTACAATCAGACGGTTCCGCATTGCTGAGATGACCTCACCCTGACACATATAAATAGGCGTCAGCGCTGTACACCAAGTATGCATATTCTTAATACTACACCTGCAATTGACCTGACTCTACTGACTTGAGCGTTAGAGTGTCTTTGCAGGTACCACCTCCCGGGTTGGAGCTCCGAGGCACGAGTTAATCAAGGTTCAACTACCGACTATCCAAGACTGTCTACCGAGTTTGAGATAAGGTACTGAACAATATATATATAGGGGGCATATCTAATGAGAAATGAGTCCCTTATGTGAGAGTGAGAGGATCCTTTATCAGGTATCCGATTAAAATAGATGGCTAAGATTAAAACATTCATTTAAGTGACTCACGTGACCATCCAACTACAGTATTTCAATTTTCGTTTTCCTCCACACCTACCTCTTCTGTTCCCTTTGTAAAGACGCTGCCTTTTCGCATTCCTTCACCGGCGACGGCGTCTCTCCTCTTCTACCATCGGCCATTGCTATCTTTCTGGTACCTCGACGTCAAAAGCGTCCTCACGTATCAAGTTTTTCCCTTTTCTATGTCAGATTTTGTTTGTCCAGCTAGATGTAGCCAACAGTAGCAATTCCTCGCGTATCAAGCTGATAGAAGGCGGTTTTGTGGTGTGCTTGCTGGATGTGTAAAATTAGTTCAATGTTATCTTTCACTGTTAGTTGTTGTTAGGGAGGAGGTATAATTATCACCAAGAAAAAAAAAGGGGAGGGAGTAGAATTTAATCACTCATAGGGATGGTGGTTAGCTCTGGTATGTTTGATTCCTGTTGCACAGATGATGGTCAGAAATGGTACAACAACGTTGTTATTAGATGTTGAAGACATTCAGATTGTTCTTTTTCTCTGCTTTCTCTTATACCTTCAAACTGTTTGAGGAAATGCACCAAAGGAATATCAGGATCCTTTTATTTTCAGGACAACAATAGTGACACAAATATGTCTTGAAAAAGATTCAAGGAGCACAATAACCAATGTAACAATTGAAACTAACAATCATAATTCAAAATAAAGCACCAACATATGTCATGTTGCTCTCTTGATGTAGCAGAATCCAGCCTCCTGGGACACGCTTCCAATCAAGTTAGAGACAATTTGCTGTATTATTCCTTTGTAACAACTCAAGCACATCCTTGTATTTAATTTGCTATTATTGTATCAACCAGTTGGCCTAAAATTCAATACTTGCTGCCTGCAAAATCAAGGAATTCAAGCCTTTTTACACCTATAAATAGTGATGCTATCGCGGACATTTACAAGAGCAGATGGTACCCAATCAGACCCACAAGGCCAAGTTGTCTTCAAAAAACACACAAGTGGGAAAATCAAAACTCAATAAAATAGATCAGAAATTCAATAACTCAATAACAAGCTCAATTGTGTGGCTGAGAAGCAAGAAAACCCCATTTTTGATTGAATTCTAAATTCTAAATACATGCTTTATCTAACTAAAATAGAGTGACAAGTTGCCTATTATTTCGTATACCAATCATAATGTGGTGGTTTTTCTTAACTTGCACAGTGAAGGGAACCAACTAAAGAAATTGATTCTTAATGTCATTTATCATCAATCCAATAAAAGAAACCTATTGAAGCGAACACATGAGTTATACTAAATAGTCAAGTCATTACATAGATGTACCAATTACAAATGTGAAACACCCAATATTGACATAGTCACATAGCTAATATTAATTGGCAAGTAAACACCAATATTGAAAGTAGCTAATATTACAATATGACTGTAGTGACGTCCACTAAAACCACCCCAATTAATCGAATTAAACAAAAATTTCTTCAAAAAGAATCAGCTCCTCCATTCTCCAATCTCCTTCTGTAGAAAATGTCTTCAAAAAATAAGAATAAACTCAGCATTTTCTTCAAATGCAATTCTAGTTTAGTCTCTTTCAATAACACATTTCTACACAACAAAGCTCACTTGTAGTCAATAGCAGTTCCCAGCATAGCTCACTTTTAGTCTATGGCAGTCCCTTTTCTTTCCAACAGTAATGCTTGTAAATTGATGATGAAAGGGAAAGAAGCATTTTGACATTTCACTTTACAAACCTCAATCCAAAGGAACATCTGTCAATTCAGAGAGCAATAGCTAATAAGTAAAAGGCAAAGAATGAAGATATTTCCAATTATCACATATAACAAATTCAGCATGTTAGAGAGCATCTGTCAATTCATAAATTCATAAATTTGGACACCAACTTTTTATCAGTATACAAATTTGGTTGGGAGTAGCAATTTATGTGCACTGAAACAAGTAACAGAGAAGCATGCCATCAACCACAAATCCCACAACAAAACAACCACAAAGACAAAAGTTGAGGAAACAGTGAACTTAGAAGTCACGTCCAAATGTAAGTTTATCTTACACCTTGCATCCCTTTCATATTTCTTTCGCTATTGCACTTTTACAATTCAGTTAAGATCAGTATGCGCCTACAAGTACACTGGATAATTATAACAATAGATGATATATAACTCAATACCATTCCATAACAACATTAAAGAACATGCTTACAGTGTCACTATTGAAGTCATTGTTGTTTCAATATGCTAGTTGGCTTTATAAAAGAACTCAAGCCAGAAAACACAAGAGGAGGAAAAACGTAGAACAAAGAGAGTGGGGAGAGAAGGATTCTGTTCTGAGAAACAAAAAATAGAGAGAAAATCGTTTTTTTAAAATGTAAGGAGGAATTCAAAAATGGGGGATTAGAATAGAAATTATCAAATTGAGAGTAGAAAGGAGAGAGGAAGGAAAATCGTTTTTCATAGCCTGATATTACAACACTTGATTCTATCAAGTCTTCTTCAATTCAACACTATCAACCCCAAAACCAATCTTGCACTTCTCTGTTTTATTTTTACGATCTCTTTCACAAAACCAACTCACCACAACAATATTCACACTATAAACCAAATGTAGTAATAGGGAATATACTAGTTAGTATGTAGCTTTGCATTGCATTTTGTTTAAGTGAACTTGTATTGCTTTAGTGAGTAAGTTGCCGATCTGTGATGCCACATCAGCTAACAGAATTAGAGTGAATCTCTAACAGAATTGTATTAAGCCTTCATGTATATAAACTGAACTCTCAATTGAGAGAATCAGAAAATCAATACAACAGAATTCAGTTGCAATGAATACTGTAGATCCACCACCGTGGATCTCCGATCCTCTTCCGTCGCCTTCTAACTCAATCGTCTTCGTTCATCGCTTGCTCCAATGTCGTCATCAGCAGTTTTGGTCCTAAAACTGTTCAAATCCTTCAATTACCAAGTTACGGCGAAGCTTGACGCCGATAACTTTCCGGTGTGGCTCCAGCAGGTCGAGCCGGTGCTTCGCGCACACAAACTTCATCGATTCTGTGTATCTCCAGAAGTCCCGCCGCAATACCTCACTGACGCGGATCGTGAAGCGAATTTAGAGAATCCTGCTTACACGGAATGAGACTTCAAGATCAACTTCTCCTCGCGTGGTTGCAATCATCTCTCACGCCCTCTGTTCTAGCACAAGTCATAGGTTGCCGCTATACTTGGCAGCTCTGGGAGAAAATTCACTATAACTCTCAATCCAAGATCAAGGCTCAAGCAAGGAACCTTCGAATCGAGCTTCGCAAGACGAAGAAAGGAGAGAAATCGATTTCGGAGTTCTTCGCTCGTATCAAACAACTCGTTGATTCGCCGCTTTCAATTGGTGAAACTGTCACAACGCAAGAGCAATTAGATGTAATCCTTGAAGGATTACCTTCGGAATACGAATCTATTGTGACTTTGATTTCCACGAAAACTGACTGGTTTGAGTTTTTAGAAGTTGAATCGCTTCTTCTCGCACACGAAGAGCGTGTTAAGCAACAAACAGAAGTAATCAGTGGTGTTTCCACTCTGAATCTCACTCAGGCTTCCTCCAAACCTGAGAACGATGCTACTCCTTCATAGAACTTGTGCCTCAAGCGCACTTCACTGCCTCGGTCGTGCTACACGTGGTGGATGTTTTGGTCGTGGCAGAGGTGGCAGATCTGGACGTTTTGGTGGTCGCAGCAACGTTCAATGTCAGGTTGGCTACAAGATAGGTCACGACGCTATCAACTGTTATCATCGCTTCAATGCAAACTATGTACCTGCCTCTGTTCCTCCTCAACCACAACAATTTGCCACAAATCCATACCAGTACTCCACTGAATGGCCAGAAACATGTGTTCCTAGGTAATGGTAAAGGACTTCCTATTAACTCTGTTGGCTCCACATATTTTACATCTTCACTTGCACCTAACACCTATTTACATCTTAATAATATGCTTCTAGTTCCACAAATCACTAGGAACCTTGTTAGTGTAAGCAAGTTTGCCAAGGATAATAATGTCTTCTTTGAGTTCCATCCTTATCTTTGTCTGGTTAAATCTCAGGTTGATGGTTCTATTCTGTTGCGTGGTCACCTTAATTCTGAAGGTCTTTACAGCTTTCCAAGTCCTGTTCCTGGTCCCAGTGCATCAAATTCAAGTCACACAGCTACTCAGTCTTCCAGTGCTGCATCTGGTAGTGCTATATCACCTGTCTGTACACTACAAGAAAAATTGGACTTTGCGGCGGGCAAAATCCGCCGCAAAAGCCAAATTTGCGGCGGAAATTTGGACTTTGCGGCGGAATTTTGCCGCCGATAGCCAGCTCGAAGCAAACGCTTTGAGGCGGATATAGTGGCGCTGCAAAATCCGTTGGAACTTTGCGGCGGATAATCTGCCGGAAAATGCACAAATTTTTGCCGCAAAATATCCGTCGGAAAGTGCCCAATATCCGCCGCAAAGTATCCGCCGCAAAATACCCGTTTTATTTAAAAAAAATAAATATAATTTTTTTAAAAAAATGTTTTATTTAAAATTCCGCCGCAAAGTACACAAATCCGCCGCAAAGTACCATTTTTTTAAAAGAAAAAAAATTATTATTTTTAAAAAATAAATATTATTTTTTTAAAAAAAATCGTTTTAATTAAAAAAAATATATTATTTTATTAATTTTTTTAATTATTGATAAAAAAATAAAATCCAATAACTAATTAATTTTTAATTTAAAAAAATAAAAATTGGGAAAAGCAGTAAAATATTATCACCAAAGAAATATCCTTACAATTAATAAAATATCCATACAAAAAAGTAAAATAATCTAAAGCTACTGGGGTGCCTGCTGGTCAATGTCATCAACATTATTATAATATGTATCATCTTGAAGTAAAGCACTAAGCGATGACATTTGGACATTAAGATCAATGTCCAGCGGGCGTGACCGCTGCTGGGGTACTGTTGGTTTGGCTGGATCAGGGGTGACTGATGTTGGGGCTGCTGGTATGGCTGGCGGGGTGACTGATGCTGCTGTTGGTATGGCTGGAATGGCGCATACTGCGGTGCATACTGCGGGGGATATTGGGGTGCATACGGTTGGGGATACTGGGATGCATACTTCATATTTTGATATATATATATATATATATATATATATATATATATATATATATATATATATATATTTATATATTTCTCATTTTATTTTGATATTTCAATAAACTATCAATTACAAACAACACAATTAATTTTTTGGTAATGTTATATACTAATAATTTAAACATTATAAATAATAATTCCAAATTTAATTTTAAATTTCAATTTTTATAAGACAATATATGTTAATAAAATTTATAAGTGAACTTAATAAACAAGTTTTTTCAATATAAATTATTTTGTATTATTATTATTGCAAACAAAATTTGTAACAAAATTTTAGGCTAAATAGCACTTTTGGTCCTTTATCTTTGCTCCAGATTTCACTTTGGTCCTTTATCTTTTTTTTAGTCCGTTTTGGTCCCTCATGTTTCATTTTTGTTTCATTTTGGTCCCTGCCGTCAGTTTTGACTAACGGACGCCACGTTGGCAGTTAACTGCTGACGTGGCGTCCCAATTCATTAAATGACGTGGCACACTCATTTCCACGTCAGCAATTCGTTTTTTCAGATCTGGAAGTGTGAACTCTTCATATATTTTGTTCTAATTTCTTATGTTTTGTTTTAGATTTGCTTTTGTTTTTCCCCTTTTGTTTTTTGAATTTGTACCTGCAAACTTGATGAGGATGAAGATTCTGATTGTTTAGTTTTTTCAGATCTGAAAGGGACCAAAATGAGAGGGACCAAAATGAAACCAAGGAAAAACAGAATTGTTTTAATGGAAGAACAACACAAACAATGAGAGGGACCACTGATAATGGAAGAACAACATTGCTTTAATGTTTTAATGGAAGAACAAAATCGCTTTAATTGCTTTAATGGAAGAAATCCAGATCTGTTCTTCGTTTAGAAAATATAAGGGATCAAACTGAAACTAAAAGAAAACGTAGAGGACCAAACTGAAACTAAAAGAAAACGTAGAGGACCAAACTGAATCTAAATTGAAACTGCAACTCTGCATCAATGGCGAAAAGCCTGAAACTCGTTGTTTTACGAAATTGATTTAGGGCTTCTTTAGACCTCTTTCTTGCGATCAAAACCCATCCAAGATCAAACAAAATGGTTGCCTAAATCACTAGATTCAATTAATGGAGAAAATGTTGAATGTTTTGGAAAACGAAAGAAAACGCAGTGGAAAAATTCTGGGACGAACAAAATTTATTATAGTAGACTTATTGACTATAGGATTGCTCAGAACCATGGTCATACCCACATTGGTGGGCCCCCAACAGGTGTAACTGAGTAAATACAGCAGATAAACCGCCCTTGCCTGATAGCTGTATTGCCGTACGTATTTGACATTTAGCTATAGTCAAAGAGTACACTAAAATATAACACTTAGAATTAATTTCATTGATATTTTAATTACTTTAACAACTAACCGTAGTGAAGAGAAGGCTCTGGCTTGAAGCTTATCCTGAACTCAAGCAGAGAGGAAAAAGGAGGAACCCAAACAATGCCTAAACAAACAACAACACAATTAGTAACAAACTCATATTATTATAAAATATTTTAAAAACGAATATCAAGAAAAAAAAATTAAAAACTAAAACTATTAACTCATATCAAAAACATACCTTGAAGAAATTTCCCAATGAGAGGAGAAGACAATTCGTAGGGAGGAAGTGAGGAGTTTCAAGAAGAGATTTAGTAGAGAAGGAGAGAATTTGGAGAGAGTAAAAGAGAAATTTTAAGAAGAGAATGAGAGGATTGTTAGAAGTGTGAAGAATGAGAAGTGGGGAAGGGATATATATAGCAAAACGGAGCCAACGGTCAAAAGGAAATATCCGCCGGAAAGGGGACTTGCGGCGGATATGTGGTTCTTGCGGCGGATTTTGAATTTAAAACACCGCGCTTATTTTAAAACGGGTCTTTGCGGCGGATTTTGGGTCTTTGCGGCGGATATTTGAAATTAAATATCCGCGCTTATTTTTTAAACGGGTCTTTGCGGCGGATTGTGGGTCTTTGCGGCGGATATTTAAAATTAAAACACCGCGCTTTTTTTTTTAAAACACCCAAATATCCGCCGCAAGAACCCAAAATCCGCCGCAAATACCTAAAATATCCGCCGCAAATACCCAAAATCCGCCGCAAATAACCAAATTCAATATTCACTATTTAGTTAGTGTTGGCAAGATCTTGACCGTTAATTACTATCGACACTAATCACTATTGACTATTCAATAATCACGCAACACTATTTAGTGTCGGCAAGATCTTGATCGTTAATTAGTGTCGACACTAATCACTATTGACTATTTAGTGTCGGCAAGATCTTGACTGTTAATTAGTGTCGGCAATATCTTGACCGTTAATTAGTGTCCAAGCTAATCACTATTCATTATTCAATAATCACGCTACACTATTCACTATTTAGTGTCGGCAAGATCTTGACCGTTAGTTTAGTGTCGGATATGTTGTTGTATTATTATGAGTATTATGGTTTTTTATTATTTTTTATCATTTATATATTTAATGTCCGCTATCCCTAAACAGAGACCTACGCCATTCTCTTGATACGAGACTCTCTTGAGCATTGTCGGCAGCAGCTCCAATAGAGTGGCGTATGTCTCCATTTCTTTGTAAAGAAATTTCCACATTGTCATGAACACCCCTTCATCTTTTTCGTTAAAAGTAACCCATTTATCAGCAAAAAGCTCCTCCTCATTATTTCCACCACAAGAGACATATACGTTCATCAAACGCTCGGTATCATCCTCCAACTTAACAACCAGTCCTTGCAATTCCTCAAACTTTCTATTTAGAGATTCAACCATCTTTTCAAAATAGAAAGTTCACAAGAAACCATCTTTTGAAAAGATGGTTGAATCTCTAAATAGAAAGTTTGAGGAACTGCAAGGACAGATTGTTAAGTTGGAGGATGATACCGAGCGTTTGATGAGCGTATATGTCTCTTGTGGTGGAAATAATGAGGAGGAGCTTTTTTCTGATAAATGGGTTACTTTTAATGAAAAAGATGAAGGGGTGTTCATGACAATGTGGAAATTTCTTTACAAAGAAATGGAGACATACGCCACTCTATTGGAGCCGCTGCCGACAATGCTCAAGAGAGTGTCGTATTAAGAGAGTGCCGTATCAAGAGAATGAGAGTATTGGTAGAGGTGTGAAGAAGAAGAAGGGGAGAAGGGGTTTATATAGGAGAAACGAAGTCAAACGGTCAAAAGGCAAGATCCGTCGGAAACGGCAGTTACCGGCGGATTTATGGGATTTGCGGCGGATTAGGGGATTTGCGGTGGACGGAGGGGTATTTGCGGCGGTTTTTGAAATTCAAAATTGGCAAATATCCGCCGGAAATAACCTTACCGGCGGATTGTTAAAATCTCGTAAAAAAAATAAATTTTTGTAATCCCAAATCCGCCGCAAAAACCAAGTCGAATATTGATCCGCCGCAAACGCCAATTATTCCGCCGGTAACTTTGCCGCGGATAAAATCCACCGGAAATGCCTAGAATCCGTCGGAAAATTTGCGGCGGATCCATATCCGCCGGAAAGTCCTGGCCAGAAAAATCAATTATTCTTGTAGTGCTAATACTATATTTCCACCTGTAATAAATACATCAGTTGCCCCCAATTCCCCTAACACTGTACCAGCACACACCACCTCTGCTTCATCCTTATGGCATCTTAGGTTAGGCCATCCTAACCACAATGTATTGAACAATATTCTTCAGTTGTGTAACAAACCTATTTATAGTAAATCAATTCATGCATTTTGTGTAGCCTGCTGTATGGGTAAACTTCACAAGTTACCTTCTCAACCTTCAACTACAGTTTATAATTCTCCATTAGAACTTGTATTTTGTGATGTATGGGGCCCTGCACCTGTGAACTCTACTCTTGGTTATAGGTACTATGTGTCCTTTATTGATGCATACAGTAGATTCACTTGGATCTACTTCATCAAAGAAAAATCAGAAACACTTCCAATCTTTAAACAATTCCAAACTCTTGTTGAATTGCAATTAAATCAAAAAATCAAAGCAGTACAGTCAGATTGGGGTGGGGAATTTAGAACTTTCACCAAATTTTTGTCTTCCCTAGGTGTTGAGCACCGTATCATTTGCCCTCACACCCATCACCAAAATGGTGTGGTGGAAAGAAAACATAGGCATATTATAGATATGGGCCTTTGCTTACTCTCTCAAGCTTATTTGCCTTCAAAATTCTGGGATCATGCATTGCATACGGCTGTATATCTCATCAATAGGCTACCCTCCATATCTAATTATGCAGCCATTCCTCTTACTGTCTTGTTCAATAAATTGCCTGATATTGATTTCCTTAAGGTGTTTGGTTGTGCTTGTTTTCCCTTGCTAAGACCATACAATAATCATAAGTTTCAATTTAGATCCTCTGAATGTGTTTTCCTGGGCTACTCACCTTCTCACAAGGGTTACAAGTGTCTTGACTCCAATGGTCGTCTCTTTATTTCCAAGGATGTCAATTTTAATGAATGGAAATTTCCTTACTCTACCATACCCTCCTCTGCTCCATCAAGTACTGCTCCTTCAGTATCCACTCCTTTTCCTCTTGGAGTCTTACCTACTAGAACTGGTCCCACTCTCCTCTCCCAACCTCCTTCACCTATACTGGCCTCTCCAACAGCCACTCATGTGCCCTCTCCTCTATCCCTGGTTCCCTTCAACCAGTTTCCAGTTTCCCCAGTTGCACAATCACCTGTACAATCTACACCAGAACAGCTACCATCAACAACTTCTCCAACTATCAGTCAGCATTCATCTCCCTCTGTCCCAAGCATCACCAGTGTTCCACCTCTCACTAATGTCCACCCAATGCAAACTCGTTCTAAAAGTGGAATTGTCAAACCTAAATTGTTTCCTACTTTGCTACTTACTGTTGCTGAGCCACATAATGTTGCTCAAGCTCTCAGCATTCCTGAATGGAATCAGGCCATGCAGCTTGAGTATCAAGCTCTTGTTGCTAACAATACTTGGACATTAGTTCCATTACCATTTGGCAGGAAAGCAGTTGGTAGCAAATGGGTGTTTCGGGTTAAGGAAAACCCTGATGGGTCAGTAAATAAATACAAGGCCAGGCTTATGGCCAAAGGGCTTCTCCAGCAGTATGGCTGTGACTACTCTGAAACTTTTGCACCAGTGGTGAAACCTGTAACTGTGCGTATCATTTTAACACTGGCTATTTCCTACAAATGGAACATTCAGCAGCTTGACATAAATAATGCTTTTCTCCATGGGTTACTTGAAGAAGAGGTCTACATGACACAACCACAAGGCTTTGAAATTGGAGAAAAAGGACTTGTATGCAAGCTCAACAAAGCTATCTATGGATTAAAACAGGCTCCAAGAGCCTGGTATGAAAGACTCACTCATACTCTCATCAGCTTTGGTTTTGCATCAAGCAAGTGTGATCCCTCCTTATTGGTGTACAACCACAATGGTGTATGTCTCTATATCCTCATCTATGTGGATGACATTATCATTACGGGTTCCTCTTCTTCAGCTGTTCAGGACATCATTACTAGACTAGGTGGTGTCTTTGCTCTCAAGCAGTTTGGTGCTCTTGATTACTTCCTTGGTATAGAAGTCAAGCATGCTGCAAATGGCTCTATTCTCCTGTCACAGTCCAAGTATATACGTGATCTATTAGCCAAGGCAGACATGGATGGTGCTAAAGGCATCTCTACACCACTGCCAGCCAAGATAAAACTCTCCAACTTTGGTTCTGATTTCTTCAGGACCCCACTGTGTACAGGTCCATTGTGGGAGGTTTACACTATGCTACAATCACTCGCCCTGAGATTGGCTTTGCTGTTAATAAAGCCTGTCAATTTATGTCTCAGCCACTTGAATCACACTAGGTTGCTGTGAAACGTATATTAAGGTATCTAAATGGCTCTATTGATCTTGGTCTCATGCTGGAACCTGCTCTCAAGTCACCTCCTTTCATGTTGCAAGCCTTCTGTGATGCAGATTGGGCATCTGATGTAGATGACTGTAGGTATACATCTGGTGCCTGTGTGTACCTTGGTCCTAACTTGGTGTCTTGGTGGTCCAAGAAGCAGTCCTTGGTAGCCAAGTCCTGCACTGAATCTGAGTACCGCAGCTTAGTCCTTGCAGCCTTTGAAATTCTGTGGATTCAGTCTCTGTTACAAGAACTGCAGGTTCCCACCCATGTTCCAGTAATTTACTGTGACAACAAAAGCACAGTTGCTCTAAGTCACAATCCTGTCTTGCATTCACGAACAAAGCATATGGAGTTGGATATATTTTTTGTGAGGGAAAAGGTTCTAAGTAAATCCCTCATTGTTTCCTATGTTCCTGCAGATGAACAGGTAGCAGACATTCTCACAAAGTCTCTTGCCAAACCTGCATTTTGTTTCCTGCGTGACAAGCTCAGAGTTGCAAGCTTCAGTCAACTCTCCACTCTGAACTTGAGGGGGAGTAATAGGGAATATACTAGTTAGTATGTAGCTTTGCATTGCATTTTGTTTAAGTGAACTTTTTGTATTGCTTTAGTGAGTAAGTTGCTGATTTGTGATGCCACATCAGCTAACAGAATTAGAGTGAATCTCTAACAGAATTGTATTAAGCCTTCATGTATATAAACTGAACTCTCAATTGAGAGAATCAGAAAATCAATACAACAGAATTCAGTTGCAATGAATACTTTAGATTTCTACATGTAGCAAAAACGAAAGAAGAATGAGAGAGGGGAAATCGTTACCTCCAGCGAACCACCGTAAGCCGCCGCCACCAGCTCCGACGACCACCACATAAATGTGCAAAGAATTAGGGGGACAAGAATTAGGGGGAGGTAATGATTTCCCCTATAAGAGGCAAAGAATTAGGGGGACAAGAAGAAAGTGTCTTGTGTTCATTCTCAAAGTGTTGCTGCCGGGTACAGACAGAGGCGTGGGAGAGCACACAACAGCTGCTTGCTGCTTGTTGTGCTGAAAAATGGTATCCGTTAAAGCAACTAAAAAGAGCAAAAAGCCAAGAAACATGGAGAAGGTAATCTTGGTTTGAGGCTTAGAATATCATAGGGAATCAATTCTTAAAATAGTGGAGCAGCAAAGGAACTAGTAGGCGCATGCCTCTACATCCCTTTTATTGAATTTTTTAATTATACTTTTTAGTAATTTAAATCTTTTCTTTGTTTTAATTTCTTTTTTGTATTTTTTTAAAACTATTTTGTATTTCAAATTTGGATATTGTAATTTTAAATAAAAGAAAGTCTCTAACTTTGGCTTCTCTATCTTCAACTTTGATCCTTTATTGTATTTACAATAAAATAAAAATAATAAAAATAATAGTAAAATCAAGTATAAAAACAAGGTTTAAATAGTTTTTACCCCCCTGCAAATATACCCATTATCCATTTACCCCCCTGCAAAAAAAAATGTTTAAAAAACACCTTGTAAAATGTAACGTTATCCAGTTACCCCCCTGCTGTTAACTTTTCTGTTAAAAAAATGTAAAATGTAATTTTATCCAGTTACCCCTCTGACGTCAGTGCCACGTGTCACCATATTACTGGGCCTCTGTGACACGTGGCACTGACATGCCACGTCAGCATCTATGTCAACAGTGCCACGTCAGCAACCAATGGATGGCTGTCACGTGGCACTGTTGTTAAATCAAAATAAATCTTCAAAATGGCTGAAGTGGGTGTTGAACTCGTGACCACCTACTCACACCCACACCTCGTAACCACTGAGCCAAATTATTATTTGTGATTATTAACTCACCTACATATATATATTACAACATTGAAAACGAAAATTAAAAAAAAAACTGGGATCATCATCATCATCATCCTGGAAAACGAAAACGAAAACTGAGATCATCATCATCATCTTAAAAACGAAAACTGGGATCATCATCATCATCAAAATCTTAAAAACTAAAACGAAAACTGGGATCATCATCATCATCATCTTAAAAACGAAAACAGGGATCATCATCATCATTATCAACATCTTAAAAACGAAAACGAAAATAGATCTAGAAACAAGAATCAACAAATCGCAAAACTCAGAATTGCAAGGATTGATTGAAATCGAATGGATCTGGAAATTAAACAGAAGATCTGGAAAAACGAAAACGAAGGATTGAAAACGAAAACGAAAACGCTGGATCTGGAAATTAAACAGAAGATCTGGATTTGTGCGTTTTCTATTTGTGCGTTTTTAATTTGAAATCCAGATTTGTGCGATTTGTGCGTTTTTAATTTGAAATCCAGATTTGTGCGATTTGTGCGTTTTCGATTTGTGCGATTTGTGCGATTTGAAATCCAGATTGTTCGGTGGAGAAGAAGAAGAATCACAATTTCCAGTTTTGATGAATGCTGGATGTTGATGAACGCAGATGGAGAAGAGAAGAAACGCAGATTGTTGTTTTTTTTTTTAATTTTCGTTTTCAATGTTGTAATATATATATGTAGGTGAGTTAATAATTACAAATAATAATTTGGCTCAGTGATTAGGAGGTGTGGGTGTGAGTAGGTGGTCACGAGTTCAACACCCACTTCAGCCATTTTGAAGATTTATTTTGATTTAACAACAGTGCCACGTGGCAGCCATCCATTGGTTGCTGACGTGGCACTGTTGACATAGATGCTGATGTGGCATGTCAGTGCCACGTGTCACAGAGGCCCAGTAATATGGTGACACGTGGCACTGACGTCAGGGGGGTAACTGGATAAAATTACATTTTACATTTTTTTAACAGAAAAGTTAACAGCAGGGGGGTAACTGGATAACGTTACATTTTACAAGGTGTTTTTTAAACATTTTTTTTTTTGCAGAGGGGTAAATGGATAATGGGTATATTTGCAGGGGGGTAAAAACTATTTAAACCTAAAAACAAAGTTGAAAGGTTTAAAAAATTCTAAGGGGGACAAAATTAGGGTACAACAATGGGTAATTTGCATGTAGAGGGAGATTAGCGCAAACTTTGGAAATTGAAGATTGCTCCAAAAGTTAAGCATTTTCTTTGGCGTCTTTGTCGAGATGTGTTGCCTACGAGATCCAATTTGCGTCGCAAGCATGTGGATGTTGAAGACGTGTGCTTTATCTATTGAATCATCTTTGCATATTTTTATTTACTGTAACAAAGCTCAAGCCTATTGAAATAGTCTGAGACTTCTAGATGTGATTCTCGCTAATGTTGCTGGCCATACGCTTTTCCGTTCTGCCTTCTTTACTATTTTAAATGTTTTATAGGATAGAAACCGTGAATCTTGGTGTATGACTCTTTGGATCATGTGGTAGAGTCGTAATGACCGTGTTTGGGAGAACAAAGGTGTGGACGCTACCTCTATCGCGTGGGCTGGTAATAGGCTGCTAAACGAATGGAAGGAGGCCCGTGTTGGTTGTGTTGCTGAAGCGCGTTTGCCTTTAGCTCCTGGCGTTGCTGTTTTGTGAACTAGACTGATGGCAGGTTTGTTTAAATGCAACGTGGACGCTTCATTCTCTTTAGTAGTGAATAAAGTTGGTGTTGATTTCGGGATGAGTATGGTAACCTCGTCAAGGCTAAAACACTCTGCTATTCTCCTATCCTGGACGTTCCTCTCTAATAGTGATACAATTTCTGAATTTGGCTCTCTGATTAGAGCTTGTAAGAGTCTTTTTTTCTTTCTTTAATTATAACTCTCATGTTGAGTATGCTAGGAGGAATGCAAACAAGGTTGCTCATACTTTTGCGGGGGTGGCCTTGTTATTTGCTAGTCCACAAGAATACACTATTATTCCATCATGTATTTCGACTATTTTTTGGTAAACCAAGGCGGCTGTGGAGGCTAATCCTTTGGGGTATCGGAGATACATTTAAGGGGTTGACCTCTCCCAACAAATGTTTTTCCATACGCACCGACCTGGGATCGAAACTAGGACCAAATGGTTAAGGGACCCAAGTATTTACCACTTGTGTCACATCATGTTGGTGTATTTCGACTTTGATTATCAATGAAATGCAGTAAATGCTTATTGTAAAAAAAAGAATATTTAAAAATAAAAAGCAAATTTAATGAGACTAAATATCGGCATAAGCAAAGTATCATACCAAATGACGGAGAAAAATGACAATCAAGACACTTAAAATGAGACGGAGAAAGTAATAATTACATTTATTTACAAATCACTAACATAATATTGCTAAATCAATTGTCACAATTAAATGCATTTACCTCATGTCTCCAATGTTCCCTTGGAACGTTGCAAATTAATACTATCACTAATATTAATAATTAATCCATATAGTTTATTGGAAATAGAATGAGAGAAATGTTGGCCCAATGACTTAAGCTATACTGGGACACGGGGTCGACACGGTGCTTCAAGATTTAATTGGCGCAGTGAACAAATTCGGTGTTGTCAGTACAAAATTTGCTCCTAAGTATGTGTAAATATTTTTCTTTCTTTGAAATTATGGGGACACTCTACGAGTAGTCAATAATGGTCTAAAAATAGAATGAGAAAGAAAAAATATTATCATTCAATGGCGAAGGTATTTAAAGTTAATATTATACATTTTTTATTACAATAAAAGTTTTTTTTGACTGGACAATAAAAGTTAACATATTATATAATATAATAAAAGTATCACATTAATATATTGATCGAAAAGCCTACCAATTAAAATTAGATTGATTGAAAAAATATTATCATTAATGGGAAAAATATATAAAATTTGTTTCAGGAGCATTGGCTTATTGGAGAGCTGTCTTGGGATAGTATATGGGCCACGACTTGCCATTCGCTCTGGTCCTGGAAGAATAAGGAAGCTCACGAGAGTCGGTTTTTACGTCCTGTGAGGCCTTGGCGCCATGTTTTGAAGATGGCTGCTGGGTACAAGCAGGCCACTGCTGCTGCGCGATATCCTTTTGTTCGAGAGTGTGTCCGTGTGGAAGTGCGTTGGTTGCCACCGGCTAATGGGTGGGTTTGTTTGAATACGGATGGTGCTTACAAGTCCTCGACAAAGAGTGCCGGTTGTGGAGAGCTAATTAAAGACCGGGACGGCAACTGGTTGCAAGGCTTTTCCAAGTTCGTGGGTGACTGTAATGTGATGATAGCGAAATTGTGGGCAGTTTTTGAGGGGCTAATTTTCTGTAGGGACAACCACTTGTCCTCATTTGTGGTGCAAATAGATGCTGCGGTGGTCGTGGACATTCTTAAAAACATGATTTCTTAGATTATAATGTTCAATTTCATGGTATGAGTCAATGAGTTATGCATTTCTCATATTTGTAGAGTAATTCTTTTGAATTCTGTTTGTGGAATCAAATTGGAAGAGGTATGCTAGCTTCAATTCATATTATTTCTTTCTCTCACTCAATCATGATCCATGGTTTTTAGATCTCCCTTAATAACTTTAGTATATGTGTATATAAGTTGCTAGTATTTTACAAAGCCTTCAGCTTTGATAATTAAGTGTTTATACTCAATAACTAGTATTTTGAATTCATACCTTGATCCACATAACCAGTATTTTGAACTCACACCTTATTGTTCAATTCTTTTGTGTCACTTATATCTTGCATTTGTCCCACATATGTTCAACTAGTTCTATATGCAAACCTGGTGAGGACGCCATCAGTTTTCCCAAGTCGTAAAAGTGAAGATATGATGAAACCAGCATCTATATCATAAAAGTGGCTATTATAATGTCGTTTGTGTGTGTCTCTAGTTCCTTTCATTACACTACACATAACCTATTGGATTAACTAATTGGTTGAAGAATTCAAGAAGGTGTCATTCGGAAGGGTGATTTTATTATTAATGGAAACAACGGCAAGAAGATCAAGGTAAGTCTGAGGCTCTTCATTATTTTTCATGATATATTTCTTTGATACATGTAAGCTATTTTGTTAGGAATCACCTATTACTTGCTTCCTAAACATGGTACTGTTAATTAATAATTACATATTTGTGCTGGTGAAAACAATCCATATTAATTCATTTTAAGCTTCCAGGAAAGAGTGAATATATTAGTTTTCTAATAATTGAAAAAGGAGAAATGCTAGCGGCTAAATTTTTTCAATGTCCTCTTTATTATGTGGTGAAACTCGCTGGTTTCCACCACTTAGGAAATGTGTCCCACTAATTAAATAGGACATATATAAATATAAATGTCATCGACTAATAAAGAGTATCTTGGAATGATTGTATTTTTTTTTGACTGTTGGAATGATTGTAATAGGGAGTGTGTTTCTGCTTTCTAGTATTGCTATTGAGAATGTGGATTTGGAATCGCATTCTATCTTGTCCATGAATAACAGAATGTGATAATGTTGGAGATTGAGAATAAGACACAATTAGTTGTGGATATAAACTACTGGGAATCTATAACCATCACCAGATTGCTGCGTTTAATTTACTTCAGTTCGTTGTTGCCTAGGTTTCTTACTCTATTTTTGTTTTATGCTTGTTAATTGTTTCTTGTATCATGCATGTTGATGGTTTCTTACTCTGGTCCTTGATTGTGTCAAAATATATCCACCACTAGGTAGCAGCACTGGCATTTAAAGATGTTATCTTGGATGCAAGAAGGTGGTCAGGTATGTTCATTCTTGTCAGTAGTTTTGTTTCTTTTGTGCCATCTTTTGTGTTATTTTAAGGTTTAATTTTGGTTTAGGTTGGGTTATTTGATTCCACAAAACAGTGATATGATACAAAGAAATATGCTGATGAAAATTGGCTGAGGGAAAATGCAAGGTAGTCACACATGTGCATGGCTTAGTATATTATATGAAAGTGATATATTTAACTGACTTCTTTTTGGCCAGTTTTTACTCAATGATCTTTTAAGATGGGATGGAGTCAGCACATGGCGCAGATTCAACAATGAAACTCTTATGTAGTTGATCCTACAAATGCTGTTATCCTTGTTGGCTTTGTGGCAAAGCCTTTGTAAGCCGAACTTTCATAAAACAATCATTTTGAATTGTGATCATATCAATAACAACAACTATATATACCTTAATCATTTTGAGCTCGTGTAACTATTACAAATTTACATATGCCTTATTTTTTGTACTTTTACAAGTTCGTGCTTTGCTACAAAGGGCTGATTATCTTACCAAAAGCATGACCATTACTTTCTGCATTTCAGTCATCTAAAAATATATTCTTTTCCGAAAAATGCATTTAAGTTTAAGCCGGTACAAAACTAGGCAAGTTAATTTTTTTTTAAATTTAAAAACCACTTTTAAAGTCAGACATAACCATCACCTGACTTTAAAAGGTCACTTTTAAGGTCGGGCGCTTCTGTCATCTGACTTAAAAACATACTTTCGAAGTCGGACTGTCACCCGCGACTTTAAATCTCCTGACATACAAAGTCGCCTTAATAGAAGTCGGACTGAAACCCGACTTTAAAAGTCCAATTCGTCCGACTTTAAATCTATTTTCTGCACTAGTGAAATACTATCACTAATATTAATAATTAATCCATATAGTTTATTGGAAATAGAATGAGAGAAATGTTGGCCCAATGACTTAAGCTATATTGGGACACGGGGTCGACACGGTGCTTCAAGATTTAATTGGCGCAGTGAACAAATTCGGTGTTGTCAGTACAAAATTTGCTCCTAAGTATGTGTAAATATTTTTCTTTCTTTGAAATTATGGGGACACTCTACGAGTAGTCAATAATGGTCTAAAAATAGAATGAGAAAGAAAAAATATTATCATTCAATGGCGAAGGTATTTAAAGTTAATATTATACATTTTTTATTACAATAAAAGTTTTTTTTGACTGGACAATAAAAGTTAATATATTATATAATATAATAAAAGTATCACATTAATATATTGATCGAAAAGCCTACCAATTAAAATTAGATTGATTGAAAAAATATTATCATTAATGGGAAAAATATATAAAATTTGTTTCAGGAGCATTGGCTTATTGGAGAGCTGTCTTGGGATAGTATATGGGCCACGACTTGCCATTCGCTCTGGTCCTGGAAGAATAAGGAAGCTCACGAGAGTCGGTTTTTACGTCCTGTGAGGCCTTGGCGCCATGTTTTGAAGATGGCTGCTGGGTACAAGCAGGCCACTGCTGCTGCGCGATATCCTTTTGTTCGAGAGTGTGTCCGTGTGGAAGTGCGTTGGTTGCCACCGGCTAATGGGTGGGTTTGTTTGAATACGGATGGTGCTTACAAGTCCTCGACAAAGAGTGCCGGTTGTGGAGAGCTAATTAAAGACCGGGACGGCAACTGGTTGCGAGGCTTTTCCAAGTTCGTGGGTGACTGTAATGTGATGATAGCGAAATTGTGGGCAGTTTTTGAGGGGCTAATTTTCTGTAGAGACAACCACTAGTCCTCATTTGTGGTGCAAATAGATGCTGCGGTGGTCGTGGACATTCTTAACGGTCAGGTTGAAACTTGTGTTGTTGGCTGGAGCTTGATCCGGGAGATTAACTGTTTGCTTCAGCAGCTTGGGGAGGTTCGGATCATTCATATCTACCGTGAGGCTAATAAGTGTGTTGATTTCTTGGCAAACTTAGGTTGTGCTCAAGCTGAGCATTTGATGTATTATGAGCAGTGCCCCATTTCGATGAGGCATATATTGCTCGCTGATAAACTCGGAGTTACTACTCCTCGTGTTATTCTTTCTTAGTCTGTTCCGTTTTGTTGGGGCCTAGCCCCTGTTGATTACCAAAAAAAAAGAAGTTAGATTGATTGAAAAAATATTATGATTAATGGGAAAAATATATAAAATTACATATTAGCTGAATAATTATGAAAAATATTTTTAAATGATTGATCATGAATTTCAATAACTATAAAAATAAATATCTGGCATTTGGATTGACCAGATTTCAGTGCATTTTTTTTGTCAAAAAAAGGTTTTGACAATCGATAATTAAAATGAATCTGAGGTAGTAAAAACAAGTGATTTTAAAAATAAGTAGAAGATATATTTTTGTTTATTTACCATAATAAAAGTCACTATTTTTAATTATATCTCATTTTTCAAAAGAAAAAAAAACTAAGAGATACTACTCAAAAGAACTTCACAAGTAGAATTAAGATTTCTTTTCGAATTCTGATCATTCTCTTAAAATTTTTTTACCAAACAGATAAAATAATTATTTATTTAAAAAACAGTGTTTTTCTTTTAAGAAAAAAACGTAACAAGTGAGCTCTAAATTCAGATCCACAAACTGTGATGGAAATTAAAGTTGATTGGCTATATCGTATGTTTTTTTTTTGGTACATGGCTATATCAGATTTTTTGGGTAAACCCGGGTATCCACCGCACGGACAGCAGTGACTAATCCCTCGCTCATTGTAGGTGCCTCGAGGGGCAGGACAGCTAGCTCAGAGTTTTAACACTGCTCCGTACCCAAGGCGGGGATCGAACTCCCGACCCTTGGTTAAGGAAGGATCAACCCCAACCGTTGAACCCCACGCTCAGGATTACATGGCTATATCGGATGTTTTAATATATTATTATTAATTAATATTAATATATTCACACTAAAAATGAGTATGTTGCAACTTAAGCAAAAAATGATCGTGATGGGCATTATGGGAAATTGAATTACAAACTTTCTAAAAATGAGAATACGTTGCATAATAAAAGCAAAAGAATAACAACCTGCATTCAAATTCAACGTTGAAATGCGGTTATAAAACGATTGGTGTGGAAACATTCTAGTTGAAACAAACCAAATCTAGAAAAGTATAAGAGGGCGTCCACTAGAGCATTGAAGGTTGTTTCTTCATCAAACTCCACTTCTCAAACAATGGTACGATTACAAATAAACGTTTCATTTGTATTTTGATAACCAAATAACGAAATCTCATTGGATGTTATTTTTCTTCCTCTTGATATTGCTTTTCATTTGTTTTTTCATAACATGTTCTTTTCAGATTCTTCATTTCAACATGTTACACGACCACTACTATCAATGATGGTTAGTTTTTCCATTCATTTCAACAAATCTCCTTAATTACGTGATTTCTATTTTGTTCATTTTTTTCTCCTTTGTTTTATATATTATATAGATCTGGATAAGATCAGTGTTCTAAAAATCAAACCAATCAAGCAATTCAACTGGTTGAACCATGACTCGACACTATCTTCGTTTCACTGATTTGAGTGGTTTGACCGCAGTTTCATCCGATTTTGAGCGATTTAAAAGTGTTGAACCATGACCTGAAGGTCTCACCGATTTGATGTCCGGTTCGGTTTTCAAAATATTGGATAAGATAGACTAAGCATCTCTAGGATCCAAATCTCAAGTATGAAGAACTTGAAGTTGATAGAAAAAAAAATGTCTATATAGTCAAATAATTGGCAGCTGATTGAGTATCTCACAATGGCTCACATTAATTTAAATTAGTTGTTTTCTTATTGGGCAAATAAATAATCATTACTAATTAATTAGGTATGTGTTAATTAGCTTTTATCTTTCTAATATTGAAGTATTTAATCATTATTTTAGGGATCACCGGGTATAATCATTATGTGATTTCTATTTTGTTGATTATTTTGTCCTTTGAATATACGATCGGGGATGGGAACGGAGATGTCGAGTGGTCCTGATTTTTGATTTGTACAATATGCTCTGGTTGTCCACACAACACTAACTTATCTTTTACATTAACGTTGTTCTCTCAAGACTTTTATTTTAAAGATTTGAAATTCTCTAAATCAATAAAAAAAATAACAATAGCACCTTCATTGGATGATTATTGTTGATTTTCTGTTCTTGTTTCCAATTTCAGATAAACAAGAAAAATTGAAGAATTAGAGGAAAGAAAAGTTAGATGGAGAATAATATGGAGGGTGAGAAATGGTGCAACATATGCTCAAAAATGGTCCATCCAATGACTGAAGCCGTGAACAAATGTCCATTTTGTGACACACAATTTGTTGGGGCAATTGGCAACCTAAGTGACCTTAGTCAACCAATTCATATGAGGTCAGCATCAGTTTTCTCACTTTATGCCTATCAATTACCAACACAAACCCAGACACCAGACACGTTTTCAACCAGAAGTGTCGTCGGTGCTTCAGAGTTTTATGCTCCAATTTTTGTTGTTTTCTTGGTTTGGTTCCTTCTCTAACTAACAATTGCCTTTCAAAAAAGCAGTGAAAGCAGCAACAGCTTGAGAATGAGAAGTGAACAAGATGTTGCAGTTGATGCTGAACAAGAAACAGCAAATGAAAATGATGAAAATGGACTTGTAATAGTGAGAAACAGAAGACCATCAAGTCAAATGATGAATATATTCAGAGCTCTTAACATTAGAATGGTATCTGATGATGATGATGATTCTGAGAACAGCAATTTTTATATCCTTGATAATGATTACAATGAAGGAGCATTGATTGTGAGAAATCCTAACACAACAACTACTACTCCAACTCCAAGTTTTTCTGAACTATTTAACAATGAATATGGGGTAGGTTCAAATTTCGATTTGTTGTTGCAACATTTGATACATATGGGTACTAGTTCATATGCTAATGGTCCGAATCCTCCGGCGAAATGGGACGCAGTTGAAGCATTGCCTATTGTGATTAATGAAGAGATTTTCCAGTGCACTGTATGTTTAGAAGAAGTTGAGATTGGTAGTGAAGTTAAGGAGATGCCATGTGAGCATAAATTTCATGGTGGTTGCATTGTTGCATGGCTTAGACTACATTGTTCTTGCCCAGTTTGTAGGTTTCAGTTGCCGTATACGAGGGCGAGAATTTTAACACAGTATGAAAGAAATAGGAACAATCAGAACAACAGAGTTAGAGAAGAAGAGAGAAATGGAAATGGAAGTGGAAATGGAAATGGAAATGGAAATGGAAGGAGGAATTGGTTTCCAGTGCTGCAACAATCTGATAATCTCAGTCCTTGATCATAATTTTGTTGGAGTTTTAGCCTCATTTTAAAGTATTCCAAATTGTGTATATATATTTTAGTCTTCACAGTCTCGCTTTCTTGCATCAATCAATCAAGTATGTGTATATTTTTCAGTATTTGCAATAAGAGGAATAAATTTATTTACTAGTAGTCTCTAGTTGAATTAAATACATTTTTTTGTTTGGTATTCTAAAATTAAAGAAGGTTTGTGCAGCAAGTTGCTGTCCTAAATAATTGCTAAAGAAGCCATATTTTCTAATGGAACGATTTCCATCTTTCTTTCTTTTGAATAGTAGTGGCCAGCCAGCCCCTATGAACCTCAAACAACTGTCAGGTTTTCTTTGGCTCGCCGCTTCATTAGACATTATTATGCATCCGATTGACTGCACTACTACGGCGCGGTATCTACCGACTTTGAAGGTGACTAATCTACATTGGGAAACCTGGTTTGCCACGTGTACCAGACTTTGCCGATCCGCGTGTGGTTTCTATTGCTTCATTCTTGTATATAAGCCTTTTGCAAGATCCTTTGAGCTCTTAAAACAAATTTATATATGTAACAATCATAGTATATACTACTGTCATTTTTTATTTAGTGTACATGAGTAATCTGACATGCAATCTGTTGGTTGGAGCAGTTTATTCTATTATATATTGTCAATGGGTTATACTTTATAAATGGCATTTGCCAAAAATAAAATGCAAATTACTCCCAAAATTTGTGATTATTCCTTGTCTAGCTAGCAAATTAGCAATTCCAGCCGAAACCATTCAAGTCAAATTGTTGGGAGTGAGAAGAAGCATCATGGGAATTCAGGTCTAGTTTTACATCAAAGTTAGCAACTCTATAATCCTCACAAATTTTGTCACTGTTCAATTTAAGTTGCACTGCACTTGTTTCAATACCATCTCTTCTCTTCCATCCTTCAACCTTTAAATCTTCCTTTGAAACTATTCTTCTTCCAAATTTTTCTTCTTCATGAATACCTACATTCATGGATAAGAGGCTTGAAGCTCTCAAGTTCTTGCCTTTGTTATGTGCTTGTTGGTCTCTTTCAGAATCCTCAATGTTGGTTAAGAAATTTCCCATAGTATCTAAATTTTGTCCTTTTAGTGCCTCCTCCTTTGCTCTTTCCAGCACTGCCTGAAGGTACTTCCCTTGTGCCTCTATTCTTAGTTGCAAGTGTCTCTGTACCTGCTTGAAGATTGAAACAAGTATAAGAGAAGTGACAACTACTCCTCCCTCTCGTCCTATTTATAAGATAAATTTCCTGTTTTAGGTTAATTGAATAACTCATTTATCTGGTTGATAATATAGATCAGATACATTAGTTGTTAATTAAACTTAAAATTGCAAATTTTTCTTACATATAGGACAGGAGGGAATATGTAACAACTTATAAAATTCACTGGAATTTGATAGCAAACTTTTGTAAATAAAATGGTTTACAATTCAGATGATTACAGCAAAATGGTAACTGAAAATGATTGTTGGTCACTTGATTATTGAGTAAACCCTCAAAATGGTCCTTGAAGTTATACATACGGCACCGTTAGTTTAGTCCCTAAGAGAAACTAGCTAGAAAAACAATCCTTAAAAATGTAAATTGCCGGTCATTTTAGTCCAAAAGTTACCAAGCATCTATGCTACTCAAAAGATAACGTTTGGACTAAAATGACTAACAATTTAAAATTTAGGGACTTTTTGAATTTCTTATTTTAAGGACATTTATAAACGCTCTTCAATTTTAGAGACCAAATTGAGGATTCATGTCACTTGGTCTATTTACAAATGTATTAGTAAGTATTGAAGTTAAAGTTCAAAAGTGTCCTATACCTCAAGCTGCTCATGTAGTCTTCTTTGCACGTCAATTTGCATATTTAACGCCTCATTTATTTCTGAATTTCTGGATTTAAGGATGATTCTTGTTAGTGTTGTTGTTTTGAATTTTGAACAAAATGAACAAAATCATGACAAGACATGTTCTTACTTGGTTGTATCGAGTCCTATGCTTAAATGTTTCATTTGAATTCCACTTGCTTCTGACATTCTACCAGCTGTATTTGTGGTTGGTGCAGTTAAAATCAATTCATTTTCTTTTTTTAAATTATGTATTTGGTAAAAATGATTTGGTTCTGTAAAGTAAAAAAAATTAGGAAAGAATATTAAAGGATATGTCAGTCATATGTGCCCTTACTGATTTTACTGTTGCCAGTATTTGTTTGTCCATGCATACTTTTACTGATCCTGTATTTCTGTTATCAAGAGAGAGATTTTAATAGCTAAACACAAATTAGAAACAAATTAAGAAGAACGTGAGATGATGATTTTTCTTCATATTAATTACTAATAAACTATATATATAGTTGTTATGGATTGGGCCCCAATGGCCGATCCACCAAAAAGGCCCAATAACAAAGGACCTAACTCATCCAACGGTGGAGATTGCAGACCTAGATCCAACAGTCCTCCTCCACTCCAGACACCTATAAATAAGCATTGATTGCCCACATTAATGGTACTCATCTCTCACATACTCTCACTTGTAATTGACTCACTCACTGACTTGAGCGTCGGAGTGTCATTGCAGGTACCACCCCACCTCGGATCGGAGCACCAACTCGGACTGACCAATGACATAGGTACCAGCTATCTCGGACCGGACTACTTATCCAAGACTGGATACATAGCCGGAGATACGGTACCGAACATTCAAGACAAACTCTATATCATCTTGGGACCAGCTTGCAAAGTTGTTCTCGGCCCAGTTCGCCCACTCCAAAATGAAACCAAAGTCTCGGAAAGTCTTACAAGCCATCCGGCAAGGAGAGAACGAGTCTCTCCGAGACTACATCGAAAGATTCAACAAAGAAACTCATGTCATCCCCGGTCCTATAGAGGGACGGGATCCCCCTCAACGCCTCCGACACCCATGAATACTCCCGGGGAACAGTGAGAGGCTGGGACAAGAGAACATCGACCGGCCCTACTCCGGCCAGTGGGTATTGGTCAGAATCACCTTCCTCATGCGCATGGTCCCCGCGATGCCCAAGACCGCCTTCATTGTTGCGACTCTCAGCGACCTCCGCCTCACTCCCATCCGAGCTCCAGCTAGTACTTCCCTGTTCCTCACATTCGAGCTCGGCATCAGAATCCTCCGAATCAAGGACCACTACCTCTGTGTTATCTTCATCCACCGGCTCGTTGCTGGGAACCCGGGGAGAGCGATCTTCTGCGTGAGTAGGAGCAGAGCCCAAGTCGTCTTGAACCTCGGGAACAACCGACCCGGGGGGACTAGCACGAATTTCCATAGACTCTCCAATACCGGAAGCCGTTGTTTTTGCGAGATTAGGGCGATCTGAGTCAGTAACCCGTCGGGTTTGTTTCGTCCTCGCCAGATCGATCCTGCAGAAATGGGGGCTCGACGAGTCAGGTTGATACGTAAACAGTGGGTCCACAACCAAGTCGGAACCCGACCTGACGACCCCCACTCCGTATCTATAAATACGGGTCCGGAGAGGACCCGGCCGCGATCTAAAGCCGGAAACAATAAAGAAAAGGAGGAAACTAACCTTGTGAAAAAGGAAGCTCGTCGAACACTTGAAGCAGGTCGCAAACAGCAAAGGTCTCACCGAGACTCAGCAAAACTCTGAAAGACGAAATAAGCTCCGGATCGACTTTAAGACCGGAAGCAGAGCAATTCGCAGAAAAACAGTCCAAAATAAGGGGGATCCTCCTTTCTATTTATAGGGAGCACAAAGGCCACAAATGGGCCTGGGCAGGCGCGTCGTTCCAAGCGCCTAGGCGCGTCGTTCCAAAGCTAGCCCCTAGGCAGCCGCGTCGTTCCAAGCACCATCATTACCCTAATCATCCTCGAACGACGCGTCCCATCAATGACGTTGCTAGCTGGCACAGAAATCAAGGCACAACTAGGCCAGATCGTTTCGTTTCCCTCGGCTCGCCCCGGTCTCTTGACCCCGCCGTGACTGGAATCTCTCAAAAACGGACAGCCTCGAGTCACTCGACGCGACCTGAGTCCCTCAGATCGTCCCGGTATACCGTGAGTCTCTCACCCCGGAGTTTGGGCGCGACGCGATCTCTAAACGACAAGTCTAGCTCGCCTTAAGGCGACCCGACTGGGGGGGCTACTGTTATGGATTGGGCCCCAATGGCCAATCCACCAAAAAGGCCCAATAACAAAGGACCTAACTCATCCAACGGTGGAGATTGCAGACCTAGATCTAACAGTCCTCCTCCACTCCAGACACCTATAAATAAGCATTGATTTCCCACATTAATGGTACTCATCTCTCACATACTCTTGTAATTGACTCACTCACTGATTTGAGCGTCGGAGTGTCATTGCAGGTACCACCCCTCCTCGGATCGGAGCACCAACTCGGACTGACCAAGGACATACGTACCAACTATCTCGGACCGGACTACTTATCCAAGACTGGATACATAGCCGGAGATACGGTACCGAACAATAGTCATAAGCCTCCCCCTCTCTTAGTCTCTTTTATTTCCCTCAAAACTCAACAGATTTTTTAGCAGACTTTTGAAAAGATCAAAAGCTTGCTATTTCTAAGGGTATTAATTATATCACTTCTACACACTTGAATAACAGTTAACCATAGAAAATTAGACATTTAATGTATTTATAAAATATGAAAAGTTTTGTGCAGGTTATAGAAATAGATAGCATTTTGTGTTAGACTCAACAGATATGGTATTAGAAAAAGTGGTAAAACTGTAAAAGGGTAGTTAGATGGTACTTGTAGGTGACTCTTTAAGTGGTACAGTGTAAGTCCAGGAATCCCCATAAGTTTCAATACTGTTTTTGGTGTAGCCTCTGCATGGAAAGAGTTACAAAAATTAGATTCAAAATTATAATCTTCTTTCTGGTTGAAGACGTGTCCGGTGTCGACACTTCAATCACTTGTGTTTTTCAAATTAAAAGCAGTGTCTGGTGTGTATGTGTTTGTGTCGTGTTCGATGTGTGTCTGTGTTGGTATACTTCATAGATAGTCATAGACTCACTGTCTGCTCCCCCAAGTTGATTAACTGCTTGAATGAATCTTTCATGAAGATCTGGAGTCCACTTTAATCTAGGCTTTGCATCAGTTGAGAGAACAAGTCCTGAATCATTTCCACCTCCTTGCATTTGCATCCTTAAAGCATGCATGTTCTTAGCTTGTTGCTGTTGCGGCTGATAGTACATTCTCTTTTATCAAATATGAATGAATGAATGAATAAAACTGATGTTATGATTGTTCTTCACTCTTCAAAAGCACTCTATCGATCTTTGTGTTTCAACTAAAAATCTGTTAGCTTCTGTAACTTCCGTGAATGTCGTCGTCCTTATAAAGCAAATGCTCTTAGGACAGAAGCTATTCAAGACTGAGTTTAATAATAATGTCTTGATCCAATATATATATATATATATATATATATATATATATATATATATATATATATATATATATATATTCAGAGGTATTTAACAAAAGATATGTCACACTTTTACTTTTGATTAGGAGAAGGAATATTTTGTTCAGTAGAATTGTGTGCATTGTACCTTCATAGAAACCTCACATCACAGGTTGCATATTTTGATATAAAATTTGACCTATCAACTTATATCAGTTTGTGGCAGCTAGCTAGCATATGTTTTTGTTCCACTCACAAATGCAAGAATCTTATTCCAAGAGAAAAGAATTCAATGAGCTGCTGCTGAATTATAGAATCAACTTTTCCTTGAAAGCATCAGAAACCACACTTCACCCCCTACATGTTTTTCAAGGTACGTAGATTCCTGATTTGGAATTCCTTAGTCCTTGTCATTCACATAGGTAATTGGTGCAATATATATATATATATGGGTGGAATTTTTACTCAATATTATCATCAAATGTGAATTGGCCGAATGTAATCTACATTAGAAGAAAAAATTAGTTATATAAAGTTGGACAATGTAGACAACAAGAATCTTGTAATTGGATTAGATTCCTCTAAAGTGGGAGAATAGCTTAAAATAAGAATAATAATAATAATCATCCAATTTAAAAATAGAAACTACAATATGACAAATAGATTAAAGAAAAATAATAATGGAAAGATGATATTCAGTCCTTCGAATATTTTTCTTGAAGAAATAAAGAGACTAACTAAGAACACATTCCTTTTTGTCTTGTTTGGTGCATATGTGGCCAACAAAGAATAAAAAGGACCTAGAGGAAGTATTCATGCTGCCGGACACCTTGACGATTCCTAAGCAGCTAGGACCATGATGCATAAGAAAAAAGAAAAAAGAATACTTTTATTCCTTTATACCCATATTATTAGTAGAGCCATTCATTAATTGGAGTTAAACACTTGTCCAAGAATGCTTATATATGGAGTGGGTGCACATTAATTCACTTTTTAATTTATATATGCACACACGTGTTGATACACCTATTGATTTGGCTATGATACTTACAACTCACTTTCATGGCATGGCATTCTATGGAGTGGCTTCCTTGCCTACACAATTTGTAGGTGAATTGTAAATTCAGTTTCTATGATATATATTCTGAACATAATGAATTAAAAGTTTATTTTTTGTTGAACAATAAGTTTTGTTTTACAAAAAAATATATAAAGGGAAATTCATTTTAAACACAAGAAATAGTGCAGTAAGTATTGAGATATGCCTTGTAATTCTATTGCTTGTAATAATAGTAGGTGTAGTTAGTAACCTAGTCGAAATGGGCTAGTCGAAATTATGGGCCTGGGCCTGTTTTATTGTATATATATACAGACGTCAGTAGCATGTAATTTGTACCCTACTTTTATGAAATTCAGTGCAGTTTTTACTATTCTATTGATATTGCCCTATTCATTCCTCTTGTCCCTTAGCGCCGCCACTTCCTTTTCTTCCCCCTTTCACGTGTTTATCCCCAACAGTAAGTTGTACTTTTAACAACGTTTTTAAGAAATAGTGTGTTAAAATGTCTATTTAACACTTTCAACATTTCACTATTTAAAAATGGTGTCATTGGTGCACTTTTTTGACTGGTTATTTACACAAGAAATAGGGGGATTGATGTAGTGTTTTTATAAATCTTTTAACAAATGGATTTTTCTTTTTATAAAATAGTTGGATAAAGAAAGTAATATATAAACTTGAAAGTAAATGACATGGAGATATATCATGGTTCACACTTGAAAGCTATGTCCTGTCCCTTTAACACACCAGAAGGATTTCAACTATTTTCATAACGTCTTAGAAGAGCAAAGGCAAAGCTACTTACTTGATACTACATTGTGGGAAACAAGTAGGGGGGGAATAGGCTGGGCCGAGCTGGTCTTTGCATGGCCTGGGCCAGGCCTGTGTTGAAAGTGTTAGGCCTGAGCCTGACCTGTAGCCTGTTGTAGGCTCTTTCTTTAGGCCTGGGTTGGCCTTTTTGAAAGCCTTCTAAGGCCTGAAAATCTGTTTAGAAGCCTATTTTACTATTTTTTTTTTACGAAAATGTACGACTTTTGAGTGATGTTTGCTTTTGTAAATAGACTAAGAAAATAATAGGTCAGTAAAATTAAGTTCTATTATATATGATATCCAATTTAAATTTTATTATATAACAATAACTTTTTTTTAGTTAAATATATAACAAAAACTTTAAATATGTAAAAAATGGATGTATGTCGATATGTTTAAATTAACAAAAAATATTAGCAAATTTATAATTTAGATACACAAAATTTATTATAATAACAATCATATAAATAAAAATATTATTTATATTTACTTAAATAGGCCGGCCTAATAGGCTTAAAAAGCTTTTTCGATGGCTTGAGCCTGACATTTTTAGCTAAACAGGCATTTTAAAAAGCCTTAGCCTAGTCCTTTTTAGAAAAAGTCTGACCTGACCTATGCCTGACGTAGGCCGGGCCATAGGCTCTTGTCAGATTCCCACCCCTTAAATGCATTTTGATTGATTAATGAAGAAAGAGGAAAACAATAATCAATCAAAATGCTTAAAAAAATAATCAATCAAAATCAACTGATATTAAACTAGATCAAACACATTTTTACATAGACTAAATATATATTTAAACCTTTTTTACAGCTGCAAATTGTGATCTTTGTTGACTATTATATATCACGTCCCTCATCATATTGTAACATAACTTCTTATTCTTTTGTTTTAAATTTTTTAATAAAAAGATCACAGAACAAAAATTATTACAAAAGTAAAAAATTCAGAAATAAAAAACTTAAAAGATTTACAAACCAAAATTTCAATCGCCCAAAGATTGTGGTGGAAATAAGCCAGACCGACTAACAAGGGTCTAAGGCCCGGCCTACGACAGACCCATGCCAGACTAGACTTTTTTTAAAATAGACAAGGCCAAGGCTTTTTTAAAATCCCATTTAGTTAAAAGGTCATGCCACATGCCAACGAAAATGCCTTTTAGGCCTATCAGGCCCACCTATTTAAGTAAATAAAAATATAAATAGTATATTTAATTATTATTATGTTAAAATTTCGACTTTATGTTAAATCATTAATTTGCTACCATTTTCTGTTAATTTAAACAAATTGACCTACATCAATTTTTGGGATATTTTAAGTTATTATATAATAAAATTTAAATAGGATGTCATATAATCATTTGTGTAGTTGGTAAAAAAAATAGGATTTCATATAAAAAAATTTTCTAAAATGTTTTGTTAGATCTCAAATTAGAACTTAATCTCATTGACCTATTAGCTTGTTTGTTTATTTAAAAGAAATGTTTAGACCATAAAAAGATTGTAGCTTTTCTTAAAAAAAAATAGTGAAATAGGTTTTTAAATAGACTTTCAGGTCATGTCAGGCTTTGCAAAAGGCCAGACTAGCCTAAAAAATGGGCCCACCACAGGTAATGGGGAAGACTCGGGCCTGGAAATTTTGACGCAAGCCAAGCAAAGCCCAACTCGATCCAGCCTATTCCCGGTAGCAGCCGCAACACAGGTCACTTGTTCAGCACCTTCATTCTAGCTTCTTCCTTTAATCCTCAAACCTTAATTAAATCCCAAATCCCAAAAAAGAAACATATCAAAATTAGAATCAATTATCGAAATCACACATTCTATTTCCTTTAATCCTCAAACTTTAAATCCCAAAAAAGAAACATATCAAAATTAAAATCAATTCTTGAAATCACACTTAATTACAAATTAATTCTTGATTACACAATAGCCCTCTTTATAAGAGAACAACAATCGTCAGAAGTTTCAATTTCAACAAAAAAAGATTAGTGGTTACATTGAAACCCTAATCAACACTAAACACATTGAGGCAAGAAATCGAGTAGCAGCAATAGCACAAAACAAGGGAGGAGGCAGTAGAGAAAGAGTAGCAGAGACCAAAAGGTTGGTTCCTCAAAATTTATTTTATTATCAGTTTTAGATTCCGACTTAGTGACCGTATATGCTATCTCTTTTTTTTCCTCTTAATTAGTTTTTTTGTGTATTTAACTAATAGAAAAAAAAGAGCTATGTTCTATTCACACCCCACATTCCTCATTTCAGCAACATATTTAGGAAACTGTGAAGCCGTCTCTAAATTAAGCCATGGGATTTTAAGTTTTTTTACTTAATAATAACTGTGCCAGTACTAACGGAACCCCTAATTTGTCATTTTCATCACCTACAATTATACTGTACGTTTGGGGTAGGATGTGTGAATTTCAACTTTAATTTTGTATTTATGAAAACCAGTTTGTTTAAGGGTTCAAAATTGAACTTTATTGTGTTATTTGCATAGGTTTTGTTTTTTTTTAATTTCAGTTGTACAACTTTAATGTATTGTTTGTTTGAGGTGAAAGTAGAGGGAAAGAAACTTTGGGGAGAGAAAGCATAAATTAGTTCTAATAAACTTTCCTTTGTTTGGATTAGATACGAAAGTAGAATCAATTTTTTTTATGTGGGGCCGATAAAATATTTTCCCTCTCAATGTTGGCGAGATAGCTCACAAGGAGGAGCAATTTTTTCTATTCCCTAATTGCCCTCATTGTTTATCCTTAAATTTTAGAAGGGACTAAAAAGTTATGAAAGTTATGAAGCGTTATTAAAAGTCATGAGAGACTAAAAATCAAAATCCTAAATTTTAAAGGGACAAAAAGTTGGTGAATAATTTTTGAGGGACTAAAAACAAAAAGCCCAAATTATATAGGTTCCAAAAACATATTTACCTCTTGTTATAAATACGTTGTTTCAATTTCTTTATATGAATGGTTTGGTCTATTTGATCAATTTCAAATTTATTCAATTATCATAACACTGACATGAGTTGATTATTTTATTTTAACACTATTCTATTTTTTTATTTGAATTCTATTTATATCTTGTCATAAACGTAGCTTGTGACCCATCTATAAGTGCTTTTGAACTTATTTGATTAAGCTTTTGAGGTAAACTTCTGAAAATCCGCTTATTACTTATGCAATAAGCAGTTGAGACATAAACTTTCACACGATGAACATTTATTGATTAAGCATTTAATTAAGTTATTTATTCATCGGTGCGTGTGTTGTATATCTAGTTTTAAAATTACTGGTATTGTAATATGAAGGATAGCAGCAATTTATTGGCAATCTCATTATGTGAAATCGAATGTTTAAACATATTTATGGATGGAAAATGTAAATTGTCAATTTGTCATGAGTAGTGAGTGATATTTTAGTGCAGAATTGAAAGATGGAGCATTTTGGAAAATTTGTTGATGTTCTGGAACCTGGATGTCATTGCTTGCCTTGGGGTCTCGGGAATCAGATAGCTGCTCGAATATCACGACGTATCCGACAACTTGATGTTAAGTGTGACACAATAACCAAGGTCTTTGCTTCTTCATCCTTTCATAGCTCTCGAGCGGAAATTTATTATGCTAGCAGATAAACTCAAATAAGTCAATCCAAACATGTGGCCAATTTATGCTTGGATGACAAAATATCCTTTCCCTTTTATTTTGATCCATCAATTTATTTCTACATATATATTCTTCAAGAAATTTCCTTTTCTGCATCTAATGTTTCACTTTTACTATACTTGAAGATTAGGAAAATATATGATGTTAGATTTTTTTTCTATCTAAACAATGTATTTGGATATATATTTGCTATGTTATTTATTATGATATGTTATTACTATGTTAGGATAAGGTCTTTATCAATGTGATTGCATCCATACAATACCGTGCTGTGGCTGATAAAGCATCTGATGGCTTCTATAGGCTCACCAACACAAGGGAACAGATCCAATCCTATGTTTTTGATGGTATATATGTAAAGTCTTTTTTCTTTTCTTCATTCTATTATTGAAATGCATAGGCTAGTGGCTTAATCTAACCTAGGAAACGGGGTCGACCTGGTGCTCCCGGGTTTGATTCCCGCAGTGGACAAACTCGGTGTTTGGTCAGTGCGAAATTTGATCCTTAGTCTTTCGCTGAAAGCGTTGAGACACTCCGTGAGTAGTCAGCAATGGTCCGAACCAATACTATTATTGCTTTCATTCATGGTTATTATTATTATTATTATTATTATTATTATTATTATTATTATTATTATTATTATTATGCATGATAATTTTGCACTTATTCAGTCATCGGAGCCAAGATGTCAAAGCTAGAGTTGGATTCTGTCTTTGAGCAGATGAATGATATAGCAAGGGATATAGAAGATGAGCTTGCTAAGGTGTTTATTCTTTTCTTAAATCACACACACTTTTGCTTCTTTTTTTCTATCTATGTATAAAGTATTTCTTCAGTAGATTATTAAGGTTGTAATCATCCCTATTACCAACTAAGTTTAACCTTAATGTTTTAGGTCATGTCTAGCTATGGATATGAGATAGTGCAGACGCTAATCATTGACATTAAGCGTGATATCAAAGTCAAGAAAGCCATAAACGCCGGTAATATATTAATAGTTCCTCAAGAAAAATAAAACACTTTGTTATATATTTATGTTGCATTTTTTCCTGTATCAATTCAAATTACCCTTAAGTTGCATAACATAACATGTGCATGTGATGTGTACCTTATCCGAATTCGGATGGACCGGTCTGGATAGTTGGTTGGACGCTCATGCTAGAGTCGGACCTCGGATGGCCCAGTTCGGAACAGCATGCAAACATTGTTTTCTCATGGCTGCTGTTTTTTTTTCATTAGTTTTTTATTGCAATAAACATTTTTCTATTAAAAATTGTTTGATCATTGGGATCAATTTGAATTGCGATTTTGGCTATATCCTTGATTGATCCATTCATGATTTAATGTATAGCTGCGAGAGTTAGGTTGGCTGCAAACGAGAAGGCTGAAGCAAGTTTGAAATATTATAAAAAGGCATATAGGAATGCTTGCACCTCTAGATCTACTTAGTTGTAGATACGAAGAATATCAAGAATGTCTAGATTTATATACTAAGTGCTAATTTGCAACTTTGATTTTTGTTTCTTATATATGTTTGGTTAATTTGCAACTTAGATTTTTGTTTCTTTGTTATTGTTGTTATTAATTCCTACAAATATATATATTAGTGGGATACACTTTTACTCTTAATGATCGTCCATTATTAGTTGCATTGACAATTTCAGCAACATGGAGACACCGAATACTCCCAAGTTCGGTCTCAAGTTTAATAGTGTGTGGTATTTATTTGTTAGTTTGTCTAAGCTGAATAAAGAAAAAGTAAATCGTAAAATTAAAGATCACAAAGAATGGACTTTTTATTAGAATAATGAAAGAATGTTTATATCCTATAAAGAAAGACCATTTTCTTCAATTACCTGTAAATTAATAGCTAAACATTACTATTCCCTCCTTAGAGATTGTCATTGGAGACTCCCCACTCTTTGGGGTCGACTTAAGGTTGGAAATAATTAGTTGAGCACAGCCGAACTTGGTTCAGTTCGACTCGACTCGATAAGAATCGGCTCAACTCTTAACTCCACTCGGGTTCGACATAAGAAATTTTCTAGCTCAAATTCGACTCGACTTGAGCTCGCGAGAAACTCGGTTTAGCTAGTTTTTTTTAGATAAGCAATTTTTGTATTAAACGGAGCATAGGGAGTGCCCAGCCTTTTACAAAGGAAAGGGGGAGGGCCTCCTCAAAACCTCCCTGAGCCAAAACCCATTGGGAAAAAGACTCAGAGAGGAAAAAGAGTACCTCGCGCGAAAGAAAACGTACAACAGTGGGACATATAGCCTAACCCACTGCTTCTCCCCCAACTATGAACTTCTCTATAACAAGTATTATAGGATTGGATTACAACATAGAAAAACAGCCCATCGGGCAATTATACCAATCCGCCCACGTCGCCTTACAATTCCTCCCTCGCCTTGCCTTGAACCAACTCCATGCCGTATCCTTGATTCCGTCTAATATGCTCGGACTGGAGACCACCTCCCCATTGAAAATTACCTTGTTTCGAGCCATCCATAGTTTCCAAATAACCGGCATCCATATAAGATGTTTTACTCCTCTTTGTCTCTTTCCCTTCACTAAATTTCCAAATTCCACAAAATGAGTGGCAATGTTATCCGTATCATCGCCTATCGAGCTTCCAATCCAAGCAAAAACACTCCTCCATATCGCTTTAGCAATTCCACAATCCAAAAATAAATGGTCCACCGTTTCTTCATCCCGAAAACATAAAACACAACTCAAAACATTTTGTGACTGAATAATTCCTCTTCTATGCAACGCACTCCGTGTAGCAATACGCTTCAGGATGACTCTCCACGCAAAAATTTGAACTTTGGACGGCACGTCATTTTTCCAAATCTTCTTGCAAGCATCAGAATTTTCGGGCTGCACATTACCTGCAGAAAAAAGCAGCAGCGAAGCATAGCATTTTTTCACCGTAAACCAAGCCATCGTGTCCGGTAGCCATATCCAATTATCATCACGCTATGACAGCGATACAGCATGTAACAGCTGCTGTATGACAGCAGCCGAAACTGCCAGTGCAGCGTTTTGCTGCTGCAGAACAGCGCACCAATCCCATGTCCAACGCCATCCTTCTTCCGTCCATTGCCCAAACTCCTCAACCGTAGCCTCCTTTGACCCGCAATAAGCATACATATCCGGAAATAACTCTGCCAAACTTTCCCTCCCAATCCAAACATCTTTCCAAAACCTCACCAACTTACCGTTACCTATTTTAATTTTTACCAATTTTCCAAACCAATCTTCTTGCAGACCAATGTCCTCACCAAGTAAACACAAATCCCTCCACCATAAAGATTTCTTCTCCCACCCTCTTCTACTCTCGGAAATATCGGGCCATCTCCCTTTTAATCCATACCTTTCCACCAATATCGCCTTCCAAATTGGGTTGTTTTCCTCGACCAAGATTCTCCATCTCCACTTTGTTAGTAAAGCCACATTAAACACTTCTAGATTTTTCACCCCCAAACCCCCCTTTTCTTTAGGTAAGCAAATAGTTTCCCATCTTACCCAAGCCAATTTCTTATTCTCCTCATCACCTCCCCAAAGAAATCTTTGAATCTTCGTAATCTCCGTAATTACCTTCTTTGGAGCTTTGTAAAATGAGAAGAGATACAACGGAAGCGATGCAAGGACCGAATTGATAAGTGTAACCCGTCCTCCAATAGATAACTGTCTACTTTTCCAATTATTTAATCTTGCCTTAATTGAATCTATTATGGGTTGCCACGTACTCGCTCTTCTCGGGTTCACACCAATCGGAATCCCCAAAAATTTAAAGGGAACCGAACCCACCTTGCATGCCAAGAATTGAGAGATTCCATCCATAGTTCTGTCTTCAATATTCAAACCAATTACATTACTTTTTGCAAAATTTACCTTTAGTCCAGAAACCATCTCGAAGCTTCTTAGTAATACTTTCCAACACCATATACTCTTATCGCCGCCATCACAAAAAAGAATTGTGTCATCCGCAAATTGCAAGAGCTCAATCGACAAAGAATTATTGACACTGAATCCTTTAAGATTATTTGATTCAACTCCTTTCCTTACCAAACCCGCCAGTCCTTCCACCACTATCAAAAACAAGAAAGGGGCAAGCGGGTCCCCTTGCTTGAGGCCTTTCAGAGCCACGAATTCCTCCGTTGGGCTTCCGTTGACCAGCACCGAGATTGAGTTAGAAGAGATACATGCCCACATCCATTTTCTCCACTTCTCACCAAACCCCAACCTGCCTAACATATAATCCAAATATGCCCAGCTCACAGAATCATAGGCCTTTTCAAAATCCGCTTTCATAACCACACACTTTTGCTTCTTCCTCTTTGCCATATCCATAATCTCATTAACAACTACCACTCCATCAAGTATGTTTCTACCTGCGAGGAAAGCACTTTGACAGTCCGAGATTACCCCTTTCAAGACCTTCTTCAATCTACCCGCTAACACCTTCGCAAGCATCTTGTATAAGCACCCAATGAGAGAGATAGGCCTATACTCCCCAAGACCTCGTGGATTACTATTTTTAGGGATAAGTGCGAGAAAAGAAGCACTTATCGTCTTTGGGAGTCTTGCAATAAATATTTTTCTATTAAAAATTGTTTGATCATTGGGATCATTTGAATTGCGATTTTGGCTATATCCTTGATTGATCCATTCATGATTTAATGTATAGCTGCGAGAATTAGGTTGGCTGCAAACGAGAAGGCTGAAGCAAGTTTGAAATATTATAAAAAGGCATATAGGAATGCTTGCACCTCTAGATCTACTTAGTTGTAGATACGAAGAATATCAAGAATGTCTAGATTTATATACTAAGTGCTAATTTGCAACTTTGATTTTTGTTTCTTATATATGTTTGGTTAATTTGCAACTTAGATTTTTGTTTCTTTGTTATTGTTGTTATTAATTCCTACAAATATATTAGTGGGATACACTTTTTTACTCTTAATGATCGCCTATTATTAGTTGCATCGACAATTTCAGCAACATGGAGACACCGACTCTTTTGGAGATTTGAGGCATATCTTCACAGGGGCTCTTTTGCTTAGAGGTGGTACTAAGGGTTCTCTATGGTGGAGGGATTTATTACATTTGGAAGAAGGAAATACCTCGTGGCAGGGAGCCTTTGAATATGCGCTTAGGCCTATGTTTGGGAAGGGGAATTTGATTTCTTTTTGGAGACATAAATGGGCCAGTAATGAGACTTTTAAGGATTTATTCCCTAGTCTTTTTGAAGTGACAAAGGTTAAGCATGGTAGTATTAGGGAGCACGGGTATTGGCTTAACAACATTTGGTGCTAGATTTTTGAATGGAGTCGTGACTTGACTGTGGAGGAGAGCGTTGATCGGGATTTGCTCTTGGTCACCCTTCATCCGTTTCTTCCTGACGAATCTGAGCAAGATCGTTGGCGTTGGAGGCTTGAAAACCTTCATTCTTTTTCTGTTAAATCATGTTATATGCTTTTGTTGAGTTTGTTGCAGCATGATAGGTAGCTCCCAACTCGCGACACGCATATTTCTAATGGCATTATCAATTATCCTCATGGGGCGTGCGGCCCTTTTTGTTTTGTGCATGATGAGTCGATTCCCCATTTTTTTCTTGTGCAGGTGTTCCGGGTTAGTTTGGACTGCAATTCAGAATTGGTCGGGCATGGCGATTTCAAATACTTTAGTTGGGGTCGAGCACTTTTGGGCTTATGGATTGCATCTGGAATAGAAGAAGGCGTGTAGATTGAAGTATTTGATATGGATGGCTATCACTTGGTGTATTTGGTTCCATCGAAACCATATTCACAGGTCATGTTTTTAATACGCAGGTGGTTGTTAACCATGTTAAGTCTATTACATAGACATGGTTCATAAGCATAGAAAGTCGCAATTCTACTTTTAAGATCTCTGATTGGTGGCGTGATCCTTTTGGTTGTAAGAACTCGGTGTAACTTACCTTTTGTCTCATTCTTCCAAGGCTACTCTTTTTCCCCCTTGGGTCTTTTTCCCATCGGGTTTTGGCTCAATGAGGTCTTAATGAAGCCCATTGTATTTGTAACGGTTGGGGTGCTCGCTTGCACCCCCTTTTAATATAATTTTTGCTTATCAAAATAAAAAGATCAACTTTCAAGAGTAGTTCTTTTTGAGTTATTAAGTTAAATAACTCATTTTATAAATTAAAGGCTATATAGCACTTTTGGTCCTTTATCTTTGCTCTAGATTTCATTTTGGTCCTTTATTTTTTTGTCCCATTTTGGTCCCTAATCTTTTATTTCTGTTTCATTTTGGCCCCTCAATGGTGTTTTCCGTCCAATAAGTTAACAGACGCCATGCTTGAAGTTAATTGCTGACATGGCGTCTTAAGTGTCATGGCCGATGTGTATTTCATTAAATGATGCGGCATTTCATTTTTTTAAAATAAAAAACATAAAACAATTTCATTGCATTTTAGATTTCAATTTCGTGTTTGATTTTGCATAAATTTCTATGAAATCTCTTGGTTGCATTCACTTACCGGAGTAATTTCGAGCATTTTGCAATTGGTTTGGTGCAATTTTGTTGAGATTTAAGCATTTTAACCTCTCACAAAATCCAAACCCGTTTTTCGGCCAAAAACGCGTTTTCAGATAAGTTGTGCTACTTTTTTTTGTGCAAGTTGATGGTGGATTCGGGATCCTTTTGAAATTTCCTTCAAGTTGGGCTCAAATTTTGTTTGATTTGGTGTTGTTTTGGTTGTACACTGCCGAACTGAATAAACCCTAAACTAGTTGTTTGCTTGCTTGACACGCCCCGAAAACTTAACCTAGCCGTAGAGTTAGAATGGAAAGAATCAAATTTAAAAATGCAATTAGCCCAAAAAGGAAATAGAGCTTTAGATCTTTTCTTACTCTGATTCTAATTTTTTCAAACAGAGAGAGACGAGGGAATTTGGGAATCTGATTGATAATTAATTTAAAACCAATTAATTGTCATTCCCTAATTATCTGTAGACATTGAATTCAATTATATTGAAAGAAAAAACACTATAAACGGAGTCCATTATAGTCTTCTTCTCAGTAGAGCCGCATTTTGTAGATCACTGCGGTGCCGCCACTGCACACTGTTCTCTTCTTTCTCCCAGCGCCGCCGTTTACATCTCAACTGAAGCCAGGTTAGAGCATCACACCCTACTATTACTTATTTTATTAACTATTCATTTTGAGCTTAGCTTATTTTTCTATAACAACTTGCGATCTCATATGTGATGATGTATGGTGTTTTACGCTTTTATATTCAAACTAAATAATGAAACCCATCTGTGTAATACACAAAATATTAAAAATGAATAAAATATTTTGTAATTATGTGTTTGTTGCCATGTTATGTATGTGGCAAAAAGGATTGGTTCGAGCGTTAAAACCATAGATCCAGCTGAAGCTTATGCATTACATGCAATAGCGAGCTTACATTTTCATCATCTCAAGAAAACTAGTGGGGTATTTGAACCCAAGACATCCCACTAGGCTAACCCCTTGGGGTTTAACTAATGTATATTATGATACACAAAAATTTTAAAATTATAAATTAAAAGACGATTCACAAATTGAATGGGTTGAATTATACATATATCTTAATTTTATTTATTTAAGTGGTCAAATGCCCCCATTGAAAATCTGTGGCTTAATGTTACTATATTATAAATAGTTAGACTGCAGGATTTATCACATTTCCGTCAAATGCCCTCGGTGAAAATTTGTGGCTTAATGCCCCCGGATAAGTTATTGTTAGATTTTTTTGTAACGTTATTGTTAGATAATATATTTTATATACGAGTATATATTGCCCCCACTACTTAAAAATTCTAGATCCGTCACTGCTGAAACGAGAAGTGTCGGTGCTACGTAGATTATAGTTTATATAATTATATCACAAATCCACAAAAACCATGAATATACATACTACCCATTAAAGTAACCAAGGGAAAAGTTTCTTTAGATGATTCACTTATTGAAGATACATATTCTCGATTCCTAGCTATTGCTTTTGATTGGTCCATCCTCTGTTCATGGTTAATAACTCCCTCTCCTCTCATCTTCTTTTCTACTTATAAAAGGAAGGAACAAGTACCACACACTACATGCATAAGCTCTTCCTTGAAGTCTTATACTTTCAATTTTCTCTATTGTTCTTTATGTTCTATAAACCCTTACTTGTATAAATTCTAACAGCAATTTTGTGTTGTACTCTCATGCCAGTTTATTAATGTCTTCATCGGGTGCATGGACTGCTCAAGAAAATAAAGCGTTTGAAAATGCTCTAGCTATTTATGACAAGGATACCCCTGAGAGGTGGTACAATATTGCTAGGGTTGTTGGTGGAAAAACTTCTGAAGAAGTGAAGAGGCATTACGAGCTTCTTGTGGAGGATATTCGGCGTATAGAGTCAGGCAAAATGCCGTTGTATACCTACAAAATCCCTAGAGAAGGTGGTGCTTGATATATTTTGGTAATATACTCCCTCCCTCATAATCCAAATGAATAATGACCATCAAAAGTACCACCCATATTTGATTATCTAATAACTTAGAATCGCATGTGTAGTTAATAAATTGAGTTAACTTGTTTGAACAAGTTTACTGGGATTTCAATATAATGTTGTTTGCTCATTAGCTTATGTTTAGAAGTCCTCTTACTTATGTTGTTTTTCATTTACAGTCGTTTATTTACTTGAGATACTGTTGTGTACTCGGTAAAATTGTTTACGACTTTGTGTTATGCACGAGTTTTGCTTTTGCGAAAAATTAGCACGACTTGTGATGACTTACTTTATTAAGGACTTGAATGTCTCCATATATGTATGAAGTTATTTCACGTTATCATGTATGTTATCACTTACGGATATTCTAGATAATTTCATAATGTGTTACAGAAAACGTGTTGACCTTGAAGCGTTGCGATCAATTGCTTGTTGGGGACCTACCTTGTATGTGTTTCCCCACCTTGCTTGCGGTGTGCGAGCTTCAATCTTCAAGTATAATGCAATATCTTTATTTCGAACACAGTAAAGGTGTATTTGTTCCCTATTTCCTTGTCTTATTTCTTCATTACTGCTCACACTACTTTGCTTGTATTTGTGCAATTATGTTTTGCACTTAATTTTCTTTTTGTTGCATTTTCATTTCTTTCTTTTATTTGAATCTCTCTGTGTCCAATTGATTTTGTGGTTCTGTCCATTTCTTTTATTTGAATCCCTCGGAGGAGGTCGTTGGTTATGGTGCCTAACAGGGGACCTTCGAGAGTGAGGGCGCCGACTTTCATGCCTCAGGGATCTTTCCCAACTTATAGAACGTCGCCTCGGAGAAGAGGATGCCAAGGACGAGCTTCGGCGAGGAGAATCCTCGGGATAATAACTGTCGTCTTGTGTCTGGCTTGGGGGAGTTCCAGATCCTCGTCTTCCTTTCCGACGAGGTGGTGAACGGTGGTGCACTACAAAAAAACAGCGTATTAGCGACGGATTTTTCCCTCGCTAATGCCTGTTTTTCCCTCGCTACTGGCTGTTAGCGACGGACCAGTTCCGTCGCTAATGGTTAGCGAGGGAATAAAATCTGTCGCTAAAATTAGCGACGGAAAATCCGTCGCTAAAATCCGTCGCTAAACACTGTGCACACTGACTGTTGCAGTTGATTTGACACTGACACTGACCAACTTTAGCGACGGAAATCTGTCGCTAAAATCCGTCGCTAATCTCTTTTTTAAAAAAAAAAACGCTAATCTCAGATAGAGAGAGGGGGAGATAAGGGGTTGGGGAGGAAAATGGAGAAGGAAAAGAAATGAAAGAGGATGGTGTGGTGTTGAAGGGAGAAGATGAAGATGATGGTGGTGGTGGTAAGAAAAAATGAAAGAGAAAGAGGAAAATGGAGAAGGAAAAGAAATTAAAGAGGAAGAGGAGGAAATGAAAGAGGATGGTGTGGTGGTGGTGGTGTGGTGTTGAAGGGAGAAGATGATGGTGGTGGTGGTAAGAAAAAATGAAAGAGGAAGAGGAAAATGGAGAAGGAAAAGAAATGAAAGAGGATGGTGTGGTGCTGGTGGTGTTGAAGGGAGAAGATGGTGGTGGTGGTAAGAAGAAATGAAAGAGGAAGAGGAAGAAATGAAAGAGGAAGAGGAAAAAACGGAGAAGAGGAAGAAATGAAAGAGGAAGAAATGAAAGAGGAAGAGGAAGGATTTGGGTTTATAAAAAAAAATTTACCCGTTAGCGACGGATTTCTGTCGCTAATTCAAACCAAAATTTTCAAGTTTCGCGCCATGTTAAATCCGTCGCTAATTTAGCCAATTTCTGTCGCTAAAGACATTGTTTTTCAATCCGTCGCTAATACTGTGAATTTCCGTCGCTAATTTTGATTTTAGCGACGGACCACCTATCCGTCGCTAAAATCCGTCGCTAATCCATGTTTTTTTTGTAGTGGTGGTGCCTCCTCCATGCTGAAGATCGGTGATGCCTTTGACTAGACGTTCTTCTGCTGGGAGGATGGTTTTGAGGATAGGACCGATTCGGGATGTCGCGAGCTTGGATCTCGGCAATTCCAGCCTCCAGCTGGGAGTAGCGCTGACTCCTCTGCTGGTCATCCTCGGCCTGTCTTGCCAGCAGCTGGACGAGCTGTTGAACAGCGTCGACCGGCACCTGGACAGTCTGGGGAGGAGCTGGAAGTTGATTCCGGACGGAGCTTATGGGAACCATTGCTCTGGACGAGTTGTGGCCGTGAGCCGAGCTACGGGGCAGAGTGACTACTACACCTTCGGGTGTTTCCTGCTGTTGATCGGGTCTCATGATAACACCTGAGACGTTCCTCTGACATAACACTGGAGCCATCGCTGACCAAGGAGATGAGGGAGGGACTAGAGTATAAGATGCTCCCGCTGTGGTCGCTAATGTTCTGTACCTTATCTCCTGCCTTATATCCGACCTTGGATACAAGATCCGATCCGAGATAGTTGGTAGCGGTGTTCTTGGTCAATTCGAGTTTGTGCTCCGACCCGAGGTGGGGTGGTACCTGCAATGACACTCCGACGCTCAAGTCAGCAAGTGGGTCAGTTACCTCTGCGCGAGCTCGTGTTTGGATGGCAATTATGCGCGGCGACCTTCTGAGGGTTGGAGAAAGCGAAACCGAGTGACTCGAGGTATTCTCATTATGGCGACGTTTTGATTCCAGCGCTTACATCAATGTTGTTGATGAGGCACGTCGTTCGATGGGGAGTGGCGTAATGATGGCACCTCGTTTCACGCGCCCTGACTAGGTGCGATTGATTGGACTCCTTTTCTAGGCCCAGACCCAATTCGTAGCCGTTGGAACACTATAAATATGTGTGAGTGACACACTTATTTACATTGGTTTTTTGCAAATTGCTCCGGGTACCGACCTTAACATCATTATTCTGTGCCTTGATCTACGAGCTTCCCGTTCAACTTACTGTGGCGAGGGTCTCTGCCTTTCAGTTTATTGAGCTCGTCAGAGCACGCGAACCAATTCAGCTTCGTCGAGCTTCCGGTTTTCAAGGTTAGTGTGCTTCCACTGTTTCTTTTTCTCTTTGCCTTATGTTTTAGCCGGTACTCCTGTTTGCACGTTTTCATAAATACAGAGTGGGGGTCGTCAGGTAGGGTTCCGACTTGGTTGTGGACCCACTGTTTCGCGCTTAAACTTGACTTGGCATGCCCCCATTTCTGCAGGTGCGATCTGACTAGAACAAAACAAACCCGCTGGGTTATCGATATAAATCGTCCAAACGTTGCCAAACTGTTGGCTTCCGATCCTAAAGACTCGAAAGGAGCTCGCACCGAGCCCGATGTTCACGAGGGATTTAATTCGGCTCCCAACAGCTTCCAAGCGGAAGAGCGCTCTCCCGAGATTCCTGATAATGAACTGGTGGAGAAAGGTCGCGCGAGCGAAGTCCGATCCGAAGACGTAGTGGTCATTGAGTCGGATGAGTCCGATGCTGATGGTGATGGGGGAGAGCAAGGGAGCACCAACTCTCGCTGGAGTTCTGATGATAGTGAGGCCAAACTTGAGGCCGAAGTGGAGGGTTTTGCCGAAAGTCGGAACAACGAAGAAGTCCTTCCTGAAGGTCGGAACAAAAGGGAAGGTCTTGCTGAAGGCGATTCCGTTGAGTACCCCGGCACTGGGGTCGGATTGGTCGATGTCCCCCTACTGTTGCCTTTAAGTACCCAACGGGAATATTCCTGGGTGTCAGAGTTGTTGAGGGCGACCCGATCTGTATATAAGGCCGGAGATGATATGAGCCACATCGTTAAAATAATTTTCGGGAGGAGAGGACATATATGGAGAGCGGAAGGCATGGGAGAAGGTCAGCATGTCGCCGTTTGGGCACCGGCCCTCAAGTTCGTGATGTACGAGGTGACGATTGTCACTATGAACCTCCGACCTCCATTCACTGCCTTTCAGCCGGAGGTTTTGGGAAGAATGAATCTCGCTCCTACCCAAGTTCACCCCAATGCCCGGGCCTTCATGCGAGCTTTTGATCTGATGTGTATGCATTTGGAGAGGCCGATCTCTGTTAATTTGTTCTTCTTTTTATTTGAGATAAATAGGCGGCACGAGGAGGGGTCCAAAGAGCGGTGGGAGCATGTGAGCCTCAGGGCCAGAAGGAACACCAAAATTTTCATGCTCTATTCCGACTCCCTGAAGGGAAATTGGAGAGACAGATTCTTCCTTGTTGATCCTGTTAATGACGTGACCGTGAATTATGTCGGCAAATATAGCGATGACGGACAATCTCTAGAATCCACTAAGTTTCCGATCGGGTGGTCTCTTTCTCACTTCAATCGCCCCCGAAATTCCTATACGTTTAGCTTAAGGAGGCTGAGTGATGAAGATCAAGAATCTTTAGCGATTGTGACGAACTTTGCTGATCTGGTCCCTTGGAGAGATCCGAAGAAACTTGGTATCGATACAGCAAAGTTGGTCGAGGCGGGCTCGAGGTCACAAGTTTTAGCGGCGCTCGTAGGGTCGGATACTAATAGATATGCTTTCTGCTTTTGTCCTATTTCAGGATCGGTATCCGTAATCTCAGCTTTTTGTTTTTCTTTGTAGATCAAATGGCTCCTGACAAGTTTGCCATTCTGAAGGCCGCTGCAGAAAGGAGGGCCGCCCTTCAGGAAGGCAGCTCTGATGCTCCTCCGATCCCTCAGGGAACCCCTAGGTGGGATGATCCTATACAAGTTGTGCCAATTAACATTGTTACTGCTGTGATTGCTGAAGATCAGACTGGCGACCTTCAGCATCAGAAACGTCAACCGAACTTGGCGCAGGTTGGTCGCCCTTCAACTCATGCTTCCCCCTCCCACGCCCCGATCAAAAGGGTGCGATCAGACCAAGGCGGGTCTCCCAAGGTGTCAAAGAAAGACCGTCATGAAAAAGATGGCTCAAAGAAACGTCGATCTTCTAGTATCCCAATTGATGACGACTTTTTGAGGAAAAACCTTGAGGAGTACCGGGTTGATCCGGTGGAAGCTGCAGCAAAACTTTTTAGGCATCTGGCCGACGTCTCCAAAATGCAAAGGGAGGAAGCAGAAGCCCGAGCCAAAGGTGATTGTGGGAAACTGACGTCTCCTTCCCTTGATGCTTTTGTCGCTTTATATTTATAACTTAGTTTTGCATTCTTTTCATTTCAGGGGCCCTGAGAGAGAGATGAAGAGCGAGCTTTGAAGGAAGCGGAAAGGAGGAAATATGAATCGCTCTCTTCCACTCTGGCGACGGCTCAGAAGGACCTCTCCGATCTTCGGAAGGAGAAAAGAGATCTTGAAAACGAGAGGGACTCTGCTTCCAACAAGGCTAAGGAGCTCGAGCTTCGGATTACCGAGCTTGAGACCAAAGAGAAAAATGCTGTGGAGTTAGTTATGACTTTGAGGAATCGGATCTCCGATCTTGAGACCGATATTCAGAAAGCTCGGGAGGAGGGGACCGACCCCCAAAGTCAGCTTGCAGATCTCTAGGAGAAACTGAGGCAGGCTGAAGAAAGAGCTCGGAAGGCCCAGCTTGAAATTGCCGATATAGCGGAGATGGCTCTTGGGATGGCGGGGGAAGGCTTTAACAAAGCTCTTGACCAAGTTGCCGTGATTCACCATTCGCTTCCTCTCGATATAGAGATGTTGAGCGTTGATTATTCCGTGGAGGGCTATGAAGCCCGGGTACGGGATACGATACGGGATACGACACGACACGGATACGGGGATACGGAAAAATTTTGAAAATCAAGATACGATACGGTTGAGATACTTTATTTAAAAAATTAAATTAAAATTTAAATATATAAAAATAAAAACATAATATACAAACATAATTAAAAATAACAATAAAGAGTTTAAGAAAAAAACTACTAAAAAAATTATAAATTTTATATTAGATTTATATATATATATATATATATATATATATATATATATATATATATAATTGAATTATTACTATAATAATAATAATGAAAAAGAAAACTACACTTACAAGGTTAGTTTATTCTGCTTTGAACCATAATGATGGAGGAAGTCAGTTTGCATTGCGATTCTATTTTGCTTTGACCGACACCTTATCTCAACTATGCAGTATGCCTATGCCCTACACTCATATTCTTTTTATTTTATTTTAGGTTAAATTATAGTTTTGGTCCCCCTATTTTCAAAAATTCAGACATTTTGTCCCCCTATTTTAAAACTCAGACATTTGGTCCCCCAATTTTAAAAAATCAAAGACATTTAGTCCCAAGAGGAATTTTCAGTTTTTTATGGCTAATAATCAAAGACATTTGGTCACTCAATTTTAAAAAATCAAAGACATTTGGTCCTCCAATTTAAAAAAATCAAAGACATTTGGTCCCTCTTTGGACTAAATGTATTTGATTTTTTAAAATTGGGGGACTAAATGTCTGAGTTTTAAAATAGGGGGACCAAATATCTGAATTTTTGAAAATAAGAGGACCAAAACTATAATTTAGCCTTTATTTTATTATTTATACTGCCAACAATGACTTGACATCTTGTCAAAAAAAAACAATGACTTATAATGATGCGCTTATTATCTATCCAAAGTTGGTGATAGACATGCAACCCCGCCGGTGATAGACTAGCTTTCAAAATTTACTTTTATCAACAAATAAATAATAGTAATATTATGGTCTTCTTCCTCCTACTCCCATTTTGTTCCAGTTGCAGAGTTACATTATGGTCACTCTTTTCCAGTTGCAGAGTGCACTCTCTCGGTTCCTTTCACTCTCACTTTGTATTTCTTCGATGTTTTTCTTGTTCGTCTCACTCTCAGATCTGGAAAAAACGAATTTGCATGTCACCGATCTAGTTGCTCCGATCTGAAAACAATGGGTTTCCACTTCCTCTTCTTCTGTGATGCTTTGGGCTCAGATATGAACAAAAAAGTAATTGTTGTTTTGTGTTCTCTTCTTACCTTTTTTTTTTCTGAAACAAACTTGAATAGCAGCCAAACGTATCACGTGAACGTATCCTCCATGGTGAGCCGTATCCTTCACGTATCAGCCACGTATCCATCCCGTATCTGGTATTTTTTTTAAAAAATAAATAAATAAAAAATACCGGATACTCCCCGGATACATATCCGGCCGTATCGAACACGTATCGGTATCGGATACGTGTCAGATACGGGTACTTTGTCTATTTTGGAGTATCGGGGCTTCAGAGGTGGAGGGGAATGAGATCGTCAAGACCGACTCCGTTTCCAATGAACGTGTGATCATTTACTCTCGCCCATCCAACGCTTAACCCATGATTGGGGGTAGGTGTCTCCGAGTTTTCGGGTGGAACCGGTTTGACTAAGGTTTCGGGTTCCAGGCGGAACCGGCATTTCGCCTTGTAGTTTTTGAAAGTCTTTTTGAACTTGAGGGCACGGCCGTATCCTGGGTGGTCTGTAATCTTTTGCTTTATTTTAGCTGCTCGCATTTCCGGTTTTTATTTACCTCGGTTGCGTTTTGTTTTTGCACAAGTAACATGTGTCGTCTTCAGGGAAGTTTACCGAGACTCGGCCCAGATCGAACTCGCCCTTAAGGGTGATGGCAACCTCGGCCATCGGTCTTTGCACAAGTAACGTGCGTCGCCTTCAGGGCAGTTTACCGGGACTCGGCCCAGATCGAACTCGCCCTTAAGGGTGAGTGGCAGCCTCGGCCACCGGTCTTTGCTCAAGTAACGCGCGTCGCATTCAGGGCAGTTTACCGGGACTCGGCCCAGATCGAACTCGCCCTTAAGGGTGATGGCAACCTCGGCCATCGGTCTTGGGGGATGGCAACCTTGGCGATCGGAATCCCCAATACCTCTTCCGCTCCTTGGCCCAGATCGAACTTGTTCAAAGAGATTATGCGACGACCTCGGTCGGAGGTTGTGTTGAACGCCGGGCACCGGGTTCCGGTCTTATAACAAGGGCCTTGTGCGTAATCGTTAAACCGCTCTTATAGGGGCTCCCTTTAACCTCGGAACACCGGATTTTCAAATTAGTGATCATAATGCAGAGTCATGAAGTTCTTTTTAGATGCGAGATGTTCCTACATCGGCATACTCCTACATCGACATACATAATACTTTTTAAAGCGTAAATTAACTGTAATACTGCTTCAACTTGGCAGCATTCCAAGTTCTTGGGATTGCTTTTCCTTCTAAAGTTTCCAACTGAAACGCGCCGTTACCAGTTTTAGAGACGACCCGGTAAGGTCCTTCCCAGTTCGGAGCGAGCTTTCCTTGAGTGGCATTCCTTAAGCCGACGTCGGCCCTTCGAAACACCAAGCTGCCGACTTCGAAATCTCCCGGGACAATTTTCGCATTGTACCGGGTTGCTATCCTCTGTTTGATCAATGCTTCTTTGAGAGAGGCTTGCCCTCGAACCTCGTCGACGAGGTCGAGGTTCTCCTTTAGAGCCTGGTCATTCTCTTAATTCAGGCGATTTTGGGTGAAGGGTCTTCCAACTAAGCTCTCCGATTTCAACAGGAATTACCGCCTCGCTCCCGTATGAGAGTCGGAAAGGGGTCTCCCCCGTCGAACTCTGCGGGGTGGTTCTGTAGGCCCACAACACATAAGGTAGTTCCTCAACCGATTTTCCCTTGGTTTCATCGAGCCGCTTTCTCAATCCATTGAGGAGTACCTTGTTAGCAGCCTCTGCCTGTCCGTTAGTTTGGGGGTGCTCTACCGAGGTGAACTAGTGTTTAATCTGAAGATCAGACATGAGTTTCCTGAAGCCCTTGTCAGTGAAATGGGTTTCGTTATCAGTGATTATTACCTCAGGGATCCCGAATCTGGTCTTTTGAAGAACTTGATGCAGTTCCTTGCGCTGATAATGGCTAGAGACTCGGCTTCAATCCATTTTTGTGGAGTAGTCCACAGCGAGTATTAAGTACTTGACCTAGCTGGGTGCAGTTGGGAATGGCCCTAAGAGATCTATCCCCCACCACGCGAAAGGCCATGGCGAGGTGAGACTAGTGAGCTCGGCAGGAGGTGCTACATGAACCTTGGTATGGATTTGACACTTCTTGCATTTTTTGACATGGTTTCTTGCATCGATTTGGAAGAGACTTCCTTCTCGAAGACCGGCTTCCATGAAGAAAAGTCGGAAAGAGTCATCGAGATTTCGGACCTGAGCAGCTTCCTTATTGAACATCTCAATATAGTCCCGGAGTGACTCGTTCTCCCCCTGTCGAATTGCTTGCAAAACTTTTCGAGATTTCGGCTTCATTTTGGAGTGGGCGAAATGGGCAGAAAATAACTTGGCTAGCTGGTCCCAGGAGGATATTGAGTTCGGCTTGAGGGCTCTGAACCAGTCCAAAGCCAAGTTCTCAAGAGTGAGGGGAAAAATCCGACATTTGATTTTGTCTGGGACCTTCCGATATTGCATCATTGTATCGAAGTAATCGAGATGGCGATCAGGATCACGAGTCCCATCATGCATCTTCAAACCTTCAGGGGGGTTTCTCAAGGTGCTTTGGCACCGGGAAGTAGTCGATCTTTGTCGTGAAGAGTCCTTTCCGTGCTGTCGATTTCTCCCTCGGAGGAGGTCGTTGGCTATGGTGCCTAACAGGGCACCTTCGAGAGTGAGGGCGCCGACGTTCATGCCTCGGGGATGTTTCCCGGCTTATAGAACGTCGCCTCGGAGAAGAGGATGCCAAGGACGAGCTTCGGCGAGGAGAATCCCCAGGATAATAACTGTCGTCTTGTGTCTGGCTTGGGGGAGTTCCAAATCTTCGTCTTCCTTTCCGACGAGGTGGTGAACAGTGGTGGTGCCTCCTCCATGCTAGAGATCAGTGACGCCTTTGACTAGACGTTCTTCTGCTGAGAAGATGGTTTTGAGGAGAGGACCGATCCGGAATGTCGCGAGCTCGGATCTCGGCAATTTCAACCTCCAGCTGGGAGTAGCGCTGACTCCTCTGCTGGTCAACCTTGGTCTGTCTTGTCAGCAGCTGAACGATCTGTTGAACAGCGTCGACCGGCACCTGGATAATCTCGGGAGGAGGTGGAAGTTGATTCCGGGCGGAGCTTATGGGAACCATTGCTCTGGCCGCGTTGTGGCCGTGGGCCGAGTGACTGCTACACCTTCGGGTGTTTCCTGCTGTTGATCGGGTCTCACTATAACACTTGACACGTTCCTCTGACGTAACACTGGAGCCATCGCTGACCAAGGAGATGGGGGGGGACTAGAGTATAAGATTCTCCCACTGTAGTCGCCAATGTTCTGTACCTTATCTCCGATCCGAGATAGTTGGTAGCGGTGTTCTTCGTCAATCCGAGTTTGAGCTCCGACCCGAGGTTGGGTGGTACCTGCAATGACACTCCGCCGCTCAAGTCATCAAGTGGGTCAGTTGCAAGTGAGAGAATTGGAGAGTGTGTACCTTTAATGCTATCATTGAAACCATTGGATACAGGTTTTTGATCCTCACCATTGATTGGTGGTTCGCCTTTGGTATTGGGCCTTAGTGAAAAATGCTGTAGTGGCCCAATCCATAAAAGTGATGAATTCAAACAAAGGCACAACAAATTTGGTCATCACACGTCCTAACAAAAATGGGCAGTATGGAATGTGTGTTAATCATTTAAGGAATAAAAAGACAGAGTTATATTGTCTCTTTCTTCATAAGGTTGGAAAAAACTACCATCTGTAGGTGCTTCCAAAGACTATAAATCCATGCTCCCAAGCTATAAATGTAAGAAAGCCAACTAAAAAAATTCTACAACATAGTATGCAGATATCAGACAAATATGCAACTATGTTAACCACAGTGGCGGGAACATAGTAGAATGAAGTGAAGGACAGTCATTAGATTTTACTTTAAATAAACTCAAGCAGGTTGACAACAAAATAAGAAAATGTGCATGCTCAGGGAAATGCCTTACCCAAAATAAAAAATAAAAATTTGCTGCCAAAACATATCAAACAAATAGTTGGTGATGATGTTGTCTTAGGCATTAAATATTGGGGTGGAGTTCTTCTGTAACTTGCTCTAGATTTTCCCTTGAGGATTTGTCTTCTCTCATTTCTCGCACTTGAAGATTGCTGATTTTCTATGTTATCCTTCCTATCAATTCCTGTAAACATGTCAAGAGAAAGAAATTTGATTAAACAAACAAAAGGGGTCAAATGAAGGCATGAAGTATACTGGTTATGTTTCTGTCAACTCAATGCAGGTTTGATTTAATAAAACAATTTCATAAGGAATAAGATGAAAGAGATATGTAGTGCAATATCAGTATAGTCATTTGAACATTATCTTTTGATGCTATTGAAAGAGATATGTAGTGTAATCCTATGTTACCCACCAATGATATATTTAGGACAGAAATGCCATATCTAATCCTCTGCTTATAATATATGGTTAGTCTAAGAACAATAAATAGAAATCAAGAGTTGAGCCGCAAAATTGCAGAGGTTTATAAATGATTTCAATTAATCCATTTGTATCCAGGCATTGGGATTGATAATCACTCAACAAAAGATTGCAATAATTGGTCATGCTGAACTGGCCTATCAATCCGTGAGGTTTAAACAAATGTTAGACTGATATTTCTAATATGGTGTTAATTCAAAATAGCGTAATGTAAGCTATTTTTGTTTGGTGTAATATTAACGTTATAAATAAGATTAGAAGCTTTTGTAAACTGTTATGGTAATAAGCAAAAAAAGGCCTAGCAATATTTACACCTCTGTAAGGCCCTATGATCAACCAGCCCACATCCAGAAAATCTAGCCCAATCAACCAACGGTTCAGATACCTTTGCAAGATCTAACGACCCAAGATCGTCATAACAGACATCACACAAACTCTATAAATACCACATTCAATGCTCATAAAAGAGGTAAATAAACACACACTAAACATTGATTCACTCAAATACTGACTTGAGCGTCGGAGTATTCTTGCAGGTACAACACCGCCATCTCAAGATCGAACATCGCCATCTCAAGATCGAACACCGCTGATCAAGGACGACATCTACCAACTACTTCGGACTACTCATTAAGGTCGGAAGTACGGTACCGAACATAAACAAAAAAAAATGATGTTGCCTATCATACGTGAAACTAAAAAACATTTGAGAAAAGCATTAAAAGGATTGTAATCATAGGGGCTTGCTAACTCTTGACTTAAAGATAAGTTTATCAAATGAAAAAAGAAGAAAGAATAGAGATGAAAGAGTAGTGAAAGAAAATGATCTTAACTCATAATCTTGGGCTCGAATGAGATGAGGGTAACACCTTTATGGTAGCTATTCCAAATGATCAACGCAGTAGCCTCAATATTGCTTCTGCAAGCCTCTTTTTCCAAACCCAGTGAAACAACTCTTCTACATCTTCCACGTCAACATCGAAAATGTAAGAAAAAATTAATAAAGACAACCCTAAATCGAAAAGAGGGGAGAAAGAGATGAAGGAATCAGTGGCGAACCTACGCCTAAGTCAGGGGATTCAATTGGGTTATACCTTTGATTAAGGGTGCGATTGAAACCCTTGAATGTTACATAACCTGCAAAGAACAAAACAGCTAGTTAGGGTTTGCGAAACCACTTCAATCCTTCAAGTGTCAGTAAAACCTGGCAGAGAAGAAGTGAGAAGACGAAGAGAAGGAAGGAGAAGAGAGAGAAGACAGCGAAGGATCTGTGGAACAGAGAGGGTTCTTGGTCGGGTCAGACCCGAACCGTGTCACAACCCGCGCATCTGAATAGTGGTTGGGTTCTGGGTTCCGCAAGAACCCAGCCCTTTAAGTGCTTTTTGTTGTTAACAGGTTTTTTGGTGTTTTTTGGTAATCTATCTGGGTCAAGTGGGCCTGAAAATTACTAGTAACACCTACTGGGATTGCTAATACAGTCCCAAGAAGTGGTATCTCAGAGCAAGAACGATTCAGGACCATTTCTCTACCTATCTTTTAGTTTCTTTGAGTTTCTTTAAGTGTTTCTTTGGCCTGCACAGCAAGTAACTGTGCAAGATTGTTGTTCTAACAGTTTGTGTTTTGAAACAGGTTATTCAAAACTCATAAAATGGAAAATCTGTCTACACGGGTTCTTAAACTGAATGGTAAAAACTAAGACAAGTGGTCCCTACAAATAGAAGCCATATTTAGCTTCCATGGTGTGCTAAGATTAGTCAATAATGGCTTAGAACAGCTGGGTTAAAACCCAACTGAAGCACAAACTACTGCATTCAATGAGAATGAGCAGAAAGATTGGAAGGCATTGTATCTCATCCACCTGGGGTGTGATGAGAGCAACTTTGACAGAATAAGAGGGATCAAGACCTCTAAGGAGGCTTGGGATACTTTGGATAAATATTACAATGGAGCTGAAACCTGTTAAGGTTGAAAAACTGCAATCCTTAAGGAAGCAGTATGAAAACCTTAACATGAAACAAGAAGAATCCATCGCAGATTTCTTTGGAAGACTGAAAAAATTACCAATGCAATGTCCCTAAATGGGGAAATTCTAACTGACAAGTTCATTTGTCAGAAAATTCTAATATCTCTCACAAAAAGTTTGGTTTTGTTGTAAACAGTCTTGAAGATACCATCAAGCCAGATGACCTCAAAATTGAAGAGCTTCAAAGTAAGTTTGAAGCAAAAGAAATGAGGATCAACCTAATGGATGGTGAAGAAGAAGACCAGGCTCTGTTTACCAAGTCTAAAGGCAAAAAGTGAGCTAAACAGCAACCAGCCAGCTAAAGGTAACTGGTCAAAGGGTAAGCAAAAGGGTAAGTTCACTAAGGGCGAGTCCTCAAATAAAAAGGATACTAATTCTGAAACTACAACTAAGAAAGATAATTCAATGATACAGTGCTACAGGTGTGATAAATTCGGGCATTATGCCTCTGAGTGTTGGTCCAAAAAGGACACAAAGAAGAAAGAGTCTGAGGAAGAGGCCCATGTGGAGCAAGAAGACTCAGACACAATATACTCATTTAGTTTTCAGTATGTTTACTAATGAACCAAAGGAAACATAAACTAATGAAGTTTCTGTGATTAAAATTGAACCAGAGGAAACAGAAACTAAGGAAGTTTCTGTGATTACAAAAATTGAACCTAGGATAGATAAAAACTGTGAATATGTTATCTTTGTTATTACAACTAATGATGGCAGGGTTATAGAAGAAGTCTGGTACTTGGACTCTGGTTGCTCAAACCACATGACTGGCCATAAGGAGTGGTTAGTTAATTTTGACCCAAGTAGGAAAACTAGCATCAAGTGTGCTAGCAACAAATCTATTACAGCAGAAAGTATGGGGAACATTGTGTTCAAAAAAGAAGATGGACAGGTAATACTTATACAAAATGTAATTTATGTACCAGGTATAAGCTGTAATTTGATTAGCTTAGGGCAATTAGTAGAAAAGGGCTTTTCTATTATAATGAAGGATCTAACGCTAAAACTGTTTGATAGTAAGGATAGGCTGGTCTTAAGTACACCCCTTGCTAAGAATAGGACTTTCAGAACCGGCATTTGCACTTCACAGGCAGAATGCCTAAGTGTAATAACTGATTCTGAAAGTACACTATGGCACAGAAGGTTAGTGCACTTAAACTTCAAAAGTTTAACTAACCTACGCACTAAGTAATTGATAAATGGTCTACCTAAGATTGAAACACCTACTGGAACTTGTATTGCATGTTTGCTAGGAAAACAGCCTAGGAAAATGTTTAAATCTGATATAAAGAACAGATCTAAGGATCTACTGCATATTGTGTATTCAGATATTTGTGCGCCATTTGATGTGTTGTCATTAGGCAGTAACAAGTATTTTCTAACTTTCGTAGATGAATACTCAAGAAAGCTTTGGATCTATCTAATCAAAACCAAAGGAGAAGTTTTGGTGTGTTTCAAACAGTTTCAGGAAATGGCTGAAAGACAGAGTGGGAGGCAGCTAAAAATCCTAAGGACTGATGGAGGTGGTGAGTATACTTCAAAAGAATTTGAAGAGCACTGCACCAGCAAAGGCATCCTACATGAAGTTACTCCCCTTATACTCCACGGCACAATGGAGTAGCAGAGAGGAGAAACAGAAGCATCTTAGACATGGCAAGGAGTATGATTAACTACAGCTGCTTACATTCTAAACAGATGTCCAAATAAGAGGCTGGAAAACAAGGTTCCAGAAGAAGTATGGACTGAGGATAAGGCCAGTATAAGTCATTTAAGGATATTTGGGTCATTATGTTACACTCACATACCTGATTGCAAAAGGAAGAAATTAGAGGCTAAGAGTAAGCCTCTAATACTTGTAGGCTACCATCCAACAGGTGCCTATAGGTTATTCAATCCTACAAACAACAAAGTGGAAATTTCTAGGGATGTCACTATCCTAGAAGATGAGCAATGGAAGTGGGACAGATTTGAGCAAACTAACTCAGAAGGGTCTGATATTCTAGAAGAACCTACTACACCAACACCAGAAGTGCCTCATCAAGAAGATGAATACACCTCAGATAGTGATGAAGAACCTGCACAACAGCAAGCAGAAGAAGTTCCTCAAAATGAAGAACCTGCTACACCATGTCCAGAACCAGTAGGTCAAGTATTGACCAGGGGACAAAGGTTGAGACAACCTCCAAGAAGGCTGGAAGATTTTGAAATTGTCACAGATGGTGAAGTGAAAGAGGAAGGAGACCTCATACACTATGCCATGGTGGCAGATTCAGAACCATTAGACTATAATGAAGCTCTTAAAGTGAAAGAGTGGAAACAGGCTATGATTGAGGAGTTAAACTCCATTGAGAAAAACAATACATGGACCCTAACACAGCTGCCTAAGGATAAAATGGCAATAAGTGTTAAATGTTTTTTTAAATTGAAACTTGATCCTAATGGTAAGATAGTCAAGCACAAAGCTAGACTAGTGGCAAGAGGATTCCAACAGAAAGAAGGAATTGACTATACAGAAGTGTTTTCCCCAGTTGCAAGGCATGAAACTACTAGATTAGTCACTACCTTGGCATGTAATAAGGGATGGGAACTATTTCACTTGGATGTGAAATCAGCTTTCCTAAATGGACCCTTAGAGGAAACTGTCTAAATTGCACATCCCCCTGGCTTTGCAGTAAAAGGCAAAGAAACTATGGTATTCCTACTTCACAAGTCTCTATATGGGTTGAAACAGGCTCCAAGAGTCTGGAACAAACGAATAGACTCTTTCTTCACAGAAATAGGGTTTACTAAATGCTCTACTGAACATGGTGTTTATGTTAAAGGCAATTTACAAACTAACCTAGTGCTAGTTTGTCTCTATGTAGATGATCTATTAGTGACAGGGAGCTGCCTGATAAGTCTATTTTATATAGGTTATTTATGCTCCTAATACTTAAGTCAAGCTTACTTCTCAGGTAATTCTAGTGCTTAAATATGTGAATATATGAATGTTAGAATAAATATACGTTAGGAGTCAATTCCTTAAACCTTGGGCATAATCAAATGCCTTTGTGAATATGTTTGATGTTTTGCTTTAGCGCTGCAGCGGTACGCTATCAAGGAGACGCTACAGTGTTATATGACGGCTGACCATTGAGATATTTGTGTGGCCACTTGAGGACATGATGAGTCACCACCCTTATCTCTTCCTCTCAGCTGGATATTTTAACTTTCAAGTGGATGCTAAATTACACTTGGCGCCTCCTAAATGGAACCCATGTGATAGTTGGTGTATTCCATCATTAGTACTTTTTGTAAAGTGCTTTAAGGATAATATCTAAGTCTTATGATCATCATGTGATATTATTATTCTATTAAGACTTAGATATATTTTAGATTAATCATTATTGCTTCATTAGTAAGGAACATACGTAGATAACAAATAGTGCAACTTGGAAGAAGAACTTCTTATGACATAGTAGCTTTTCTCCATTGTTACACTACCTTTAAGCTTTTTATTTTTAGCATAGTTTTTAATCATCATCCAAGGTTTTGCTCACGCCTCAACTTCATCCTTTGTATGCTACTTGGGATCATTGGAGTGTATCTTTTGCAACCACTCTTCTCTTGTCTTCATACGGTAATACATACTATCTAGTTGTATTATGTTGATGGAACTTGGGATGAGCTAACTTTGTTGTAGTTGGATTGTTCTTGGTGTGTAATGAACCTTGAGTGACTTTTGCATAATATTATGATGTTTGTGTTTAATTCCTTGTGATCAACTAAAACAAGGTAGCTTTGTGGGTACAGACATGGTTCACAAAGAGAACTCAAGGAATAATATGAATGAAAACCCTTTAAAGACATTTAAAGGAAGCACTACTTAACTCTAGACATAGGGGAGTAATAGTTCATAAGGCAAATGTGGTAAGAGCTTAATATACAGGGGTAAAACTTATTTAGAGCCTAGACATAGGAGTCTTGTAACATAACCCTGACGAAAGTGACTGAAAGGCACGCTACTAAAGCGCTACAGCGTCTACGGATTCTCAAGCGCTACAACGTCTAAATATTATTTGAACATTACTCTTGGGAATTTACACAACTATTGAGCTATCCAACTCACCTTTAACTACTTCAACTTTAGTATTGTTTTATCACAACTTATGATATTTACAACTCTTTACCTTTACCTGTTACTTAATTCTTTTCACTAAGCTTCTAATCACTTAAACTTCTTAGATTAATTCCAATCCTTGTGGAAACGAACTTTACATATCATTATATTACTTGTTGCGATTTTGTATACTTGCACATCACCTTTTCGCACAACAAGTTTTTGGCGCCGTTTCCAGGGATTGCATTTAATTTTCATTGTTTAAGTTTTTTGTAAACTTTGTAACATCCTCAAAATAATTAGTAGAATTATTTGGGTGTTAACCCAATTAAATTAATTTGGTACTTGACTGGTAAATTTATTGAGTGCAAAAATTATTTATTGATTGTCATCGGATTGTTAACCGGATAATACGGGTCAAGGAAGTTTTGGAATCGAAATAAGGGATTTGGATCAAAATGGTAATTAGACCACGTTAACACTTATATATTAAATAAATGTGTGTGTGTGCGTGTATGTGTGTGAGTGAAGAAAAGAATTAATAGAAAGAAAGAAAGAAAAGAAAGAAAGCAGCGAGAGAAGAGAAACAGAGAAGGAAAAGAGAGAAAAGGAGAGAAAAGAGAAAGAAAGGGTAAGGAAGAAGAAGAGGAAAAATGGAAGGTTTCGGTTCATCAAAACGACTTCCTTCCAACACGAAAAATGCTCAGCGTTACTTCCTCTTCGATTTGGTGCCAAAATCTTCATCATCAACTCACTCTCCTCAAATCCACCATTTTCGAATTTGAGCTCAAAAGTGAGGTTTCGATGGTCGAAGCTTAAGGATAGCTTAGGATTGTGCTTGGCGCGAACTCAAGGATGATGGATCGGTGAAGGATGTTCGATTGAAAGATTGGAAGCTAGTTGGGTGATTTGGAGTTGAAAATCAAAGATTGGGGTTATGGATGAATAGTAGTTTTGGAGGTTGAAGATGATGAATAGTGTCCATGGAGGATTTCGAGGAATTCGGCATTTCGGTCAAAAAGACGTTTCGTGATCGAGTGGAAAGCTTTGGAAGCGGATTTGAGCGTCGTCGGAACGGAAAGTTTATGCGGGGAATGTTCGTGTGGTTACTCGGTGAATTCAGCTCGACCGTGGTTCACGCTTCAAGGGTGAGTTTTACTCACGTTTAGGCTTTTGAATTAATAAACTTAATTTGTGAAATGTGTTTCGGTTTTGGTTCGTTATCAAAAACGTATTTTGTACGAAAATCGCGTTTTATGTCCAATTGGTTTTGGATTGATTGATTGATGATTATTATTGTTTGAGTATGTTTTTGTACTGTTTTTATGTTGGGACTGGACTGGAACAGGTATCGAAATTTGTCGGAACGACGAAAAATGCGAAAACGGGATAAAATACAATGCTGTCAAAAGCGCACGACCCGTGTGTCTCAGGCGCACGGACCGTGCGGGTCTTTCTGTTTCTGTCTTCAAAAACGCATTACAGGGCGCACGGTTCCGTGCGTGTGGGAGCACGAACCGTGCGCTATGTTCTGTCCAAATTTTTCAAACTTGCCGAAACGGTCCCGATCGATTCCAATCCTCTTCTAATCCTTCCCTAACCCTTCTATAATGATATTAGGCTTATAATGCCATGATTTTGGGTATGTTTCAAAAGGGTTTTATAGAATACTTTTGAAGTTGAAATTGTTTCGAAAAGCCGAACAATAGTACACGTGTGCGGATATCTTTTATTAATAATAAAGCGGACTATGAGTTCTACGTGGTATGGTATAACTGACGCGGGATGGTTATTATTTATTCGTCTAAACCGGTCTACGATTCACGATATATATATATATATATATATATATATATATATATATATATATATATATATTATATCGACTATAGGAAACGGCCCAATGCGGGTATTATGTTCAGTTATCGGTCTATTGTAAACGAACTAAATGTTCATGTGTCTGTAGATATATTTATTATATCGAGTTGGGTGACGACCCATGTTAACATACTAGGCGGGGCAGTCATGATCCCCTACCCTAGGCTCCGTGCCATTAGGGAAAGTACTATTGGTAAGGGGTTCACCGGGATTCAGCACAGGATTGCAGTCGGTGTTATGTTGAAAGTTTTGTCGTACGATACACCGGGATTTAGCACTGGATTGCAGTCGGTGTCGTACTGTACGGTTCACCGGGATTTAGCACAGGATTGCAGTCGGTGCCGTACTGAGTCATAACACGTTCACCGGGATTTAGCACTGGATTGCAGTCGGTGTCGTGTTGAATTAAAATGCACGTGGTTATAAATTAAACCACGAATGAAAGAAAGTCCTATAATACGGTTCACCGGGATTTAGCACTGGATTGCAGTCAGTGCCGTGTTAAGTTAAATGGGATTCATAATTGAGCCGAGAGTGTAGATAGGGGTCTCGGTAGAACTCACTGAGATTGTATCTCATTGTTTATATGTTGTTGTTTTACAGAGAAACAGGGACAGCGGAAATCCAAGAGGCACGAGTAGGTGGTACTCGGATGGTGGATGAAGACTTAGCGTTATGCTTAAGTTTATATTTCCTTTTGTTGTCTATGTACTACAACTCTATGTATTGGTATTATAATTTTTTTTCCGCTTTCTTGTATAATATTGAGCACTATAATTTGCTGAAGGTTATGGTCAGGAAACCTGTTCGGTCTTATTTGTACTTAAGACTGTTTTGTTATTATTCAGCGAGAACTATATTGCGGTGTTCAATATCTTGCAGGAATTTTATATCTCTGATGATTTAGGGATGGTGCACTTGGGTATTTTTACATGTTAAAAATACCGGGGTGTTACAGTTGGTATCAGAGCAGTTCGACCTAGTCGTACTTAGTTTAGGGTTGAGTCGATTCCTTGTTAGTCCTTGTTGTAATTACACTTGTGATGCTAAGAGACATTGAGCCTGATCAACTTAATACTTAGTGCATCATAAGCGGAATTATGGCAGGATGATCAAGACGCAGTCCTCGACAAAGACCGGAATCTCCAACCGGTGCATCCTCAGGAAAGGTGACATGACGGTGGAAGAATACACCGCTAAGTTTGAGAAGTTGTCTCAGTTTTACCAAGTGGTAAAGTAAGCTCCGGATGACGGGTGGAGAATGCAGATGTATAAGAAGGGCCTTAGTGCTTTTATGACTTAGGGTCTCAGTTCTTATATTATTACCAATTATGTTGCCTAGGTACAATCAGCCTATGTCGCCGAGGATGATCTCATAGGAAGTATGGGAAAGGAAAGAAGGTAGTTGAATTATCAACTCCGAATGCAAAGTCCTAAGATAATTTCATCAAAGGAAAAACAGATGCAATTTTTTGATTCTCCAATGGTCAAAGAGGTTCTAACTGTGGAAAGCCTCACAGTGGTGATTACAAGCGAAGATCTAATCGGTGCTATTATTGTAATGAAGAAGGTCACTATACAAATAAGTGCCCTGCAAGGAAGAGTTCCAAGGAGTTACAAGCAGCTCCACGGCAAGGATGCGTCAACACTTTGGATGCTCAGACAGTTGCAACTGCTGACAAGTTATTGAGGGGTATGGGATCAGTTTTCAATAACTCTGTCAGTATATTATACGATCCGGGTGCAACCCATTGTTTTATAGCACAAGCATGTATAGATCGGTTTGGATTAGCATTGTCTCCGCTATCCGAGTCGATAACTATCTTAACTGCTGCTGAGGGTCGTGTCCATACCTAATCTTTGTATAGAATTGTCTACTTGTCATAGGAGGCAAAAATTTAGTTGTAGAATTTATTGTTTGCCTATGAGAAGTGTGGACACCATTTTGGGTATGGATTGGATGACTGCAAATCATGTTGCAATCGACTGTGTTAATCAACTATCAGCTTCGCTTTAGAATCAGTTGAATTGTCTAGGACAAATTCTGAAGCGGTTACCTAGTTCACCTTAGACGGTCAATCTTCATTCCAAGGTGCGGAAGCACATGTTAGTATGTTATCTGCATCCACTGAAACTAGTTTAGATTTGGCGAACATTCAGGTTGTGAATGACTTTCTGGATGTTTTCACGATGAAGTTTCTTCTGAACCTCCAGAGCGAAAGGTAGAGTTTACCGTAGAATTGGTTCCTGGCACAGGATCAATATCTATTGTTTCTTATAGAATATTTCTTTAGAATTAAAGGAATTGGAGTCTCAACTTGAAGAGTCGATGTTAAAGAAATTCATTCGACCGAGTGCTTCTCTAAGGAGTGCTCTGGTGTGATTAGTCAAAAGGAAAGATAGTAACATGAGATTGTACATCGGTTATCGACAACTTAACAAAGTGACGATCAAGAATAAATATCCCTTGCCAAGGATAGATGAATTGCTTGATCAGCTTCGGGGTGCCGTGGTGTTTTCATAAATTGATCTGAGGCCAGGTTATCATCAATTATTAGTTAGAGTCTTAGATATTCCGAAGACGGCCTTCCGTACTTGGTATGGACATTACGAGTTCGTAGTGATGCCCTTCGGTTTGACTAATGCTCCAGCGGTATTCATGGATTACATGAACCGAGTGTTCCACCCTTATCTGGATCAGTTCGTTGTGGTTTTCATTGATGATATCTTGGTGTACTCTAAGACTATTGAGGAGCATGTTCAACATCTTCGCATTGTTCTAAGCGTACTCCGAGAGAAGAAATTGTATGCCAAGCCGTCGAAGTGTAACTTCTGGATGCCGGAAGTGAAGTTTTTGGGACTTGTGATTTCCCAAGTCGGGAGTTTCAGTAGATCCCAGTAAGAAGGAAGCGGTGTTGAATGGGAGTGACCGACATCAGCCGCAGAGATCAAAAGTTTCTGGGTCTAGCCGGTTACTATAAGAGATTTGTTCAAGGGTTCTCACAGTTAGTTCTTCCACTTACTCGGTTAACTCGTAAAGGTCATCCGTTTACGTGGGATGCCGATTGTGAGGAATGTTCTCAAGAGTTGAAGATTCAGTTGACTTCTGCTCCAATCCCGATTCTTCCGGATCCGTCATTGGAATTTTAAATTTTCGATGACGCTTCAGGGAAGGGTATAGGATGTATTCTAATGCAAAATCAACAAGTGGTAGCTTATGCGTCCAGACAATTAAAGTCTCATGAGAAGAGTTATCCGACTCACGATTATGAGTTGGCAGCTATTGTGTATGCACTGAAGATTTGGAGACGTTACCTGTATGGGTCTCGTTTCGATGTCTTTAGTGATCACAATAGTTTAAGGTATCAGTTTGATCAGAAAGAACTGAATAGGAGGCAGAGAAGTGTGTTGAGTTTCTGGAGGATTATAAATTCGTGTTGATGTAGCAATCAAGAGAGGCCAATGTTGTAGCTGATGCGCTAAGTAGGAAATCCATTCACATGGCAGAGTTAATGATGCAAGAAATGGAATTGTTAGAGTCTTTTAGATCTAAGTTGGATTACATCCATAAATTTCCACTGTAGTGGCAAGGTTTTGGTGTTAACCCTTCGCTTGAGAAGGTTAACGATCAAATAGCATTTTGTGATTCCGTTTGACAAGACGAACGTGAATACGAATATGTAAGTGAGGTAACTGCTGACTGTTTTCACGTTGCGAATAACCATCAAAGGATTAATTGATGGATCTGCTGCAAGGGACTGGAATTTCCAAAGTGAAGTTTGGCGTGCGGTATGGTAGTTTTGAAAAATCATTTTTGTGAAAACCCGCATGCTAAAGTTAATTTTGGGGACGAACCAAGAGGCTAATGAAATCTGATTTAGGAAAATCCTAGAAGGATTACTTAGGTTGAGGGGAAGTTCTCAACACTATTGGCTAATTTGGAAAGGAATTGGATGCGTCGTTGGTAAAAACCTCGTGATGAAGTTGCGATAGAGGAAAAAGAGCTCTGAGTTCTGTTTGATAGTTGTTTTGAGAACAACAGAGGTGATTTTCATTACGTTCAAATTTATTTGTTGTCCCCACGGTTTATTTCTACTTTATGGTTAAAGTTTATAGTAAAACCCTTATTCCATCTTGTTGAAAAGTTTTATCTCGAAGTGTTGGGGGCGAGTCAAGAAGTTTCACAGATGACTTTCCGTCACATTTTTCAACGTGTACGGGAACTGTTATGGATTTTAGAAGATTTGTTGAGAACGTATTTACACCCTTCGAGGAAATCGTGTTTGTTTTTACCTCTACCGAGGAGTACCAGTTTGTGGATCTCATTTTTCAACGTGTATTTCTATCAAGCGTCTTGTATTAAACCCTTTGATTTAGATTAATCAAAGTTGGGGAGTAAACGAGGATAATTGGAATGAAGCTCCGGAAGTGTTTTCAAACGCGGTGCCGAGCCCATGTAGGCGAATGATAAGTCTCTCGTGTTGATTCGTAACAAGAGAGTTCGGACTGTAATCTTAGAAGCGTTCTAGGGTAGTAGTCGAAGATTGACGTGCCACTTGGGAAGATTTTCTACACTCATTTCGTTAATTCAAGAATATTTTCCAGCAAATTTGGACCTTTCTGAGAATGTCTGTTCTCGGTTAATCAATCGTAAGACTTGACGAAATTTTGAGGACAAAATTCTTTCAAGTTGGGGAGAATGTAACATCCTCAAAATAATTAGTAGAATTATTTGGGTGTTAACCCAATTAAATTAATTTGGTACTTGACTGGTAAATTTATTGAGTGCAAAAATTATTAATTGATTGTCATCGGATCGTTAACCGGATAATACAGGTCAAGAAAGTTTTGGAATCGAAATAAGAGATTTGGATCAATATGGTAATTGGACCACGTTAACGCTTATATATTAAATAAATGTGTGTGTGTGTGCGTGTATGTGTGTGAGTGAAGAAAAGAATTAATAGAAAGAAAGAAAGAAAAGAAAGAAAGCAGCGAGAGAAGAGAAACAGAGAAGGAAAAGAGAGAAAAGGAGAGAAAAGAGAAAGAAAGGGTAAGGAAGAAGAAGAGGAAAAATGGAAGGTTTCGGTTCATCAAAACGACTTCCTTCCAACACGAAAAATGCTCAGCGTTACTTCCTCTTCGATTTGGTGCCAAAATCTTCATCATCAACTCAATCTCCTCAAATCCACCATTTTCGAATTTGAACTCAAAAGTGAGGTTTCGATGGTTGAAGCTTAAGGATAGCTTAGGATTGTGCTTGGCGCGAACTCAAGGATGATGGATCGGTGAAGGATGTTCGATTGAAAGATTGGAAGCTAGTTGGGTGATTTGGAGTTGAAAATCAAAGATTGGGGTTATGGATGAATAGTAGTTTTGGAGGTTGAAGATGATGAATAGTGTCCATGGAGGATTTCGAGGAATTCGGCATTTCGGTCAAAAAGAGGTTTCGTGATCGAGTGGAAAGCTTTGGAAGCGGATTTGAGCGTCGTCGGAACGGAAAGTTTATGCGGGGAATGTTCGTGTGGTTACTCGGTGAATTCAGCTCGACCGTGGTTCACGCTTCAAGGGTGAGTTTTACTCACGTTTAGGCTTTTGAATTAATAAACTTAATTTGTGAAATGTGTTTCGGTTTTGGTTCGTTATCAAAAACGTATTTTGTACGAAAATCGCGTTTTATGTCCAATTGGTTTTTGGATTGATTGATTGATTGATGATTATTATTGTTTGAGTATGTTTTTGTACTGTTTTTATGTTGGGACTGGACTGGAACAGGTATCGGAATTGGTCGGAACGACGAAAAATGCGAAAACGGGATAAAATACAATGCTGTCAAAAGCGCACGACCCGTGCGTCTCAGGCGCACGGACCGTGCGGGTCTTTCTGTTTCTGTCTTCAAAAACGCATTACAGGGCGCACGACCCGTGCGTGTGGGAGCACGAACCGTGCGCTATGTTCTGTCCAAATTTTTCAAACTTGCCGAAACGGTCCCGATCGATTCCAATCCTCTTCTAATCCTTCCCTAACCCTTCTATAATGATATTAGGCTTATAATGCCATGATTTTGGGTATGTTTCAAAAGGGTTTTATAGAATACTTTTGAAGTTGAAATTGTTTCGAAAAGCCGAACAATAGTACACGTGTGCGGATATCTTTTATTAATAATAAAGCGGACTATGAGTCCTACGTGGTATGGTATAACTGACGCGGGATGGTTATTATTTATTCGTCTAAACCGGTCTACGATTCACGATATATATATATATTATATCGACTATAGGAAACGGCCCAATGCGGGTATTATGTTCAGTTATCGGTCTATTGTAAACGAACTAAATGTTCATGTGTCTGTAGATATATTTATTATATCGAGTTGGGTGACGACCCATGTTAACATACTAGGCGGGGCAGTCATGATCCCCTACCCTAGGCTCCGTGCCATTAGGGAAAGTACTATTGGTAAGGGGTTCACCGGGATTCAGCACAGGATTGCAGTCGGTGTTATGTTGAAAGTTTTGTCGTACGATACACCGGGATTTAGCACTGGATTGCAGTCGGTGTCGTACTGTACGGTTCACCGGGATTTAGCACAGGATTGCAGTCGGTGCCGTACTGAGTCATAACACGTTCACCGGGATTTAGCACTGGATTGCAGTCGGTGTCGTGTTGAATTAAAATGCACGTGGTTATAAATTAAACCACGAATGAAAGAAAGTCCTATAATACGGTTCACCGGGATTTAGCACTGGATTGCAGTCAGTGCCGTGTTAAGTTAAATGGGATTCATAATTGAACCGAGAGTGTAGATAGGGGTCTCGGTAGAACTCACTGAGATTGTATCTCATTGTTTATATGTTGTTGTTTTACAGAGAAACAGGGACAGCGGAAATCCAAGAGGCACGAGTAGGTGGTACTCGGATGGTGGATGAAGACTTAGCGTTATGCTTAAGTTTATATTTCCTTTTGTTGTCTATGTACTACAACTCTATGTATTGGTATTATAATTTTTATTCCGCTTTCTTGTATAATATTGAGCACTATAATTTGCTGAAGGTTATGGTCAGGAAACCTGTTCGGTCTTATTTGTACTTAAGACTGTTTTGTTATTATTCAGCGAGAACTATATTGCGGTGTTCAATATCTTGTAGGAATTTTATATCTCTGATGATTTAGGGATGGTGCACTTGGGTATTTTTACATGTTAAAAATACCGGGGTGTTACAAACTTAGTGCCTATTTTACACTGGTGTGTTGTTTCTTGTTGCTGCAGCAGTAAGCGCTACAGCATATGCCCAGGTCTCAACCACCAGAATTGGAACCATACTCAAAACCAGAGAGAAGGTTCAGGAAACTAAGACATCTTCAAAGGCTCAGACCCACCATGTCAGAACATAGTCATAGGACCAATTCTAGTAGAGCTACCACTCTACATGGCAGATCTAGCTCTGGTAGAGGAGGGACTGAACCAGGTAGAAGGGGTAGAGGTAGACATCAGCAGCCACCCACTCCCACTTTACATGACCAAGAGGACTGGTACAGACATCAATTCATAAATGAAGGACCTGCTCAAATGGTAAATGACAGAGATAGACCAATGAGGGACTATGCTGTGTTTGATCCACAAACCATGGAAACAAGCATAGCAAGACCTACTCTCAATACAGCCCAGTTTGAATTCAAACCTATGATGTTCCAAATGTTGCAAACAGTGGGACAGTTTGGTGGTGCTCCTCAAGAGGACCCATATTTACACTTGAAGCAATTTTTGGAAGTCTGGTGTAACTTCATCATTCCAGGGGTAAGTGATGATGCATTCAGATTAAAACTTTTTCCCTATTCCTTGAAGGATAGAGTAAAGGCCTGGTTAACTTCTCTAGAGCCTAACTCTATCCATACTTGGAATGAAATGGCTGAGAAATTCTTAGCAAAATATTTTCCTCCAAGTAAGAATGTAAGAATGAGGAATGAGGTTACTGCATTCAGACAAAAAGATGCTGAAACACTGTTTGAAGCATGGGAAAGATGGAAGGAGCTGTTAAGAAAGTGCCCTCATCATGGTATACCTGTGATTATCCAAATGGAAACCTTCTACAATGGATTAGATCCAACAACCAGACAAATGTTAGATGCTTCTTCAGGGGGTGTGTTGTTGAAAACTTCCTATAATGAGGCATGTGAGCTGATTGATGATATTGCCACAAATAGCTATCAATGGCCTACAAAAAGGTTAGCTCAGCAGAAGAAGGTAGCTGGTGTGCATGAAATAAGTGAAGTTTCTGCTCTATCTGCACAGGTTGCCTCTCTCACTAACATGATAAAATCTATGAGTACATCAAACGTTGTAGCGGTTACCGCTGCAGCGGCACGTGAACCCACAGTAGCTGTTATTGAGCAAGCCTCTCCAGCGTCAGTAAGCTGTGTATATTGTGGAGGAGAGCATTTGTATGAAGAATGTCCTGGTAATCCTGTCTCTGTGAACTTTGTGGGTTTCAATAAAAACAATAATCCCTACTCAAATACATATAATCCTGGTTGGAAGAACCACCCCAATTTCAGATGGGGAGCCAACAATCCAACAGCACCTAATTATAGTGCTCCAGCAAATCCACCAGGATTCCCTGCTCAGAACTAGCAAAGGCAAAATGCCCCTGTCATAGATAATTCTTTAGAAGGATTGATGAAAGGCTTTATGAGCGATTGCAAGACAGCCCTGAAAACTCATGAAGCCTCCATTAAAAATCTAGAAGTACAGATGGGGCAGATGGCTAATGTCCTTTCCCAAAGAATTAGTGGATCATTACCATCCACTACAGAAGCTTCAACTTCAAGTACTACAGGGAAGGATCATGTAAAAGCTATAACTTTAAGGAGTGAGAGAGATTTGATAGGATCATCAACTGTTTCAGATGATGAAAAAAACAAAAATTCTGAAAAACAAAAAGAACCTGCAATAGACGCTACAGCGCCTGAACCTACCGCTGCAGCGCCTGTTGTTGAGAAAACACCACCACCACCCAAAACTATTCCAACATACCCAGATCCTCCATATCCTCAAAGACTTCGAAAGGCTCATGAAGACAAGCAATTTAACAAATTCCTAGAAGTCCTTAAACAGTTGCACATTAATGTCCCTTTGGTGGAAGCTCTCCAACAAATGCCCAACTATGCAAAGTTTATGAAGGATGTGCTGACTAAGAGGAGGAGACTAGGGGAGTTTGAAACAGTAGCAATGATTGGGGAGTGCAGCATGTTGATGCAAAACAAGCTCCCACCCAAATCTAAGGATCCTGGCAGTTTTACTATACCATGCTCAATTGGAAATTTTTACTCTGGTCGTGCTCTATGTGATTTGGGGGCCAACATAAATCTTATGCCCAAGTCCATATACACACAGCTAGGAGTGGGAACTGCCAGACCTACCTCACTTACACTGCAGCTAGCTGATAGAACTCATGCCTATCCAGAAGGAATCTTAGAAGATGTTCTAATAAAGGTAGACAAATTTGTATTTCCTCTTGATTTTGTAATCTTGGACTTTGATGCAGATAAAGAAGTACCCATCATACTGGGAAGGCCATTCTTGGCCACTAGAAGAACTTTGATAGATGTGCAGAGAGGAGAATTGATCATTAGGGTCAATGACCAAGAAGTCAAGTTCAACATCCTCAATGCTATGAAATTCCCAGGTCCCAACATTGAAGAATGCTCATTTGTTTATGCTATTGACAAAGTAGTTCAGGATCACTTCCAGAAAAGCACAGATCATCTGAGGCAATTACTGGACAGCAGTGAAGATATAGGGTCTGATGCAGAAGCTGCAGAGGAGGAGGAGCAGACAGTCAAAGAAATTTGGGCTAAGAAATATGAATCTTTGGAGCAGGAGAATTCAGATATGAGAAAGGATCTCCCCTCCACTGAACAACCACCAACTCTGGAACTTAAGGAGTTGCCTTCACACCTCAAATATGCTTACCTAGGTAACAATAGTACTTTGCCAGTTATAATTGCTTCTGACCTTTCTGAAAAGCAGGAGCAGGATCTGATTCAGACGCTGCAGCGGCATAAAAAAGCAATTGGTTGGCAGATGTTAGATATTAAAGGTATCAGCCCAACCATTTGTATGCACAGAATAGTATTAGAAGAAGATTCTAAAAATTGCATTGAAGGGCAGAGGAGGTTGAATCCAATTATGAAAGAGGTGGTGAATAAGGAAATCATTAAGTGGTTGGATGCAGGTATTGTATATCCCATATCTGACAGTGCATGGGTTAGTCCTGTGCAGTGTGTGCCAAAGAAAGGAGGGGTAACAGTAATAACTAATGAGATGAATGAGCTGCTTCCAACCAGAAAAATAACAGGTTGGAGAATATGCATGGATTACAGGAGGTTGAATAAGGCAACAAGAAAGGACCATTTTCCATTGCCTTTCATTGACCAGATGCTGGACAGGCTAGCAGGTAAAGAATTTTATTGCTTTCTTGATGGTTATTCAGGTTATAACCAGATTGAAATATTGCCTGAAGATCAGCAAAAGACTACATTCACTTGTCCATATGGCACCTTTGCTTTTAGAAGGATGCCATTTGGCCTGTGTAATGCACCTGCCACTTTTCAAAGGTGTATGATGGCAATTTTCTCTGATTACATTGAAAGATCCATGGAAGTCTTCATGGATGATTTCTCTGTGTTTGGAGAAACATTCCATCTATGCCTATCCAATTTGGAAGAAATCTTGATTAGGTGTGAAGAAACTAACCTTGTGCTGAACTGGGAGAAATGCCATTTTATGGTGCAAGAAGGTATAGTTTTGGGGCATAAGATATCCAAAAAAGGATTGGAAGTGGATAAGGCTAAAATAGAGGTCATTGAGAAGCTATCTCCTCCAACCAACATCAGAGGTATAAGAAGCTTTTTGGGGCATGCTGGATTCTATAGGAGATTCATAAAAGATTTTTCAAAAATCTCCAAACCTCTGTGTCAACTGTTATAGCATGATAACCCCTTCATATTTGATGAGCTATGCATGTTAGCCTTTGATAAATTGAAGAAAGCTTTAATAACAACACCAGTTATTATAGCTCCTGACTGGAGTAAGCCTTTTGAGCTTATGTGTGATGCTAGTGACTTTGCCATAGGAGCTATTCTTGGGCAAAGGTATGATAAAATTTTTCACTCTATATATTATGCTAGCAGAACACTTGTAGAAGCTCAATTGAATTACACAGTCACTGAAAAAGAACTATTAGCTGTAGTCTTTGCATTTGATAAATTTAGATCATATTTAGTTGGCACCAAAGTAATTGTCTTCACAGACCATTCAGCCATTAAATATTTGATAACAAAGAAAGATGCAAAGCCTAGGCTAATTAGGTGGGTTCTCCTACTCCTAGAATTTGATTTAGAAATAAGAGATAAAAGGAGTGGAGAACCAAGTTGCTGATCATCTTTCTAGATTGGAAAGAGACATTGCAGGTACAGCAGGTAGGGAGATCAAAGAATACTTTTCAGATGAGCAGCTATTGACAATAACTGCTGAATCATCAACCGCTGTAGCGGCCAGTGTGACAACACTTGACACTGTAGCGGCTGAGCCTGCAACACCTTGGTATGCTGACATAGTGAATTTTTTGGTTAGCAAGGTGGTACCTACTTAGATGACTTATCAGCAGAGGAGAAGGTTCTTCCACACAATGAAACAGTATTATTGGGATGAACCTTTTCTATACAAGAAGTGTCAAGACCAGTTAATGAGGAGATGCCTAGCAGAGGAAGAACAAATTCAAGTGCTACAGCACTGCGATTCTGCACCATGTGGTGGGCATTTTGGTGGTGTTAGAATTGCTGCAAAGGTATTACAATCTGGTTACTAGTGGCCTTCACTTTTTATAGATGCTCAAGACTTTGTAAAAAAATGTGATAGGTGCCAAAGAACAGGGAACATTTCAAACAAACATGAAATGCCTTTAACAAACATTCTAGAGGTTGAACTCTTTGATGTTTGGGGAATGGATTTCATGGGACCTTTTCCCCCTTCTCATGGAAACCTATACATTTTAGTGGCTGTAGACTATGTTTCAAAATGGGTAGAGGCAGTTGCTCTACCCAACAATGATGCAAGGTCTGTGAGCAAATTTTTATTGAAAAACATTTTCACTCGTTTTGGAACTCCTAGAGCCATCATAACTGATGAGGGATCTCATTTTTTGTAATAAATTAATTGAGACCCTATTGGCTAAATATGGAGTCAAACATAAAATAGCAACTGCTTATCATCCACAAACTAGTGGTCAAACTGAATTGTCAAATAGAGAAATAAAAAGAATGTTGGAAAAGATGGTAGGGCCTTCAAGGAAAGAATGGTCAATACATCTAGGTGGTGCTTTATGGGCCTACAGAACAGCTTATAAAACACCTTTAGGGATGTCTCCCTATAGGTTGGTTTATGGGAAGTCCTGTCACCTACCAATTGAACTTCAGCACAAGGCCCATTGGGCTCTAAAAAAACTCAATTTTGACTACAAGAAAGCAGGAGATGCTAGATTGCTGCAACTAAATGAATTGGAAGAACTTAGGCATTTTGCCTATGAGAATGCAACAATTTATAAAGAAAAAACCAAAATATGGCATGATAAAAAATTGATAAAAATGGACCTCACTGAAGGAGGACAGGTATTGCTTTACAACTCCAGGTTAAGATTGTTTCCTGGAAAGTTAAAATCTAGGTGGTCAGGCCCTTTTCAATTGATAAAAATATACAGCCATGGAGCTGTGGACCTCTATGATACAGAAACCAATACCACCTTCAAAGTGAATGGGCAAAGGATTAAACAATATTTTGGTGAAAATGTGGTAAGAGACAAAACCACAATTGAGCCTAAAGATCTCTAATTAGAAAGGGAAAGTCTGGCTGCAGACTTTAAAGCAAGCGCTCTTGGGAGGCACCCCAAGGATTTTAATAAATTTTCTGTTTGTATGTTTATTCTTCTTTTCAGGAAAATTGGATAAGCGCTGTAGCGGTTATTTGTATCAAAAGCGCTGTAGCGGTTCTTGTTACATCAGAAATAGGTGTGGTCAAACAAAAAAATAAAAATCTTGCCCAGCATGAGCTGGCACTGCACCCTTATCCTTAGCCTGAGCTGCACGTGCACCTACTCACCTGCAATTGTCAAATCAACAGTTTCTTTTTCTCTCTCCCACTTCACTCACAAACCGTCACTTTAATATCTACAACTCCCCACGCCATCATTTTCTCTTTCTTTCTCTTTCCTTGGTCTCTGAAACTCCTCTCAACCGTTACCACTCACCACTCATACCTTCCATCCTTTCTTCTTCCTTCGTCCCAACGCACACCAACATTTCCCAACAACCATGACCAAAAAGCAAGCTGCCCTCAAACAATCTGGCAAGGGAGCTACTACGAAACCTGAACCCTCCAACCCTGTCAAAACCACCATGGCCAAAGCAACTCCAGATCCTCAGAGGTTTTGGAAGATGGACTTCATAGCTGAAAGGGGATTCAAGACAGACAGTGCTCCTGAAGCTTTCTCAACCGCTGTCACAGCGCTGGGATGGGAGAACTTCATTAAGCATAGAAAGGACTACATGACGTCTTTGGTACGGGAGTTCTACTCTGGCATTGAAGAGCCTAAGGAAGGAAAGCCTCAAACACATTCACTGGTAAGAGGTGAAACTGTAAATTTCAACTCCAGAACAATCAATGATATTTTCCATCTGGGCTATCATGGAAAGGCGTTGGAAATAAAAGTTCTGAACTGGGGAGATGAAGAGATGGAGGCTGTCAGAAGAAGGATTTGTGTGGAAGGAGCAACGTGGGATAAATTTGGGGCTGAATACAAAATCAAAAGAGCCTATCTGTGTGAAGAAGCAAATCTGTGGTGTAGTTTCATCAAACACTCCCTGCTGCCTACATCTCACACAACATTTGTGGAAAAGGAAAGACTCATCGTTATTGATGCAATAATGGCTGGAGAAAAGATAGACGTGGGAAGATTGATAGCAAGGGAGATAGAGAAGTGCAGAGTTAAAAATGGAGGTAATTTGTATTTTCCTTGTTTAATTACTGAGTTGTGTTTGAAAGCTGATGTAGAGGTTGAAATGAAAGAAGAAAGAAGATCCCCTCTTGGGGCATTTCCTTGCATTTTTAAAGTTAAGCAGAAACCTGTCGCTGCAGCGTCTTCTGACTCTGTAGCGATACAGCGCTTAGAGCTGAAGCAGCAGGTTCTCTACAAATTTGTAAAGGAAAAATTTGACTGGGAAAAAGCAATGTATGCCCAGATATCCAAAGGAAAAACATTCATTTCCCCTCCTAAATTCCCTGATTGGCTGCTGGAGAAAGAGCCAATAGAAAAACAAGAGAAAAAAGGAATTAAGACAAAAGAAAAAAAGGTTGTGGCTAGTCCAACAAAGAAAGCAAAACCTAGTCCAGCAAAGAAAGTGCAAAAAGCTGTAGTAGAGGAGGAAAGTTTGGATTCTGATGACATTGAAAACATAAGTGAGGAAGATGAAGAAGAAACCATTGCAGTCATGAAAGAGATGGAAAAGCAGGAGGATGAGGAATCATCAGGTGAGGAGAGTGATACTGAAGAAGAATCTGAGAGTGAAACAGATAAGGAAGTAGAAGAAATACAGTGTGATCCAACCCCAAGCCCAAAGAAACCAAAAACCCCCCCTGCCAAAACATCCAATCCACCATCAACCCCCACCTCCATCCCTGAACCAACCAAACTAACACCCAAGAAAACACCTGTCAAGCAAACCACGCCAAAGAAGCCTGAGCCAAAACATCCAATTACCAAAGAAAACCCAACTGAGCAGCCCAAGAAAGTCTATCAGTCATACACCAAGGCAAAAAGAAACTCAGGTGTCAAACTGGCTGAGCACCCAGAAGAAGGTATTCAGCCAGTAGATGCTACAGCGTCTACGGATTCTCAAGCGCTACAGCGCTTAACGCTACAGCGTATAAATATTATTTGAACATTACTCTTGGGAATTTACACAACTATTGAGCTATCCAACTCACCTTTAACTACTTCAACTTTAATATTGTTTTATCACAACTTATGATATTTACAACTCTTTACCTTTACCTGTTACTTAATTCTTTTCACTAAGCTTCTAATCACTTAAACTTCTTAGATTAATTCCAATCCCTGTGGGAACGAACTTTACATATCATTATATTACTTGTTGCGATTGTGTATACTTGCACAACACCTTTTCGCACAACACTGCCCTAAGGAGATAAGCAGTTTTAAAGACTCTCTGAAGAAGGAATTTGAGATGACAGACTTAGGGACTCTATCCTATTTCCTAGGGCTAGAGTTCTTAAGGATACCAGAACGTATTGTTCTACATCAGCTCAAATATGCTAAGGAGGTCCAAGCAAGGTTTGACATGGCAGATTGCAATTCTGCCAGCAACCCAGCAGAAGGTATTCTGGGAAAGAATGAAGACAATATAGGGTCTAATGTGGGTCCTACTTACTATAGACAATTGATTGGGTCTCTAAGATATCTATGTCATAGCAGACCTGATATCTTATTTGCAACTGGAATGGTAAGTAGGTTCATAAGACAGATTCACCTAAATGCTACTAAAAGGATCCTAAGATACATTTAAGAGACCCTAAACTATGGCATTTTCTTCCCTAAAGGTTCTAACCAAGATAAAATTATCCTAGTGGGATTTTCTGACTCTGACTGGTGTGGTGACTAGGTGGATAGGAGAAGTACATCAGGGTACATTTTTAACTTTCAAGGAGGTTCCATATCTTGGAGCTCCAAGAAACAGCAGATTGTGTCTCTGTCCTCATGTGAGGCAGAGTATGTTACAGGTTGTGGAGCTGCTACCCAGGCAGCTTGGCTTGAAGCACGAAGGAACTACAGGTTGATCTAACTCAACCCCTACATTGCTGATAGACAACAAATCCGCCCTGAACTTAGCAAATAATCCAGTCTCTTATGGCACAACCAACACATTGAAGCAAGGTTCCACTACTTGAGAGAACTTGTGACTAATGGAAGACTCAAGTTTGATTACTACTCAACAAAGGAGCAGTTGGCTGATATATTTACAAAAGCCCTCAAATGAGAAGCTTTTGTTAAACTTAGAAGAGAGATAGTTCTAGTTGCTTTCTAGCTTAGAAAGCAACACTTAAAGCTATTGCTTGGGGGCTTGTCTCAAGCTATTTAGGTTTTAAATGCTATTCCCAGGGGCTTGTCCTGGAGGTTTGGCTCTCTCTAAGTTCTAAAGGTCTAAGTCTATGTTTGGTTTGAGTATGGTTTTGAGATTATTGCAGGGTATTAGGTTTTAATCACAAAACCCTAAAATACCCTCAATGTGAAACGGCTACTTTCAGTTACAAAACTAGCTGTTGAGGAATAACTAATTAAGTATTTACAACAAATCAGTTACAAATTGTAACTAATAGTTTGTTAATCAGCAACAAACTATTCTATGTCTATATATACATTTGTACAGAAATCAGAATCTACAACGAAAAAGTTTGCAAGCATTTTTCTATAGCATAGTCTTCAATATAGCTCTTTGATTTCTTGTTTTCTTCTCTGTTGATGTGTGTGTGTGTGTGAGTCCATTCAACAAGTGGTTGAATATCTTGCAAAGAAACAGGAAAAACACAGAGTTAGAAATCTCTCAAGTGGAGAGAAACAAACAGTATCAAAGTAAGATTAGAGAAAGGGTAAAATCAGAGTGAAAAACATAAACATAAAGTAACTTGTGTTATATCTTTGATTAAGGGTGCGATTGAAACCCTTGAACGTTAGAGAAAGGGTAAGAAATATACCTGTTTGTAAGATTCTGGGTGTGTTCAAAGTGGTGAAGCTCACAGAAATCAACAACAGCAAGTTGACAGTGCATGTAAACAAAGAAACCCAGCAACAAAAGTTAGGCTTTATGCGTAATAAAGAAAAACAGTAAAATCAGAGTGAAAAACATAAGGTAACTTGTGTTATACCTTTGATTAAGGGTGCGATTGAAACCCTTGAACGTTACATAACCTGCAAAGAACAAAACAACTAGTTAGGGTTTGCGAAATCACTGTAATCCTTCAAGTTTCAGTAAAACCTAGCAGAGAAGAAGTGAGAAGAAGAAGAGAAGGAAGGAGAAGAGAAAGAAGACATCGAAGGATCTGAGGAACAGTTACGGTTCTTGGTTGTTTTGTTAAAAACAATCGCATCAGACCCGAACCGTGTGACAACCCGCACATCTGAACATTGGTTAGGTTCTGGGTTCCGCAAGAACCCGACCCTTTAAGTGCTTATTGTTGTTAACAGGCTTTTTGGTGTTTTTTGGTAATCTATCTGGGTCAAGTGGGCCAGAAAATTACTAGTAACACTTACTAGGATTGCTGATACAGTCCCCAACACTTCTCGCCCGTGAAAAATGGAACACATTTGAGAATCAATGTTTGTTTGCTTCCTCTAGAGCCAGGTTGAGTTAGGGCCAACACTAATGCGCTTCCAAGGGTGTCAATATGGGAGATGGCTGTGGAGGTGTAATTCGACGTGAAAGAGGAATGTGGCTAGGAGGTTTCATAAAGAACTAGAGTAACACTTCTGCATTCGCTGCTAAGATTTCGGCAGCATTCAGGGGTCTTACTTTAGCCAAGGCCAAAAGCTTTAAATTCATTGAGATTCATATGGACTCTTCTTCCGTTATGCACAACCTGAAAGGTACCTTACCAACCAGTGTCGCAGGCCGCAACCTTATTGAGTCTTCGCGTCTTGTTCATGCATACTGAGAATCTAATTTGCTGTTGATTGCTTTGTTAATTGGAGTTGTAATGAAGAGAGAGGTAGCCTTAGTTTGCTAGATAAACCACATGTCGGCTATGTAGTTTCTTGAAGCTGATGTTTTGGGAGTCTTTACTCTCCGTGTAATTCTTGTGTAGTTCAATTTGGGTGTTTTACCTCGTTTAATCTTAAAAAAAACAAATAAAAGTTTGAATAAGAAAAAATTGGCGTGCCTTCTGTTTTTTAGGTTCAATCTCTATTGAGATTATTTAAATTAATTTCTTTATGGTAACATTGATTTAGTAATTTTTTTACTTTTATTTGCTTTTTACATATTTAAACTCTTGTATTTATAATTAATTAGTTATTGTTTTTTATTTAAATCTTTACTTAATTTTGTAAAAAAAAATGCATTTATAAGATATAACAAATAAATTAAATTCTATATAACTTAATGACTAAATTGAAATAAAACTAACAAAAGCATTTTGAGATTTTTAATATTAATAAAAATTGGGTAAACAGACAATTTTTACGGCCTCTTTTTTTGGTTACAAAAAGTTTTGGTGAGTTGGCTCTTTGAGCGCTTATACTTATAGATCACTCATCAAAGAGGTCCTCACATCGACAGTTGGAGTTGACCCACCCCCTTGTGGGAGAATGAGCCAACTCCTTACAATTTTTATTGTCTCTAAAATAATATATCTCATAAATAGAACAACTATTCGCATTAAATATATCATTTAATGTTATGATTCATGTGTACATAAAATAAATACAAACAATCCAATTTTTTTTAATAATATATCTCATAAATAGAACAACTATTCGCATTAAATATATCATTTAATGTTATGATTCATGTGTACATAAAATAAATACAAATAAGCCAGAATTTTTTAATTTGTTAAAAATTGTATATATATATATATATATATATATATATATAATATTGTTTTTGCTCTCTCTCTCTATATATATATAAGAGAGAGAGAGAGAGAATAAATGTTCCTCTAAAAAAATTAGTAACTTTAATAAATAGAATAACAACTTTTAATAAATATACAATATTTTGAGTCAAAAAAAAATACAATATTTAATCTTAAAATTGAATTCCTTATTAATTATTTTGTTGAATGATTCCTATTAGTCAATCATTCCAAATATCTTTAATTGAAAAGAAAGAATCATAAAAAATTTATAATTAATTATTTTATATAGATAATTAATTTAATCTAGAAATTATAATTATATTATATATATATATATATATATATATATATATATATATATATATATATATATATATATATATATATATATATAAAGATTGGATATTGATTGAGTGCAGTCATTATTAAGTGTAGTCACTAGGGTCAAGCAATAATCACACCTTAGATCAAATAATCAAACTATTACTCATTCCGTCCCATATTGTTGTTTTAGCAAAATCAATTTGTCCCAAATTGATTGTTGTTTTAGATTTTAAATGAAAGTTTTAATATTCTTTTCCACTCATACCCCTATTAATTATGACAACTTTTTACATCAAATAATTAATTCACATTTTTCTATGTAAGGAGATAAATGGTAAATTGAACAATAGTTTTTAAAAAATCAAGACTCCTAATTATTTTTCTTAAAAGGTGTGTCAAAACCTTAAACTGCAGACAAAATGAGACTGACGAAGCATATCAGTTTTTTTTTGTTTTTCAATTAAAAGATATTTTTTGGTACACTAACTACACTGACTATATTATTTAATGGCTGCACCCAACCCAAATTCAAAAAGATTATTATAGCACTTAGAATAAGAGTTAGTGTGGGCCTCAAAACGTAATTATTTAATGCTCATTGAGGGGTCACACCTAGGTTTAGCCCTTTTTAAGATTGATCGTAAATGATTCACTGAATTCACAGTCTGCCAGTGTCACTGTGTTGTAGATTTACACAGTCACAGACAGACAGACACACATTCGAGTTCCACCAACATGCAACAACAACTTCATCTCTCCTTGCCATTCAAACACAATAACCTAACATGTCGCCCAAGAAACACCACTGTAGATTCTCTAACACGCAGAACCCCTCTTCAAACTAGTTTTCTCAGTTATCCTAAGACCCCTCTAAAAAACATCAACCTTGTTCTCAATAACATATCACCGTGTAATGCAATAGCATTCCCTAGCCCCTCTTCTTCAACTGAGGATGATGATGATGCTGATGCTGATATCGATCTTATTCAAACTCCTACCAACAAGAATCAGATTCCTGTTGACAGTTCCGATGAAAAGAGTTTCTGGGGTGCTGTTAGTTTGATAATTGGTGCAGCTGTTGGGCCTGGAATGTTGGGCCTTCCTGCTTTAACAATTAAAGCAGGCCCATTTCCTTCAACAATCATAATTCTCCTTGCTTGGCTCTATGTCATAACATCAATCCTTCTTGTTGCTGAGCTTTGTTTTGATGTTATGAAAGAAGATGGAGTTGAAGAGGTTAGCTTCACAAGCCTAACAACAAGGACATTAGGAAGTGGTTTTGGTGCATTTGTTGCATTAGCTTACACAAGTCTTTGTTTCTCTTTGCTTGTGGCTTGTGTTGCTGGTATTGGATCAATTTTCTCACCTTGTTTTCCTAAACTCAACACTTTGATTCTTCACTCATTGTTTCCCCTCCTTGTTGGAATTTTAATTGTGTTTTTCCCATTCAACACTATTGATGTTGCTAATAGGCTTTTGTGCTTCCTCATGCTTTTCTCAATAACTGGACTTGTTGCTATTGGAATTTATGTAGCAAGAGCTAACATCATAAGCTCTTTTGCTTCAGTTTCATGGAACCTTTCATCTATTCTTCCTATTATACCTGTTGCTGTATTAACATTGGGATTTCATGTCATTACTCCTTTTATGTGTAAAATTGCTGGCAACACTGTGAATGATGCTAGAAAAGCAATACTAATTGGAGGGACAGTTCCTTTAGTAATGGTTTTGTCATGGAATTTGATTGTTTTGGGACTTGTAGGGACTAATAAAGCTGCAGCAGCAAATTCTGGTGATCCTATATCACTTTTGCTTTCTGTGAATCCATCTGCTTTATCAGCAGTTCAAGGCTTTGCATTCTCTGCTATGGCAACTAGTTTGATAGGATATGCTGTGAGCTTGCCTAAACAGATTCTTGATACTTTGGATTTGGTGTCTGGAAATGGTGGTGAAGCTTTTAGTGAGAATGGGAATGGAAGTGTTGGATTGGCTTCTTACTCAGGTGGAGATAGTGTTGGTTGTTCAGGGAAGGTTGGTTTGAAAGATTCAGGAACAGGAGGATCTGAAATTAGATCTAATGAGAAGACATTTGATCTAATTAAAGTACTTGTGACATTATTAGTCCTTGGATTCTCAGTGCTGATAGCTTCATATTTTAAGTCTACATTTTCAAGAGCTCTTGATTTTGCTGGGGTTTATGCTAATTGCTTTCTTTTTGGGATTATTCCTCCTGTCATGGCTTACATACACCATTCCAAGAAGAAAACCAGGTATGGGCAAGTCTTCCAAGTAAAGCTAATTAATGAGTATTTCACATTGCACATTTTAACATTAAGCATTCAAAATTCTACAATAAGGCTTTAAATTGCGGTTGCATTCGCGATGCGATTTTTAATATTTTGGAGAATCACGGTCAAATACAGCTGATGCGACTTCAACCACAACTGCAAGGACATCAAAAACCACAATATCACGGCCTAGAACATATCTGCATACCATTTTTTTAAAACCATGCATATATGCTTCTTTTCAATTTATTGAGAGTTCTCATCTAGGTCTTCATTATTGTGAAGGAAAAGCTTGTGGTCACTGGCATCCAAATTGAATGAATGTTTTTGTAGGTCATCATTCATTCCAGGTGGAAATTGGACACTTGTGCTGCTTTTCACTATATCTGTCATTTTGGGAATTTGGCATTAGATTTATTCTTCTATAGTCTATAGTCTTAGAAATAAGCCAAATGCTAAAAGTCAATAAATAAGGAACAGCAATGATGTATCCTAAAGTACTTACTGATAATGAAGGGTGTTATGAAATATAGAAATCATTTATACCCTCAAGCAATAAGCCCCTTTATCCAAAGTTTTAAATCAATGTGGCCTTACAATTCTTGATGTTGCAGTTAGTTCAGATTACGATTGCAACACTTTATTTAAAGCCCCACATCTACCCCTTTATGATATTTTTACATGAGTAAAAAGGTGTTATGATAATCTGTTAAAAACTTAAAAAGCTCTTGTTGCAGTCCAATGGAATGACATAAAAATGACAGTTGATAAAAAGCAGCATTAGAGATATTGGAATACATGTCATCCACAAATTAAATTAGATATTATGCAGTGTTGTCTCTAAGTTAGCATGTTGTTTGGTGACTTCACATCCTCTTTGCAGGCTGAAGCATAATTATGTAAGAATTTATTTTACCCACTAGTTGGCAGTGGGTTCCACTTTGTATGAATTCCCTGTATTGTGTGTTTTGGGAACTATGATGCTCTATTTTGGAAATGTTGTACCCATCTTTAGATTAAATGATTGCCTCTAACTATTTACCCTGTACTAGCTAAACAGGTAAGAGGTAACCTGTTAAAATTTCAACTTTCAATACGATTAATTTGTCCTCACCAATAGTTGGGGTGGCAAAATGAGTTAGACATATCGTGCGGGTTCGATCTCGCCATCTCGTATAATTCACCTTGCGTTGTCCGTCTAAACGATAATATTTTGTCTCTTTTTTTTAACTTGAAGAAACTCATATTATTTCATTAAAGTTGGAATCATATAAAATATGTTGGAACTAGAACAAGATCTTGATGTCCTTACAAGAGTGTAAACGACAAGATTTGCTTCTCTCCTGCACTTTCAAGAGTAGAATCTAAATACTCTCTTCTTATGTCTCTCAATTTCTTCTCCTTCTATAGCCTATTATAATGGATCTATCTTAGTCTAGTTTTGGTTAATTTCAAAACAAATCCAATTTATTTAATTTTAAAGAATCAAAAATCAAAAATAGGAGGTAGCTTGGCTTGTGTTCGTCATTGTTGCTGACACAAGTTCAATGTAAATACATATAATGGCCATGCCACCAAAATCCACAATTTATTAGAAAAAAATAGTTAAAATCGATTGATAAAAAAAAATTAACTATAGTTAAATCTCCCATAGTCTAATTAGAGGACTTAAATATAAATAATTATGAGAAAGATTTTAATCACTGGTAAGGGCCTTGGAGACATTATCAAATGGTCCATTGTAAAACGCACTTGGGTTATATTGAATGGAGGATATCTCTTCTTTATTATATGGGTCATTTAAATTACATGCATACTGAATCATTGATATCAAAGAGCCAATGATAGGGACAAGATACCTTTAACACTTTATCGTGTGGAGTACTAGTACCACTGTTTCCCACTACTTATTTTTTGCCTCGTAGTAGTGAAATATTGTGGTTGAAGTCTACAATAATTTTAGCGAAATTGGTGAAAAATACACGTGCTGACAATTTTCTCATTAACATGTGTAAAAAAAAATCAGACCAAAAGTAATAACTAGTACATAATTATTTCAACTTTGTGTATCACTCAAAAAGATACGGTACCTCGTCCACCAATATCTTTAGGACACACATCTCACACCATGTTTCAAGAAAAGGGGGAATGCATGAGTATATACGTACAACCAAAGATGGACCAAAACCCTAAAAAACTAAGGACCCAACACTCCATCAATTTGAAGAAAAATCTTAGTAAAGGACCTAGGGGACTAAAAATACTAGTTTTATGAAGGGGGTGTGCGCTTTTTCGTAGCCACATTTATTCCTGCGTAAGAGGGTCGGGCAATTATCTTTGGAGGCCTAAAGAGAACTCTGAGATAAGACTGAGCTGCTATTGCACACGGGTCAAACATGAGTTAAAAATGTAGTGTTGGGTAACAATCCAAGTCGTCTCATAAGGACTTCTGACTCAATTAATTAACCAATTTCTGAATTAAATAAATATTGAGAGTTTTCGAATTTAGGTTCAATAGATATGTGCATTCAAATTTCAAATGCACTAATCAAAGACCTAAAAAATAATAAAATAATGTGAATTACTATTGTTCGGTTCAATAGATAAAAGTAGTGCCGACAAAAATTTCAAAGTCCATAAAATAATGCTATTTTAATAGCTTAAATAAACAAAACATAAGTAGGGTAAAAATAAATAGATGATTTTAGTTGAGTAAAAATAAAATGAATTAATAATTTAAAACCTTTTATTAATCCTGGGCCATTAACCCCCAAATGAAATATAATATAATATTAATTTAATCTAATCTAATCTAGTCCCGATCCTGATCCTAATCCTAATCCTAATCCTAATAATCTTAATAATCCCAATCCTAATATCATAATCCTAATAATTTATACACTTAAATCACACACGAGTTTACCAAAAACCTCACATACACACGCGAGTTTACCAAAAACCTCATTCTATATGAAAGACGCGTCAAAATTTTGATGGCAAAAATGTCAAACAATGAAATTCAAATTTAATATCACTTATGTCCAAAACTAAGACAAGATCATAATTGTTAGTAGTTTTAGAACAAGTGGTGAAAATAGTTTTGAGAAATGGATAATGAGGAGTTTATGGAAAACTGAAATTGTATTAATAGAGTAATGGTAGTACACTTGATAGTTGGTAGTATGGATACTAGTATAGTAGATGACTTCTTGATTGATTTTGCAAAGTGATGTAGCCTATATTTATAGGCATCACTCCACCGCCCAACATATGGCGGTACTTATTTTTTTTATCATTAGATAATTCTAGTTTCTATGTTTCTAGAAAAATCAAGATTTTAGTATCCTATGGTTATTTCTCAAACATTCTAGAATTTGGCATCATGCTTCAACACTCCTCCTTGATGCAAATTTTGGATACACCAAGCTTTGTCTTTAGTTCTTCAAACTTGACTCTTGGTAATGCCTTCGTAAATATATCTGCAACTTGATCTTCTGTTGTGCAGTACTCGAGATGAATCTGCTTAGTTGTCTCTGCTTCTCTAATAAAGCGATATTTTATAGAAATGTGCTTTGTTCGATGATGATGAACCGGATTCTTTGTCATTGCTATAGCTGACTTGTTGTCGCAGTAGATTGTAGTAGGGAGATCTTGTTGTTCACCCATGTCTTCAAGTATTCTCCGAAGCCATATAGCTTGACTTGTCGCTTCAGCTGCTGCCACGTACTCAGCCTCTGCTGTTGATTGCGCAACTGTTGCTTGCTTCTTAGATCCCCATGAGAAAAATCCTGATCCTAGTGAGAAGGCATAGCCTGATGTACTTTTCATGTCATCAATAGAACCTGCCCAATCACTGTCGGTGTAGCCAAGCAATCTTGAGTTGGTCGTGGTTCTGTACCATATACCAAACTCCTTTGTTCCTTGAAGGTATCTTAAAATTTTTTTTCCTGCTCCATAGTGAATTTGGCTCGGCTTCTGCATGAATCTTGATAGAAGACTTGTGGCATACATGATGTCTGGGCGTGTAGTAGTGAGATATAGTAAGCTCCCTATCAAACTTCTATAGCGCGGTTCATCAGCTTCTGGTGCTCCGTCTTCTTTTTGTAACTTTTCATTTGTCACGAGCGGAGTAGCTACTGGCTTGCATTCGTTCATGTTGAATTTCTTTAATAGTGCTTCGGTATATTTCTTTTGACAAATGAATATTCCTTCTTTTTGTTGTTTTACTTCTATGCCGAGGAAGTAGTTCATCAAGCCAAGATCTGTCATCTCGAATGTCTTCATCATGTCTTCTTTGAAATTAGCGATCATCTTCGTGTTGTTTCCTGTGTAGATTAGATCATCTACATACAAGGAGACAATGAGAGTATCCTGCTGACCTTGGGTCTTGACATATAGTGTTGGCTCACTCTTGCTCCTCTTGAATCCTTGATTGATGAAGTATTGATCAATTCGGCTGTACCATGCTCGAGGAGCTTGCTTGAGACCATATAAAGCTTTTCTTAGTCTCAGTACTTTATCTTCATTTTCTTTGCTGACGAAGCCCTGTGGTTGCTCAATATAAATCTCTTCTTCTAGCACTCCATTTAAAAATGCAGACTTGACATCTAGTTGATAGATGCTCCACTCTTTTTGTGCTGCAAGAGCTATTAAAGCTCTTATAGTGTCTAGACGAGCAACTGGAGCAAATGTCTCATTGTAGTCAACTCCAGGTTGCTGAGAGTAGCCCTTTGCTACAAGCCTAGCCTTGTGTTTTTGTATTGAGCCATCAGGGTTAAGTTTTGTCTTGTAAACCCATTTGACTCCTATGATATCTTTATCTTTTGGATAGTCTACTAGCTCCCATGTTTTGTTTTTCTCAATTGATTTAATCTCCTCCTCCATTGCTTTGACCCATACTTCTTGTTTTGATGCTATTTCATAGTTTTCAGGCTCAAGTATGGCCAAATTGCAAGTTTCATATATATTCGCCAGAGATCTTACTCGCCTCAGAGTAGATTCTGGTGACGAATCTTGTTGAAGAGAAGACGAAGAAGGCATACCTGGATCTTCTGTTACTTCTTCAACTTCTTCTTGAGGTTGCTGTACTGGAAGGGAAGTGTTGTTTCTCTCAATTTTTTCTTTATCCCAATTCCAAGCAGCAGCTTCATCAACTTCGACATCTCGACTAATGATGAGCTTCTTTGTTTGTAAGTTGTAGACTCGATAGCCTTTTGATTGTGTACTGTATCCCAAGAAGATGCCTCGAATCGTTTTGTCTTCTAACTTATGCCTCTTTTGGTCTGGGACATGAATGTAGCAGATTGATCTAAAGACCCTTAAATGTTTGGCAAAATGTTTTTGCCCACTCCAAGCTTCAACGGGAGTCTTGTCTTGGACTGCTTGAGTTGGACATCTATTGATAATGTAGACTACAGTATAAACCGCTTCAGCCCAAAAAGTCTTTGGTAGTCCTTTATCCTTTAGCATCGATCTAGCCATCTCCATGACCGTGCGGTTTCTTCTTTCAGATACTCCATTTTGTTGAGGAGAATATGCGACTGTGAGTTGTTTTTCAATGCCTTCATCCTCACAGAATTTATCAAGCTCATGGGAGTTGTACTCTTTGCCGCGATCACTCCTAAGCCTCTTTATGTGTTTGCCACTTTGCTTCTCTACAAGGGCCTTGAACTTCTTGAATATTCCAAAGACTTCTGATTTTTCCTTGATGAAATAGACCCAAGTCACTCTAGAAAAGTCATCGATGAAGAGGATGAAATACCTGTTGTTGGTGAGTGATGGTGTCCTCATCGGTCCACAAACGTCAGTGTGGATGAGCTCTAGCACATCTTTAGCTCTCCATGCATTGCTCGTTGAAAATGGTAGTTTGTGTTGTTTTCCAAGAAGACATCCTTCACATGCTCCACTATCTTCTTTTAGGCTTGGTAAATCTCTTACCATATTCTTTTGATATAACAACTTTAAGGCTTTCGAGTTGAGGTGGCCAAATCTTCGATGCCATAGCCATGAATCATCAGCTTGCACCTTCATGGCAATGTTAGTGGTATATTTAAAGTTTATTGGGAAGCTTCTGTTCCTCGTCTCCATCTTTACTTGGGCTATCTCAGCCCTTTTACTACTGTTATCATAGATTGTGCATTTATCTCCTTCAAAGTGAAGGACACAGCCTTTCTCCATCATTTGACCGATGCTCAAGAGATTTTCTTTAAGATTGGGAACTAGTAAGACATCTCTAATGAGTCGCGTACCTTTCTTTGTCTCCACCATGACAGTGCCTTTGCCTTTTGATTCCACGGTAGTGCCATTCCCTAGTCGAATCTTTGATTTGACAGAGTCATCAATTTCCTTAAAGATGCTCTCATCTTTAGCCATGTGATTGCTGCAACCGCTATCCAAGTACCAGGTTCCTTTCTTGTCATCGTTGGAATCTTGGGTGGCATAGAAAAGATGTTCTTCACTGTCATGTTTATTCTGGTCATTCTCACGTTCTTCGACGAAATTTGCTTGATGTTTATTTTTGCTATAGCAATTTTTCTCCATGTGCCCAAATTTCTTACAGTGCCGACATTGTGGCTTTCCTCGCCAGCGACAGTCTTTCTCGGCATGATTTGTCCTCTTGCAGATGCCACATGGAGGATACTCATCTTGATTTTTCTTTGAGAAATTTCTAGAATTCTCTCTATTTCTAGAACTTTCTCCACTACTCTTGTTTCCTCCGTATCCTTTATTTTGAGACCGTAATTTAAGCTTAGATTGAAAGGCATTTTCTACAGAGTCATCATCACGCCTACCCAATCTTTGCTCATAAGCTTCAAGAGAGCCCATTAGTTCTGTCACAGATAAGTTTGATAGATTCTTCGTTTGTTCAATTGTCGTCACGATTGGATCATACTTACAGGGAATAGAAACTAGAATTTTCTCAACAATTCTTTTGTCGAGAATATTTTCCCCGTAGGCTCTCATTTTAGAAACAATTTCTTTTATCTTAGTATAATAGTCTTGTACGGTCTCAGATTCCTTCATATTTAATAATTCAAACTTACGCCTTAGACTTTGGAGTTTGACGGCACGTACCTTGGCGGTTCCTTGAAACTCCTCCTGTAGTGTACTCCATGCATCCTTGGCACTAGAAGCTCCCATTATCCTCGGAAAAATAGAGTCACCCACAGCTTGCTGCAAGTAATATAGCGCCTTTGAATCTTTTTGTCTATTTTCCTTCAACTCTTTCCTTTGAGCTGCAGTAAGAGTTGAAGTATCTGCGGGAGTAGTAAATCCTTCTTCCACAACTTCCCATAGATCTTGGGAGAAAAAAAATGTCTTCATTTTAATGCTCCAAAAATCATAGTTTTCAACGGAGAAAGGAGGGACTTGGATATTAGATGATGATTGGGTGTTGTTAGCCATTGGCTAAGAAAAAATATGAAAGTAGTGTAGAGTGAGGGTAGTGATTTTTAATTGGTAGTTGGATAGTTTATCTACGCCCAGTATATGATCGAACGTAGCTCTGGTACCACTGTTAGTAGTTTTAGAACAAGTGGTGAAAATAGTTTTGAGAAATGGATAATGAGGAGTTTATGGAAAACTGAAATTGTATTAATAGAGTAATGGTAGTACACTTGATAGTTGGTAGTATGGATACTAGTATAGTAGATGGCTTCTTGATTGATTTTGCAAAGTGATGTAGCCTATATTTATAGGCATCACTCCACCGCCCAACATATGGCGGTACTTATTTTTTTTATCATTAGATAATTCTAGTTTCTATGTTTCTAGAAAAATCAAGATTTTAGTATCCTATGGTTATTTCTCAAACATTCTAGAATTTGGCATCATGCTTCAACAATAATAAACCTCACTTTCCTTTCAACCGGCTGCATCTTGCATCCTCAAACTTCAAAAACTCAACAATTGGTAAATCACCACCAAGCTTCAACAGGCTGCATCTTGCATCTTCAAACTTCAAAAACTCAAAAACTCAACAACTGGTAAATCATCACCAAGCTGAAGAGTGATTGTAGTGCCAAGACTTCCTCATCAATGAGTGAATCCCTCTGTGTTCCACTATCATTTCCCTTTCTTCAACTTTCATCTCCCCTCTCTCCCAATAAATCACTTTGTTTCCCGTCTTCATCAAACTCTCTACCTCCTTTGCTTTTTTTTTCCCATTGTGGGAATGCCATCCATAAATCTTAGTCTTCTTCTATTTTCTCTGTTCATACGAATGAGTTTCCTTCTTTCAGGTATTTCTCTTTTTTTGGTTCTTCTCATTTTGAATATTATGCTATTTCTCCTTTACTTGTATTTTTTACTAGGTTTCAGCTTTCCACAAAAGACTAAAAGAGAGAGGGAGTGAGTGACTAGGCAGCGAGAGAAAGAAAAATGGAGTATATTCTCTTTGTAAATTTTTTTATTGTTTGTGTTCTGGAACTTTATCATCAAATGTAGAATTGAAAATATGAGTTCAGACATTTTTCATTGTGAACATTGAATTTCTTTGTTTGTGTTTCAGTTTCCTTTTTTCAACTATTTTTGTTTTAGTCTCCCAATTTAGCTATTATATTTGTATTTGTCTATATATATAGTAGTAGTTTATAGTTTATCATTATGTCATGAATTTTTTCTTTGATTAGTTCTCAGGAACTCCCCTTCTACGAGCAATAGAATCCCTTGGTTGTGAGAAATCATTTCTCCGTGACGGGTAGTAAATCCAAATTCTCAGTTTGTATTTTGTTTCTTCATTTTGTTTTTACGTGTGGTTTGTTGTTCAAAGGTGGCGGCATATCGCTGTTGTCACCTGCTCCTCCTGAATTAGAATTTGTTATTTGGCATATAACTTAATTACTCTTCTAATCTTATTGGGAATCCTTTGATAGGCTGGATTAAAATGAGAAAGGATAAAAGTGCTAACAACACTCTCTTTTACACGCTCTCTCCAATACTCGCTCTATGAATAATAGCTCTCATTTCTAAAATGATGAGACCCATATGAATTTTAACCAATCATATAAAGTGAGTGTTTGAGAGAATGTGTAAAAGAGTGTTACTAAAACTTCTCAAATAACCATTGATATAATAACTAAAATGTTGAATGGTTAAGATGCGTGATGGGCAATTTATTAAAAGCCACTTAACAGTTGTTTGTATACATTTTCTTCAATTTGCAAAAAAGGACTCACTTAAAAACACATGAATACTCTTTCCAAATTCATAATTTAAGATATCTTAAGAGCTGTCCTGTTACAACCAAATTTCGCATTCGAAATTAGCCACAAGGACACATCAGCAAAGGCTATCAAATAAAGCTTGAAGGCTATTCGAAGGAGACAGCGCTCGAAATGCGAGAAGACTCGGCACTTTGACCATAATCTCGAAGGAAACTCAAAGGCAAGTCTCGAAGACTGAAATACAACACAAGAGCAGTTGAGACAGTTGCCTTGAACTAACTTCAACACGCAAAAACAGGTGTGAAGAATCCAGACGCCAGAAGACATGTGTCAACAATCATCATCGACCATTAATCAGTTTAGTTTTTACTCGCTTTCAATAAGGACAAATGTCCATCATGCAACACAACAATTTCTTGCTTGTAACCCTATAAATAGCACTTCGTACGAAGAACCCAGGGCGATTTCATAACATTCAGTAACCCATTACGCCTAACACATCCGATCACACAGGATCTCTGGCTACAAGCGGTGAACAATGTTTGCCTGAGCCAACAACCCCTTTTATCTTCAAACTATTTTCAATTCAATGCAATTTCCCCTTTTGGCAATCGAGTGCTTCGCTCTTGTCCTTTTTATTATCTCACTTTTATAACTTGTTTTTACTTCATTAAATCTTTGTACTCAGGTAATTCGTGATGTTCTTTCCTATTTGGGATCGATTTCCGTGAATTACTTGAATTATTTTTCTTTATTTTATTTACTATTCGATAACCGTCGTACCGAGTACTTGAAGGATTCATGATGTTTTACCCGCTTCGGGTGTGATTCCCCTGTTTTGTTCAGGTACCCTGTACTTCGAATTTGATCAGACAATCAGCTAGAATCTCTGATTCATTTGATTGTGTGACCGAATTCTCCCTTGAAACTGTTTCTCATCTCGAAAAGCACACAATTTGGGGTTGACAGTGTAAACCTGTCAACTAGTGAACCCAAGACCTAATTCGAGTCCTCTTATCTCATCACTTTCAAATTTAATTGTTTGACAGAAAACAATAGCAAAAAATATTGGAAAACAGATTGGCACGCCTAATGGGACTCAGTTTAGAGATAGTTGTGCCAAGTTATAAAGTGTGTGCTCACTTGAAACGGTAACATGGTGAATACCAGAAATCGTAATAGGGGAAATTCCAGTTCTCCTAATGATAACAATGGTTAAGATCAAGAAGTTCAATAAGAACTCAATTCAGCAGAACAATATAACCATATGGATCCTATTCCCCCAAATGATCCAAGATCGAATCCTATGGTAAGTCAGACAGTTCCTGACATACCAATTGATCTTGAGAGGAGAAATCTTAATGTGGTTCCACCACCCTATAGACTACGTTATGGTTTTTTTCCTCCTCTAAGGGCAACGGTGGTTAGTTCGAGTGCTCCTCCAAGATATCAAGGAATTTCGAATACGGGAGGTGGTACTCAAAGAGTTAACCAAATGAATCCCCAAAATATGGCCTTAGAGAGTGTACTTAATTATCTGATAACTAATACGACCATGCACTCATTCAGACAACAAATGGATGAGAGTAATCATGATATGGTAAACATGATGACCCAGCAAATAAACACGGAGTATAATCCTATAATAGAAAACACCAATAATACTTATCAAGAATTGGCTACCCAAATGAAGAGAATTGCTGATGTTTTCGGTGCACCTCACGAGGAAAATGAAAACGCCGTTCAAAATACTAATCAAATTACACCAGAACAAGCCACTGTTCAACCGCCTCGAAATGTGGTTGTTCCTCGAAATGTTGCTATTGTCAATAGGAATCAAAATGCTGATGACATGTTGCAATAAATTCGACAAAATGTTGGGGGGGCATCATGTCGAAAGTGTGGTAAAGAGGGTGCTTAATAGACACGGATTCAATGATGACTACGCAAATAGGCCATATTTTGTGTCTGCTCTACCCCCCGCAGTTATGCAAACAGAGCTAACTGCCTAGAGGGATTAAGATCCCCAAATTTTCGAAATTTGCTGGTGAGGCTGGAGAGTCGAGAATGGAATATGTGGCTAGATACCAAATAGAATAGCCATTGATGAATTTCTAAAAATGAAATCTTTTCCGAGTTCGTTGAACAAAGATTCCTTCACTTGGTTCACCACTTTACTAGCGAATTCGGTTCCAAATTGGGCACATCTGGAGAGTATCTTCCATGAACAGTTCTTTCGAGGAGAGAAAAAAGTTAATGTAATCGATATGGATAATATTCGAAGGAATAATAAAGAATTGATTGATCCTAACGGCTATTTTCCTGAGTACGAGCTCGTACAAATGGCCGCAGCAGGTTTCGATTATAACATTCGGAAGAAAATGATTAATCAACAATTGAGAGATATGTCTCAATTGGCAGAGAGTGCAAGACAAATCAAAAAGTTTAATTCAGAAAAGGATAAGCTTAAGAAAGGTGAAAAGGGCTATAAGAAAGAGAGCTTTTCTAAGAAAAATTAAGATTATTCGAAAAAAGAAAATGCTTGCTTTTCTCGAGATGACAGGAAAATTCGTGGCCCTAGTTGAAAGAGATTTTGAAGGCGAAAGAAAGCTTGAAGAAGAATCTAGTGGTGTTCATTCGGCTGAACTAAAGCCAGGACCCCCTTACATTTGTTCATGACTAAACCGTTATTGGTCAAAGAAAGTTCAAAATTTGTTAAGACAGTTTATGACTTCGATATAAACAAAGCTGACCAAATTTATAATATCTTGTTAAAAGATAAACAGTTGGTCCTAACTGACGACCACAAAATGCCTTTTTCTGAACAATTAAAAGGAAAGTTATATTGTAAATACCACAATGTATTCGGACACACTACTAATTAATGTGTTCGTTTCAGGGATCTCATTCAGAAGGCAATCGAAGAGGGACGCCTGATTTTGGAAGAAAAGAAAAAGGCTCCGATGAAAGTGGATACTGATCCATTTCAAGTGGCTGTGAATTACTCTGAGCCAGAAAATCTCGATATTTGCATGGTAGATATCAAATAGATAGATTCACTTCCCAATGATGTCTATGGGTGTACCTAAAAAGGGTAACTTCGAAACTGTTCCAGTGGCTACCAGGGAGCCTCCAAAGGCAAGCGACGTCAATGGAATAACTGATCAATTGCCTAAACTTGGAATATACGTGGTTGATGTCAAAGAGGTTGAAGATTCAAACCTTATTGATCAATTAATAGAACAGTTTGAAGTCGATTCTGGGAGCAAGATCTTCCCTGGACCAAGGGAAACTCTATTTGAATATCTGCAGAAGATGTGCAATTCGAATCAAGAGACTATTATGTGTCCAAGGTGCAGTGCAGTCTTCGATAATAGAGCGGCCAAGGCTTTCAAAAGCTCTGAAATCAAGAGAAACGTAGAAGAGGCTAGAGGAAAAGACAAGGAAGACTCAATTGTTGCAGATACTATTTCTTCAAAGCCTACTTTTCTAAAGTCTCAATAGGGTTATTGGAGACAGAGGACTTATTTTTCTCCACACAAGGTTCCGAAGAATAAATTGGTTAGGGTCTTGAACCGTTGGGTTACATCAAAAAATCACAAGCCCAATAATGTTTATGTAAGAGGTGAAAGCTCAAATGCTGGTTTTACTCATGGCCAAAGTTCTGGTTTAGAAAACCAAGGCATGAGCAGAACTCAACTAAGAAGGGCTTAAAGAGCCCGAAATGCTGCCTATGAAGCCTATTAGGCAAGACAGAGCTCGAAAATGTCTATAAAGCAAAGAGGCGACAAAAATGTAACCTATCAAAATGTAGGAGGACGCCCGAAGGGAAAGAATACTCTGAGCAACAACAAGAAGTTGGTCAAATACGACAATGAAGATGATTTCATGATTAAATGTGTTTGACTCTGGTTTTTATGATGACTTACACGACACTTGTGCAGTAGTCTCAGTCTTGCCTGTTGATTATGTTCAAAAGGTGTCAGAAATTGAAGAACTCGAAGATGACTTCGAAAAAGTAGAAGAGTTCGAAGAAGAAGCTCCTGTCTTGTTAGGATGTATGCCAAGGACTTTGATAATTCCAGGGGCAGAGCCTCAAGCATGAAACGCTGCTATTTTTGAGCCACCTACTGATTGCATGAAAACCCACCTCAAACCTCTGTTTATTGAGTTAAAAATTGATGAGTGCATCTTGGTCAATAAAGTTCTTATTGATGGCGGAGCAATTAATTTGATGCCCGAGGAGGTTATGGAAAGGCTAAGGAAAACTGACGAAGATCTAATTTCACATAATCTGGTAGTCTAAAGGTATCATTGTTTTGATCATCCAAGTAGGATTTATTTCTCGAAACACCATGTTTGTGGTGGTCCCTTCGACAGCCAATTTCAACTTATTGTTAGGGAGAGAATGGATTCATGTTGTAAAAGTACCCTCTACTCTTCATCTGAAGATGTTCATTTGGAATGACCTTGACGAATGTCAAATCATCCAAGCAGGCCCTACTGCCTTCAATACGCCTCATGCAAAGTTTTACAATGCTAATAGAATATGGGTCGACGTCGGGCCATTCAACATCGAACAGGGTACTGACATCAAAAGACAAATCAATGAGAAAGGCGAACCATTGACTATGGTTCTTAAGCCACACGTTGGCTTCGAACTAAGCCATCAAGATGTTGGCCAGGGCCATGACACGGCCGAATGGGAGTTAATATGGAATTCATCATAACAAAGTTAGAGATGAGATCATCCAAACCAGAAATTACGGTGAAAAAGAAGAAGCACTCTCACAGATCATCTTTTCGATTTAGCCGTCTTTCCATTCCTCCCAACCCCTTCTCAAAAGGTTCCTCAAACCTAAAAATAGGGTAAAAAATCCAAGCAAAACGGTCAAAATTCGGACAACTTAAAAAAATCATTGCACAGCGCAACATGGCCGTGTTGGCTAACATGGGTGAGCCGTGTTGCTTTCTGACTTGTGTTATTTTTAATTCTTAAGCGTGGTAACATGACACGACTGTGGTGCTTAGCATGGTCAGGATGTGTCACACCCTCTTTAGCCTGATTCTCGCGCTTTAGCCTCTGAATGACTCATGCTTTCATCCAAGTGCCTCAATTCCCTTTTCCTAAGTCAAAAACCTCCCTTTCTGCACAAAAGGACTCAGACCAAGTGCATTATCCAAATCACACACAAATTCATATGAAACATGAACGGATATGGCTAAAATACCTAAAATGCATGCAAACTCTAACTTTAACTACATTCTATTTCAAACACATCAAATACGAACCGAACTTTTTAGAAAAATGAAGCCGACATTCGCCCTGTCTTGTTGAGACTGGTTATTAGAACTTACTCTATCGAATTGCTTGTTTTTCTAACGATCCGAGATGTATGTGGACCGTACAAGTTGTTCCCAAAAGTATATCGGGTGAACGGGTGGATAGGCCACGTCACCCTTAGACGGTTCTCTTTTTGGGCTCTTGCTTCTGATTCCGAGTTGACACGCCGACCTGCTACATTGCCGCCCAGGTATATTAGGGTGGACAACGAAAGTCGGCCACGCTGTCGACAACCAGGTTTATTATGGCCACGCTAGAAACTACTTCGGGTTCTTGCTTTCAGGTTTCAAAATGACATGTTGGCCTGTTGCGTCGCCCTCCAAGCATTTCAGGATGGACAACGGAAGTCAGCCACACTGTCGATCAACAACATCATGAGATCTGAGATTAAACCGTTGGATTGCATCGCAATGATTGGTTACCAACGTTGATCTGGTTGGCGACACTCGATTTTCTTTAGTCAATTGAAGAGTCATGTCATATTGGCTATGTCTGCGCAGCCTCGTTTTCTATGCCAGTGTCAAAATTACCTCTGAGGGTTGCACTGGTTGGGATTCATCCCTTCTTATTCCCCTCGTCACACTATAAATAGAGAGGACCCCTTCCTCATTTTCATCTTTGCGAAATTTGTGCATAAGATTTTTCTCTCCGCCGACGTTAAAACATCCGATGAGGATTTGGGTTCTTTGGCGAACATCCTACTGCTCTGACGATCCTTTGAGTGCTTTTCTTGGGGATTCTCTTTCTCCGACTTACATAGACCTCTTTCCTTTTCCCTTTTTTGCAATTCTTCTTCATCATGGACTCCGAGCTAGTTACGTTGGAAATCACCTCCGGCGTGACCCCGACTGGTCCTTCCTTGACGATGTCTTCAACACTATTGTGTGGAGACTTCTTAGAAGGAGGGGGTTCACGAGATTCAAAGTCGGCCTTGATCATTCCAGTTTATTCCATCAAGATTGAAGTCGCGATAGACCATTTGTTGCATCGTGGTATCCCAATCTCGGCTAAACGCCTTTGAGAAGATCCTCAGGGATCACTTTAAGCGCGTTTGCACCAAAGAGCACTTTTGCCAAAAAGCTTCATCTTCAACACCAAACCCCACCACAATTAACCACCACCCTCTGACTCTCTCTCTCTCCACCACGCCTCCATCACCACCATTACGACATCTCTCTCCTCAGTGTCCATCTCTCTCTCCCCTTCCTTGGTCCCTCTTCTCTTTTGTTTACCTCCCCTTCATCTTCATCCCCAAATTAAAAAATTAGCGTTTGGAACCCAAAATTAAAAAACCCAGATTATGTTCCATACTGGAATTATGTTCTAAACCCTGATTTTCAATTTTGGGATAAAGATGAAGGGGACGGAAGAGAAAAGAGGAGAAGGGCCGATGGAGAGAGAGAGAGAGAGAGAGAGAGAGAGAGAGAGAGAGAGAGAGAGAGAGAGAGAGAGAGAGATCATAGTGGTGGTGATGGTGCGGCGCACAGAGAGTGAGAAGGTGGTGGTGGATGGTGGTGTAGTTTGCGGATGAACATGAAATTTTCTTGAAAAAGCGCACTCTAGTCATTTATGTTTCACCAAAATTTTAGTTTGGTCCTTTACATTTTTTTCCTAGTCACTAATGCCAGCTAAGCAAGCTCCGCCAGCTGTTAATGGCCAACGTGACAGTTAAAGCCAGTGGACAGAAATGTTAAAAAAGGAACACTTTGACACGGATTTCAAACTTTAAGCACCAAAGTGAGAAAAATAAATAAAAGACCAAATTGAAAGAGCACTAAGAGTGCTCAAACCCAACCAACAATGGTTACAAATTGTTTAGAACTTGTAGTGGATTAGACCACCATGGTGAAATAGATACAGATGAATGGAGATCTAATCTATAAACACTCCAACTCCAAGATAAGCTCTTGATGCGGATTACCGTGGAGTCAACATTCGCTTCCTCCTGTTTAAAAATGGCTCCGTTCTTAGCGAGCCAAATGCTCCAGCAAGTTGTTAGCCATAACATATGTTTCGTACGCTTTGATTTTTTCCCTTTGCACAAAGTTGCACATCCAAGGAATAACTCCTCCAGAGGCTTGGACAAGTCTAACTCAATGCCAAACCAAGTGCTAACTCCTTCCCAAACTGAAGTTGCGAAAGGACAATTGAGAAACAAATGAGCTCTTGTTTCGGCTTCTTGGTGACATATGGGGCAGCGGGCATCGAGATCGGAGTTAATGACATTCCTCCTAAGCAATTGCATGCGAACCGGCAGTGAATCCAACAAAAGACGCCAACCAAACACTATTACCTTCGACGGGACAATACTTTTCCACAAGGATGCTGAAATTACCTGTTGACCCGAAAGGGGTTGCTGCTGAATGGGCGCGGAATTCAGCTCCAAATAGAAGGATTTAACCGAAAAAGATTTTGAGGAATCGTGCGGCCAAATCCACCAGTCCTTCTTTCCTCTATTCGGCGCAATGGGTAACACAATACTGTACAAAATCTCTCCTTCAGCTGCAGTCACGGGATCTCTAAAATGCTGCCAATCATCATTACACCGCCAATAATCGCCAGTCCAACTACCCAGTTCAGCCACAGTTTTAAGTTGCCGACCACAAGCTTCAAAGATAATAGGGAATACCTTGAAGAAAGGCTCAGTGCCTAACCATTGGTCCTTCCAAAAATTAATGAGACTGCCATCCCCCAATCCTCTTCTTATGCCCCACGCGAATCTTCTTTGCTCCTCCACCTTAGAATCCGATAACAACAAATCCCTCCACCAGATTGATCCAATGTTTCGCATTGAGTGACCCTGCATTGAGGCATAGACAAATGCGTTAGCAAAATCGCCATACCTGTGAGATAATAAGCGACTCCAACAAGCGTTATTCTCCGTCAAAGATCTCCATTTCCGTTTGGAAAGAAGTGCGATGTTGAATGCTTCGAGATTTTTGATCCCTAACCCGCCATCCTTTTTTGATTTGCACACAGTGTCCCAAGCCACCCAATACATTCCGTGCTCCCCTTCCTTGATCCCCCATAAGAAATCTCTTTCGATTTTTACCATTTTTTTGATTACAATCTTTGGCGCTTTGTAGAAAGACATCATGTATACTGGGATGCTATTCAAAACAGAATTAATTAAAGTTACCCAGCCTCCTATAGAGAGATAGCGCCCCTTCCACGTTGCCAGTCTTTTGCGCAAGGTCCCAATTATCGGGCTCCAAGTTGACTCCCTTCGGGGGTTGGCGCCAATAGGAATCCCCAAGAACTTGAATGGGACGGTTTCCGATCTACAATAGAGGAATGCACTTGCTCTCTCCAAGAAACCATCCGGGATGTTAATACCGATAAGCTTGCTCTTGAGGAAGTTAACCTTCAAGCCCGACACCAATACAAACGACCTCAAGATAGATTTTATGCTCCAAATATTATCCCAAGTAGCCTTACCCAACAACATAGTGTCGTCCGTGAATTGCAAAATAAAGAAACGCAATTCGTCATTCAAAGCAAAACCTTGAAAAACACCTATATCCACTGCTTGACGCATAAGAGCCATCAAACCTTCAGCTGCAAAAAAGAACAGAAATGGAGATAAAGGGTCACCTTGCCTTAGACCCCGATGTACCTTAAAATCTTGAGTTGGGCTACCGTTGACTAGTGCCGACATAGAGCTAGTGCAGATACATGATTTCATCCAAGAGATCCAACGGGAAGGGAAACCCATTCCACGAAGCATGTAGATAAGAAACTCCCACGAAATAGAATCGTAGGATTTTTCAAAGTCAACTTTAAACAATAAGCATTCTTCCTTGCTACGTTTGGCGTAGTCCACCACCTCATTAACCACGACCACTCCATCTAGAATTTGACGCCCCCCAATGAAGGCTGATTGTTGAGGCGCTATGATGCTAGGCAACAGCTTGTTAATTCTACTAGCCAACACCTTCGACAATATTTTGTAGAGACATCCGATTAAACATATAGGCCGAAATTCCCCCAATCCTTGAGGGTTGTCATTTTTTGGAACTAAAGCTATAAAGGATGCTGCAATCGCCTTTGGGGAAAAAGGGTTATTGTAAAATTCGTTGAAAAATCCAACCACATCTTCTTTCACCACATTCCAACAAAGTTTTAAAAAGTTGAAGTTAAAACCATCCGGTCCCGGGCTCTTATCTCCATCGCAATCCCACACTCCCATCCTTATTTCGTCCTCTGAAAAAGGTTGTGTTAACAAATCTGAGTCACCCGGAGAAACTTTGCTGAAATTCAAGCCCCCCAAAGTCGGTCTCTCGTAACTAACCTCTGAGAAGTACTTCTCGAAGTGATTTTTGACAAAGAGCTTCACTTCATCCACATCTTCCACTAACTCCCCTGACTCATTGCGAATCGTTATGTTACATCTTCTTCTTCTGAGTCTCATCAAAGAGTGGAAGTATTTAGAATTCATGTCGCCTTCCTTAATCCACCTAGCTCTAGATTTTTGAGCTAAGATGGACTCTTTCTTGCGAATCTCTTTCCAAAGCTCTGCTGATACTTCCTTTCTATTCAAAACCACCCCTTCATCCCATCCTTCGCTTAGAACGTCATCCAGAGAATTCAAGTCCCGAACCAGCTTCAGTTTCTCTTTATTCCACCCTCTGATGTTGCTTCTCAACAGCTTCAGTTTCTCTTTGATAACGAAAGCTTTAAAACCTGAGATGTTATAGTTATTCCAACACTGTTGAACATAAGGCAGAAAATCGGGGTGATCCAACCACACATTGAGAATTCGAAATGGCTTAGGGCCCCAATTTGAGACAGACCGGATAAGCCAAATAGGTGAATGATCAGAAATGTCTCTGCTCCCAATCCACTGGCCTGAGATCCCCCACTCTGTTATAAGGCCTTCAGATAACAAAAGCTATCTAATCTGCTCATAGATAACCCATCAGAAAAAAACCAATATAACTTCTTCCCTGATACCGGAACATCAACGAGATCCATATCCACAATAAAACTGTTGAAGTCGTCCATCTTGCTACGAGAGTGGTCTCCACTCCTACCTTTTCTCTCCATAGAACATACCACAGCATTGAAATCTCCGACTATGCACCATTCACCACTCCCTATGCTTTGATTAATAGCTAACAACTCTGCCCAGACCCTTCGTTTCCCCACCCTTGAACACGGAGCATAAACATTTACCACGTGCACTGTAGAGCCCCGAATGGTTGTACTAACACCAAGAAAACAAAAACCAGAGAAATGAGACGATACTACACAATCCCCTTCTAGCCACGAGCTCAGAATACCTCCAGATGAGCCTCGAGAAGGTTGGTGAACCCATTGGAATGGTCGATTCCCCCATAGCAAACCAATCTGATTTTCAACCATCACCTCCCTCTTAGTTTCCTGAATGCAAACAAAGTCGAAAGAACGAGAATTTATCGAAGAAGCTAATTGGCGAGTTTTACTACGCTCGCCCCACCCTCTAATGTTTAAGGATAGCAAATTCATGAGGTTCTGATGTTGTCCGCCCTCTTTCTACTATCAGCTTCATCTCTGCGTTCACCTTCTTCTATCAAATCAACATACCTTTCTTCTCGCATACTTCCTTCAACACCCAAACGCTTAGCCGTTTCCCAAACTCTCCTAGCCACCGCCTTTCCTTGAAGGGCCCAGAACTTGTTGTTGCATAAGACAATGTCTCCACTAGAAATAGACCCATCAGATAACACAGAACCAGCAGAAAACAAAGATGAATGATTGTTACTTACCTCCTGAGAAGATTGCGCAACATGTTCCTCTGGAATGGAGCATAAAGGGACCTCCGCTAAATCTCTAGAAGTTAGCTTCAACTTACCCGACTTCGGTTTCCTCTTCACACCTATCTTTAGATATTTCCTCTCTTTTCCCGGCCTTGCCGCGGATAAAGAGGGTGAGGGACGCATATTTGGAATTGAAGGGAGGTCTAGGGGTTTTTCACCAATCATTGGGCTTTCCGCCACAAAACTTTCAGCCGGAGATAAAGGAGAATCACCTTGTTCTTCCTGCACCCCCTCCTTGTTGGCAAACAACGTCGATGATGAATTGATTTTCCCAATTTCATTATCTGACATTCTAAAATTCCGCACTTCCTTGAGGAGAGCATTCAACTCGTCTTCATCAACCTCTTCGCCACCTTGATCACCCACAATACCATCAATACCTTGATCATGAAAATCTTCCTCCGAACTTGTCGAGTCGTCTACCACTTCGTCAACCCTGCTCCCCATATAACTCCCTTGAAGTGGACCGCTCCAATCCTCCACAATCTTAATATTGTATAGGGTGTTATTAACAGCAGCTATAACAGATCTATTCACCAGCTCCGTCGATTGAGTCCTTACCATAAGCCTGGCAACATCCAGAGACCTCTTCCTTTCTGTTTTATCATCCGCGCAAACAAATTCCCTAACATAGGCTGTGAGCTTGGAAAAGAAAGAAGAATTCCATGCGTGAACCGGAATGCCATAGCACCTGAGACAAGTCACCCTCTCTGGGTCCACATCCGTTGGTGTCCATGGACGGATCCATTTGAACCATTGGTAGAGCCAATCCCTAGCCTCATCTATATATTCAGCGAAATCACCTTCCTCTGAGTCACCTTCCAATGGGACTAAGTTAGATCCCATTGGAGTTGCCTTTATTGCGAACACGCCCATCTGGGCTAATTCATCCTGAATGTAGTATGATTTACCCGGGGTGATAACCTCCCCTACCATCGCTTTTGGTAGAGAGGGTCCAATGTCTATGTCGCAAACCACGTCTAGTTTCCTTTCTTTCGAACTTGGGCCCTGCACTGGTGGATTAACGTCATTCTTCTTCACCCACACTTGCCTCACCTTCTTCGGCCGAGACGGAACCGTGTGTTGCTTTTGTCCTCTATGTGCGTCCTCCCTTCTGAATCTAGGCAGATTGACGTTGATCTTCTCCCCTTCGATGAAGATGTTGTCTAGGATGATTGCTAGGCGATCAAGCTCCTTGACGTCGTAGAACCTGACAAAACCAAATCTCTTGCCGGAATGACAACCTCTTGAACTCTTCCTTGCTTATTGAAGATTTGGAGCATATCCCAGGCTCTCCAACGTTCGGGAAAAGATGTGAAGTATAGCGATGACACCTCTCCCCCTTCGCGATTCCTTGAGCCTTTTGCGACGTCCACCGATCGAACACCGCCACGGCCTCCATGCCTTCTTTCTTGCTTACTTCTTACACGGCGCCAACCTTCCTTGTCCACCGGGTCATACCTTCGTGAATCGTACATTCGTCCGCCGATCCCACCGCCGCCCCCTCGATCATGCTAAGCTTCGTGTATCATACCCGCTCTGCATCAAAATTTCTTTTGTTCAGAGCATTGTGCCACATCGAAACTTAGGGAGGGAGATGGCAATCACAACAACTCTTCTTCAGATTGATCGCTTGTGGGAAAGAGATTTGCGACAAAAATAGGATCTCCGCCAATCAAATCACAATACCTCTGATGAGAGCTAGTGAGCAAGAACACGTTCTTGACACAGTTACCTCATCACTTTCGGCTATCTTGATGAGAGCTAGTGAACAAGAAGGGAGTCTTGACACAGTTACCTCATCGCCGGCGAAGATGGCTTCCTTAAGGGAGTCTTGACACAGTTATTCGGTCTTGACACAGTTACCTCATTAACGAATTGTAACGAAGCCATTTTTCAGCCCCAAATTGTTACAATTAAATAAGTTAGAGGACCTAAGCGGTACGAAAAAACTTAAAGGACCAACTTGTTACAACTAAATAACTTAAATGACCTAAGTGATACGAAAAAAACTTAAAGGACTAACTTATTACAATTAAATAACTTAAAGGACCTCTAGTGTAATTTAGCCAAATATAAAAGAACATATATGGGCATATTATTGCTTAAACTAGCAAAATACTAATGCATGCGCACGGGTAGCGTCGTGTTATTTTCGCAAAATTATTTCAAACCGAAATTGTAATATAGTTATTAACTCGTAAATTGTTGATAATATTTATAAATTATTCGAGTATCATTTAAATTATAACATTTAAACAATATAATTTTTAAACAACAAATTGAAAATGTATTTTAAATAAAAGATAAATTATTTGGTACCAAATTTTGAAAATAAATTTGAATAGTAAAACTAATTTATGTGCTACCTTTATAGTATTTTTAAATAAAAACAAAGATTTTATATCATTTTATCAGTAGTAAAATTATACCAACAACATGTAACGTTTTCCCGTTGAGTCACAAAAACATAATATATAAAATAGTTATTCTGAAAATATTTCATGTTTTTCCATCTTGGCGCAAAAAAAAATTATAAAAATTAAAGACATTCATGAAGACAAAATATAAGAAATGGTTATTCCGACAATGTGCAATATTAGGGAATCAAAATTAATGAAATTATACCAACAGCATGTAATTTTTATCCACTTAATTTCAAAAATAAAATATAACAAAAAATTATTTCGACAACATCTTGTTTTTTCTCATCAGGAATCAAAAGCAAAACAGTGATTTATAAAAAAAATATTCAATTATAAAAAGTCAAGATATTTATATACACGTATTACAAATATAGTTATACCAATAACAGGGGGTGTGGTTGAGAGATTGGGGCTCATCCTCCCTTAACCAAGTGTCGAGGGTTCGATCCTCGCCTTGGGTCCCTCGAAACTTGGTTATGGAGCAGCTTTAAATCCATGGGCCAGCTGTCCCACCCTTCGAGGTACCTCCAATCCAGCGAGGGGATTAGTCACACTGCGTTCGGCGGTGGATACCCTGGTATATACAAAAAAAAACATGTAATTGTTTCCCGTTGAGACTTAAAAGTAAAATAATCATTTATAAAAAATAAAGACAATCGTGAAAATAAAATATAATTATTACGACAAACATGTAATATTTTGTCATCGAGAATTAAAAATAATGAAATTTAAACAAAGTATCTCACGTTTTCTTGTTGAAACTCAAAAGAAAAATATAAAAATAATTATTCCGAAGATATCTAAATAGATAATAGATAGATTTGAAAAAATTTAAAATGAGAATAGAGAGAGAATAAATGGAATCAAAATTTAAAGGGGAGAGAACTAAAAATTTTAATGTGCGGTGGACCCCATGAAAAGGATAATAGATGTAAATGATTTTTGCTAATAGAGAATTTTACTCTCAAATGTGGTGATGTGGCAAAAAAAAACAGCAGTGGGTAAAATAGAGATTTTGATAGTTGGTTGTTTGATTGAAGAGATAGTAGAATATTAGATACAAAGATAGTTGATAGTAGAAGCTAGTAGAATAGTAGATATGAAAGAGAATATTCATCTAATGGGAGGGCAAAAGAGAAATTTATTTAAATCAATAAAGGGTTAAAAAAAAGGAAAAATGAAACACTATAAGCTCACATGCCACTTCAAGTAACGTATCGAATCCCAAGTAAGTAGCTCAGTTGGTGAACTAAGGGATACCGAAGGAGTGCACAAAATGAGTGCAAGAAGGAGGTCTCGGGTTCAAACCCAGGAAACTAACATGACCCCCCTCTCCCACTAAAATCTACTTTCAATCTAATAAAAAAATATGCTAGCACATTTACATTTTTAGACATCACCAAATTTTGACATTTGTCACAATTTAGGGGTAAAATAAACAATTCACCACATAAAGCCAAAATGCTACAGTACCGCAACAGTACGCTACAGTGCAAATTTTGACGCGCTACAGTACCAATTCTGACGCGCTACACTATGCTACAGTACCAATACAGTTTTTTTTAAAACTGATTTTTTAAAACAACTGATTTTTTTTAAAATATTTTTTTTTTTAAAAAAAAAATGAATTTTTTAAAAATTTTTTTATTCACTGTTTTTTTTTAAAAAATTTTAAAAACCGTTTGTCAATATTTTTATAAAAACAATTAGTCGCTATAAATCAATTATTCACTATATTTATAATCTACTCAAACTACTAAAATTAATAAAACAATTAGTCACTATAAATCAATTAGCCACTATCCATTGTCAAAAAAGAATTGTAAAAAACTTTAACCCGTACCAAAAATTACAAAATAACAAAATAACTACTAAAACTAATCAATTTAACTACTTTTGTTAAAATCAATCAATTTAACCACTACCAAAAATTACCAAATAATTATTTTATAATTACTAAAAAGGAGTAAAATGCCAACGGGAGTGGCAACGAGAGCGCCAATGGGAGTGGCAACGAAAGCGCCAACGGGAGTGACAACAGGAGTGACAACGATAGAGGGAAAACAAAGTGAGGGACAAAAAACTGATTGAAAACTGCAATCAGAAGCTGCAACAGACGCAACAAAAGGACAAAAAACAGCAGAATTTTAAAAACAACTTTTTTTTCAGTTTTTCTTTCCATAAAATAATCACTTTTTTGTCAGTTTTTTTTACTAAAAACATTATGTTTTTTAACCTTTCTATAATTTACTCAAACTACTAAAATTAATCAATTTAACTACTACCAATTGTAAAAAAAAACCATACCTCTAACAATAGTTTCAAAATTATTTATTCCAAAAAAATAAATTATTAAATTAATATTACACTCAATAATTAAATAATTTAAAATTTACTCTTTATTATAATCGGTATTAAAACTACTAAAATCAATCAAATTTTTCATGTAATAAATAAAATCAATTTAACCACTAACAATTGTAATATTAAATCATATAGAAAAAAAGGAGAAACATGTGGCAACAGGAGCAGCAACGAGAGACTGACAACGAGATCGGCAACGGGAGTGCCAACAAGAGGGCGAACGAGAGCGCCAACGACAGTGCCAACAAGAGAGGGAACGAGAGTGCCATCTTTGTTTCTTGTAGACTTCAACCACACTATTTCACTACTACGAGATTAAAACTATTCAAATCAATCAATTTAACCACTAAGAATTATTATTTAAATACAACTTTAGCCACTACCAAACTTTACAAAATAACTTACTTATAATTAAACGAATATGATTTAATTAATATTAAATCATATAGAAAAATATGAGTTAACATGTGGCAACGGGAGTGACAACGAGAGACTGACAATGGTAGCTGCAACAGGAGTGGCAACCAGAGAGGTAACGAGAGCGTCTACGGGAGTGCCAACGGGAGGGCCAACGAGGATGCAAATGGGAGTGTCAACGGGGATGCATATTTTACCTCTAATGTCTAAATACATTATTATGGATCAATGTAATTCTGATTGTCAATCTCCTTTAATTTCTTCGACTTAATATAGTTTTTATTTGTATCTTATATGACATAATACCTATCTCTTTCCACTTTGAATTTCAAATCATACATTTTGGACATTGGTCACAACTTATGATTATCTTCCAAATTACTATTATGACTTCATGGCAATACACCGACCATACAGTATTACCCGTGCGTATGCTCGGGTAAAATACTAGTTGCTTATAAAAAAAAGTAACATATTGAAAAACACGTTAAACTACTTGAAATGTGCTATGAGTTATTAGTACTCAACACTTGGCATGAGTTTATTATCCGCCATAAGCTAGGAATCGATGTTGGCAAGCAAATAGATTGTCTCCCAGCAACCCATCTTTTCTAGCTAGCCGCTGTTGGTGGGGTTGTAAATCTTAGATTAGATTAGATTTGATTTAATTTTCATGTGCATTTTACTCCAAAGCTTAGGTGCGAGTGGTTAATGCACTCCTTCTAAAGATATGGACTCGACTTGTACTTGGGTTTGATCCCCAACAATGTAAATAGAAATGGGCCTAGCCCTTTTGTTGTGCCACTTGGTTTAATTCATGGGCCTGTAGGAGTTGGCCCAATTCAGTTTTTTGTCTCTCTGAGATGTAACAAATATACTGTAACAGAATCAATCAACGAATATACACTCTGTTAGTTACAATTGGTATCAGAGCTCTAACGAGCCTGTTGCAGAAACTCAGTTCACGGCGAGCGGCGAGCTTGACGACGACGATAATGGCAGAGAAAGAAAACGGCAGCTACGTCCACGCTGCAATTCCTAAGTTTGATGGTCATTACGACCATTGGGCTATGTTGATGGAGAATCTTCTCCGATCGAAAGAATATTGGGAAATCGTGGACCAAGGAATTCCAGTGTTGACAGCGGATGCAACTCCGGAGCAGAGGAAGACAATGAGTGAAGCCAAGTTGAAGGATCTAAAGGCTAAAAACTACCTGTTTCAAGCCCTAGATCGTAACGTTTGGGAGACAATCTTAAAGATTGACACGACCAAGGATATTTGGGAATCATTGAGACAGAAATTCAAGGGATCCTCGACGGTAAAGAAAGCTCAACTACAAGTCTTGAGATCTGAGTTTGATGCTTTGCGCATGAAGGAAGAAGAATCAGTCAATGATTACTTCTCAAGAACCCTTGCAATTGCTAACAAAATGAAGGCTCATGGTGAGACGATGCCCGAAACTGTTGTAGTTGAAAAGATCATGAGATCAATGAACCCTAAATTCAACTATGTTATGTGTGCAATTGTTCAAGCAAATAACATTGACGAACTTTCAATTGATGATCTGCAAAGTAGTATCCTTGTTGAAGAAGGGCGTATGAAGAATCAAAAGGAGGATGAACAGGCTCTAAAGGTTACTGACTCTGGGAAAATTGGAGGTAGAGGAAGAGGAAGATCCTCAAGTGGCAGAGGCAGAGGCAGGCAAATGTCAAAGGAACATATAGAGTGCTATAGATGTCATAAGATGGGTCACTATCGTAAAGAGTGTCCAAATCTTGATGACAAAGAAGCAAATTATGCTGGTTTTGATGAAGAGGAGGAGGTACTTCTTATGGCATTGACTGATGAAGTTCAAGAACCAAGAAGCAAGAGGTGGTTTCTTGATTCTGGTTGCAGCAACCACATGAGTGGTGTCAAGGGATGGTTCTTTGACTTGGATGAAAGCTTCAGAGAAACAGTTAAACTTGGCAATAATATGAAGCTGTCTGTTATGGGAAACGGAAGTGTAAAGCTGAGAATTGAAGGGCGCATTTTGACCATTACTGGTGTGTACTACATTCCTGAGCTAAAGAATAACTTGTTGAGCATTGGTCAGCTTCAACAGAAGGGGCTGAAGGTGGTGTTTGAAGATGATCTTTGCTAAGTTTATCACAAAGAGAAGGGACTGTTAATATCCTCAAAAATGGCAAGCAATAAAGTGTTTACCATTATGGGATCTGCCATAGTGACGGAATGTATGCAGGTTGTTAATGAAGATGAGTTTACCTTGTGGCACAGGAGGTATGCTCACCGGAGTCACAGCAGGTTGAAACTACTTCATCAGAAGCACATGGTGACAGGATTACCATAATTGAAAGAACCAGAAACTTGTTGTCCTGAATGCATGGTGGGAGGGCAACACAGAGATAATATGGCAAAGAAGAGCAAGTGGAGAGCCTCAAGGAAGCTGGAGCTCATTCATTTAGACATCTGTGGACCAATATCTCCTGAATCAAACAGTGGGAAAAGGTATTTTATTACCTTTATTGATGATTTTACTAGAAAGGGGTGGGTGTATTTCTTACATGAAAAATCTGCTGCATTTAATACTTTTAAGAAATTTAGAATCATGATAGAGAAAGAATCATTGTGTGAAATCAGCTGCCTAAGAACAGACAGGGGTGGGGAGTTTAATTCTCATGAATTCTCAAGTTATTGTGAAGAGAATGGTATAAGGAGGCAGCTCACAGCTGCTTACACTCCTCAGCGGAATGGGGTGGCTGAAAGAAAAAATAGGACAGTGATGAACATGGTAAGGAGTTTAATTAAAGAAGCAAAGCTCCCAAAACAATTTTGGCCTGAGGCAGTGAGATGGTCCTTCTATGTACTAATTAGGAGCCCCACAATATCACTAGAAAATGTTGTGCCTGAGGAAGCTTGGTCTGGTATAAAACCGTCTGTTAGGCACTTAAGGGTGTTTGGTTGTGTTGCTCACATGCATGTGCCTGATGCACAAAGAAAAAAATTGGATGACAAGAGCCTCAAATGTATCTTCTTGGGAATAAGTGATGAGTCTAAAGCCTATAGACTCTACAACCCTATCACCAAGAAGATCATGGTGAGCAAAGATGTTGTCTTTGATGAAAATGGCAACTGGGAATGGAAGGATAAGGAGACTGGTGGAGGAAACTGTGTGATTGATGACACCAATATAGAAGATCATGATGAGAATTCCAATGAAGTAGTACATGCTGAAGAAATTGTTGAAACTGTAAATGTCCCTGTGACCAATGATGATACCACAAAACCTGAAAATCTGAATGAGGCTGGTGCTGGTGCTAATAAGACCACCAGAGCAGGGAGAGTGAGTAGGACACCTGCCTATCTTGATGACTTTGATCTTACTACTGTTTCAGAGGATGATGGAAGCCTGCAAGAAGAAGAGAATGTCCTAAGTCTTGCAGTATTTTAGAACTCTGCTGAACCTATCACTTATGATGAAGCTGTGAAGTATGACAAGTGGCGAAAGGCTAATAACAGTGAGATTGCAAGCATAGAGAAGAATGGCACATGGGAACTTGTTGAGTTACCACAAGGTGGAAAGAAGATAGGTGTAAAATGGATATTCAAAACCAAGTACAATGTAGTTGGTGAGATAGAAAGGCATAAGGCTAGGTTGGTTGCTAAGGGATATGCTCAACAATATGGAATTGATTACTCTGAAGTTTTTGCACCTGTGGCTAGGTGGGACACTATTAGGTTCATCTTAGCCTTGGCTGCCAGTGAAAGGTGGAGTGTTCATCAACTTGATGTCAAAAGTGTTTTTCTCTATGGTGAACTTGAAGAGGTAGTGTATGTTGATCAGCCAAAAGGTTATGTTCAGAAGGGCAAAGAGAGTCATGTGTATCAACTAAAGAGAGCCTTGTATGGGCTAAAACAAGCCCCAAGGGCTTGGTATAGCAAGATTGAATCCTACTTTGATAAGGAAGGGTTTAGAAAGTGCCCTCATGAGCACACATTATTCACTAAAACTAAGAATGAGTCTGATATTCTTATTGTTAGTCTATACGTTGATGACTTGCTGTACACAGGAAATAATGCTGTCTTGATGAATGAATTCAGGAAATCTATGGAGCAACACTTTGACATGACTGACCTTGGCAAGATGAAACACTTTCTGGGTGTAGAAGTCACACAAAACAAGAAAGGGATCTTCATTAACCAACAAAGATATGCTACTGAGATACTTGCTAAATTTGGAATGGAGAACAGCAAATCAGTGACAAATCCTACTACGGCAGGCCAGAAACTCACAAAGAATGATGATGAGCAGCATATTGACTCCTCCTCCTTCAAACAAATCATTGGAAGCTTGATGTATTTGAATGCCACACGTCTAGATATTATGTATGCTGTAAGTCTCATTAGCAGGTACATAGATAAGCCTACTGATAAGCATCTAATTGTTGCAAAACGTGTCTTGAGATACTTGAAAGGCACTGCAGGATTAGGAATCTGGTACAGGGTTAATGAGAAACAAGAACTGATTGGCTATTGTGATAGTGATTATGCTGGGGACTTAGAGGCAACTCTGTTTGTTTGTTGTCTGTCTGTAATTTCTCTGTAATTTTCTGTAATAATTAAACTGAATGTATCAATGATCATTCAGTTTAAGGGAGGGTATGTAAATAGAAATGGGCCTAGCCCTTTTGTTGTGCCACTAGGCTTAATTCATGGGCCTGTAGGAGTTGGCCCAATTCAGTTTTTTGTCTCTCTGAGATGTAACAAATATACTGTAACAGAATCAATCAACGAATATACACTCTGTTAGTTACAAACAATGGAATAACTTGGAGTCAGAGTTTACTTACCTCCTGGGCAAACTCGAGATTATTCAGGCCCCCTTTCCGATGGACACCAAATTGGAGTATCAAAGACCTCTTGACAAAAAAAAATTATACATGAAAATAAGATCAAATTTGATTAGAAACTATATCTTCTTAGATTTGGCAAATATAACCAATGGCATAAATAGTTTGCTTAGTCAACTGTTGGATCAACAAAAACTGCATTATATTGAAAGTTATGAACTGTGTAACATCGATCAAGAATTATATGGGTATAACTTGATATCTACTCATTGTGCTTCACAAAAAAATCAGTTTTTGCCTCGATTTTAAATTGATTTTTGCCCAATGTTGCTGAGACTAGTGTCCTAAAAGTCAAACTGAGCTGGATGATTCAAGTAATTGAATCTTTAACTCGCCTTGTCCACATTTCAATTAATTATTTGGGTGATCAACTTGGTTCATGTCGTTTCAAGTGATTTAAAGCAATTGAACATGATTTTGAAGTTGTGCACGCTTAAAAACAGAGTATAAGGGACCATATATGTTTCAGTTTTCCCCAAATACTCAAAGTGACTTTGTAGAAAAAACTAGAGAGACCTCTCTACAGCTACCAGGAAGCAAATATGTTTTAGGCAAAATATCTCTTGTGATCCCTTAACTTATTTTAAAGTAATGAATAGGTCCCTTAACTTATTTTTGTAACGATTAGGTCCTTTATGTTTTAAAAATGTTGCATCATAGTCCTTTTTAACAATTTTTTTTTTGGACAAAACTTAGACAAAGTTCCATCTATACTGTTGGTCCTTTTGTCCAACCAAATTATGACACCTGGCTATTTTTTTAAAGGATTAACTTTAGAATTTTAAAAAGGCAAAATTGGCTCTGCACACGAGAAGTTCATCTTCTCCAACTCTCTAATAGCGCCACCCAATCGGCCACCGTGCGCTCTCCCACCTGCACCGCCACAGGGACCTTCGCCGCCTTCGCACCGTGCACCACCCAAACCTCTTTCAAGGTCACCACCGCCCTTTCCCATGGTCGCCACCATCGTGCCTCAACTTTCGCCCGTCGCCGCCCACCGCCCACCATACCTCGTGGTGATTTCTGTGCGCTTTCTGAGCATTTTCTCCGCTTCCATTTCCACCACCTCCCTTCGCATCTGCTGTGTGTTTTCCCCATTTCTGTTTTTCTACCTAAGGCCAACAATCTTTTTCCTCACCCCTCTTTCATTTTTACCCTCTTTCATTTTTATTTTTTAGTGGGGATTTGTGCTGCTTGTTATTTTCCTCAATCTATATTGATTATGTTAAAACAATATTATTAATTTGGTTTTTTGCTTCCTATTGTTTGTTCAAATTTCATTCCTCTTAAGTGACGCACATTGTTGTTGGTGGTGGGTGCTGCTGTTAAAGAAGTTGGAGAGGTGGAGAAGATGAAACATTGCGTTTGGCTTCACAAATTTTTTATCTGTGTGCAAAAACTTAAAAAAGGCATGGAAAAAAACTGATGTTTAATAAATTGGTTGGACAAAAGGGCCAACAGTATAGATGGAACTGTGTCTAAGTTTTGTCCAAACAAAAAATGTTAAAAAAGATTAAAATACAATGTTTTTAAAACATAAATGACCTAATCGTTACAAAAAAAAAGTTAAGAGACCTATTTATTATTTTAAAATAACTTTAATAAGTAAAGTTTTATTAAAACGGTGTGAATGAATACCCAACAATCCGACAAAAACCAAGTACGAATGCCATCGACGACTATACCCTGCACTACCCGACAGTCCGACAAAAGTAAGTACAAACACCTGAGGTAGAACTTGAATTCTTTTAACCATCATCACTATCCTTGAAAAGAAGTAACTGTTTGATCTCAAATTGAACTCCTTCATAAAAATCATTAGTCCTCAACCTTTTTGATGAAGCTTCAGTTTCTTGATCAACATCAGTTAAAGTCAAAGCGCTTCAATGCTCTCTCACGAGCTAAATCCACAACATTATGGATTTCTAACAAGCTCCAAGTCAATGACTTGAATAGGACTTGGCAATGGCATAACAACATTTCCCAAACCAACAATATTATTATTCATGTTAACACTGGTACTAGGATTAATCATGAAATTATTATTACTGTACAATATCACCATTGAATGAGTTACCAACAACATCAAGATTGAATGAGTTTCTGTATGATGTAAGGCTATTGAAGACAGTGTTGTTACCAATGGAAGTCATATTATACGAGGTTGAAATTTAGCACCACTTGGGAGATCAAACGACAACGTACGACCATATCTAGTTGCTACTATTCGTGATTTGGTGTTGTTGTAGGTGGTAGAGGATGGAAAAGGAATCATCATTGGTGGTTGAGTAGTTCTTGCATCAACAATATTGGGATCTTGGTAGAGCTGCTAAGATGGGCGACCCGGCCCGGCCCACTGGGCCAAAACGTATAAGTGGGTTGGGCTAGGCCAGCCCAATTTTCGATTGCCCAGCCCAAAACACAGGGTCAATGGGTTGGCCCACTGCCCAATCTAACTTTAACAAAGGAAATCATAAAAAAATTACTCAAAAAAATATAAAAAAGTTGGCCTAGTTAGGCCCATGGGCCAATTGGGTTGGGCCAAAACGGCCCGATTTGTTCCTGGGCCTTTATTTAACGAGCCCCGCCCATCCCAAAACAATGGGTCATGGGCCGGCCTATTGGGCTGAGCCAAAATTGATGACTCTAGATCTTGGTACCTCCCTGCTTTTCACAAAATTTGAAATTTAGATTTTGTTTTAAATTTAAATAATCAACTTCTCTTTAATGATGTGCCAACCTGTAATTAGTAGATAGTGTAAAACATGTATACACATATTGTGTATATAAATTAAATCCTAATTTTAAAATATTAAAATAAAAATATTAAGAATAATTTTTTTTGTACTCAATTTAATATTTTTTTAAAGAATATAAATTAAAGTATTAACCATTGAATAGAAAATCTATATTAAGTATAAAGATTAAAAATTCAGTGATATTATACAACTGAATTGTTATTATACGAAAAATCTTGTAATTAATGACTTAATCTGAATTGCTCATTTTAATCTAACGGTTACTATTTAGTGTTCTCATGTTCTCAGAATAAGAGAGTGTTCTCACCCAAGTCGTCCCCTTTTTAAAATATTATTTTCTTCAATCAAAAATTTTACCAATTATTTGGTTTTGGTTGAATTCACTACAAGAAAATCGACGATTTCCGACGGAAAATCCGTCGGAAACGCACTGATTTTCGTCGCAAATTAACGTTTCCGAGGAACTTTCCGATGGACAAATTTTCGTCGCAAAATCGCTCGTCGGAAATCGTTTCCGACGGATATGTTCATCGCAAATGAGTCTGTCGCAAAGTCATTGGAAATCCGTGGCAAAGTCGTCGCAAACACTAACACCTTTTCGTCGCAAATCCGTTGGAAATTTAAAAAAAAAAATAAAAAAAAAATTAAATTATACATCCAAAATAATATTTAATAATTATATATATACATACTAGTTTCATATACAAATGAACTTATACTGGATCCAATCCATCTGATTCCTACTATATTTAGTAGAGTGAATCGCCAATTTTTACTCACCAAAACTATCTCTTTGTGTCTATTTCTAGTTTTACTTTACTGGCTAAGAAACTAGAAATAGACACAAAGAGAGATACAAGGAGAGAGCAAAACAGAGACCATATCATCTGAATGTAAAGTGAATCCCACTGTAACACCAAACCCTTTCTTCAATGCCAATAGTTATCATATAATCTGACAGAAGCCATATTACACAACAAGTAAACCAACATAAAAAAAATCCACAAAACCAACCCGTTGCATGTATATAATTTCAATTTCAATTTCAATACAAACAAGAATTAACCAGTCTTTACTCTATCCAACCGGTCAACACTCTTCCTTCCTTTTTCTAATTGATGATCGACGCTTTTTCGAGACTTCTCATGACAATCGACACTTCTTCTCGATCTCTCCTTATGATCAAAAGACATTCTCAATTTCTCCAACATATCACCACCATTACTATACGTGTTTTTCACCTTCTCTGGTCTCTCTGTGCTCTTCCTTGGCTTTTCCGTTCGATCCGTGCTCTTTCTACTCACTTCGAAAATGTCTGTACTCTTTCGTGGCTGCTCGAAATGGTCTGTACTCCTTCGGAAACTGAACCGTTGCGATGGAGACTTCTCGACCGTTGTAATGAACTTCTTCAGATGCCTTGTGTATTCGGGAAAGAGCTCCAAATCACAGTGGTTGCCTCCTTTGAGCCTGTAATACCCTAATTTTGTCCTATCCAAAAATAAGAAATTTTATTTATTTTTAATAAAAAAATAATTATTTTATTTTCATGCCATGTTTTATTTTATTTTAGTTTGCTACAAGTTTTAATCTTTGAAAAAATAATAATAATAATTAAGAGTATCAAAATGAAGTAGGCAAAGGAGCATATGGGGGGGGGGGGGTCTGTTAAAAAATATATAGAGGTGCAATTAGGATTGGGCCATCTAAAGCCCACTCCTCCACCAAACCCAATCCCACTCCTTCCTAACCCAACACCCAACTCCATCCTAACCCTAACCCATGACCCAACACCCAACTCCATCCAACCCACTCCAACTAAACCCTAAATTCGAATCCCACCCTTCCAAACCCTAAAAATTCGGCCACCCCCCCTTAACCCTAAATAGTGTCTACATTCACTCTCCCCCTAGCCCTAAGAAGTGTCCACATTCATCCCCAAATCCTAGCCTAAAATTCGGCCACTTTTCCTTGATTCCCTCCTTGGAACTCTCAATCCCACTTCCCCACATCCACTTCCCCATACACTCCACCCTTCCCATCACTCCCTCTCCCAACGACTCTCCCTCCCTCCCTACGGCCATCTCTCTCTTCCCTCACACATCACTCAACTCACTCTCTCTCTCACACACTTCCCCATCCACACCCTAAAAATTCGACTTTCTCTTCCTCCCTACGGCCATCTCTCTCTCCCTCACACATCACATACTCACTCTCATCTTTTCGCACACTCAATCCTCTTTCTCTCATACACTCCCACACTCCATCAAAGAAAAGAAAGAAAGCAAACATCACCTCCACCTCTCAACCCTAGCCGTCCCCTCCCTCTCTTCTCTTCCTTTCATGCTTCCTTTCACCACCACTCACGAAATCACCATTTTTGGTGCCCCCCCCTTTTCTCCTTTCTCACGAAATCGCCATCTTTGGGCATCACCACACAAGAAACCGTTGGTCACTCAAAAGCTCACGGATTCATCCAAGGAAACATGTTTTCCATTTCGTTTTTCTCAAGGTTAGCACGCAAACGGATCTATACACAAAGCTTGGTAGAAAAAACCGAAAAACAAAGCACACAACTACAAGATCAAGTTTTTAGTATAAATATGGGTTATAGTTTTGTGGAAGAGGACGGATTTTGGAGAGAGGAGAGGGTGAAGGGTCGAAGTCTTGAAGTTTTCAGGAGCAAGAGGAAGCAAAAGCGGATCGGTTGAAGTTTCAGTGAGAGAGAGTTTTCGTTCTTCTTTTTTTCTTCTTCCTTAAAATTTTCATAGTTTTTTTTATTATCCTGTTGTTGTTGAGAGATCTGTGAAGGAGTTTCTTTGTCCAAAGAACATTTGGTAATAATTTCATTTTTATCTCATCCTTAGTTCTCTGCAAATATTTATTTTTATTTGATATGGTCCAAAAACCCATTGTTTAGGTTACTCATGTTTTAGATAGTTCATATATATTTTGTCGAAACAAGTACTATGTTTTTATTGCTCATGTGATGCTCCTTCTCCCATATGCATTTGATATATTTCTTTTTTATTATCTTTACTTTCTATTTTTTTTAAAAGGCCTATGGTGACAATAGGAATTAAAATGTTACTAATATACCATCATATTTGTCATTTTGTTATAATCACCCATTTGAGTTTTCATTATGCTTCCTTCTTGAATGCATCGATTCTTATTGGAAATGTGAGCAATGTCTTTATTTTTTTATCAACAATAATAATTGTCATCAAAATAATAGCAATAAGAAATATAGCAATTTTTCTTTTAATATTAAAAAAGGATTAGGTATCAAAAGAATCAAAAAAAGATTTAAGGTAAAATGTTTCTCTAAATAATTAATAGATCTCTTTTATACCAAATACCAACATAAAAAACACTTCACAAAAATCATTTCCTAGCAACTAATAAAAAAGGGTAAATAAAACATTTTTTTTAAAACAAATAAACTGATTTTTGTTTTTTTCGTTTTATTTATTTATTTATTTAATTATTTATTCTTTTCCAACCAAAAATTATCTCAACCAAAAAATAATAACAAAAGAATCTCAAAGAAAAAGAGAACAAAAAACTTTTCATTAGTAAAAAAGAGTGGTAAGTAAAACATTTTTTTAAAGAAACAAGTAAACTGCTATTTACACCCCCCAAGCTCAAGCATAAGGCTCTTTTGGTCACTTAAGCCCAGTTTCGCTAACTGGGCCCTCCCATGCGAATTGGGCTTCATTTTCTGCACCCCCTCTTTTAAAAAAATGCAACCCTCCTCGCTGTTTACACCCCATTTTGGATAATACAGCCCTCCTTTTATTTGCACCCCCGTTTTACTCTTACATCCACTGTTTCTCCTTTTAAAAAATATACTTCCTTTCCCTAAATAAATATTTTCTGACCTCGAAAGTAAATATTTTCAAACGTCGAAATCAACGAAGACACTCTTCAAAAACAAATCTTTTCCCACGTCGAAATCAAAATTAATCATCACTAATGGTCACTCGCGCCGTTGCCGTTTGATCGTGGGTGATGATTTCATTCCTGTGGGAGCTAGTAGTGTGGCCACTCTAAACCGTTGTTGTTTGGTCCTCACAAACGCTCTCCTTCAATTGTGAAAACCTTTTCAATGCTCAAAATAAAAACCGATTGTCAATAATCACCACTCGCGCCGTTGCCGTTTGGACGTTAATGATAATTCATTTTCATACGAGTTAGTAGTGCGACCACTCTAAACCACTGTTGTTTGGTCACTGCGAACGCTCAACCTCTTTGCGAAAAACTCCAAAAAGATTAAAAAACAAAACCCTTTCAAAAAAAAAACCAGAACTACGTAGCTTTGAGTTCTCCATCGCACCGGGAGATACGTAGGAGCGGATATCCTCCGTCAAGCACAATAAACTAAAAACATTTTTTTTTTCTCTTAAAAAAGCAACAAACACTTTTGCCAAAAATAAAAATTTTCATTAAGTCTTTTCATTCTCTTTTCGAAAAAGGGCAAATTTAAGTATTTTCCAAATCCGCACTTAAAACCACACATTTAATTAAAGGTTCCCTTTCGGTAGAAAGGAGGCGTGGGGTGCTAAAACCTTCCCTATGCCTAACCGACCCCCGAACCCAAATCTTCCGGTTATCCAAAAGGCCATCCGCTTTCCAAAAGGTTTTTCTTCAATATTTTCCTTATAAAAAAATATTGGTGGCGACTTCATTGATTTTCAAAAAGTTGTAAACGAAGAAAGATTCCCTCAGGGACTTTTTCGGGCGCAACAGCTGGCGACTTCACTGGGGACTTTTCTTTTTTTAGTGGGTCAAGCCTAGCTAATTAAATGTGTGGTTTAGCGTGCTATCGATGTGATTTGGATACTTTGTTACTTATATCCCTTTTCGGTTTGCTCTTCTTGTCACGTTGCGTGCATGTGCATTTATTTTCTCTCCTTTCATGTTTATTTTTCCTCGTCTTTGCTTATGTGCTTAGTACCCTCATGCTTTTCCTCCCCATCTTGTTATGTTCCTCTCTTCTTGGCCCCCTTTCTCGAGGTAAGCAAAGCACTTGATTATTGTTGAAACCCTAGGCTAGTCTATTTGGTATTGAACCCTAGTGTAGATGACATGTTATCGCTTGCTATTGTTTGGACTGTTCTAGGTTTTCCTTCGCAGGTGGGGTATATGTGGGTAGTTTTAGGCGGTATGTCCCCGCTACACACACTCACCCCCTTATGATTATGAGCTTTGAGAGAGGCCTAAAACCCAAGGTCTGAAAAACACCTAGGAGAGTGGAAACGAGTAGTGACTGCCAATTGGACCGATGTCCTTCTGCTCTCACGAAAGTTTCAGCCAGAGTATGCTCTTTTATGGTACCTCACACCAGATGGCATTCCATCGTTGTGGGTGTTATCATGAGAAAGATTTAGCTCTGGTAGCCTTTGCGAGGGAGTGAATAGAGCCACATGGGAGGATTACCCTTTAACTTGCCCTAGATCGTAGGTCTCACCTCTTTTTAGGTCACAAGGGCTTTCCAAATTGTGTGCTGCATTGTAAACTAGGCACGTTTTCAAAAAGAAAAGGAGATTTTTCGAAAAAAAAGAGAAAACAGAGAAAGAGTTGCCGTTGTAACCTTTCTTTCGCCGGTCTGTACGAAGTGACATATGAACCACTTTATTTTTTAAAAAAAAAGAGGGAGTGAAAGAGTTACCGCTGTAGCCTTTCTCATACCGGTCCATATGAAATAACGTACGACCCGCATTTTCCAAAAAAAACTTGAATCACTGCCAATAAGGATTGGTCTATGAGTTACATAGACATAGAACATCATCATCATTTACACATCATCCTTTGCATAAAACATACATTTTCGATAATTTTCGCATGCATCTTTGCATTTCATCATGGTTTGCTTGCCGAGAACCCCAAGTAATGAGAAATTTTTGTCATAGATACGGCATGGAATCTAGAAGGGAAACGGTGTATACTCCAAGGTACCCCGTTGTAAACAAGGTAGATGTGACTAGTCTGAAAAAATGTGTTGACCTGATGGGACCTATTGAAAGGGGATCGTTTGACAATGCTTATGGGAACCTCCGGAAGTTGTTGTTGCTAGAGGTGCAGACTGAGGCTATCGCGGCTTTGAGTAGATTCTATGACCCAGAAATCAGGTGCTTTCTTTTCAAAAATTTTCAAATGGCCCCCACATTGGAGGAATATCAGCAGATTTTGGGATTCACCCAGACAGAAGCTGTCCCCTACCGGTATCAAGAACAGTACTACACAGATGAGGGGTTCGCTGCATTATTGCAAGTGAGTGTAGAGGATCTGAAGCTCCAAAAGCAGAAGAGAAATAATGTGATAGGTTTCCCGCAGAGCTACCTTGAAGGTTTAATGGGAGCCTATGCTAGAAGTAAAAATTGGGTTGTCTTCAAGCGAGTTTTGGCCTTAGCAATTTTTGGGGTTGTTCTCTTTCCGCAGATTGAGAGGTATGTGGATGTGACCGTTATTGGTATTTTCCTAGCTTTTCAGAATGGGAGGAGCCCCATTAATCCAATTCCCGCCATCCTTGCTGACACTTATTCTGCTTTTACTCACCATTGTGACTTGAGAAGGAAGAAAATCTCTTGCTCTTCTCACCTGTTGTATGCATGGCTTCTCATTCATGCCTTCACCAACCCAACACGAGTGGAAAAGTTGATTAGCTACGCTGTAACTTGTGAGGTGAAAGCTATGAGTATTCAAGAATGGATCCAGTTTCTAGGGGGTCTAGATGAGCACTCGATCCGTTGGTATCTCTCATCTTGCTGGGAAGATAGGCCTAAGGTAGTCTTCCGCTGTGGTAGTTTTCAAAATGTCCCGCTGATGGGCACTAAAGGATGCATCAACTACAACCCGTCCCTGACTCTGAGGCAATTGGGGTATCCGATGAGGAATTCGCCTACTGAAGAGATGATATTCCCGCTTTACATCTATGAAGGAGGACCAAAAGATGACAGCTTGCTTAGAAAGGTCTTGCAAGCCTGGAGTACGGTGGTTCGCATGGGAAAAGTAGAGCTCGCCCAGAGGACTAGTGGTATCACCTTCGCTCAGTGGCTCGGAAAAAGGATCCAGAATGATCAACTGCCTTACCGAAAAGAGTTGCGAGTCGAGAGGGAAGTAGTAGACGCCAGTGCCCCTGTTGTCGAAGAATTAGGCGAAGTTAAGTTGGCTCTGATGAAGGCAGAGGAAGAGAAGAAATCTTTGCAAGCTGAGATAGAGAAGATGGCTCTGAAGAACAAGAGGTTGAAAGAAGAAAATGCCCTGAAGTCTGCTACCATTGAGAGTTTCAGTCAGAAACTAAAAGGGGAAGAGGAGAGCAAGTTAGAAGTTCAAAGGTATCTGCAAGGAGCCAAGGAGGAAATCAAGAGACGAAGCTTGAAAGAGAAGAAGGCCCTGGAAGAAGCCAATCAGTGGAAAGAGTTATGGGATGAAGCCAAAATGGAAGAGAGAACGGCGAAAAGCTTGCTTGCCAAATCAAAAAGAGAATCCCGCATGTTACAAGCTGAATGGGAGAGTAAGTTAGACAGTGTTGTGCAAGAGAGAGACTCTTTTGAGAACACCCTCAGGGAATATCAGCGGGCCCTAAGAGCAGAGCAAGAGGATTCTGATGAGTTGAAGGAGCGTCTTCGTCACATCAGTGATGCGTACCGGCAAGTGAGAGATGAAAGTCAGTATTGGGAGCATCGCTGTGTTGAGCTGCTCGGTAGGATTGAAGAGCAGGCAGTCATCATAGAGCTGAGAGACGAAGTTCAACACTGGAAGGATAGGTTCTCCAAGCTATCAGAATTGGTCAACCAGGCTCTTGCGGATATGCCCAGGAGATTAAGAAAAGCTGAAACTGAGATGTATCCCCTCAACACCCCGCTTGAGGTGTACAAGTTTGTGGAGTACTGCAGAGCCCTAGTTGAGGAAGCCAAAAGAAGAACCGGAAGTACCTCTACCAACAACAAAAGGAAAAGGAGTGGAAATGTCAAAGCCCTTTGTATTTGAGCTTCTTCATTGTAATTTTCCATTTTGTTTTATTGTACCTTTCCTTTTTCAATCATTGTATCAGAATGTCGTATTTTCGGGTTCAGATTTTGAAGTATTTTGTTTAAATACACCCGTTTCGCTTCCAGATTCCAATTTCAGTATAATCCAAAGAAAATGATATAACAAAAACAATCAAAGATTTACCTGCGTATCTATGACAAGACATGATACACTGCGATTCTCGGCAAGACAAACCAAACACGCATTCATTCGCATTGCATTCATTTATTCGTTCTTGTGTTCATAAGCGTGTTCCGTCAACAGAAAATTAGGCAAGCTGGTTAATCATCGCTATTGGACGCGTCTGCAAGCAAGAAACATGGAAAACGATCAAGCCAACCATGATCAGAACGATCCGCAGCCACATCAGGATGACGGAATTCCAGGAGGTCCGGATCCTAATAGTCAGGGTCAGCACGATCAGAATCAGGGGAATCAAGTCACTCAAGCTGAGATGGAAGTCCTAAGGGCTCAGATGGCGGAGGTCATAAGAGTGCTAAGTGCCTTAAGAGATGTTGGCACAACTGAAACCGCTGTTGCCGGGACGAACAATCCTCCTCCCCTTCCTGGGTCTGGGATCTCTCAAACCCTTCAAGCTGAGCAATGGCCTCCCTATGGTCTCCCATTGGGCTATACGCCCCCTGCCGCTGATGCAAACCCTGGAGGAAATCCTTCAGGAACCACGGGGCACGCTCAGCCTAATACAATTGTGAATGAAGTTGGAACAGGGACGCATCAAGCCCAGATCCAGATCCCAATCCCTGTTATCGCTCCGGGAACTCCGGCGGGTTTCAATTCACCAATAATGGTTCATCCACACGTGCAGGGCCCAGTCCCTCAGAATATTGCTCACCGACACATGACCCCGGTCGTGGCGTCGATGAATAACCCTCACTATGGTGCCGGCGGTTTCCCACAGAATTACCCTGCCGAAGCTAGAAGTCAGTATCAGATGCTGGAAGAAAGGTTAAGAGCTGTTGAAGGGGCAGGTTCCCGAGCCAGGAATGCCCATGAGTTGTGCTTGGTTCCTGATCTAGTCCTGCCGCCCAAGTTCAAAGCACCCACTTTTGACAAATACAGAGGGACGACTTGCCCAGTCAGCCATGTGACAATGTACTGCCGAAAGATGACTGCCTATGCCCGTGACGATAACTTAATGATGCATTGCTTCCAAGAAAGTTTAGCTGGAGCTCCCCTTGACTGGTACATGCAGTTAGAGCCAACTAATATCCGTTGCTGGAAAGACATGGCGGATGCCTTCATGCGTCAATACCAGTATAACAATGATTTGGCTCCAGATAGAACTCAGCTACAATGCATGTCTAAGAGGGATAACGAGTCGTTCAAAGAATACGCTCAGAGATGGAGGAACCTTGCGGCTCAAGTAAAACCCCCTCTGCTGGACAAAGAAATGGTCCACATGTTTATGGAAACCCTTCCTGTAGTGTATTATGATAGGTTGGTTGGCAGCGTAGCCTCAAACTTCTCTGAGATGGTGGTCACAGGGGAAAGAGTAGAGAATGGTATGCGCAGCGGAAGAATAGCTCATGGCCCGACGCCTCCTGCCAGTCAAAAGAAGCCATTTTTTGGGTCTCATAAGAAGAAAGAAGGTGAAACTAATGCAGTCATCGGAGCCAGTGGTCCGTCGCACAGCAATCCATCGCAAGCTATTTCGGTTCCTCCTCAGGCACCGCTGGCACAGCCTTTTCAATCAAATTATCAGTACCGGAACTATAATGAAAGGAAGCCTGTCGTCTTTGATCCCATTCCCATGTCCTACACGGACTTGTTTAATTATCTCATCACCAACAAAATAATCAGTACCCGTCAAATGAAGCCATATCAGCCTCCCTATCCCAGAGGGTCCAACGCAAATGCCACCTGCGCCTTTCATTCTGGGGCGGTAGGTCATGTGGTGGAGGATTGTAAAGCATTCAAATATGTGGTGCAAGAATTACTTAATAAGAAAAGCATATCATTTCAGCAACCCAATGTAGCCACCAATCCGTTGCCAGGGCATGGAGGGTCTGCTATTAATGCCGCTGACCATCAGGAGGGTCAGTGTTTGGTGAGAAAAGTTGATTGCATTCAGATGCCTTTGAATTTTATCCATGCTGAATTATGCCGCTTTGGTATCATCAAAGAAGGGTGCGCTAGGAAAGACGCCTGTGATAATCCTCGCTGCATCGGGGCATGTGAAGGCTTTAAACCAATCCTCCAAGATCTCTTAGACTGACACCTGGTCCAAGTGGGAATCCAGGAGGAAGAAGAAAGTGTACTTACCTTGCAATCAGGCAATGGAGGCTTCAGAAGACCGATTGAAATTCCCTGCAATCTGAATTCCAGCCTAGCTGTGACGAGACCCTCGACTGTTGTTATTCAAGTACCTGCTGCTACCCCTAGTGGGGATACTAGGATGACTCCATGGAGCTGCAATGTGCAAATGCAAGCGGAGGTCCCTAAAGGCACTCTGGATATAACAAACATTGCTGGAGGTAGTTGTATCACAAGGAGTGGAAGGATGTATACTCCTGAAAACCTTAGAAGAGAGCAATCCAAGGGAAGTGAAGAAAGGGCCCGTAAGGGAAAAGACAAGGAAGCTATCGAGGTCAGGGATGTGTCGGACAAAGAAGCTCAAGAATTCCTGAGGGTAATGAGACAGAGTGAATATCGGGTGGTAGACCAGCTGAATCAAACCCCATCCAAGATCTCAATGCTCTCTTTGCTGCTTAGTTCAGAGGCACATCGTGCTGCACTGCTAAAGGTCCTGAATGAAGCTCACGTCTCCCATGACATTACAGTAAACCAGCTTGATGGTATTGTTGGCAGCATTGTAGCCTCTAATTACTTGACCTTCTCAGACACTGAGCTGCCTCCGGCAGGAAAGAGTCATAATCAAGCTCTTCATATCTCAGTCAAGTGTGGGGACCATATACTTGCCAGGGTGCTTATTGATAACGGTTCATCCTTGAACGTGCTGCCTAAGTCTACAATGGATAAGCTGGATGTAGACTGTTCATATCTAAAACCGAGCTCCACCTTGGTCAGAGCATTTGATGGGTCAGTGAAGGAAGTTTTTGGAGAAGTGGAAATGCCGCTGCAGGTAGGCCCTGAAGTATTTTATGTTGTCTTTCAAGTGATGGACATCAATTCATCCTACAGTTGCCTGCTAGGACGTCCTTGGATACATGCGGCTGGGGCAGTGCCATCCTCGCTTCATCAGAAACTCAAGTTTGTGGCTAGGGGGAAGCTGATAGTGATCTCCGGAGAGGAAGAAACATTGATAAATCGATCACCACCTGAATATTATGTGGAAGCAGCAGAAGAGTCCTTTGAGACTGCTTTCCAGGGATTGGAGATTTCAAACGCTGTCTTCGTCGAAGGAGAGCCTCGGTGGAAGCCTAAGTGGTCCAGGGCAGACATGATGACTGCAAAAGTGATGCTGGGACATGGGTATCAGATTGGTAAGGGCTTAGGAAAAGCTGCTCAAGGAATTGTAATGCCTATCCAGTTGAGGGGTAATATTGAGAGGTTCGGTGTTGGATACATCCCAAGTCTTGCTGATCGGGAGAGGCTGACATCTGACAGGAGGGAGAAATGGCTGGCCAAACTCAGAGGAAGGGCACCCAATCAGGAGAGAATAGTCATCGCTAATCTTAAGGACAACTTCCGGAGCGCTGGTATGCTGAACCCTGACCAGGTTAATATGGTTGAAGAAGGATCAAGCTCAAGTGGCCGTGCTGAAGGTCTGGTGCGCTGCTGTGCGGTTGGAGAGAAGCTGCAAAACTGGGAGACCATGGATTTCCCCGTATTTTCCAATTTAAAGTAATTATCATTGTAATGCAGATCCCTCGGCTCTGCCCAAGGCCTTGGGATATTTCATTCGGGCACACATGTTTTCGTCGAAAATCATCAATCAATAAAGTGTTATTTTGAATTTTCAATAAAATTTCTGTCTTCATCTTTTATCTGTGTTGCTTTTTCTTTGTTTTTATTCGCCGCTCCATTCTAATGCAGATCAAAAATAAACTCTGAAAATAATAATGCCCATAACTCATACTGTGATTTTGATTACCCGGTTAATCACGCCGAGGAAGATGTTGAGAATGATTGGGATACTCCTCCAGAAATCATGAGAATGGTAGAACAAGAAGAAAAGGTCATCGAACCCCATGAGGAGTCTACAGAAATGGTCAATTTGGGTACTGAGGAAGACAGAAAAAAGATCAAGGTTGGTACCGCAATGGAGGATAAAGAGCGCAAAAAGTTGATTCAGCTCCTGTTCGACTACGCTGACGTATTCGCATGGACATATCGGGACATGCCAGGGTTGAGCACAGATATTGTTGAACATAAATTGCCAGTGAAACCAGAGTGCCCCCCTGTGAAGCAGAAATTAAGGCGGATGAAGCCCGAAATGTCTTTGAAAATCAGGGATGAGGTCAGGAAACAGTTTGATGCAGGGTTCTTAGCTGTGGCAAAATATCCTGAGTGGGTAGCAAACATTGTCCCAGTCCCTAAGAAAGATGGGAAGGTCCGAATGTGTGTCGACTACCGTGACTTGAACAGAGCAAGCCCTAAAGATGACTTCCCTCTACCCCATATTGACGTTTTGGTGGACAGTACTGCTCAGCATTCGATGTTCTCCTTCATGGATGGATATTCAGGCTATAACCAGATCAAAATGGCTCCGGAGGATATGGAGAAAACCACCTTCATAACCCTTTGGGGAACTTTCTGTTACAAGGTCATGCCTTTCGGGTTGAGGAATGCCGGGGCAACCTACCAAAGAGCGATGGTAACCCTATTCCATGACATGATGCATAAGGAGATCGAAGTCTATGTGGATGACATGATTGCTAAATCAAAGACTGATGAAGAGCACGTGGTTAACCTGCAGAAGCTGTTCGAACGTCTCAGAAAGTACAAACTCAGGTTGAACCCCGCTAAGTGCACCTTTGGGGTTAGGTCAGGGAAGCTGTTAGGGTTCATTGTTAGCCAGAAGGGAATTGAGGTAGACCCGGACAAAGTACGAGCAATCCTGGAGATGCCAGCACCTAAGATAGAGAAAGAAGTTCGTGGTTTCCTGGGAAGACTAAATTACATCTCTCGATCCATCTTCCAGTTGACTGCGACTTGCGAACCAATTTTCAAACTGCTGTGCAAAAACCAAGAGATGAAGTGGAATGATAAATGTCAAGAAGCATTTGAGAAAATCAAGGCGTACCTTCAAAGTCCACCCGTCCTAATGCCACCTGTGTCCGGCAGGCCCCTCATCCTATACCTCACGGTTCTAGACAACTCTATGGGCTGCGTGCTGGGGCAACACGATGAGTCAGGAAAGAAAGAACATGCGATCTACTACATAAGCAAGAAGTTCACAGACTGTGAGGCAAGATATTCATCATTAGAGAAGACTTGTTGTGCCCTAGCCTGGGCTGCGCATCGACTGAGACAGTATACGCTGAGTCACACTACCTGGTTGGTGTCCAAAATGGACCCAATCAAGTACATATTTGAAAAACCTGCGCTCACAGGTAGAATTGCTCGTTGGCAAATGCTTCTGTCCGAGTACGACCTCGTGTACGTAACCCAGAAGGCGATTAAAGGTAGCACACTGGCAGACTACCTGGCACATCAACCGGTTGAGGATTACCAATCAATGCAATGTGAGTTCCCAGATGAGGACATTATGGCATTATTTGACGCAGGGAAGTCTCAAGATGATGAAAGGTGGAGAATGTTGTTTGACGGTGCCTCTAACATGTGGGGGCACGGAATCGGAGCAGTGCTGATCTCCCCAAACAACCGCTTTATACCAATCACCGCTAGACTAAGCTTCTATGTCACAAACAATATTGCAGAGTACGAAGCGTGTATCTTGGGCATCCAGGCAGCTCTCGATTGGAAAGTCAAGAGGCTCGACGTGTATGGAGATTCAGCTCTGGTTGTCCATCAAGTAAAAGGAGACTGGGAAACAAGAAATTCTGATTTGATTCCTTACCGTGACTACATTCAAGAATTAATCAAGCCCTTTGAGGAAATCACTTTCCAACACATACCCCGCAGCGAGAATCAGTTGGCCGATGCCTTGGCAACTTTGTCCTCTATGTTCAACGTCAGCTGTGACAAAAGTCTGACAACTGTCAGAATCCAGCACAGAGAACAACCTGCTTATCACTACTGTATGGCAGTCGAAGAGGGATCAGATAGTAAGCCTTGGTACCATGACATCAAGCAGTATATCACAAACAGAGAGTATCCTCCCGGAGCTACAGAGAATGACAAGAGAACCCTCAGGAGGCTGTCAACAGGTTTCTTCTTGAGTGGAGACGTCCTTTATAAGAGAAACCATGACTTGGTACTCCTCAGGTGTGTAACAGGAGAAGAATCAGTAAAGATTATGCGAGATGTTCATGAAGGCTCATTTGGGGTTCATTCCAACGGGCACGCAATGGCTAGAAAAATCCTGAGAGCTGGATACTACTGGTTGCAGATGGAATCAGACTGTTACAGTTTTGTGAGAAGATGCCATAAATGCCAAATCTATGCAGATCACACCCATGTACCTCCAACTTCTCTGAATGTTTTGAGCGCACCATGGCCATTCTCAATGTGGGGCATGGACATTATTGGTCCCATTGAACCCAAAGCTTCCAATGGTCACCGTTTCATCCTGGTTGCTATTGACTACTTCACTAAGTGGGTGGAAGCTGCCTCTTATCCCAATGTAACGAGCTCAGTGATTGCTAAGTTCATCAAGAAAGACTTGGTTTGCCGCTACGGCCTTCCAAACAAGATTATCACAGACAACGGTAGTAATTTGAACAGCAGAGTGATGAAGGATTTGTGCAAAGACTTCAAAATACAACATCACAACTCTTCTCCCTACCGCCCAAAGATGAATGGGGCAGTTGAGGCAGCCAACAAGAACATCAAGAAGATTGTGCAAAAGATGGTGGTAACCTACAAGGATTGGCATGAGATGCTCCCATTTGCCCTGCATGGTTACAGAACCTCAGTACGCACCTCAACAGGGGCAACCCCTTACTCCCTGGTTTATGGGTCAGAGGCAGTCCTCCCCATTGAGGTTGAAATACCATCCCTGCGGGTGTTAATGGAGACAAAACTTGATGAAGCAGAATGGGTTCGGTCTCGTCTTGACCAGTTGAATCTCATTGATGAAAAACGGGTGGCCGCAATGTGTCATGGACAGTTGTACCAACAGAGGATGAGGAGGGCTTTTGACAAGAAAGTCCGTCCTCGTGAATTCCAAGAAGGAGATCTTGTGCTCAAGCAGATCTTACCAATTCAGACAGACTCTAGGGGCAAATGGGCTCCCAAATATGAAGGACCTTATGTGGTGAAGAAGGCATTCTCAGGAGGAGCTTTAATTCTGGCAAACATGGACGGAGATGAGATCCCAAATCCAGTGAACTCAGATGTGGTCAAGAAGTATTATGCCTAGAAAAATAGACGAAAAAGAGAAAGATAAGCCAAGGAAAATCAGCTCGCTAGGTTGAAAACCCGCAAAGGGCGACCTAGGCAAAATCAGAGTGGCCCGGTGGATTGAAAACCCGCAAAGGGCGATCCAGGCAAAAATTAGGGTCAGAAAACTTGGGCTTGAGAAAAGAAAAAGGCAATCAGCATTCCAAAGGTTCGGATAAGGGGGTGATCAGTATTATGAGTATGGACGGTGGGCACCGTTACTTCAGAGATAGAATCACGAGATCTTTTCCTTTTGCTTGTATTTTTTGTAGTTTAAAAGAAAGATTGTAATGCACTTTCGATTGGCGTGACTCTCTGCACGTCCAATTTCTATATCAATAAAAGTCCAACTTTTGTTTCATGTGTGTACTTTTCGTGTCTCTGTTTTCATCTGTTCAGTTTCTTTCAAAATAATAACTTTTATGATTGATGAAATCGAATTGCAAAACATGTGCACATTCAGAGGATTACAGGATCATTACGAAATCTTTGAAAAATACAGAAAGAAGTGATTCCCCAAGTGAATAAAATTGCGGAAAGACAGTCATGACGAACCAGTGTGCAATCCTCGCGGGATCATCGTCCTGGAATAGCCTTCGCCCGGCAGATCGATTTAACCAGCAAAAAAGAAGAATGCCAAAGAAAAAACAAATAAGCAGAAAAAAGAAAGCTGCTAAAAGAAAACAAACAGAGTAAACAAAAACAAATAAGCAGAAAAAAGGAAAGCTGCTTAAAGAAAACAAACAGAATAAGCAAAAAACAAAAGAAAAAATCACAGAAGACGGAACATAAAAGAACACAACATCTTCATTCATCATACCATCCATACCATTCGTCATCAAACAGTGGTGCATTACACCTTCAAATTCGCATCTCAGAAGAGCGAAAGAATAACAAAAGAAAAGGAAGTGAGTGAGGAATCAAACAGAAAAAGCATCCCACCAAAATCAATCCTTGCATTCATGCGCATCCAAATACCCAAATGCATGCATTTCATGCACCGTCCAGGAAGTTGCTTCGGACCAGAGGGTCCCAAAAATCTTATTTTTCAGAAAATCACCGTCAGCACCGAGTTAGTAAACTCCATCAACCCAGAGTTAGTAAACTCCATCAACACAGAGTTAGTGAACTCCTTCCACAGATCACAACATCGTGTACGAGCACGCGATGGATCCATCAGACTTCGTTAAGTCCTTCGGATTAGTTGTGTCAGCCTAAGGCATAGCGTAAATCCATTGATCAAATCAGTTCCGGACTTGATGTTGATCGGCCGCTCGAAAAGGCCACCCCCAAAGCTCGGACTCGACAAGAGTTCGTTAGAAGGTTTTTAGGCAACCTCCGAATTCCCAATTTACCGCTTTTCCCAATTTACCGTTTTTCCCAATTTACTGCTTTCCCGTTAATGCGACAAGTGTTAACCCCCCTTTTCTCAAAAGGAAAATAACAAAAAGAAAATTTGAGCTTTTCTGGAGCGGACAAAATTAGTGTTATTCCTATATCTTTATTTCCATTTCACCAACAAATATGAAAAGGCCAAGTCATATTTCTTGGCGAAATGTGAAATAAAGAGGGGCAGCTGTAATACCCTAATTTTGTCCTATCCAAAAATAAGAAATTTTATTTATTTTTAATAAAAAAATAATTATTTTATTTTCATGCCATGTTTTATTTTATTTTAGTTTGCTACAAGTGTAACACCCCGATATTTATATTGACCAAAAATACCCAGGTGCACATTAGTAACACATCAGAGATATATTTCCTGCTTAGACACTGAATATCACTATAAATTTTTCGCTGAATATAACTCAAACAGTCTTATTTACAACAAGACAATATGGTTCTCAGACCATATACCATCAGCAATTATAGTATTCAGTATCATACAAGAAAGCGGAAGAAAGATATACATTAAATACATAATGTTTTAGTATACAGACAACAAAAGGGAAATAAGCTTAAACATAAAGCTAGGCTATCAGCATCCAGTCTGAGCTCAACCAACTCGTGCCTCTTGGATATCCGCTGTCCCTGTGTCTCTGTAAAACAACAACAATTGATTGGGTGAGACAACTTGTCTCAGTGAGTTCTACCGAGACCCCTACTCGCACTCTCGGTTCAATTATAAAGTCATTTTAATTCAATACGGCATCGGCTGCGCGAACGCTACCCCCGATGGACCGCATAAAACATTTTAACAGATTACCGCTGACGCGAACGAAGAACCCGGTAACCTGTTAGTTTAGTACGATACCGCTGACGCGAACGAAGAACCCGGTATCGCATAAAAACAATCACACAAAAACAGATTACCGCTGACGCGAACGAAGAACCCGGTAACCTGTTAGTTTAGTACGATACCGCTAACGCGAACGAAGAACCCGGTAAACGTACTACAAACAACATAACACCGCTGACGCGAACGCTGCAAGGCGGTGAACCCCCCTACCAATAGTACCTTCTCCTATTGGCATGGAGCCTAGGTAAAAGGATCATGACTGCCTCCCCCTAGTATGTTAAATAATGGGTCGTCACCCAACTCGATATACTTTATACGTATATCTACAATACTATGAACCCACGGTCCATCAAATCAAACAATCAATGAAACACTTTAATCCACATTTTATAAAATCCAAGTTCACACTCGCACTCTAGTTGACCACATTTCGACACAATTTTCAACTTCGAAAATATTTTATAAAACCCTTTTGAAACGTACTCAAAATCATGGCATAATAAGCCTAATATCATTATAGAAGGGTTAGGAAAGGATTAGGAAAGGATTGGAATCAAAACGGAATTATTTTGGACAACTTGAAAATTTTGGACAGAACTGGGCGCACGGGTCGTGCCCCTGGACGCACGGGTCGTGCGCCCCCTGTTAGACATGTTTGCACACTGAACCCGAACCAGGCGCACGGGTCGTGTGCATTTGACAGCATTGCCAAAAATGGCCTGTTTTATGAAAAATTGCTTTCCGATTGATCCCGATACTCGTTCCGCTCAATTCCGATTCTTGTTCCGATCGAAAACAGACCAAACAACCAACAAAATAGACCCAACTAAAACCACACAATCAATCAACCCAATCAAAAACTCAATCAAAACGGATTTTATCAAAAACGACATATTTTCCAATTAACGGTTTTTAAGTCAAAATCTTTCGAAATCAAATCACCAAAAATTTCATTTCAACGCGACACAACTCGAGACTCGCTCCGATCGATTCCTAACACGAAACAGACAATATCCAGAAATATTCCAGTCCAGCGAAAGCGATAAAACATTAAATCAATTAATTCGAAAAACAAAATCCTAAACGTGAGTAGAACTCACCCTTGAAGCGTGAACCACGATCGAGCCGAATTCGCCGAGTAACCACACGAACATTCCCCGCATAACTTTCCATTCCGACGTCACTCCAATCCGCTTCCAAAACTTTCCGCTCGATCACGAAACCGCTTTTGACCGAAATGCCGAATTCCCCGAAATTCTCCACGGACACTATTCATCATCTTCCTCCCCTAACCTCCATGGCACTATTCACCAAAACCCCAAATCACCCAACTCGCTTCCAATCTTTCAATCGAACCTCAATCAACGATCCATCATCCTTGGGTTCGCGCCAAACTCCATCCCAAGCCATCCTTGAGCTTGAACCATCAACAAACCTCCATTTCTTCCAAATTTCGAAAATGGCAAAGTGAGAGAGAGTGAGTTGATGATGAAGATCTTGGTACCAAATCGAAGAGGAAGTAACGCTGAGCATTTTTCGTGTTGGAAGGAAGTCGTTTTGATGAGCGCAAATCCTCCCCCTTTCCCCTTCTTCTTCCTCACCCTTTCTTCTTTCTTCTCTTTTCTTCTTTCTTTTTCTCTCTGTCTCTCGCTGTTCTTTCCTTCTCTTTCTTTTAATTCCTTTTCTTTTTCTTTTTTTAACACACACACACGTACACATATATATATATTTATTTAATATATAATTTGTAACGCGGTCAAATTACCATATTGATCGAAATCTCCTATTTCGATTCCAAAACTTCCTTGGTCCGTATTATCCGGTTAACGATCCGATGACCACCAATAAATAATTTTAGCACTCAATAAATTTACCAGTTAAGTACTAAATTAATTCAATTGGGTTAACATCCAAATAATTTGATTAATTATTTTGCGGATGTTACATTCTCCCCAACTTGAAAGAATTTTGTCCTCAAAATTTCGCTAAGTCTTTCATCCGATTAACCGAGGATCGACATCCTCCGAAAGGCTTAAGTTGCTGAAAACAATTTCGAACTAACAAAATAAGCGTAGGAACTCTTCACCAGTTGGCACATCAATCTCCAAGTATGATCCACTACTACCTTGATACGAACTCTCCGGTTACGAATCAACACGAGAAACTCCTCTCTCGCCTACATAGGCTCGGCACCGCGTTCGAAAACACTTCCTAAGCTTCATTCCTCACTTGCTCCCCAACTTTGATTAATCCAAACCAAAGCACTCCTCGGTAGACGTAAAAACAAACACGATTTCCTCGAAGGGTGTAAACACTTTCTCAACAAATCTTCTAAAATCCATAACAATTTTCGTACACACCGACAATGTGACGAAAAAGTCACTTGTGAAACTTCTTGACTCGCCCCCAAGATTTCGAGGTAACACTTTTCGAAAGAAGATGATATGAGGATTTACCAAAAACGTTCATCGTAAACGTAGAAATAAACCACGGGGACATCAAATAAATTGAACGTAATGAAAATCACCTCAGTTGTTCTCCAAACAACTATCAAACAGAACTCAGGGCTCCTTTCCGAATTAGTCAGTAGCGTTGAGAGCTTCCCCTCAACCTAAGTAATCCTCCTAGGATTTTCCTCCTCAATCATATTTTATTAGCCTCTTTATTCGTTCCCCAAATTAACTTTAGCATGCGGGTTTTCACAAAAACGATTTTTCAAAACTATTACACCGCACGCCAAGCTTCACTTCGGAAATTCCAGTCCCTTGCAGCAGATCCATCAATTAATCCTTTGATGGTTATTCGTAACGTGAAAACAGTCAGCAGTTACTTCATTTACATATCCGTATTCACGTTCGACTTGTCAAACGGAATTTCGTAAGACAATCTCATTGTCAACCTTCACCAAGGAGAGGTTAATAAACTAATACCTCGCCACCAAAGTGGAAACTTATGGATGTACTCCAATCTAGATCTAAAAGACTCTAACAATCCCATTTCTTGCAGCATCAACTCTGCTATGTGAATGGATTTCCTATTACTCGCATCAGCTACAACATTGGGATTTCCTGGATAATACTTCAACCCGAAGTCATAATCCTTCAGAATTCTACACACTTCTCTGCCTGCTATTCAGTTCCTCTGATCAAACAGATACTTTAAACTTTTGTGATCACTAAAGACTTCGAAACGAGACCCATACAGGTAACGTCTCCAAATCTTCAGTGCATACACAATCGATGCCAATTACAAATCATGAGTCGGATAACTCTCTTCATGAGTCTTCAATTATCTGGACGCATAAGCTACCTATTGTTGATTCTGCACAAGAACACATCCTAAATCCTTCCCAGAAGCATCGCTGTAAATTTGGAATCTCAAAGACGGATCTGGAAGAATCAGGATTGGAGCAGAAGTCAACCAAATCTTCAATTCTTGAAAACATTCTTCACAATCAGCACCCTGCGTAAACGGTTGACCCTTACGAGTTAACCGTGTAAGTGGAAAACTAACTGTGAGAACCCTTGAACAAATCTCTTATAGTAACCGGCTAGACTTAGAAAACTTCTGATTTCAGTTACTGACGTTGGTCGTTCCCAGTTCAACACAGCTCCCTCCTTACTGGGATCCACCGCAACTCCCAATTGGGAAATCACGCATTCCAAAAACTTCACTTCCGACATCCAGAAGTCACTCTTCGACGGCTTAGAATACAATTTCTTCTCTTGGAGTACGTTCAGAATAACGCGGAGATGTTGGGCATGCTCCCCAATAGTCTTAGAGTACACCAAGATATCATAAATGAAAACTACCACAAACCGATCCAAGTAAGGGTGGGAAACCCTGTTCATGTAATCCATGAATACCGCTGGAGCATTAGTCAAACCGAAGGGCATCACTGCAAACTCGTAATGTCCATACCAAGTACGGAAGGCTGTCTTCGGAATATCTAAGGCTCTAACTTTTATTTGATGATGTCCTGACCTCAGATCAATTTTAGAAACACTGCAGCACCTCAAATTGCTCAAGCAAATCGTCTATCCTTGGTAAGGGATATTTATTCCTGATCGTCACTTTGTTGAGTTGTCGATAATCAATGCACGATCTCATGCTACCATTTTTCCTTTTGACTAACCACACCAGAGCACTCCTTAGCGAAGTACTCGGTCGAATGAATTTCTTTAACATCGACTCTTCAAGTCGAGACTCCATTTCCTTTAATTCTAAAGGAACATTCAATAAGAAACAATAGACATTGATCCCGTGCCAGGAATCAATTCTACAGTAAACTCTACTTCTCGCTCTGGAGGTTCAGAAGAAACTTCATCGTGAAGACATCCAGAAAGTCATTCACGACCTGAACGTTCGCCAAATCCAAACTAGTTTCAGTGGATGCAGATAACATACTAACATGTCATTCCGCACCTTGGAATGAAGATTGGCCGTCTAAGGTGAACTAGGTAACCGCTTCAGAATTTGTCTTAGACAATTCAACTGATTCTGCAGCGAAGCTGTTAGTTGATTAACATAGTCGATTGCAACATGATTTACAGTCATCCAATTCATACCCAAAATGGTGTCCACACTTTTCGTAGGCAAATAACAAATTCTACAACGAAATTCCTGCCTCCTTCGACAAGTAGACAATTCTATACAAAGATTAGGTCTGGACACGACCCTTAGCCGCAGTTAAGATAGTCATTGGCTCGGATAGCGATGATAAGGCTAATCCCAACCGATTCTCATGCGATCGGGATATACAACAATAGGTTGCACCCGTATCATTTAATATACAGACGAGGTTATTGAAAACTGATCTCATACCCCTCAGTAGATTGTCTGCAGTTGTAACTGCCTAAACATCCAGAGTGTTGACTCGTCCTTGCCTTAGAGCTGCTTGTGACTCCTTGGAACTTTTCCTTACGGGGTACGCTTTACCATAGTGACCCTCTACATTTCTATAATAGCACCGATTAGATCTTCGCTGGCAATCACCGCTGTGAGACTTTCCACAGTTAGAACATCTTCTGACCTTTGAAGAATCAAAGAATTGCATCTGCTTTTCCTTCGATGAAATTATCTTACGACTTTGCATTCGGAGTTGATATTTCAACTACCTTCTTTCCTTTCCCATATTTCCTATGAGATTATCCTCGGTGACATAGGATGATTGCACCAAGGCAACATAATTGGTAGCAGTATAAGAACTGAGACCATAAATCATAAAAGCACTTATGCCCGTCTTATACTTCTGCATTCTCCATTCGTCATCTGAAGCTTACTTTACTACTTGGTAAGACTGAGACAACTTCTCAAACTTAGCGGTGTATTCTTCCACCGTCATGTCACCTTTCCTGAGGATGCACCGGTTGAATATTCCGATTGCGGTCGAGGATTGCATCTTGATCATCCAGTCATAATTCCGCTTATGATGCACTAAGCATTAAGTTGATCAGGCTCAATGTCTCTTAGTATCACAAGTGTAATTACAAAAGGACTAGCAAGGAATTGACTCAACCCTAAGCTAAGTCCGACTAGGTCGAACTGCTCTGATACCAACTGTAACACCCCGATATTTATATTGACCAAAAATACCCAGGTGCACATTAGTAACACATCAGAGATATATTTCCTGCTTAGACACTGAATATCACTATAAATTTTTCGCTGAATATAACTCAAACAGTCTTATTTACAACAAGACAATATGGTTCTCAGACCATATACCATCAGCAATTATAGTATTCAGTATCATACAAGAAAGCGGAAGAAAGATATACATTAAATACATAATGTTTTAGTATACAGACAACAAAAGGGAAATAAGCTTAAACATAAAGCTAGGCTATCAGCATCCAGTCTGAGCTCAACCAACTCGTGCCTCTTGGATATCCGCTGTCCCTGTGTCTCTGTAAAACAACAACAATTGATTGGGTGAGACAACTTGTCTCAGTGAGTTCTACCGAGACCCCTACTCGCACTCTCGGTTCAATTATAAAGTCATTTTAATTCAATACGGCATCGGCTGCGCGAACGCTACCCCCGATGGACCGCATAAAACATTTTAACAGATTACCGCTGACGCGAACGAAGAACCCGGTAACCTGTTAGTTTAGTACGATACCGCTGACGCGAACGAAGAACCCGGTATCGCATAAAAACAATCACACAAAAACAGATTACCGCTGACGCGAACGAAGAACCCGGTAACCTGTTAGTTTAGTACGATACCGCTAACGCGAACGAAGAACCCGGTAAACGTACTACAAACAACATAACACCGCTGACGCGAACGCTGCAAGGCGGTGAACCCCCCTACCAATAGTACCTTCTCCTATTGGCATGGAGCCTAGGTAAAAGGATCATGACTGCCTCCCCCTAGTATGTTAAATAATGGGTCGTCACCCAACTCGATATACTTTATACGTATATCTACAATACTATGAACCCACGGTCCATCAAATCAAACAATCAATGAAACACTTTAATCCACATTTTATAAAATCCAAGTTCACACTCGCACTCTAGTTGACCACATTTCGACACAATTTTCAACTTCGAAAATATTTTATAAAACCCTTTTGAAACGTACTCAAAATCATGGCATAATAAGCCTAATATCATTATAGAAGGGTTAGGAAAGGATTAGGAAAGGATTGGAATCAAAACGGAATTATTTTGGACAACTTGAAAATTTTGGACAGAACTGGGCGCACGGGTCGTGCCCCTGGACGCACGGGTCGTGCGCCCCCTGTTAGACATGTTTGCACACTGAACCCGAACCAGGCGCACGGGTCGTGTGCATTTGACAGCATTGCCAAAAATGGCCTGTTTTATGAAAAATTGCTTTCCGATTGATCCCGATACTCGTTCCGCTCAATTCCGATTCTTGTTCCGATCGAAAACAGACCAAACAACCAACAAAATAGACCCAACTAAAACCACACAATCAATCAACCCAATCAAAAACTCAATCAAAACGGATTTTATCAAAAACGACATATTTTCCAATTAACGGTTTTTAAGTCAAAATCTTTCGAAATCAAATCACCAAAAATTTCATTTCAACGCGACACAACTCGAGACTCGCTCCGATCGATTCCTAACACGAAACAGACAATATCCAGAAATATTCCAGTCCAGCGAAAGCGATAAAACATTAAATCAATTAATTCGAAAAACAAAATCCTAAACGTGAGTAGAACTCACCCTTGAAGCGTGAACCACGATCGAGCCGAATTCGCCGAGTAACCACACGAACATTCCCCGCATAACTTTCCATTCCGACGTCACTCCAATCCGCTTCCAAAACTTTCCGCTCGATCACGAAACCGCTTTTGACCGAAATGCCGAATTCCCCGAAATTCTCCACGGACACTATTCATCATCTTCCTCCCCTAACCTCCATGGCACTATTCACCAAAACCCCAAATCACCCAACTCGCTTCCAATCTTTCAATCGAACCTCAATCAACGATCCATCATCCTTGGGTTCGCGCCAAACTCCATCCCAAGCCATCCTTGAGCTTGAACCATCAACAAACCTCCATTTCTTCCAAATTTCGAAAATGGCAAAGTGAGAGAGAGTGAGTTGATGATGAAGATCTTGGTACCAAATCGAAGAGGAAGTAACGCTGAGCATTTTTCGTGTTGGAAGGAAGTCGTTTTGATGAGCGCAAATCCTCCCCCTTTCCCCTTCTTCTTCCTCACCCTTTCTTCTTTCTTCTCTTTTCTTCTTTCTTTTTCTCTCTGTCTCTCGCTGTTCTTTCCTTCTCTTTCTTTTAATTCCTTTTCTTTTTCTTTTTTTAACACACACACACGTACACATATATATATTTATTTAATATATAATTTGTAACGCGGTCAAATTACCATATTGATCGAAATCTCCTATTTCGATTCCAAAACTTCCTTGGTCCGTATTATCCGGTTAACGATCCGATGACCACCAATAAATAATTTTAGCACTCAATAAATTTACCAGTTAAGTACTAAATTAATTCAATTGGGTTAACATCCAAATAATTCGATTAATTATTTTGCGGATGTTACAACAAGTTTTAATCTTTGAAAAAATAATAATAATAATTAAGAGTATCAAAATGAAGTAGGCAAAGGAGCATATGGGGGGGGGGGGTCTGTTAAAAAATATATAGAGGTGCAATTAGGATTGGGCCATCTAAAGCCCATTCCTCCACCAAACCCAATCCCACTCCTTCCTAACCCAACACCCAACTCCATCCTAACCCTAACCCATGACCCAACACCCAACTCCATCCAACCCACTCCAACTAAACCCTAAATTCGAATCCCACCCTTCCAAACCCTAAAAATTCGGCCACCCCCCCTTAACCCTAAATAGTGTCTACATTCACTCTCCCCTTAGCCCTAAGAAGTGTCCACATTCATCCCCAAATCCTAGCCTAAAATTCGGCCACTTTTCCTTGATTCCCTCCTTGGAACTCTCAATCCCACTTCCCCACATCCACTTCCCCATACACTCCACCCTTCCCATCACTCCCTCTCCCAACGACTCTCTCTCCCTCCCTACGGCCATCTCTCTCTTCCCTCACACATCACTCAACTCACTCTCTCTCTCACACACTTCCCCATCCACACCCTAAAAATTCGACTTTCTCTTCCTCCCTACGGCCATCTCTCTCTCCCTCACACATCACATACTCACTCTCATCTTTTCGCACACTCAATCCTCTTTCTCTCATACACTCCCACACTCCATCAAAGAAAAGAAAAAAAGCAAACATCACCTCCACCTCTCAACCCTAGCCGTCCCCTCCCTCTCTTCTCTTCCTTTCATGCTTCCTTTCACCACCACTCACGAAATCACCATTTTTGGTGCCCCCCCCTTTTCTCCTTTCTCACGAAATCGCCATCTTTGGGCATCACCACACAAGAAACCGTTGGTCACTCAAAAGCTCACGGATTCATCCAAGGAAACATGTTTTCCATTTCGTTTTTCTCAAGGTTGGCACGCAAACGGATCTATACACAAAGCTTGGTAGAAAAAACCGAAAAACAAAGCACACAACTACAAGATCAAGTTTTTAGTATAAATATGGGTTATAGTTTTGTGGAAGAGGACGGATTTTGGAGAGAGGAGAGGGTGAAGGGTCGAAGTCTTGAAGTTTTCAGGAGCAAGAGGAAGCAAAAGCGGATCGGTTGAAGTTTCAGTGAGAGAGAGTTTTTGTTCTTCTTTTTTTCTTCTTCCTTAAAATTTTCATAGTTTTTTTTATTATCCTGTTGTTGTTGAGAGATCTGTGAAGGAGTTTCTTTGTCCAAAGAACATTTGGTAATAATTTCATTTTTATCTCATCCTTAGTTCTCTGCAAATATTTATTTTTATTTGATATGGTCCAAAAACCCATTGTTTAGGTTACTCATGTTTTAGATAGTTCATATATATTTTGTCGAAACAAGTACTATGTTTTTATTGCTCATGTGATGCTCCTTCTCCCATATGCATTTGATATATTTCTTTTTTATTATCTTTACTTTCTATTTTTTTTAAAAGGCCTATGGTGACAATAGGAATTAAAATGTTACTAATATACCATCATATTTGTCATTTTGTTATAATCACCAATTTGAGTTTTCATTATGCTTCCTTCTTGAATGCATCGATTCTTATTGGAAATGTGAGCAATGTCTTTATTTTTTTATCAACAATAATAATTGTCATCAAAATAATAGCAATAAGAAATATAGCAATTTTTCTTTTAATATTAAAAAAGGATTAGGTATCAAAAGAATCAAAAAAAGATTTAAGGTAAAATGTTTCTCTAAATAATTAATAGATCTCTTTTATACCAAATACCAACATAAAAAACACTTCACAAAAATCATTTCCTAGCAACTAATAAAAAAGGGTAAATAAAACATTTTTTTTAAAACAAATAAACTGATTTTTGTTTTTTTTCGTTTTATTTATTTATTTAGTTAATTATTTATTCTTTTCCAACCAAAAATTATCTCAACCAAAAAATAATAACAAAAGAATCTCAAAGAAAAAGAGAACAAAAAACTTTTCATTAGTAAAAAAGAGTGGTAAGTAAAACATTTTTTTAAAGAAACAAGTAAACTGCTATTTACACCCCCCAAGCTCAAGCATAAGGCTCTTTTGGTCACTTAAGCCCAGTTTCGCTAACTGGGCCCTCCCATGCGAATTGGGCTTCATTTTCTGCACCCCCTCTTTTAAAAAAATGCAACCCTCCTCGCTGTTTACACCCCATTTTGGATAATACAGCCCTCCTTTTATTTGCACCCCCGTTTTACTATTACATCCACTGTTTCTCCTTTTAAAAAATATACTTCCTTTCCCTAAATAAATATTTTCTGACCTCGAAAGCAAATATTTTCAAACGTCGAAATCAACGAAGACACTCTTCAAAAACAAATCTTTTCCCACGTCGAAATCAAAATTAATCATCACTAATGGTCACTCGCGCCGTTGCCGTTTGATCGTGGGTGATGATTTCATTCCTGTGGGAGCTAGTAGTGTGGCCACTCTAAACCGTTGTTGTTTGGTCCTCACAAACGCTCTCCTTCAATTGTGAAAACCTTTTCAATGCTCAAAATAAAAACCGATTGTCATTAATCACCACTCGCGCCGTTGCCGTTTGGACGTTAATGATAATTCATTTTCATACGAGTTAGTAGTGCGACCACTCTAAACCACTGTTGTTTGGTCACTGCGAACGCTCAACCTCTTTGCGAAAAACTCCAAAAAGATTAAAAAACAAAACCCTTTCAAAAAAAAACCAGAACTACGTAGCTTTGAGTTCTCCATCGCACCGGGAGATACGTAGGAGCGGATATCCTCCGTCAAGCACAATAAACTAAAAACATTTTTTTTTTCTCTTAAAACACTTTTGCGAAAAATAAAAATTTTCATTAAGTCTTTTCATTCTCTTTTCGAAAAAGGGCAAATTTAAGTATTTTCCAAATCCGCACTTAAAACCACACATTTAATTAAAGGTTCCCTTTCGGTAGAAAGGAGGCGTGGGGTGCTAAAACCTTCCCTATGCCTAACCGACCCCCGAACCCAAATCTTCCGGTTATCCAAAAGGCCATCCGCTTTCCAAAAGGTTTTTCTTCAATATTTTCCTTATAAAAAAATATTGGTGGCGACTTCATTGATTTTCAAAAAGTTGTAAACGAAGAAAGATTCCCTCAGGGACTTTTTCGGGCGCAACAGAGCCACAATGGTTCGTACTTGTCTTTACAAAGTTCCCAGAGTTGTTTACCATGAGAACAATCTACAACTTCATCTGAAGTACCCTACACAATAACATAAGGGATAAAGTGAATAACTGCTATTATAGGATTTTTAAACTATTTACTATGATGTAAATCTTTTGATTAATTATCCATTGTAGCTTGAACTTCAAATGTTCTTATATTGGAGTTAGTGCATTGAACTCAGCTTATCTATTTTGGCTAAACAGCATGGCATATGTAGTGTAATAAATGACAGGTGAACAAGTGTCTAAAAGATTGAAAGTATTTACTGCACAGTAGTAACAATGAAATGGGTTGAAATCAAGCAAATATTTTAATCATGAGAAATCACACACAAGATTTCCCTACAAGTATGTACAGCCTGCATGGCTAACATAGACACAATCTCACTAGTGGCTGCATCGAGCACACAATGACAAGTAGAATACAAAACCATCAGCATTTAAATATACCATATACAAATTGCATCAACTTGCATTCTACCAATTAAGTTCCATGAGTAATCTTTTAGCAATCCAATTCTCACATTTAAATATACCATATACAAATTGACAGTCAGTCTCAAGTCTATGTGAAGCAAATTGACAGTCAATCACAAATCTTACAGAATAACCAAACTGAATCAGACAATTAGTTTTAACAACAACCAAAAACAACAATTTGCAGAAGAAGGTGTACCCAATTCTAAAGAAAAATACCAATATTCTGCATTTAGATATTAGAGAAACACATCCAAATCCAGAAGATAAGCAAAATTTAAGCAAAGATTATAAAATTCAGACAATTGCTATCACAAATAGCATTTCAAGAAACAAGCAAAGAAGAAAGCCAAATATCTTTCTAGTAACTAAAACATCTAAGTAAAGAATATTCATTTATTTTAAGCTTTCTTTACTAATCCTCAATAATGATAATAAAGTAGTTTAGCATCACAAAATGATTCTCATCGTTACCGGATAGTCAAATTCAAAACAGTGGAAAGGAAACCTAGCCCCAACTGTCTAGGTCTTGATCAACCAAACGGATGCGACAAAATTTTGAGAAGTTATTACTATTAGTGATGAAATTCTTTAAGGTGGAGCACAAACCTATGTAGTTAATAGCAAATAGCGGATTGGAGCGGAGCAGCCGACCCCTAAAACAGAAACAATCATTAGAAAAAAAAAGATAAGAAAGAAAGGTTGAGTGGAGCTAGAACCAACTAATTACATGGAACCCAATATAAATAACATAAAGGATCAAGTAACCAGAATCCGGAACATGTTCTAAGATGAGATGAAAGGCATTCCGGAACAATTCCTGGATACTTCCAATTTTCATCTTCAATTACTTGCTCATGCCTAGTATAACCAGAATCCTATCAACAAAACACATAAAACATTCTTAGACAAGTAATGAAAGTAAATAGGTAGACTAGATTTATCAAAAATGATCATTCTTTAATTTAACATCAATACAACCTCATCTTCATCTTCAGTTTCTCGGTCCTTCCAATCTCCATCTTCAATTACTTGCCCAACAGAATCCTATGGACAAAACACATAAAACATTCTTAGACAAGTAATTAAAGTAAAATATAGGCAGACTAGATTTATCAAAAATGATCATTATTTAAGGCATTCAGTGCCATAGAAGCTTACATTTGTAGCTTCTCAAAATTCACGGCAACTAAGGCAACTGGTTGACCAACATCCACTCCCTTTGATTTTGAAAAGTCATAAAAACCTTTATACCTACAGAAACCATATTATCATCTTACCAAAACAGCAACTATAAATGTAATTTTCTCACCACCACAAACTTTCAAATTGCAAACATTAGCTTAAAAAGAAACCACATAAAAGGAAACAATGAATAGTAAAAGAAAAGAAACTAACCCACAAATAAAATAGTGACCCCATTTGTGATTCTTCAAGTCAAGCTCCCACATGGACATTTTGCTGAAGGCTTTTCTAACAGGATCTTCACCATCAATATCTTCAAGACAACTTCCTGAACCTCTTCCTCGACAAAACCCATCTTCCCACATCAACATCCTAAAACATTATTAAACCAAACACGACAAACACATCATCACCACTTTAAACAAAAAATATGAACAGCTGTGAATCTAAGCCAACATCCACCGGTACACACAAAACTCAAAAAAGCATGCTAAACCATATGCATATCAAAAGGATTTAAAAAAAATCAATAAAAGAAAGATGACAGATATTAAAACTTACATGGTTCAAAAGAAAGATGACAGATCTATTATAAAAAATCAACAACAACAACAACAAATTTAGATCTGTTACCCTCAGTTACTGGTTCATGACTGACCATTTCTTCTAGTTTCAACGGAAAAGACAGACCATTTCTTCTTGGGTCAAAATCATTCTCTGTGTCGTTGTTCTAAGAGCCTTGGTTTCGGCTTCTTGCCGCTGTTCCTCTGCTGCGGCAGCATCATCTCTCAGGTTCTGAACAAAGAAAATAGTAGCTATAACTGATCAAACTACGTACGTGGTACAAATAAAACATGTAAAGAAATTCATGCTTCCATCAAAACTACCTGAATTTCCACACGAAGGGCAGTGACATCCTCGTCCCTTTCACTCTGTGTTTGTTTTGCAGCCTTGAGAGCAACCTGTGACGAAAATAGATTATTCCAAGGATATTCATTGAATCAACCAGCATTTTTGAACTTGTTGCTTAAAGCCCACAATTTAAGAAGAAAACAGTAACCGGAAACATAGTTTTAGGTACGAAAATATCAAGTTAAGATTATAGAGCCAGCTGCAAAATAGCCTGTGATTCATGATTTATGTCTTTCTACTGAAAGATATGCACACAAGCCTTCTGAATAATGCAGAATTAAAGCTTAGAAGAGAGAGCTAGTATAAAGGCATATCAGTTATCAAGCAAGAGTGACAACAGCACTTAAAACTTTCGAACATTAATAATCTAATATGTCTGGCACATCCAATACCCATTCTTCCAGCATACCTCTCTTTGATAAGGCAAACTAATTGCTAGAAAGGCATATCAGTTATCAAGCAAGAGTGACATCAGCACTTAAAACTTAAAGAACTCACTGTAACTTACATATAATTCGACTTACAAAATTATCTGCATCCACACAAAAAAAGAGATTAGAGACAACTGATTTTTAGATAAATGTCCGACACCAGACACATCTTCAACTGGAAGTGTCCATAGGTGCCCTAGATTAGAGTATAGCAAGACAAGGTTCAATTACTTACCATTAAGTAAAGCCTGTCCAAAAGAGCAGTGCTGATAAGGAACTTCATGAGAAACCTTGGAATCCTTTTTAAGTAAAGAAGATCTCCTAGAAAGTGGTGGAAGTAAGGCATGAGAGCTGCGCCTTTGTTGCTCCTCTTCTGTTGGTTGTATCAGAGATTTTGTCACTGAAGGAAGTGTTTCAGGTGTATACCTCCTTGGTAGAGATGTAGAAAGAAATGAACTGCTTAATCTTGTTAATGAGGTAGTTCCTAGAAATCCCATATTTGGTGATGGCACACTACTGTATTAGATCAATAGACTGCCTGCAAAATTCAAGAAAAGAAAAAAAAAACTAATTATTAACCATGCTTACACTTAGCACAGTTGTAACAAGCAGACACAAGAAAATCACAAATCGAGTGGAATTGAAACAAAGTAGAGAAGGGGTTAGTTAACCTGTAACTCTGAGGCCATGAGGGATTGTAAGAACTAGGTTTTCTCTATGGAGGGTTTTCATTTGAGTAATTAGAAGAATCAGAATCATTACCATCACCTTCACCTCTATTCAAATCCCTCAACTCATCATCCTCATCACTCTTAATAATAAAACTGTTATCTGAAACTGAATTATTCATCTTCCCTACACTTTCTCTTCAGCAATTCACCTTCAGAACTACAAAACACAACACAAGAGAAATTTAAGTCTTCATATGATCCAAAATGAGAATAAAAATGATTTGAATTTAAAAGCTACATCTATGTGGAAAGTTCCAGTTAACACTTTTACTGGTGTACAATCAAATACACGGTTAAACTTTTCTTGATACAAAACTGAAAACATAAACCAGAAACAAGAACAAATAAACGATTTTCAGTTTCAAAACACAATAAACCGCAAGAACACAGAACCGAAATACACAGAAGCAGAAAACGTAAGACTTGAGGACATCAGAAACAGTAAAAAGCTGCTACCCCATAGAAAAAGCGACTAAATCATAAATCATAACCAACATAAGTAATTAGAAATTAGGGTTTTAAGCCCTTTTCCTCAAATTCCATCAATTTCAGAAATTAGACATTAGGGTTTTATACTCAAATTAGGAATTTCAATCACAAACAGGTATTGAAAGGAATGAGGGCTTACCAGGAATTAGAGAGAGACGTAGAAGGAGATAGAGCCGGCGGAGTAGGAGGCCGGCGTGCGTCGTCGTCATGCGTCGGGCGTTTTTCGTTCCTCTTCTGTCGTGGCTTCAGGTCGCTGATTGAGAGAGAGATAGTGTTCTGTACTTCTGTGCTGTGTGTGAGGGAGGGGAGAGGTGTGGTCACGGAGTGAGGGTGAGGGAGGCGCGATGGTGGAGGCGCGATGAGAACAAGAAAACGAAAACCTGAGGAGGGCGACTGAGAGAGGGGGGCCTACGAGGGAAGAGGGAGGGCGACTGAGAGATTCTACGAGGGAAGAGGGGGAGGTCTACTGAGAGAGAGGGAGGGCGACAGAGAGAGATGGTGGAGGGAGTGAGTGGGTGGAGGCGTGAAATGAGAGAGTTCGAGGGAAGAGTTCCTTTAATTTGGGATATGTTACTTTGCGACGACATTTTAGCATTTTCCGACGGATATAGCCGTCACAAATTTGCGACGAAACACGTTTTCGTCGGAAACGTAAGCGGGAAAATAAGCGCCTTTTTTTTCTGAACATTTGCGACGACTTTTTCGTCGGAAATCCGTCGGAAATTGCGACGAATAAGAGTTCGTCGGAAAAAATGGCAGGAAAAAGCACTTATTCTTGTAGTGATTAGATACCAATTATGTGATTAAATAACTATTTATATCATATTTATTTAGTTGAAATTCTATATATGATAGTGATATTAAATTTCGCGTGATCTAACAGTTCACTTTATTAAATTTGTATTACATTAGATTTAAAAAACTTACATATAAAAAAATTATTAAAAGGGTAACAAATAACTTATAAGGAAGGAAATTAAAGTTTGGTTATAAAACACATGGTAACCTTAAAAATAATTTCAAGTTTTGAACCCACAATAAAGCTACTTTTACCAATAATAAAAAAGGTTTTGTTTTTTTTTTGATACAGTAAGGAAAAGAGTGTAACACTCCAATAAATTCTAACATGTAGAATCACCGAAATGCACTAAATGGCATGCATCAGAGTAACTTCCTGTTATTGAAATATTGAACACAACTAATACTTTCGATAATACATATCAAATGGTTCTCTGAACTTCATAAACTTCCTGAAAATGCTTAAGTTTCAAAACTTAAGACTTGTACATAATCCTGGTGTTCAATACTCAAAATATAAAGTAGCGGAAACGATTTTACAACTTAAACAATGAAAGTTATACAATCGGTGATATAACTAAATAGAAAAAAAATACAAAGGGCTAAACGGAAATCCAATTTCCAATAGTTCCATGAGTCGCACCGGCTAACCGTGCTTTGTCGCCTTTGCTTTCCCCTGTTTCTCTGTAAAAACCACAAATATGAAGGGTGAGATAAACATTATCTCAGTGAGTCCTATCGGGACCCCTTACTAACTCTAGCGGTTCATTATGCTTTACTTTGAACTCGTGGCCCTAAGAAGCAACCACGTGGAAATACATTAAGTTCCTGTAACCTTTATGCTCATGGCCCTCCTAAGCGACACATGAAGCATACAATATTTTGTTCCATGATTTTAGCATAACACCTCAGCCTACCTATTTTATAGGTACTTCATTGGCTTTGGTGAACCCATCCCGCTATTTCTAGCGGGTGAAACCTCTTGAGTCTAGGTTTTGGGGCTCATGACTTCCCCTCCCCTAGTATGCTAATCCTCTAAGGGTCGTCACCCTTATCCTCTTGTATTTATTATACATTATATATCCATGTACCCGCAATGGGCCGTCAGTGAGTTCAGTCATGTACCGTCTATCCTCCCACGAGGGAAGGCATTTTACTGTGAATTAACATTTCTTGTCTTATGTTCTCTCGCGTTCTCTATGTACGGTTTTCCGTTAGGTTCATAACACACAAGTTTTCCATCAAACATGTTCAACTCCATGATATCAGTATCTTTACATTGTTGGGGAACCTTGGGGAATGGATTAGAAGATGTTTGGAATCATTCGGAATGGATAAAAAGGCACCTTGAAGTTGGAAATCAGAAGGTTACGCACGACCCGTGCGTATAGGCGCACGATCTGTGCGCTTTTTAATAAAAAGGTGGAAAGTTTCAGAATGATACGCACGATCCGTGCGTCTTGGCGCACGATCCGTGCGTAACTAAAAATCCATTTCGTTCAGTATCAGATGGGGGCGCACGAAGCGTGCGCAGAGGAACCCGATCCGTGCGTCTCCATCAGTTTCCAGAAAACAGCATTTTCATGAGTAATTCCGTTCCGTTCCGATTCCAAAATCTCTCCCGATCGAGACCCAAACTTAAACCCACATTGAAACAGTATTCTACAGCAACACAATCAATCCAATTCAGTACATCCAAACAATCAATCAAACAATTCATAGTTCAAATCACAATTTTGGGAAAAAGGTTTTCGATAAATTTCCTTTTGATACCAGAAACACATGACAAGGGTTTTCGAAAAGTGGAGACTCAGAAACACACACAAATCCCCTAAGCGAGTTATAGAACTCACCGTACTGTGATGAAAATCACAAACAACGAATCTATTAGCGGACACGATCAAAAGAACTGCACGAACGGTTCTCGAATTCGCTCCAAGTAACTCCAAAGATGGACTGATCGAACCTAGCTTTCCACAACTTCTGATCTATCTACCCAATCTCTTCTCTAATGCTGGAAAATAGTTCTATCACAGAATCTGAAGCTCCAACTTAACATGCAAAGCTTGAACACCTCTTTTCAACATTGTGAGCTTGTGGAGTGCAAAAATGGTGATTTGTGATGAAGAGGGTTGCTGGGAGATTTCTGGGTATCAGTGTGTAGAGGGAGGAGAATGATGAACAATGGTGGTTTTAGATTCAACATGCATTCAGAAATGACTTGGTTGTCTCCTCTTCCCTCCTCCTCCTTCTCTCTCGCGATTCTCCCCTCCCCTCCTTTCTCTTGTTTTGATTTTCTGAAAATGGTAGTAAGGGCTGGGTGTGGGTGTTCAGCTGGTATGACTTAAAGGGTGTGAGGACTGAAATGTCTTTCACTTAACATGTATAAAGACCACAATGTCCTCCAGCCACTTATTCCCTTCCCATTACTTATGACATAGCCTAAACTACCAACTTAGTCAAATTTTTAAGCACTTAGACGCCAACCATTATTATGTAGTTGATACACTTCCATAGTAATTATTAAATCAGGCTTACTTATACAGAATATAATAGTCCTCTTGTGCTAAATACCTCATTTAGCCTATAATTCGCTTTAACATATTCCGCTAATTTAAGTAAACTAGATTAGTTAGTTAGGGGATGTTACAATTACCCCAACTTTTAAAATTTTGTCCTCAAAATTGACAAAACGTACCTCAATCGAAAAGATGGGGATATTTTACCCGCATGTTCTCCTCTACTTCCCATGTCGCTTCGCCGGGTGAAGCATCGTCCCAAAGCACCTTGACAATAAGAATTGATCTCGTTCGGAGCGTTTTCTCGCCACGTTCGATGATCCTAATTGGAGTAGGCTGATAAGATAAATCCGGTCTGATGTCAATCGCCTCATAACTTAATGGTTGATTCGGATCATGAATATACTTCCTTAACTGCGATACATGAAATACATCATGTAATCTGGACAATTCTGGAGGTAATGCGATGCGATATGCTACTGGCCCAATTCGCTCGATAATCTGGAAGGGTCCGACATACCGAGGACTGAGTTTCTTCGTTCGCAATGCGATACCGGTCCCTATGGTTGGAGAAAGTCTCAAAAAGACATGGTCTCCTTCTTTGAATTCTAACGGCCTTCTTCTCTTATCCGCATAACTCTTTTGTCTACTCTGCGCGGCTTTCATCCTTTCTCTTATCTGACGGATCTTCTCCGTAGTCTCACGGACCAAATCCGGTCCCAATAATCTCTGCTCACCTATATCCCACCAACACAATGGTGTTCTACACTTCCTTCCATACAATGCTTCATATGGAGCCATTCCGATACTAGAATGGTAACAGTTGTTGTATGAAAATTCCACCAATGGAAGATGATCCTCCCATCCGCCTCCACTATCGAGTACACAAGCCCTCAACATATCCTCCAATGTCTGGATTGTTCTCTCAGTCTGCCCGTCTGTCTGTGGATGGTAAGCGGTGCCAACACACACCATTGTTCCCAACGCCATACTCAATGCTCTCCAAAATCGAGATGTGAACTTGGGATCTCGATCACAGATGATACTTGTAGGGATTCCATGCAACTTCACAATATTCTTGAGATACTCATCTGCTAACCTAGCAACCTTGTGATTCGAACGCACCGGAATAAAATGGGCGGACTTGGTCAGGCGATCGATCCACCACTACCCAAATAGAATCATTTCCGGCTTGGGACCGTGGCAATCCCATGACGAAATCCATAGATATGCTTTCCCATTTCCATTCAGGTACATTCAACGGCTGTAACTGGCCACCTGGCTTCTGGTGCTCTATCTTAACCCTTTGACAGGTCAAGCATCGAGACACAAACTCTACAATATCTACTTTTATGCCCGGCCACCAATACAATTGCTTCAAATCTCGATACATCTTGGTAGACCCAGGATGTATTGAGAACTGACTCTTATGAGCCTCTTCCAAAACTTGCCTCTTCACATTCTCATCATTCGGCACACAGATTCTACCATCAAAACGAATTACGCCATCACCGTCTTCGGTGTAACTCGGCAATCTCTTCTGCGCTTGCAGCTCTACATCACCTTCTTGGGCTAAGCAAACCAGATTTCTCAAGGAACTTGAAATCTGAATATGGCTCAACACTAGCCTGCTCCTTCTTGCCTTCATTCTCAAATTAAGGTCTCTAAACGATTCCAACAAAGACATCTCGTACATCATCAACTCTGCAGTATGGATAGACTTTCTGCTCAAAGCATCGGCCACAACATTAGCCTTACCAGGATGGTACTTCAATTCAAAATCATAATCTTTCAGGAACTCTACCCATCTCCTCTGTCTGTTGTTCAGCTCCTTTTGGTCAAACAAATACTTAAGGCTCTTGTGGTCACTAAATACTTCGAAACGAGACCCATACAGGTAATGTCTCCAAATCTTTAGGGCACACAATCGCTGCCAACTCTAGATCATGAGTTGGGTAATTCTCTTCATGCGGTTTCAACTGTCTGGAGGCATAAGCAACTACTTGTTGATTCTGCATTAAGACACATCCTAAACCCTTACCAGAGGCGTCGCAATAGATTTGGAATCCTACGGACGGATCTGGAAGAATTAGGACTGGTGCAGAAGTCAAACGATTCTTCAATTCCGCAAAACAATTATCACAGTCTGAGTCCCAATCAAACGGCTGACCCTTGCGAGTTAACCGAGTGTGTGGAAGGACCAGCTGGGAAAATCCTTGAATGAATCTTCGATAATACCCAGCTAATCCCAAGAAACTTCTTACCTCAGTAATCGTGGATGGTTGTTCCCACTCTACCACAGCTTCAATCTTACTGGGATCCACTGCAACACCTGCCTGAGATATCACATGACCCAGAAATTTAACTTCGGGCATCCAAAAATCACATTTGGACGGCTTAGCGTACAACTTCTTCTCTCGGAGTACGTTCAGAACAATTCGGAGATGTTGCACATGCTCCTCAATCGTCTTAGAGAACACCAAGATATCATCAATGAACACCACCACAAACTGATCCAGATAGGGATTAAAAATTCGATTCATATAATCCATGAATACAGCTGGAGCATTGGCCAAACCGAAGGGCATCACTACAAATTCATAGTGTCCATACCTCGTACGGAAAGCGGTCTTCGGGACGTCCAAAGCTCGAACCCTGATTTGGTGATAGCCGGACCTCAAATCAATCTTTGAAAATACAGAAGCTCCTCTCAATTGGTCTAACAAATCATCAATTCTCGGTAAAGGGTACTTGTTCTTGACAGTTACCTTATTCAACTGACGAAAACCGATACACAATCTCATACTTCCGTCCTTCTTCCTGACGAGTAACACTGGAGCACCCCCATGGTGGTGCACTCGGCCGGATAAACCGTTTGGAAATTAACTCTTCCAGTTGGACTTTCAATTCCCTCAATTCTAACGGCGACATTCTATACGGGGCTATAGAAATAGGTCCAGTGCCCGGAACCAACTCTATAGAGAATTCCACCTCACGATCCGGAGGTAACAAAGGAACTTCATCGGGAAATTCAATAACTACTTGCACAGAAGATAAATCCTGACCTGTCTCAGTGGATGCAGACAGCATCATGACATAAGCTTCTGCGCCTTGGATTAGATAGTTACTGGCCGAAGTGAAAGAAATAACAGCTTCAGAATTGGGCGGTTGTAGCTCCACTGACTCGGAGGCGAAACCGATAGTTCGATGTGTGGATACCTGTGTTGCAGGTTATCTAATATTGCAGGATTAGTTTTGATGATGAAAAAGACAAAGCCAAGTTGATGGCCAAAGGAATGAGAGTGTCAAAGCAAAGCTGATAAAAAGTATCATATATTCAAAAGTCACAATCCAAGTCAACCAAGCTCAAAGTATTGAAGATTCAAGCTTAAGGGTAGTCCTTAAGTATAAGGGTAGTCCCTAGGGTTTTGGGTGAGTCTTAGGATAAATGTAAGCTCTTACATTGACCAGGTCATCTCGCAAAGTCTCTCGTCCCAAAGCTTTTTCAAAATACATGCATGAACAAGTAATCCTAAAAAGTATTTTTGAAAAACTCTAAAATCGATTTCACTCTCTTTGAAACTAAGCCTAAATCGATTTTCAAACACAATGGCTAAGCTCCTAATCGATTTCATAAGCATACAAGTGATTCATATTGTTTCCTTATTTGAAGAAATCGATTTCCACTTATGTCTAAATTGAAAGAATCGATTCACACCTTTTCCATACATGAAAGAATCGATTCACATCTTTTCCATACATGAAAGAATCGATTCTCAGGCAAAGAATCGATTTGCATCTCCCTTCAAATAAAGTAAAGAATCGATTTGCACATTACTTGTTTTAAAACACATAATCGATTCCTTGCTTTCTTATTCAAATGAAGATTCGATTTCAAACTCTTTCAAAGAATCTCACAATCGATTCCTTCCTAAATCAAGTAAACAAGAATCGATTCCTAGATCAATTCAAATAACAAAGAATCGATCCCCACATATTTTTAAACGTAAACTTGATTTCCTCATAGCCTATAAATAGGCAGTGCTTCACGATTCATTTTACACAACACAACCTGTAACACCCCGGTACAATTAACTTGTAAAAATACCAAAGCGTTCCAACTTATAAACATCAGAGATAACAATTCCTGTTTAGACACTGAATACCAACATAAAATTTTTGCTGAACTACGACATAACCATCTTATACACAAATAAGATCATACGGTACTCAGACCATAAATGTCAGCAACTGTGGTAATCAGAGTCATACAAGAAAGCGGAAAAGGATAAACAAAACACTAATGCCATAGTGTTGTAATACATGGACAACAGAAGGAAAATAAACTTGAACATAAAGCTAAGTCATTATTCTCCTCCCGGGGCCACCTACTCGTGCCTCTGAGATTTCTTCTGTCCCTGTTTATCTGTAAAACAACAACAATTAAACAGTGAGATACAATCTCAGTGAGTTCTACCGGAACCCCTACTAACACTCTCGGTCCAATTTTATGATTGTTTGAATGTTACACCGACTGCGCGAACGCTAAGCCACGGCTAACATGTTATAACCCGGTACGGCACCGACTGCGCGAACGCTAAGCTGCGGTGAACCGCACTATACGACACCGACTGCGCGAACGCTAAGCTGCGGTGTATCGCACAACAACAATTTAACATAACACCGACTGCGCGAACGCTAAGCTGCGGCGAACCCCATAGCCAACAGTGTTTCCTAATGGCACAGAGCCTAGGGTAAGGGATCATGACTGCCCCGCCTAGTATGTCAACATGGGTCGTCACCCAAACTCGATATAATATATATATCTACAATCATATGAACATTTAGTTCATTGAATTTTACCTTAACACGTAGGACTCATAGTCCATTTGTTATCAATAAAAATATATCCGCACACGCATGCTATTATTCGATTTTTCGAAACGATTTAGACATCAAAAGCGTTTTATAAAACCCTTTGTAACACACCCAAAATCATGGCATCATAAGCCCAATATCATTATATAAGGGTTAGGAAAGGATTAGGAAAGGATTGGAATCAAAACGGAATTATTTTGGACAACTTGAAAATTTTGGACAGAACTGGGCGCACGGGTCGTGCCCCTGGACGCACGGGTCGTGCGCCCCCTGTTTGACATGTTTGCACACTGAACCCGAACCAGGCGCACGGGTCGTGCGCCCTGGACGCACGGGTCGTGCGCATTTGACAGCATTGCCAAAAATGCCCTGTTTCATGAAATTTTGCTTTCCGATTGATCCGAAACTTTCCCCGATCGATTCCTAACTCAAAAACAGATAATACCAGACAATATACCAGTCCAATCAACATCAAACAATCAAGCAATTCAATCAAAAACTCAACGATTACGAATTTCGTTAAAACGCAATTTATTTCAAAATAACGTTTTCGACTCAAAATCTTTCGAAAACAAATCACACAATTCATTTCAAAACGGAATAAACCTAAACGTGAGTAAAACTCACCCTCGAAGCGAGAGTCGGCGCCGAGACTTCTAAAATCACCAAAACGAGCCCAATCAACACCAATTCGCTTCCAACTTCGATTCGAGCTCCCAAACGCGTTCCACCGCTCTTGGCTTTGATCCTAATCATGAATCAATCATCAATTCCAGCTTACAACTTGAGATTTCAACAAATCGATTCCCAAAATCTCTAGAAATTCGTAGGCCATGAGAAGGGGAAAAATTGAGGGGAAGCTTACCAAGTTATAGGGTTTTGTAGAGGGAAGTAAGGGGATGATGGTGATGAAATTTGAGAGGGTGGGCTTCACACCTCTTCTTCCTTTCTCTTCTTCTTTCCTCTTCTTCTTTCTCTTCCTTTCTTCTCTTTTCTTCTCTTTTTCCTCTTCTGCGCGTATCTCTTCTTTCTTTCTTCTCTTTCATTCTTTTATTTTCTTTAATCACACACACACAACACATATTTAATTATTAAATAGGTGGTAGCGTGGTCCAATTACCGTATTGATCTTTATCCCTTATTTCGATTCCAAAACTTCATTGACCCGTATTATCCAGTTAACGACTTAATGTTATCCATTAAATAATTTTAGTACTCACTAAATTTACCAGTCAGGTACTAAATTACTCCCATTGGTTAACATCCAAATAATTCGCCTAATTATTTTGAGGATGTTACATTCTCCCCCACTTAAAGGAATTTTGTCCTCAAAATTAAACACAACGTACCTCAAGAAAACAAATACGGATACTGGGTCCGCATATCGTCCTCCAACTCCCAAGTAGCTTCGTCGACGGAAAAACCATCCCAAACCACCTTGACAATGGGAATTGACTTCGTCCGTAGCGTCCTCTCGCCACGCTCCATGATGTAATTTGGGTGAGGCTGGAAAGACAAGTCCGGTCGAAGGTCAATCGTTTCAAAATCTAACGGTTGACTTGGATCGGGAATGTACTTCCGCAACTGAGACACATGGAATACATCATGTAGATTCGACAATGGTGGAGGCAAGGCGATGCGGTATGCAAGAGGCCCAATTCGCTCGATAATTTGGAAGGGTCCAATATACCGAGGACTGAGCTTCTTCACCCGTAATGCTCTACATGTGCCAATTGTTGGTGATAATCTCAAAAACACATGATCACCTGACTCAAACTCTAACGGCCTTCTCCTTTTGTCGGCATAACTCTTTTGCCTACTTTGAGCAGCTTTCATTCTTTCCCTGATCTGGCGGATCTTTTCGGTAGTGTCTTGAATCACCTCGGGTCCTAACAATCGGTTCTCACCGACTTCCCACCAACACAATGGAGTTCTACATTTCCTTCCATACAAGGCCTCAAAAGGCGCCATTCCGATACTGGAATGATAACTGTTGTTATATGAGAATTCAACCAGTGGAAGATGATCCTCCCATTTCTTCCCGTTATCAAGTACCGAAGCCCTAAGCATATCCTCTAATGTCTGGATAGTTCTCTCGGTCTGCCCATCTGTCTGCGGGTGATAAGCGGTACTAAGAAGTACTTTGGTCCCCAATGCTTCATTCAGAGCTTTCCAAAATCGAGAAGTGAACTTCGGATCTCGATCCGACACTATACTGGTAGGAACCCCATGTAACCTTACTATGTTCTTCAAGTACACCTCAGCTAACTTGGATACTTTACTGCTAGAACGAACTGGAATAAAATGAGCTGATTTGGTTAACCGATCTACAACTACCCAAATGGAGTCGTTACCGGCTTGAGACTTTGGCAACGCCATTACAAAATCCATGGAAATGTCTTCCCATTTCCACACTGGCACATCTAGTGGCCGTAGCAGACCAGCAGGCTTCTGATGTTCTATCTTAACTCTTTGGCAAGTTAAGCACTTTGATACGAATTCAGCAATCTCTAACTTCATCCCTTGCCACCAATACATCTGCTTTAAATCTCTATACATCTTGGTGGATCCAGGATGTACAAAAAATAGACTTCGGTGTGCTTCTTCTAGCACCTGATTTTTAATATCTTCATTATCGGGCACACAGATTCTACCGTTGAAACAAATCACTCCATCCCTATCTTCAGTAAAATCTGGCAACAATTTCTGCGATTGCAGCTTCACATCATTTTCCTGCGCTAAGCGAATAGAATCCATTAATGAGCTAGAGATCCTCATGTGGCTCAGCACTAACCGGTTCTTCCTTGATCTTGCATTCAAATTCAAGTCCCTAAAGGACTCCAACAATTCCATTTCATGCATCATAAACTTTGCTACGTGAATGGATTTCCTACTTAGTGCATCGGCTACGACATTAGCCTTTCCCGGATGATACTTCAATTCGAAGTCATAATCCTTCAGAAATTCCACCCACCTTCTCTGCCTGTTATTCAATTCCTTCTCATCAAACAAATACTTCAAGCTTTTATGATCACTGAAGACTTCGAAACGAGACCCATATAGGTAATGTCTCCAAATCTTCAGTGCGTACACAATAGCTGCCAACTCCAGATCATGAGTCGGATAATTCTCTTCATGAGTCTTCAACTGTCTGGAGGCATAAGCTACAACTTGTTGGTTCTGCATGAGGACACATCCCAAACCCTTCCCAGAAGCATCGCTGAAAATTTGAAATTCCAAAGACGGATCTGGAAGAATTAGGATTGGAGTAGAAGTCAACCTAACCTTCAATTCTTGAAAACATTCCTCACAATCGGCATCCCATATAAACGGTTGGGTCTTACGAGTCAACCGGGTAAGTGGAAGAACCAGTTGTGAGAAACCTTGAATAAACCTCCTATAGTAACCAGCTAGACCTAAGAAACTTCTTATTTCTGTAACAGATGTTGGCCTTTCCCAGTTCAATACCGCTTCCACTTTACTGGGATCCACAGCAACTCCCAACTGGGAAATCACGTGTCCCAAAAACTTTACTTCCGGCATCCAGAAGTCACACTTCGACGGCTTGGCATACAATTTCTTTTCTCGGAGTACGTTCAGAACAATGCGGAGATGTTGAACATGGTCCTCAATGGTCTTAGAGTACACCAAGATATCATCAATAAAAACTACTACAAACTGATCGAGATAAGTATGGAATACTCGGTTCATATAATCCATGAATACCGCTGGAGCATTAGTCAAACCGAAGGGCATTACTACGAACTCGTAATGTCCATACCGCGTACGGAAAGCTGTCTTCGGAATATCTAAGGCTCGTACCTTTATTTGATGATAGCCTGATCTCAGATCAATTTTTGAAAATACCACTGCACCTCGAAGTTGGTCAAGCAAATCGTCTATCCTCGGCAATGGATATTTGTTTTTAATAGTCACCTTGTTGAGTTGACGGTAGTCAATACACAACCTCATGCTTCCGTCCTTCTTCTTAACTAGCAATACCGGAGCACCCCATGGAGAAGCACTCGGTCGGATAAACCTCTTCGATATTAACTCTTCAAGTTGAGACTTCAATTCCTTCAATTCTAAAGGAGACATCCTATAAGGGGCAATAGATATCGATCCTGTACCAGGAATCAATTCTATTGAGAATTCTACCTCTCTGTCAGGAGGTAAGGATGAAACTTCCTCTGGAAAGACATCTAGAAATTCATTTACTACTTGTACAGATGACAGGTCTAAACCCGTTTCAGTAGACGCAGACAACATAATAAGAATAGCTTCCGCACCTTGGAATAATGACTGGCTTGCTTCGGTGTAAGAGATCGTTGCTTCAAAATCTGCCTGTGTCAACCCTACGGATTCGGAGGCGAAGCTAATGGTTCGATCGGCACAATTGATAATCACATGATTTTCAGCCATCCAATTCATACCCAGAACAACGTCCATACTTCTCATAGGCAAGCAAATAAATTTCACAACAAATTGTCTGTCCCCTATGACAAGTAGGCAATTTTCACACAACGATTGGGTCTGGACGCGACCCTTGGCAGCAGTTAAAATAGTTATCGGTTCGGATAGCTCAGACAATGCTAAACCCAACCGATCGACACATGCTTGCGATATAAAACAATGAGTTGCACCGGAATCATATAAAATATTGACTGAGTTATTAAAAAGAGATCCCGTACCCCTTAGAAGATTATCTGTTGGTGTGATGGTTCGTGCATCCAATGTGTTGATTCGTCCCTGACTAGGAGCATTAGGTGCCCTTTGGAAGTTTCTCTTAGCTGGGCACTCATTTGAATAGTGACCCACTTCATTACAATTGTAGCACCGGTTCGGTCCTCGCCCGCAATCCCCACTGTGATACTTTCCACACTTTGTACAATTTCTGGTCTTTGGAGGATCAGACGTTTGCACCTGCTTCCCTTTATAATTACTTCCCTTGAATGGCCTGGATGGAGTAGAAGATTCAGCAACCTTTTTCTTGCCCTTCCAATAGTCTTTCTTTTCAGCATACATTTTCCTCAGATCCTCCTCAGCAACATATGCTTGTTGCACTAAGGCAGGATAATTAACCAAGGTGTAAGAACTGAGTCCTTGGCTCACATCAGCTCGGAGACCTTCTTTGAACATTTGCATTTTCCACATATCATTTGGGGCATACCTTCCCAACTCATAGAACTGAGACAGTCTTTCAAATTTCGCAGCATACTCCCCAACCGACATATCACCTTGCTTAAGATTTACAAACTCTGCTTGTTTACTCAGCTTCTTCACCGAAGGGAAATATTGCTTCAGAAATAATTCCTTGAAGTTGTCCCAAGTTAGGGGAGTTTCTTGGAGTTCCATCATATGTCTTGCATTACACCACCAGGTGTGGGCATCTTCGTCGAGCACGTTTGCCGCAAATATTACCTTCTCCTCTTCCCCGCATTGCAAGGTTTGAAAAATTTTCTCCATTGAATCAATCCAATAGTAGGCGGTCATTGGATCTGATCCTCCCTTGAAAGTCGGGGGCTTCATCTTTTGAAATTGAAAATATGCCCGGTTAGGATCTTCCTGATGGGGTTGAACATTGGGCTGCTGCAGAGCCATTTGGTCATGCTGCATTTGCAACATATCCTGCATCATCTTTTGCTGATTCTCAATTATATTCTGCATCCATTCAAAGTTTGGATCAACAGGAGGAGGAACGCCTCTACCTCTTCTGGCCATGATTCTGCGAAATATGCACAAAGTATTAAGTTGATCAAGCTCAATGTCTAATAGCATACTAAGAAAATCACGACTGGAGAGAGTAAAGACCCTAACAGCTAAGTCCGACTAGGTCGAACTGCTCTGATACCAACTGTAACACCCCGGTACAATTAACTTGTAAAAATACCAAAGCGTTCCAACTTATAAACATCAGAGATAACAATTCCTGTTTAGACACTGAATACCAACATAAAATTTTTGCTGAACTACGACATAACCATCTTATACACAAATAAGATCATACGGTACTCAGACCATAAATGTCAGCAACTGTGGTAATCAGAGTCATACAAGAAAGCGGAAAAGGATAAACAAAACACTAATGCCATAGTGTTGTAATACATGGACAACAGAAGGAAAATAAACTTGAACATAAAGCTAAGTCATTATTCTCCTCCCGGGGCCACCTACTCGTGCCTCTGAGATTTCTTCTGTCCCTGTTTATCTGTAAAACAACAACAATTAAACAGTGAGATACAATCTCAGTGAGTTCTACCGGAACCCCTACTAACACTCTCGGTCCAATTTTATGATTGTTTGAATGTTACACCGACTGCGCGAACGCTAAGCCACGGCTAACATGTTATAACCCGGTACGGCACCGACTGCGCGAACGCTAAGCTGCGGTGAACCGCACTATACGACACCGACTGCGCGAACGCTAAGCTGCGGTGTATCGCACAACAACAATTTAACATAACACCGACTGCGCGAACGCTAAGCTGCGGCGAACCCCATAGCCAATAGTGTTTCCTAATGGCACAGAGCCTAGGGTAAGGGATCATGACTGCCCCGCCTAGTATGTCAACATGGGTCGTCACCCAAACTCGATATAATATATATATCTACAATCATATGAACATTTAGTTCATTGAATTTTACCTTAACACGTAGGACTCATAGTCCATTTGTTATCAATAAAAATATATCCGCACACGCATGCTATTATTCGATTTTTCGAAACGATTTAGACATCAAAAGCGTTTTATAAAACCCTTTGTAACACACCCAAAATCATGGCATCATAAGCCCAATATCATTATATAAGGGTTAGGAAAGGATTAGGAAAGGATTGGAATCAAAACGGAATTATTTTGGACAACTTGAAAATTTTGGACAGAACTGGGCGCACGGGTCGTGCCCCTGGACGCACGGGTCGTGCGCCCCCTGTTTGACATGTTTGCACACTGAACCCGAACCAGGCGCACGGGTCGTGCGCCCTGGACGCACGGGTCGTGCGCATTTGACAGCATTGCCAAAAATGCCCTGTTTCATGAAATTTTGCTTTCCGATTGATCCGAAACTTTCCCCGATCGATTCCTAACTCAAAAACAGATAATACCAGACAATATACCAGTCCAATCAACATCAAACAATCAAGCAATTCAATCAAAAACTCAACGATTACGAATTTCGTTAAAACGCAATATATTTCAAAATAACGTTTTCGACTCAAAATCTTTCGAAAACAAATCACACAATTCATTTCAAAACGGAATAAACCTAAACGTGAGTAAAACTCACCCTCGAAGCGAGAGTCGGCGCCGAGACTTCTAAAATCACCAAAACGAGCCCAATCAACACCAATTCGCTTCCAACTTCGATTCGAGCTCCCAAACGCGTTCCACCGCTCTTGGCTTTGATCCTAATCATGAATCAATCATCAATTCCAGCTTACAACTTGAGATTTCAACAAATCGATTCCCAAAATCTCTAGAAATTCGTAGGCCATGAGAAGGGGAAAAATTGAGGGGAAGCTTACCAAGTTATAGGGTTTTGTAGAGGGAAGTAAGGGGATGATGGTGATGAAATTTGAGAGGGTGGGCTTCACACCTCTTCTTCCTTTCTCTTCTTCTTTCCTCTTCTTCTTTCTCTTCCTTTCTTCTCTTTTCTTCTCTTTTTCCTCTTCTGCGCGTATCTCTTCTTTCTTTCTTCTCTTTCATTCTTTTATTTTCTTTAATCACACACACACAACACATATTTAATTATTAAATAGGTGGTAGCGTGGTCCAATTACCGTATTGATCTTTATCCCTTATTTCGATTCCAAAACTTCATTGACCCGTATTATCCAGTTAACGACTTAATGTTATCCATTAAATAATTTTAGTACTCACTAAATTTACCAGTCAGGTACTAAATTACTCCCATTGGTTAACATCCAAATAATTCGCGTAATTATTTTGAGGATGTTACACAACCCATTTGCACGAATCAGAAAACTTTTGAGAAAACTCTTCACGCTTTTACGTTTGCTCGTCACGCACCGTTGGTCTGTCTGAGCTGATCTGTTGCTAAGAGTTAGTTGGGGTTGCATTCTTCAAGTTGTAATATCTGCCTTCATTAGAGGTATTTCTGTCTTTACAATTGTTTATTATTTAATTGTTGTGTTTTGTTCTAGGGAGTGGGGTATCTCTCTAGGGTAGCTGCATGTACTAGGAAGTGGGGTATCTTTCTAGGGCAGTTGATTGTAACAGGGGTGGGGTATCTCTTGTTATTGTATTGTTAGATTTGAGGGCTCTCCATAGGTGGGGTATCCTATGAGGAGAGTGCCTGAGTCTGTAAAGGTTTTCCAAGGCACCTGTAAGCCTTGTTGTTTTGGTTAGTGGAAAATCTCACAAGGGTGTGAGGACTGGACGTAGGTCACTAGGAGGTGACCGAACCAGGATAAATCTCTGCGTGCTTTACTGCTTTCCTGCTTTACTATTATACCGCTTTACTGCTTTATATTCTAATTCCTTTGCTTCCACTTAACCTGCGCGAAAAATTGATCTAAGTCATTGAAAAGGGGAAAAACGTTTTCGAAAGATCTGAAAATTTTTAAATCTCAATTCACCCCCCCTCTTGAGACTGAAGCCACTTGGTAACAAGTGGTATCAAAGCTAGACTCTTGTATAAAGGGCCTAGCAGCTTCAAGAGAAATGGCTTCAGGTTGGTCTACGCAAGAGGGTGCTTCTCTTTTCCGTCCTCCGGGATTCAACGGAGAAGACTATGCATATTGGAAAAAAGAATGAGAATTTTTATTGAAGGGGTAGACTTAGATGTTTGGGATACTGTGGAAAAAGGACCTTTCATCCCCACACACATAGTAGATGGTATTCTTACAATAAAAAGTAGAAATGAATGGTCTGATGATGAGAAAAGAAAAGTGCAACTTAATTTACGTGCTAAAAATATTATTACTTCTGCTTTGAGTGCTGATGAATTTTTTCGAGTTTCAAACTGTAAATCTGCTCAAGAAATGTGGGATAATCTTCAAGTTACTCATGAGGGTACAAGTGAAGTGAAAATGGCAAGAATAAATACTCTTACCAGAGAGTACGAATTGTTTAGAATGAATACAGGTGAAACAATATCAGAGATGCAGAAAAGGTTCACTCACATAGTGAACAAATTGGGTTCATTAGGAAAATCATTTCCTCCGGAAGACTTGATCAACAAAGTGCTAAGATGCCTAAACAGAGAATGGCAACCAAAGGTGACTGCAATAACTGAGTCAAGAAACTTGACTACCATGACTCTCGCCACCCTGTTTGGGAAACTACTTGAGCACGAGTTAGAGCTCACTCGCCTAGCAGAGCATGAAGGAAAAGACAAGAAGAACAAAAACTTAGCTCTCAAAGCTTCCAGTTCAAGCTCATCCGACGATAGTGATGATTCGGAAGATGAAGATGAAGACGAGGAGAAAATGGAACTAATGGTTAGTAAATTCAAAAAGTTCATGAGAAGGGAAAGATCTCTCAAAAAGAATTCTCCAACCAAAAGAGGCTCAAGCAAAGAAAACTTCTCAAGTCCTCCAACTTGCTACGAATGTGGTAAATCCGGACACCTGACGATGGAGTGCCCGAACTTAGAAAGAAAATTGTGAAAGTTCAAGAAAAAGGGGTCCAAAGGAAACAATGGTAGAAAAGCCTACATAGCTTGGGAAGACAATGACATGAACTCAACAGATAACTCAGAAAGCGAAAAAGGTCAAGTCGCTCTCATGGCCGACCACGACAGCGAAAGTGAAACTGAGGTATATTCTAACTCTGAATCTTTACAAGATGCCTATGATGAATTATATGAAGCATTTACTGAATTGCATGATAAATCCTTAAAACTAGCTAAAGCATTAGATAAATCTAAGAAAGTTATCGCTCATCTTGAAAATGCTGTTACTACTTTAACTAAAGAAAAGTCAGAGCTTAGAAAAGAAAATGATAGCCTTGCATGCTTTAAAGAAAATTATACTTGTGATAAATGTGTTGAATCTGAAAAGAAAATTCATGAACTGGAATGGACTGTTGGGAAATTGTCTAGTTTACAAAATGTGCATCATAGATTCCCTAGAAACAAACCCATAGAAAGGCATGTTCATTATAAACCAAAATTTTCCACTAGACCTTATATTACATGTTATTATTGTGGTAAACCTGGACATACAGCTTCTGTTTGCAGGGCAAGAGGTAAACAAAATATGAAAAAGGTGTGGGTTCCCAAAGGAACCATACCAAACACTAACCCACAAGGACCCAAAGAGATTTGGGTACCGAGAACCTTGTTTTAGATCTTTGCAGGTATGCTTCAAGGTATGGGGGCAGATTGATACCTTGACAGCAAAGACTCGAAGCGCATGACCGGAGACGCAATAAAGTTCTTAACACTCACCCCCGGAAAAATCCGTCATGTGACTTGTGATAAATAGAGGAAGAATCACCGGTAAAGGTCAGATTGGTTAAAAATTTTATTCACCTCTATTTTGAAAATGTGCTTAAGAATAGTTTATTAAGTCAAATATGTGACTAGTGAAACAGAGACTAATTTCATGCATCATTAAGAACAATATCTATAAGGCATGATTAGAATAACAGGAATCAACAAAAGTAGTCTGGTCAACCCTCTAGGACTGATCATATAGAAATTATACATCACCTTCTTAGAGGTTATGGTTAGAAAGGCAATAGTGTGATTGAGTTAGTTGAATCGTCAAAATCAGCTAGTTGATATTTTCACAAATCCATTGCAAAAGAAAACCTGGTTCTTCACTTATTCAAATGAGGTTTCAATTAAATGTTTTTCAAAGTGATTTTTTAAAGAAATGTGAATTTAAGTGAAATTGTGACTTGTGAATTTCTGCAGTTAAAGTGCCATTTTTTCTTGAAATCTATTTTACAATCAACTACTTCACAGATTTTTGAGACTCATAACTAGCTTTTACCTGTGTTTGATAAAATATTCTTTTCATGGTCTCATAAATGTTTTTTCTTCAAGTTTTGATGATCCCTTATAAAACTGCAATGGTTCTTTTACCTTGTCAAATAGCCGTGACATTCGGTTCGCAAACTCTATCTTACGTTGACCCTCTTTGATCATGAAAAAAAGGGGGAGAGAAATATAGGGTTGCATATGAGCATATAGAACTTGCATATTATGCATCTAGTCAATAAGTCAGGGGGAGCATCATGATAGGGGGAGCATCATATATATATTATCTGTTTGAACTAACCTCCCACCTTGAGATGAGTAAATGTTTTGTCATCATCAAAAAGGGGGAGAATGTGGATACCTGTGTTGCAGGTTATCTAATATTGCAGGATTAGTTTTGATGATGAAAAAGACAAAGCCAAGTTGATGGCCAAAGGAATGAGAGTGTCAAAGCAAAGCTGATAAAAAGTATCATATATTCAAAAGTCACAATCCAAGTCAACCAAGCTCAAAGTATTGAAGATTCAAGCTTAAGGGTAGTCCTTAAGTATAAGGGTAGTCCCTAGGGTTTTGGGTGAGTCTTAGGATAAATGTAAGCTCTTACATTGACCAGCTCATCTCGCAAAGTCTCTCGTCCCAAAGCTTTTTCAAAATACATGCATGAACAAGTAATCCTAAAAAGTATTTTTGAAAAACTCTAAAATCGATTTCACTCTCTTTGAAACTAAGCCTAAATCGATTTTCAAACACAATGGCTAAGCTCCTAATCGATTTCATAAGCATACAAGTGATTCATATTGTTTCCTTATTTGAAGAAATCGATTTCCACTTATGTCTAAATTGAAAGAATCGATTCACACCTTTTCCATACATGAAAGAATCGATTCACATCTTTTCCATACATGAAAGAATCGATTCTCAGGCAAAGAATCGATTTGCATCTCTCTTCAAATAAAGTAAAGAATCGATTTGCACATTACTTGTTTTAAAACACATAATCGATTCCTTGCTTTCTTATTCAAATGAAGAATCGATTTCAAACTCTTTCAAAGAATCTCACAATCGATTCCTTCCTAAATCAAGTAAACAAGAATCGATTCCTAGATCAATTCAAATAACAAAGAATCGATTCCCACATATTTTTAAACGTAAACTTGATTTCCTCATAGCCTATAAATAGGCAGTGCTTCACGATTCATTTTACACAACACAACCCATTTGCACGAATCAGAAACCTTTTGAGAAAACTCTTCACGCTTTTACTTTTGCTCGTCACGCACCGTTGGTCTGTCTGAGCTGATCTGTTGCTAAGAGTTAGTTGGGGTTGCATTCTTCAAGTTGTAATATCTGCCTTCATTAGAGGTATTTCTGTCTTTACAATTGTTTATTATTTAATTGTTGTGTTTTGTTCTAGGGAGTGGGGTATCTCTCTAGGGTAGCTGCATGTACTAGGAAGTGGGGTATCTTTCTAGGGCAGTTGATTGTAACAGGGGTGGGGTATCTCTTGTTATTGTATTGTTAGATTTGAGGGCTCTCCATAGGTGGGGTATCCTAGGAGGAGAGTGCCTGAGTCTGTAAAGGTTTTCCAAGGCACCTGTAAGCCTTGTTGTTTTGGTTAGTGGAAAATCTCACAAGGGTGTGAGGACTGGACGTAGGTCACTAGGAGGTGACCGAACCAGGATAAATCTCTGCGTGCTTTACTGCTTTCCTGCTTTACTGTTATACCGCTTTACTGCTTTATATCCTAATTCCTTTGCTTCCATTTAACCTGCGCGAAAAATTGATCTAAGTCATTGAAAAGGGGAAAAACGTTTTCGAAAGATCTGAAAAGTTTTAAATCTCAATTCACCCCCCCTCTTGAGACTGAAGCCACTTGGTAACACGATGAAAACAATCTATAGTCACATGGTTGGCCGTCATCCAACTCATTCCTAGGACGATGTCCATACCCTTCATTGGTAAACAAATGAAGTCTACCACAAAATTCCTGTCTCCAATGGATAGAAGACAGTTTTCACATATCGCTTGGGTCTGAACACTACCTTCAGCAGCAGTCTTAATGGAGATTGGTTGAGGCAAAGGAGTTAAAGCCAATCCCAACCGTTCAGCACAAACTTTAGATATAAAACAATGGGTCGCACCCGAATCATATAAAATACTAACGGAGTTATTAAAAAGAGATCCCATACCCCTTAATAGATTATCTGAGGGTGTGACCTTCTGGGCGTCCAAGGTGTAAGCCCTCCCATGAGTTGTAGTAGCAGCAGGGTTATCTCCTTGACTCTTCTCCTTCACTGGGCAGTCCCGTGCATAATGACCATCTTTCTTGCAGTAATAACACTGGTTGGATCCCATCTGGCATTTACCCTGATGATACTTTCCACAGTTGGAACATGTACTGAACCTTGAGGAGTTCGACGACTGAACCTGTTTCCCCTTGTTGAAGTTGTGCCTGGGACCCGTATGATTGTTGAACGATCCAACATTCTTCTTATTCTGATGGAATACTCTCCTGCTTGCGTATAACCTCTTCAAATCACTTTCAGCTATGTATGCTTGCTGAACCATGGCGGCATAGTTAGTATAAGCAAAAGAACTCAAACTCTGAGCAATGTCTTCCCTTAGCCCATACTTGAACCTTTCGGTTTTCCACTTGTCATTGGGAGCATACCCGGCCAAACCGAAGAATTGATATAACTCTTCAAACTTAGCCGCGTACTGACCCACAATTGAGCTTCCTTGAGTGAGAGTCAGAAATTCATTCTCCTTGTCAAACCTCATAGCTCTCGGAAAGAACTGTTCCAAAAATACCTGCCTGAAATGTTCCCAAGTCTGGGGAGTACCCATAGTTGCCATCATGGCTTTGGTGTTAGTCCACCAGTTGTTAGCTTCTCCCTTCAGCATATGTGTCGCCAATCTCAGCTTGTCCTCATCAGGGACTTGCATAGCTACGAAAATCTTCTCTATGTCATCCAGCCAATGCTGGGCTTCCATGACATCCGGTCCTCCTCTGAACTCGGACGGCTTCATTTTCAGAAATTCAGAGAAAACCCTCCTTGGGTCAACTTGAGGCTCAGGGACTTGCTGAGGCTGAGCTTGAGCATTCTGCTGCATTAGCAACATATCTTCCATCATCTTCTGCTGTCTCTCGATCACATTCTGCATCCATGCAGAATGCGGATCAATTGGTGGGTTATTCCTCGATCCTCCTGCCATAATTCTACAGATGATACACCAAGTATTAAGTTGATCAGTCTCAATGTCTCTTAGCATCACAAGAAGCAAAATAGCAGAATTACTCGAGGGACAAAACCACCCTAACTGTCTAAGCCCGACTAGGTCGAACTGCTCTGATACCATAATGTAACACTCCAATAAATTCTAACATGTAGAATCACCGAAATGCACTAAATGGCATGCATCAGAGTAACTTCCTGTTATTGAAATATTGAACACAACTAATACTTTCGATAATACATATCAAATGGTTCTCTGAACCTCATAAACTTCCTGAAAATGCTTAAGTTTCAAAACTGAAGACTTGTACATAATCCTGGTGTTCAATACTCAAAACATAAAGTAGCGGAAACGATTTTACAACTTAAACAATGAAAGTTATACAATCGGTGATATAACTAAATAGAAAAAAAATACAAAGGGCTAAACGGAAATCCAATTTCCAATAGTTCCATGAGTCGCACCGGCTAACCGTGCTTTGTCGCCTTTGCTTTCCCCTGTTTCTCTGTAAAAACCACAAATATGAAGGGTGAGATAAACATTATCTCAGTGAGTCCTATCGGGACCCCTTACTAACTCTAGCGGTTCATTATGCTTTACTTTGAACTCGTGACCCTAAGAAGCAACCACGTGGAAATACATTAAGTTCCTGTAACCTTTATGCTCATGGCCCTCCTAAGCGACACATGAAGCATACAATATTTTGTTCCATGATTTTAGCATAACACCTCAGCCTACCTATTTTATAGGTACTTCATTGGCTTTGGTGAACCCATCCCGCTATTTCTAGCGGGTGAAACCTCTTGAGTCTAGGTTTTGGGGCTCATGACTTCCCCTCCCCTAGTATGCTAATCCTCTAAGGGTCGTCACCCTTATCCTCTTGTATTTATTATACATTATATATCCATGTACCCGCAATGGGCCGTCAGTGATTTCAGTCATGTACCGTCTATCCTCCCACGAGGGAAGGCATTTTACCGTGAATTAACATTTCTTGTCTTATGTTCTCTCGCGTTCTCTATGTACGGTTTTCCGTTACGTTCATAACACACAAGTTTTCTATCAAACATGTTCAACTCCATGATATCAGTATCTGTACATTGTTAGGGAAGCTTGGGGAATGGATTAGAAGATGTTTGGAATCATTCGGAATGGATAAAAAGGTACCTTGAAGTTGGAAATCAGAAGGTTACACACGACCCGTGCGTATAGGCGCACGATCTGTGCGCTTTTTAATAAAAAGGTGGAAAGTTTCAGAATGATACGCACGATCCGTGCGTCTTGGCGCACGATGCGTGCGTAACTAAAAATCCATTTCGTGCAGTATTAGATGGGGGGTGCACGAACCGTGCGCAGCGGCACCCGATCCGTGCGTCTCCATCAGTTTCCAGAAAACAGCATTTTCATGAGTAATTCCGTTCCGTTCCGATTCCAAAATCTCTCTCGATCGAGAACCAAACTTAAACCCACATTGAAACAGTATTCTACAGCAACACAATCAATCCAATTCAGTACATCCAAACAATCAATCAAACAATTCATAGTTGGAATCACAATTTTGGGAAAACGGTTTTCGATAAATTTCCTTTTGATACCAGAAACACATGACAAGGGTTTTCGAAAAGTGGAGACTCAGAAACACACACAAATCCCCTAAGCGAGTTATAGAACTCACCGTATTGTGATGAAAATCACAAACAATGAATCTATTAGCGGACACGATCAAAAGAACTGCACAAACGGTTCTCGAATTCGCTCCAAGTAACTCCAAAGATGGACTGATCGAACCTAGCTTTCCACAACTTCTGATCTATCTACCTAATCTCTTCTCTAATGCTGGAAAATAGTTCTATCACAGAATCTGAAGCTCCAACTTAACATGCAAAGCTTGAACACCTCTTTTCAACATTGTGAGCTTGTGGAGTGCAAAAATGGTGATTTGTGATGAAGAGGGTTGCTGGGAGATTTCTGGGTATCAGTGTGTAGAGGGAGGAGAATGATGAACAATGGTGGTTTTAGATTCAACATGCATTCAGAAATGACTTGGTTGTCTCCTCTTCCCTCCTCCTCCTTCTCTCTCGCGATTCTCCCCTCCCCACCTTTCTCTTGTTTTGATTTTCTGAAAATGGTAGTAAGGGCTGGGTGTGGGTGTTCAGCTGGTATGACTTAAAGGGTGTAAGGACTGAAATGTCTTTCACTTAACATGTATAAAGACCACAATGTCCTCCAGCCACTTATTCCCTTCCCATTACTTATGACATAGCCTAAACTACCAACTTAGTCAAATTTTTAAGCACTTAGACGCCAACCATTATTATGTAGTTGATACACTTCCATAGTAATTATTAAGTCAGGCTTACTTAAACAGAATATAATAGTCCTCTTGTGCTAAATACCTCATTTAGCCTATAATTCGCTTTAACATATTCCGCTAATTTAAGTAAACTAGATTAGTTAGTTAGGGGATGTTACAAAGAGAAACAAAACTAACTAGTCACGAGCAAACTCTACACCCGAGGCATCAGCCATTAGGTGAGAAGACACGAACAAACTAAAAAGGTTTTGTTTTTAAATGCTTAATTATTTTCAATTTTTACTGTATCAATCTTTAAATCTTTGAACATGAAAAATAGAGTAAAAATAGCGTAGTATTATAGTAAAAAAATTTAAAAGAAAATAAAATTAAAAAATATTTATACAATCTCTTATTTTAATTATATCCATGAACTTTTTTGAGTGGCTAGATTGGGCAAGCATTTTATAAAATTATTTGAATAAATTCTATAAGTCGATATCAACATGTATTGGTCTAAGGGGGTTAATTTCCATAGTACTTTTTTTTTGGTAAAAAGTGACGAATAGCACATAAATTAGCATACAATAGTTAAGCTAATTTATTCAGAACGAGTTTATAGTAAATAACTTAGTAATGTGAAGTTAAAGTTTTTGGTAAAATTAATTAGTGGTTGAACTAACTTATAAATAAAAAATGACATAAATAGACATTTAATCAATTCTTAAAAATTGGAAAGATAACTCATTTAATGCAAGATAAAATAAGGAGTTTAATCAAAATAATAAAGGTAAAAATGAGACGAAAAATGTAAAGTTATAAGCTATAAGTAAAACGAAACTTTACTTTAAGCGGTGTTTAAAAAGACATTATAAGCTGATAAAAAATGTTATAAGCCGGTGGTTAACTAACATTTCTACTTTACTTCCACGAATTTATCAGTTTTAAGGTATCCTCTAAACATTGACAGTTCGGTCTTACCAAACAGAGTCTAAAACGATAATGAGTTTGAAACTCATTCATGAAAATGGAAAAACATTATTAGGAGGAATCTCGTCCGACTACATGTAAGGTAATTATAGTCTCTCTTTAATGAAAAAAGTGTAATTAGTCTCTCAACTACCAAATAGGAGGGTAATTTGTGATAAAAAAATGTATAACATTAAAAAAATCAATGTATAGTTTAAAAATAATGAAATCTTTTAGAAAAATATTCATATAAAATAAAAAATTAGTGAATAAATTTAGTATTGATTAATGATTAAGAGTTATATTTTCCTATATTAATATAAAAATAAAAATATTTTATTTTCAAACTATACAAACTCTTAATTTAATTTTATCCATGAATGGTTCGAGTGGCTAGATTGGTAAAGCATTTTATAAAATAATTTAGATAAATTATATAGGTCATATATCAACATATCAACATGTATTGGTCTAAGTGGTTAAATTCCCTAATATCGTGTTTGGTAAAAAGTGATGAATAGCGCATACAGCAGATAAGCTACTTTATACCAACTAATTTTATAGTAAATAAGTTACTGGTGTGAATTAACGTTTTTGGTAGAATTAGCGGTTGACGAGCTAAGGGATACCGAAGGAGTGCCCCACAAGAGTGCAGGAAGGAGGTCCCGGGTTCAAACCCCAGAAACTAACATTTCCCCACCCCTACTAACATTGCTTATCAATATATATATATATATATATATATATATATATATATATATATATATATATATATATATATATATATATATATAATGACATAAATGGACATTTTAATTGTTGGTTAAAAATGAGAAAGTTTTTCATTTAATGCAGGATAAATAAGGAATATTTTTTGGTTATCGTACACAATATCGATCGACTTTGACTTTGCTGGTGACTAATCTACGCTAGGGAACCTGGCTGACAACATATTTTTTACTCGCTTTGTCGATCTGTGTCGTTCTCCTCTCCTAATAGTGTTTTTGCCACATCCAAGACTTGGACTCAAGACCTTAGGATATAAGCTATAAACTAAATCGCGACTTTGCTTTAAGCATTGTCTGAAAAAACGCTATAATCTAATGAAAAAATGTTATAAGCTGTTAGTTACAAAAAAATTCTATTTTACTTCCACATTCTTATCCGCTATAAACTATCCTCTAAACATTAGTGGTTTGGTCTTACCAAACATCGTTTTAAGGATAAAGGGTTTGAAACTTATTCATGGGAATGGAAAAACATTATTAGGATAAATCTCATACGAATATATTTAAGGTAATTAGTCAGTTTTTTTAGTAAGAAATGGGGCTATATCCACAAAAACAAAACTAACAAGAGATACAGCGGGGAATAGAGATTCCCAAACTATCAATGAGCAAAAAAGGTTCCACAGATGGCGGAGCTAGTTCATCAGCACACCGGTTCACTTCACGGTAGATAGGCACAAATTTCAACTCCCACTCCAAATTCATCATACTTTGAATCTCTCTAACAAGGCTCCACCATAAAAAAACGGCCCACCAAATCACCCTTAATGATAGAGCAAGCAGCAGCAAAATCCACATGAACAATGACTAATTTACAATCCTTAGCCCAACACAACCTCAACCCTTCTAAAATACCCCAAAGCTCAGCCTCAAAGCAGAACATAAGCCAAGGAATTTAGCGAAGCGACGAATCGCCTCCCCCAAATTGTTCTGAATAATTCCCCCACAGCCAACAACTCGAGTTCCATGTTTAACGACACCATCAGTATTGAGACACCACCAATCAACAGAAGGGCACTCCCAGCAAACCTCAATCCATCTTTTGTCACGAACTAGAACCATACGAGATGTAGAAACAACAGATTAGTACTCTCGAACCAACTTGTAAATGAGATTCCAAGGCCGGATTGGTCGAATGAAGTTCACTTCGTGGATTTCTTTATTCCTCCAACTCCACAGAGAATGACAAGTTGTAGCCCACAGGGATTGCCACTCTAAATCAATCGAATTCCCATCACCATAGGATAAATTAAACTCAACCCACTATTGAAGATTACCCCCAAATAATTTTGTTACGAGCATAAATATTCTTCACTAGTCCCACGAGGACAGACTCTAATTAAGGGTGTGAATAATATCTTCGAGAACACTAAGACAATGATCGCAGTAGCCATCACCCAATTGAATTCTGGCTTTACGCTAATTTGTGAGAAGTCTATCATGAACGAGAAGACAAACCAAGCTTTCACTCTCTCCGAAACACGCAGGCGCAACACAACCTTCCAAAAACCATGATCAGAGTTATCAAAGTCGTTAGCAATTAGGGAATATGCGCTAGTAATAGTAAACTTACCATGGCTATCACCTGGCCATAAACACAAATCGGCTCCATTATCTTGACTAGGAGGAATGAGAGCATGAATATGGTCTAGCAGCTCTAGAGAAAACGTAAGGAGATATACTACTCAAGTCTCACTTATTATCCTCATCCACCAAGTCACAAACTTTCAAGTGACGGAGAGTAGCTGGCATTGTATTAGTGATGTCACGAAGTTTACAACCGGGCCTCAACCAAGAATCTGTCCACACTGAAATGCTATTACCATCTCCAATGGCTCAATAGCTAAAATGGTCTATTCTATTCCACACACTCACCATATGCTTCCACAAGGATGAATCAGAATCCGTCACAACTGCAGTGCCCTTTGTCAACTCACCCCTACCATATTTGTCATCTTAAACTTAACACTAGAGCTTATTTTCACTTTGTCTCAAAGACCAAGTGAGCTTCATATGGCAAGAGGAATTAATATGGATTAAATTTCTAATCCCCAACCCACCATAGTGCTTGGGTTTAGTAATTGTAGACCAAGTAGCAACGTGATACTTGCGATGCTCCTTCTCATCACCCCAAATAAAACCTCTTTGAATCTGCTAATTCTTTCGAAGGAAAGACAACGACACCACAGGGGACTGTAGCGACCGAAAAATCCGAAGGAGGGGATTTTTCGTCATTTTGCAATGAAGACGCCATCAATATTTATTAAATAGGAAAACATTGAAAAAACCTTTATTTTTGGGTTCAGGGGTCAATTATGCGCGGGGAAGGTATTAGCACCCCACGGCATCTTTTCAAAAGAAAGGTTACCATTTAATTTAATGTGCAGAAAGAAAGTTAATTTTAAAGAAAATACTTTAATTAACCTTTTTATTATTTGCAAAATTGAAGAGGAAGACTTAATAAAAATTTCAGTTTTTTGCGCTTGACAGGAGTGGGCCCCTGCTCCTACGTATCTCCAGGTGCGATGGAGAAATCAAAGCTACGTAGTTCTTAGTTGAAAGTGTTTGTGTGTTGGTGTTTTTGTTTATTTATTTTTTTTGAAATTGTGAGAGGTGTTCATGGCGACCAAACAAGTAAAACTCAGAGTAGTCGTCACTCACAGCTCGTTTGAAAACTAGGGCTGTTATTAACGGTCAAACGAGCTAAGCTTAGGGTGACCATTAGTAACGAACCATTTTTGTGGATAATTGTTGAGACAACTGGTTTAGAAGCATTATGATGTAATAAAAACTGAGTGAGTTGTAATAGAAATGGAAGTATAATTGACGTGGGTGTTACGTTATAAAAAAAGGTATGAGTAGCAACAGGAGCTGTAGTTTTTAAAGCTGGGGGTGTAAATATTAAACAGGAGTTGTATCATTAAAATGGGGGGTGCATTTAGCAGCAGCGACCCATTTTTGTTTCAGAACCACTAGCCCACAAATCATGGGCTTTTTTTTAGGGGGGCGCCTGAATAAAATATGGGGGTGGGGGACGCAATTTGATTAAAGATTAAAATTAAACTAAACAAAAACCTAGAGTATATAAGGCTAATGTTCAGAAACCCTAATTCCTTCAATCTCAAACTCTCAGCGCCGCATTCTCCTTCCTAACGCCATAACCCATCGCGACCAAACCGTCTCCTTTCTCTCTTCCTCTCTCTCCACCCCAACTAAGCCTTCACCCTTCCTCCCCTTCTACCGATCCTCAGCCTCCAGCCTCTCTTCTCCTCCAATCCTTTTCCTTTTCACCGATCTCTTCTCCTCTCGCAAACCCTGATTTCGCGTCCTAACACCCACCGCCGTCGATGACCAGAATAGGGAGAGGGATGGTGAACGGAGGAGAATGGAAGGGAGCGGTGGTGATGGTTGCTAAGAGGCGGTGTTCGGTGGTGATTGTTTGGTGATGGCGTAGGTGGCGGAGATCTACGGGTTTGATGGCGATGCGGCTTGCGACGGTGTCTAAGGGTGGTTCTGTTTTCCGATGGAAGTTTGGGTTAGGCCACGGTGGTTGAACGGTGGAGGTTGGGTTGTACACGGTTCGTGGAGGAGGCGACGTGACGATTTGCGGTGGTGGAGGGTTCAATCGGTGGGAGTTTGGGACGGCTAGGTTGGCACTCTGAGTGGTGGTAGTGGTTTGGTTGACGGTGTTTGGGGGTTGGCTACCGAGGTGTGGGTGGCGAAGAGAGGTTGTTGACGGTGGAACACGGTGGTTGGGGTTTTACGGTTCGTGAAGGTGATGGGTTAGGTGCGATGGGGCTGTGGGAGGAGGCGAGGTTTGCGACAGTGGTAATGGTGATTCATGGCGAGGTCACAGCGGCGGCCACCGTGAATGGTGGCCGGAGGTAAAATCTCTCCGCTCACTCTTTTTCGCCTCACTGTCTCTCAACCCTAATGATTCTGATTCTACTTTTTTCTTTTGGATTGATATGTTTTTTAATTTTCTATCCTTGAAAATAAATCTTGTTCTTGTTTACACAATAATAACAATAACAGCCCTATACAGCAACACAAATTTATGTTTCCCACATTATCACATAATCCTAGATTTCATGCTCTCTGTTTTTTTTTCTTTTTTACGTATTTAAAATTAAACAGAATATAGATAAAATTTCAACACATATTTCTCTAGGCTATGGTTTAGCGGGAACAACCTTAACGCCAGCTTCTGAAAATGCCTCTTCTTTGCCTTATTTGCTGCTACTGTTCCTTTGCTTTGACTGCTACTGCTCCTTCGCTTGGACTGCCACTGCTTCTATTTTTTTGTGTTTGTGAGTTGATATGCTTTCTTGCTTCTCAGAATTTCTAAACTCAGTATTTTAGTGATTAGGTTTCGGTGTGAAGCCTGAATCTTTTCTGGTGATCTCTGAAAAATTTTCTCTCCCTAATTTCTCAAGTTTAAAAACTAGTTTCTGTATATCCTTTTTTTGCTCCCTGCTATATTTGCTGTTCACAGTATTTATAGGCCAATTGTGTGGTGTAGGTGTGGGAGGAAGCAGGGGAGCAAAACTCATAGGAGACAAAAGCATAACAGCCACTGAGATATCCAGCAGCAGCAGCAAGAGGGGTGGAGGAAAGCAGCTTGGTTGGGACTTATTTTGGAAAAAAACGAAAGAGCAAGGAGAAGGAGCAATTGGCTCCACTCCTCAAATGTTTCCCCAGCAACAGTATTGTAGCCAGCTAGAGGCGCCTCCGCCCTCTTCTTTTATTTTTATTTTGCTTTTAATTTTTGTACTTTTTTGTAATTAATTTTTTTGTCTACATGCCAAAGTTGACTTATGTTGTACCCTTTATTTGTAACAAAACTGTTTATAATAATAAAAAAGGCATTAATTTAGAAATTTATTTTTATTAGATTTTTCATAACAATAATGATAATTAAACCAATAGCAATGACTTTAATAGCGGTAAAAATAACGGGTACCAAAAAAAAATATACTCGTATGCAACGAGAAACAAACACGCTCGCGCAATGAGAGCAACGACGCGCGTACCATTAAAAAATAAAACGTGGCACAACGAGAACAACAATGCGTGCACAATTAAAAAGCGACTCGTATACGCTAGGCGCGAATTGAAACCATTTGCGTCAATCTGACGGACAAAATTAGGGTATGACAGGGACATCATAGGATAAAGAAGAAGAGTTTCAATAACAGTCTTAGAGAGGGTGACATGCCCAACAAAAGAAAGTTGCTTAGCCTTCAAACTAGCCAATCTGTTTTTGACCATGTCCACAAGAAAATCAAAATCGACTCTTCTAAGCGCCCTCCCCATTAAAAGCACACCAAGATACTTGCCCAAAGAATGCACTTCTTTGAACCTAGACTCATCAACCATATGCCTACGCAAATTAGTAGGAACACCTCTAGAAAACAACATAGAAGTTTTTTCCATGCTGACTTGTTGGTCACACATATCACAAAACTTGTCTAGAGTAGATTTCATGCACCTCAGTTGAGCACTATTTGCATACCCAAAAAAGAGAAGATCATCCGCAAACATTAGATGAGAAACATAAGGACCGTTGCGGCCAACTTTCAAAGGCTTCCAATTACCATAATTCACTTCATTAGAAATAAGGTCAAAAAGCTTATCCATAAACATCACAAAAATATAGGGTGAGAGGGGATTACCCTGTCGAATACCTCTTTGGGGGGAAGTAAGTATTCCCGTTACCATTCCAAAGCATATTGGTTTAGACACTTGTAATACAAGCCATAATAATATTCACCAAAGAATCTGAAAGGCCCACCTCGCAATGGACCATCAAAATGAAAGACCACTCAATCTATCATAAGCCTTGGCTAAATCAACTTTGAAAGCAACACCTCCCTTCTTTCCTCGCATACGTCTCATAGTATGGACAAGCTCTTGCACTACCACAATTTTCTCATAAATATTCTTCCCACGAATAAAACCTCTTCGGAAGGGGGAAATAATATTGTCCATATGGTTTTTCATTCTATTAACAATCAATTTTGTAACAATCTTGTAAGATGTATAACACGGAGATATATAGGATGAAATTGACTTGCAAATTCTGGTTTAGCCACATTAGGAATAAGACATATATCGGTCTGATTGACTAAACCAATCTCACTGGGGTTGTGCCAAATATTTGTGACAAAGTTATGCAAAGAATTACCCAAAACATGTCATTCCGCGTGATAGAAGCCCAGAGGTAACCCATCTGGTCCTGGTGATTTCCAAGAACCCATTTGAAATAAAGCACACTTCACTTCCTTTGTGTTAACCACTTCACTAAGACCCACCATATCATCTTAAGGAATTTTCCCAAAAGAAAAAGGAGTTGAGCACCCACTCCCAAACTCACTATCTTTTCTAAAAAGGTCTTGATAGAAGTTATTCACCATATTCTTCACTTGTAATTTGTCCTCAACTCATTGGCCATTTTGATCTCTAAGAGCCAAAATTTTATTTTTATGCCTTTTGTTCAAATTCTTGGGATGATAATATCTGGTATTACGATCACAAACATTAAGCCATTTTGACTTTGATCTTTGGAACCACATCAATTCTTCTTGTTGTACCTCTTCTTACGAGTTTTCTCCTTACTAACCTTTTGCCCGGAGCTCTCACAAAAAGTTTGTAATACCTTTAATGATGCTAGCTTTGTGAGTAGAGACTTCCGCAAACTGGATAAAATCATTAGCAATGGCTAAGTGAGAAATGTCGGGACAATTCCTAGAAATCTTGACCGGCTTCCAATCTTTGCTAGTAATGAAAACATCAATGAGATGAAAAAGGCGCTGAGAGATAAGATCCCCTTGTCTAATTCCTCTTTTAAGGAAAGCTTCCTCCAGAACTTCATTCCAAAGCAGATGCATCTTAGGGGTGGAGATGCAAAACTAAATAACAGAGACGATATTAGAAGGAAGACCAAACTCTTCCGAAGTATCTTTAATGAACTACCACTTCAGTCTATAATAAGCTTTCTCCAAATTAATCGTGATGGTCATCCATCCTTTTTTGACCCTTCTTGTTCCTCATGGAGTGGAAGATCTCCTGGGCAACTATAACGTTATCCTGAATGTGACAGTGAGGAACGAAGCATCTTTCGGCTGTCCCCACTAGCTTGTGGATAAAATCTCTTAACCTTCGATTCACCACCTTTGTAATGATTTTGTAAGAGACATTACACAGACCAATAGGTCCAAAGTTCTTCATGCAAGTGACCTCATTCACTTTAGGATTTAGAGTGATGAAAGTCTTGTTCAACTATTCCACCTTCCAAGATTCCAAAAAGATATTTTGAAAAACCTAAAAGAGAGTCCCCCCCCCCCCCCCCCAACAATAGGTCATTAGGAGTGATAGCAAATGGTTTGAAAACCATTCGGGCCTAGGGCCTTGAAACCACCAATGCTTTTGAGAATCTGAAACACCTCTTCACTAGTGATCTCTGTCAATGTAGTTCAAATCTTCCTCATTTAGCTTTGGGATAGCCCCTTGCAAAACAAAATGAATGAAAGGAGAGTTATCTTGAAATAAGTCTCTATAGTAATTGGTCGCCTTGGAAGTTGAAATAAGCCCTTTTTATGTGGTTCTTCCTTCAACAAATAGTTGTGATCTCATGTAAGTACCGACTATCCTGATCCTCATGCTCCAACCACGTTAATCTAAATTTTTGGTACCAAAGAATTTCTTCATTAGCAAGAACATCTTCATATTGATTTCTTCATATTGATTTCATATTGATAAGAGCTCTATCAAGTTTCTTACTAAACTCATCCCTATTCCAAGTAAAGGGCACCCACAATACCAGCATCGATTAAATCATAGTTACTGATCACCTCTTCAAGGCCTCTCTTGTGTCTCAGGGGTTCGTGAGGGTAGGGCCTTTTCTGTCTTTGTCAACCAAGGTAGCATTAAAGTCCCCCAAAATTGCCCAAGAGCCATTCACTTCTAAGTCCACCTCATTAATAGCATCCCAGAGAGATTGACGTTGGGCATAGTGAGGGCTACCGTACACAGTAGTGAGATAACAAGGAGGGTCAATACTACAATTAACTCACATATGGAAAAATTGGGGGCTGGAATCAAGAACCTCAACTTTCCAATGATTCAAATCCCACAAACACCAAATACCACTAGACTGACCTGTTGCCTCTTGGACAAACCGGCTATCGAATCCCAAATTATTACTAACCTTAGTCGCATTTGGACCACTCAAATGAGACTCAACTAATAGTAAGAAAGAGAAATGAAACCCCATCATAAGATCTCTAATTAAACTAGAGAACCCTTTAGCTGTAGTACCCCTGCAGTTCCAACAAAGCAAATTCATTGAGAATTTGTGGAGAGTTGGGATTATGACACCCCATTACCATCTTCTTACATAGCATCATGCATCTTGGGACCACTACCCATCGAATTATCACCATCCGAATACATGCTATTGAATAATGGGGATTTCTCCCCACTGGTATCCACTTTAGGAATGAAATTTTGCTGCCAGTAAGATTCAATTAGAGCTTTAACATTCTTGTCGAGAATAGTCAAGAGCTTCCTCTCATCTTTTTTCAAATCCATGTATGACGTTGACGACCCAACTAGCCTAGAGGAAGACTTTGTTGGCCCGATCATGTTCTCATTGCCCAGGGAAATACTCGCTTCCCTTCTTCTGGAAGACGCTGGCCCAATATCAGACTTCCCTAGCCCATTAGTTCCTTTTTTTGGGTTTGGTTTAGCATCCCTTGATTATCTTTTTTCCTCCCTCGTTTTGACTAGTCTTTCCTGCAAATGGGTCCCGAACCCTTCTCTCTCCATTCAAAGCAGTATTGACCATGTTGGGCATATTGGTGTTAGGAGAATCTTGTGGTTGTTTCCTACCACACGCAGTATTCAAGTCAGAAGGCACTTGTTGAAAATTATTTTTGTGATCACGATTAATAGCATTCAAATCCTCTTATCCTAGAATATCAAAACGAGAACCTCCTGTCATAATTACAGCATCTTAAATCGAGAACCTTCTGTCATAATTACAGCATCGTTTCCTAATTTGCCTCATCAATAATTTTATTGTCCACCGAATTGCGACCGGGTACAGAACGAGACCTTAGATCCTAAACTTTAAAAGACTTGCCTTTCTTGGGCACCCTTCTTTGCACCAATTTCCAAGGAACCATTTCAAGTAAATTATTGTTATCATCTCATTCCTACCCATCCATAGTCGCACCGCCATCATCACCATTTCCCGATCTAGGGAATTCTGAAGACAAAAAAAATCTCTACATTTATCCTTTTTGTGCCCATATTTTCCACAACAGAAACAAATAGAGTGGAGACCCTCATACTCCAAATGCATTTTTTTCTCTCTAATCACAATGTGTGAAGATAATGGTTTTTCTAGATCCAACTCTACCCAAATTCTAGCAAATTTTCCCCTATCATGGTGGGGAAGTAAGCTTATCCACCTTAAGCATAGTCCCAAGAGAGGAGCCAATCCTCCTCAAAAACTAATCATTGTAGAGTTCAATTGGGAGTTTCGGGATCCTAACCCAGACTGCCACTTTACGTTGAACTAAAGCATTTATACAGAAGAATGGACGCCACCGTTGGACAATGAGATAGTGGTCTGCTACCTTCCAAGATCCCTCAAACAAAGCATGTCTATAATCATCGACAGAGGACAAACGAACTAGAAAAAAATCGCCGGCCATATCGGTAATCTTCATTGTACTACAAATTATTCTCTAGCATTTTAAAGTTGATGTGTTCCCCAAGCACCTTCACTATCGATGTGCCCTTTAGTGGTTTAAACCATTGTTGTAACTCCTTCCAGTTATGTAACTCCTTGCCAGTTAGAGGAATCTCTGGACATGGGTTAAACGTCTTATCTTTAGAATCAGTATCATGACTATCTTCCTAGTACCACTTGTTCTCAGGCGGCTTCCTTGAAGGATGCGGGCGTCCTCTGTCCATCTTCACCATGTGACTCATCCTCATCTGATTCAATCCAATCCTCTACCGTATCGTCCTCTTGGGTCTTGACCCTTTTACTGCTCCTGTCAAGAAGATCTTCTTCCTTGGTCCTGGGAGAGGAAGCATTCGCCTTTTCCTTTCCTTTTTCACTCATAGCGCTATCCCTTGTTGGTTGCGAAGATCTCTTTTCCTTAGAACACAACAAATCTTACCTCGAAATATAAGCAACAATTTCATAAATTCAGAAATGAGCAAGATGAATGACTATGTAACTATGAAGGTTTTGAACTCCCACAAAGTAAAGGTCATCCATCCATCAAATAAACAACCTATAAAAACCAAAGGTTTCTAAAAGCCCAACAAAACTATTGTGGTAAATACAGGGCGAAGCTTTGTTAGGACAGGGAGGGGCCTGACCCCTAAGATTTTTAAAATTTAAAGGAAAAATAGTCATTATATATATATATATATATATATATATATATATAATATTATAGTCGCTAATACATTACACATCTTGTGGTGTAGCTGCTAAAGCATGTTCTATCCTTGGGGTAGTCTACTTTTAAAACCGTAATCTTTTATCTCACTGTTTTTCATATTTGTTGCATTATATTCTACACTTGATATTTTTATTTTTCCAGTCATATATCTGTTACTGAATGAGATAAATAAAATAATATGTACATAATAATTATTTAAATAAATTATTAATATGTTTAATTTGTTGGAACTTAATCACAGAATCACACACATAATTCACACAATCTCAGTGTTTCACACCAATTGCACAGAATTCTCACACACTCAAGGATTGCACGCGCGAAATTGAGAGAAATTGTGAGAATGTTCATTCATAGAAAACTGAGTAAAGTTGTGATTTTATTCCAACAAACTGGTATTCAAAGCATTCGATCTTGGTGAAACCGTTACACGACAGCGATGGTGAACACCGGAGGTAGCAACAGTCAGTTTCCGGTGAAGCTTCCAATTATCGATGGAAGCAACTATGATCAATGGATCATACAGATGAAAGTTGTCTTTCGTTATCAAGACGTCCTCGAGGTAATTAGCAATGGCGTGACGGCGATCTGTGGCGATGCACTTCGGGATCAACAGAAAAAGGATAGCAAGGCGCTGTTCTTGATTCATCAGTGTGTGGATGCTGAGGTGGTTGAAAAGATTTCTGAATATGAGACTGCGAAGGGAGCTTGGGACGCTTCTGCCACGGCGTACTCCGACGATGCAACATTGAAGAAAGTGACGCTACAGACACTGCGTAGGGAGTTCGAATTGCTTCAAATGGGAGAGAAAGAGTCGATTGCAGAGTATTTCAGTAGATTGATGCTATTGACGAACAAAATGCGTACCAATGATGAAGAGATTTCTGATCAGAAAAAAATTGAGAAGGTACTTCGAACTCTAACTGTCAAATTCGATTATGTAGTAGTTGCAATCGAACAATCTAAGAACGTAGTCACTATGAAGCTTGAGGAACTACAAGGTTCACTCGAAGCAAATGAGGCTAGGATTAGAGAGAGATTTGGTGATAAGGATAAAGATAAATCTGTTAAAAAAACAGTTGAACAGGCGCTACTGGCTCAATTTCAAAAGGGAAAAGGAAATTGGCACTAGTGCAAAAATGACATTAGAATTAGACATTTAAAGTCAGGCGCCCAGATGCCTGACTACATAGGTAGACACGGTGGCAAACTTGTAAATAAGTGGGAAAACTCGCGAGTATTAAGGTCAAGCGGATACACGCCTGACGTCTAAAGTGAAGAAATAGGGAAAAAATAAGACTTTAGAAGTCAGGCGTGTATGCGCCTGACTACATAAGTGACACGGTGGCAAACTTGTAATTAGGGGTGAATTTTTTTTTCTGTTCTAATACTTTAGACGTCAGGCGTCTATTCTCGCTTGACCTCTAAAGTCCAAAAATAGAAAAAAAAATAACATTCACTCTCAGAGCCTCTCACTCTCAATTCTCAAACCTTCACTCTCACAATCTCACTACTCGAAGCCTCTCACTCTCACTCTCAGAGAAGACGAACCACGAACCCTAGCACTCACTCTCCTTCGCGAAGCTTAGCTCTCACTCTCAGAACCTGAGAACCCTTCTCTCCTTCGCGAAGCTTAGCTCTCACTCTCAGAAGCCTTCTCTCTTTCGCGAACCATAAGCTTCTCACTCTCACTCTCAAAACCCTTCCGCTCTCGCCCTACTTCGTCGTTCGCCGTGGTGCTTGTCTAACCGTCGTGTTTCTCCTCCCCTCACCGTCGCGTTTCTCCTCCCCCTCAATTTGTCAAGCACAATATACTTTTAACTAAGATAGTATATATATATATAACTAAGATAGTATATATATATATAACTTGACCTCAACAGAAACCCTCTCTCACATCGCGAACGACAACAGCCGTACACCAACAGAGACCCTATCTCACCAACAACCACCCTCGATTAACTTTAGCGCAGCAATTATTCTCGGATTAGTTACGAAATTGGAATTGCGGTGGCATCAGGGGATTTTGAAAACAAAAGTTATTTCGGGAATCACACGAGCACACCATGAGTGTCTCTGTACTGATTCGTTGAAATTGGATTCATCCTTTAAAATTTTCCTTGGCCCAGCTTCTTTCCGAACTTCCGCGACTATCCAGACATAATTATTACATTATATTAATCAATATAGCTTCAGAACGGGTTCTAGGAGTCTAAACTGACTGATTGGAGATCCTTTCTACCAATTTCCCGTACAACAGGGAGGTCCACATTCCACGAATGCTTAGAATTTACGGTTCAGATTTAAAACAGAGGTACACTTCAAAATACAATTGAAGATACGGTTCACAACCCATTCATCGGTGTAGATATTTTCGTTAGATTTCTAACGCCTCTCGGAACATAAAAATCGGAGTTCCGGAGCAGGAGTTACGATCAAATGAGTCGGAAGACTAACGAGAATTTCTCACAGACCGTGATCGGAATGCTTCCAGCAGCGGATTGAAATAAGGTTACTTCTACTGATTACACATACTGATTTGCTTTGAAGGATTTGATTCACCATTCCTGATCGGGACTTAACCTGATCGGCACATTATGACCCTGCTAGTCAATATTGGCAACAGAGTATCTTTACTCAGCTAGCTATATCATCCGTCACATTGTGACTCGGAAGAAGAAGAATCGGGATCTGTTCTTGAAATTTTCTGGAGGGACTTCCTCAACTGATACCTAAACTGGGATTGGCTTACTCCAGAAGGTGAGATTTATGATGAAAACGATATCTCTATAACTGATAAGCTGACAAAATAAGGTCAGGGTTTCGGGTGTTAACTAATCTGACAGATTTCAGTACACTGACGTTACTGTCGCACAATGGCTTCGCTTGATTTGTACTTCTCGATAAGATCTAAGACGTTTCATGCCGCGACTCACTAGCCGCATCAGATTTATTTACTGAACAGCCGCCCACAGTTTTCCTCGAACCATTGCGGATGCCCATCCTTGTTTCCAAATGTAATATGTAGCCCTCTGCTGCCGCTGCACGTTCTGATGGAACGAGAAGGCTGAGAATCCTATGGTGTAGGGTCTCGGACATTTTCGGGGCTGAGGCAACTATCTGTCATAGTTTTTCAGTAACTTACATGAAACATTGAGTGGATCCTGACTCAATACGTCACATAATATACTAAAAAGGTCTGACATATAATTGTCTAAGTCCCTAGCTGACTCGATCCTATGTTCTCGACCCGAAGGTCACTACGTCCGACAAGGCCGAACCGCTCTGATACCAAATGTAACACCCCGGTATTTCTTTAACAAGGAAATACCTAAATATACAATTTGGTATAAATCAGAGTATAAAAATTTCCTGTTCAGATATACATCTTTTCAAGAAACAGCGGAAACTAATAGATAAAATAATACAAGCTCGAGTCATACGACCGAATACAGATACAACTACAGAAGAACAAGGACAACTATAAATGAATCAATCTTCAATCTTCTCCTCGAACCCGACATACCAACTGTGCCGCCTGCTGTCCTTATAACCTGTTCTCTGTAAAAACAACAAATATGGATTGGGGGAGACAACTTGTCTCAGTGAGTCCTACCGTGCCCCCTCACCGACACTCGGTTCATTTATTAAACCGTTAACAATGTTTAATTAGCTACCACGAGCTATTGTCGAAATGCCAAGCAAATCGTGTTCTTATCTTAGCTTACATGAAACGGCTGTACAACGACTACGAATCCCGAGTCATAAGCTATAAATCGAAATGCCGACTGTACAACGACTACGAATCCCGTCAAATCGTGTTTTCATTTTAGTTTAGCATAAATCGGCTGTACAACGACTACGAATCCCGATAACCCACGAATTGACCACGCCAAAACGTATACAGGGCCTAGGTAAGGGGTCATGACTACCCTCCCTAGTATGCTACTTGTCGGGTCGTCACCCAACGCAATACATATGACAATATGCATCAAATTCTCGAGAGTTAGATAATTTATATCTTTCGATCACCAAAGGATCATTCACATAGTAATTGGATAAACAATATCCATATCGATCTATAATCCGTTTTTGAGGAATTCATAATTAGACCTCCGGCATTATAATCATATTCAATTGACATATATAAATATATATATATATATATATATTCAGTCAGTCCATCAGTCGGTGTACCCACACGTATACTAGGGTTTCGGTTTTTCAATCAATTATGCTTTCGAAGCCCTTTTCAAAAACATGAGTTGAACAAGTTCAAAATACGGTTGTCAGTAAGGCAATATCCTTAAAATTGGTTGGGAAGAAGATTAGGAGTGATTCGGGATCGAAAGGAGCGACGAAATGAGAAATCGGAGTCCGGTAACAGCAGCTCACGCACGGTCCGTGCCCAGGGGCGCACGACCCGTGCGGCCTGTTCTGTTACCCAATTCTACTTTCTCATTCCGCTTTCCATTTCTCGCCCAAATCGAATTCCGATCGTTCTCCAACCTGAAAACGGATTTAATAAACAACATTCCAGACCATATTCCAGTGAAAGACCTTAAAATCACAATTTCGTAAATTGTTCAACAATTCAATAAAAACCGTAAAAACGCGATATTGCTCAAAAACGGTTTTCGGTTCCAAAATCTTTCGAAAATTGATAATTGCCTTATGACTCAACCCGATATAATTTCAAGACACGAAAAATATCCCTATCCGTGAGTAGAACTCACCCGGTTGACGATCTCGCGAGAAATCACGCCGGAACACGGACGGCCGGATTGTAACCACTCGAACAATCCCCGTAGTCACGTACACGCTCCTAGTGCCTCCGCATCTGAACTCGATGGGTCCCACATGCACCACCAGTAACTCGATCAAATTCTTGCTACTGAACACTCATCTGGTACTTGAGTTGACGACCCTTGAGAATTATGACGAATCGAACTCAATTTTGACGAGCGGGCATACTAGCTTCAAATTTCCATTTCCCAGCATCAGGATCCAGTTTTGCAATAAGCATAACTTGGTCAATCCGTGACCAAATATACTCAAATCAGTGCCCATTGTGAAGATAATTTCGTCTACTTTCATATGGTCAAGGATTCACACGCATGCATCCACTGGTTTGGGAGATATTAACAAAACAAGATGACTGGTCCAGGACAGTGCTTGATTTTGAACCCGAAACTTGTGAACAGGATATCTCTCTCATTTCTCCATGAAATCATACGGTTCTTGTGCCCAAAATGAAGAACTTGTGTCTAGTTGCCAGAGCAACAAGAATCCCGATCATCGGAGTTGTGTGTAGGGAGATACGATGAATTCAATGAAGGTATACCATACGGGTTTCGCCCAGAATTCTTGATTGACTTGTTCATCATCATCTTCAATCACCTGCTATCACGAATTTGAGATCCAACTCCCTGAACCAGCAACTCCACACCCTCCAAAACACCTTCCAATTCATAAAGTAGGCTCAGATTGCCCTCCCCTAGGTTCCACATGAACATGCAAGGCTTCCCATTGATCAAAGCTTCATTGTTCTCACTTGGAGCTTCACATTTCGAAAATGGAGAAAAGGAAAGGAGTAGGAATCAGGTTCAGAAGCTTATATTAACTGAAAGAGGATGGAAAATGGAGTGAAGAGGTGAAGGAATAACCTACATGCAACCAAGTTCAAGGGTGGATCCCCTCCTTTCTCTCCTCCTTCACATCCCTCCTTCTTCTCCCCTTTCTTCAATTTTCTGTTTTCCTCTCTATTATTTCTAAGTTCTGAAAATGAGGTGAAGAGGGGAGTTCAGCTGGGGTAAGAATAAGGGCAGAGGGTTAAATGGTGAGGAAATGACCATTTTGCCCTTGGCCCATCTATCCAAGGTTTTTGGTACTTGAACCCCTAAAATCCTATGGTTTTATACTCGGCAAAGGTTTCTCGACTACCTCTCTCTCGAGTTGCGATTAATCATTTCGTTCAATTGATAAATCTTCGATGTACGGCGAAATGACGATTTTACCCTTGCGCTCTAATTGTTCATTTAAATTATGACTAAGCCACAATTAAATGTAGAGTAGGATTTCTTTGGACTTTTCCTCGACTATTACTCCCCGAGACACGACCGATTATTCCCATAAATAATTACTCGGTCTTAGGCATCATAGTACGAGTCTTTAAAAATTAGGGATGTTACAATCACCCAAACTTTTAAAAATTTTGTCCTCAAAATTGACATGACGAACCTTAAACGAAAAGGTATTGATATCGGGTCATCATGTCCTCTTCCAATTCCCGAGTAGCCTCTTCGGCTGAGAAGCCTTCCCAGACTATCGTGACAATCGGAATAGTCCTTGACCTCAATGTCTTCACGCCACGCCCTAGGATATGACTAGGATAAGGTTGGAATGATAAATCCGGTCGAAGATCGATCGTTTCAACGCTCAACGGCTGAAGTGGATCGGGAACTCATTTTCTCCACTGAGACACGTGAAAGACATCATGAAGATACAGACTTTCTTCAGAAATTAACTATTCCGACCTCTTGAAAGCTGACACTAATTGTTATGGACAATGGAACGCCTACAATCTGTTGAGGATACGAACTCATAGTTATGGTATCCACACCTCCTGCACTATCGAAGTCAGGAACTCGGAAGGTTTCGGCCTAGCCGTAGCTTGAATTGGAACGAAACAATGACTTTAAGAGAATTTCTTTGGAATCAAACCATACGGTATCCAAAAGAAAAGTTTTCTTCTCTTCCCGAGTTACGCTCACATAAGCGTTTGACTAATTTTACTAAAAATCTCGACTGAAGCAAACAAAGTTATTTTATAAAACAGGTTGACTTTCAGTCCAAGGAATCTAGAAACGATTTTCCTTGAAACCGAATCCGGGAAAAAGTCTAAAATAGCATTAAGATATTCTTGCATTAAATCAGTTCCATTTGAATGAAAATTCTTTTCAATGGGGTTTCTAATGACGATAGTTTGAAAATACGACTATCCCAAAAAGGTTAATTCACCCCAACTTATAGATGACGTTACTCAATGCACGGCGCTCCCACAAAGCGAGATCTCATTCTCTGATATTTAAAAGTTACGAGTTTGAAAGTGAGAGTAAAGGTGTTATTTTGTTGGAGTCAACCATTTGTGCGATCAAAATCTCGCAAACTTTTATCGTGCTTGAGTTCGGTTCTGTTAAAACAAAAATAAGTAGGTTCGTTCGAGGAAGGGATCGGGAAGGACTTTGAGCCGAAAGGGAAAGCGGTTATTTGTTTTAAAATTTTCCCACGCCGCTATTCTATTCGATTCAATTCGTTTCCCGTCAATTCCTTTCTCGAATCAGTCCAAGATAAAACTTCGAGGTGAGGTCAGAACAAAGGCTTGTATTTCGTGACAAAAATAGACACGACTCAATTGTCTCAAGAGACTACACAATGGTTGTAGGATGCACTATCAAGGACTCATGTGTCATACATTCACTGTCCAATCATTTAGTTTCAGACCGACATACGGTTCATCCTCAGACATTCTTCCATCATACGGGTGTAGTGGGTGAAAAGGGGAAAGCACTACACGTACCCAACTCATCGGATTCTTAGAAAGCCTCGTGTGCTGGACCACAATCGGACAATTCCGAATTCAGCACATACTTGATTTATCGACATTTAACCATAGGTCAATAGAATGGAGAATTAGCATTGACCCATCCGATGGATCAAAGTCACAACAACTTACTGTTGATCTTAACGAATTCAAGATTAACGATTGGAGTTTCACTTTAGTAGCGGAAGCTTGAATGCTATAACATTCGAAGGGTGATTTCCCAAACATGGCTTTTTCGGAGTTTTCTAAGTCAACGACTAGTCCAATTTCAGCGGTCTTCCTAAATCAACTAGGCTTGAACTTTGATACCTTTCTTTCATAGATTCTTGATCACTCAGATCCTAAGGAGATGCAATTTTCGATATTGGGAATCCTACTAGAACGACATACGGTCTTCTTTCGGAGATGAGATTTAGAGTCATTCTAGACAATCTTTGGTTTCTCGATTAACTTCAGCGCAGCAATTATTCTCGGATTAGTTACGAAATTGGAATTGCGGTGGCACCAGGGGATTTTGAAAACAAAAGTTATTTCGGGAATCACACGAGCACACCATGAGTGTCTCTGTACTGATTCGTTGAAATTGGATTCATCCTTTAAAATTTTCCTTGGCCCAGCTTCTTTCCGAACTTCCGCGACTATCCAGACATAATTATTACATTATATTAATCAATATAGCTTCAGAACGGGTTCTAGGAGTCTAAACTGACTGATTGGAGATCCTTTCTGTAACATCCCTAAATTTTAAATACTCGTACTATGATGCCTAAGACCGAGTAATTATTTGTGGGAATAATTGGTCGTGTCTCGGGGATTAATAGTCGAGGAAAAGTCCAAAGAAATCCTACTCTACATTTAATTGTGGCTTAGTCATAAATTAAATGAACAATTCGGCTGAAGGGTAAAATCGTCAATTTACCTCACATCGAAGACGTATCAATTGAGTGAGCAATTAATCTCGAATCGAATGAGGATTAGCCGAGAAACCTATGCCGAGCGGAAAGCCATAAGATTATTGGGGTTTTAGCTTCAAAACCAAGACTTAATGGGCCAAGGGCATTTTGGTCATTTCCATGTCCCTTAAGCCCGTAACCCAAATTACCCAACACCAAATACACTCCTCAATTCCACAAGACCATAACCATGATTGTTAAGAGAAATTATAGGTTAGTGGTTATTTAGAAGTGTATCAAAGTAATAAAATGGACTAAAGGGTAGTATGGTCTTTTCATGCCCTTAAATGAGCTTCAGCTGAAAAGCCCCTGGATCAGGCCTCACTCCCATACACCTCACTTTCTGAAACTCAGAAAAAAAAAACATAGCATCAAGAGAGAGAGAAAGAGGAGAAGGCGAATGGAGAGAAGAGAGGAGAAGAAGTGGAAAATCTCAAAGCCTTGATGCATGCAAGTGATCTTCATGCCATCCTTCACCATTTTTCTTCCTCTACCATTTGATACCACTGTTGCTGATCATCCTCCCCTATATCTCCATCCACCATTTTCGAGTAGAAGAAGGATGGAGCTGGGATTCCAAGTTAGAAGGTGAAGATGCAAGTTCAACAAACATTCTGGGTAAAACCCGTATAGTATACCTTCAGTGATTTCATCGTATCTCCCTGCACAAAACTCCGATGATGGTGATTCTTGTCCCTCTGGAAACTAGACAAAAAGGTCTTCATTTTGGACACAAGAACCGTATGATTTCATGGAGAAATGAGAGAGATATCCTGTTCACAGGTTTCGGTTTCAGAATCAAACACTGTCCTGAACCAGTCAACTTGTTTTGTTAATATCTCCCAAACCACTGGATGCATGCGTGTGAATCCTTGACCATCTGAAAGTAGACCAAATTATCTTCACAATGGGCACTGATTTGAGTAGATTTGGTCACGGATTGACCAAATTATGCCTGTTGCAAAACTAAGTCATGTTGCTGGAAATCAGAAACAAGAATGCTGGAAATGTGGTTCGTCGAATTTGAGTTCGGTTCGCCGAAGTCTCGAGCGCCCTCAGTTCGATATACTGAAGTGGGGTTCAGTAGCAAGAATTTGATCGAGTTACTGGTGGTGCATGTGGGACCCATCAAGTTCAGATGCGGAGGCACTAGGAGCGTGTACGTGACTACGGGGATTGTTCGAGTGGTTACAATCCGGCCGTCCGTGTTCCGGCGTGAATTCTCGCGAGATCGTCAACCGGGTGAGTTCTACTCACGGATAGGGATATTTTTATGTGTCTTGAAAATATATCGGTTTTGAGTCATAAGGCATTCTCCGTTTTCGAAAGATTTTTGGAACCGAAAACCGTTTTGAGAAATGTTGCGTTTTTACGGTTTTTATTGAATTGTTGAACAATTTACGAAATTGTGATTTTTAGTGCTTTCACTGGAATATGGTCTGGAATGTTGTATATTAAATCCGTTTTCAGGTTGGAGGACGATCGGAATTCGATTTGGGCGAGAAATGGAAAACGGAATGAGAAACTAGAATTCGGTAACAGAACAGGCCGCACGGGTCGTGCGCCCCTGGGCACGGACCGTGCGTCCTCTTCGGGTTGGCTGTGTGGTTTTGGTAAATCACGCACGGGTCGTGCGCCCCTGGGCACGGACCGTGCGTGAGCTGCTGATACCGGACTCCGATTTCTCATTTCGTCGCTCCTTTCGATCCCGAATCACTCCTAATCTTCTCCCCAACCAATTTTAAAGATATTGCCTTAATGACAACCGTATTTTGAACTTGTTCAACTCATGTTTTTGAAAAGGGCTTCGAACGCATAATTGATTGAAAAACCGAAACCCTAGTACGCGTGTGAGTACACCGACTGATGGATTGACCGAATATATATGTTTATATATGTCAAATGAAAATGATTATAATGCCGGAGGTCTAATTATGAATTCCTCAAAACGGATTATAGATCGATATGGATATTGTTTATCCAATTACTATGCGAATGATCCTTTGGTGATCGAAAGATATAAATTATCTAATGAGCTTATACGACTGATCCTTTGGTGATCAAAATGAAAAAGAAGATATAAATTATCTAACTCTCGAGAACTTGATGCGTATTGTCATACGTATTGCGTTGGGTGACGACCCGACAAGTAGCATACTAGGAAGGGAAGTCATGAGCCGTCACCCTAGGCCCTGAATGTGTTTTGGCGTGGTCAACTCACGGGTTACCGGGATTAGTGGTTCTTGCACGGCCGGTTTATGCTAAGTTAAACACACGACTCGCCGGGATTAGTGGTTGTTGCACGGTCGGCATTTCGATTTATAACTGGACTTTTCTTCCTAATTAATGTTGTAAACCGGGATTAGTGGTTGTTGCACGGCCGGTTTATACTAAGTAAAAACTCGACTCGCCGGGATTAGTGGTTGTTGCACGGTCGGCGTTTCGATTATTAATTAAGAACACGAATTGCCGGGATTAGTGGTTGTTGCACCGTCGGCATTTCGATTAATCAATAAGACATTGTTATGTCAGATTTTGTTGAAACGGTTTAATTAGTGAACCGAGTGTCAGTGAGGGGGCACGGTAGGACTCACTGAGACAAGTTGTCTCACCCAATCCATATTTGTTGTTTTTACAGAGAACAAGTTATAAGGACAGCAGGCGGCACAGTTGGTATGTCGGTTTCGAGGAGAAGATTGAAGATTGATTCATTTATAGTTGTCCTTGTTCTTCTGTAGTTGTATCTGTATTCGGTCGTATGACTCGAGCTTGTATCATTTTATTTATTAGTTTCCGCTGTTTCTTGTAAAGATGTATATCTGAACAGGAATTTTTATACTCTGATTTGTACCAAATTGTATATTTAGGTATTTCTTTGTTAAAGAAATACCGGGGTGTTACATTTTCAACCAATTTCCCGTACAACAGGGAGGTCCACATTCCACGAATGCTTAGAATTTACGGTTCAGATTTAAAACAGAGGTACACTTCAAAATACAATTGAAGATACGGTTCACAACCCATTCATCGGTGTAGATATTTTCGTTAGATTTCCAACGCCTCTCGGAACATAAAAATCGGAGTTCCGGAGCAGGAGTTACGATCAAATGAGTCGGAAGACTAACGAGAGTTTCTCACAGACCGTGATCGGAATGCTTCCAGCAGCGGATTGAAATAAGGTTACTTCTACTGATTACACATACTGATTTGCTTTGAAGGATTTGATTCACAATTCCTGATCGGGACTTAACCTGATCGGCACATTATGACCCTGCTAGTCAATATTGGCAACGGAGTATCTTTACTCAGCTAGCTATATCATCCGTCACATTGTGACTCGGAAGAAGAAGAATCGGGATCTGTTCTTGAAATTTTCTGGAGGGACTTCCTCAACTGATACCTAAACTGGGATTGGCTTACTCCAGAAGGTGAGATTTATGATGAAAACGATATCTCTATAACTGATAAGCTGACAAAATAAGGTCAGGGTTTCGGGTGTTAACTAATCTGACAGATTTCAGTACACTGACGTTACTGTCGCACAATGGCTTCGCTTGATTTGTACTTCTCGATAAGATCTAAGACGTTTCATGCCGCGACTCACTAGCCGCATCAGATTTATTTACTGAACAGCCGCCCACAGTTTTCCTCGAACCATTGCGGATGCCCATCCTTGTTTCCAAATGTAATATGTAGCCCTCTGCTGCCGCTGCACGTTCTGATGGAACGAGAAGGCTGAGAATCCTATGGTGTAGGGTCTCGGACATTTTCGGGGCTGAGGCAACTATCTGTCATAGTTTTTCAGTAACTTACATGAAACATTGAGTGGATCCTGACTCAATACGTCACATAATATACTAAAAAGGTCTGACATAAAATTGTCTAAGTCCCTAGCTGACTCGATCCTATGTTCTCGACCCGAAGGTCACTACGTCCGACAAGGCCGAACCGCTCTGATACCAAATGTAACACCCCTGTATTTCTTTAACAAGGAAATACCTAAATATACAATTTGGTATAAATCAGAGTATAAAAATTTCCTGTTCAGATATACATCTTTACAAGAAACAGCGGAAACTAATAGATAAAATAATACAAGCTCGAGTCATACGACCGAATACAGATACAACTACAGAAGAACAAGGACAACTATAAATGAATCAATCTTCAATCTTCTCCTCGAACCCGACATACCAACTGTGCCGCCTGCTGTCCTTATAACCTGTTCTCTGTAAAAACAACAAATATGGATTGGGTGAGACAACTTTTCTCAGTGAGTCCTACCGTGCCCCCTCACCGACACTCGGTTCATTTATTAAACCGTTAACAATGTTTAATTAGCTACCACGAGCTATAGTCGAAATGCCAAGCAAATCGTGTTCTTATCTTAGCTTACATGAAACAGCTGTACAACGACTACGAATCCCGAGTCATAAGCTATAAATCGAAATGCCGACTGTACAACGACTACGAATCCCGGCAAATCGTGTTTTCATTTTAGTTTAGCATAAATCGGCTGTACAACGACTACGAATCCCGATAACCCACGAATTGACCACGCCAAAACGTATACAGGGCCTAGGTAAGGGGTCATGACTACCCTCCCTAGTATGCTACTTGTCGGGTCGTCACCCAACGCAATACATATGACAATATGCATCAAATTCTCGAGAGTTAGATAATTTATATCTTTCGATCACCAAAGGATCATTCACATAGTAATTGGATAAACAATATCCATATCGATATATAATCCGTTTTGAGGAATTCATAATTAGACCTCCGGCATTATAATCATATTCAATTGACATATATAAATATATATATATATATATATATATATATATTCAGTCAGTCCATCAGTCGGTGTACCCACACGTATACTAGGGTTTCGGTTTTTCAATCAATTATGCTTTCGAAGCCCTTTTCAAAAACATGAGTTGAACAAGTTCAAAATACGGTTGTCAGTAAGGCAATATCCTTAAAATTGGTTGGGAAGAAGATTAGGAGTGATTCGGGATCGAAAGGAGCGACGAAATGAGAAATCGGAGTCCGGTAACAGCAGCTCACGCACGGTCCGTGCCCAGGGGCGCACGACCCGTGCGTGATTTACCAAAACCACACAGCCAACCTGAAGAGGGCGCACGGTCCGTGCCCAGGGGCCTGTTCTGTTACTGAATTCTAGTTTCTCATTCCGCTTTCCATTTCTCGCCCAAATCGAATTCCGATCGTTCTCCAACTTGAAAACGGATTTAATAAACAACATTCCAGACCATATTCCAGTGAAAGCACTTAAAATCACAATTTCGTAAATTGTTCAACAATTCAATAAAAACCGTAAAAACGCGATATTGCTCAAAAACGGTTTTCGGTTCCAAAATCTTTCGAAAATTGATAATTGCCTTATGACTCAACCCGATATAATTTCACGACACGAAAAATATCCCTATCCGTGAGTAGAACTCACCCGGTTGACGATCTCGCGAGAAATCACGCCGGAACACGGACGGCCGGATTGTAACCACTCGAACAATCCCCGTAGTCACGTACACGCTCCTAGTGCCTCCGCATCTGAACTCGATGGGTCCCACATGCACCACCAGTAACTCGATCAAATTCTTGCTACTGAACACTCATCCGGTACTTGAGTTGACGACCCTCGAGAATTATGACGAATCGAACTCAATTTTGACGAGCGGGCATACTAGCTTCAAATTTCCATTTCCCAGCATCAGGATCCAGTTTTGCAATAAGCATAACTTGGTCAATCTGTGACCAAATATACTCAAATCAGTGCCCATTGTGAAGATAATTTCGTCTACTTTCATATGGTCAAGTATTCACACGCATGCATCCAGTGGTTTGGGAGATATTAACAAAACAAGATGACTGCTCCAGGACAGTGCTTGATTTTGAACCCGAAACTTGTGAACAGGATATCTCTCTCATTTCTCCATGAAATCATACGGTTCTTGTGCCCAAAATGAAGAGCTTTGTGGCTAGTTTCCAGAGCAACAAGAATCACGATCATCGGAGTTGTGTGTAGGGAGATACGATGAATTCAATGAAGGTATACCATACGGGTTTCACCCAGAATTCTTGATTGACTTGATCATCATCATCCTCAATCACTTGCTATCACGAATTTGAGATCCAACTCCCTGAACCAGCAACTCCACACCCTCCAAAACACCTTCCAATTCATAAAGTAGGCTCAGATTGCCCTTCCCTAGGTTCCACATGAACATGCAAGGCTTCCCATTGATCAAAGCTTCATTGTTCTCACTTGGAGCTTCACATTTCGAAAATGGAGAAAAGGAAAGGAGTAGGAATCAGGTTCAGAAGCTTATATTAACTGAAAGAGGATGGAAAATGGAGTGAAGAGGTGAAGGAATAACCTACATGCAACCAAGTTCAAGGGTCTCCTCCTTCACATCCCTCCTTCTTCTCCCCTTTCTTCAATTTTCTGTTTTCCTCTCTATTATTTCTAAGTTCTGAAAATGAGGTGAAGATGGGAGTTCAGCTGGGGTAAGAATAAGGGCTGAGGGTTAAATGGTGAGGAAATGACCATTTTGCCCTTGGCCCATCTATCCAAGGTTTTTGGTACTAGAACCCCTAAAATCCTATGGTTTTATACTCGGCAAAGGTTTCTCGACTACCTCTCTCTCGAGTTGCGATTAATCATTTCGTTCAATTGATAAATATTCGATGTACGGCGAAATGACGATTTTACCCTTGCGCTCTAATTGTTCATTTAAATTATGACTAAGCCACAATTAAATGTAGAGTAGGATTTCTTTGGACTTTTCCTCGACTATTACTCCCCGAGACACGACCGATTATTCCCATAAATAATTACTCGGTCTTAGGCATCATAGTACGAGTCTTTAAAAATTAGGGATGTTACACTCGTTCTTGGACTTGGTATGTTATTTCATGTTTTAGATTAATTTTGCATAAATATATTGAATTTGGTATGTTATTCAATAGGCAATGAATGATTAGTTTATGAAATCTAATGCATCCTTTAAATAAGGAAATTGCTGCTAATTATGTGTTAAAATCTTCAAATTTTATCAATTTTTATCAATTTTTTAGGCATATTGAAAGCAATGTCGAGCGCTTCAAGTGGCGATGATGGTCGTAAAATGGACAGCATATTGAAAGCAATGTCGAGTGCTTCAACTGGTGATGATGGTCATAAAATAGCCAAGGATCGCGGATCATCATCCGTAGAAGAAGTTGATAAGGGAGGAAATTGTAAAATGAGCAAGGGTTGAGAATCGTCATTAGTGGAAGATGCTGATAAGGGAGGAGAAATTTCTCTAAAGAAAGGTCCATGGACACAAGAAGAGGATGCAACTTTGAAAGAATATGTCAAAAAGCACGGAGAGGGAAATTGGAATGCAGTTCAAAAGAATTCAGGACTTGCTCGCTGTTGGAAAAGCTGTCATCTTCGATGGACAAATCATTTGAGACCAAATCTGAAAAAAGGAGCATTTACTGTTGAAGAAATTGGGAACTGATGAGAAAAAGTTTGTTCATATATTCAGTGAAAGGAGTGGGGCACATTTGGCTGCCGTTAGTGCTTACTACCATGACATGTATGGTCACTCGTTGGAGAAGGTATCTTGATCATTTCAATCTTATCACTTCAACTTTATTTCTTTCTTGAGATATTCATTATTCATGCTGAATCTATATCAGGCTGTAAAGAATGAAGCATCAGGGAGTTTCAGTCATGCACTTTTGACAATAATCTGATGCGCTATGAACCCGGGAAAGTATTTCGCAAAGGTATTCCTTTCAAGTTTTAATGCAGTGGCCACAGTTTTTGTGTTCAATATCAGTGTGTTTGTGTGTAAGGCAGGAAACTATTATGAAAGTGGCCACAGGTGCTGCTTTTGATTTCCTGGAGAATGCTCTTGGTAAATTTGATGATGGGCCATTCCTGCTTGGTCAATTCAGTTTGGTGAGTTGAAATGAATTCTTTAATCCTGTAAATATTCACTTTTGAAGCATATTAATTGCTAATGTTCTCTATCCAAAAACATTATAGTATTTGATAATGTCAATGACTTTAGCTTTTCCTTCATATAATTTGTAAGGGCTTGTGATAATCAGGTGGATATTGCCTACATTCCATTTGTTGAAAGATTCCAACTTGTGCTTGCTGATGTGTTCAAGCATGATATCACAGAAGGAAGGCCTAAACTTGCAGTATGGCTTGAGGTATAATAGAACTAGTTGTGCAGAATTTCTTGCCTTGCTTATGGAAATTGTACTAGTTTTTTTTGTTTACAATTATGTACTCATTATAATCTTTAATCTGAACTTAAAGTAAACTTCTCCATTTTCTTAGCAAGTAGCATTAACAGATTGTTCAATTTGAACTTGGCCATTGATCTCTTGCATTTGAAAAGACGCCAAACTACTTATTCATGAGAGTGAATATGTTTCTTTTGTAGGAGCTTAACAAGATTGATGCTTATACCCTGACCACCATTTTATTAAATAAAGTTGACTAGTGGTGTAGATTAGTGTGTGAATGAAGATTTGCAGAATTAGTTGTTATTTGAAATAGCTGTAATATACGCATTTGATATACACTCATCACTATATTTGATTTAAATACCTAGAACATGTTGAATTTAGGAATTTGGTTTGATATTCTAAAGTTTCTTTGTTATGATACCAAGAACCCCTGTCCTAAAGTTTCTTTGTTATGATTAGTATATATTCTACTCATGCAGGCCTGTTGGTGAAGATATGTTTCATTGGCAAGCTACAATTATGGGTCCTGCAGACAACCCTTATGCTGGTGGTGTATTCCTAGTGAACATTTACTTCCCACCAGATTATCCATTTACTTCATAGTTTCACTCCTCATGTAATTATATACAGGAGCTACAAGAGAAGTAAAGGAAGAAACAGGGGTAAGTTTTATGTTAACTAAGAGATATTTATTCCTCTAGCATATCAATTTAATTATGAGTTTGTATGATAAGTGTCAGATTAGTAGCTAAGTCATTCTTTAGCAAAAGTGAATTGCTTATCTCATTGATTTATTGGCCAGAATTGGCTTTATTACAGCTTAGTTCTGTTAATTCTGGTTGGGTATTATTTATGGTTGTTTTACTGTGAGTATTATTTATGACCTGAGCACTGATATATGACTCCATGGCCTAATGGATAAGGCGCTGGTCTACGGAACCAGAGATCTGGGTTCGATCCCCAGTGGAGTCGCTTCTACGGAACGAAAATTTGTATAACCAGGGTGTATAGATTAAACCAAAATTTGGAAAAAAAAACTTTTAAAGTCAGGCAAGAATACATGCTTGACTTTAAATCATACTTACGAAGTCAGGCAAGAATAAATGCTTGACTTTAAATCATACTTACGAAGTCAGGCAAGAATAAATGCTTGACTTTAAATCATACTTACGAAGTCAGACAACAATAAATGCTTGACTTTAAAACTGACTTACGAAGTCAGGCGAAATAAATGCTTGACTTTAAATCAGACTTACGAAGTCAGGCTATCGCTTGACTTTAAAACTCCTGACATACAAAGTCGACTTAATAAAAGTCAAGCAGACGCCTAACTTTAAATCCCCTTTTCGCCTAACTTTAAATCCCTTTTTTGCACTAGTGTGGAGCAATAGTAATAACAATAACTGGAAAAATAAGAAAGGAAAAGGGAATTGGAACAACAATAGTGGTGCTAGTTCAAGTAAGAAACCTGAACATAACTCCAGTGATTATCAAAAGAAGAAGGAAGCTTGGAAAAACAAAGGTCAAAAGAAGAAATTCAATAAAAAGAACATACAGTGCTATAATTGTGATAGGTATGGACATTTTGCTGATGAGTGTATATCTAGCAAAGATGCCAAGAGTGAAGGGGATGGTGAAGTACAATTTGCCAGAACTGATGATACTGACTCTGATGATGTTATACTAATGGCCATAACTTATGAGGACTGCCCTAAATCTAAATTGTGATATTTAAATACTGGTTGCTCCAACCACATGTCAGGGAACAGGGAGTGGTTTATTACACTTGACTAAATAGTGAAAAGAAGAATTAAATTTGGTGATCATAGAGAAATTGTATCTGAGGAAATGGGAAAGGTACGGATTCAGAGAAGAGATGGCCAGGAATCAGTGATCAATGTGTTGTATTTTATTGAAAATAAAAGATATTTCAAAAGTGAGAAGTCCCACATTGCTTGGCTTTGGATTCACCAAAGTCTTTATAAACTAAAGCTTAATGAGAGCTAGTAAACAAGCAAGTAGAAGGGACTCCCTCGCGCACACAAGCAGGGACCAACATGACTTGGTTCAGTGCAAATCTTTCGATTTCCCCCCTGCGTGCTCGACTAGCCTTGCGCTAATTTTTATTAAAGGAAATATTATTTTTATCAGGCTATCCGAATATGCCCAATATTTGGTCAAACTAATTTACAAATGAAATTTGTAACGGATAATTCATAAACTGGAAGTTAATTGTCATTTATTTTGTAACTTGCGCTCTCTTCCAACAACCATTTTTTTTTTATTCAAACCAAATTACTTTGTAACTGCTAATTAAAGCAGCTTTATTACAGATCAACTTTTAACTTCATTGACTGGCTGTTGAATGGTGGCTGGAGCGCATGCTTCAATATGCTGCCTCATAGGCCTATATAAAGATGATCTTGTATCACTTGAAGGGAGAGAAGAAAAAGAACATAGAAAATATTTTCAACACTCAAAAGCACAGCAAAAATCTTTTCAACGCATACAGTGTTTCGACTTCCTATTTCTAAACAGCATTTTCTGGGTTCATCTCCTGATTACACATCGTGTTACTCTTGCTTGCTCGGATACCTCAGTTGCTATTGCAATTTGAGACGAGACCGGTTGTACCTCGGGGAATTTGCGCTGTAGAGGCGGATAAATTCTTCAGGGCAGCCGCAAGACGCCTCCGGTTGTTTTTCAAACAGTTCTTTGTTCGCAGGTTTGATTCGCAGCATCTCTGACTCAATATACTCGACTGCAGTTGTCTCAATAAATTCGACTGCAGTTGTCTCAGTAATTTTGATTGCAGTTGTCTCAGTAACTTCGACTGCAGTTGTCTTAGGAATTTCGACTGCAGTTGTCTCAGTAATTTCGACTGCAGTTGTCTGAGTAATTTAAACAGCTTCTGTCTCAGCAACTTCGACAGCTTCTGTCTCAGCAACTTCGACAGCTTCTGTCTCAGCAACTTCGACAGCTTTTGTCTCAGCAACTTCGACAGTTTCTGTCTCAGCAATTTGGACAGCTTCTGTCTCAGCAACTTCGACAGCTTCTGTCTCAGCAACTTCGACAGCTTCTGTCTCAGCAATTTGGACAGCTTTTGTTTCAGCAACTTCGACAGCTTGTGTCTCAGCAACTTCGACAGCTTCTGTCTCAGCAATTTGGACAGCTTCTGCCTCAGCAATTTCGACAGCTTCTGTCTCAGCAACTTTGACACCCTCTGTCTCAGCAGATTCGACAGCTTCTGTCTTAGAAGTTTTGAGTGCAACTGTTTATCTGCGTATACGACAACAATCTGAAGAATTTATCTCTGCTAGTTTTGTCCGAAGTTCCTTGACTGCAAGGTCTTTCGTGGAAGATAAGTCTCATTTACTATGCTTGTTGTGTTGTTTGCAGTTCTTGATAAGTTCTTGGTCAAATGAGTCGATTGGACACTACTAAAACAATATATCCTGAATATCTATTTATATTCATTTATAATTTTGTTATCATCAGTGTGTGATTTCCATCTCAAGAGACTCAATATATCTTGCAATCAATTAAAAAGCAGACTCTAAACACTGAAAGAGAAAAGTTGCAAAGAGCATACTGAAGGAAACAACGCTGAAAACGATGAGGACATGAAGGAGAATACTGATTCACACCAGGTTCTCATCTTACTTCATGTTCTTTGTTTGCATTTTTGTTTGGCTAGGTTTACGGTCAAAAGTGGCAATTGTTCATAAGACGATGACGACATGAAATTAGATATTTGCATTTGTTCATAAGAATTCGACTGATGCTTACTTATTGATTGAAATGATTGATTAATTGATTGGCTCTAGTGCATAAATTTTATCGTGATGTCCTTGTCCACCAAGTACAATGTCTTGGTTTTGGTGACTTATAGGTTATTAGTCGGAATTTTCTTTATCAACACTCTGCACTGAAGCACCTAATAGTGCCTTTGAATTCATCTTATACATTTTGGTTGTATGACATATAGAGTTCGACTACACCTTTACCTGGCATTTTCGACTGCCACAGTCCTCACACTTTCGACTGCATCTGTATATTCGATTACATCTGTTTTAGCAATTTCGACAGAATCTGTCTTTGCATCAGTTTTCGACAACACCACTTTGGTGTGTCAATTTTTCCTTTTATTGAAATAGCTTCATCGTGTGCCATGAAAAATTTATTTAGAGAGCTATACAATTCCTTATATGGCTTAATGAGTTCTGTTTATCAGAGTTGGAACTTATATATGCATACCATAAGGATAGTATCTTCGACCTCACAATGCTAAAATTTGATAGGAGATATTGTGTACCTTTGTGACGTGATGAGTTCAAAACAGATACCTTCTATTAGTAGGAGTGATTTGATATTGCACCTATTTTTATTGGAAGGTTTTTGCAATATCTATTTATTGAATTTATTGAGCATGTTGTGTGTATTATGAAATGTGAACTATTCGCAATTGCTATATTGTCCTTTATATCATATTGGTACAATAATGTGAAACTGAGAAATTGAAGTTGATCCTATTAAAGGAATCATATGCACAAAAATTTGCTAACGATTTGAACTTAATAAAATGCGAATTGTCTTATATAGAGCCTCAATTTGCAAGTAATATTTTCACTTTATTAATATGTGATATAGTATTTTTTGGAATGTTATGTTATGTGAGGCATTGTGGGGGGTTGATGGATTCATGTTTCATGTGAAAATGAATTTTCAAGTGTCCTCTTGTATGCTATGCCTGATAACCATATTATTAAGTTTCATGAGAAAATGCATTAGAGACATGTAGCAGGTGTGAAAAGGTTCAAACCGTTAATGCTAAAATTGAAATATTCTAGAATCACCTTTTGACATGTTCAAATGCAGACTATAACAAGTCTTTTAGATTAAATAAAAGACATGGATAATTATCAGTTATAAGAATCTTTTTTAGATATATGTAATATACATACTTTTGAGACCATTTACTGATATTTGAATATATGAGACATCAATAACATACTTATGAAAATCCATAAATAGTTAATGGAAATGTTGTCGCTTAAAATTCAACTAAGCAGACCTGTATGTATAAGTATGTTATGAAAGTGATGTAGCTTAAAAATTACTAAAGCATTTATTGATAATTATCTACTGAGGCATCATAGGCTATGTCACTATATACAGTATCCATTGTATTTCTATGACACTATGATGATAGCCATGTTTGATAATTATCTATTGAGGCATCATAGGCTATGTCACTATATACAGTATCCATTGTATTTCGATGACACTATGATGATAGCCATGTTTGATAATTATCTATTGAGGCATCATAGGCTATGTCACTATATATAGTGAATACCCATTGTATTTCAATGATACTATGATGATAGCCATGTTTGATTCACAAGAAAATAAATCTAAAAGTGGATTTATTTATGAATGGTCGTCACTTAGAAATTTTCTAAGTAGAGCTATACTATGGTTGTCACTTAGAGATTTTCTAATTAAGTAGACCTGCATAAATTACCTTATTGAAATTAAGGTTATTACTCAAAGCTTGATAATATAAGAGAATGAGTTTGTTACTATCAAGACTTTGTGATATATGAAATTGATTGACTAAAGAGACGTCTTGGTCAATATTCCTTTATGGAAGAAATAGTGTCTTCCATAGTTGTGTAAAGTAGCTACAAATAAATGAGAAGGATTATATCCTTAATTTATGTGAAATCAGAAGTAAATTTCATCAATCTTCTGAAAAACCCTTAGGGAAGAAAATGATATGTGAAACATCGAGGGGAATGGGACTAAAGCCAATTGATATTAAGAAGTGATGGTAACCCAACCTTTGTGATTGGAGATCCCATGAATAAGGTTCAATGTGGTAAAAACAAATTACTTCTTGATAGTGCTAGCACTGGAAATTAATTCAAGTAATTAATTTCATTATTGTCCCTTCCTATGGTGTTATTGTGATTGAGCTAGACTGCATGGTTAAAAGGATAAACTTAAAGCTTTTAATGATTTTCATAGCCCTTATGGGTGGTGTATGACTAGCAGCATACACTTGATGAAATCACCTATATGAGTGTCAAGTGAGGCCGCTTGCATGAGATCATGGCGAGGTCTCTAGAGCACTCATGAATACCGAGCACGCGCAGGGCCTAATAGCGCACCACCGCGGAAACAGCAAGAATTGTAGTGGTGTAATGTGATAGTGAAACCTCTAACATATAATATGTGTCTTGGGTTCCATAGCTTGCTATACCAATTCACTGTATGTTATGTTTTATCTGTCTAGGACTGGTTCCATAGCTTGCTATACAGCTCCGATGCATTACATCTACGATGTTAAATCAGGAAACCCCTTTTATAAAATTTATTTTTCAAACTTTTGAAATATGTGGGGGAATGTTGTATTTTATTGAAAATAAAAGATATTTCAAAAGAAAAAAAGTCCCACATTGCTTGGCTTTGGATTCACCAAAATCTTTATAAACTAAAGCTTAATGAGAGCTAGTAAACAAGCAAGTAGAAGGGACTCCCTCGCGCGCACAAGCAGGTACCCACATGACTTGGTTCAGTGCAAATCTTTCGATTTCCCCCCTGTGTGCTCGACTAGCCTTGCGCTAATTTTTGGTAAAGGAAATATTATTTTTATCAGGCTATCCGAATATGCCCAATATTTGGTCAAACTAATTTACAAATGAAATTTGTAACGGATAATTTATAAACTAGAAGTTAATTGTCATTTATTTTGTAACTTGCGCTCTCTTCCAACAACCATTTTTTTTATTCAAACCAAATTACTTTGTAACTGCTAATTAAAGCAGCTTTATTACAAATCAATTTTTAACGTCTTTGACTGGCTGTTGAATGGTGGCTGGAGCGCTTGCTTCAATATGCTGCCTCATAGGCCTATATAAAGATGATCTTGTATCACTTGAAGGGAGAGAAGAAAAAGAACATAGAAAATATTTTCAACACTCAAAAGCACAGCAAAAATCTTTTCAATGCATACAGTGTTTCGACTTCCTATTTCTAAACAGCATTTTCTGGGTTCATCTCCTGATTACACATCGTGTTACTCTTGCTTGTTCGGATACCTCAGTTGCTATTGCAATTTGAGACGAGACCGGTTGTACCTCGGGGAATTTGCGCTGTAGAGGCGGATAAAATCTTCAGGGCAGTCGCAAGACGCCACCGGTTGTTTCTCAAACAGTTCTTTGTTCGCAGGTTTGACTCGCAGCATCTCTGTCTCAATAAATTCGACTGTAGTTGTCTCAATAAATTCGACTGCAGTTGTCTCAGTAATTTCGATTGCAGTTGTCTCAGTAACTTCGACTGCAGTTGTCTTAGGAATTTCGACTGCAGTTGTCTCAGTAATTTCGGCTGCAGTAGTCTTAGTAATTTAAACAGCTTCTGTCTCGGCATCTTCGACAGCTTCTGTCTCAATAACTTCGACAGCTTCTGTCTCAGCAACTTCGACAGCTTCTGTCTCAGCAACTTCGACAGCTTCTGTCTCAACAATTTGGACAGCTTCTGTCTCTGCAACTTCGACAGCTTCTGTCTCAGCAACTTCGACAGCTTCTGTCTCAGCAATTTGGACAGCTTCTGCCTCAGCAATTTCGACAGCTTCTGTCTCAGCAACTTCGACAACCTCTATCTCAGCAGACTTGACAGCTTTTGTCTTAGAAGTTTGGAGTGCAACTGTTTATCTGCGTATACGACAACACAATGATGTCCTATATGGGCCTAACTTGAAGATTAACTTGATTAGTCTTTGTCAGTTTCTAGAGAAGAATTATTCCGTGAAGATGGAGGATAAGGAGTTGAAGTTTTATGATGATGGTGACAAGCTGATCTTAAAAGCTCCATTGTCTAGCAACAGGACTCCTAAGATAGGAATTAATGTTGTAGAACAGGAGTGTTTAGCTGCAACAGTTCCTAATGAAACTTGGAAGTGGCGTCATAAGTTTCGGCACTTGAATTTCAAGAGCCAATGCTTGCTTAATTCAAGGGGTATGGTGCATGGTTTGCCAAAAATCATGGTGCCTAATGAAGTGTGCAGTGATTGTTGTGGAGCAAAGCAAGCAAGAAAACCATTCAAGTTAGAATTGCCATCAAAGTCAGTGAGAAGGCTGCAGATTATTCATTAAGATGTTTGTGGTCCTTTTGAGAAGAAGTCTCTTGGAGGTAACACTTACTTTGTATCTTTTGTTGATGAAATCACTAGATTTATGTGGATCTATCTGATAGAGAAGAAGAGTGATGTTCTCAATACTTTCAAAAGATTCAAAATTGTGGTTGAAAAACAATCTGGCTGTATTATTAGTCCACTGAATTTGATAAGTTTTGTGAAGATGAGGGAATAGTGCATGAGGTGATTGCTCCCTATACACCTCGGCATATTGGTGTTGCTGAGAGAAGAAATAGAAGTGTTTTAAATATGGCTAGAAGTATGTTGAAAGCCAAAAATGTTCCTCATAAATTCTGGGCTGAAGCAGTTTCAACTGCAGTCTACATTTTAAATAGGTGTCCTACCAAGAGATTGTTGAATCTGACTCCATTTGAGGATTGGAATGGTAAGAAACCTTCTGTCATGCATTTCAAAATGTTTGGTGCTCTGTGTTTTAGGCATGTGCCTGAGCAAACTAGGAAGAAGTTGGATGATAGAAGTCAACCAATGATCCTAGTAGGCTATCATTCTAGTGGCTCTTACAAACTCTTTGATCCAGCTGAAAAGAAAGTAGTATTAAGCAGAGATGTTGTGTTTGAAGAAGGCAAGGGGTGGGATTGGAGCACCAATCCTTGCACCACTCTAATACACCACACTCTCACATATTTTGTTTAAAAAAAAGTTTTTATCTCTCCTTGAATCGGTTCTTGTTTTTGTTCTTATTATTCTAATTTTGATTATGTTAATGCTGTTTAATTGATAATTTGTGTTAGTACTATTTAATTTATTTGTATTTTGTGTTAGTGCTATTTAATTTATTTTGATTATGTTAGTCTATTTAATTTGAATTTGTTTTGTATTTTGTTAATATGTTGATTCTTAGTGCTATTTAATTTGTATTTAGGAACTTGTTAGTGTTATTTATTTTGTGTTGGTCTAGTGCAACACAACTTGTGAACCCGTTAAAGTATTATTTTTATTATATTTTTATATATGTGTGTTTGAAAAAAATTGTATCCCCTGACCCAGGGTCCTGGGTCCGCCACTGGGTATCCTCTGCGTGCAACTGCAGATCCTGAGATACTGAGGTCTATTTAAGGGGTTGACCTCTCCTACCAGGTATTTTTTCCATACGCACCAGCCAGGTATCGAACCCGTGACCAAATGGTTAATGAGCCCAAATATCTACTACTTGTTCTATACTTGGTGTGTTTTATTAAGCAAATGCTAGCATTTCTTTTTTTTTTTGTTACAAAATGCTAACATTTCTTTTTGTACTCTCTCCTTTCCAAATTATGAGTAAAAGTATATATCTAATCCACACTATTATTAAGAAAATCAGATATCCTTATTTAATATTTTCAAATTTATTAAAAAATTTCTTTCTCAAATTTACTCTTCATTGGAACTAAAAGTTTCACTACAAGTTGTGAAAATAATTTTTAGAAAAAAATAATTCGATAAGTACTATAAAGGTATTTTTGGAACAACATAATTATATAAGGCAAAAATAGTTAGCTTTTACTTAGATTTGAAATAAAAAAAAAGTGATCAGTATTCCTTACTTATAATTTAGGACGAAGGGAGTAAATTATTTGGCAACTAGATGTAAGTTCATACACTCAATATCACATAGATGAGATGGCAAGGGTCTCTTTTAATTTAACTAATGTCCTGGGTTCGAATCCGGTCTTGGGCAAGCAACGGTGTTAAATCTCTTGAATGAGAGCTTTGCCGCCCATGGTGGTCCTACCGGCTCGAGGGATAAGTATTTGTAGTTGCGCGCAAAGGATATCAGATTTATACAAAAAAAGATGTAAGTTCGTACAGTATACTCAGGGTCTGAACTTTGAAAAATGTACAATATTAGTTGATTTTTTGCCTCTAGTACTGTTCAATAGTACACATAACGATTTCCAAACAAATTACCACTCTCTCCTATCTAAAATATAAAAAACAAAATGTGTTTTCTGTCGGAGTACTCCCTTGTACTCCTCTTAATACAATCCTTTAACCATTTTTAATATTCAATAAAAAATTCTCTTAGTTCGCTTCATTTCCAAACACTTAATTAAATGAACGGTATATATGCAATAGTAGTATCAGATATGACAAAAGTAACTAACAAAGGTTGGTCGGAGTGGTAATTGGTCTCGGATCCCACCTCAAGATCTCGGGTTCGAATCTTCGGTGTGGCAAAAACTTGCTGATTGATGAGAATGGGCAACGACGGTTTCCTCTTTATTGGACTCGGGATCCCCTTAGGAAATATAGGGTTGATAAGAGAGATTTGCCCATATCCGGCCGTTCAGATGTGGACCTTTTGTGGTCGGGTGTGCAGTCAGGGGTGAACTAGGGCATCTAATTTAATAGCCATGGAGAATGATGCTGAAAAGTTGGTCGGATATTTAAGTAATTCCCTCTTTCACTTGTTGTTTTTGCTTGTATTTCTCTTGCTCTTAATTTTTCGAACTTTTATTTGTAGGAGCCCACGAGATGTCGCTCATTACCGATGAAGAGAGGAAACACATCAGGGAGGAGCAAACACGGAAGCAAGGATATTCCGTCGCTCAGGATACCGCTGCTACTACTGCCACACCTGCCGGTAATCTTGATAAGACACATGTGGACAAACCTAAAGTTCAACCCTCGTCTTCATCCCAACTACCACCTTCAAAGAGTTCGAAAAACAAACCTGCTTTGGTTCCCGAGTCTGAACCTCAAGGTGGGAATGAAGCCCAACCAATGTTGTCTGGCGTCGACATTTGAAATGTGCAAACAGGGTTGATGGGAATATCGATGGGACAATACGGACTACCTGGGACTCGAGATATCCTATGAACAAAGTGATCATTTCTAGTATTGCACCTGATGATCTTCGTAAGGTACCTGGTATGGGCTTTGGTCTCACTATGACTGCTATCAAGAGCTATGGAATCTGGAATTCTATCGTTGCTCATTTGGCCGAAAGTACCTTCAGTAAGGCTATGGAAGAACTTGGTTGACATGAAGATCGTTTGAAGGAAGTTGAGGAGGCCTTACGATTGTGCCGAGTGGAGAAAGACTCATTGAAAAAGGATCTACAGAAGTGGGACCTTAACAAGAAACAGATGGAAGAGAAGTTAGCTAAGCTTGGTGAGGAATCAAAGACTACTTTGGATAATCTAAAAACTGCTGAGGCCGAACTGAAGACTACTCGTGAAGAGTTGGCGACCGGTCGGGAGAAATTGAGAAGTGCTCAAGCGGAAGCTCAAGAGGCGGTGATTCCTGAATCGAAGCGCTTCAAAATGTTGGTGAGCCATGTTGATGAGTTAAAAGCTGGCCTGGTTCGTGAATTTGACAAAGGCTTTAATACTACCCTGGCTCAATTGAAGGTGTTTTATATGGATGCTGATGTTTCCGGTTTTGATTTGGACAAAGTTGTCATCGATGGCCGAGTTGTGGAACCGTCGGCTGGGGGAAACCAAAACTCTTCTACTAATTCGTAGGCCGGTCATAAAGACATTGACATGGATTAGCTGAACCATCTTTTGGACGATAATGCAAATCCGGAGCAGACGGCCGATTCAAAAGCTATTGTTTAATCTTGCTTTTTGTAGTTTATAAATTTTAAATGTTATTACACAATACTACCTTTGGTTTTTTGCGCGGTGGTATATTTTTGACATCGCCTTTTGGTTTGTCATTTGGGAACACAACAGACAAACTTCGTTTATTTTGATTACTTTGATTGTTCTTGCTTGAATTGTTTGCTTCGGTTGCATGATTTGCATGATTTTTTTTGAATGGGCGTTTGCCCGAGGCTGTATGTTGAGCTTCCCCTCGGCCCTCACCTGTCGGGTCTTTATTTATTTGTGCCCAAGGGTATATGTCGAGTTTTACCTTAGTCTTTACCTGTCGAGTCTTTGTTTATTGACTTCATAGTGCGACGAGCTCGTTGGCTTCGTATTTGTGAGCGTCTTAGCTTCGCTTTGACAAGAGAAGTTCCCGTTCAGCGCGACAGACATGCTAGCCCGTGTTGCCCAATAGGTTCTCCCAAGGGTGCTGCGTGAGCTCCTCAGTTCCGCTCTCGCTTGTCGGGACTTTCCGGTCTTCGTTCCCCAAGGGTAACATCAAGACGTTGCTCGGTTCTTACCTGTAAGGACTTATAAATTTATTCACCGGCACATTCATTGTAGAATTTCATCGGTTCTCATTATTCAATACGATGAAAGTACATTTGGGGCTATCTTGACACATAAAAAATGATACGTTATTGAAAAGAAAGTAATGAGAACCATATTGTTTTGTTTGTTCAACTACAGTAAATCGCAGGTTGGCTACATTCCATGTCCTGGGGATCTTTCCTCCATCGAGCTTTTCTAGTTTGAAAGCTCCTTTGTGGATAATGCCTTTGACTCTGAAAGGGCCTTTGGCAGTTAGGAGACTGTTTTCTAGTTGCACCCACTCTAGTTGATTGCCGAAGGAACAAATCACCTGGCTGAAAGCTTCTTGGCTTCACTTTGGAGTTATATTTCTTGGCGGCTTCTTGTTTGGCGGCCTCTTCTTGGATCTTTTCTAGCTCTCTGACTTCATCCAGCAAATCTAAGTTTGCTTTGAGTTTGCCCTTATCAAACACTTCTTCAATCAATATCCTCCTGGTGCTAGGTTCTAGTATCTCAACCGGAATTAGAGCATCACTTCTGTAAGTCCGCTTGAATGGTGTTTCATGTGTTCAAGATTGAGGGGAGGTATGATATGACCACGAGACAAGTGAGGGTTCTTCAGCCCAATTCCCTTTTGCCTCGTCGAGTCTCTTTTTGAGACCATTCAGGATAACCTTGTTGGCTGCTTCGGCTTGTCCATTTGTCTGAGGGTGTTCGACCAAAGTGAATGCTTGATAAATTTTCCAAGTGTCTCAGAAATCGGCCACCACTTGTGAAGCAGATTGGGTTCTATTATCGCACTCTAAACTGATAGATTAGCTTCTTCCACTAAAGCTTTTTAACATTTTGGGCAATAATCGTTGTGACGGGCCCGACTTCTATCTGTTTGGTAAAGTCATCAATGGCCACTATTAAGAACTTTACTTGTCCGGGTGCAGGAAGAAACAGACCGAGGATGTAAACTCCCCATATTGAAAACGGCCAGGTTGAGACGAGTCAGACGAACGATTGTAAGTTGGTTGGTGGTGCTCTTGGAATGTCTGAATGGAGCTGCCACTTGTCACATTTCCAAAATTATTCTACAAAATCTTTTTTAATTTTCTCCCAATAGTACCCATCCCTCACAATTTTTGATGCCAACGCTTGCCCTCCAATGTGGTTTCCACAAACTCCTTCATGATTTCTTTCGTCCGGTTGTAAGGAATGCATCTGAGAAGGGGCGTAGTGTAACGCCCCAAAATTAATTAGTTATTTATTTAATTAATTAAATAGGGTTTATGTGATAGAAATAATATTATAATTATTATTTATTATATGTTAGTGTGTTGGTCCTTATTAGGAATAGTAATAGCGAATGGGGGGTGAGTTAGCCCATGAGGAATTCGCATGATGCTAAGTAAAAAGCCCAAGGGAATGATTGATTAGTCATATAAGGGATTAAGTTAGGGTTTCTCTCATATTAGAAACACAAACACATTAGAACGTGAGAAGAGAAGAGGAGAGGCGCTAATAAGGAGAAGAAGAGAGAGAGAAGTCACGCCAAGGAGAGGGAAGAGGGCTAGGGTTTCATACATCCATCACGCTAGGGTTGTGTACTCATCTAAGGCTAAGGTAAGGGTGGGGTTCTATCTCTATAATTGGGTGTATGAAGGGCTCAATGTAGAAAGGTTAATGGAACCCTAGGTGATTAAGTTAGAAAACCCTAGTTGTAGGAATTAAATTTGATTGATGATGAATGAATATGATTTGATGATGATTGAGCATGATTGGACATGATTGATGATGATTGAGCTTGCTTGTTGATGATTTGAACAAAAAAAAAAATTTGTCCATAGGGCGCCAATGTTGTTGTTTCTGTTGTTGGGCGGTGGCCCTGAGTTGAGTCACATTTCGCATTATGTGCATACTTATGTGATTGAGACGATGTTGGCTGCGGATTAAATGATGAATTGATGCTATGACCTGAATTACATATTGTCTTTCATATGTCTGATTATATAGTGCGATATCTCACCCCTTCTGTTTGAATGTTACCCCAATGTTGGTAACGTGCAGGTAATCCCGAATGAAGGCAGTTCACCTTCGTTTGATCGAGTCGGTGTCGTCGCTCTTATATGTAACACTCGGGGGGGAACGAACACACGTTTTAATGTTATTTTGTTGTTGGAGCTTTAAGCTGTTTGTTGCTATTTTGATGCTTTTCTGAGCTGTCTTGAGTTGTTAAGACGCACGATGATTTTAATTGACTTGTTGCGAATCCGCTGCGTAATTACGAAGATGAATTAATTGGAGGACTAAAACGTTGTTTTACCGGTTCATCCAAAAGTGTTATATAACTGTTCTCAAAAGTGAATTAATATTGTTGGTTGTTTTCACGAAGCAAATGTGGCACTCCATTGTGCGTTGAAAAAGATTTTTATGAACTCTGATATTTTCGTATTATTTTACCGGGTAGAAATGGGGTGTTACATTAGTGGTATCATTGCAGGTTGTTCGAATCAGGGAAACTTTGTTTGGATTGTTCGGTCCTAACCGGACTGCTTGTGTGATTTAGTGCGTTTTCTGTGCGTAAACTCTGTGCCTCTTGTTTTTGGTTTTGTTTCAACCTTCTTGTTGTGTGAACTTGTATGTAGGCAGCCTAAACTTCTATTATTTGGTTTCAAATTGTCGTCTCTAGTTTTGCATAACATGGATATATGTTTTAAGAACAAGTTGTGCACCAGATTGTTTTGAACCTTGGTTAAATTGGCTTTATTTTTGATTATTCATATGTATCTTATATACACAAAAAAATTAATTTAATCAATTTAACTCAATCCTTTAGCATCGTATACTGTCATAACGTGTTTTTAATTATGTATTCATTGATAGTCTTGATTAAATGCCTTATGGGATTGTTTGTTAGTTATTTTATGGTGCTATGATGTCTTAATGGCTATTAGTGATTTTGAAATGCCAACTATGTTTTAATTTGTTTAAATTGTTTTAATTGATCGACACTAAGTCTTATATGAACTCTTTTGTAGTGTGTTTTGATGTTTGAGACTAAATGCATGGTAAAATTGTTTTGTTTTAGGTTGTTACTTCACTATTAACTTGCTATGGTGTTTTAATCAATACAAGTGAAAATGTATTTGTTCAAATGCTATAACTTTGTTTCCAATTTGAAAATGTCTTTTGCAATTAGGTGTAACGATTTTAGCGGTGGACTAGGTTATTACTACCTTCACTTTCTTACCTATTTGCTCAATTTTTCTCAAAGTGTGATCTTGTACGCTTGAATTTTATGACATGATTTTAGTCGTTACCTCTTGAATTGTGCTATGTGGTTTTGTAATCTGAAAAGTAAAGTGACTTCTGAAAAAGCTTTTGAACATCTGTTAAACAATTTTATGGTTGGATACTAATATTGGTATTAAAACTTATTTTAATAAATGAACACTGATCCTGTATAAAGTTTTTACTCTAGTATGCTTTGGATTGCACATTGATGCAGCACCCTGAGTTTTCGTGATCTTGTTTTAGCTGTTATATTTTTATATAGTTGTGCTACTTGGTTTTGAAAACTTTAGATTTAAAGTGTGCGCTGACACTATTGGTGAACTTCTATTAAATTAGCTTTTATTGCCACATGTTCTTCAAGGTGTCCTATTTAAATTGTTTCAGCTAACATTCAGTCTTGTAGCGAAAATCAATTGCTATAATTAACATGTTTTTTTACTTCTATGTTGATGCCCTTGGCTAAGTGTTTGGGTGGAGTTATTTCACTAAATGTTTTTAGGTGTTATTACCGTACTAGCATGCAGTAACCCTTGAAAATAATAATATTCTTAATTAAATTATGCAATTGTTATTTTCTTTTATCACCTTAAATACAGATTATAACAGGTACTTGCTAATGGAATTAGTTTTCTTTTGGGTTAATTGTGTGATTTTTTATGAGGTACTTGCTTGTCGAAAAACAAAGTGTTTTGTGCATGTATTTGGTTGTGCTTTTCGCATGTGTGCCTTTAATTGTGAACTGCTGTTTCCATTAGTTAAATTATTTTCCCTATACCAAACTATATGGGTAGTTATCATTAACTCTAAAAAGCTATTTTTTTTTTGTGATTGGTGACTAACATCACTGGACTTGATTTTGATTTCTCTGCTTGTTTGGAAGATGCTTAGTTTTCGAAAAATGCATTAGTTACTTCTTCAGAATCCGAAGAAAAATGTTATTGAGGTTGCTTGGAATTTTCTTAACTGGTCTGCGTCATTTCTGTTTTTTCTGTTGGTACATGTATGTATTAGGTTCGATTTGGTATTGAGTTTCGCGTAATCGTTATTGTTATATTTAATCTTATCTGAGTATCAATGCTTCGAAATGACGTACGTAGTTTTCACATTATTTAACTTCTATGATGGTATGAATTGGCATGTCCGTGCATTTAAATTAACGGTTATTCTATACGATATTCATTATTCGTTATTTTGTTGTTGCTAGATATTCACGTAGCTAGTTATTTTAAATTGCATAGATGTAATGCGGTTTTAAATGTTATCTACATTCTTATGTTGTTTATTTGACCTTGTTTTGCTCTGTGTGTCTAATTTCCTCGACGTCCATATTGTGAACTTTCTGTTTTTATGAATTGTTTCATGACTCCCATGTATATAATCTGTGCCTGAAAACTCTGATTTGTGGCTTGTTTTGCAACCGTTATGCACTTTGTTAACTTTTGGTCGTGGCATTGGGGTGAATCTATGAGACACCGTAAGGATAGGTGGGTGAGGTAGAATGCGAGTAATGCTTATATCTACAAGTCAGTTTATCAAAGTAGCGCAGCGGAATTATGGTATGCTATAATAAGAAGGAGCTTTAATAGAGCTTGGGGTGATCATGTGGTACCGACACGATTGCGCCCAAAACTCTATCGGGGATCCTTACAGAACCGTTAGAGAGTGGGTCTGATTGTTATTTCTCAAAGTTATCTGGCTGAACAAGTAGGAGGGACGGCCGCCCAATCACTTACCGCCGGTAATCGAAGCAATAATGACCAGCATGTTAGATAGCACTAGTTGTGGAGGTGACGTTAGTTGGTTAGTGGAAGGGTGTTCGCGTCGGTAGTTAAATTTCGAGGACGAAATTCTTTTAAGTGGGGGAGAGTTGTAACGCCCCAAAATTAATTAGTTATTTATTTAATTAATTAAATAGGGTTTATGTGATAGAAATAATATTATAATTATTATTTATTATATGTTAGTGTGTTGGTCCTTATTAGGAATAGTAATAGCGAATGGGGGGTGAGTTAGCCCATGAGGAATTCGCATGATGCTAAGTAAAAAGCCCAAGGGAATGATTGATTAGTCATATAAGGGATTAAGTTAGGGTTTCTCTCATATTAGAAACACAAACACATTAGAACGTGAGAAGAGAAGAGGAGAGGCGCTAATAAGGAGAAGAAGAGAGAGAGAAGTCACGCCAAGGAGAGCGAAGAGGGCTAGGGTTTCATACATCCATCAAGCTAGGGTTGTGTACTCATCTAAGGCTAAGGTAAGGGTGGGGTTCTATATCTATAATTGGGTGTATGAGTGGCTCTATGTAGAAAGGTTAATGGAACCCTAGGTGATTAAGTTAGAAAACCCTAGTTGTAGGAATTAAATTTGATTGATGATGAATGAATATGATTTGATGATGATTGAGCATGATTGATAATGATTGGACATGATTGATGATGATTGAGCTTGCTTGTTGATGATTTGAACCAAAAAAAAAAAATTCTGTCCATAGGGCGCCATGGGCGCCAATGTTGCTGTTGTTGTTGCTGGGCGCCTTCCTGGGCGCCAAATTCTGTGTGTGTTGCTGCCTGGGCGCCATGGGCGCCGTTCCTGAAACTGCGCTGGGCGCCATGGGGGCCATCCTGTGTTGTGTGACTGGGCGCCTTCCTGGGCGCCATTCTAGGTGTGAAGTGTTCTGGCGCAGGGGCGCCAAGGGCGCTCTTCCTGTCCTGTTGCTGGGCGCCATGGGGGCCATCTTGCTGTTGTGTGTTGCTATCTTGCAGATTCCTGGCGCATGGGCGCCAAGGGCGCCAAAATCCTGGCTGCCCAATTGCTGTTGTCTATGTTGTGTCTGGCGCAGGGGCGCCAAGATTGGCTACCCGGTTGCTGATGTTGCGTGCTGTGTCTGGCGCAGGGGCGCCATGGGCGCCAGAATCTGGCTGCCTTGTGTTGGGTTGTGTTGCTGGGAGCCATGGGCGCCAGTTTGGCTGCCCGTTGTTCTGCTGGGCGCCATGGGCGCCAGTTTGGCTGTCAATTGTGTTGCTTGGTGCAGTGGGCGCCAAGGGCGCCAAGTGTGGCTGCCAAATTGTGAATTTCACGATTGTTGTCTAAATGAGGTTGAATATGTGATTAGGCCCAAAGTTGCCAAAATGTTGAAAGTTGCTAAATTATTGCGATGTTGCCAAAATGTTGAAAGTTGCTAAATTATTGCGATGTTGCCAAAATGTTGAGAGTTGCTAAAATATTGCGATGTTGCCAAAATGTTGAAAACTGCTAAGTTACAAATTGTTGACGACGAAGGTTGTACGAAGACGAATTTGCCTCTATTTATTGGCACGTGATGTGTTGTAGGCCTACGGCCACTGTTGTTTTCCGATGTTGTGCGTTGCTTTGTAATCGTTGTTGTTTGTTTGTGCATTTACATAGCGTCGCATGCATATCATATTTTTACGATGGAGTTATGCTCAAACCACGACGACGATGTTGCGATGTTGATGCCCCTATTTACGGGTTTTGGATTATGGTACCACATGCATTATAGGGCGGTTGCCCTGAGTTGAGTCACATTTCGCATTATGTGCATACTTATGTGATTGAGACGATGTTGGCTGCGGATTAAATGATGAATTGATGCTATGACCTGAATTACATATTGTCTTTCATATGTCTGATTATATAGTGCGATATCTCACCCCTTCTGTTTGAATGTTACCCCAATGTTGGTAACGTGCAGGTAATCCCGAATGAAGGCAGTTCACCTTCGTTTGATCGAGTCGGTGTCGTCGCTCTGATATGTAACACTCGGGGGGGAGCGAACACACGTTTTAATGTTATTTGCTTTGTTATTTCGTTGTTGGAGCTTTAAGCTGTTTGTTGCTATTTTGATGCTTTTCTGAGCTGTCTTGAGTTGTTAAGACGCACGATGATTTTAATTGACTTGTTGCGAATCCGCTGCGTAATTACGAAGATGAATTAATTGGAGGACTAAAACGTTGTTTTACCGGTTCATCCAAAAATGTTATATAACTGTTCTCAAGAGCGAATTAATATTGTTGGTTGTTTTCACGAAGCAAATGTGGCACTCCATTGTGCGTTGAAAAAGATTTTTATGAACTCTGATATTTTCGTATTATTTTACCGGGTAGAAATGGGGTGTTACACGTAGAGAATCTTCTTTTGTACAACTCGGAGTCGATCAGAGTGTATTGCCTGGCATTATTCATCATCTTTTGTTTCTTCGTGTTTCGGAGCTGCAATTGTTCGCCCTGCAGGTAAGCAATAAAATGGTAATCCAGCAGTTGGGCTTAATTCCAGTACCTTAGATAAATATTTGTCGAGCATTTCATCTTTGGTGCTAAACGCTTTTGTGACTAGGTCGGTTACCAGCAGCGAATCATTCTGAACCTTTAGATGGGTGACTTCCAAATCAACGGCTAGTGTCATTCCAGCAAGTAAGGCTTCATACTCGACCTGGTTGTTACAGGCCCTTGAAATTGAACCTGGTAGATTGCTCTAAAAGGATTCCATCCAGTCCTTCTAAAATGACTCTTGCACCACTTCCCCTCAAGTGAGACGAATCGTCGACTGAAAGAGTCCAGGTTCCGTCGGCTTGAAGTTGGTCTTCTGAATCATTTTTGACTAGTTCTGCAATGAAGTCTTTCAGTGTGTGGGCTTTGATTGGTCCTCTAGATTCGTACTTGATGTAATACTCTGACAGTTCCACTGACCAGGACACCATTCGTCCGACCAAGTCAGGCTTCAAGAGGACTTGCTGGATTGGTAAGCAGGTCTTCACAACTATCGAGTGACTTTGAAAGTAATGTCCCAGTTTTCTTGTTGCAGGAATCACAATGTATGTTGCTTTTTCCATTTTTTGGTATCGTTGTTCAGGACGTCTCCACATTTTGCTCACTTAATATACCGGGTGTTGTTCCTTCCCATGCTCTTGGATTAAGATAGAGCTGCATGCATCCTTTGACACTAGGAGGTACAACAGTAAAGGAACTCCATGTGTGTGGGGGACGTTAGAATTGGTGGTGTGGTTAAGAATTCTTTCAAAGCTATGAGGGCTGGTTCACATTCATCTGACCATTGGAAACTGGTGTTTTTCTTTAGCTACTGAAATAATTGTTTAACTTTGTCCACTGACTGATCCATAAAGCGTGAGAGGGAGGCTATTTTTCCAGTCAAAATTTGTACTTCTTCGGCTGTAATTGGGCTTTTTGTTTCAATGGTGGATTTTCATTTCACCGAATTTGCTTCGATCCCTCTGTGTGTCAAGACGTAGTCTAGGAATTCTCCTCCTTGGACCTCGAACAAGTATTTGTCCGGGTTCAGTCTAAGCTCATACTTTTTTAACAGCTGGAATACCTTTGCTAGATTCTTCAGATGTTCGACATCGGTTGTGGATTTTACTACCATATCATCAACGTACATCTCAATCGACTGATCGATGACGTCTTCGAAGATTTTATCCACCAACCACTCGAATGTGGCACCAGTATTTTTCAACCAAAAGGGCATCACCCGGTAAAAATGGATCAATCGGTCTTGAAAGGTGTTTTCTCTTCATCGATAAGGCTCATTCAGATCTGATTGTAAGCCAAATGGGCGTCCATGAAGCTCAATAGTTTGTAACTAGGTTCTCTATCAAACAAACCATCAATGGTGGGTAGGGATACGAATCCTTAAGACAAGCTTTGTTCAGATCTGTGTAATCTACACACATCCTCCATTTGCCGTTGGAGTTCTTGATCATCACAGGGTTTGCCAACCAAGTTGGATATTTGACTTCTTTAATGAACTCAACCCTTATAAGTTTGTCAATTTCTTTCCTGATTGTCGTTGTCTTCTCTTCATCCCGGTTTGTTTTTCTCTGAACTACAGGTTGAATAGTAGGGCTTAGTGATAAACGATGACAAATGAAATTAGCATCAATACCTAGCATGTCCTGGGGGGACCATGCAAACACATATTATCAGTCAAAAACTTGATTAAATGCTCCTCAACAGTAGGGGCTAGACTGGTCCCTATTTTTTTCCTGGTGTTCAGCTAGGCCAATGATTATCTCCTCGAGGTAGTCAACGGGTTTTGGCCGCTTTTTTTCTTTTTTGCGTCATACATCCTAGGGTACAAGTCTAGAAAACTTTTTGCATAGCATTTGCTGGCGGATACCTTGTCACCTCGAATGACAACAATTTTTCTATTGGGAAAGGGATATTTGTCCAGAGGTGTTGGTATCACACTATAGCCAATAAAGAATTGAGAGCTGGTCGGTCGACTATGATATTGTAGGAGGATACTGCACCTATCACCATGTTCCTGAGGATTAGTGTTTTGGCGGATGCGCCTTCTTCGAATGTGGTCCGGAGATCCATGTAGTCGCGAACTTCCACTTGTTCGCCTGAAAAATAACCTAAGGGACCTGGATAGTCTTTGAGCATGTCGATTGGCAACTGGAGCTCCTCAAAGCATCGCTAATATGTTATGTTTGCAGAACTACCACCATCAACCAACACCCGGGCAACCTTATAGTCGCTATTGGTGATTGATATTACAACGAGGTCGACTGTAATATCCTCAAAATAATTAAGATAATTATTTTGGAGTTAGACCCAATCAATTTATTGGTGATTGATATTACAACGAGGTCGACTGTAACTCCCTCTCTTTCGCGCCACCCCCTCCTCTTCGCGCACCACCACGCCCCCTCTCTCTCCACCGCCTCACGCCTCTCCTCTCTCCCCATTCTCGGCCTTCCTTTCTTCATTTTTGTTTTCCCCTCTCTCTCTCCTTTCTCAAATTTTTTTCTCTCCTCTGGTATTGTATTGCTGCGGCTGGAGAGTAATGGTGAAATGATTCTAGTTTTAGGTTAACTCTCATGGGCCTTAGGTAGTCCATTAGTTTCTGTTTTTTATTTTTCTTTCAGTTTACCTTTTTACACCCCATGTTTTAACCCACACAGCCTCCTACATTAGCCCAATACCTTCAAAAAACAAAACTGAGCCTCCTGCTGAATAAAAACGAGTTGGGCTCAGCTTTCCACACCACCCTTTTCCAAATACAACCCACTTACGTTTTTAACAAAACCGTTGTTCACACCCATTTATTTTCTGTCTTGCACCCCCCCTTTTCTAGTTTTTGTTAATTATTTATTGCTTGTTGCCTTCCTTATTATTGATCTTATTATTTATTTTTACTAGTTATTGTTTATACTATTGTTATAATTACTATTTCCATTTCAAAAAATTAACAAATATTAGTTCACAAAAAAAATATATTTTTCTCTTTTCCTTTTTCCATAAAAATGTCAAAAAAAAATGGGATTGACTGAGATGCGACATCTTACCGATCCTGGTTCAAGACGCCTGAGTTGTACAACTTGGTGATCTTAAACCTCTTTCCAATTTTTAAAAGCAAATCAACAAACGAACTTTTTCACGAAGAACTACGTGACCTTTGATTCTCCGCTTCAGAGATACGTAGGAGTGGGGCTTCCCCGTCAAGCCAAATTAATTTTTTCCAATAAATAATCAGTTTTTCTTTTCCTTTAACACCTATTTTCATAAAAATTATAAAAAAGGGGATTGGCTGAGATGTGACATCTTGTCAATCCCGGTTTAAGAGACTTTAGCTGTACGGCTTCGATCTTAAACCCTTTCCAAAATAAAATCAACCAACCAACAAACTTTTTTCAGGAAGAACTACGTGACTGTTGAGTTCCTCATTGCACCCGAGGATACGTAGGAGCGGGGCTTCCCCGTCAAGTCAAAAGATAAATTTTTCTTAAATCGTTCCCTATTTTATTTATTTCTAAATAATTCTTTTTTACTTATTTTTTGGGTAAACAAATTTTCTAAACTTATTGATATGTTGCACAATCAAATTTAGGGTAACTGTCTTAGGACAGATGTATTAGGGGTGCTGTGGAATTTAGTTTTCGCCCTTCCCTATGCATAACCGACCCCCGAATCCAATCTAGTTTACGCAGACCAAACCATTGCTTAGTTAGGTTTTTCTCAATTTTTCCTATTAAATAAATTGGGTGGCGACTCCTAAAAAATCATTTTTGGGCCGTCTACGTCGGGACCCCGGTCACGACAGATGGCGACTCCACTGGGGACAGATGAGAGTCAAGCCTGTTATATTTGGTTGTGCAAAAGATTATAAGGTACATGCATTTGTTTACCCCTCTTTACTTTTATTTATTTCTTTAGTTTTTTACGTGTATCTTTATTTTCTGCTTGATATAAACCCTAGGGTAGAAGACACTTGATATTATTGTCTGGTTGTTGTTTCTAGTTATTTTTTTTTTACTTATTTTTATTAGGATTTGAGGTCCGAATGCTCCCTTCACACACTGTACATACACTGTGAGCTCACACAGAGTGTTGAGCTCACACCGGAGCCACAAAAAACACATAGGTTAGAACGAGGATGAGTGGGACTCATTTTGGATGTACATCCTGTGTGACTTCCATGAATTCCTCATCTAGAGTACGATTCTTCTGTGCGGATATCCACATTTTGGATGTACATCCTATTGTGGTCCATCTTCCAGAAGAGTACTTGACTCTAGAGACCTTAAACATCCATAGGTTATAAGAGCCAACCTTTGTGAGTGTTCACTGTAGAAGAAACACTAGATCTATAAGGTCCGAAAACCAATAGTATGGGTTTATTCCTCTCATACGGTTTATTCCTCACAAAGGGAGCTATTTTATCTCATAGCCTTATTCTTGGTTGTACATCCTTTTTCTTTCTCTCACACGGTTTATTCTTCTCTGGCAAAAAAAATCAATAAAAATCATATCGCATTTCATGCATAAAAAACATAAAAAAAAAAAAAATCATGCCGCATTTGTTGTATAAAAATGGTGCACTTCATCTTGCGTTATGCCGCATGTCATTGAAAAGCATAAGTTTATTTGCGTTTTCCTTTGCTTGAGTTTTCAGAAAAACAATTATTTTTCCACATGTGGTGCGCATTTTCATTGCATCGTCATTCTTCATAAATTTCTCCATATTTCATTTGTTTCTTTGCTTGTATATAAAAATCTATGCATGTTATGCATCCTTTCATTAGTGAATAAAACAAAATACATTTGTCAATCCTCATAGCATTTCCTTGCAGAAGAGGGGAAAAAAGAAAAATCGCATTACATTTCATCCATAACGTAACATGTCGCATTCTAAGAAAAAAATGTTTGCATATAGAGGCATTTTATGTCAAAAAAAAATATATAGTCTTTTCTTATTGAGCATTAGATCGAGTGTCTTTAAAAGTACAATTTCCTCCACATTTAATATTTTTCATGGAATAAGTTCTAGAAAAAAAATATTTTTGCATTCTCATAGGAAAATAAAAAAAAATCATATTGTCATTCATCATTCATCATAGTCTATTCTTTTTCAAAGTTGCATGGGTTTTGACTGTCGCTTCTTAAGATAAATACTTTCAGGCATAACAAAATACATACACTTTCATAACATAACACCCTAAAAATTATCCACATTTCATTTTTTCTTTGCATATAAATAAAATAAGTCGCATAGTTAATCCCCAAGTTGCATGACATATTTCCTTCAAATAAATACAAATTAGGAAATTGCATTGCATTTCATGCATAAAAACAATTCAAAAAAATGTATGAAAAGAAAAATTTCTCCCTATTTCATTGTCGCATGTTGTCCATATCTTAGGAGTAAGTGCATCAAAATGTATTGTCATTCGCCAATCTTCATAGAATATTTCCTTTAAAAAAAGTATAAAAAACTAGGAGAATTGCATTGCATTTCATGCATAAAAGATCATGTTGCATTCTAAAAAAAACTTTGCATATGTTCAAATGAATAAAAAAATTTTGCACGGTGTCTCATAAAAGAAATACAATGAATGTGGCATCATAGGATAAACATCGGTATGATGGCCCTAAGTTCATGCACTTTCGCAGCATAACATCATAAGAATTCTCCATATTTCATCTTTCTTTGTCTACACATAAAAAAAATTTGTTGCATGGTGTGCATACTTAAACGTGTAAATAGAATTGCATTGCATTTCTTATATAAAAACAATAAAAAAAAATCACAAAACAAATGCATATTGCATCTTAGGACGTATGTTTGCATACATAAAACATATCCATGCACTCCATAGCATCATTTTTTCTTGGACGCATTTTCATTTGTCATAATCTTTCTTGAAATAAAGAATTTCAAAAGTCATTGAGTGTCCACTCACAATTTTTCACAAGAGAAAGTTGAATTTTGTGTGTTTACATCAAGGTGGATACCATTCAAGCTTTAACTCATGGAATCAGATCATTCTTTTGAGACTTGTTGGAAAGATGCGTAAGGAAGTGTACTAAGGGGGAAGATTTCATGGGGCATTCAAAAAGGGAAGGGAGACATAAGGTTGGGAATTAGTTCTTGAACTAAAAGCTCAAAGCAAAAAAAAATATGATTGTCATTAGCGCTTTGTAATCGTGTTGTGTAAAGGCAAGTTTGGCTTTGTTGAAGCTTTATATTAATGGATTTGCATAGACTTAAAAGCTCTGTCCAATTCTTCACACCCCATTATCCCTTTCAGATTTGGTCCCCAGTTCAGCGATTGCCTCAAGCTATAATTCTCAAAGTCCTTTTGTGTGTGTGTCATTCAAGGATAAGCTAGTGAATGGATGTCGATTTTTAAAGGTCCAATTCCCCCAAAAAAAAAGAAGAAAAGAAAAGTAAAAGAAAAAGAGAGCAAAGGAATTTTTTTAGAGAATAATGTTAGCCATGCGCTAATGTTGTTTCAAAATTAGTGTTTGAAAATGCGGAATCATGACTTGAAATGAAGAGTGGCCATTTTTCTCTATCCCAAAAATGAACCCTTGCCGTCCCCTTTGAGCTTGTAATTTCCTTCCATTAAACCCTGGACAAGGATCGACCCTGTAGTGAAATTTAGTGCACTTAGATTTCCAAAGGTACAATGAGATAAAAGAAAAAATGAAGCCCGCAAGACTGAAAACATGTATAGGCAGTCTTGGAAAAAATTAGGGCATAAAAGAAAGAGAATGAGAGTCATAAATGAAGAAGAAGTGAAGGATGAAGCAACTATGCAAGAAGTGAAAAATGAAGAAAAAAAAAGTGAAAAAAATCAAAATCATGTAAGAAGGAGAACGGATGGGTCTGACAAGAAAAATGTGATGTTTCGGAGCCCCCATAGGAATTTGAATGCACTAAAAATCATTGTTTCTTTTAACCCATAAATCATTTTTTGAGCCCCCAAATCCTTTTTTCTTAACCCATAACCCATGAAAGAGGTTCTTGAGCCTTCTAATCCTTTTGTCTTAACCTATAACCCATAAAATAATTTCTTGAGTCTTCTAACCCCATTTTTCTTAACCTTATAACCCATAACCCATAAAAAAAAATTTGAGCCTTCTAACCACATTTTTCTTAACCTCATAACTCATAGCCACGTTATAAGCCTCTAAAGGTCCACTCTGAAAGATGAATGATTATTTTCGTTTTCATAATGTTAATTTTGAGATAAATCATTTATTTTCTTTTAACTATTCTTTGCTCTAAAAAAATGAACAACAAGAAAGTGAAAAAAAAAGAAAGAATGAGACCCGCTAGATCGAAAACCCGACAGGGCGGTCTAGGCAAAAATTAGGGTTAAAAAATAAAAAATTGAATCACAGCCCGCTAGACTGAAAACCTGCAAGGGTTGTCTAGGCAAAAATTACGGCAAAAAAGGGGAATCTGGCTACATTTGAGAAGTCTATGTTTGACGTGTTCATTCACTAGCGTAATCTCTTCCTTTCGAGTCTAATAGAATGACACGTTGGGGCAATTTTTGTGGTTTGAGGTAACCTTGGGAGTCTCAAGAAATCCCACTCTGAACCAACAAAATTTATGCTCAACCCTTCATTAATTGAACATTTCTTGCTATACCAGTTCAGTCTTCTCTCAGGGCAATGCCTTCCACCAACACAGGGGCAAGCATTTGTCAAGACGTTCATGAGTCAAACTTTGTGTGCTATGCTAGTATAGTCTCATCCCAGGGGCAATACCGGACGCCAATTTTGGGGCAAAAGTTTTGTACAACCCTTTAATGAGTCCAACTTCGCTTGCTACACCAGTGTAACATTCTCTCGGGGTAATGTCTTTTCAGTAAACTGGGGCAAAATGTTGCAAGGCCTTACACCATTCAAACTATGTTTGCCACACCTGTGTAGTCTCTTCTTAGGGCAATCCTTTTTACCAATGCCGGGGCAAAATTTTTGCATTAACCCTTTGTGAGTCAAATTCTACTTTCTAACACCAGTGTTATTTCCTCTTTGAGAATATCATTTGCCACATAAGGGAAAATCTTTTGCAAAACCCTTCATAAGTCCAACTTTGGTTGCTTACACCAAGTAGTCGTTCCTTTTGTGTAAAATATCTTACCAATTTCTACCAAGTAAGTTGCCTCAAGTAAATAGAAATGCTCAAAAAGATTAACCTCGAGGCAAGCCTAATCCCTTTTCCCAACCATCTCAGTTTCTCTTCGTCTTCCCATTTCTTTCACTTTGTAAACAACAATCACTTCCAAACCTTCAAAAACCCAAAACAAACAGTCCAGGAACACAAAAAAGCCCAGCTTGTTAATGCCCGTGAATCTATGCATACTCATTAGGTAATGCTTCAAAAATAGTCAACTTGGAATCATTGATATGAATTAGAGCGCTAACGACAATCTGTGAGAAAGGGTCAAACTGGAATGTGTCATGCTTTGCAGGATGGGGATCGTAAAAGAAAAGAGATCTGGCAAGGCAAAGATAATGATAAGTTTCCAACCGAGGACAAGCTTGATTGGTTTCGAATAAAACATGCAGGAAAACATATTCTCAGCAAATATAACCTTTAGAACATGTCCATCTCTATGCGCATGCATAACTCTTACATTTCATGTCATTGCTCATACATTTCATGTCATAACATGCATACAATTTATATCAAACCATGCATTCCACTTCATGACCAAGAAGCATGTGTTTTTTGAGTCTCTTTGAGAAAAAAGTAATAATAATAAAAATAGAGTCATTCAAAGCAAGACATGCATTGCATTTAATTTCCCTTCCATGCTACGGTTTAGCCCTGGCACTAGTCATTTTTAATTTTGTGCTATCGGTCACGCTCTGGCACTGCATGCTATCGGTTACGCCCTGGCATCGCATTTAAGTTTTGTGCTATCGGTTACGCCCTGGCACTGCATGCTATCGGTTACGCCCTGGCATCGCATTTAAGTTTTGTGCTATCGGTTACGCCCTGGCACTGCATGCTATCGGTTACGCCCTGGCATCGCAATTTTAATTTTGTGCTATCGGTTACGCCCTGGCACTGCATGCTATCGGTTACGCCCTGGCATCGCATTTTAAGTTTTGTGCTATCGGTTACGCCCTGGCACTGCATGCTATCGGTCACGCCCTGGCATCGCAATTTTAATTTTGTGCTCTCCGTTACGCCCTGGCACTGCATGCTATCGGTTACGCCCTGGCATCGCATTTTAAGTTTTGTGCTATCGGTTACGCCCTGGCACTGCATGCTATCGGTTACGCCCTGGCATCGCATTTAAGTTTTGTGCTATCGGTTATGCCCTGGCACTGCATGCTATCGGTTACGCCCTGGCATCGCAATTTTAATTTTGTGCTATCGGTTACGCCCTGGCACTGCATGCTATCGGTTACGCCCTGACATCGCATTTTAAGTTTTGTGCTATCGGTTACGCCCTGGCACTGCATGCTATCGGTTACGCCCTGGCATCGCAATTTTAATTTTGTGCTATCGGTTACGCCCTGGCACTGCATGCTATCGGTTACGCCCTGGCATCGCAATTTTAATTTTGTGCTATCGGTTACGCCTTGGCACTGCATGCTATCGGTTACGCCCTGGCATCGCAATTTTAATTTTGTGCTATCGGTTACGCCCTGGCATCGCATTTTAAGTTTTGTGCTATCGGTTACGCCCTGGCACTGCATGCTATCGGTTACGCCCTGGCATCGCATTTTAGTTTTGTGCTATTAGTTACGCCCTGGCACTGCATGCTATCGGTTATGCCCTGGCATCGCATTTTTAGTTTTGTGCTATCGGTCTCGCCCTGGCACTGCATGCTATCTGTTACACCCTAGCATCGCATTTAAGTTTTGTGCTATCGGTCTCGCCCTGGCACTGCATGCTATCGGTTACGCCCTAGCATCGCATTTTTAAGTTTTGTGCTATCGTTCGCGCCCTGGCACTGCAAGCTACCGGTCGCGCCCTGGCTTTGCATTTTATTTTCTTGCTATCGGTCTCGCCCTGGCATTGTTTTTGTTTTTTATTGTGCTACCGGTCGCGCCCTGGCACTGCAAGGTACCGGTCGCGCCCTGCCTTTGCATTTTTCTTTAATGCTACCGGTCTCGCTCTGGCATTGTTTTTGTTTTTTTATTGTGCTACCGGTCACGCCCTGGCACCGCATGCTATCGGTTCAGCCCTGGCATTGGTTTCTAAATTTCGTGCTACCGATTCAACTCTGGCACTTGTTTTTCATGCTATCGGTTCAGCCCTGGTATTTGTTTCTAAATTTCGTGCTACCGATTCAGCTCTGGCACTGTTTTTACGATCGTGCATATTTCACCGATTAAAATTGAGGTTCGCATCTGTACTTATTCCTTATGTAACATCCGCAAAATAATTAATGGGATTATTTTGATGTTAACCCAATTAAATTAATTTAGTACTCGACTGGTAAATTTACTGAGTGCTAAAATTATTTATTGATTGTCATCGGATCGTTAACCGGATAATACGGATAAGGAAGTTTCGGAATCGAAATAGGAGAATTAGATCAATATGGTAATTGGACGGCGTTGCTAATTATATACTATATATATATATATATATATATATATATATGTAACCGTGTGAGTGTGTGTAAAAGAAAGGAAAGAATTAATTGAAGAAAGAAAAGAAAGAAAGAGGAGGCGAGAAACAGAGAGGAGAAGAGAAAAAGAAAAGAAGAGAGAAAGAAAGGGGGAGGAAGAAGAAGAGGAAAAATGGGGTACTTCCGCTCAACAAAACAACTTCCTTCCAACACGAAAAATGCTCAGCGTTACTTCCTCTTCGATTTGGTACCAAGATCTTCATCATCAACTCTCTCTCTCTCACTTTGCCATTTTCGAATTTTAGAGGAAAAATGGAGGTTTTGTGGTTCAAGCTCAAAGGAAAGCCTAGAATGGTGGTTAGGAGCGAGCTCATGGTGGAATACGCGAATATTGAAGTCCGAATTGGAGTTTTTGAAGAATTGAAGGTTAGGGTTCAAAATTGGGTTTATATGTGAATAGTTGTGATTGGAGGTTGAAGACAATGAATAGTGTCAATGGAAGATTTCGAGGAATTTGGTATTTTGGTCAAAAGAGGTTTCGTGATCGAGTGGGAAGCTTTGGAAGCGGATTGGGTGTCGCCGGAGCGGGGAGCGTTCGTGTGGCTACTCGGTGATTTCGGCTCGATCGTGGATCACGCGTCAAGGGTGAGTTCTCCTCACGTTTAGGATTTTACGTTTCGAATTAATTGATTTACTGTTTTATCGCTTTTGCTGGACTGGAATATTTCTTGATACTGTCTGATTTGGGTTAGGAATTGATCGGAGCGAGTCTCGGGTTGAGTCGTGTTGAAATGGAATTTTTAGTGATTTGATTTCGGAAGATTTTGACTTAAAAACCGTTATATCGGAATATGTCGTATTTTGGTAAAATCCGTTTTGATTGAATTTTTGATTGGATTGATTGGTTGTGTGGTTTGTATTGGGTCTATTGTATTGGTTGTCAAATCTGTTTTTAATCGGAACAAGAATCGGAATTGAGCGGAATAGCGAATTTCGCAAGAAAACGGAAAAACTGCACTTTTCTGCAGAGGGTCGCGTCGCGACCCGTTCCCATCGCGTCGCGACATGGCCCAGTTTTGTCACGCAAAATGTTTCTGTCGTTTTTCGCGTCGCGACCCGTTCCCATCGCGTCGCGACATGGCCCAGTTTTGTCACGCAAAATGTTTCTGTCGTTTTTCGCGTCGCGACCGTAGCAGTTCGCGTCGCGACGCTTTGCAGTTTTTCAGCAACTATACACTGATTTTGTTTTCGCAATAACTTTTGATTCGGGAACCCGATTGAGGTGTTCTCAGATGCGTTTGAAAGCTTATTCAGAGGCCTAACTGAATATTCTATTTTTAAGGCATAAGGAACTGTTTTTGAAGTCATAGATTGTTTTGAAAAACCGAATAATAGTACACGTGTGCGGATATGTTTTTTTAATAATAAAGCGGACTATGAGTCCAACGTGGTATGGTATAACTGACGCGGGATGGTTATTATTTATTCGTCTAAACCGGTCTACGATTCACGACATATATATTATATCGACTATGGGAAGCGGCCCAATGCGGGTATTGTGTTTGATTAACGGTCTAATGTAAATGAACTAAATGTTCATGTGAAAGTAGATATATATATTATATCGAGTTTGGGTGACGACCCATGATGTTAACATACTAGGCGGGGCAGTCATGATCCCTTACCCTAGGCTCCGTGCCATTAGGGAAAGTACTATTGGTAAGGGGGTTCGCCGGGAGTAGCGTTCGCGCAGTCGGTGTTATGTTGAAAGTTAAGCGTTACGTTCATCGGGAGTAGCATTCGTGCAGTCGGTGGTACGTAAAAATGTCTTATAACGCGGCTCACCGGGAGTAGCGTTCGCGCAGTCGGTGTTGCAATAAAAATTAAGCGATACGGGTCACCGGGAGTAGCGTTCGCGCAGTCGGTGTCGTATCAATGGTCATGTAACACGAGTCACCGGGAGTAGCGTTCGCGCAGTCGGTGTCGTACTGAGTTATAGCAGGTTCGCCGGGAGTAGCGTTCGCGCAGTCGGTGGAATGCTATGTGTAAATAATGCGGTTCATCGGGAGTAGCGTTCGCGCAGTCGGTGCCGTGCTGAGTTAAACAGAATTTCATAATTGAACCGAGAGTGTTAGTAGGGGTCTCGGTAGAACTCACTGAGATTGTATCTCACTGTTTATATTTTGTGGTTTTTACAGAGAATCAGGGGAAAAAGAAAAGGTGAAGAAGCACAGCTAGGTGGGGTGCTTATGAAGACGGTGAAGACTTAGTTTTCATTGTTATTGTCTTTCTCTTGAGATTTTTGTATTCCCGATTGTATAACTTGTACTAGTAAAAGTTGTAAAATCGTTTCCGCTATTTCTTGGTATTTGGATATTGGACTCTAAGTTATGAGTTGTTCTTATTTATGTTCAATATCTAAAACAGGAAAAATATCCCTGATTATTTTATGATGGTACATTTGGGTATTTTTACTCGATAAAAATACCGGGGTGTTACAGTTGGTATCAGAGCAGTTCGACCTAGTCGGACTTAGTTTAGGGTTGAGTCGATTCCTTGCTAGTCCCTTTTTGTAGTTACACTTGTGATGCTAAGAGACATTGAGCCTGATCAACTTAATACTTAGTGCATCATAAGCGGAATTATGACTGGATGATCAAGATGCAATCCTCGACCACAATCGGAATCTCCAACCGGTACATCCTCAGGAAAGGTGACATGACAGTGGAAGAATACATCGCTAAGTTGAGAAGTTGTCTCAGTTTTACCAAGTGGTAAAGTAAGCTTCAGATGACGAATGGAGAATGCAGAAATATAAGACGGGCATAAGTGCTTTTATGACTTAGGGTCTCAGTTCTTATACTATTACCAATTATGTCGCCGAGGATGATCTCATAGGAAGTATGGGAAAGGAAAGAAGGTAGTTGAATTATCAACTCGGAATGCGAGGTCCTAAGATAATTTCATCAAAGGAAAAGCAGATGACTTTCCGTCACATTTTTCAACGTGTACGGGAACTGTTATGGATTTTAGAAGATTTGTTGAGAACGTGTTTACACCCTTCGAGGAAATCGTGTTTGTTTTTACCCTTACCGAGGAGTACCAGTTGTGGATCTCATTTTCAACCTGTATGTCTATCAAGTGTCTTATATTACACCCTTTGATTTAGATTAATCAAAGTTGGGGAGTAAACGAGGATAATTGGAATGAAGCCTCGGAAGTGTTTTCAAACGCGGTGCCGAGCCTATGTAGGCGAATGATGGGTTTCTCGTGTAGATGCGTGACCAGAGAGTTCGTATCAAAGTAGTAGTGAATCATACTTGGAGATTGGTGTGCCAACTTGGGAAGAGTTCCTACGCTCATTTCGTTAGTTCGAGATTGTTTCCAGCAATTTAAGACCTTTCTGGGGATATCGATCCTCGGTTAGTCGGATGAAAGACTTGACGAAATTTTGAGGACAAAATTCTTTTAAGTTGGGGAGAATGTAACATCCGCAAAATAATTAATGGGATTATTTGGATGTTAACCCAATTAAATTAATTTAGTACTCGACTGGTAAATTTACTAAGTGCTAAAATTATTTATTGATTGTCATCGGATCGTTAACCGGATAATACGGATCAAGGAAGTTTCGGAATCGAAATAGGAGAATTAGATCAATATGGTAATTGGACCGCGTTGCTAATTATATACAAAATATATATATATATATATATATATATATATATATATATATATATATATGTAACCGTGTGAGTGTGTGTAAAAGAAAGGAAAGAATTAATTGAAGAAAGAAAAGAAAGAAAGAGGAGGCGAGAAACAGAGAGGAGAAGAGAAAAAGAAAAGAAGAGAGAAAGAAAGGGGGAGGAAGAAGAAGAGGAAAAAGGGGGTACTTCCGCTCAACAAAACGACTTCCTTCCAACACGAAAAATGCTCAGCGTTACTTCCTCTTCGATTTGGTACCAAGATCTTCATCATCAACTCTCTCTCTCTCTCACTTTGCCATTTTCGAATTTTAGAGGAAAAATGGAGGTTTTGTGGTTCAAGCTCAAAGGAAAGCCTAGAATGGTGGTTAGGAGCGAGCTCAAGATGGAATATGCGAATATTGAAGTCCGATTTGGAGTTTTTGAAGAATTGAAGGTTAGGGTTCAAAATTGGGTTTATATGTGAATAGTTGTGATTGGAGGTTGAAGACAATGAATAGTGTCAATGGAAGATTTCGAGGAATTTGGTATTTTGGTCAAAAGAGGTTTCGTGATCGAGTGGGAAGCTTTGGAAGCGGATTGGGTGTCACCGGAGCGGGGAGCGTTCGTGTGGCTACTCGGTGATTTCGGCTCGATCGTGGATCACGCGTCAAGGGTGAGTTCTCCTCACGTTTAGGATTTTACGTTTCAAATAAATTGATTTACTGTTTTATCGCTTTCGCTGGACTGGAATATTTCTTGATACTGTCTGATTCGGGTTAGGAATTGATCGGAGCGAGTCTCGGGTTGAGTCGTGTTGAAATGGAATTTTTAGTGATTTGATTTCGGAAGATTTTGACTTAAAAACCGTTATATCGGAATATGTCGTATTTTGGTAAAATCCGTTTTGATTGAATTTTTGATTGGATTGATTGGTTGTGTGGTTTGTATTGGGTCTATTGTATTGGTTGTCAAATCTGTTTTTAATCGGAACAAGAATCGGAATTGAGCGGAATAGCGAATTTCGCAAGAAAACGGAAAAACTGCACTTTTCTGCAGAGGGTCGCGTCGCGACCCGTTCCCATCGCGTCGCGACATGGCCCAGTTTTGTCACGCAAAATGTTTCTGTCGTTTTTCGCGTCGCGACCGTAGCAGTTCGCGTCGCGACGCTTTGCAGTTTTTCAGCAACTATACACTGATTTTGTTTTCGCGATAACTTTTGATTCGGGAACACGATTGAGGTGTTCTAAGATGCGTTTGAAAGCTTATTCAGAGGCCTAACTGAATATTCTATTTTTAAGGCATAATGAACTGTTTTTGAAGTCATAGATTGTTTTGAAAAACCGAATAATAGTACACGTGTGCGGATATGTTTTATTAATAATAAAGCGGACTATGAGTCCAACGAGGTATGGTATAACTGACGCGGGATGGTTATTATTTATTCGTCTAAACCGGTCTACGATTCACGATATATATATTATATCGACTATGGGAAGCGGCCCAATGCGGGTATTGTGTTTGATTAACGGTCTAATGTAAATGAACTAAATGTTCATGTGAAAGTAGATATATATATTATATCGAGTTTGGGTGACGACCCATGATGTTAACATACTAGGCGGGGCAGTCATGATCCCTTACCCTAGGCTCCGTGCCATTAGGGAAAGTACTATTGGTAAGGGGGTTCGCCGGGAGTAGTGTTCGCGCAGTCGGTGTTATGTTGAAAGTTAAGCGTTACGTTCATCGGGAGTAGCATTCGTGCAGTCGGTGGTACGTAAAAATGTCTTATAACGCGGCTCACCAGGAGTAGCGTTCGCGCAGTCGGTGTTGCAATAAAAATTAAGCGATACGGGTCACCGGGAGTAGCGTTCGCGCAGTCGGTGTCGTATCAATGGTCATGTAACACGAGTCACCAGGAGTAGTGTTGGCGCAGTCGGTGTCGTACTGAGTTATAGCAGGTTCGCCGGGAGTAGCGTTCGGGCAGTCGGTGGAATGCTATGTGTAAATAATGCGGTTCATCGGGAGTAGCGTTCGCGCAGTCGGTGCCGTGCTGAGTTAAACAGAATTTCATAATTGAACCGAGAGTGTTAGTAGGGGTCTCGGTAGAACTCACTGAGATTGTATCTCACTGTTTATATTTTGTGGTTTTTACAGAGAAGCAGGGGAAAAAGAAAAGGTGAAGAAGCACAGCTAGGTGGGGTGCTTATGAAGACGGTGAAGACTTAGTTTTCATTGTTATTGTCTTTCTCTTGAGATTTTTGTATTCCCGATTGTATAACTTGTACCAGTAAAAGTTGTAAAATCGTTTCCGCTATTTCTTGGTATTTGGATATTGGACTCTAAGTTATGAGTTGTTCTTATTTATGTTCAATATCTAAAACAGGAAAAATATCTCTGATTATTTTATGATGGTACACTTGGGTATTTTTACTCGATAAAAATACCGGGGTGTTACAGTTGGTATCAGAGCAGTTCGACCTAGTCGGACTTAGTTTAGGGTTGAGTCGATTCCTTGCTAGTCCTTTTTGTAATTACACTTGTGATGCTAAGAGACATTGAGCCTGATCAACTTAATACTTAGTGCATCATAAGCGGAATTATGACTGGATGATCAAGATGCAATCCTCGACCACAATCGGAATCTCCAACCGGTACATCCTCAGGAAAGGTGACATGACAGTGGAAGAATACATCGCTAAGTTGAGAAGTTGTCTCAGTTTTACCAAGTGGTAAAGTAAGCTTCGGATGACGAATGGAGAATGCAGAAGTATAAGACGGGCATAAGTGCTTTTATGACTTAGGGTCTCAGTTCTTATACTATTACCAATTATGTCGCCGAGGATGATCTCATAGGAAGTATGGGAAAGGAAAGAAGGTAGTTGAATTATCAACTCGGAATGCAAGGTCCTAAGATAATTTCATCAAAGGAAAAGCAGATGACTTTCCGTCACATTTTTCAACGTGTACGGGAACTGTTATGGATTTTAGAAGATTTGTTGAGAACGTGTTTACACCCTTCGAGGAAATCGTGTTTGTTTTTACCCTTACCGAGGAGTACCAGTTGTGGATCTCATTTTCAACCTGTATGTCTATCAAGTGTATTATATTACACCCTTTGATTTAGATTAATCAAAGTTGGGGAGTAAACGAGGATAATTGGAATGAAGCCTCGGAAGTGTTTTCAAACGCGGTGCCGAGCCTATGTAGGCGAATGATGGGTTTCTCGTGTAGATGCGTGACCAGAGAGTTCGTATCAAAGTAGTAGTGAATCATACTTGGAGATTGTTGTGCCAACTTGGGAAGAGTTCCTACGCTCATTTCGTTAGTTCGAGATTGTTTCCAGCAATTTAAGACCTTTCTGAGGATATCGATCCTCGGTTAGTCGGATGAAAGACTTGACGAAATTTTGAGGACAAAATTCTTTTAAGTTGGGGAGAATGTAACATCCGCAAAATAATTAATGGGATTATTTGGATGTTAACCCAATTAAATTAATTTAGTACTCGACTGGTAAATTTACTAAGTGCTAAAATTATTTATTGATTGTCATCGGATCGTTAACCGGATAATACGGATCAAGGAAGTTTCGGAATCGAAATAGGAGAATTAGATCAATATGGTAATTGCACCGCGTTGCTAATTATATACTAAATATATATATATATATATATATATATATATATATATATATATATATATATATATATATATATATATATATATATATATATATATATATATATATGTAACCGTGTGAGTGTGTGTAAAAGAAAGGAAAGAATTAATTGAAGAAAGAAAAGAAAGAAAGAGGAGGCGAGAAACAGAGAGGAGAAGAGAAAAAGAAAAGAAGAGAGAAAGAAAGGGGGAGGAAGAAGAAGAGGAAAAAGGGGGTACTTCCGCTCAACAAAACGACTTCCTTCCAACACGAGAAATGCTCAGCGTTACTTCCTCTTCGATTTGGTACCAAGATCTTCATCATCAACTCTCTCTCTCTCACTTTGCCATTTTCGAATTTTAGAGGAAAAATGGAGGTTTTGTGGTTCAAGCTCAAAGGAAAGCCTAGAATGGTGGTTAGGAGCGAGCTCAAGGTGGAATACGCGAATATTGAAGTCCGATTTGGAGTTTTTGAAGAATTGAATGTTAGGGTTCAAAATTGGGTTTATATGTGAATAGTGTCAATGGAAGATTTCGAGGAATTTGGTATTTTGGTCAAAAGAGGTTTCGTGATCGAGTGGGAAGCTTTGGAAGCGGATTGGGTGTCGCCGGAGCGGGGAGCGTTCGTGTGGCTACTCGGTGATTTCGGCTCGATCGTGGATCACGCGTCAAGGGTGAGTTCTCCTCACGTTTAGGATTTTACGTTTCGAATTAATTGATTTACTGTTTTATCGCTTTCGCTGGACTGGAATATTTCTTGATACTGTCTGATTCGGGTTAGGAATTGATCGGAGCGAGTCTCGGGTTGAGTCGTGTTGAAATGGAATTTTTAGTGATTTGATTTCGGAAGATTTTGACTTAAAAACCGTTATATCGGAATATGTCGTATTTTGGTAAAATCCGTTTTGATTGAATTTTTGATTGGATTGATTGGTTGTGTGGTTTGTATTGGGTCTATTGTATTGGTTGTCAAATCTGTTTTTAATCAGAACAAGAATCGGAATTGAGCGGAATAGCGAATTTCGCAAGAAAACGGAAAAACTGCACTTTTCTGCAGAGGGTCGCGTCGCGACCCCTTCCCATCGCGTCGCGACATGGCCCTGTTTTGTCACGTAAAATGTTTCTGTCGTTTTTCGCGTCGCGACCGTAGCAGTTCACGTCGCGACGCTTTGCAGTTTTTCAGCAACTATACACTGATTTTGTTTTCGCGATAACTTTTGATTCGGGAACCCGATTGAGGTGTTCTAAGATGCGTTTGAAAGCTTATTCAGAGGCCTAACTGAATATTCTATTTTTAAGGCATAATGAACTGTTTTTGAAGTCATAGATTGTTTTGAAAAACCGAATAATAGTACACGTGTGCGGATAAGTTTTATTAATAATAAAGCGGACTATGAGTCCAACGTGGTATGGTATAACTGACGCGGGATGGTTATTATTTATTCGTCTAAACCGGTCTACGATTCACGATATATATATTATATCGACTATGGGAAGCGGCCCAATGCGGGTATTGTGTTTGATTAACGGTCTAATGTAAATGAACTAAATGTTCATGTGAAAGTAGATATATATATTATATCGAGTTTGGGTGACGACCCATGATGTTAACATACTAGGCGGGGCAGTCATGATCCCTTACCCTAGGCTCCGTGCCATTAGGGAAAGTACTATTGGTAAGGGGGTTCGCCGGGAGTAGCGTTCGCGCAGTCGGTGTTATGTTGAAAGTTAAGCGTTACGTTCATCGGGAGTAGCATTCGTGCAGTCGGTGGTACGTAAAAATGTCTTATAACGCGGCTCACCGGGAGTAGCGTTCGCGCAGTCGGTGTTGCAATAAAAATTAAGCGATACGGGTCACCGGGAGTAGCGTTCGCGCAGTCGGTGTCGTATCAATGGTCATGTAACACGAGTCACCGGGAGTAGCGTTCGCGCAGTCGGTGTCGTACTGAGTTATAGCAGGTTCGCCGGGAGTAGCGTTCGCGCAGTCGGTGGAATGCTATGTGTAAATAATGCGGTTCATCGGGAGTAGCGTTCGCGCAGTCGGTGCCGTGCTGAGTTAAACAGAATTTCATAATTGAACCGAGAGTGTTAGTAGGGGTCTCGGTAGAACTCACTGAGATTGTATCTCACTGTTTATATTTTGTGGTTTTTACAGAGAAGCAGGGGAAAAAGAAAAGGTGAAGAAGCACAGCTAGGTGGGGTGCTTATGAAGACGGTGAAGAGTTAGTTTTCATTGTTATTGTCTTTCTCTTGAGATTTTTGTATTCCCGATTGTATAACTTGTACCAGTAAAAGTTGTAAAATCGTTTCCGCTATTTCTTGGTATTTGGATATTGGACTCTAAGTTATGAGTTGTTCTTATTTATGTTCAATATCTAAAACAGGAAAAATATCTCTGATTATTTTATGATGGTACACTTGGGTATTTTTACTCGATAAAAATACCGGGGTGTTACACCTTACTTTGATAATACAACAAAACATAGTTTTATGTGTTATCTCGTAAGAAAATAAGTACAGAGGGGCAACTGTGAACACCCAATTTTACCGGCATTTTCTTCTTTTTCGCGAAAATTCCAAAAAATATCGTTTCTATGCATTTTTGTGATTTTTATTAATTTTGCGTGTCGTTTGGGGCTTATTGTTGATTTTTGCTGTTTATCAATATTATTATCATTAGTAGAACTTTTTTTTAAGAAAAAAAAACTTTATAAAAAAAAAACTGTTTTAGAATTAAATATTATTATTATTATTAATCTTTTTTTTTACACATTAAAAATAAATAAAAAATAGAAAACGAAAATTACAAAAAAAAAATATAAAAAATAAATAATACAACTTCTATTTTGGCTAAAAGCCATAGTCTCTTTTATTAATTTTATTTCTTTTACACCAAAGAAGCAATCTGCAGCCAGTAAAGAATCTTCTATTTTGGGCTAGAGTTCATAAGCGCTTTCATGATGTTGCTGAAACTATCACAAACAGAGCACCTACTTCAACCTTTTAACATAGAAACCGAAATTGGACAGTGAGAATCAGAAAAAACAGAAGATACAGAATCATGGTTTGAGAATATGAGAGGGACATTTCAGGAACCATAGCTGGCATTATCAACAACAAAGACAAATATGAATCATCAAAGGAGGGGGAAGAAAAGAAACAAAAGGGGGGGACGAGGAGAGCCACTGGAACAAAAAAAAGAAAGGGAGTTAATTAACTAAACACAACACACGCACACAGAAAGAAAGAGGAAAAGAGGGAACAACAACACACACAGTGAGGAGGAAAAGAGAAACAAAGGGGGGGGGGGGAGAAAAAATAAGAGGGAGAATAAAAAAAAAAGAGGAGGGAAAGCACCACCAACAACCACCCCTCACAACCAAAACGTACACCGCCCTCCTCCGCCGGTCGCCGCCACCCTCACGGCCGAACCACCACCCACTCTCCCTCTCTTTCGCGCCACCCCCTCCTCTTCGCGCACCACCACGCCCCCTCTCTCTCCACCGCCTCACGCCTCTCCTCTCTCCCCATTCTCGGCCTTCCTTTCTTCATTTTTGTTTTCCCCACTCTCTCTCATTTCTCAAAATTTTTTCTCTCCTCTGGTATTGTATTGCTGCGGCTGGAGAGTGATGGTGAAATGATTCTAGTTTTAGGTTAACTCTCATGGGCCTTAGGTAGTCCATTAGTTTCTGTTTTTTATTTTTCTTTCAGTTTACCTTTTTACACCCCATGTTTTAACCCACACAACCTCCTACATTAGCCCAATACCTTCAAAAACAAAACTGGGCCTCCTGCTGAATAAAAATGAGTTGGGCTCAGCTTTCCACACCACCCTTTTCCAAATACAACCCACTTACGTTTTTAACAAAACCGTTGTTCACACCCATTTATTTTTTGTCCTGCACCCCCCCTTTTCTAGTTTTTGTTATTTATTTATTGCTTGTTGCCTTCCTTATTATTGATCTTATTATTTATTTTTACTAGTTATTGTTTATACTATTGTTATAATTACTATTTCCATTTCAAAAAATTAACAAATATTAGTTCACAAAAAAAAAATTTCTCTTTTCCTTTTTTCATAAAAATGTCAAAAAAAATGGGATTGACTGAGATGCGACATCTTACCGATCCTGGTTCAAGACGCCTGAGTTGTACAACTTGGTGATCTTAAACCTCTTTCCAATTTTTGAAAGCAAATCAACAAACGAACTTTTTCACGAAGAACTACGTGACCTTTGATTCTCCGCTTCGGAGATACGTAGGAGCGGGGCTTCCCCGTCAAGCCAAATTAATTTTTTCCAATAAATAATCAGTTTTTCTTTTCCTTTAACACCTATTTTCATAAAAATTATAAAAAAGGGGATTGGCTGAGATGTGACATCTTGTCAATCCCGGTTTAAGAGACTTTAGCTGTACGGCTTCGATCTTAAACCCTTTCCAAAATAAAATCAACCAACCAACAAACTTTTTTCAGGAAGAACTTCGTGACTGTTGAGTTCCTCATTGCACCCGAGGTTACGTTGGAGCGGGGCTTCCCCGTCAAGTCAAAAATTAAATTTTTCTTAAATCGTTCCCTATTTTATTTATTTCTAAATAATTCTTTTTTACTTATTTTTTGGGTAAACAAATTTTCTAAACTTATTGATATGTTGCACAATCAAATTTAGGGTAACTGTCTTAGGACAGTTGTATTAGGGGTGCTGTGGAATTTAGTTTTCGCCCTTTCCTATGCATAACCGACCCCCGAATCCAATCTAGTTTACGCAGACCAAACCATTGCTTAGTTAGGTTTTTCTCAATTTTTTCTATTAAATAAATTGGGTGGCGACTCCTAAAAAATCATTTTTGGGCCGTCTACGTCGGGACCCCGGTCACGACAATTATGGTGCTTTGTTAATAATTTTATTAATTAGGTACTAAATTAATTATTGGTTGGTGTATATTTATAAATTGAAGAAGTTGGTTTTTGGGTGTTAAAATTAAATAAGAAGTTGAATGAGGTTTGTTAAGAAACTTTTGGAAAGAGTAACGACAAAATGGTATTTTACCCCACAATTTTTTAAATATTTTCTTTTATAAAAGAAAGAAAGGAAATAAAAGGGAAAGAAAGAGAGAGAATCGTAGAAAGAAAAGAAAGAAGGAAAGAAAAGAAAGAATGGAGAAGAGAAAGAGTGAGTTTCAATGGAAGAAGGAAAAAAGGGGAAACATAGGTTCATGAAAACATCATCTTTCCTTCACAAAAAATGATCACCATTTCGTCCTCTTCAATTTGACACAAAAATCACCACTCACAACCCACTCTCACATAATCTACCATTTTCGAATTTCTTGGAGAAAATGGAGGATTTTGAGTGTGCTTCTTCCTTTTTCATAGCTGAAGGTTAAGGGTGTTCAAATAAGTGTTTGGTTACTAGCTTGGAGTGGAAGAATTAGAGTTTGGGAATCAAAAATGGGGTTTTATTGTTGAGGAACAATTTGAGGTTGAAGATGATGAATAGTGAATTCATGGAAGTTTTATGGTTGATTGGAGGTTCAAAGCTTAGGAAGCAAGTTTGGGCTTGTGAGAGGAGCTTGAAGTCACAAGAGTAAAGTGTTGGTGCCTAGGTTCTAAGTTGAGATTTCTCGTGAGCGAAATGTTCGAGTGGCGGAAAGTCTCGGTGTTCGTGATTTTCATCACGATAGGTGAGTTCTTCGATTATTGAGGTTCCGTTTAATTTGTTGAAAATTGAGCGTTATGGTATAAGTTGAGGTTGTTTCAAAATCAATGTGTTGAATTGATGTTTGAGGTGTGATTGAGTGTTATGAATTGATGTGATTTGATCGGTTAAAGTTAAGGTCTTGGTGTGTTATATGCGTCGAGAAATGTTTTTGCGTAAAAATTGTTAAAAACGTATTCGATGTCAAATTCGTTTTTAATTGTGTGATGGATATGATTGATTGTTGATTGTTGTTGAAGTTAGAAAAGAAAATCTTTTTGAAAAGGAAGGAATAATAATAAATTTGATGGTTTACAAGTTAGTATTCTTTGGATGTATTTAAAATTGTTAGAGAAAAATCCTTGACCATATTTTTGTGTAGACCGAAAGCCATTTTCGATTTAGGGAAGTTTGTGAAATTATTATTAGGTGTTTTAGAGTTTCCAAAGGGTGGGTTTTAGACCTAGAGGTTAAAAGGAAGTTAACTTTGAATGTTAATGTGTTAGATCTAAGTGTTGTGATTATAGATCTAAAGAAAAATTCGATTTTGAGAGAAAACATTTGTAATCAAAAGCTAGAGTTTTGAAAGAGCATTGAATTTAAATGTTTGAGTTGTTGAAAAATGTTTATGAGTTTTTATGTTTGATCCTTTAAACTGGTACTTAAAGTACAAGATTTAAAGCGACAAGAAATGTCTATGAACTTGTGTTTGTCTGGACAGAAAATTTTGGAAAATGACCTAAATACAAAGGAGACTCTGCCAAATTTTCATCACAAATATACTTATAAAATTTTTGGTGTTTGATTTGAATTTAGAAGAAAATTGTTTTACAAATTAAGCTGTTGAGTTATGATTTTAAATTATGTATTGAAGTTGAAAGTTTTGAAGAAAAATGATATTTAAAGTGTTAAGTTATTTATGAGAAAAGTTTTGGAAAGTCTTATTTTGTAAGTATTCGATTTTAAATATTCATGCTTTTTGTGCAAGAAAGTTCTAAGAAACCAAATCCTCTCTATTTTACCTCAGTTGATCGAACCACCTAGTTATTTGGGGTTAGTCTGGAATTGTAATGTTAACCTAAGTCCGTTGTATGGTTTAGGGCACGTGATACCGGCGAGGTTCGTGCATTATTACTTAGAAAGCTTGTTGAGGTAAGGGCTTCTTTCTAGTTACTATTATATGTTTGAGATTGTGGTTGGTGTTTGTTTGTTTGTGAGCTTTGGTGATTTTGTGTTGATTGAGTCCCTATGCGGACATTGTGTGTTGTTGTCCTCTGTGGGCTTATTTACTGTTTGTTCTATGTTGTGAATTGAACATATGATGTTGATGATCTGTGATTGAGATGTCTGATGGATTGGGAGTGACTTTGAAAGGAGGGTTAGATGAGGCATATGTAGGTATGACCGCTACTGCGACTAAGTAAATCATTTTCGGAAAAAGAAACTTAAAGGAGATCTTATAAAAGTGACTTAAGAAATGTGAAACAAATGGAAAATCTTTGAGAAACAATAGGAATCCTTTTGAGAGGTTGAAATCAAGATGAGTTAATACTATGAAAATTATGACTTTTGAACTAATGGAGAATTGTTTTGAGAAGTGAGAAAAAGTCAGGGAGGTTAGAGTGAGATTTCGAGGGAGACTTTAAGAGGAAATTTGTTGGTGGTGACTTAAGGAAGCTATTGGAATGATTAGCGTGGGACAAGAGATATTTGTAATACCCCGATAAATTCTAACATGTAGAATTACTGAAATGCACTAAATGACATACATCAGAGTAACTTCCTGTTAATGAATATTGAACACAAACTAAAAATTTCGATAATACATATCAAACGGTTCTATGAACCTCGTTAACTTCCTGAAAATGCTTAAGTTTCACAACTTAAGACTTATACAATCCTGGTGTTCAATACTCAAAACACAAAGTAGCGGAAACGATTTACAACTGATACAATGATAGTTATACAATCGATAACATAGAAACGGCAAATGGGACAAAGGTCTAAACATGAAACTCAATCTTCAAGGACTCCAAGAGTTGCACCGGCTAACCGTGCTTCTTCACCTTTGCTTTCCCCTGTTTCTCTGTAAAAACCACAATAATTAAAGGGTGAGATAAACATTATCTCAGTGAGTCCTATCGAGACCCCTTACTAACTCTAGCGGTTCATTATTTCCTTTGCTTCATACTTATGGCCCTCCTAAGCGACCCATGAAGTATATCTTGTAACGTGTAGCCCTACTAAGCAACTACTCGTTACATTAATTATTTTCTTTAACTTTTATGCTCATGGCCCTTCTAAGCGACACATGAAGCATATCATATTTTACCTCTTGTAATTTGTAGCCCTAATAAGCAACTACGCATTACATTCCTTTTTCTTTTATCATTCTAGCATAACACATTCAAGCCTACCTATTCTTAGGCACTTCTTTGGCTTTCGGTGAACCCATCCCGCTATTACTAGTGGGCGAAACCTTTTGAGTCTAGGTTTTGGGGCTCATGACTTCCCCTCCCCTAGTATGCTAATCCTCTAAGGGTCGTCACCCTTGACCTCAATTATATATTTTATATATATATATATATATATATACATGTACCCGCATTGGGCCGTCTAAAATTCATTCATGTACCGTCTACCCTTCCTCAAGGGAAGGTATCTTGTCTTTGAATTAAACATTTCTTATCTTGACTTGTATGAATTAACGTGTGTACACTCGCGTCTTACTAATGTACAGTTTTCCTTAACATTTATAACTTGTGAGATTTACCTCAAACTTCTTTCATTTGATGACATAAGTGTGTTTCCATTCTTGGGAAACATTGGGGAATCAATCGGAAAGGAATCGGAATCGTGTGTCTCCAGAGGCGCACGACCCGTGCGTATCAATAAAAACTCAGTTTGAAAATGTTACAGGTCGCACGGTCCGTGCCACCCAGGCGCACGATCCGTGCGTGTTTTAAAATTGTAAAAAGCTGGTTTGCGTAGGTCACGCACGGTTCGTGCCCAGGGGCGCACGACCCGTGTTGTGTCAAAAATTCATTCAGGCTGATACCGACCCTGGCGCACGACCCGTGCCCTTGTGAGGCACGACCCGTGCCCTTGTGAGGCACGATCCGTGCGTCCATGACAGTGGCCAATTTTCCAGTTTCGTGACATCGTTTCCAAATCCGTTTCGACTCCAATTTCGTTCCGATCGATATTGTAATATCCGCAAAATAATTAATAGAATTATTTGGATATTAACCCAATTAAATTAATTTAGTATTCGACTGGTAAATTTACTGAGTGCTAAAATTATTTATTGGTGGTCATCGGATCGTTAACCGGATAATACGGACCAAGGAAGTTTTGGAATCGAAATAGGAGATTTCGATCAATATGGTAATTTGACCGCGTTACAACAAATATATTAAATAAATATCTATATGTATACGTGGGTGTGTATGTGAGTGAAGAGAGAAAGAATTAATTAATTAATTAAATAAATATAAGTGTGTGTGTGTGTTATTAAAAGAAAGGAAAGGGATGAATTGAAGAAAGAAAGAAAAGGAAACAGCGAGAGAAGAGAAACAGAGAAGGAAAGGAGAAGAAAAGAGAGAGATGGCGTGAGGGAGAAGAGAAGAGGGAGGAAGGAGAATTCACCGAAACGACTTCCGTCCAACACGAAAAATGTTCAGCGCTACTTCCTCTTCGTTTTGGTACCAATTTCGTGACGATCAGCTCACTCTCTCTCACTTGGCCATTTTCGTTTTTTTTGGAGCTTTTGTGGGAAATCCGATTTTGGGTTGGTTTTGAAGGTTTAGGTTCGGTTAGGAGCGAACCCAAGGATGATGGATCGTTGATTGAGGTTCGATTGAAAGATTGGAAGCGAGTTGGGTGATTTGGGGTTTTGGTGAATAGTGACTTGAGGTGAAGAAGATGATGAATAGTGCCCATGGAGAATTTCGGGAAATCGGTATTTCGGTCAAAAAGCGGTTTCGTGATCGAGTGGGAAGCTTTGGGAGCGGATTGGGTGTCGCCGGAGCGGGGAATGTTCGTGTGGTTACTCGGTGGATTCGGCCGTACGTGGTTCACGCTTCAAGGGTGAGTTTTACTCACGCTTAGGATTTTATGTTTCGAATTAATTAATTAACTGTTTTACCGCTTTCGCTGGACTGGAATATTATTTGATAATCGAGTTTGAGAGATTTTGGGTTGAAAACCGTTATTTGAAAATATGTCGCGTTTTGATACAATTCGATTACAATGAGTTTTTGATTGATTTGTTTGATTGTGTGACTTTGATTGAGACTGTTTTTATAGTCGTCAAATCTGTTTTCGGTCGGAACGAGAATCGTTCGAGAACTTTCGGGTCAAAAACCGTTATTTCGGAATATGTCGTATTTTGGTAAAAATCCGTTTTGATTGAGTTTTTGGATTGGATTGATTGATTGTGTGGTTTGTATTGGATTCATTTTACTGGTTGTAAAATCTGTTTTCGATCGGAACAAAAATCGGAATTGAGCGGAATAGCAGATTTCGCGAAAATCGCAAAATTCTGCACTTGATAGGCCCCCTTTCTGCCAGTCCACGCGCCGTTTGCGCGCCGCGCGCCACTCGCGCGCCACTGGGCAGAACTTGTCTGTCAACTCGCGCGCCGTTTGCGCGCCACGCGCCACTTGCGCGCCAGTTGGCAGAATTTCAGCAACCAAACACTGTTTTTCGTTTCGCGATATCTTTTGATCCGGAAACCCGATTGAGGTGTTCTAAGATGCGTTGGAAAGCTTATTCAGAGGCCTAACTGAATATTCTATTTTTAAGGCAAAATGAACTGTTTTTGATATTTAAAATTGTGTCGAAAAGTGGTCAACTAGAGTGCGAGTGTGAACTTGGAATTTATAAAATATGGATTAAAGTGTTTGACTGATTGTCTGATTTGATGGACCGTGGGTTCATAGTACTGTAGATATATATATTATATCGAGTTTGGGTGACGACCCATGTAGACATACTAGGCGGGGTAGTCATGCACCCTTACCCTAGGCCTCTTACAATAGGGAAAGTACTATTGGTAAGGTGGTTCACCGGGTATGTAGCGTTCGCGCAGTCGGTGGTGTGTTGAATTGTTTGTTGTGCGTATACCGGGTATGTAGCGTTCGCGCAGTCGGTATCGTACTTGATTGTAACAGGTTCATCGGGTATGTAGCGTTCGCGCAGTCGATGACCTGTCAAAGATTAAATAATGCGGTTTATCGGGTTTGGAGCGTTCGCGCAGTCGATGCCGTATACAGTAAAAACGATTTCATAATTGGACCGAGAGCGTTAGTAGGGGTCACGATAGAACTCACTGAGATTGTATCTCATTGTTTATATGTTGTTGTTTTACAGAGAAACAGGGACAGCGGAAATCCAAGAGGCACGAGTAGGTGGTACTCGGATGGTGGCTGAAGACTTAGCGTTATGCTAAAGTTTATATTTCCTTTTGTTGTCTGTGTACTACAACTCTATGTATTAATGTTATGACTTTATTCCGCTTTCTTGTACGATATTGAGCACTATAGTTTGCTGAAGATTATGGTCAGAGAACCTGTTCGGTCTTATTTGTATTTAAGACTGTTTTGTTGTTATTCAGCGAGAACTATATTGTAGTGTTCAGTATCTATGCAGGAATTTTATATCTCTGATTATTTTATGATGGTACACTTGGGTATTTTTACTCGATAAAAATACCGGGGTGTTACAGTTGGTATCAGAGCAGTTCGACCTAGTCGGACTTAGTTTAGGGTTGAGTCGATTCCTTGTTAGTCCTTTTTGTAATTACACTTGTGATGCTAAGAGACATTGAGCCTGATCAACTTAATACTTAGTGCATCATAAGCGGAATTATGACTGGATGATCAAGATGCAATCCTCGACCACAATCGGAATCTTCAACCGGTGCATCCTCAGGAAAGGTGACATGACGGTGGAAGAATACACCGCTAAGTTTGAGAAGTTGTCTCAGTTTTACCAAGTGGTAAAGTAAGCTTCGGATGACGAACGGAGAATGCAGAAGTATAAGACGGGCATAAGTGCTTTTATGATTTATGGTCTCAGTTCTTATACTGCTACAAATTATGTTGCCTTAATGCAACCAGCCTATGTCGCCGAGGATGATCTCATAGGAAATATGGGAAGGGAAAGAAGGTAGTTGAAATATCAACTCCGAATGCAAAGTCCTAAGATAATTTTATCAAAGGAAAAGCAGGTGCAATTCTTCGATTCTTCAAAGGTCAGAAGATGTTCTAACTGTGGAAAGCCTCACAGCGGTGATTGCAAGCGAAGATCTAATCGGTGCTATTATAGAAATGTAGAGGGTCACTATGGTAAAGAGTGCTCCGTAAGGAAAAGTTCCAAGGAGTTACAAGCAGCTCCAAGGCGAGGACGAGTCAACACTCGGGACGTTTAGACAGTTACAACTGCAGACAATCTACTGAGGGGTATGGGATCAGTTTCAATAACTCGATCAGTATATTATATGATTCGGGTGCAACCTATTGCTGTATATCCCGATCGCGTGTGAATCGGTTGGGATTAGCCTTAACATCGCTATCCGAGTCGATAACTGTTTTAAACTGCTGCTAAGGGTCGTGTCCAGACATAATCTTTGTATCGGATTGTCTACTTGTCATAGGAGGCAGAAATCTTGTTGTAGAATTTATTGTTTGCCTATGAGAAGTGTGGACACCATTTTGGGTATGGATTGGATGACTGCAAATCATGTTGCAATCGACTGTGTTAATCAACTACCAGTTTCTCTTCAGAATCAGTTGAATTGTCTAAGACAAATTCTGAAGCGGTTACCCAGTTCACCTTAGACGGTCAATCCTCATTCCAAGGTGCGGAAGCACATGTTAGTATGTTATCTGCATCCACTGGAACTAGTATTAGATTTATCATCTGTACAAGTTGTGAATGACTTTTTGGATGTTCTCTGGATGTTTTTCACGATGAAGTTTCTTCTGAACCTCCAGAGCGAGAAGTAGAGTTTACTGTAGAATTGATTCCTGGCACGGGATCAATATCTATTGTTTCTTATTGAAGGTTTCTTGAGAATTAAAGGAAATAGAGTCTCAACTTGAAGAGTCGATGTTAAAGAAATTCTGTCGACCGAGTGCTTCTCTAAGGAGTGCTCTGGTGTGGTTAATCGAAAGGAAAAATGGTAGCATGAGATCGTGCATTGATTATCGACAACTCAACAAAGTGACGGTCAGGAATAAATATCCCTTACCAAGGATAGACGATTTGCTTGAGCAATTTGAGGTGCTGCAGTGTTTTCAGAAATTGATCTGAGGTCGGGATATCGTCAAATAAAAGTTAGAGCCTTAGATATTCCGAAGACAGCTTTCCGTACTAGGTATGGACATTACGAGTTCGTAGTGATGCCCTTCGGTTTGACTAATGCTCCAGCGGTATTGATGGATTACATGAACCGAGTTTTTCATACGTATTAGGATCAGTTTGAAGTCGTTTTCATCAATGATATCTTGATGTGCTCGAAGACCATTGAGGAGCATGTCCAACATCTCCTCATTGTTCTGAGTGCACTCCGAGAAAAGAATTTGTACGCGAAACCTCAGGAGTGTGATTTTTGGGTGCCAGAGTAAAGTCTTTGGGACAGATGATTTCCCAAGTCGGGAGTTTCTGTAGATCCCAGTAAGAAGGAAGCGGTGTTGAATGGGAGTGACCAACGTCAGTCGCAGAGATCGAAAGTTTCTGGGTCTAGCCGGTTACTATAAGAGGTTTGTCCAAGGGTTCTCACGGTTAGTTTTCCACTTACTCGGTTAACTCGTAAGGGTCATCCGTTTACGTGGGATGCCGATTGTGAAGAACGTTTTCAAGAGTTGAAGATTTTGACTTCTGCTCCAACCCTGATTCTTCCAGATCCGTTTTTGGGATTCCAAAGTTACAGCGACCCTTCTGGGAATGGTTTGAGATGTGTTCTCATGCAGAATCAACAAGTGGTAGCTTGGGTGTCCAGACAATTAAAGTCTCATGAGAAGAGATATCCGACTCATGATTTGTAATTGGCATCTATTGTGTATGCACTGAAGATTTGGAGACGTTACCTTTATGGGTCTCGTTTCGAAGTCTTTAGTGATCACAAAAGTTTAAAGTATCTGTTTGATCAGAAAGAACTGAATAACAGGCAGAGAAGGTGGGTGGAATTTCTGAAGGATTATGACTTCGAATTGAAGTATCATCCGGGAAAGGCTAATGTTGTAGCTGAAGCACTAAGTAGGAAATCCATCCACATAGCAGAGTTGATGCTGCAAGAAATGGGATTGTTAGAGTCTTTTATATCTAAGTTGGAGTACATCCATAAGTTTCCACTTTGGTGGCGAGGTAGTAGTTTGTTAACCTCTCCTTGGTGAAGGTTGACAACGAGATTGTCTTACGAGATTCCGTTTGACAAAACGAACGTGAATACGAATATGTAAGTGAGGTAACTGCTGACTGTTTTCACGTTGCGAATAACCATCAAAGGATTAATTGATGGATCTGCTTGCAAGTAGCTGAAATTTCCGAAGTGAAGCTTGGTGTGCGGCGTGATAGTTTTGAAAAATAATTTTTGTGAAAACCCGCATGCTAGGGTTAATTTTGGGAACGAATCAGGAGGTTAATAAAATCTGATTGAGGAAGAAAATCCTAGGAGGATTATTTAGGTTGAGGAGAAGTTCTCAACGCTATGGACTAATTTGGAAAGGAATCCAGTGTGTCGTTGATAAAAACCTCGTGATGAAGTTGCAATAGAGGAAAAAAGAACTCTGAGTTCTGTTTGAAAGTTGTTTTGAGAACAACAGAGGTGATTTTCATTGTTTTCAAGTTTATTTGATGTCCCCGCGGTTTATTTCTACGTTTAAGATAAACGTTTCTGGTAACCCTCATTCCATATTCTTTCGAAAAGTGTTATCTCGAAATCTTGGGGGCGAGTCAAGAAGATTCACAAGTGACTTTTCCGTCACATTGTCGGTGTGTACGAGAACTGTTATGGATCTTAGAAGGTTTGTTGAGAACGTGTTTATTCCCTTCGAAGAAATTGTGGTTGTTTTTTTTTTTACCTTTGCCGAGGAGTACCAGTTTGTGGATCTCGTTTTCAACTTGTACGTCTATCAAGTGTCTTGTATTAACCCCTTTGATTTAGATTAATCAAAGTTGGGGAGTAAACGAGGATAATTGGAATGAAGTTCGGAAGTGTTTTCAAACGCGGTGCCGAGCCTATGTAGGCGAATGATGAGTTTCTCGTGTTGATTTGTAACCAGAGAGTTCGTATCAAGGTAATAGTGGATCATGCTTAGAGATTGATGTGCCAACTTGGGAAGACTTTCTACACTCATTTCGTTAATTCAGGAATGTTTTCCAGCAAAATTTGGACCTTTCTGAGAATGTCTGTTCTCGGTTAGTCAATCGTAAGACTTGACGAAATTTTGAGGACAAAATTATTTTAAGTTGGGAAGAATGTAATATCCGCAAAATAATTAATAGAATTATTTGGATATTAACCCAATTAAATTAATTTAGTATTCGACTGGTAAATTTACTGAGTGCTAAAATTATTTATTGGTGGTCATCGGATCGTTAACCGGATAATACGGACCAAGGAAGTTTTGGAATCGAAATAGGAGATTTCGATCAATATGGTAATTTGACCGCGTTACAACAAATATATTAAATAAATATCTATATGTATACGTGGGTGTGTATGTGAGTGAAGAGAGAAAGAATTAATTAATTAATTAAATAAATATAAGTGTGTGTGTGTGTTATTAAAAGAAAGGAAAGGGATGAATTGAAGAAAGAAAGAAAAGGAAACAGCGAGAGAAGAGAAACAGAGAAGGAAAGGAGAAGAAAAGAGAGAGATGGCGTGAGGGAGAAGAGAAGAGGGAGGAAGGAGAATTCACCGAAACGACTTCCGTCCAACACGAAAAATGTTCAGCGCTACTTCCTCTTCGTTTTGGTACCAATTTCGTGACGATCAGCTCACTCTCTCTCACTTGGCCATTTTCGTTTTTTTTGGAGCTTTTGTGGGAAATCCGATTTTGGGTTGGTTTTGAAGGTTTAGGTTCGGTTAGGAGCGAACCCAAGGATGATGGATCGTTGATTGAGGTTCGATTGAAAGATTGGAAGCGAGTTGGGTGATTTGGGGTTTTGGTGAATAGTGACTTGAGGTGAAGAAGATGATGAATAGTGCCCATGGAGAATTTCGGGAAATCGGTATTTCGGTCAAAAAGCGGTTTCGTGATCGAGTGGGAAGCTTTGGGAGCGGATTGGGTGTCGCCGGAGCGGGGAATGTTCGTGTGGTTACTCGGTGGATTCGGCCGTACGTGGTTCACGCTTCAAGGGTGAGTTTTACTCACGCTTAGGATTTTATGTTTCGAATTAATTAATTAACTGTTTTACCGCTTTCGCTGGACTGGAATATTATTTGATAATCGAGTTTGAGAGATTTTGGGTTGAAAACCGTTATTTGAAAATATGTCGCGTTTTGATACAATTCGATTACAATGAGTTTTTGATTGATTTGTTTGATTGTGTGACTTTGATTGATACTGTTTTTATAGTCGTCAAATCTGTTTTCGGTCGGAACGAGAATCGTTCGAGAACTTTCGGGTCAAAAACCGTTATTTCGGAATATGTCGTATTTTGGTAAAAATCCGTTTTGATTGAGTTTTTGGATTGGATTGATTGATTGTGTGGTTTGTATTGGATTCATTTTACTGGTTGTAAAATCTGTTTTCGATCGGAACAAAAATCGGAATTGAGCGGAATAGCAGATTTCGCGAAAATCGCAAAATTCTGCACTTGATAGGCCCCCTTTCTGCCAGTCCACGCGCCGTTTGCGCGCCGCGCGCCACTCGCGCGCCACTGGGCAGAACTTGTCTGTCAACTCGCGCGCCGTTTGCGCGCCACGCGCCACTTGCGCGCCAGTTGGCAGAATTTCAGCAACCAAACACTGTTTTTCGTTTCGCGATATCTTTTGATCCGGAAACCCGATTGAGGTGTTCTAAGATGCGTTGGAAAGCTTATTCAGAGGCCTAACTGAATATTCTATTTTTAAGGCAAAATGAACTGTTTTTGATATTTAAAATTGTGTCGAAAAGTGGTCAACTAGAGTGCGAGTGTGAACTTGGAATTTATAAAATATGGATTAAAGTGTTTGACTGATTGTCTGATTTGATGGACCGTGGGTTCATAGTACTGTAGATATATATATTATATCGAGTTTGGGTGACGACCCATGTAGACATACTAGGCGGGGTAGTCATGCACCCTTACCCTAGGCCTCTTACAATAGGGAAAGTACTATTGGTAAGGTGGTTCACCGGGTATGTAGCGTTCGCGCAGTCGGTGGTGTGTTGAATTGTTTGTTGTGCGTATACCGGGTATGTAGCGTTCGCGCAGTCGGTATCGTACTTGATTGTAACAGGTTCATCGGGTATGTAGCGTTCGCGCAGTCGATGACCTGTCAAAGATTAAATAATGCGGTTTATCGGGTTTGGAGCGTTCGCGCAGTCGATGCCGTATACAGTAAAAACGATTTCATAATTGGACCGAGAGCGTTAGTAGGGGTCACGATAGAACTCACTGAGATTGTATCTCATTGTTTATATGTTGTTGTTTTACAGAGAAACAGGGACAGCGGAAATCCAAGAGGCACGAGTAGGTGGTACTCGGATGGTGGCTGAAGACTTAGCGTTATGCTAAAGTTTATATTTCCTTTTGTTGTCTGTGTACTACAACTCTATGTATTAATGTTATGACTTTATTCCGCTTTCTTGTACGATATTGAGCACTATAGTTTGCTGAAGATTATGGTCAGAGAACCTGTTCGGTCTTATTTGTATTTAAGACTGTTTTGTTGTTATTCAGCGAGAACTATATTGTAGTGTTCAGTATCTATGCAGGAATTTTATATCTCTGATTATTTTATGATGGTACACTTGGGTATTTTTACTCGATAAAAATACCGGGGTGTTACAGATATCCTAACATATTAACAACAGTCCAGTCCAGATAACAATCAAGCAACACATATCATCATATCATCAATCAACAATTCCATCAACTCGAACAATTTACAATTTACGGTTTTTCGAGAAAAACGGTTTCGTCGCTAATTTTCACAAAGCGGATTTTTAAGGATATCTTTTCAGAAAATATAATGACTCAACATCAAAAACGTCCCTAAGCGAGTATAGAACTCACCGTTTTGACGATCTCGCGAGAAATCACGTCCTCACACGAAACGACTGAACCGTAACCTCTCGAACGATCCCCGTAATCACGTACTCGCACCGAACTCGTCCGATAATCGAAACTGAACTTCGGAACAGCAACCAAACACAAATCCCAGCTACTGAGTTCCCTTCCTGTTTACGGAATTGACGTCTCTCGAACTTTGACGACTCGAATCGAGACTTGACGAACCGACATTCCCAGCTCCACATCCGTTTGTCCAGCATCAGTGTGCAGTTTTGCAACACGATTATCTAGGTCAATCCGTGACCAAAACCCTTCAAATCAGTGCCCATTGTGAGGAGAATTTTGTCTACTTTCTGATGGTTGAAGATTCACACGCATGCAACCAGTAGTTTGGGAGATATCACCGAAACAAGGTGACTGATCCAATACAGTGTCTGATTCTCAATCGAAACTTTAGAAGATGATATCACCCTCATTTCCTAATGGATTCCGACAGTTCTTGTGCTCATTTTGAAGAATTTTATGTCTAGTTTCCATAGAAACAAAAATCGTGAACAGAAGAGTTGAATACATGGAGATACGACGAAAACAATGAAGGTAGGTCATACGGGTTTTTCAGCAGAAATTTCTGTTGCACTTGTTGCTTCATCTTCAACCATGTGTGACCATGAATTTGAGCTCTAAGCTGGACCCAAGCTCTACACACTTCGAAACCAGCACTGAATCACCTCCAACTTGATCTCTATCAACACTGTAACTTCAGAAATTGGTCTAGTAGCTGAACTCCATCTTCAATCAACAATCAAGGAAAGTGGAGACCCCATTTCCAGCAACTTGAGCTTGAGGTGGTGACAATGGTACAATGAGAAAGGTGGAGAGAACGGTGACGATTTTGGTGTCAATGGATAGAGGATGAAACGCTGAATCTAGTGGTGAAGAAAAATGGGACATGCATCAACTTTGATTCCTCTCCCTCTCATCTCCTCCCCTCACGAGTTCTCCCCTCCCTCAAGCTTTTCCTCTCTTTCAAGTTTCTGTTTCCAGCAACAATGATGTGGCAAAATGAGAGGTTTGGTTTAGCTGAGGGCTTCATAAGCAATGGAAAAGACCATTCTACCCCTCTCCTTAGTTTCTCACTTAAACTAGTTCTAACTTAACAATTATCCTATAACTCACTTATTTAGCATAATATACCAAGTATGCATAACAATAATTCCTTTATCTGTTCCATCCATGACACTATCTCATAATTTATATAATTATGCTAATTAATCAACTTAACCTCTTGCTAATTTAATTTAATTAAATTAGCTAATTAGGGGATGTTACAATATTTACGGAGTTGTACGATATTGAATTGTAAGAAAAGGTTGGTATAGTACAGTATCGATGAGAGAAGTACCATACCGAATGTGGCGCAGTATGTAACACCCCGGTATTTCTAACGTGTAGAGACACCGAAGATGCATAAATGCGGAAGTTCAGAGGACACAGTTCCTGTTTAAGTATTGGACATACAAACTTTTTCCGAAATAAACACATAGTCGGAAATAACATTACTTCATAAAATAGAAGTTCATCGGTTCCATACTGAGCGGAATACAATATTCAGGTCCAAATACCAAACAGAATCATAAAGCGGTTCGTAAAACTCATAACCAATACAAGTTTATACAACCAAATAGAACAACAAAAGAACAAAGGATAATTATGACTAAGTCTTCAGCACCTCCGAGAGTATACAAACTACTCGTGCACAATAGTCTTCCTTTTTCCCTGCTTCTTTAAAAACCAACAAATATGGATTGGGTGAGATAACATTATCTCAGTGAGTCCTACCGTGCCCCCTTACCGACACTCGGTTCAATTTATTAAACTGTCATCAAATATAGATGATTAGCTATCATAAGTAGTAATCGAAATGCCAAGCACTTCGTGAATTTATTTAACACGAACCGACTGCAATCCAGTGCTAATCCCGGTAATCGTCTATTCAACTTAACATGATCCGGTTGCACAACAATCTGCTAATCCCGGTAACCATGTGTCTAACTTAGCACAAACCGGCTGCACAACGCTTGCTAATCCCGGTAACCCGTGAGTTGACCACGCCAAAACACATTCAGGGCCTAGGTAAGGGGTCATGACTACCCTCCCTAGTATGCTACTTGTCGGATCGTCACCCAACGCGATACATATGACAATACGTATCAATTCTCGAGAGTTAGATAATTTATATTTTTTCTATCACCAAAGGATCAATCACATAATAGTTGGATAAACAATATCCATATCGATCTATAACCCGTTTAGATGAATTAAATGGTTAGACATCCGGCGTTATAATCATACACAATGACATATATAGTTATATATATTTAGTCAATCCATCACTCGGTGTACCCACACGTATACTAGGGTTTCGGTTTTTCAATCAAATAGGCTTTCAAAGCTCTTTTTCAAACCCATGAGTTGAACAAGTTCAAAATAAGGTTTTCAGTAAGGAAATTCCTTTTTAAATGATTGAGAAAGAGATTAGAAAAGGTTCGGGATCAAAAGGAGTGTCGAAATGAGAAATCGGAGATCGGTAACAGAAGCTCACGCGCGGTCCGTGCCCAGGGGCGCACGGTCCGTGCGGCCTATATCTGTTACCAATTTCACATATTTCTCATTTTCACTCTCCGTTTCCGCCCAATTCAATTCCTAATGTGAATCACTCCTGAAACTCAAAATGTCCAGGCCTTCCAAAATACATATTCATTTCAAAATTGTCATCAAAATCATTTCAATTCGTTTATGGATTTCAAAACCGTAAAACGCCCGTTTTTCCAAAAACTCATAATTTAGCTTCAAAGACACATTTTCAACAAAATATCAGAATATGCCAAAGGTTCAAATCATTTAATTTATTTCCCTAATCCGTGAGTAGAACTCACCGTGATGGCGATTTCGCTAGGAGCTATGATCGAAGCGTGAAACGGCCGAACACTAAAATGCACGAATAATCACCAATGGGGCACCAACAACACCGAAACAGCAACTAGCTCTACTGAACCATTTGAAGCACCAGCAAATCTTCAAGTTAGTGACTGACTCTCCCCTCCAATTCGAAATGCAAGGCACAAATCTTCTTCTAGACCGCTACACTTGAACATGCAAGAGGATGGCAGCTCCAAACTTGACCATCTTTACCATTTCAACCACAAGACAGAAAATGGGATAGAGAGAATGGGTGAGAATCAGACTTTGAAAGTGTTATCAATGGAAGGGAAATCGAATTTGGAGTAGAGGGAAGGTTAGAAGACTTACATGCAACTGGGTTTGATGAAGATTCCACCTCCTTCTTCCTCCTCTACTTCACGCCCTCTTCTCCCTCTTTTCCTTCTGTTTTCCTTTCTTTCTTTCTTCTGGATTGTTCAAAAGGACTAAGTGTGAGTGTGAGGGAGGGTTCAGGTACACATGGCTGGATCACTTAAAGGGATGTGAAAAGACAGATTTGCCCTTCAGCCCTAATTCCTCATTTAAATTATGAATGAGCCATAATTTAATGGAGAATAGGATTTCTTGACAAATTCCTCGGCATATTAATCCCCGAGACGCGACCAATTATTCCCACAAATAATTACTCGGTCTTAGGTATCATAGTACGAGTCTTTAAAAATTAGGGATGTTACAATCACCCCAACTTTTTAAAATTTTGTCCTCAAAATTGACGAGACGTACCTTAATGGAAGAGATATGGATATCGAGTCCGCACGTCTTCTTCCAATTCCCATGTAACATCCCTAATTTTTAAAGACTCGTATTATGATGCCGGAGACCGATTATTTATTTGTGGGAATAATTAGTCGTGTCTCGGGGATTATTATTCGAGGAGAAGTCCAAATAAACCCTATTCATGAATTGATTATGGCTTAATCATGATTGATTGAAGTAGTTAAGCTGAAGGGCAAAATGGTAATTTTGCACCCCTCATATAAATACTTCTACCTTGAAGCCACTCAGCCACACCACCCCATTCATTCCATTCTGAAATTTCAGAAAAAGAAAAACTGAAGGAAGAAAGGGAAAGAGAAGGGGAGGGACGCGAGGGAAGAGGAGGAAGGGAGAAGGGGGAACAACCCAAATACTTGTTGCATGTAAGTTATTCCTTCACCATTCCAATCCATTTTCAATTCTGAATTCAATGAGTCTATTTTTGAAGTCTGATTCTACTCCCATCCCTTGCTCCATTCTTCGAAACTTAGAGCTCCAAGGTTGAAGACAATGGAGTTTTGAGCTGCCACTTCTCTTGCATGTTCAGATTTGCTGTTAAGAAAGGGAAGTCTCAAGCTTGCATTTTGGCTTGGAGGAAGTTGTGAAAGATTGAGTGCTGTTTCAGTTAGAGAGAAAGGAAGCCACGGTTCGGGTTCGAAATTGGTTTCTAGCGGAGATAGTTCGTTGTTTTCGGTTCGACGATCTCGTCTCTCGGTTCAACTCTCGGATTTCGTCAACGGGTGAGTTCTACTCACGATAGGGTATTTTGATATTTTGAACATGTTTTCGACATGGAATCCCTTGGTCATATTTTCTGTTTTCAAAAGTCTTAGAATCGAAAAGCGTTTTTAAGTCAAAACGGTGTTTTACGGTTTATTGAGAATTTTAATAAGTCGTTGAAATGAAATGAATTGTGTACTACTAGAAATATATATTCTGGGAATTTTCTGAGTTTCAGGTGATTGAAATTAGAAATCGAATCGGACGAGAACGGAGAGCGAAAATGAGGAAAATGAGAAATTCTGGTAACAGATACAGGTCACACGGGTCGTGCGCCCCTGGGCACGGGTCGTGTGCCTGCTTCGGGTTGGAAGTATTGGAAACAGAACGGGACGCACGGGTCGTGCGCCCCTGGGCACGGATCGTGCGCTTCCCTCTGGTAGATGGGTCTTGAGTAGTGCACCACGCACGGGTCGTGCGCCCCTGGGCACGGGTCGTGCGTGTGGTTCTGTTACTGGCTTCCGTTTTCTCGTTTTGTTGCTCCGTTTGATCCCGAACCTTTTCTAATTTCTTTCTCAACCATTCAAAAAGGGATTGCCTCACTGAAAACCTTATTTTGAACTTGTTCAACTCATGGTTTTTGAAAAAGAGCTTTGAAAGCCTATTTGATCGAAAAACCGAAACCCTAGTATACGTGTGGGTACACCGTCTGATGGATAGAATGTATATATATTTATATATATATATATATCAACTGTATATGATTATAATGCCGGATGTCTAGAGATTCATCAAAACGGGTTATAAGTCAATAATACATTACAATATGATTATAATGCCGGATGTTAATAAATTCATCAAAACGGGTTATAGATCAATAAGATATAAATTATCTAAAAAGATATTGTGATTGATCCTTTGGTGATCGGAAAGATATATATATTATCTAACTCTCGAGAAACCGTTATGTATTGTCATACATAAATCGCGTTGGGTGACGACCCGACAAGTAGCATACTAGGGAGGGTAGTCATGACCCCTTACCTAGGCCCTGAATGTGTTTTGGCGTGGTCAACTCACGGGTTGCCGGGATTAGCAGAGGTGCAGTCGGCTTGTGCTAAGTTACTGATTATAAGATAACATTGCCGGGATTAGCAGTTGTGCAGTCGGCAGATGTTAAGCTGTAGCTACCGGGATTAGCAGTTGTGCAGTCGGTTGAGCTAAGCTATTAAAAACATAAAAGAGAACACGATTTGCTTGGCATTTCGATTATGGCTATTGGTAGCTAATTAAACTTTGTTAACGGTTTAATAATTGAACCGAGTGTCAGTGAGGGGGCACGGTAGGACTCACTGAGATAATGTTATCTCACCCTATCCATATTTGTTGTTTTTCAGAGAAGCAGGGAAAAAGGAAGACTATAGTGCACGAGTAGTTGATATACTCTTGGAGGTGCTGAAGACTTAGTTATTTTCTCCTTGTTCTTTTGATGTCCTATTGGTTGTATAAACTTGTAATGATTATGAGTTATATGAACCATTTATGTTTCTGTTTGGTATTTGGACTGGGATATTGTAATCCACTCGGTATGAAACCGATAAACTTCCATTTTATGAAGTAATGTTATTTCCGATTATGTATTATTTCGGAAAAAGTTTGTATGTCCAAAACTGAAACAGGAACTGTGTCCTCTGAATTTCCGCAATCTGTGCATCTTTCGGTCTCTCTACATGTTGGAAGTACCGGGGTGTTACATTTGGTATCAGAGCGGTTCGACCTAGTCGGACTTAGATGTTAAGAGTCTTTTGCGTCTTCTAAGTCTGATTTTTCTTAGTATGCTATTAGACATTGAGCCTGATCAACTTAATACTTTGTGCATACTTCGCAGAATCATGGCTGGAAGAGGTAGGAGAAACCCACCTATTGATCCTCATCAAGAATGGATGCAGAATGTCATCGAAACTCAGCAAAAGATGATGAATGACATGATGCTAATGCAACAGCAACAGATGGCTCAGATGGCTCAAATGCAGCAGATGCATCAAATGCCTCAACCACAACCAGCTGAGCCAGTTAATGTGCCCACACCTGAGGATCCCAACAGGATGTATTTCCGGTTTCTGAAGATGAAACCCCCAACCTTCAAAGGAGGATCCGAGGCAATGAAAGCCCATTTCTGGGTAGATGCCATGGAACGGATCTTTGATACTTTGCAATGCAATGAAGGAGAAAAGGTAATTTGTGCTGCTAACGCTCTGGACGAGGATGCTCACACTTGGTGGGTTAACGCTCGTAGAATGCTTCAAAATCAAGGAACTCCTCTTGAGTGGGATAACTTCAAAGAGTTGTTTTTGGGTCATTATTTTCCCGACTCCCAAAGACTTGACAAGCAGATGGAATTTCTGAGTTTGAAACAGGGAGAGATGACAGTTGGGGAATATGCTGCAAAATTTGAGAGATTGTCACAATTCTATGAATTGGGGACCACCGCTCCTGACGATAGGTGGAAGATGGTGATGTTCAGACAAGGTCTTAGAGGCGACGTGAATCAAGGTCTCAGTTCGTATTCCCTAACCACTTATCCTGCTTTGGTTCAACAGGCTCATTCAGCAGAAAGCGATCTGAAAAGAATGTATGCTGAGAGGAAGGATTTTTGGAAGGATAAGAAGAAGGGCAGTGGGTCAACTTCTTCAAACCCGAGGTATGGAGGGAATCTAGACAAGGGAAAGAAGATTCAGTCAAACAATACTTCTGGGCATCGCCGGTGTGAAGTGTGCAAGAAGAATCATCCAGGAAGGTGTCGATCAGAGGCAAGGTCGGATCAGTGTTATCTTTGCAAAGAAGTGGGCCATTATGCTAATAATTGTCTGTCAAGGAAAGCTTTCTTAGAGTCTCCTGATGCTCCGAGACAGGCTCGAGTCAACACTCTGGATGCTAAGACCATCAAGCCAGCTGATAATCTGATAAGGGGTACAGGTTCTATCTTTCATCAAACTGTTAATATTCTGTATGACTCTGGTGCTACTCATTGTTTTATCTCTGAAGCATGTGCGGAACGGCTAGGATTAATAGTATCTCCTATATCCGAACCAATATCTATCCTTACTGCGGCAAAGGGTCGTGTGCGAACCCAATCATTATGTCTTAATTGTCTGCTCACCATAGGAGGCAGGGACTTTGTTGTTGATTTTATCTGTCTGCCTATGAGAGGAATGGAGATCGTGTTGGGAATGAATTGGATGACTTCCAATCACATTACGATTGATTGTTTCAATCGTGCAATTAATTTTCCTTCTGAAATAGCGGAACATTCACTACCTGCAGATGATGGTGTTATTTCGTTCACTTTAGCCAGCCAGTCTCTATTCCAAGGTGCGGAAGCTTTTGTTATTATTTTGCCTGCATCAACTGAAGCTGATTTGGATTTATCATCTACTCAAGTTGTTAATGAATTCTTAGATGTTTTTCCCGAGGAAGTTTCCTCTTTACCTCCAGAACGAGAGGTAGAATTCTCTATAGATTTGGCGCCTGGCACAGGACCAGTATCCATAGCACCTTATAGGATGTCTCCTCTTGAACTGAAAGAATTGAAGTCCCAACTTGAGGAATTAATTTCCAAGAAGTTTATTCGACCGAGTGCTTCTCCATGGGGTGCTCCGGTATTGCTAGTCAAGAAGAAGGACGGAAGCATGAGATTATGCATAGACTACCGTCAGCTGAATAAAATCACTATCAAGAACAAGTATCCATTGCCAAGGATAGATGATCTACTTGACCAACTTCGAGGTGCTAAAGTTTTCTCCAAAATTGATCTGAGGTCAGGGTACCATCAAATTAGGGTAAGAACCTTAGACATTCCGAAGACTGCCTTTCGTACGAGGTACGGACACTACGAGTTTGTAGTGATGCCTTTCGGACTAACTAACGCTCCCGCCGTATTCATGGATTATATGAATAGAGTATTTCATTCTTACCTAGATCAGTTTGTGGTCGTCTTTATTGATGATATCTTGATTTACTCCAAGTCAGTTGAGGAGCATGCTCAGCATCTCCGATTTGTCCTAGGAGTACTCCGAGAGAAGAAACTCTACGCTAAACCATCAAAGTGTGACTTTTGGATGCCTGAAGTAAAATTCTTGGGTCATGTAATTTCCCAAGAAGGGGTTGCAGTGGATCCTAGCAAGGTGGAAGCTGTGTTGAATTGGGAACGGCCAACGTCAGTGACTGAGATCAGAAGCTTTCTGGGTTTAGCTGGTTACTATAGAAGATTCATTGAAGGTTTTTCGCAAATGGTACTTCCGCTTACTCGATTGACTCGCAAGGGTCAACCGTTTACGTGGGATGCCGATTGTGAGGAGTGTTTCCTTGGATTGAAGGAAAAGTTAACTTCTGCTCCGATACTAATTCTTCCGGATCCGTCATTGGGATTTCAGATTTACAGTGATGCATCTGGGAAGGGCTTAGGATGTGTTCTCATGCAGAATCAACATGTTGTGGCCTATGCATCGAGGCAATTGAAGACGCATGAACGGAATTACCCAACTCATGACTTAGAGTTGGCGGCTATTGTGTTTGCACTGAAAATTTGGAGACATTACCTTTACGGTTCTCGTTTCGAGGTTTTTAGTGATCACAGGAGCTTGAAATATCTATTTGACCAAAAGGAGTTGAATAACAGACAGAGAAGGTGGACCGAATTTTTGAAGGACTATGACTTCGAATTGAAATATCACCCTGGGAAAGCCAATGTGGTAGCAGATGCTCTGAGCAGGAAGTCTATCCACACGGCAAGGTTAATGGTTCACGAGATGGCTTTGTTGGAGTCGTTCAGAGACTTGAAACTCAAGGTGGTAAGAAAGAGGGATCGCGTAGTGCTGCGGCATATACAGATAGCCAGTGTGCTAAGGGAACAAATCCGTATAGCTCAAGAAGCTGATATGAAGTTGCAGTCTCAGAGGGGATCGCCAGATTTCACTGAGGATAGTGATGGCGTGATTTGCTCTAATGGGAGGATTTGTGTTCCAGATGATGATGATATCAAAAGGCAAGTATTGGAAGAAGCTCATAGGAGCCAGTACTCCGTACATCCGGGATCCACCAAGATGTACCGAGACTTGAAGCTAATGTATTGGTGGCCTGGGATGAAGGCCGAGATTGCAGAATTTGTTTCTCGGTGCTTAACTTGTCAGAAGGTTAAGGCGGAACACCGAAGACCGGGCGGTCAGTTACAACCGCTAGATGTACCAGTTTTGAAGTGGGAAGATATCTCAATGGACTTCGTCATGGGGTTGCCGAGGTCACAGGCAGGCAATGATTCTATTTGGGTAGTAGTGGACCGATTGACTAAATCCGCTCACTTTATTCCCGTTCGCTCGACTTATAAGGTTTCCAAGTTAGCAGATGAATATGTGAGGAACATTATCAGACTGCATGGAGTCCCAACGAGTATTGTGTCAGACCGAGATCCCAAGTTTACTTCCAGGTTCTGGAGAGCATTGAATGAAGCTTTTGGAACAAGGGTGCTGGTTAGCACTGCTTATCATCCTCAGACTGATGGTCAGACGGAGAGGACTATCCAGACTCTTGAGGACATGCTTCGGGCTTGTGTGCTCGACAGTGGGAGAAAATGGGAGAACCATCTTCCGTTAGTAGAATTCTCCTACAACAACAGTTACCACTCTAGCATTGGAATGGCACCGTTTGAAGCACTTTATGGTAGGAAGTGTAGAACTCCATTGTGTTGGTGGGAGATTGGGGAAGACAAGTTTTTGGGACCCGATATGGTTCGCGAGACTACAGAGAAGGTCAAGTTAATTCGAGAAAGGATGAAGGTTGCTCAGAGTCGGCAAAAGAGCTACGCTGACAACCGAAGGAGACCGTTGGAGTTTGAGGTTGGTGATCATGTGTTCTTGAAAGTTTCGCCAACCATAGGCACTGGGAGAGCCTTGCGAGCGAAGAAGCTCAGTCCTCGATATGTTGGACCTTTCCAAATCATCGAGCGGATTGGGCCAGTTGCCTATCGCCTCGCATTGTCTCCGGCCCTATCAAATCTCCACGATGTGTTCCACGTATCTCAGTTGAGAAAATATGTTCCCGATCTGCATCAACCATTGAGTGTTGATACCATTGACCTGCAACCGGATTTGTCATTCCAACCTTATCCTAGCTACATCTTGGAGCGTGGCGAGAAGACGCTACGGTCAAGGACTATTCCTATTGTCAAGGTGGTCTGGGATGGATTCTCAATCGAGGAGGCTACCTGGGAACTGGAAGAAGACATGCGCAATCGATATCCATATCTCTTTCAGTAAGATATGTTTCGTCAATTTTGAGGACAAAATTTTTAAAAGTTGGGGAGATTGTAACATCCCTAATTTTTAAAGACTCGTATTATGATGCCGGAGACCGATTATTTATTTGTGGGAATAATTAGTCGTGTCTCGGGGATTATTATTCGAGGAGAAGTCCAAATAAACCCTATTCATGAATTGATTATGGCTTAATCATGATTGATTGAAGTAGTTAAGCTGAAGGGCAAAATGGTAATTTTGCACCCCTCATATAAATACTTCTACCTTGAAGCCACTCAGCCACACCACCCCATTCATTCCATTCTGAAATTTCAGAAAAAGAAAAACTGAAGGAAGAAAGGGAAAGAGAAGGGGAGGGACGCGAGGGAAGAGGAGGAAGGGAGAAGGGGGAACAACCCAAATACTTGTTGCATGTAAGTTATTCCTTCACCATTCCAATCCATTTTCAATTCTGAATTCAATGAGTCTATTTTTGAAGTCTGATTCTACTCCCATCCCTTGCTCCATTCTTCGAAACTTAGAGCTCCAAGGTTGAAGACAATGGAGTTTTGAGCTGCCACTTCTCTTGCATGTTCAGATTTGCTGTTAAGAAAGGGAAGTCTCAAGCTTGCATTTTGGCTTGGAGGAAGTTGTGAAAGATTGAGTGCTGTTTCAGTTAGAGAGAAAGGAAGCCACGGTTCGGGTTCGAAATTGGTTTCTAGCGGAGATAGTTCGTTGTTTTCGGTTCGACGATCTCGTCTCTCGGTTCAACTCTCGGATTTCGTCAACGGGTGAGTTCTACTCACGATAGGGTATTTTGATATTTTGAACATGTTTTCGACATGGAATCCCTTGGTCATATTTTCTGGTTTCAAAAGTCTTAGAATCGAAAAGCGTTTTTAAGTCAAAACGGTGTTTTACGGTTTATTGAGAATTTTAATAAGTCGTTGAAATGAAATGAATTGTGTACTACTAGAAATATATATTCTGGGAATTTTCTGAGTTTCAGGTGATTGAAATTAGAAATCGAATCGGACGAGAACGGAGAGCGAAAATGAGGAAAATGAGAAATTCTGGTAACAGATACAGGTCACACGGGTCGTGCGCCCCTGGGCACGGGTCGTGTGCCTGCTTCGGGTTGGAAGTATTGGAAACAGAACGGGACGCACGGGTCGTGCGCCCCTGGGCACGGATCGTGCGCTTCCCTCTGGTAGATGGGTCTTGAGTAGTGCACCACGCACGGGTCGTGCGCCCCTGGGCACGGGTCGTGCGTGTGGTTCTGTTACTGGCTTCCGTTTTCTCGTTTTGTTGCTCCGTTTGATCCCGAACCTTTTCTAATTTCTTTCTCAACCATTCAAAAAGGGATTGCCTCACTGAAAACCTTATTTTGAACTTGTTCAACTCATGGTTTTTGAAAAAGAGCTTTGAAAGCCTATTTGATCGAAAAACCGAAACCCTAGTATACGTGTGGGTACACCGTCTGATGGATAGAATGTATATATATTTATATATATATATATATATATATATATATATATATCAACTGTATATGATTATAATGCCGGATGTCTAGAGATTCATCAAAACGGGTTATAAGTCAATAATACATTACAATATGATTATAATGCCGGATGTTAATAAATTCATCAAAACGGGTTATAGATCAATAAGATATAAATTATCTAAAAAGATATTGTGATTGATCCTTTGGTGATCGGAAAGATATATATATTATCTAACTCTCGAGAAACCGTTATGTATTGTCATACATAAATCGCGTTGGGTGACGACCCGACAAGTAGCATACTAGGGAGGGTAGTCATGACCCCTTACCTAGGCCCTGAATGTGTTTTGGCGTGGTCAACTCACGGGTTGCCGGGATTAGCAGAGGTGCAGTCGGCTTGTGCTAAGTTACTGATTATAAGATAACATTGCCGGGATTAGCAGTTGTGCAGTCGGCAGATGTTAAGCTGTAGCTACCGGGATTAGCAGTTGTGCAGTCGGTTGAGCTAAGCTATTAAAAACATAAAAGAGAACACGATTTGCTTGGCATTTCGATTATGGCTATTGGTAGCTAATTAAACTTTGTTAACGGTTTAATAATTGAACCGAGTGTCAGTGAGGGGGCACGGTAGGACTCACTGAGATAATGTTATCTCACCCTATCCATATTTGTTGTTTTTCAGAGAAGCAGGGAAAAAGGAAGACTATAGTGCACGAGTAGTTGATATACTCTTGGAGGTGCTGAAGACTTAGTTATTTTCTCCTTGTTCTTTTGATGTCCTATTGGTTGTATAAACTTGTAATGATTATGAGTTATATGAACCATTTATGTTTCTGTTTGGTATTTGGACTGGGATATTGTAATCCACTCGGTATGAAACCGATAAACTTCCATTTTATGAAGTAATGTTATTTCCGATTATGTATTATTTCGGAAAAAGTTTGTATGTCCAAAACTGAAACAGGAACTGTGTCCTCTGAATTTCCGCAATCTGTGCATCTTTCGGTCTCTCTACATGTTGGAAATACCGGGGTGTTACATCCCAGGTAGCCTCTTCGGCTGAAAAGCCATCCCAGACTACTTTGACAATCGGAATAGTCCTTGAACGCAGAGTCTTCATACCACGCTGCAAGATATGACTAGGAGAAGGTTGGAATGATAAATTCGGTCGAAGGTCAATCGTATCAACACTCAACGGTTGATGCAGATCGGGAACATACTTCCTCAAGTGAGATACTTGGAACACATCATGGAGATTTGATAGGACCGGAGACAATGCGAGGCGATAGGCAATTGGCCCAATCCGCTCGATGATTTGGAAAGGTCCAACGTATCGAGGACTAAGCTTCTTCGCTCGCAAAGCTCTCCCGGTGCCTATGGTTGGAGCAACCTTCAAGAACACATGGTCACCAACATCAAATTCCAACGGGCTCCTTCAGTTGTCAGCATAGCTCTTTTGCCGACTCTGAGCAACCTTCATCCTTTCTCGAATTACCTTGATCTTTTCAGTAGTCTCGCGAACCATATCGGGTCCCAAAAACCTATCTTCACCAATCTCCCACCAACACAACGGAGTTCTACACTTCCTACCATAAAGTTCTTCGAATGGTGCCATTCCAATACTGGAGTGGTAACTGTTGTTGTAGGAGAATTCCACCAATGGAAGATGATCTTCCCATTTCGACCCGTTATCAAGCACGCATGCTCGCAGCATGTCTTCAAGGGTCTGTATTGTCCTCTCAGTCTGACCATCGGTCTGAGGATGATATGCAGTGCTAACAAGCACTCTCGTCCCCATGGCTTCGTTCAGTGCTTTCCAAAATCTAGAAGTAAACTTGGGATCTCGGTCTGACACGATACTCGTTGGAACCCCCATGCAGTCTGATAATGTTCTTCACATATTCATCTGCTAACTTGGAAACCTTATAAGTCGAGCGAACGGGAATAAAGTGAGCGGATTTAGTCAATCGGTCCACTACTACCCAAATAGAATCATTGCCGGCCTGTGACCTCGGCAAACCCATGACGAAGTCCATTGAGATATCTTCCCATTTCCAAACTGGCACATCTAGCGGTTGCAACTGACCGCCCGGTCTTCGGTGTTCCGCCTTAACCTTCTAAAAAGTTAAGCACCGAGAAACAAATTCTGCAACCTCGGCCTTCATCCCAGGCCACCAATACATTAACTTCAAGTCTCGGTACATCTTGGGGGATCCTGGATGTACAGAGTACTGACTCCTATGAGCTTCTTCCAATACTTGCCTTTTGATATCATTATCATCGGGAACACAAATCCTCCCATTAAAGCAAATCATGCCGTCACTATCCTCAGTAAAATCTGGCAATCCTCTCCGAGACTGTAACTTCACGTCAGCTTCTTGAGCTACACAGATTTGTTCCCTTAACACACTGGCTATCCGAATATGCCGCAATACTATACGGTCCTTCTTTCTTGCTTCCTTGAGCTTCAAGTCTCTGAACGACTCTAACAAGGCCATCTCGTGAATCATTAACCTTGCCGTGTGGATAGACTTCCTGCTTAGAGCATCTGCTACCACATTGGCTTTCCCAGGGTGATATTTTAATTCGAAGTCGTATTCCTTCAAAAATTCAGTCCATCTCCTTTGCCTGTTATTCAACTCTTTTTGGTCAAACAGATACTTCAAGCTCTTGTGATCACTAAAAACTTCGAAACGAGAACCATAAAGATAGTGTCTCCAAATCTTTAGCGCAAACACGATGGCTGCTAATTCCAAATCATGAGTTGGGTAATTCCGCTCATGAGTCTTCAATTGCCTAGATGCATAGGCCACCACATGCAGATCTTGCATAAGAACACATCCTAAACCCTTCCCGGAGGCATCACTGTAAATCTGAAATCCCAATGACGGATCCGGAAGAATTAGGATCGGAGCAGAAGTTAACTTTTCTTTCAATCCAAGAAAACACTCTTCACAATCGGCATCCCAAGTTAACGGTTGACCCTTACGAGTCAATCGAGTAAGCGGAAGTACCAATTGTGAAAAACCTTCAATGAATCTTCTATAGTAACCAACTAAACCCAGAAAGCTTCTGATCTCAGTCACTGACGTCGGTCGTTCCCAATTCAACACTGGTTCCACCTTGCTAGGATCAACTGCAACGCCCTCCTGGGAAATCACATGACCCAAGAACTTCACTTCGGACATCCAAAAGTCACACTTCGACGGTTTAGCATAAAGTTTCTTCTCTCGGAGTACTCCTAGGACAAAGCGGAGATGTTGGGCATGCTCCTCAACTGACTATGAGTAAACCAAGATATCATCAATAAAGACGACCACAAACAGATCTAAGTAGGAATGAAATACTCTATTCATGTAATCCATGTATACGGCCGGAGCGTTAGTCCATCCGAAGGGCATCACCACAAACTCGTAGTGTCCGTACCTCGTACGAAAAGCGGTCTTCGGAATGTCTAAGGCTCTTACCCTGATCTGATGGTACCCTGACCTTAGATCAATTTTGGAGAAAACTTTAGCACCTCGAAGTTGGTCAAGTAGATCATCTATCCTTGGTAATGGATACTTGTTCCTGATAGTGATTTTATTCAGCTGACGGTAGTCAATGCATAACCTCATGCTTCCGTCCTTCTTCTTAACTAACAGCACTGGAGCACCCCATGGAGAAGCACTCGGCCTTATGAACTGCTTAGAAATTAATTCTTCAAGCTGAGACTTTAATTCTTTCAGTTCGAGAGGAGACATCCTATACGGGGCTATAGATATTGGCCCTGCACCAGGCGCCAAATCTATAGAGAATTCTACCTCTCGTTCCGGAGGCAAAAAGGAAACTTCCTCGGGAAAAACATCTAAGAATTCATTGACAACTTGAACAGATGATAAATCCAAACCAGTTTCGGTTGACGCAGATAAAATAACAACGAAAGCTTCCGCACCTTGGAATAGAGACTGGCTGGCTGAAGCGAATGAAATAACACCATCATCTGCAAGCGGTGAGTGTTCCGTGACTTCGGAAGGAAACTCAATTGCAAGATTGAAACAGTCAATAGTAATGTGATTGGAAGTCATCCAATTCATTCCCAAGACAATTTCCATCCCCCTCATAGGCAAACAGATAAAGTCAACAACAAAATCCCTGCTTCCTATTGTAAGTAGACAGTTCAGACACAACGACTGGGTCCACACACGACCCTTTGCAGCAGTAAGGATAGTTATTGGCTCGGATATAGGAGATACTGTTAATCCTAACCGTTCCGCACATGCTTCTGAGATAAAACAATGAGTAGCACCAGAATCATACAGAATGTTAACAGTTTGATTAAAGAGAGAACCTGTACCCCTTATGAGATTATCAGCTGGTTTGATGGTCTTGGCATCCAAAGTGTTGACTCGAGCCTGCCTCGGAGCATCAGGAGACTCCAAGAAAGCTCTCCTTGACGGACAGTTATTTGCATAATGACCCACCTCCTTACAATGGTAGTATTGGTTTGGTCCCATTTGAAATTTGCCTCTATGGAACTTCTTGCACACATGACACCTGTCATATCCTGCAGAGTCTCTTGACTGCACTCGTTTCCCCTTGTCTGAATTCCTTTGACACCTTGGGTTTGAACAAGTTGACTCACTAACTTTCTTCTTATCCTTCCAGAAATCCTTCCTCTCGGCATACATTCTCTTAAGATCGCTTTCCGCTGAATGAGCTTGTTGAACCAAAGCAGGATAAGTGGTCATGGAATAAGAACTGAGACCTTGATTCACATCGCCTCTAAGACCTTGTCTGAACATCACCATTTTCCACTTATCATCAGGAGCGGTGGTACCCAATTCATAGACCTCGTCCAGAGCGTTAGCAGCACAAATTACTTTCTCTTCTTCATTGCATTGCAAAGTAACAATGATCCGTTCCATGGCATCTACCCAGAAATGGGCCTTCATTGCATCGGATCCTCCTTTGAAGGTTGGGGGTTTCATCTTCAGAAACCGAAAATATACCCTGTTGGGATCCTCAGGTGTTGGCACATTGACTGGCTCAGTTGGTTGTGGTTGAGGCACTTGATGCATCTGCTGCATTTGAGCCATCTGAGCCATCTGTTGCTGTTGCATTAGCATCATGTCATTCATCATTTTCTGTTGAGTCTCGATGACATTCTGCATCCATTCTTGATGAGGATCAACATGTGGGTTTCTCCTACCTCTTCCAGCCATGATTCTGCGAAATATGCACAAAGTATTAAGTTGATCAGGCTCAATGTCTAACAGCATACTAAGAAGAATCAGACTTAGAAGATGTAAAAGACTCTTAGCATCTAAGTCCGACTAGGTCGAACCGCTCTGATACCAAATGTAACACCCCGGTATTTCTAACGTGTAGAGACACCGAAGATGCACAGATGCGGAAGTTCAGAGGACACAGTTCCTGTTTAAGTATTGGACATACAAACTTTTTCTGAAATAAACACATAGTCGGAAATAACATTACTTCATAAAATAGAAGTTCATCGGTTCCATACCGAGCGGAATACAATATCCAGGTCCAAATACCGAACAGAATCATAAAGGTGTTCGTAAAACTCATAACCAATACAAGTTTATACAACCAAATAGAACAACAAAAGAACAAAGGATAATTATGACTAAGTCTTCAGCACCTCCGAGAGTATACCAACTACTCGTGCACAATAGTCTTTCTTTTTCCCTGCTTCTCTAAAAAACAACAAATATGGATTGGGTGAGATAACATTATCTCAGTGAGTCCTACCGTGCCCCCTCACCGACACTCGGTTCAATTTATTAAACCGTCATCAAATATAGATGATTAGCTATCATAAGTTGTAATCGAAATGCCAAGCACTTCGTGAATTTACTTAACACGAACCGACTGCAATCCAGTGCTAATCCTGGTAATCGTGTGTTCAACTTAACATGATCCGGCTGCACAACAATATGCTAATCCCGGTAACCATTTGTCTAACTTAGCACAAACTGGCTGTGTAACGCCCCAAAATAATTTAATTATTTATTTAATTAAGTTATTTAAGGCTTACAATATTTATTTAATTTAATTAAATAGTTCAAGTTTAATTATTTTATTTTATTTTATTAGGAGATGGTGTCACTATTTAGGTGGTGCGAGCAAGGGCCCGTGATCCACAATTAGGCCCGTGGCCCATTGCTTAGTCAAGTAATTCGACTCTCAAGGGGTCTTAGAAGCTAGTTTCATTTTGACTCAAGTGGGAAAAAAGAAAAGAAAGTAACGTAGAGAGAGGAGAAGAGAAAGTTGCGAAGAGAAGGAGAGAAGAAGAGGAGGAAGGCGAAGCACATAGAGAAGAGGAGGAGGCTCATTGGTGGCTTGCATTCTTCCCTTGGAGCTTGGCTAGCAATTCGATTTTCCATAAGGTTAGGGGGTCCTCTTTTTGTTCTTAATAGATATGCGAATTAGTGATGCTTAGGGTTAGGGTTCTAGAATAATTTTTCCATGAACGAATTGTTGTTTTGATGATTACATTATAGTGTTGTGATATTGATTAGGAATTGCTCATGTTGAATTCGTATAATTGGTGAATTGAATTGTTGCTAAGTGATTCGCATGACACATGTTTGAGAATATGATTTGTTGATGTTTACTTGGTGAAAATTGAGGATCATGATGATGATTGAATTATACATATATGATTGGGTGTTTGGTGAATTTAAATTGGTGTTTAAAATTGAAAAATTCTGAATTTTGAAGCTCCTAGGCGCCTTGGGCGCCATATGCATTGTTGCTGTTTTTGTTGGTTCTGCGCCTAGTCATGGGCGCCAGGCGCCCAGCAGTGTGCTGCGCCTGTTTCCAAAAATTCTGTTGCCTGTGTTGCCAATCTGTGTTGCTGTGTCTGTTGCCTGTGTTGCCATTCTGTGTTCCTGTGCTGCCAGTTTTGGCACATGTTGCTTGTGTCATGGGCGCCAAGGGCCCCAAAGTCCGGGTGATAGTTTTGCGAAAATTGTTTTCAGGTTTTTATACTCAGGTAAAATGGCTCATGAAAACTGATTTTGGGCAACAAAGGAGTTGAGTTGTGTGTTTTCACTAGGTGCCTAGTGCATGGGCGCCAAAAATGATGTTCAATTTTTGATGAAAATATTATTGGGTTTTCATGTTCTGAGCATTTGGCTCGTGTCAAATTAATTTCGAAGAAAAATAAAATTTGTAGCATGATGGTCTTAGGCGCCTAGTGCTTGGGCGCCATGTTGCTGTGTTCCCTGGGCGCGCCTATACGCTTGTTGCCTTCCTGGGCGTCCAGCGCCTATGTGCGCGTGTTGTTCCTGGGCGCCAAGCGCCCAGCGCCTATGTGCGCGTGTTGATCCTGGGCGCCAAGCGCCTAGCGCCTGTGCGCTGTTGCGCGTGTTGTTCCTGGGCGCCAAGCGCCTAGCGCCTGTGCGCTGTTGCGCGTGTTGTTCCTGGGCGCCAGCGCCCATGCGCCTGTGCGTGTTGCCTCTCCTGGGCGCCAAGCGCCCATGCGCCAAGCGCTGTGTTGCCCCTGGGCGCCCAGCGCCCATGCGCCAGTTTCCAGGATGTCTAACATTTTTCCTAAATTGTTTTTAACGTAACTTTTGACTCGGTTATCCAAATTCAACGGTTCAAAATGCGTTCTGAAGCTAATTTCAGTGCCTATCCAATAGTCTCAATTTTATGCAAAAATAATTTATTTTTACTGGTGTTCCTGGCTGAAGGTGTTCAAGTGTCCAAATGGCTATTTTTATCCATTTTCCCTACGTCGTGTCAATGTCCTGTGTTGGTCTTTTTGAATTGGTGTTGGTGTGGGTGGTGAGCTGAAATGGTGGGTGATGATGAGGTGAGATTGGTGAGCAGAGGCTTCGGCCTAATTTTAATTTGGTGAGTTAAACAATGCACTATGGTGAGATTAGAATTTAAAATGGTGAATTGATTGATTGTGGTGTGTTGTGATGCATTCTCCATATCACCTCATGAGCATGTGCATTATTGGTGAGCAGAGGCTACGGCCTAATTCTATTTGGTGAGCAGAGGCTACGGCCTATTTGTATTTGGTGACGGATCCGACATGCATGTACCCGTGGAGTTTGGGTTGCATTACATGCATAATCATATATTGTGTAGTGCTGTTTGGAATATAGAATATCCATGTGATTGACCCATTGTTGTGAGTTGGTGTGCTTGGTTTCCTTTTTCCTACGCATTGCTTAATTCTCATATGTTATTAATTATGAAAAGAGACTCACCCTACTGCCTTTATGTTGCTTCTTATGTCGGCAACGTGCAGGTAATGATGAGTGAAGGTTTCCTGTATGCCTTCGTCTGGTAGGAAGTGTCACGCTCTGATACGTAGCACCAGGGGGGGGTGTCCTATGTTTATGCTTTATTTTCTTAAAACTGCTAGACTTTGTTGGTGATGTATTGGTTTTAATTTTTGAACTCTTTATTATTCCGCTGCTGGTGGTGATTGGTTTTAGTGATGCGAACTGAACCTTCCTTACGGTGTTATGTATCTTGATATTATGGAGTAAATGTAGCACTCGCTTGAATTGTTTTCAAAAAAAAAAAAAGAGACTCTGATTTTATTTAAAAGCTAAGTTATTAGAAATGGGGTGTTACAGGCTGCACAACGCTTGCTAATCCCGGTAACCCGTGAGTTGACCACGCCAAAACACATTCAGAGCCTAGGTAAGGGGTCATGACTACCCTCCCTAGTATGCTACTTGTCGGATCGTCACCCAACGTGATACATATGACAATACGTATCAATTCTCGAGAGTTAGATAATTTATATCTTTCCGATCACCAAAGGATCAATCACATAATATTTGGATAATCAATATCAATATCGATCTATAACTCGTTTATATGAATTAAATGGTTAGACATCCAGCGTTATAATCATACACAATGACATATATAGTTATATATATTTAGTCAATCCATCAGTCGGTGTACCCACACGTATACTAGGGTTTCGGTTTTTCAATCAAATAGGCTTTCAAAGCTCTTTTTCAAACCCATGAGTTGAACAAGTTCAAAATAAGGTTTTCAGTAAGGCAATTCCTTTTTAAATGATTGAGAAAGAGATTAGAAAAGGTTGGGGATCAAAAGGAGCGTCGAAATGAGAAATCGGAGATCGGTAACAGAAGCTCACGCACGGTCCGTGCCCAGGGGCGCACGACCCGTGCGTGATTTACCAAAATCACACAACCAAACCGAAGAGGGCGCACGGTCCGTGCCCAGGGGCGCACGGTCCGTGCCCAGGGGCGCACGGTCCACGCGACCTGTATCTGTTACCAATTTCACATATTTCTCATTTTCGCTCTCCGTTTCCGCCCAATTCGATTCCTAATGTCAACCACTCCTGAAACTCAGAAAATGTCCAAGCCTTCCAGAATACATATTCATTTCAGAATTGTCATCAAAATCATTTCAATTCGTTTATGGATTTCAAAGCCGTAAAACGCCCGTTTTTCCAAAAACTCAGAATTTAGCTTCAAAGACACATTTTCAACAAATTATCAGATTATGCCAAAGGTTCAAATCATTTAATTTAGTTCCCTAATCCGTGAGTAGAACTCACCGTGATGGCGATTTCGCTAGGAGCTATGATCGAAGCGTGAAACGGCCGAACACTAAAACGCACGAATAATCACCAACGGGGCACCAACAACACCGAAACAGCAACTAGCTCTACTGAACCGTTTGAAGCAGCAGCAAATCTTCAAGTTAGTGACTGACTCTCCCCTCCAATTCGAAATGCAAGGCACAAATCTTCTTCTAGACCGCTACACTTGAACTTGCAAGAGGATGGCAGCTCCAAACTTGACCTTCTTTACCATTTCAACCACAAGACAGAAAATGGCATAGAGAGAATGGGTGAGAATCAGACTTCGAAAGTGGTATCAATGGAAGGGAAATCGAATTTGGAGTAGAGGGAAGGTTAGAAGACTTACATGCAGCTGGGTTTGATGAAGGATCCACCTCCTTCTTCCTCCTCTACTTCACGCCCTCTTCTCCCTCTTTTCCTTCTGTTTTCCTTTATTTCTTTCTTCTAGATTGTTCAAAAGGATTAAGTGTGAGAGTGAGGGAGGGTTCAGGTACACATGGCTAGATCACTTAAAGGGATGTGAAAAGACAGATTTGCCCTTCAGCCCCAATTCCTCATTTAAATTATGAATGAGCCACAATTTAATGGAGAATAGGATTTCTTGACAAATTCCTCGGCATATTAATCCCCGAGACGCGACCAATTATTCCCACAAATAATTACTCGGTCTTAGGTATCATAGTACGAGTCTTTAAAAATTAGGGATGTTACACAGTATTGATGAGAGAAGTGACCACATGGTGCAGTATCGATGAGAGAAGAACACCTGAGTTTTATCATGGGGTGTAGTGCAGTATCGATGAGAGAAGTACTACACAAGTGCAGTATCATAGGGAGAAGCACACCCATATTTGGTTCGTAGATCCAAGTACCTGTCTTACAAGGTTGGTATAGTACAATATCGATGAGAGAAGTACTATACCGGATGTGGCGCTGTATCGATGAGAGAAGTGACCAAATGGTGCAGTATCGATGAGAGAAGCACACCTGAGTTTTATCATGGGGTGTAGTGCAGTATCGATGAGAGAAGTACTACACAAGTGCAGTATCATAGGGAGAAGCACACCCATATTTGGATCGTAGAACTGTTGTGCAGTATCATAGATAGAAGCGCAACACTTTTTGGAGTAGTATACCCCAAGATCATATGCATTGACATATGGGCATTGCATTAGGATATATGGAGTGGTATGACGCGTAGTTGGTGTTGAGCTGTTAGAATGTTGTTTGAAACTTGTTAGTATTATGTATATGTGAATTGATTATGTACATGTGAGTTGTTGCATATTTGTGTATGCATATTCTAGAAGATGACCCTTGCCTGTGGTTCTCCAATGTAATGGATGTCAACCCAGTTATTGGATGTAATACCCTAATTTTGTCCGATCCAAAAATAAGAAATTTTATTTATTAAAAATAATCATTTTTATGTTCATGCCATGTTTTATTTTATTTTATTGCCGCAAGTTTTTAACAAAAATATTTTTATTAGAAGTGAAGAAAAAAATATAAGCAAAGGAGGAAATAGGGGGGTCTGTTTAAAAAAAAAGAATGGAGGTGCAATCAGGATTGGGCCATCAGAAACCCAACCCAACAAAAAAGGCTAGCCCAACTCGCCTAACCCTAAATCTCCTCCACCAAACCCTAACCCATCCAACCAACCCATAACCCAGGACCCAACTCACTCCTCCACCAAAACCCTAATTCTCCCCACCAAACCCTAGTCAAATTCGGCCACCCCCCCTTACCCTAAAAAATCATCCACATTCAATCCCCCCCTTTCCCTAAAATTTGGCCACATTCACTCACCTTTCCCCTCCTTGATTTTCGACCCCACTCCCTCATTTCCCTCCTTGGAAATTGCACTTTTTCCTTTCCCACACTCCACCTTTCCTCTTTTCTCTCAAACCCCACTTCCCTATACACGCCTTTCCCCTCTCTCTTCTCTTCCCAACGGCTCCAATCCCCCTCTCTCCTCAATCTCACGCTTCCTCTCTCTCTCACACTCTCACACACTCATTTTTTTCTCTTCCCTCACATCACTCTCACACACTCACGCATACCTTCCCCATTCCCTCACACATCCATCACTTCTCTTCTCTCACCAAAACACAAAATCATCATTCTCTCCTCTGCACACCTTCTCACCCACATGCCTCCATACCTCCCCTTCGAATTCTTTTCACTTCCATGCCTTCACCAACCACTCTCACCTAACCCTAAGACACCATGCCCCTTTCCTCCTCAGAAATTTCTGCTCCCTCTGTCATATCAAGCCAGTCTCAAAAAAAAAGAAGAAGCAACAGGGTATGGTGAAGGACAGTTTCGAAAAGAGAGAAGCACAGGACTAAAAAAAAAATCTCCAGGTATAAATAGGGGTCGATCCAGTGAAGAAAGGGACGGTTTTTTTTAGAGAGAAAGGAAGAAGAAGAGGAGTTTTCGAAAAAAGAAAAGAAGGAGAGAGTCTAGGTTTTGTTTAGAAAAGAGAGTTTGAGAGTTTTTTTTACTGTTATTCTTTTTCTTCTCTTTCACAAATTTTTTTAGTTTTAAATTCTGTTGTATTGAGGAAATCCGAAGAAGAAAGCTTCTCCTTCAACATTTCCGGATTTTTTGTTTAAGGTATTGTAATGTAACATTTTATTTAATTATTGTTGTTTTATTTTTTTTTAGTTGCTGTAATTTTGTTCATGTAAATATTGTTGTTGTTTTATTTTTTTTTAGTTGCTGTAATTCTGTTCATGTAAATATTGTTGTTGCTTTTTATTTTATTTTTAATATTGTTTCTGTTTTTTTTATTTTTGTTGCTGTAAATTCGTAAATTATTATTATTTTTTAGATATTATTGTTGCTGTTTTTTTATTTAAAACTGTTGCTGTTTTTTTTATTTTTTTAATATTGTTGCTGTTTTTTAAAATCGTTGCTGTAAATTCGTAAATTCATGTTTTTTTTAGATATTATTGTTGCTGTTTTTTTTATTTAAAACTATTGCTGTTTTTTTTCATTTTTTTAAAATTGTTGCTGTCATGTTTTTTTAGATATTATTATTGATGTTTTTCTATTTAAAACTGTTGCTGTTTTTATTTCTTTTTAAAAAATTATTGCTGTTTGTATTGTTACTTTTTATTTATAATGTTGCTGAAAAAAAATGTGTATTTTCGAATTAAAATGTTGCTACAAAAAAAAAGTTGCTGTATTTTCGAAATTAAAATAAAGTCCCTTTAAAGTAAAAAAATAATAATAATATTTTTTTCCAAAATAAATGTTTGCTAATATCATTCCTTTTTTTTTGAAGGAAATAACAATAATAATCATTTTCAAATAAAAACAGCAAAAACACCCCTTTTAAAAATAATAACCATGACAATAATGATACAAAAAAAACAATGGTAATTCTTTTCAAAATAATAATAGCGGAAACCTTTTTCCAAAAATCAACTTTCAAAATAGAAGACCGCTTAATCAAACAACCCATTTCCCTAAATCATGTTTTCTAAGTAAAGCGTTTTTTTTTAATCAAATGCTCAACTACTTTTTTTTCACATCAGATTTCTATTGGCACCCCCCAGGTTCTGATAATACAACCCCTGTTTTGGATTTAAACACCCATGTTAATTGCACCCCCACGTTTTTAGTAATACAGTACCCTTTTTTTGACAGCAAACCCATCCATTTTTTTTACTACAAGCCCATCTTTTTTAAGCACAACCTAGTTCACAAAAACCGATTTGGTCTCACTATACGCACCCCCCATTTTTGATACAACACTCCTTGTTGTTAATTGTACCTCCCCTTTTTTACTACCACCCATTCCACTTTTATTTACATCGTAATGTTTCTAAACCATTTTTCTTTCTTTCAAACAACCAAGCTCGTACACAAATAGGTTGTTGCTAACGGTCACTCTGAGTTTAGTTTGTTTGACCGATAGGAATAATCTCCATTTTTCGAAACGGATTAGTAAGCGGTGATCACCCTAAGGTTACTCGTTTGATCATCATGAACACCCGCCTAAACTTCAAAAAAAAAGGGACTTTCAATCAACAAAAAAAACACACACAAACATAATCTCAAATCCATTTTTTGATCACGTTTCCCCGGTAAGCATTTTCCGAACAAACAAGCACGCGATCACAAATTGGTTATTTATAGCGGTCACTCTGGGCTCAGCTCGTTTGAACGCTGTAAACACCTTCTTTTTTTTTCGAAGAAGCCATTAGTGGTGACCACTCTGGATTTATCTGTTTGGTCACCATGAACGGCCTCTAGTTTTCGCAAATCTTTCAATAAAAAAAATACCAACACACAAATATTTTCTACCCAAGAACTACGTAGCTTTGATTTCTCCAAGCGCAAAAAACTAAATTTTTATTAAGTCTTCCTTTCCGTTTTTTTTGTAATTAATAAAAAGGGTAAATTAAAATGTTTTCTTTAAACTAATTTTTTTTTTCTACACATTAAATTAAAAGGTAACCTTTTTTAGGATGTTGCGGGGTGCTAGTACCTTCCCCGCACTTAATCGACCCCCGAACCCAAAACAAAGGTTTTTTTCAATGTTTTCCTAAAAATAAATATTGATGGCGACTCCATTGTTCAAAAACAACGAAGAATCCCTCCTTCGGATTTTTCGGTCGCTACAGCTGGCGACTCCACTGGGGACTATTTAAGAGGGTCAAGCCTAATTTAGTTAAATGTGTAGATATTTGTTAGTTTAGTACTTTATTTACCCTTAGCCCTTCTATTCGCATGTCTTTTTTTATTTATCTATTTATTTGCTCTATTGAACCTTAGGGTAGAAAACCTTTGCACTATTATCTGTATTTCTTTTGCAGCATGGGTAGTTTAGGTTGTTTATATCACACACATCAATTACACTTGTTTATTGCACACACTCTTGAGCGGGGCCCTATACCCGGGTCTAAAAAAAACCTAGGACGAGTGGAGGCGATTAGTGTCAGTCATTCTGGATTTTTTCTGTCTGACTCTCATGAAAGCCTCAGCCAGAGTACGCTCTTTCGTGGTATCCCACACCAGGTAGCTCGCTATCGTTGTGGGTCATATCACGAAAGAGATTTCAGCTCTGGAGACCCTTGTGAGGACATGATTAGTGCCACCTGAGAGATTGATCACACAAGTAGCCCTAGACCGTAACCTATATATACGACCTAACCTATTTAGGACACAAGGGCATTTCACCTACCCGTTGCATCATCACAAAAACTTTTTTTTTTCAAAAAAATCAAATAATGAAAACCATTTACTCTTTTTGCCCTTTACATATATTTTATGTGACATGGTTAATGTTTCTCAAAATTTGGATCACCAAAATTTTCCCTATAACGTCATTCTTTAATTCATCATACATCATCGTTATTTCACAAAAAAATACAAAAATCCTCACATGCATGCTATTCATCTCATTTAGGTTTGCCGGGAATTGTAAGAGGTTTGAAAGTTTTGTCATAAGCAAGGCGATATGGGATCAAACTGTGAAGCAATCCAAACTCTGAACTACCCCATAGTAAAACAGCCTAATCTGACAAGTCTAAGGGAATGTGCTGGTCGATTGCCGCCCATCGAGCACAGGTCTTTTGATAGAGTGTATGGGAAGATTATTATGTTACTACAATTGGACGTGCAAACGGAGGCCATTGCCGCTTTGAGCCAGTTCTACGACTCTTCATTAAGGTGCTTCACCTTCAAAAATTTCCAGATGGCACCTACCCTGGAAGAATATACACAGATCTTCGGCTTTCCTCAACAAGACAATGGACCCTACCAGTATCAGGGACAATACTACACAGATGAGAAACTCGCCTCAATGTTACAAACCAGCAAGGAGAACTTGAAGCTCCGGAAGAAAAATCGAAATGGCATTGCAGGATTCCCACAAGAGTATCTGGAAAGCCAAATGAAGTCCTTCGCCGACGCTAGAAATTGGGGTCCTTTTAAGCAGGTGTTAGCTTTGACCATTTTTAGCATTGTCCTATTTCCACGCCTTGAAAAATATGTGGACACAACAGCTATTGGTGTCTTCTTATCCTTCAAGGATGGAGAAAACCCACTCAATCCGATTCCAGCCATGCTTGCAGACACTTACTGTACTTTCACTCATTATAGTTAGCTAAGGGGAAAGAGGATATCTTGTTGCCTGCACGCCTTGTATGTTTGGCTTCTCACCCATGCTTTCGTTAACAAAGTCAGAGTAGAAGGCCCAATTGAAGACGCCAGAGGGTGTGATGTGAAGACAATGAACACTAGTGAATGGTTGCAAGTGCTAGGGGGCCTTCATGAATACAAGGTTCGTTGGCACCCATCATGGTGGAACGATAGGCCCGCAGTAGTTTTTCAATGTGGAAACTTTCAAAACGTCCTGCTCATGGGGACAAGAGGATGCATAAATTACAATCCTTCTCTAACTCTAAGACAGCTGGGGTACCCCATGCGAAATCCGCCCACCGAAGACATGTTAATCCCTTTTTACCTCCATGAAGGAAGCCCAAAAGAGGTTGACATGCTCCGGAAGATTTCTCAAGCGTGGGATATGGTCGTCCGCAAGGGACAAGAGCTTACTAAGAGGAGCGACGATAAGGAAACTACCTTTCGTCAATGGCTCCAAAAGAGGATCCAAGACACCCGATTGCCTTACCAAAGTGCACTATGGGTTGAGGAAGAAATACCTGAACCTACCCTTCCCACTGTCGAAGATTTAGATAAGCTTAAAATGGCATTGTCAAAAGCTGAAGAAGAAAAGAAGGGCTTGCAGGCAGAGTTAGAGAAAATGCTCCTAAAAAACCAGAAATTGGAGGAGGAGAACGCAAGTAAGTCAGTGGCCATTGAAGACAGCCGCAAGCAGCTCAAGATTGAACAAAAGAACAAACTAGATGTTCAAAAGTACCTAAGAGGGGCGAAAGAGGAAATAAAATGTTACAACCTGAAAACGAACCAAGCCATCGATGATGCATACAAGTGGAAAAGGTTATGGGAAGAATCAATGATTGCTGAAAAGACCGCACAGAGCCTGCTAATGGTATCAAAAAGAAAGTCCCGGATGATGGCAGCCGAGTTTGAAGAGCAAGTGAAAAGTATCAAGCAGGATAAAGATACCATTGAAGAGATACTCCGAGAATACCAACAAGCCTTAAGAAGGGAGCATGAAAAATCTGATGAGCTGAACGACCATATCAGATATCAAGAGGAGGTTTACCACCAGTTGAAGACAGAAAGCATCTATTGGGAGAACCGCTTTGTGGAGTTGGTCAGCAGGATAGAAAACCATGAAGCCTTCCTAGAGTTGAAGAATGAAAGCTTATACTGGAAAGACAGATTCTCAAAGTTGGCATGGCTGGCCAATCAAGCTATCACGGGAATCCCCAAACGTCTAAAGGAGGCTAACGCGGCAATGCACCTGTTTAACAACCCGGTCCAAGTTTCCGAATTCATGGAGTTTTGCGAGGTTCTTATTGCCGAACTCCGGGAGAAGGCTGGCAGCACTACTAGTAGAAAAAGAGGGAGGAGTGGAAAAATGAAAGCCATATGTATTTGAGTGAAATTTAAAGAACATTGTACTTTTCTTTTCGAAGTTTTATTTCCAAAATGTTGTACTTTCCTCCATCAATGAAGTTTGTTTGTCTCACATACTGATCCTTTATCTTAAAAATATTGTGGAACTTTAATCTGTGTACTTATGACAAATCAGGATGCGCTTGCAATTCCCGACCTAAAACAATAAGACTCATGCACACATGCATCATTCGCATTTTCATCCATTCATATACTCATACATATACTCATACCATGTGTCCCACCAACAGAGAGAAAAAGACAAGCTGGTGCGTCAACATCGCTATTGGACTCGTTCTCAGGCCAGAAACATGGAAGAAAACCAGGACAATCCGCCTCAAGATATCCCGGATCAAGGCAATCCACCTCAGGACCTAGACAATCAAGAGCTTAGGGCAGAAATAGATGGGATGAAAGAACAGATGGCTGAAATCTTAAAGGTTTTACAAGCTTTGAAGGGCAAAGACACAAGTGAAGATGTCTCCGCTGGGAACACGAAAAATCAAGTTACCAACCCTCCTCCTCCCAATGGACTCGGGATCCCGCATACAGTACCCCCCACTGGGACTAATGACCAGGGTTACATATGGCCTCCTTACGGACTTCCACAAGGTTACACACCTCCGACAGTCAATGCTAGTCCAGAAGACGGTCCCACAGGAGTCGCGGGCCAACAACAGCTTACATCAACGGGTCACGATGGTAATCCGGGGGCACCACAAGTACAAAACCCGACCCCCGTCGTCATACCACAAAGACTCCCACTTGGCTGCCCTCCACCGCCGATAGTTGACGCTCAAACTCAGGGTTCCAACCTCAGGAATCCCACTCATTCACATACCCCAAATGTGAACCCAGCCATAGTTCCGATGATTCATCCTTACTATGGTATGAGTGGGCTCCCTCACAATTACTCTATGGAGAACCCTCAAGCCAAAGACAAACTACAAATGCTTGAGGAAAGGTTGAGAGCAGTCGAGGGATCCAATGTTGGTGCGAGAGATGCTTATGACTTGTGCCTCGTCCCTAACGTAGTCATCCCTCCAAAATTTAAGGTGTCAGACTTCGACAAATATAGAGGGTCGACTTGCCCTGTAAGCCACTTAACCATGTACTGCAGGAGGATGGCGGCGTTTGCTCACGACGACAAATTGCTCATTCACTACTTCCAAGATAGTCTGTCTGGGGTAGCTTCGAGCTGGTACATGCAATTAGAACGTGCCCATATCAGATGCTGGAAAGACCTAGCCGATGCATTTTTGAGGCAATACAAATATAACATTGACATGGCTCCCGATAGAACACAATTGCAGAGCATGACGAAGAGAGACAATGAGTCCTTCAAAGAATATGCCCAACGCTGGAGAGGTTTGGCTGCACAGGTGGTACCACCTTTGTTAGAAAAAGAGATGGTATCAATGTTCATGGATACTCTTCAATCACCTTTCTACGACAGGTTGATTGGGAGCGTCTCTTCGAACTTTTCAGATATGATCGTCATCGGAGAAAGATTAGAGAATGGATGGAGAAACGGGAAGATTGCATATAGCTCCGCTGGAACTAGCAATCAGAAAAGGCCCTTCTCAGGCTTTCCCAAAAAGAAGGAGGGCGAAGCTAATGCCATCTCTGGATCCGGAAAGCCTCCCTACAACACCCCCCGACAGACTTTACAAATACCTACTCAAACACCACAAGCCCCACCTCGCCAAGTCAACCCAGGCTATAGACCACAAAACTACCAAGAAAGAAAGCCCGTCAATTTCGACCCAATACCCATGTCATACACAGACCTATTCAAACACCTCATCAGTCACAACTTGATCACTCCCCGTCCAATGAGACCCCTTCAACCTCCTTTCCCTAGGAGCTATGACCCAGAGGCTAGCTGTGGATTCCACGCTGGGGCAGTTGGCCATTCAACAGAAAATTGCAAGGCATTGAAATATGTAGTACAAGACTTAATTGAATCTAAATGGTTAAGCTTCGCAGAAGATGGTCCGAATGTTGCCACTAACCCTCTACCGGGGCACGGGAAACCCTCCGTCAATGCCATTGAGGATGTTGAGGGGCAATTATTGGTCAGAAAGGTGGAGGACATTGTCACACCCTTGGACCTCATCCATGCTAATTTGTGTCACTTCGGAATCATTATGAAGGGATGTACCGGAAAGGGTTCGTGTGTTGATCCCATTTGTGTCGGGGCCTGTGAAGCATTCAAGCCAGTCCTGCAAGACTTATTAGATCGACACATAATACAAATAGGTCTTCAAAAGAAAGAGGAAGGCGTGTCGACTCTCCAGTCAAGCATTGACCAAAGCAAGAGTATCCGGAAACCCCTGGAAATCCATTACAAAAAGGACACAAAGCTAACCACCGCTGTGCCTAAACCAATTACTATTCAAGTGCCAGTCCTTTTTCCCTTTAAAAGCACCAATGCAGTCCCGTGGAGTTACGATGTGAAAGTTCAGACTACCCCTGATGTCATTAACATCTCAGGGACCGGTGGGATGACTCGAAGTGGGCGTTTCTATACTCCTGGAGGGCCTAGTGAGGACCGAGCAAAAGAAGGGGAGGAAAGAGCCCGTAAGGGCAAAAGCATAGAACAGGAACCTGTCGATAAGAATGCAGGAAAGAAGACGTTATCCGAGCAAGAAGCCAGTGAATTTCTAAAGCTTATGAGACAAAGCGAGTATAAGGCGGTTGATCAACTGAACCAAACTCCCGCAAAGATATCTCTGTTGTCATTACTGCTCAGTTCCGATGCCCGTCGTGCAACATTGACAAAAGTGTTGAATGAGGCCCATGTCGCTCATGACATCTCGGTCGGCCAATTTGATGGGATCGTCGGAAACCTTGTTGCAAGTAATTATCTCACCTTTACTGATGATGAGATTCCAACTGAAGGAAGGGGGCACAACAAGGCCCTACACATATCTGTGAAGTGTGGAGATTACTCTCTTGCTCGGGTACTTATTGACAATGGTTCATCTTTGAATGTATTACCCAGATCAACCATGGAGAAATTAGATGTGGACTGTTCATACATGAGACCAAGCTCCATATTAGTCAGGGCCTTTGACGGATCGAAAAGGGAAGTCATCGGAGAAATGGAATTACCTGTGCAAGTAGGTCCGGAGCACTTCGTGGCGACCTTCCAGATAATGGACATTGCCCCATCCTACAGTTGCCTCTTGGGGAGGCCATGGATCCACTCTGCAGGGGCAGTTCCCTCTTCTTTACACCAGAAGCTCAAGTTCATAGTCAACAATAAGCTGGTGGTTATTTTCGGTGAGGAAGAAATGCTGATAAATAAGTCCGCTCCCACTCGTTACATTGAGGCTGCTGAAGAGTCTTTCGAGACTGCCTTCCAAGCACTGGAAATCGCCAATACATCTGCTATATTAGAACCCAAGCTATCCAAGACTGCCGTGATGGTTGCTAAGTTCATGTTAGGAAAAGGCTACCAAGCTGGAGGAGGCTTGGGAAAAACCGGACAGGGGATCCTGACGCCAATACAGCCAGAGGAGAACAAAGATAGGCATGGGATAGGATATCAGCCCAATCGCACTGACAAGAGAAGGATTGTGGAAGAAAAGAAGGAGCGGAGGTTAGCCAGGCTTGAGCACAGGGTGCCAAATACGAAGAGGATCATCATCTGCGACATCAAGGAAAGCTTTCGGAGTGCGGGAATGTTGAACCCCAATCAGATCGCCGCAGTTGAGGACGATCTAAGCGGTGAAGAAGGTGTCATCAGTCTTGTACGCCCTTGTCCTGCAAACAAAAGGCTCAAGAATTGGGAGAACATTGATTTTCCTGTGGTTTTTAGTTCAAAGTAATGTTTCTATAATGTAATCCTCTGGCTCTGCCCAAGGCCTTAGGACATTTCATTCGGGCACGCATGTTTTCCTTTCAATATTAATATCAATGCAACGTTATTTCAGTTCCCAATAAACCCCCGTTCTCCTTTTCTTTTTACATTCGCTTCTTATTTTCTTTCATTCGTTTTTATTCCGTTAATTTACACTAATGCAGATCCGAAAAAAACGTCTTTGAAAATAACAATGCCAATAATCCATATTGTAACTTTGATCACCCCATCAATCAAACTGAGGAAGATGTTGAGGATAATTGGGAAACCCCTCCAGAGTTAATGAGAATGATGGAACAAGAGGAAAAAATAATCGAACCCCACGAGGAATCAACTGAAACGATCAACTTAGGCACGGAAGAAGACAAAAAAGAAGTTAACATTGGCACCACATTGAGAGACAGCGAGCGAGAGAAATTGGTTAGGTTGTTGTTTGACTATGTTGACGTCTTCGCATGGACATACCAAGACATGCCCGGACTGGACCCCAACATAGTCGAGCATAAGTTACCAGTAAAACCAGAATGCCCGCCGGTAAAACAAAAGTTAAGAAGGATGAAACCAGAAATGTCGCTGAAAATCCGAGACGAGGTTAAGAAACAGTTCGATGCAGGGTTTTTAGCAGTAGCAAAATACCCTCAATGGGTAGCCAATATTGTGCCGGTCCCAAAGAAAGACGGGAAGGTTCGGATGTGCGTCGATTATCGAGATTTGAACAGAGCCAGCCCCAAAGATGACTTCCCTCTGCCTCACATTGATGTCCTGGTAGATAGCACAGCACAACACTCTCTGTTCTCCTTCATGGATGGATATTCCGGATACAACCAAATTAAGATGGCCCCTGAAGACATGGAGAAAACCACCTTCATCACTCTCTAGGGAACCTTCTGTTACAAAGTAATGCCATTCGGATTGAAGAATGCTGGTGCAACGTATCAGAGGGCAATGGTCACATTGTTCCATGATATGATGCATAAGGAAATAGAGGTTTACGTGGATGACATGATTGCAAAATCCAAGACTGAAGAAGAGCATATCGTCAATTTGCAAAAACTCTTCGAACGTCTCAGGAAGTTCAAACTCAGATTAAACCCTGCCAAATGCACTTTCGGTGTAAGATCGGGAAAGCTGTTGGGTTTCATAGTCAGTCAGAGGGGAATAGAAGTAGATCCAGCCAAAATACGAGCAATACTAGAAATGCCGGTACCAAGTACTGAAAAAGAAGTTCGTGGTTTCCTGGGAAGATTGAACTACATCTCTAGGTTCATATCGTAGCTAACATCTACATGCGAGCCTATCTTCAAGCTTTTGTGCAAAAACCAAGAAACGAAGTGGAATGATAATTGCCAAGAAGCCTTTGAAAAGATCAAGAGGTACCTCCAAAATCCACCGATTCTGATGCCGCCTGTGCAGGGCAGACCTCGCATCCTGTATCTAACGGTGCTAGACAAATCGATGGGTTGTGTACTGGGACAACATGATGAATCCGGAAAGAAGGAGCATGCCATCTACTATCTAAGCAAGAAATTCACCGAGTGCGAGACAAGATACTCATTGCTGGAAAGAACGTGTTGTGCTCTGGCCTGGGCTGCACGTCGTTTGAGGCAATATATGCTGAGCCACACGACTTGGTTGGTATCTAAAATGGACCTAGTCAAGTATATTTTTGAAAAACCCGCACTCACAGGGAGGATCGCTCGCTGGCAAATGCTACTATCTGAATACGACCTTTTATATGTCACCCAAAAAGCAGTCAAGGGTAGTGCATTGGCTGAGTACTTGGCACACCAGCCCATTGAAGATTACCAATCAATGCAGTGCGATTTCCCAGATGAAGATATAATGGCTCTATTCGTAGAAGGGAATCCTCCGGACAACGAAAGGTGGAGAATGTTATTCGACGGCGCTTCTAATTTATACGGGCACGGGGTCGGATCTGTACTGACCTCTCCTGATAATCGCTTCGTACCGTTTACCGCTAGACTGAGTTTCTACTGCACCAACAACATTGCAGAATATGAAGCATGCGTCCTAGGCATCGAAGCAGCCCTTGAATGGAAAGTCGAAAGACTCGATGTATATGGGGACTCAGCTTTAGTCATCCATCAGACAAAAGGTGACTGGGAAACCAGGGATTCCAAATTAATTCCTTATCATGATCACATCCAAAAGATGGTTGAACAATTTGAAGAGATCACTTTCCATCATCTCCCTCGCGAAGAAAATCAGTTGGCCGATGCTTTGGCGACTTTGTCATCAATGTTCAACATCAATAACGACAAGAGTCTGACATTCATCCGAATCCAACATCGAGACCTACCGGCACATCATTGTGTGGCAATCGAAGAAGAGCCTGACAGTAAACCTTGGTATTACGATATCAAGCACTATATCACAAACAGAGAATATCCTCCTGGTGCCACCGAGAATGATAAGAGGACACTTAGGAGGCTGTCAATGGGTTTCTTCTTAAATGGGGAAGTGCTTTACAAGAGGAATCATGATATGGCCCTCCTCAGATGTGTAGCAGAAGAAGAAGCAGAAAGAATTATGAAAGATGTCCATGAAGGCTCGTTCGGCACCCATTCTAATGGGCACACCATGGCAAGGAAAATCCTAAGGGCTGGCTACTACTGGTTGTCAATGGAGACTGACTGCTTCAACTACGTCAGAAAATGCCACAAATGTCAAATCTATGCCGACAATATCCATGTACCACCTGTCTCTCTGAATGTCCTAACAGCACCATGGCCATTCTCAATGTGGGGAATGGATGTCATCGGTCCCATCGAACCCAAGGCATCAAACGGACATCGTTTCATTCTTGTCGCTATTGATTATTTCACCAAATGGGTCGAGGCCGCCTCTTACACCAGTGTAACAAAATCAGTGGTTGTCAGGTTCATAAAGAGAGATTTAATTTGCCGCTACGGTCTTCCAAATAAGATCATCACGGACAATGGGACCAACCTGAACAATAAGATGATGAAAGAGTTGTGTGACGACTTCAAAATCCAGCATCATAATTCCTCCCCATACCGTCCAAAGATGAATGGGGCAGTTGAGGCAGCAAATAAGAACATAAAGAAGATCGTGCAAAAGATGGTAGTGACCTTCAAGGACTGGCATGAAATGTTGCCCTTCGCGTTGCACGGGTATCGGACCTCTATCCGCACGTCAACAGGGGCAACACCATTCTCACTAGTATATGGGATGGAAGCAGTTCTTCCCATCGAGGTGGAAATACCCTCCCTGCGAGTGCTAATGGAAACAAAATTGGAGGAAGCAGAATGGGTTCAAGCTCGTCTGGATCAGTTGAACCTCATAGAAGAAAAGAGAGTAGTTGCTTTGTGTCATGGGCAGTTGTACCAACAAAGAATGAAAAAGGCTTATGATAAAAAAGTGCGACCCCGCCAGTTTCAAGAAGGAGACCTCGTGCTCAAGAAGATGTTGCCTATCCAAAAGGATTCCCGTGGAAAATGGACCCCTAATTATGAAGGACCTTATGTGGTAAAGAAGGCCTTCTCTGGAGGGGCGCTGATTCTCACAAAAATGGACGGTGAAGACCTCCCACTCCCAGTGAACTCGGACGCAGTTAAGAAGTACTATGCCTAAAGAAATATATGGAAAAAAAAGAGAAAGATGAGCCAAGCAAAAATAAGCTCGCTAGGTCGAAAACCCGAAAGGGCGGCCTAGGCAAAAATTAGAGCGACCCGGTGGACTGAAAACTCTAAAGAGCAGTCCAGGCAAAAATTAGGGTCAGAAGTTGGACTTTGAGCTACAAAGGCAGTCAATACCTCCGAAAGTTGGGTAATGAATGCTCAAAATTATGTTAATGGGTGATTGGCGTTATTACTTCAAAGATACCAACAATCAAAGGATCAGCTTTCCTTGTTTTCTTTTTTCTTCTCTTTCTTTTTGTAGTTTAAACTCCCAATGTAATTTTCAGCCAGCGCGACCTTCTGCGCATTTGTTTTCCATTTGAATATTAGACGATACTGAATTGCGAAACGTGTGCATGATCGCAAGCATTATATTCATTACGAAATTTCTAAAAATCACACAAAAGAGATGATCTCTCATAAAGTTGCAAAAAGGACAAATGCATAATCTCATCAGTAAATCTTAATAACCCGCACTTTGGCACCGCTGCTTGAGGCAACCCTCGTATCCCACATCGAGAGTCACGCGAGTTGATGATACCAGCAAAGTCAAGAAAGAGCATAAAGAGCTAAAGAGCAAAGAGAGCGAAAGAGCAAGAAAAGAGAATGAAAAAAAAGAAAAAAGCCAAGAACAAAAGCCAAAAACAAAATCATTCCACATTTCATTCATGTCATCAATTACTTAACTACATGCACGCATGCATCATTCATTGCAAGTGTCTGTTGAGATAATTTTAGTATGTATCGTTAGCACCAATTCTTTAGACCCCCAGCGGTCCTTCAGAGCCCAGGCGCTCCTTCAGACCAACATTGGTCCTTCAATCCAGATCGCACGTCGCGTTATCGAGCAACCGACGGATCATCCGGCCCCAGGCCCTTCAGACTAGCTGTGTCCGCCTAAAAAACACAGTGCACGTCCTTCGTGGTTATATCAGTTCCGGACCTGATTAACCCTAATGGCCGCTCGAAAAGAGGCCACCCCCAGACCGTATTACTAGTACCATAAGCTAGTTGCGCTCCTTCAGACCCATCGGTCCCTCAGGCTTAGGCATGCCCTTCAGACCCCGACGGTCCCTCAGTCGAACGCAAGTCGATGCGCCAAGCATTGATTTTGAACTAGACCTTCAGAGCCCCAATGCTCCTTCAGAGCCCCAGTGCTCCTTCAGATCCCCAGCGATCCTTCAGATCCCCTGCGATCCCTATTTACCTTCGGTCTAAAGTAACCCAGTTTTCATAAGTTTCAAAAAAAAAAAAAAACAAAAACCTCAGTCTGGACAAAATTAGCGTCTTGTTATCTTTATTTCTATTTTCCTCGAGAAACTCGGAATCCCTCCGATTTCCCAGCAAAATATAAATAAAGAGGGGCAGCTGTAATACCCTAATTTTGTCCGATCCAAAAATAAGAAATTTTATTTATTAAAAATAATCATTTTTATGTTCATGCCATGTTTTATTTTATTTTATTGCCGCAAGTTTTTAACAAAAATATTTTTATTAGAAGTGAAGAAAAAAATATAAGCAAAGGAGGAAATAGGGGGGTCTGTTTAAAAAAAAAAGAATGGAGGTGCAACATCAGAAACCCAACCCAACAAAAAAGGCTAGCCCAACTCGCCTAACCCTAAATCTCCTCCACCAAACCCTAGCCCATCCAACCAACCCATAACCCATGACCCAACTCACTCCTCCACCAAAACCCTAATTCTCCCCACCAAACCCTAGTCAAATTCGGCCACCCCCCCTTACCCTAAAAAATCATCCACATTCAATCCCCCCTTTTCCCTAAAATTTGGCCACATTCACTCACCTTTCCCCTCCTTGATTTTCGACCCCACTCCCTCATTTCCCTCCTTGGAAATTGCACTTTTTCCTTTCCCACACTCCACCTTTCCTCTTTTCTCTCAAACCCCACTTCCCTATACACGCCTTTCCCCTCTCTCTTCTCTTCCCAACGGCTCCAATCCCCCTCTCTCCTCAATCTCACGCTTCCTCTCTCTCTCTCACACTCTCACACACTCATTTTTTTCTCTTCCCTCACATCACTCTCACACACTCACGCATACCTTCCCCATTCCCTCACACATCCATCACTTCTCTTCTCTCACCAAAACACAAAATCATCATTCTCTCCTCTGCACACCTTCTCACCCACATGCCTCCATACCTCCCCTTTGAATTCTTTTCACTTCCATGCCTTCACCAACCACTCTCACCTAACCTTAAGACACCATGCCCCTTTCCTCCTCAGAAATTTCTGCTCCCTCTGTCATATCAAGCCAGTCTCAAAAAAAAGAAGAAGCAACAGGGTATGGTGAAGGACAGTTTCGAAAAGAGAGAAGCACAGGACTAAAAAAAAAATCTCCAGGTATAAATAGGGGTTGATCCATTGAAGAAAGGGACGGTTTTTTTTTAGAGAGAAAGGAAGAAGAAGAGGAGTTTTCGAAAAAAGAAAAGAAGGAGAGAGTCTAGGTTTTGTTTAGAAAAGAGAGTTTGAGAGTTTTTTTTTACTGTTATTCTTTTTCTTCTCTTTCACAATTTTTTTTAGTTTTAAATTCTGTTGTATTGAGGAAATCCGAAGAAGAAAGCTTCTCCTTCAACATTTCCGGATTTTTTGTTTAAGGTATTGTAATGTAACATTTTATTTAATTATTGCTGTTTTATTTTTTTTAGTTGCTGTAATTTTGTTCATGTAAATATTGTTGCTGTTTTATTTTTTTTTTAGTTGCTGTAATTCTGTTCATGTAAATATTGTTGTTGCTTTTTATTTTATTTTTAATATTGTTTCTGTTTTTTTTATTTTTGTTGCTGTAAATTCGTAAATTATTTTTTTTTTAGATATTATTGTTGCTGTTTTTTTATTTAAAACTGTTGCTGTTTTTTTTATTTTTTTAATATTGTTGCTGTTTTTTAAAATCGTTGCTGTAAATTCGTAAATTCATGTTTTTTTTAGATATTATTGTTGCTGTTTTTTTTATTTAAAACTATTGCTGTTTTTTTCATTTTTTTAAAATTGTTGCTGTCATGTTTTTTTAGATATTATTATTGCTGTTTTTCTATTTAAAACTGTTGCTGTTTTTATTTCTTTTTAAAAAATTATTGCTGTTTGTATTGTTACTTTTTATTTAAAATGTTGCTGAAAAAAAATGTGTATTTTCGAATTAAAATGTTGCTACAAAAAAAAAATTGCTGTATTTTCGAAATTAAAATAAAGTCCCTTTAAAGTAAAAAAAAAATAATAATATTTTTTTCCAAAATAAATGTTTGCTAATATCATTCCTTTTTTTTTGAAAGAAATAACAATAATAATCATTTTCAAATAAAAACAGCAAAAACACCCCTTTTAAAAATAATAACCATGACAATAATGATACAAAAAAAACAATGGTAATTCTTTTCAAAATAATAATAGCGGAAACCATTTTCCAAAAATCAACTTTCAAAATAGAAGACCGCTTAATCAAACAACTCATTTCCCTAAATCATGTTTTCTAAGTAAAGCGTTTTTTTTTTAATCAAATGCTCAACTACTTTTTTTCCACATCAGATTTCTATTGGCACCCCCCAGGTTCTGATAATACAACCCCTGTTTTAGATTTAAACACACATGTTAATTGCACCCCCACGTTTTTAGTAATACAGTACCCTTTTTTTGACAGCAAACCCATCCATTTTTTTTACTACAAGCCCATCTTTTTTAAGCACAACCTAGTTCACAAAAACCAATTTGGTCTCACTATACGCACCCCCCATTTTTGATACAACACTCCTTGTTGTTAATTGTACCTCCCCTTTTTTACTACCACCCATTCCGCTTTTATTTACATCGTAATGTTTCTAAACCATTTTTCTTTCTTTCAAACAACCAAGCTCGTACACAAATAGGTTGTTGCTAACGGTCACTCTGAGTTTAGTTTGTTTGACCGATAGGAATAATCTCCATTTTTCGAAACGGATTAGTAAGCGGTGATCACCCTAAGGTTACTCGTTTGATCATCATGAACACCCGCCTAAACTTCAAAAAAAAAAGGGACTTTCAATCAACAAAAAAAACACACACAGACATAATCTCAAATCCATTTTTTGATCACGTTTCCCCGGTAAGCATTTTCCGAACAAACAAGCACGCGATCACAAATTGGTTATTTATAGCGGTCACTCTGGGCTCAGCTCGTTTGAACGCTGTAAACACCTTCTTTTTTTTCGAACAAGCCATTAGTGGTGACCACTCTGGATTTATCTGTTTGGTCACCATGAACGGCCTCTAGTTTTCGCAAATCTTTCAATAAAAAAAATACCAACACACAAATATTTTCTACCCAAGAACTACGTAGCTTTGATTTCTCCATCGCACCCGGAGATACGTAGGAGCGGGGGCCCACTCCTGTCAAGCGCAAAAAACTAAATTTTTATTAAGTCTTCCTTTCCGTTTTTTTTGTAATTAATAAAAAGGGTAAATTAAAATGTTTTCTTTAAACTAATTTTTTTTTCTACACATTAAATTAAAAGGTAACCTTTTTTAGGATGTTGCGGGGTGCTAGTACCTTCCCCGCACTTAATCGACCCCCGAACCCAAAACAAAGGTTTTTTTCAATGTTTTCCTAAAAATAAATATTGATGGCGACTCCATTGTTCAAAAACAACGAAGAATCCCTCCTTCGGATTTTTCGGTCGCTACATTGGAGGACCATAGTTCAGTTTTCACAGATAAAGTTGCAGAGGTTGGTGTCCTTTCATAGTGGAGTATTGGTAGACTCCTCGAGGTCCTAACCGGGTGTTGCGTATAGAGTGCTTGATCAGCGTAGATGTCTTCTTTTGTCGTCATTTTGGAAAAATTCTCAAGTGTATGGTTCTTAATCAGTTCTTGTATGGGAATTGCCGTATATGTATTAGTAAAGATAGCCAGTACTAGATTGTGCGGGTTTTTATTTCAAACACTTCTGTCTTTGCATTGTACACTTTTCTTTTGAAAACAGGTAACATACTGGCGTGGGGAAACAAATTTATATATGTCATATTTCAGATTTAATTATTGTATATTACATTAAGAGAGGAATCATGTTTCGAAAATGCTGCAATACTCTGATTGTCTTGAAATTGATTTTTTTTAAAAAAAAATAATATGTTCTCAGAGAGAGACAAGAAGTGTATTTTTCAAAAAGCATCTCATATTAGGAGTTGAGTTCACTTAGTAGCGCTCCCAAAATCGGGGTGTTACATCGACGGAATGAGGGGGTACTCCTTCAAAGTCTTGGCTGTCGAACGCAACCACCGAGTATTCCGGCACGACAAGGTCAATTTCAGCATTACCAACTAACATGATGGAATGAACGTACCTTTTCCTAGACAAGGATGTGGTACCTCTTTCTGAGAATCCCCCTTAAATGGACACTATGAATCCCTTGTCCGCCTTTTCATGTTTTCCTTTCCCTTCGTTATTCCTTAGCATGTTTCCTTGGTCATGCCTTCCCGAGGGGAGATGCTGCTCGCAGGGGTCTGGTCATTCTGACTTGTCTGCCGATGATTCATACCTCTTTGGTTCCTTAGCGTTTGTTTTTTTCTTGCCTTTTGTCGTTTCTTCGGCTTCGATATGCTTATCTGCCCAAACCCTTACCTCGTCCATGTTTCTCAGTTTCCAAATTGATAGGGCTTCACTGAAACCCCCATTTTTCAATCCTTTCATGAATGCAGCAACGAAAAATTTCTTGTTCGGTTCCTCCACCAAAACAGTTGCTTTGTTGAACTCGTCTAAGTACCCTTTGAGTGGCTCAATGGAGCCTTGGCCTAAATTAAACAAATCTACCAGTTCTATCTGCTTCTTTCTGTTAGCTGAAAGCTGTTGCACAAATCAGGTGGCAAGATCCTCAAAACCTACGACCGAGCGGGGTGGAACCCCTTTCAAACATTTCAACGCCACTTCTGTCAAGGTGTCGACTAACATCTTACAACTGATGACATCATTGTCGCCGCTAATAAACATCTGATTTTCGATAGCGTCTACATGACTCTGGGGATCCCCTATACCATTGTACGCCCTAATGACCGGCTCCCAAAACTGGTGAGGTATTTCCACCGCCTGGATCGCCTCTGATAATGGTTGGAAAGCTCTCAAAGGGTACCTAGTGCTTCAGCAACTATTGTTCTCTTGCTTCCAAAGCCTGAGAACGAAGTTGTTCTTCATTCTTGCGTGCCTACTCTGCATTTTGGGTTTGCAGAGTATGAACTGCAACCAATGGCGGATTCAAAAATTTTCTATAGTGGGGGCAAAAATTAATCTAATATTTCTTAGAAAAATATGTTAGAAACATTTATAAAATACATAATCATACGATAAAAAAGAGTAAAGACTCAAATTGGCACTTAGAGGAAAAAACAAACTTATTTAGTCTCTAAGAAATCAAAATATCTGTTTAGTCCTCAAATATTTGTTAAATTAGTCTTTGTACAAAATTTGAAGTTACTTTTTTTTGGTTCGGACCATTGCTGGCAACCCACGGAGTGTCCCAATGCTTTCAACGAAAGACTAATCTCCGTTCGTGCTTAGGATCAAATTTCGCACTGGCCAACACCGAGTTTGTCCACTGCGAGAATCGAACCCGAGAGCACTGGGTCGACCCTCCATGTCCCAGGATAGATTATGCCACTTGGCCAACAATGTTGGTTAATATTTTAGACTTACTTTAGTCCTTCATGAGACTACCTTGACTAATACTTTAATTTTTTAACAGTCAATTCAATATTTTTCGTTACTTAAAGAGCAAATAAGTTTGTGTTTTTTTGGCAATTTTTTTTGGGCCTTTACTCTTAAAAAATCAAAATATTGAAGTTATTCGCAAATGTATTTAGTGATAGAAGAAACCAAAATGACAGAAATTAGATGAATAAAATTAGTATCAGTTATTCTCTCGTGTCTCATAGTTACCTTGATGGGGTGATTGAGGTATCAATAGAATGAAGTGGGGTAGGATGAATTTCACAGGTCTCACGATGGGCGCCAATGTTCCTAACTATTTCCTAGGTAGGAGATAAACAAGATTAATAGGAATTTGTATGAGAGTATCGAAGAATGAGTGAACCAAGAGACACAACTCTCTTTTCCCTAATTCTATTCTCTTTCCCTTAAACCAAACAACACCCCTAATCTACTCTATTTCTCACATCTTTCTCTCTTCCCTCACTCTCTCTTCTCTCTTTCTCTTCTAATCCAAACACACCCTTAATGTACGTAAGCGATACAACCAGGCTATCTAACTAAGGGGGTGTTTGGGGGGCGACCGTTTGGGGAGACTGAAGAGGTTTCTTTTTCTGCCAATGAGGACCAACCAATAGGAAGCTTCGGCTGGTGAAGAAGAGGCCGAGCCTTCTTTCTAGATAACGATCGGTCTAGTTGACGAGAGGACGACAACAAGTCAACAACAATGGTTTTTTTCTAGACTGCCGCGTGAATCTTATGTCCAAAGAAACCTAGTTAATCACAATTCACATGCCTACCTACACACACTCCGCACTTTGAGTTGTTTTGTTTCGCATTAAATTGGTTTGTTTTCTTTCTCCCTTTAATAAACCAGTTTTTTGACTTTTATGCTAAATATACATGTTTGGTACACATACGCATACGCATAATATACATATATACATGTCTTGTGCGAGTACGAATTAATGTACCTATGCAACAACAAAAAAACGAATTAACCTACCTTGTTCAAGCTATATATCAATATCCGTACTTCATTTCTATCCGTAGGTACATATAAACGTGTGAGATTGGTTTTTGCTTTTTTCATTTTCCTCTTTTTCCTACTTTTGTGTACGACCTTAGGCACATATATCTGAGATGCCAAGAGATATGATCATGGGATGTGATTATAACTAGAAATTAGAAACTAGAAATACATGTGAGTGTGTAAATTAAGAAAGAAAAAGGATGAAAAATTAACAATAGAAAATCAGTCGTAAATCTTCGCCTTGGTCGTTTATGGTGAGGCCACAAAGCAAGGACCTTAGCCATCTAAATAACGAAGCCCAATTTTTTAAAGATACTAGCAGTATACCCATGCATATGCACGGGTGTTATCGTGTTATTTTTATTAATAGACTTAAACGTAATTTAATTAGTCTAAATGTTACCCCGTGAAAATCAAGACTAATTTAAATTAGATAAACAAAAAGTTTCAAATTGTAATTGAGTTAGTCCGAATATTACCCCGTGAATATTTACCAGTAATATGTAATATTTCCCGTAGAGATTAGAAAACAATTGCATTAAAGTTTCAAATTTTCAAATTGTAATATTTTCCGTAGAGACTAAATAAAACTTATTGATAAAGAAAAATAGAATATTAAAAATGAAGGAAACATGTAGATGAAATTAAAGTAGATATATTGTTAAAAATAGAAAAATGAGATAGAGTTAGGGGAAGAAAGAGGAGGAGAGAGTGAAAAATGTCTGAGAAAGATTAAAAAAGTTTGAAAAAATATATGAGAGAGAGTGATAAGTAATATTTCCTGTAAAGATTAGAAAACAAAATTGTATTAAAGTTTCAAAATTTTCAAATTGTAATATTTCCCATAGAGACTAAATAAAACTTATTGATAGAGAAAAATGGAATATTAAAATGAAGGAGACATGTAGATGAAATTAAAGTTGATATATTGTGAAAAATAGAAAAATGAGATAGAATTAGAGGAAGAAAGAGGAGGAGAGAGTGAAAAAATGTGTGAGAAAGATTGAAAATGTTTGAAAATATATATGAGAGAGAGTGATAAGAAATATTTCTTGTAGAGATTAGAAAACAAAATTGTAGTAAAGTTTCAAATTTTACAAATTGTAATATTTCCCGTAGAGACTAAATAAAACTTATTGACAGAGAAAAACTAAAATATTTAAAAAATGAAGGAGATATATTATGAAAAATAGAAAAATGAGAAAGAGTTAGAGGAATAAAGAGGAGGACAAAGTGAAAAAGTGAAAAAGTTTGAAAAAGTATGTGAGAAAGAGTGATAAAGTTTGGAAAAGTGAAGAATTTTGAAAAAATGAAAAAGTGAAATTACATAAATATCCTAAAATTGTTTAGTTGAGAAAATGGTAAGATTGATATTTTGGTAGTAGATTAATGGTGTAGATAGATAGTAGATTTATAACTTTTCAAAATAATAATAATTTAGTTAGTAAATCTTATTTTAAATAAATAATTTATTCTTAAATAATAAAGTTCAATTTGTATTGAAGAAAAAGGGACATTTTTAGTTCTTCATGACATTTAATAGCACTTTGTTACTCTTGATAGCGCTTATAAAAGGTCAAAAAGACGCTATAAAAACTCATGAAACATTATTAAAAGTCATGAAGAGCTAAAACTGATAAAAATAAAACTTAGGGACCAAAAGTAGATAAAAACATTTTGATGGACTAAAACCAAAAAAACTAAATTTTATAGAGACAAAAAACATATATATTTAACTCTAGTTTTAAATGACCTTCTCTAATTAAAAAGGCCTCACTTTAAGATTACATTTAGGCCTATAAAACTCGGTCAGATTTGCGCTGACCTTTGCTGAAATTAATTGGTACTACTAGAATAAATTGAACTATGACAAAACTTTTATGTGGAGTTTGCTAAGAGAAATGCTAACAATGCGGCTCACTCTTTTGCAGGGACAGTCTTGTTGTCGGCTAGACCTTAGGACTATTTTTGCTGTCGCTCCTTGTATTTAAAACATTATTATGATTGAAATGAATTAAATGTGTTTGTCAAAAAAAAAACTATGACAAAAAATTAGAATAAAAAAAATGAAATTAAAAGTTGGAGTGGCGTATTTTGCCTTTTCTTATCTATGAATTTCTGTGGCCAGTGGCGAAGCCAGGATATTTCTAGAGCCTGGGCAAGAAAATTTCCCGCCAATTTACATATGACATAATATATACATAATCATAAAGTGTGCTAAATAGGAGAGATGAAATCTAACCTGTCAATAGAGTGCTAAATAAAATTAGGAGGTAAATGCCCTTTCCGAGACTTCTTTCGGGTGAATGTTCGCATAATATCAACATCTTAAAGTGACTTGAATATCTCCCGCTCGGTGTAACATATCATCAAGTCATTGAACCACTCATCGTTGATCTTGTTGCGTAATTTAGACTTGAAAATCTTCATTGCTGAAAAAGCTCTTTCAACGGATGCTGTCGACACCGGCAACAGCAAAGCCAACTCAATGAGTTTGTAGACCAATGGAAATACCAAATGTTTCTGAGTTTGAACCATCTTCATAGCCAAACTTTCAATATCTTCACAAGAAGTAAAGGAAGCATGCATTTTCATGTGATGTACATAATTGTCAAGTTGCTCTCTTATTGTTCCACGATCATCATCAGAAAAGTCAGCATGATAAATATCATCAAGACGAGCAATTTTATCAATATCAAACCTTGAGAAAGAGTTCTTGGGGTCAAGACATGAGAAGCAATTCAGCACATTGTTACTTCCTTCACTAAACCGGTGATCCATCTCCACACATATTTTGTCAATAGCAACATAAAAAATCTCTGCACGATAATGGTGAAGATTAGTGATAGTTCTCCCTTCTTTTCTTGAACGACCCAGAATTGGTATTTCTTCATCCATATTTGGCACCGGAATACCTTTAGCAACACAAAATTCTTGGACAACAAAAAATAAATTATCCCAACCACTATCTCTCAATGTGGCCAACCGAGATTTGACATCATCAACTAATTCCATAGCAAGCACAATGTTTAGATCTTTTCTTTGCAAGATTTTTGAAAGCTCATTTTTGATACCAAACAACTTTAACATCAATTTCAAAATGAAAGCAAATTTAAAGCTCTCCATTTTTTCTATCAAACCCGCCGCTTGAGATGGTCCACGTCCATCTTCATCAACAATACTAAGCACCTCTAACACGGAGGACCACAACTGATCCAAACGAATCAAGGTAGTATAATGTGAACCCCATCTAGTATCCCCGGGTCTAGCGAGACTAGATGATTGGTGCAAGCCCATTCCTTGAGATATCTCACCACTCTCAAGTCTACTCAAAATATCTTTGTGCCGTGCCTCCGTCAAAGCATCCCTTCTCTTGCAAGATGCACTTGTTGTGGTTACAATCAAGGAGATGTACTCAAAGAAATCATAATAGAATTGCAACTACTAGCAACAGACACAACCACCAATTGCAAACGGTGAGCATAGCAATGGACATAGAAAGCATAAGGGTTTTCATCTAGAATCTTTCTTTGCAAACCATTAAATTCACCTCTCATATTTGAAGCCCCATCGTACCCTTGCCCTCGTATCCTTGAAATAGATAATGTGTGACGATCAAGAATACCATAAAGAGCATCCTTTAGTGCCTCAGATGTAGTATCTTTGACATGATGTAGAGCAATAAATCGTTCCACAACTTTCCCTTTGTCGTTCACGAACCTAGAAAACAAATTCAACAAGGTTATATAGAGGCATAGAGAATTGTCTATCACGTGACTCATCAATACAACTACTAACCTCAACATCACCGCCATTTGCTCTTTGACGGATATATCACGTGACTCATCAATAAGCACAGAGAATTGTCTATCACCAAGCTCTTCCATAATCACCTTCATAACTTCAATGGCACAACACGTTGCAAGCTCCTTTTGAATGTCAGAGGAAAGCATTGTGCAATTTTTTGGACCACGGACAAAAGCATCTCTCACATTTTCATTACTAGATTTTACCCAATCTACCATCTCTCTAAAATTGCCCTTGTTTAGAGAAGTAGAGCTTTCATCATGGCCACGGAAAGCAATGCCTTGTGCTATGAGGTATCTAGTACAATCTACAGAACAAGTCAAACGGATCTTATATAGTTCTTCTGATTCCCTACTTGCTCTAGCAAAGATACTTGTCACACTTTGTCTTTGATTATTATAATCGTCATAGTGCTTCATACATGAGTTGTGCTTACTATCATGCTTACCAATATGATCTTTAAAGCCTTTAGATGCATGCTTCCAATCTTTAAATCCGTCTTTGTTGAAGACTTCATACCCAAAGTGCCCGGCCCTCCCGGGCGACTTAAAGAGAAAGCAATAGAAACAATAAGCTGCATCCTTGGACTCACTGTATTCAATCCATGTATAACTCTTATACCATGAACTACAAAATGCTCTTGAATACTTCCCAAATTGAGTACGAGGGAAATTTGTCAAATTTGGTTGCGTTGGACCCTTCAATATATACGCCCTCCTCACTTGGTCTTGAATCTCCGGAGCATACTCATCAATTTGTTTCCTACATCCTGGATCACGCACAATGTCATTTGGATTAAACTCATTGGCCGCATTAGGGGGCGTTTCTTCTACTTCGGCTTCCGGTTGCACAACATTCGCATTCTCAATAGAACTTCTAGGTACCAAAAACCTCCTCATCTAACAAATTTTATGATCCAAAAAAAGAAACTATGTAGAAAACAAATAATGATCAACATATAAGGAAACTAAAAAAGAATCAACAATTCTACACAAACTAATGTCTCAATAACTTCAAAGAGTCCAACGCAATAATTTACACAAACTAAAAAAGAATCAACAATTCTACACAAACTAATGTCTCAATAATTTATTTGGAATAAAGAGTAGGGATTAGGAATATACCTCAAATAACTTCAAAGAGTAACATTGAATGTGTGGGTACTTTTCCCTCTTTTTAGAGCAAAAACCCTAACTCCAAAATACTACCCAAAGAGAGGAATGAGTTGGTTTTCCTTAAAATAGAGCTCAAATGTAAATGATTTAAGCTTGGATTGGACTACTTGAAGTGAAAAGAAGAAGAAAAGGAGAGGGAGAGTGTCGTGAGAGAAGAGAGGAAATTGGGGGGGGGGGGGTGGGGTTTTGTTTGTCGTGAGAAAAGAGAGGAATGTGTTGTGTTTGCTTAATTGCTTTGTTTATTTTATTTAGTTTTTTATATATATTGGGCTTTTGGGTTTCATTTATAGTTTTTGGGTTTTACTTTTTTTTACATTGGGCTGGACCATTCTTTTTTTATTTCACACCCACTGTTTTACTATTTTTGCCCCTGGTTATGACTAAAAATCAGTTATTGGGTTGGGGGCTTTACAAACAAAGTAGAAGTTGAGCCCGGGCGCGTGCCCGGGCTAGCTGGGCCCTAAAATCGCCCGGGAGAGTGATAAGTAATATTTCCTGTAGAGATTAGAAAACAAAATTGTATTAAAGTTTCAAAATTTTCAAATTGTAATATTTCCCATAGAGACTAAATAAAACTTATTGATAGAGAAAAATGGAATATTAAAATGAAGGAGACATGTAGATGAAATTAAAGTTGATATATTGTGAAAAATAGAAAAATGAGATAGAATTAGAGGAAGAAAGAGGAGGAGAGAGTGAAAAAATGTGTGAGAAAGATTGAAAATGTTTGAAAATATATATGAGAGAGTGATAAGAAATATTTCTTGTAGAGATTAGAAAACAAAATTGTAGTAAAGTTTCAAATTTTACAAATTGTAATATTTCCCGTAGAGACTAAATAAAACTTATTGACAGAGAAAAAATAAAATATTTAAAAAATGAAGGAGATATATTATGAAAAATAGAAAAATGAGAAAGAGTTAGAGGAATAAAGAGGAGGACAATGTGAAAAAGTGAAAAAGTTTGAAAAAGTATGTGAGAAAGAGTGATAAAGTTTGGAAAAGTGAAGAATTTTGAAAAAATGAAAAAGTGAAATTACATAAATATCCTAAAATTGTTTAGTTGAGAAAATGGTAAGATTGATATTTTGGTAGTAGATTAATGGTGTAGATAGATAGTAGATTTATAACTTTTCAAAATAATAATAATTTAGTTAGTAAATCTTATTTTAAATAAATAATTTATTCTTAAATAATAAAGTTCAATTTGTATTGAAGAAAAATGGACATTTTTAGTTCTTCATGACATTTAATAGCACTTTGTTACTCTTGATAGCGCTTATAAAAGGTCAAAAAGACGCTATAAAAACTCATGAAACATTATTAAAAGTCATGAAGAGCTAAAACTGATAAAAATAAAACTTAGGGACCAAAAGTAGATAAAAACATTTTGATGGACTAAAACCAAAAAAACTAAATTTTATAGAGACAAAAAACATATATATTTAACTCTAGTTTTAAATGACCTTCTCTAATTAAAAAGGCCTCACTTTAAGATTACATTTAGGCCTATAAAACTCGGTCAGATTTGCGCTGACCTTTGCTGAAATTAATTGGTACTACTAGAATAAATTGAACTATGACAAAACTTTTATGTGGAGTTTGCTAAGAGAAATGCTAACAATGCGGCTCACTCTTTTGCAGGGACAGTCTTGTTGTCGGCTAGACCTTAGGACTATTTTTGCTGTCGCTCCTTGTATTTAAAACATTATTATGATTGAAATGAATTAAATGTGTTTGTCAAAAAAAAAACTATGACAAAAAATTAGAATAAAAAAAATGAAATTAAAAGTTGGAGTGGCGTATTTTGCCTTTTCTTATCTATGAATTTCTGTGGCCAGTGGCGAAGCCAGGATATTTCTAGAGCCTGGGCAAGAAAATTTCCCGCCAATTTACATATGACATAATATATACATAATCATAAAGTGTGCTAAATAGGAGAGATGAAATCTAACCTGTCAATAGAGTGCTAAATAAAATTAGGAGGTAAATGCCCTTTCCGAGACTTCTTTCGGGTGAATGTTCGCATAATATCAACATCTTAAAGTGACTTGAATATCTCCCGCTCGGTGTAACATATCATCAAGTCATTGAAACACTCATCGTTGATCTTGTTGCGTAATTTAGACTTGAAAATCTTCATTGCTGAAAAAGCTCTTTCAACGGATGCTGTCGACACCGGCAACAGCAAAGCCAACTCAATGAGTTTGTAGACCAATGGAAATACCAAATGTTTGAGTTTGAACCATCTTCATAGCCAAACTTTCAATATCTTCACAAGAAGTAAAGGAAGCATGCATTTTCATGTGATGTACATAATTGTCAAGTTGCTCTCTTATTGTTCCACGATCATCATCAGAAAAGTCAGCATGATAAATATCATCAAGACGAGCAATTTTATCAATATCAAACCATGAGAAAGAGTTCTTGGGGTCAAGACATGAGAAGCAATTCAGCACATTGTTACTTCCTTCACTAAACCGGTGATCCATCTCCACACATATTTTGTCAATAGCAACATAAAAAATCTCTGCACGATAATGGTGAAGATTAGTGATAGTTCTCCCTTCTTTTCTTGAACGACCCAGAATTGGTATTTCTTCATCCATATTTGGCACCGGAATACCTTTAGCAACACAAAATTCTTGGACAACAAAAAATAAATTATCCCAACCACTATCTCTCAATGTGGCCAACCGAGATTTGACATCATCAACTAATTCCATAGCAAGCACAATGTTTAGATCTTTTCTTTGCAAGATTTTTGAAAGCTCATTTTTGATACCAAACAACTTTAACATCAATTTCAAAATGAAAGCAAATTTAAAGCTCTCCATTTTTTCTATCAAACCCGCCGCTTGAGATGGTCCACGTCCATCTTCATCAACAATACTAAGCACCTCTAACACGGAGGACCACAACTGATCCAAACGAATCAAGGTAGTATAATGTGAACCCCATCTAGTATCCCCGGGTCTAGCGAGACTAGATGATTGGTGCAAGCCCATTCCTTGAGATATCTCACCACTCTCAAGTCTACTCAAAATATCTTTGCGCCGTGCCTCCGTCAAAGCATCCCTTCTCTTGCAAGATGCACTTGTTGTGGTTACAATCAAGGAGATGTACTCAAAGAAATCATAATAGAATTGCAACTACTAGCAACAGACACAACCACCAATTGCAAACGGTGAGCATAGCAATGGACATAGAAAGCATAAGGGTTTTCATCTAGAATCTTTCTTTGCAAACCATTAAATTCACCTCTCATATTTGAAGCCCCATCGTACCCTTGCCCTCGTATCCTTGAAATAGATAATGTGTGACGATCAAGAATACCATAAAGAGCATCCTTTAGTGCCTCAGATGTAGTATCTTTGACATGATGTAGAGCAATAAATCGTTCCACAACTTTCCCTTTGTCGTTCACGAACCTAGAAAACAAATTCAACAAGGTTATATAGAGGCATAGAGAATTGTCTATCACGTGACTCATCAATACAACTACTAACCTCAACATCACCGCCATTTGCTCTTTGACGGATATATCACGTGACTCATCAATAAGCACAGAGAATTGTCTATCACCAAGCTCTTCCATAATCACCTTCATAACTTCAATGGCACAACACATTGCAAGCTCCTTTTGAATGTCAGAGGAAAGCATTGTGCAATTTTTTGGACCACGGACAAAAGCATCTCTCACATTTTCATTACTAGATTTTACCCAATCTACCATCTCTCTAAAATTGCCCTTGTTTAGAGAAGTAGAGCTTTCATCATGGCCACGGAAAGCAATGCCTTGTGCTATGAGGTATCTAGTACAATCTACAGAACAAGTCAAACGGATCTTATATAGTTCTTCTGATTCCCTACTTGCTCTAGCAAAGATACTTGTCACACTTTGTCTTTGATTATTATAATCGTCATAGTGCTTCATACATGAGTTGTGCTTACTATCATGCTTACCAATATGATCTTTAAAGCCTTTAGATGCATGCTTCCAATCTTTAAATCCGTCTTTGTTGAAGACTTCATACCCAAAGTGCCCGGCCCTCCCGGGCGACTTAAAGAGAAAGCAATAGAAACAATAAGCTGCATCCTTGGACTCACTGTATTCAATCCATGTATAACTCTTATACCATGAACTACAAAATGCTCTTGAATACTTCCCAAATTGAGTACGAGGGAAATTTGTCAAATTTGGTTGCGTTGGACCCTTCAATATATACGCCCTCCTCACTTGGTCTTGAATCTCCGGAGCATACTCATCAATTTGTTTCCTACATCCTGGATCACGCACAATGTCATTTGGATTAAACTCATTGGCCGCATTAGGGGGCGTTTCTTCTACTTCGGCTTCCGGTTGCACAACATTCGCATTCTCAATAGAACTTCTAGGTACCAAAAACCTCCTCATCTAACAAATTTTATGATCCAAAAAAAGAAACTATGTAGAAAACAAATAATGATCAACATATAAGGAAACTAAAAAAGAATCAACAATTCTACACAAACTAATGTCTCAATAACTTCAAAGAGTCCAACGCAATAATTTACACAAACTAAAAAAGAATCAACAATTCTACACAAACTAATGTCTCAATAATTTATTTGGAATAAAGAGTAGGGATTAGGAATATACCTCAAATAACTTCAAAGAGTAACATTGAATGTGTGGGTACTTTTCCCTCTTTTTAGAGCAAAAACCCTAACTCCAAAATACTACCCAAAGAGAGGAATGAGTTGGTTTTCCTTAAAATAGAGCTCAAATGTAAATGATTTAAGCTTGGATTGGACTACTTGAAGTGAAAAGAAGAAGAAAAGGAGAGGGAGAGTGTCGTGAGAGAAGAGAGGAAATTGGGGGGGGGGGGGGGGGGTGGGGTTCTGTTTGTCGTGAGAAAAGAGAGGAATGTGTTGTGTTTGCTTAATTGCTTTGTTTATTTTATTTAGTTTTTTATATATATTGGGCTTTTGGGTTTCAGTTATAGTTTTTGGGTTTTACTTTTTTTTACATTGGGCTGGACCATTCTTTTTTTATTTCACACCCACTGTTTTACTATTTTTGCCCCTGGTTATGACTAAAAATCAGCTATTGGGTTGGGGGCTTTACAACTAATGTAGAAGTTGAGCCCGGGCGCGTGCCCGGGCTAGCTGGGCCCTAAAATCGCCCGGGAGAGTGATAAGTAATATTTCCTGTAGAGATTAGAAAACAAAATTGTATTAAAGTTTCAAAATTTTCAAATTGTAATATTTCCCATAGAGACTAAATAAAACTTATTGATAGAGAAAAATGGAATATTAAAATGAAGGAGACATGTAGATGAAATTAAAGTTGATATATTGTGAAAAATAGAAAAATGAGATAGAATTAGAGGAAGAAAGAGGAGGAGAGAGTGAAAAAATGCGTGAGAAAGATTGAAAATGTTTGAAAATATATATGAGAGAGTGATAAGAAATATTTCTTGTAGAGATTAGAAAACAAAATTGTAGTAAAGTTTCAAATTTTACAAATTGTAATATTTCCCGTAGAGACTAAATAAAACTTATTGACAGAGAAAAAATAAAATATTTAAAAAATGAAGGAGATATATTATGAAAAATAGAAAAATGAGAAAGAGTTAGAGGAATAAAGAGGAGGACAATGTGAAAAAGTGAAAAAGTTTGAAAAAGTATGTGAGAAAGAGTGATAAAGTTTGGAAAAGTGAAGAATTTTGAAAAAATGAAAAAGTGAAATTACATAAATATCCTAAAATTGTTTAGTTGAGAAAACGGTAAGATTGATATTTTGGTAGTAGATTAATGGTGTAGATAGATAGTAGATTTATAACTTTTCAAAATAATAATAATTTAGTTAGTAAATCTTATTTTAAATAAATAATTTATTCTTAAATAATAAAGTTCAATTTGTATTGAAGAAAAAGGGACATTTTTAGTTCTTCATGACATTTAATAGCACTTTGTTACTCTTGATAGCGCTTATAAAAGGTCAAAAAGACGCTATAAAAACTCATGAAACATTATTAAAAGTCATGAAGAGCTAAAACTGATAAAAATAAAACTTAGGGACCAAAAGTAGATAAAAACATTTTGATGGACTAAAACCAAAAAAACTAAATTTTATAGAGACAAAAAACATATATATTTAACTCTAGTTTTAAATGACCTTCTCTAATTAAAAAGGCCTCACTTTAAGATTACATTTAGGCCTATAAAACTCGGTCAGATTTGCGCTGACCTTTGCTGAAATTAATTGGTACTACTAGAATAAATTGAACTATGACAAAACTTTTATGTGGAGTTTGCTAAGAGAAATGCTAACAATGCGGCTCACTCTTTTGCAGAGACAGTCTTGTTGTCGGCTAGACCTTAGGACTATTTTTGCTGTCGCTCCTTGTATTTAAAACATTATTATGATTGAAATGAATTAAATGTGTTTGTCAAAAAAAAACTATGACAAAAAATTAGAATAAAAAAAATGAAATTAAAAGTTGGAGTGGCGTATTTTGCCTTTTCTTATCTATGAATTTCTGTGGCTATTTCAATTACTTAATTATATGTGTTCATTGTAGCCTTATATGAGGGCTTGAGTCCAAAAATCTAATTTTTTTATTTATTAAAAAGAGCACTATTAAAAAATGTTAAATTAGTGACCAAAGTTAGCAATAATTTTTTTGAAATTCTTTGCTAATTCTAGAATCACAATATTTAATGACTAAAATAGAGATAAATTTTACTTTTTTATCACTAATTTTCCCTCTATAACTCACTTTTTCTGTAGTGAAGGGTAAAAAGGAAGAACTAAAAGAAATTTGGTAAAGAGGGTATGAGATCGATCGTATATAGATGGAATAGATATTTTTTTTTATAAGCAATGTTAGTGGGGGTAGGGGAATGTTAGTTTCCCAAGGTTTGAACCCTGAACCTTTTTCTTGCAACTCTTTCATGTCCATTAACTCGATATTAATGGAGACAGATGGACTAGATATTAATGGAGTAAATAGCAAGTACGGTTAGAGATGGCCAAGAAATTATGGGAATGAGGTAAGGGTGAGGGCATGCTATATCGGATATTGCATTGCAAGAAAAGAAAGGTACACGATTCTCGTGAGTGAGTATTGAATCGTGAGTATTGGAGTTTTTGTGTATATTGATTTGATAAGATGGAAAATGTGATAAATGCACATTCCTTTCCATTCAAAGCAAAGCGTTCATTGTGGTTTTATGCTTGCGGGAAACTTGACCGCCCTTTTCATATATATATATATATATATATATATATATATATATATATATATATATATATATATATATATATATATATATGTGGTGGTGGTGCTGAGTTTGTGACTTCTTTGGCTTCTTTTGTTTTAATGCTGAGTTGAATTGAAAATTGATGATCTCAGTGCTTTATTTATTTATTTATTTATTTATTTATTTGTATCATGGGAATAAAGGAGTGAAAAACCGTAAAGTTTGTGAAAGTGATATCTATTTCGGATGCAAAGAAAAAAAGAAGTAATACTTATCCATCTCTCTATAAAGGGGTGGGAGAGAAGTAAGTGAAAAATGGAAACAGTAGTGCATGCTTGTTTATGAATCAGAAAACCCTGATTTGTTGCATGAAAAAATGGAGTGAAGGGTAACCTTGGTGGCTCAACAACCAATCAGAAACCTCCATCAAATATTCATCAGTGTCCCATTGAAAACGATGTGGATAACCTAATCATACATGTCATCGTTTTTTTATTTGTAAAATTTGATGAACAAAAACCCTACCAGGCTGGTGGATTGATAACTCTATTTTATATAGAGTTATTTATGCATCTAAACATAACTAATTACTTGAAATCAAGTAGAATGTGTTAAAAATAGTAGTATACACTAGTGAAAAAAAGAGATTTAAAGTCAGGCGAAAAGGGGATTTAAAGTCAGGCGCCCGCTTGACTTTTATTAAGTCGACTTTGTATGTCAGGAGTTTTAAAGTCAAGCGATAGCCTGACTTCGTAAGTCAGTTTTAAAGTCAAGCATTTATTTCGCCTGACTTCGTAAGTCAGTTTTAAAGTCAAGCATTTATTATTGCCTGACTTCGTAAGTATGATTTAAAGTCAAACATTTATTCTTGCCTGACTTCGTAAGTATTATTTAAAGTCAAGCATTTATTCTTGTCTGACTTCGTAAGTATGATTTAAAGTCAAGCATTTATTCTTGCCTGACTTCTCTGTTTTAAAGTCAAGCATTATTGCGCCTGACTTTAAAAGTTTTTTTTTCTTCAAATTTTGGTTTAATCTATACACCCTGGTTATACGAATTTTGGTCATTCATCACATTCTACTATAATTCAAAACTAAAATTCATCACATTCTCCCAGCAAATAGAAACTTAAATTCATCACATTCTACTTTATACATCCAAAGCTAAAATTCATCAGTTTAAGTAAGAATTCTACACTTTAAGTACAAAATACATCTAAAGCTAAATTACATTGCATATAAATTCATATACAACAAATAGAACAACACAGTCACAAACAGAACAACACAGTCACTTAAATCACATTCTACTTACATTCTACATCATAAACATCACTAGGCTTGATATTGATATAGTTGAAATTGATTTCAAGAATAAATGGAGTGCTCAGCTTGAACACAACTAATGACTATCCAGGACCTGTTGTAAACACAGAGGGATCGGCAGAGGACTGTACAAAGCCATTTGTGGGATGCTTGTTTCAAGCCATAGAGAGAAACCACAGCTTGTGAGTTGTCTCAGGTGACTTGCTCCTCTAGTGCAAATCAAACCCAGAGTCCGCAAGCACAAGAAGAAGACTACAAAAAATGAATATAAAAATGGTCTAGTAAGTACCTTCAATTTGTATTTGATAGAGCAAGTTCTTTAAATCAGTTAGTTCACCATAATAAAAATCCCCAAAAAAATTACTACTCACCATGAGCAATGTTGGATTTGTGCAGCTTCTTCTTTGAATTTGAAATGAAGCTAGTGATCTTCTTGTGCAGCCATGGTCTTCAATATCAAAAGGTGTCCATATTGCTTAACTATATGACAGGAAAAGTATAAAATAGGACCTGCATGTCCATTTAGTTACTGTGACAAACAAGTGCATAATAATCAAACACATGTCAATATCAATAAATAAACCAACAGAACCCATTCTCTCTTTCACTCTGATAATGTGAATGCATAGTATACCAACTAGAGTAAAATAAGAAACAAAAGGAAAATGGTAATGACTGCTGTAGTGATCGACAATATCTCCTTATGAAAAAAGGAGGGACCAAAATTCAAAATGAAGTCTACCAAGACCATTCTTAACATCAGAGAGTTGAATGATCGAAACTACCAAATAGCAAAGGGAAATACCTTCTGATGAGCACACCAAGGATGAAACCTGATAGAGCAATCAACAATCCTGCACTCTATACAAGAACCTCCCCATCGATTGCAAATAGAACAGACCTGGCAGAAGTAATATACGAGAAAACATGGCAAATATCAAATGCTGCAAAAAATATATTTAGCTGTAAAACAGATTTTAACATATTTTTTTGTAAAGGCATATCATAAAGACAACAAATTTCTCCATTCTCGTAGTTTATAACTATTATAACACCATTTCCTTTATTTTGACACTAAATTGAGGACACGGAGTTGTGTTAAACCATAACAGACAAGGGATTTCAGCTAAGTACAACTTCCCTATGGAAGATCCAACAAACAATCCAGGGCTTACCATATATATAACCCTGAAGGAGGAAAAAGTTGTAGTTAATTGACCCTTAAATACTATATATAATCCAGTGTTCAGTCTTTTGAAAAGCAGATTCAGCCTCCACCTTCTCTCGTTCAGCCATCTGAAATGTAGATTCAGTATCCACCTTCACTTGTTCAGTCATTTTAGATGTAGATTCAGTCTCCACGTTCACTCGTTCAGCCATTTGAAATGTAGATTCAGCCTCCACCTTAGCTCGTTAGCTTGTGACTCCTCTGCAGTGACAAAAGCAAATGATTACTAAAATCAAATAATCAATTAAAACACCAAATAAAACCTAGGTTGAAAATTTAATAACACAGTCTCCTTTAATTTTGACCATTTATTTACTACTACTTACTTGAAGGTCCAAGTGGGATAATGTGTTTAGCCAGCAACTTATTCATCTTGAACATGTCAGTGCAGTCAGTCTCAAACAGGGAACGCAGAGCATCATCACAAATTATCTTCCTTTTGTTACCAGGATCTTGTAGGTTGTTTTTCCTTATGCATGCCCACAGCTGCCCCACAATCTGAATCGAGCATATCAAATAGTTTCAAAAAATCATTTGAACCCATGGTTCATTTCAGATAAATGCAAACTCAAGCATTAACAATTGACAACAAACTTGTTAACACACGGAGGATGCTTGTTAGATTGGAAAATATGAAAAGCTACCTCAGTTCTTGGCAGGGCGGGTTCACCAACAACTGCTTGAAGTTCAGGAGAAACAGCACAAACGTTGTTTAGACCACCTGCACCCCCTTTTCTTTTGCCTCCAGTTGGAACACTGGTAATTCATTTATAAAGAAAACAAGAAGACACCATTTTGATATGTTAATTCTATAACACGGACCATGCCATTTTACATACTCAAAGCTAATCCGAGCAATAGGATGCAATACTCTTAACAATAACCATATAAACATCTCGCGGATTCCTACATGCTGCTACTTCACTCTCTGATTCCCACATGCTGAAAGTGAAAACCAGATTCAGAAAATAAGTGTATTGGGATGGATTGTTTTGTTTATCTCCAACACAAAGAAAAGTGGCTTTAAGGGGAGAAAATTGAGGAGGGATAAACAGCAAAATGATCAAAGTTTATGGAAAGGAGGGATAAACAGCAAAACAAGATTGAAGATTGCTGTGTCATGTGTCATATTAATAACTTATTGATAGAATCAAAGTGAATGCTCCTGATATAATGAAATTTGTAAGGTGTCAAAGTGAATGCTCCTAAAAACCAATTACTTCTATTCTATGGTCCACTTCTGCTCCCTTCTGAAAATAGATTTCCTTCTATACTCCTGTAACAGTCATACAAAACATTGATTCCAGAATCAACGATATACCATTTCCATCTTGCTATGTGAATATCGTCTAGCTTCAAAAAACATGAGAAATTAGAAAAATAAGAGAAAATTTAGGGGGAAACCATTTTAGAAAGCAATCACCAGTGGTATACAATGTTAAATTTGAATGGAAAACAAAAACTTAGTATTAGGCAGCAGGCCAAGTAAAACTTTTTCAAATACTGTCATTACTTGCAAAAAGGAAATGAATAAAAGATTCCTGTAACTGAACTATGAGGAGATAAATATATATATTAACAGCATATACCCACAAAATAATACAAATTCATCAGCAGAAGAGAAGTATAAACATCATTCAGACGTTGTTGATGCCAGTGATGCAGCATCTGCAATAATAAAATAATAATGTGATGGTCAGTTCAGGAGATCTTGAACCTTCTGTCGTCAAGGAAAAAAGAATAGTTATTGTATGCAGTTAACTTATACATACATGAATGTCTGTCAAAAGTTCAACACAGAAACTAGATGTGAAGCATAGTACAGAGACCATAGTTAAGCCTGCAACCTGAGAAAAGAAGCCATGAGTTGCCACCCAAGTTAGAAGATCCCAAGCCCTTAAATTTCAAAATAAATAAGTTCAACCACAAAGGCTATGTGTTGTCTAATACCCCTGTGGAAACAGCAAGGCATTACCTTCCCCATTTCAGATGAAAGTTTCTCAGCCCTCACTTTGCTCATCTTTAAGCACAACAGGATCCCTCTAAAAGAACCATATGGAAAAAATTACTTTGAGAAACAATGTCTACAAAAACAAGAATCCCACTGTAACACCCCGATAAATTCTAACTTGTAGAAACTACCGAAATGTACTACTGGCATACATCAGAGTGACTTTCCTTTTAAAATATTGAACACATTCTACACTTCGATGAAACTCATCAAACGCACTTACATATCTGAACATAATATAATCAAAGTCAGTCCTCACATAACTCAAACTAGTGTTCAATACACAAAACCGAAAGTCTGCGGAAGCGATCTACAACTTCATGACATAAGTCGTACAATCGTATATCTAAGGTACCGAATACAAATATACAGAGATACAAAGGAAACTGAAATACAAGATACATAACATGACAAAAGGAATGTCGTCAGCAATTCTTCAAGCGTCTCCATAGCCGTGCCTCACGGTCTTCAACTTTCCCTGCTTAACTGAAAAACAACAACAATGGATTGGGTGAGACAACTTGTCTCAGTGAGTTCTATCGAGACCCCTTACTAACTCTCTCGGTTCAATTATGCTTGATTTCATGAATCGTAGCCCTTAAGTCGACTACGGGGAACATACAACGTGTACTCGTGGCCCTTCTAAGCGACACACAAGGCACACACAATGACAATGATTCTTAGCATATCACCGGGTCTTATTTTAAAGATTCCGGCAAACCCAGTCCCCGGCCATTTCTACTACCTTAGGGACAACAATGTAACGGGCCTAGGGGATAAGGCTCATGACTTCCTCTCCCACTAGTACGCTAATCCATGAACAGGGTCGTCACCCCAGCAATGATGTATATAATATATACCATGAACAATGAGCAGTAAACCGTGAACCGTGATCAGTGAACAATGAACTTAACTAAACCATGAGCTTATGCTTAACAGTGAACTTGTACTTAACTTAGTCTTGTACTAACATGATCTTATTATTAGGTGATCTCACACGGCTTACTAGGATTTACTCTTCTAACTTGTCCTGATAATAATCCAATCAGTCCAGCACAATATATCAATCACAATCATAGCATGACAATCAAATCCATAACACGTTCCGTATACCCGCATTGGGCCGTCAATAATCATTCAATCATGACATGAGGTTGTTATCATTAAACTTAAGCAATTCCAACGAATTACGGTTATTTTATCATTTCATAACATTGGGAAGGGATTAAGATAGGTTTGGAATCAATTAGGAAGCGTTTGGACACCTTTTAAAAATCTGGGTCAGACAGATACGCACGACCCGTGCTTAATGGCGCACGATCCGTGCGCGAAATGGAAATTTTACAGAAAGCATCAGAAGGATCCGCACGATCTGTGTGCCAGGGCACACGATCCGTGCCTGATGCACTGTCCTGTAAAATGGCCATTTCGTGCTGTTTTTGACTCTGTCTCGTATCCAACTCTTTTCCCGATCGAAACCTAACTTATCAACCTTTAATAACAGAATATCATCCAGCCAAACACTCCATATATATATCACTCATCATAGCAACCATAAATATCAAACACGATCTCAATCAAACAACAACATAACTCGGTATTTAAAACGGGTTTTCGCAAAGCGGCTTGTCACCAATGTTTCTGTTTTCAAAACGCGAGACTCAACCAGAACACATGATAATTTCCCTAGTGAGTATAGAACTCACCTTTTGATGATGACAACAAATCACACCGAGACTTCACGACCACGATCACACGGTAACTCCAAATTCTCTCAAACCGCTCTAATTAGCTTCCAACCGAAAACCCAGCCACTGAACTACTCTTTAGGTTGCTCCAATTTGTGTTTCAGGTACAGGGACTGGTTCTACAACTCTCCAACATAACATGCAAGGTTCATGTTTTTGTGTTTGGCTTGGTGAAGCTTGGATATGCCTTCAATGGTGATTTATGGAGGAGGAGGAGGATGATGTCGAATTTAGGATCAATGGGAAGGGGAAGATGAGCTGAACACTATGGTGGCAAGGGACTGCACATGCATTTGGATCTGGGAAAAACTCCCCTCTCTTCCTTTCCCTCTCCCTCGCGCTCTCCTCTCCTCTCCCTCTCTATTTTTGCTGTTCCAGAATTTTGTAAAATGGAGAATGAAGTGTTTCTCTTTTGGATTTCAGCTGAAGGTGTACATATATACATGGGAATGCGCAAATACGATTATACCCCTCACTTAAACATTTCTTACCCAAATACTCCCATCAGCCCTAATTAATTTAACCATGACCAATTACTAATAAATCACACACAATATTTATAATAAGTCACTCAAGCAATTTATTTTCACAACATTTTATTTCCAACAATTTAATTAAATCACCAATAATTATTTCATGTCAAATAATTAAAATAGTGAAAATAGGGGATATTACAATCACCCCAACTTTTAAAAATTTTGTCCTCAAAATTGGATCTAATCAATTAATTTAGCACACAATATACCTTTCGTCGAATCATCGTCGGCTTTCCCTTTCTGAGCGTCCAACACAAATACTCTCAGAGCAACCGCCCCCTCTCTATTCCTCTTCTTCACGGGACAATCCCTAGAGTAGTGTCCTTCCTCCTTGCAAAAGAAACAATGATCTGAGCCCATGCGACATTCTCCCCTATGAGGTTTTCCACACTTTGAACAATTTTCAGGCTTTGAGAACTCGGATGTCCGTACTTGCTTATCCTTGCCGAAGTTACCCCTTGACTCATCGTCTCGGTCTGCCCATTCGACCTCCTTCCTCTTATTCTGATTGCATACCTTTCTACTAGCATACAACCTCTTCAAATCACTTTCAGCTATATGAGCTTGCTGAACCATGGCCGCATAATTGGTATAAGCAAAAGAACTTAGACTCTGAGCGATGTCCTCCCTTAATCCATACTTGAACCTTTCAGTTTTCCACTTGTCATTGGGAGCATACCCGGCCAAACCGAAGAATTGATATAACTCTTCAAACTTAGCCGCGTACTGACCCACAGTTGAACTTCCCTGAGTGAGAGTCAGAAACTCATTCTCCTTGTCAAACCTCATAGCTGTCGGAAAGAACTGCTCCAAAAATACCTGCTTGAAATGTTCCCAAGTCTGGGGAGTACCCATAGTTGCCATCATGGCTTTGGCGTTAGTCCACCAGTTGTTAGCTTCTCCCTTAAGCATATGTGCCGCCAATCTCAGCTTGTCCTCATCAGGGACTTGCATAGCCACGAAAATCTTCTCTATGTCATCCATCCAATGCTGGGCTTCCATGACATCTGGTCCTCCTCGGAACTCGGACGGCTTCATTTTCAGGAATTCAGAGAAAACCCTCCTTGGGTCAACTTGAGGCTCGGGAACTTGCTGAGGCTGAGCTTGAGCATTCTGCTGCATTAGCAACATATCTTCCGTCATCTTCTGTTGCCTCTTGATCACATTCTGCATCCATTCGGTATTCGTATCAATGGGGACGCTTCTCCTACTTCCACCAGCCATGATTCTGCAAAATATGCACAAAGTGTTTAGTTGATCAGGCTAAACGTCTAATAGCATATAAAGAGGAATCACACTTAGAGGACTTAAGAGACTCATGATTCTAAGCCCGACTAGGTCGAACTGCTCTGATACCAATTGTAACACCCCGATAAATTCTAACTTGCAGAAACTACCGAAATGTACTACTGGCATACATCAGAGTGACTTTCCTTTTAAAATATTGAGCACATTCTACACTTCGATGAAACTCATCAAACGCACTTACATATCTGAACATAATATAATCAAAGTCGGTCCTCACATAACTCAAACTAGTGTTCAATACTCAAAACCGAAAGTCTGCGGAAGCGATCTACAACTTCATGACATAAGTCGTACAATCGTATATCTAAGGTACCGAATACAAATATACAGAGATACAAAGGAAACTGAAATACAAAATACATAACATGACAAAAGGAATGTCGTCAGCAATTCTTCAAGCGTCTCCATAGCCGTGCCTCACGGTCTTCAACTTTCCCTGCTTAACTGAAAAACAACAACAATGGATTGGGTGAGACAACTTGTCTCAGTGAGTTCTATCGAGACCCCTTACTAACTCTCTCGGTTCAATTATGCTTGATATCATGAATCGTAGCCCTTAAGTCGACTACGGGGAACATACAATGTGTACTCGTGGCCCTTCTAAGCGACACACAAGGCACACACAATGACAATGATTCTTAGCATATCACCGGGTCTTATTTTAAAGATTCCGGCAAACCCAGTCCCCGGCCATTTCTACTACCTTAGGGACAACAATATAACGGGCCTAGGGGATAAGGCTCATGACTTCCTCTCCCACTAGTACGCTAATCCATGAACAGGGTCGTCACCCCAGCAATGATGTATATAATATATACCATGAACAATGAGCAGTAAACCGTGAACCGTGATCAGTGAACAATGAACTTAACTAAACCATGAGCTTATGCTTAACAGTGAACTTGTACTTAACTTAGTCTTGTACTGACATGATCTTATTATTAGGTGATCTCACACGGCTTACTAGGATTTACTCTTCTAACTTGTCCTGATAATAATCCAATCAGTCCAGCACAATATATCAATCACAATCATAGCATGACAATCAAATCCATAACACGTTCCGTATACCCGCATTGGGCCGTCAATAATCATTCAATCATGACATGAGGTTGTTATCATTAAACTTAAGCAATTCCAACGAATTACGGTTATTTTATCATTTCATAACATTGGGAAGGGATTAGGATAGGTTTGGAATCAATTAGGAAGCGTTTGGACACCTTTTAAAAATCTGGGTCAGACAGATACGCACGACCCGTGCTTAAAGGCGCACGATCCGTGCTTAAAGGCGCCTTTTTATTGTAACAGCCCAAGTCCAACGCATTGGCCACCCCAGCACTGTTACATCATGGTCTTCTCTACCCCCCTTGTAGAATTTTTGCCTTCCGTGGGAATCGAACCTTGCACCTGAGGCATAAGTGCAAGTTAAACACACCTCCCACTACCAATTGAGCGGTTGTAACACCCTAAATATTTAATTAAATATTTAGGAATTTATTTTAATTAGTTGGATATAATTTAATTAATTAAAATTATATTAATTTTATGTTGGTGGTATTAGGAAAAGGAGGCGCCACTTGAATGAACTTGGGCTTAAGTAAAAAGCCCAAGCCCATGATCCATAGGCTATGCGAAGTTGCTAAGCCATTGGGGTTAGGGTTTTGGTGTTGTCATTTTGCGAATTGAGAGAGGAGAATAGAGAGAGGGAGAGCGCCGTGGAGAAGAGGGAAAGAAGGGAGAGGTCGCGAAGTTCAAGGAGCTAAGGGTCGTGATCCGTTGCTGTGGTTCTGTTCGTGACTGTCTCTAGGGCTTCCGTTCTTCAAATCCGAGGTAAGGGGAGTTCGATCTTTCTATATAACAGATGTTCATGATAGGTTGTAAGTTAGGGTTAGCCTAGATCTATCTATGTTCTTGATTTGTGTGTAATTTCATATTTGGTTAGTGATATATATGTGATCTTCATGATTGGTGGCTGAAAAATCCACTTTTGGTTGTGGCATGGGCGCCTAGGGCACCATAGGTTTTGATTGTGTTGCTGAAATTGTTGCCGGATTTTTTGTTGCTGGAAGTGTTGCAGGGCGCCAAGCGCCAGGCGCCAGGCGTTGGGCGCCAAGGGCGCTGTGCGCTGTGTTGCGTGGGTGTTGTGTTGTGCTGGGCGCCAGGCGCTGGGCGGCAAGGGCGCCGCGTGTGTGTGTGTCGCGTGTTGCTGGGCGCTGGGCGCCAGGCGCCAGGCGCTGGGTGCCAAGGGCGCCGTGTGCGTGTGTTGATTGTGTGCGCATATGGGGTGTTTTGGGTGAAACTTCGAATTCTGGGCATATTTTACCGTGCCATCTTTTACATTTGCGTGCCCAAATTCAGTTTTAAACATTTTGGCTCGAGTGGTTTTATTTTTGCACGTGTCATTTTGGAGTTGTCTCGGTGGGTGTTGATTGTGTGCGCATATGGGGTGTTTTGGGTGAAACTTCGAATTCTGGGCATATTTTACCGTGCCATCTTTTGCATTTGCGTGCCCAAATTCTGTTTTAAACATTTTGGCTCGAGTGGTTTTATTTTTGCACGTGTCATTTTGGAGTTGTCCCGGTGGTCACCCCAGTGACGTTGTAAAGCCGTATTGAGTTCTTTAAAAATCCTTTTTTGCCTATAACCAACAGTTTTAACGCTTTAGTGTCAAAATGGATGATTTTGACGATGATGCCTTTAGTGGCTAGTTAAATAACGTTTTGCCCTTAGTGCCAATATTATTGATGATGATGTGCAAATGACTGTTTTGCCCTTAGTGGCTATTGTTTGTTGGATGACGTTTATGGCTAAGCGACGATGAGGCCCAAAAGGCTAAGCGACGATGATAATAAGTGACGATGAAATATAGCGACGTGTTGTATGTAATTATAAACTGACAGGTGCTGTGCCTCTTATTTGGCAAATTGGTAAGTGACGGGTCACATAGTTGACTGTGATTGTGTGTTTGTGTGTGGTGCATGTCACAGTGTCTCATGTATTCCATGTGCATGAACCCAGCGACGATGAGGCCATAAAGGCTAAGCGACGATGAGGCCATAAAGGCTAAGCGACGATGATGAAAGGTTCCTCATGCATATGCCCGCGAGTGAGTTGCATTTCATATAGTCACATGACATTGTGATGAGTTGTTGTATTGACGGAATTGATGACTGTGACGTGGCTACTCTAGTGCTGTGACTTTGACTTATTGCTTATCATATGATTTATTATATGGATTGAATTGGACTCACCCTTCTGTTTGAATGTTACCCCTATGCGGTAACGTGCAGGTGATCACGAGTGAAGACTTAGGTATCTTCACTTATTATGGGTCGGGTCGTCATGCTCTGATACGTAGCACTCAGGGGGGAAACGAACTCGATGTTTTAAGACTATTTTGGTTGTTATATGTTATTTGATGGTTTTCTCTTATTTATACTTTTCGCTGCGTAGTTGGTTTTATTGATGTCACGGTTGTGGTGACGATGACTGATGCTTGAGTTTTTCCCCATTGGGGGCGTGTTACGTATTGCACATTTATTGACGTTGAACTGTTTTATTGAAGTACGGTGTTTTGTTTGAAGTGTGTGTAACATTCCTTGCGATGAAAAGAAATTTTGAAACTCTGATTTTACAATTAAATTAACGGGTAGAAAAGGGGTGTTACATTAGTGGTATCAGAGCAGTTCGGTCTGTCCGGCCAATGTTGTCTTGTCATAGTGTCTTATGACAATTAAGAAATTGTTAGATTAGTTCTAAATTTTTGGTTTGTGCTGCAGTGATAATTTGAAATGGCTGGGAGAAACGATGCTGCTCTTGCTGCTGCAGGCTATGGCTCAGGCTGTGCAGAATCAGCCGAATGCTGGGGAGAACGCTGGTTTTCGGAGTCTGACTACTTTCCAGAGAGAGAATCCTCCCACTTTTAAGGGCAAATATGATCCAGATGGTGCTATGGCTTGGTTGAAAGAGATCGAGAGGATTTTCAGGGTAATGGACTGCACTGTTGAGCAGAAGGTCCGTTTTGGTACTCACCTGTTGGCTGAGGAGGCCGACGACTGGTGGTTGGCTACTAGGCAGAGGTTGGAGACTGTGTAGGAAGAGATTACCTGGGAGGTATTCAGCAGAGAATTTCTGAGAAAATATTTTCCTGAAGATGTCCGAGGAAAGAAAGAGATAGAGTTCCTGGAACTGAAGCAGGGTGGTATGTCTGTGACTGCATATGCGGCGAAGTTTGTGGAATTGGCAAAATTCTATCCACACTATAGTGAGGCTACAACTAAGTTTTCGAAATGAATCAAGTTCGAGAATGGTTTGAGGCCTGATATCAAAAAGGCCATTGGTTATCAGAAGATCCGTGTGTTCGCTGATCTGGTTGATAGTTGTAGGATCTTCGAGGAGGACAGTACTGCACATTACAAAGCTGTGTCTGAGAAAAAGGGTAAGTTTCCGAGTCGAAGCAAGCCGTATGAGGTTCCTGCGGGTAAGAGTTATCAGAGGGCTGCTGGAGGTAAGAAGACTAGTGGGGGAGATGCTCCTGCGAGCATTGTCTGTTTTAAGTGTGGAAAACCTGGCCACAAGAGTACTACATGCGGGTCTGATGAGAGAGTTTGCTACCGTTGTGGTAAAAAGGGTCATATGGCGGCCGAGTGTAAGGTCAAGGATGTGGTGTGTTTCAACTGTGGTGAGTCTGGGCATATCAGTGCAAAATGTACAAAGCCGAAGAAAGAAAGGTCTAGTGGGAAAGTGTTCGCATTGGCAGGAGAGGAGCCTGATGAAAGGGATGGTCTTATTAGAGGTACGTGTTTCATTAACGGTACTTCTCTGAAATCTCTTATTGATACTGGTGCTACCCATTGCTTTATATCTGTTGATTGTTGTAAAAGATTGGGTCTTGTTTTATCTGCTATGTATGGGGATATGGTTGTCGATACTCCTGCGAAGGGGTCGGTGATTACTTCCCAGGTGTGTTCTCAGTGTCCCGTGTTGATCTTCGGCAGGGACTTTGTTGTGAATTTTGTTTGCTTGCCGTTGAGAGGTCTGGATGTAATCTTAGGCATGGACTGGTTAGGGAATAACCACGTCCATATCAACTGTCGTAGCAAGTCGGTTAGTTTCGGGGAAGAAGATTCTGTTTTGGTATCCGCTAGTCAGTTGAAGAAGTTGAGGAAAGGAGTTCAGCTATTTTCGTTGATGGCATCGTTGTCTGCCGAGAGTCAAGCTGTTATTGAAGAACTGCAAGTGGTACGCGAGTTTCCTGAGGTTTTTCCTGACGAAATTCCGGGTGTGCCGCCGAAGAGGGAAGTTGAGTTCTCGATTGATCTTGTACCTGGTACGAGGCCTGTGTCTATGGCACCGTACAGGATGTCGGCGTCGGAATTGTCTGAGTTGAAGACGCAACTCGAAGAATTGCTTGAGAAAAAGTTTGTGAGACCGAGTGTATCACCGTGGGGAGCTCCGGTATTGTTGGTAAAGAAGAAAGATGGGAGTATGAGGTTATGTGTGGACTATCGTCAGTTGAATAAGGTAACTATCAAGAACAAGTATCCGCTTCCGAGGATCGACGATTTGATGGATCAGTTAGTGGGTGCCCGCGTTTTCAGCAAAATTGATTTGAGGTCCGGATATCATCAGATTAAAGTGAAGGATGAAGATGTTCAGAAGACATCGTTCAGGACAAGGTATGGGCATTATGAGTATTCAGTGATGCCGTTCGGTGTGACCAATGCACCTGGTGTATTTATGGAATATATGAATCGTATTTTCCATAATTACCTAAATCGGTTTGTGGTGATCTTCATAGATGACATTCTAGTTTATTCTAAGTCGGAGGAAGAGCATGCTGAGCACCTGAAGACAGTATTGGAAGTTCTGAAAGAGAAAAAGTTGTATGCTAAGTTATCAAAGTGTGAGTTCTGGCTGAAAGAGGTGAGTTTCCTTGGGCACGTGATTTCTGGTAATGGTATTGCGGTTGATCCGGCAAAAGTGGAAGCAGTGTTGGAGTGGGAGGCTCCGAAGTCCGCAACAGAGATCAGAAGCTTTTTGGGTTTGGCTGGGTACTACAGGAGGTTCATCGAGGGTTTTTCCAAGTTGGCCCTTCCGTTGACTCAGTTGACTTGTAAGGGTAAAGTTTTCGTTTGGGATGCTCGGTGTGAGGAAAGTTTTATGGAACTGAAGAAGAGATTGACAACGTCGCCTGTTTTGATGTTGCCTAATCCGGAGGAACCGTTTGTTGTATATTGTGACGCTTCGAAGATGGGTCTTGGTGGTGTGCTGATGCAAGATGGGAAAGTCGTTGCGTATGCGTCGAGGCAGTTGCGGGTTCATGAGAAAAATTACCCTACGCATGATTTGAAATTAGCTGCTGTGGTATTTGTGTTTAAGATTTGGAGGCACTATCTTTATGGTTCGAGGTTTGAGGTGTTCAGTGATCATAAGAGTCTGAAGTATCTGTTCGATCAGAAAGAGTTGAATATGAGACAGCGTCGGTGGTTGGAGCTCTTGAAGGATTACGACTTCGGTTTGAATTATCATCCCGGCAAGGCTAATGATCATCCCGACAAGGCTAATGTCGTGGCTGATGCTTTAAGCCGGAAGTCTTTGCATATGTCGGCAATGATGGTGAAAGAATTAGAGTTGATTGAGGAATTCCGAGATTTGAGTTTGGTTTGTAGAATGACACCTCGCAGTGTCAAGCTAGGAATGTTAAAGATCGATAATGACTTTCTGGGCAGCATCAGAGAGGCTCAGAAGTCAGATGTCAAGTTGGTAGATTTAATTAATGGGGTTGGTCAATCTGAAGATGAAGATTTCAAATTGGATTCTCGTGGTGTGTTGAGGTTCCGGGGTAGGATCTGTGTTCCGGATGATGCGGAAATGAGAAAGGCAATTTTGGAGGACGGTCACCGTAGCAAGTTGAGTATCCATCCTGGAGCGACAAAAATGTATCAAGATCTGAAAAAGATGTTTTGGTGGTATGGTATGAAGAGAGATGTGGCACAGTTTGTGTATGCCTGTTTGACCTGTCAGAAGTCGAAGGTTGAGCATCAGAAGCCTGCAGGGTTGATGCAACCGTTGGAAGTTCCAGAGTGGAAGTGGGATAGCATTGCGATGGACTTTGTGACGGGATTGCCGAATACAGTTAGGGGTCATGACGCTATTTGGGTGATCGTTGATAGGTTAACGAAGTCTGCTCACTTTATTCCTATTAATGTCACTTATCCGGTGTCGAGGTTGGCAGAGGTCTATGTCAAAGAAATTGTGAAGTTGCACGGTGTTCCGAAGAGTATTGTGTCAGATAGGGATCCGAGGTTCACTTCTGAGTTTTGGACGGGTTTGCAGAAGGAATTGGGTTCAAAGTTGAAAATGAGTTCGGCATATCATCCTCAGACAGATGGTCAGTCAGAGAGGACAATTCAGTCGTTAGAAGATTTGTTGAGAGCTTGTGTCTTGGAACAAAGGGGTTCATGGGATTCCTACTTTGCGTTGATTGAGTTTACCTATAACAACAGTTACCATTCCAGTATCGGGATGGCACCGTTTGAAGCATTGTATGGTCGAAAGTGTAGAACGCCGCTGTGTTGGTATGAGTCGGGGGAGAGTGTAGTGTTGGGACCGGAGATTGTCCGGGAGACTACAGAGAAAATCAAGATGATCCGTCAGAAGAGTTATCATGACAAGCGGAGGAAAGATTTAGAATTTCAGGAGGGTGAGCATGTGTTCTTGAGGGTTTCTCCTATTACCGGTGTTGGTCGAGCGTTGAAATCGAAGAAGCTCACTCCTCGTTTTGTTGGTCCTTATCAGATTTCTGAGAGAATCGGAAATGTGGCTTATAGGGTGGCTTTACCGCCAAATCTTTCGAATTTGCACGACGTGTTTCATGTGTCGCAACTTCGGAAGTATGTTTCGGATCCATCTCATGTGATCCATATGGATGATGTAGAGGTGCGGGATAATCTCACTGTGGAGACGATGCCCGTACGGATTGAGGGTCATGAAGTGAAAGTGCTTAGAGGCAAGGAAATTGCATTGGTGAAAGTGGTTTGGCTAGGAGCTGCCGGTGAGAGTATGACTTGGGAGCTAGAGAGCAAGATGCGGGAGTCCTACCCAGAGTTGTTCGATCAGGTAAATTTCGAGGACGAAATATTCTAAGTGGGGGAGAGTTGTAACACCCTAAATATTTAATTAATTTATTTAATTAAGTATTTAGGAATTTATTTTAATTAGTTGGATATAATTTAATTAATTAAAATTATATTAATTTTATGTTGGTGGTATTAGGAAAAGGAGGCGCCACTTGAATGAACTTGGGCTTAAGTGAAAAGCCCAAGCCCATGATCCATAGGCTATGCGAAGTTGCTAAGCCATTGGGGTTAGGTTTTGGTGTTGTCATTTTGCGAATTGAGAGAGGAGAATAGAGAGAGGGAGAGCGCCGTGGAGAAGAGGTAAAGAAGGGAGAGGTCGCGAAGTTCAAGGAGCTAAGGGTCGTGATCCGTTGCTGTGGTTCTGTTCGTGACTGTCTCTACGGCTTCCGTTCTTCAAATCCGAGGTAAGGGGAGTTCTATCTTTCTATATAATAGATGTTCATGATAGGTTGTAAGTTAGGGTTAGCCTAGATCTATCTATGTTCTAGATTTGTGTGTAATTTCATATTTGGTTAGTGATATATATGTGATCTTCATGATTGGTGGCTGAAAAATCCACTTTTGGTTGTGGCATGGGCGCCTAGGGCGCCATAGGTTTTGATTGTGTTGCTGAAATTGTTGCTGGATTTTTTGTTGCTGGAAGTGTTGCAGGGCGCCAGGCGCCAGGCGCTAGGCGCCAAGGGCGCTGTGCGCTGTGTTGCGTGGGTGTTGTGTTGTGCTGGGCGCTGGGCGCCAGGCGCCAGGCGCTGGGCGCCAAGGGCGCCGCGTGTGTGTGTGTCGCGTGTTGCTGGGCGCTGGGCACCAGGCGCCAAGCGCTGGGTGCCAAGGGCGCCGTGTGCGTGTGTTGATTGTGTGCGCATATGGGGTGTTTTGGGTGAAATTTCGAATTTTGGGCATATTTTACCGTGCCATCTTTTACATTTGCGTGCCTAAATTCAATTTTAAACATTTTGGCTCGAGTGGTTTTATTTTTGCACATGTCATTTTGGAGTTGTCTCGGTGGGTGTTGATTGTGTGCGCATATGGGGTGTTTTTGGTGAAACTTCGAATTCTGGGCCTATTTTACCGTGCCATCTTTTGCATTTGCGTGCGCAAATTCAATTTTAAACATTTTGGCTCGAGTGGTTTTATTTTTGCACGTGTCATTTTGGAGTTGTCCCGGTGGTCACCCCAGTGACGTTGTAAAGCCGTATTGAGTTCTTTAAAAATCCTTTTTTGCCTATAACCAACAGTTTTAACGCTTTAGTGTCAAAATGGATGATTTTGACGATGATGCCCTTAGTGGCCAGTTAAATGACGTTTTGCCCTTAGTGGCCAATATTATTGATGATGATGTGCAAATGACTGTTTTGCCCTTAGTGGCTATTGTTTGTTGGATGACGTTTATGGCTAAGCTACGATGAGGCCCAAAAGGCTAAGCGACGATGATAATAAGTGACGATGAAATATAGCGACGTGTTGTATGTAATTATAAACTGACAGGTGCTGTGCCTCTTATTTGGCAAATTGGTAAGTGACAGGTCACATAGTTGACTGTGATTGTGTGTTTGTGTGTGGTGCATGTCATAGTGTCTCATGTATTCCATGTGCATGAACCCAGCGACGATGAGGCCATAAAGGCTAAGCGACGATGATGAAAGGTACCTCATGCATATGCCCGCTAGTGGGTTGCATTTCATATAGTCACATGACATTGTGATGAGTTGTTGTATTGACGTAATTGATGACTGTGACGTGGCTACTCTAGTGCTGTGACTTTGACTTATTGCTTATCATATGATTTATTATATGGATTGAATTCGACTCACCCTTCTGTTTGAATGTTACCCCTATGCGGTAACGTGCAGGTGATCACGAGTGAAGACTTAGGTATCTTCACTAATTATGAGACGGGTGGTCATGCTCTGATACGTAGCACTCAGGGGGGAAACGAACTCGATGTTTTAAGACTATTTTGGTTGTTATATGTTATTTGATGGTTTTCTCTTATTTATACTTTCCGCTGCGTAGTTGGTTTTATTGATGTCACGGTTGTGGTGACGATGACTGATGCTTGAGTTTTTCCCCATTGGGGGCGTGTTAGGTATTGCACATTTATTGACGTTGAACTGTTTTATTGAAGTACGGTGTTTTGTTTGAAGTGTGTGTAACATTCCTTGCGATGAAAAGAAATTTTGAAACTCTGATTTTACAATTAAATTAACGGGTAGAAAATGGGTGTTACACCTTGCACTTGCTACAATGTAGTAATCTGAAATTGCATTCTGATCCATTGTGATCAGAAAAGAATAAGATTGTCCAACATGAATATCTAAGCTAGTGTAGTTTTGTTGCACGGTATACGATCCCTCGGACTCTGCTAGAAGTAAGTTATGGCTCTGAATCCTGAAATTCAGACTTGTTGATACTCCAACATTATGTACACGAAGGCAGTATGTTTTCCCTGTTGCACATTATGAAAAAAGCCATTAAAAATTTAGCAGCAAAATCACTGTCAAGAATGTCATAACACCAAGGTTACAGCTATTTTTTGTCAAAAAAAAAAAACTTACAGCTATTTGAAACAAACTGTATTAAAGCATCAGCACAAAAACATCAAAGATAACTTCAAGTAGCAGTCCAAGGAACAAAAAATTACAAACTATATATAAGCACCATAAATAATAATTCTTTCTAAAGCGAAATTTAAAATTTGAAATTTTCTTACATAAGGACTAATGGAGCTCATGTCACGATCCAACCACAGAGATTGTAAAGCTCTAGTTCCACTGTCTACAACTGTCACTGCATAAATCATGTTCCATAACCTTGAGATGAAAGAAAATCACACAAGATGCGCCCAAGGTTACAAACACTGTGGCTGCATTAGTAATATAATTAGTATGATAAACTTAAAAACGAAATCATTCACCCTAACACCAAACAAACATAAAACAAATAATAAACAAATCCTAAATCCTAAACGAAATCGCACAAAAATCAAACAAACACAAAGTACCCATTGTTAGGTTTGACTACAAATCGCACAACCTCAACAACCCACAAATCAAACAAACACAGAATATCCATTGTGTCCTTGAATCAAGAGATGAAGACTCTTACCCTAACAATAGTGTTCTTCTTTGGGGTTTTCGGCCAGCGGGCATCAAGATCCGCGACGACGGTTGTACGTAACAGCCGCAAACTGAGTGTCGCCATTCCTCGGTTTTTGCATAGTGAAGAGAGCGTTTATTGCGTTGAGGTTGGCGAAGGAGAGAACCAACGAATTAGGGTAACCGGCGACAAAGGAAGGGAGAAGAAGAGAGCGTTGAGTAGGTTCGCGAAGGTTGGGCGAGAGAGTTGAGAGCAAGGAAAACGGAGAGTGGGAGAGCGAGATGATCAGCATCGTGGAGGTTAATCGTTGCATCCGAGTTTGAGATCGTGAAACCCTAGCAGAGCTAGGTGAAGAAGACGAAGAGAAGAACGGCGCAAGGAAAACCAGAGAGAGAAAGAAGAAACAGTGAAGGGAGTGAGCGTGAGGACGGGATGATGGTGAGGGAGTGAGCGTGAGGAAGGGTGACGGTGAGGGAGTGAGCGTGAGGAAGAGGAAAGGGTGAGCGTGAAGGGAGTGAACGTGAATTCGCTTGAGGGTCAGAGTGAGCAAAGATATTTTAGTACGTTAGAAGTCAGGCGTTATTCGCGTGACTTTAAAACTTTACCTCTTAATTACAAGTTTGCCACCGTGTCTACTTATGTAGTCACGCGTCTGATAGCATGACTTTAAAAGTCTAATTTTTTTTCCTATTTTTCACTTTAGAAGTCAGGCGTGTATTCCCTTGACTTTAAAACTCGCAAGTTTTGCCTCTTAATTACAAGTTTGCCACCGCCTCAACATATAAAGTCAGGCATCTCAGCCCCTTACTTTAAATGTCTAATTCTTTTCCTGATTTTGCACTAGTGATAAATAAAGATAACAACATTTTATCTTTCAAAGAAGATTAAGTAATGATTTAAGCATATTTTTTATATATATTGGTATGTTTGATGTGTTTGTTCAGTGCACTTTCAGTTAAGTACAAATACACCAAGGAAACAACAGTGCATCTGCACTAAACTACAAATTACAGCATTGCAACTACACTAAGGTGCAACTGCACTTAGGTGCTTCTGTACCATCCTGCACTGAAGGTTTATAACCCCACAATGGAAGCACCTCAAATCATACCACTACACCAAAACTTCTATGACATCATGCTTTGTCACAAATCACATGGAGGCACATGCCAACATGCATAAGGAGGCGCCCACTATTTGAATTCATCATGAAAGGCTACTCATCTAAAGACACATGGCCTACCACAATTGGACCTCCCCTTGAGGATGAGTGCTGGACTCAACCTCCAGAATTAAAGATCAGAAAAGTAACCATGGTTAAGCCTCCTTAGGTTAACTTGGTTTTCAAGCAAACCCTCACTTGAAGGAAACCTCCAAGGCTATAAAAAGGCTTCAACTTCTCACTTGAAGAGCATCACATATCTCACACCATAATATGTAGATCATACACTTTACTTATAATTTAGTAGTTTCATTTCTTATAGGTTTAGTAGTAGTTTGTTGGCAAGAAGGTAAGGAAGAAATCGACAACTTCTTCCTTCACTTCTTCATCAACTTAGTTAGGTGCAACTGCAACAGCAAGTCAGTGGTTCTGCATTGCTGGGCAAATTTATGCAAGAGTACTTCAATCAGTGTAATCTCTACCCTATTGATATCTCTTGTACTTTCATCTATATTAATATGTTTTATTTCATCTATCTTTGCCTTGCAATGCATATTATGAGCTAAACCTTTTTGGTTGAGATGTTCTAACTTTATAATGAGCTTTTGAGTAAGTTTATTAAGCTTTTTAGTGTTGTATATCTTATTTTAAGGTTGATCACTTAGAATAAGTAGAGTTATATTCACAGACGTGGTTTATAATTCGAAATCAAGACTAATAAGGGTAAGTGTTTTAACTAAGGCTTTGTTAACTAGTGTAATAAAGAAAACTTTGTTAAAACCATGTTAAGTCCTAGACAGAGGATAACATAGTCCTTAGGGTGAAACAGTGGGTCCTTCAAAGGCAGGAGTGAACTTATTTAGCAAGCCCAGACATGGGAAGCTTGTAACCAAACTCTGAAGAAAGTAGCTGAAAAGCACATACTCATGCAGCTGCACTCAATGCTTCTGCACCTTGGTGCTTCTGCACCACTAAAAGCATAGAAACTCTCAAAAGAACATTATTTAGTGAAGACATCTCTACCATCACTCTCAACTGATTTTCTTCGTATTCTTTTATATATTTGCATTCTGTTTTCACTTAACATAAAAACCCCAAATTTGTGAGTAGTATAGTAGCACTAATTTATATGCTTTCTAAACATACATAAGTTAATCCAATCCCTGTGGGTTCGACCTTTCTTATCATTATATTACTTGTTTGTAACTGTGTATACTTGCACATCTTTTTCACACACCAAGTTTTTGGCGCCGTTGCCGGGGATTGCCATTAATTTTTGTTGTTTAAATTTATAAATTAGTGTTTTATTACTTTGTTAGTTTGTTTCTTAGTGCAGATGCACTAGCTTATGCACAGGGTCAAATCACCAGAATTTGAGTTAGACCCTGAGATAGAGAGGAGATTTAGGAGCTCGCAAAGACAACAAAGACCCAAAGGCAGAGGTTCTAGCATGACTTCACCACAACAATTCATCAACATGGGAGCAATAGGTATGTTAAATGATAGAAATAGACCCATGAGGGATTATGCTATGTTTAATCATCAAAATTTGCAAACAAGTATAGCAAGACCTCATATTGATGTTGTGCATTTTGAATTTAAACCCATGATGTTCCAAATGCTACAAACAATTGGTCAAATTGGTGGATCTCTCCATGAGGATCCCCATGAGCATTTAAAACAATTTTTAGAAATCTGTAGTAACTTTATCATTCCTGGTGTTAGTGAAGATGCATTTAAACTTAAGCTATTTCCATATTCTTTGAAAGATAAGGCTAAATCTTGGTTGAATTCATTAGAGCCTAATTCTATTAATTCATGGAATGAAATGGCCGAAAAGTTTTTAGGAAAATATTTTCCACCCATCAAAAATGCCAGAATGAGAAATGATATTACATCTTTTAGATAAAAAGACTTTGAATCATTGTTTGAAGCATGGGAAAGATGGAAAGAGCTTTTAAGAAAATGTCCACATCATGGTCTGCCTGTCATTATTCAAATGGAAACTTTTTATAATGGTTTAGAACCCCAAACCAGAATAATGCTTGATGCATCTTCTGGGGGTGTGTTATTAAACTTGTCTTATAATGAAGCATTTGAATTGATTGATAGAATTGCAACAAATAGCTCTAGTTGGCCTACTGAGAGGGTGAGTGCCCAAAAGAAACCATCAGGGGTACATTAATTTAGTGATGTATCAGCCCTATCTGCTCAGTTAGCTTCACTGACATATTTGTTTAAAAACTTCACTTCAACCAGTGCATCTGCACCTGGTGCAGCTGCACGAACAGAAAACACTGCTGTCATACCCTAATTTTGTCCGACTTAGGTCAAAACCCTAATTTTCCACAAAAAATAAATAAATTGAAGAATGAAGAGCATCATGCATTGCATTTTGGGTCCTAGAAGTCATTCCAAGGTCTTTAAAATCATTTTTAGGGTTGGAATGCACTTTTTAGGCAAATTAGGGTTTTAGGGTCAAAAAGGGCATTTTGGTCTTTTTTCGCAAAAAGATGATTTTCTCGCCAAAAATGCACATCCACAAAAAGTACATTTTTATTCTATCAAGGATAATTTTTGTACAATTTTTTAGAAAGAAAACCCTAGTCAAAAATAATTAAAAAGGTATTTTTCCATTTTTAGTGCATAGAAAAATAAGAAAGGACCATTAAATATTCCTCAATTCGTAAGTGACAATTTTTATTGTCATGGGTGACTAGAGGGAATATTTTATGGTGCCCAAAAACATGTAACACTTTTTAATAGGCGCACCTTCACTTCCATGCCCAAAATTCAAAAACTCAAAAAAAGGAAGTGTCCTCAATAAGACAAAAGACCAAAAACAAGTTTTTTTTCCTCTCTCTCTCTCTCTCTCCCCCACAATTTCGAAATTCTCTCTCTCTCTCTTCCCCCCACAATTTCGAAATCCCCTCTCTCTCTCTCCCTCTCACAAAATTCTTCCACACTCTTTTATTGTACTATTATTCCTTATCTTGAAGGAATATGCCTTGTACCATCCTTAAACCTTCTCCTTTGGTGCATATCACCAATTCTCACTCACTCTTATGAAGATTCATGCCCTCTTTGGTAAATTACCTCACTCACTTACACTAACCTCTTCATAAGAAAACACCAATTTTCCTCTTTGGTAACATTCCATCCCAATCATACCCCTAACCCTATTTTTGCCTCACATTATTCCTAAAATAAGACAAGTTTTTTTTACAAAAACTCTCACTCCCTCCCCTCATTTTCGCCCCCACTCTCTCACTCTCACCTTTTGTGTTTTCTCAATACCCTCAATCCAAGTGACCTTTAATCCTAACTTTCCATTTATATTTAAAACTCAATCCTAGAGCACTTAGTAAGGCCAATGACCCAATTGCCCCTAAACCTAAAATAACTCTATAAATACTCCCTCATTCCCACACCTAAGGATCTTTTGGCCTCTCATTCTCCTACACTCTCATTTTTTACCCTAGCACACCAAAAACTTCTCCCTCTTCCTCTCTTCCACGAAATCTCTCTCACTCCCCCACTTCATTCTTTTCATCTTTCACCATCAAATCTTCCATTTCTTGCTCGATCATCATCATCCCTTCCATGTTTCAACTCTCTTCCATAAAATATTCTTGTGTCTTAGTTTTGCTTATTGTAAATTGTTGATGATAGGCAAGTTGATTCTCACTAGTGCCTAGTGCACTTTTCTCAAAGTGAGAGGATTTCTCTATATGATTCAACTTGGTTTTAGTGTTTATTTACTTTTTACCATTTTACTTTACCATTCATTAACTTTTTACCAAAACATAAAAATATTTTACTACTTTGGTTTTTACCACTTCGTTAATTTTTTACTAAAACATAAAAAGATTTTACCACTTCCCATTTACCTCATGCATTTTTACTTTACCATCTCATTAAATAATTACCATTTACTTCATGCATTTTTACTTTACTTTTCACTAACTTCTTACTTAAAGTTTTACAACTTATCAACTTGCAAAAATACCCAAAACATTTTCACATTCATGCATCTTCATTCATACTTAGTTTATGTGACACTCTCATGCATCCTCATATGCTTATATCTCTTGCATCCTCTTATGCATCCTTGTATGCCATCCATTCATAAATAAAGCGCTATGCATCCATTCCTTGTACACTCATGCACTTACATGCTTACCTAATCATGCATCCTTGCTTACATATTCAATCATTTAACTTTGAATACTCTATGTTTACAATCAATTGTATTCACTTGTTCTTGATGCCATGTAAATGTCTTGACTTGATTGTGTGCCCTCTGTAACGCCCCAAAATAATTTAATTATTTATTTAATTAAGTTATTTAAGGCTTACAATATTTATTTAATTTAATTAACTAATTCAGAATTTAATTTAACTTATTTTATTTTATTTGTTTAGGAGGTGTTGTCACGAATTAAGTGGTGCGAATAAGGGCCCGTGATCCACAATTAGGCCCGTGGCCCATTATCTAGTCATAGAATTCGACTCACTAGGGGTCTTGTGAGTTAGTTTGCATTTTACTGAATTGTGAAAAAGAAAGGAAAAGAAACGTAAAAAGAGAGGAGAAGTGAGGAGAGAAGTCGCGACCTTGCAAGAGGAAAAAGGAGAGGAGTTTTCGTGGAGCACTCAAAGAGGAGGAAGAGCTTGTTGGTGTCTTGCAATTCCTTGGAGCATTGCCTAGTAATTCGACTTCTAAGAGGTTAGGGGGTCCTCTTTTTATTTTTAATAGCTTATGAGATTGAGTATTGCCTAGGGTTAGGTTTTAGAATGATTTATATGAAGGAATTGTTGTGTTGTTGATTTAATCGTAGTGTTGTGGTATGTGATTAGGAATTTCCTATGTTGAAATCGCATAATTGGTGTTTTGATTGTTGCTAAGGTGAATTGTATGTCACATGTTTGAGTATATGACTCGTGGTATTTGTTTGGTGAGAATTGAGGATCATGATGATGATTGAATTATATATATATATATATATATATATATATGATTGGGTGTTTGGTGAATTTAATTTGGTGTTTGATCTAGAAAAATTCTGGTTTTTGGAGTTCCTAGGCGCCTTGGGCGCCATATGCCTTGTTGCTGTTTTCTGGTTTTAGTCATGGGCGCCAGGCGCCCAGCCACTGTGCCCTGCGCCAGTTTTCCTTGTGTTGTGTCTGTGTTGCAGAATTGTGTTGCTCGTGTCTAGGCACCATGGGAACCGAGGGTCCCGGAGATTGGGTGTTCGGTTTGCTTTCAAATTTGGTATGGGGGTTCCTGGGCACAAAAAGAGTCAGTTTCAGGTGTTGGGTCAAAATTTGGCCGTGTGCCTTGTGTCATGGGCGCCAAGGGCCCCAAAGTTTCTGTTGTTCATTTTGCGAAAATTGATATTGGGTTTTCATGTCCAAGCTAAATGGCTCATGTAAAATCATTTTTGGAGTCATAGGAGTTGTGGTCTGTCTTGGCCTTAGGCGCCTAGCCCATGGGCGCCAAAGATGCCTGTCACTTTTTGCCAGAATTTTTGTTGGGTTCTCATATTCTGAGCATTTGGCTCGTACAAAATCAATTTCGAAGTAAAATGAGTTTTCTTGCGTGTTGGCCTTAGGCGCCTAGTGCCTGGGCCCCGTGTTCCCCTGCACCTGTTGCTGTTCCTGGGCGCCAGCGCCTATGCGCGTGTTGCTGTTCCTGGGCGCCAGCGCCTATGCGCGTGTTGCTGTTCCTGGGCGCCAGCGCCCATGCGCCAAGTTCTGTGTTGCTCCTGGGCGCCCAGCGCCCGGGCCCCAGTTTCCAGAATGTCTAAGTATTTTTCCGATTTTGTTTTTAATGTAACTTTTGACTCGGTTATCCAAATTTAACGGTTCAAAATGCGTTTCGAAGTTAATTTCGGTGTCTATCCTAATATTCTGGTTTTATGCAAAAATGAGTTATTTTACTGATGGTTCTGGACTGAAGTTGTTCAAGGTGTCTAGTTTTCAATTTTTATTCACTTTCCCTATGTTGTGTCAAATTCTAAAATTTGCCTAATTGAAATTGGTGTTGGTGTGAATGGTGGGCTGAGTTGGTGAGTGCATTATGGTGCGATTGGTGAGCAGAGGCTTCGGCCTAATTTTAAATTGGTGAGCTGAATTAATACGATGGTGAGAATATGAATAAAATGGTGAATTGATGAATGGTGTGGTGTGTTGTGGTGCATCTCCATAGCATCTCATGAAACATGTGCATTATTGGTGAGCAGAGGCTTCGGCCTAATTTTATTTGGTGAGCAGAGGCTACGGCCTATTTGTATTTGGTGACGGATCCGACATGCATGTGCCCGTGGAGTTTGGGTTGCATTTCATGCATAACCATACCTTTTGCATTGTTGTTTTGGAGATTGTAATTGTGATGTGGTTATTGCCTTTGTTGTGAATCGGTGTGTCTAGTTACCTTTTCTTATGCAGTGCTTATTTCCATATGTTATTAATTATGAAAAGAGACTCACCCTACTGCTTTTATGTTGCTTCTTATGTCGGCAACGTGCAGGTAATAACGAGTGAAGGTTACCCTTATGCCTTCGTCTGGTAGGAAGTGTCATGCTCTGATACGTAGCACCGGGGGGGGGGGGGGGCGTCTTATGCTTATGTGTTATTGTCTTTATGTTGTTAGACTATTATTGATGCTGTATTGGTTTAGTTTTTCGAACTTGTTATTAATTCCGCTGCTGTAGTGACTGTAATTGGTTGATGCGAACTGAACGATATTTCAATGGTGCTATGTATCTTTTGGTTTTAACCGAACTATAAAAATTGAAGTGGTTGATTTGATGAAGTAAGTGTAGCACTCGCTTAGATTATTTTCAAAAAAAAAAGAAGAAACTCTGATTTTATTAAATAGTAAGGTTATTAGAAAAGGGGTGTTACATTAGTGGTATCAGAGCAGTTCGGTCTGTCTGGCCAAGTCGTCCTGTCATAGTGTCTTATGACAAATAGGAATTGTTAGATTAGTTCTAAATTTCTGTTTGTGCTGTAGTGATAATTTGAAATGGCTGGGAGAAACGACGCTGCTCTTGCTGCTGCTCTGCAGGCTATGGCTCAGGCTGTTGGGAACCAGCAAAATGGTGCTGAGAATGCTGGGACTCGCAGTTTAGCCACGTTCCAGAGGGAGAATCCACCCGTCTTTAAGGGCAAGTATAATCCAGATGGTGCTCTAGCATGGCTGAAAGAGATTGAAAGGATATTTCGGGTCATGGATTGTAATGATGCGCAGAAGGTCAGGTATGGTACCCATACGCTGGCAGAAGAAGCTGATGATTGGTGGATGGAGGTCAGACAGAGGTTAGAAACTGCCAATGAGGAGATAACTTGGGCTGTTTTCCGTAGAGAGTTCTTACGGAAGTATTTTCCAGAAGATGTGAGAGGTAAGAAAGAAATAGAATTCCTTGAGCTAAAGCAAGGAAGCATGTCAGTGACAGAGTATGCTGCCAAGTTCACTGAATTGGCTAAGTTTTACCCCCATTATGCTGATGCCGATTCTGAATTTTCAAAATGCATTAAGTTTGAGAATGGGCTGAGGGCTGATATAAAGAAAGCTACAGGATACCAGAAGATTCGGATATTCGCTGATTTAATCGACAGTTGCAGGATATTTGAAGATGATAGTAATGCTCACTCCAAGGTCATGAGAGATCAGAGGGGTAAATTTCAGAACCGGGGTAAGCCATATGAGGTTCCGGCCGGTAAGGGTAAGCAGAGGTATGCTGATAATAAGAAAACAAGTGGGGGAGATGCCCCTGCGAAGGTTGTGTGCTACAGGTGTGGCAAGCCGGGCGATAAGAGTTTTGATTGCTCGGATAATAAATGTTTCAAGTGCGGTAAAGAGGGTCATGTAGCTGCCAAATGTGAGAGAAGGGATGCGGTGTGCTACAACTGTGGGGAAGTAGGTCATATTAGTACGAAGTGTACTAAGCCGAAGAAAGAGAAATTCAGCGGAAAAGTGTTTGCTCTCGCAGGATCAGAGGGTACTAATGAGATTAGAGGTACATGTTTTATTAATGGTATTCCTTTGATTGCTATTATTGATATTGGTGCTACGCATTCATTTATTGCTGCTTTATGTGCTAAGAAATTGGACCTTGCTTTGTCTTCTATGATGAGGGAGATGGTTATTGACACTCCAGCTAAGGGTTCAGTAACTACCTCTCTTGTGTGTGCTAAATGCCCTCTGTCAATCTTCGGCAGAGATTTTCTTGTTGACCTTATTTGTTTGCCGTTGGGAGGGTTGGATGTCATTCTTGGTATGGACTGGTTAGTAGTTAACCATGTGCATATTAATTGTTTCCGAAGATCTGTGAGTTTCCTTCCTCCCGAAGAAGAAGAATCCGTTTTGTTGCCTGCTGGGCAATTGCATAAAGTAATGAAAGAGGGAGTTCATCTGTTTGCTTTGATGGCGTCATTGTCTGCTGAGAATCAGGCGATCATTGAAGGGGTTCAGGTAGTGTGTGAGTTTCCTGAAGTGTTTCCGGATGAAATTCCAAGTGTTCCGCCAGAGAGGGAGGTTGAGTTTGCTATTGATCTTATACCTGGTACTAGGCCTATGTCTATGGCACCGTACCGGATGTCAGCTTCAGAGTTGTCTGAATTGAAAAAGCAATTAGAAGATCTACTTGAGAAGAAATTTGTAAGGCCAAGTGTGTCACCATGGGGTGCTCCGGTATTGTTAGTGAAAAAGAAGGATGGGAGTATGAGACTTTTTGTCGATTATAGGCAATTGAACAAAGTGACAATAAAGAACAGGTATCCGCTTCCCAGAATTGATGATTTGATGGACCAGTTGGTAGGTGCTAAAGTGTTTAGCAAAATCGATTTGAGGTCGGGTTATCACCAGATCAAGGTGAAGGATGAAGACATTCAGAAAACCGCTTTCAGAACGAGATATGGGCACTATGAATATTCTGTGATGCCGTTTGGTGTTACCAACGCGCCGGGAGTGTTTATGGAGTACATGAATCGTACTTTCCATAGTTACTTAGATCGATTTGTAGTTGTGTTTATTGACGACATTCTGGTGTATTCTAAGACGGAAGAGGAGCATGCAGAACATTTGAGGTTAGTACTAGAAGTGTTGAAAGGAAAGAAATTGTATGCAAAATTGTCTAAGTGTGAGTTCTGGCTGAATGAAGTAGGTTTCCTTGGTCATATTATCTCTGGTAATGGTATAGCTGTGGATCCAGCCAAGATTGATGCTGTGTTGCAATGGGAGAGCCCGAAGTCAGTTACAGAGATTAGAAGCTTCTTGGGATTAGCTGGTTATTACAGGAGGTTTATTGAAGGTTTCTCGAAGTTGGCACTTCCGTTGACTCAATTGACGTGTAAGGGAAAAGCTTTTGTGTGGGATGCTCACTGTGAGGAGAGCTTCAATGAGTTAAAGAAGAGGTTGACAACATCGCCCGTTTTGACCTTGCCTGTTCCGGATCAACCGTTTGTAGTATATTGTGATGCTTCCAAGATGGGTTTGGGAGGTGTGTTGATGCAAGAAGGTAAGGTAGTAGCTTATGCGTCCAGACAGTTGAGGACCCCTGAGAAGAACTACCCTACTCATGATTTGGAGCTGGCTGCAATTGTGTTTGTGCTGAAAATTTGGAGGCACTATCTGTATGGTACTAGATTTGAGGTGTTTAGTGACCATAAGAGTTTGAAGTACTTGTTTGATCAAAAGGAGCTAAATATGAGACAGAGACGTTGGTTAGAATTGCTTAAGGATTATGATTTCGGCTTGAACTATCACCCCGGCAAAGCTAACGTCGTGGCTGATGCTTTAAGTCGGAAGAGCTTGCATATGTCGTCCATGATGGTGAAAGAATTAGAGCTGATTGAGCAATTCCGGGATATGAGTCTAGTGTGCGAAGTGACACCGCAGAGCGTCAGATTGGGAATGTTGAAGATTGGCAATGAATTTTTGGTTAGTATTCGAGAAGCCCAAAAGTCAGATGTAAAGTTGGTGGACTTGTTAGTTATGAATGATCAAGCTGTGAATGGGGATTTCAAGTTTGATTCCCAAGGTGTATTGAGATTCAGGAATAGGATCTGCATTCCTGATGATGCTGAGATGAAGAGAGTGATTTTGGAGGAGAGCCATAGGAGCAAGTTGAGTATTCATCCAGGTGCTACGAAAATGTACCAAGATTTGAAGAAGTTGTTCTGGTGGCCGGGTATGAAGAAGGATGTGGCTCAGTTTGTGTATTCTTGTCTGACTTGTCAGAAGTCTAAGATTGAGCATCAGAAGCCCGCAGGGTTAATGCAACCATTGGAGATTCCGGAATGGAAATGGGATAGCATTTCCATGGACTTTGTGACTAGTTTGCCTAGAACTGCGAGAGGGTTTGATGCTATATGGGTGGTTGTGGATAGGTTGACAAAGTCTGCTCACTTCTTACCAATTGATATTACTTATCCAGTTCCAAAGTTAGCAGAGATCTACATCAAGACAATTGTGAAGTTGCATGGCGTTCCGCTTAGTATTGTATCTGATAGAGATCCAAGATTCACTTCTGAATTTTGGAAAAGTTTGCAAGAAGCTTTGGGTTCTAAGTTGAGGTTGAGCTCCGCTTATCATCCGCAGACAGATGGTCAGATGGAGAGAACTATTCAGTCGTTAGAGGACTTGTTGAGGGCATGTGTTCTTGAGCAGGGAGGTTCGTGGGATTCTCATCTTCCATCGATTGAGTTCACCTATAATAATAGTCATCATTCTAGTATTGGAATGGCACCGTTTGAGGCGTTGTATGGTCGGAGATGTAGGACTCCGTTATGTTGGTATGAATCTGGAGAGAGTGCAGTATTGGGGCCTGAGATTGTGCGAGAGACAACCGAGAAGGTAAAATTAATCCGGGAGAAGATGAAAGCGTCGGAGAGTCGACAAAAGAGCTATCATGATAAGAGAAGGAAGGATTTAGAGTTTCAGGCCGGTGATCACGTGTTTCTGAGAGTCACTCCGGTGACTGGTGTTGGGCGTGCCTTGAAATCAAAGAAGTTAACTCCCCGTTTCATTGGTCCGTATCAGATTACGGAGAGGGTGGGAAGTGTTGCCTATAGGGTGGCTTTGCCGCCTAATCTTTCGAACTTGCATGACGTGTTTCACGTGTCACAGCTTCGAAAGTATGTTCCCTCTGTAACTGGCTCGTGTAAAATGGCTCGTGTAAAATCATTTTTGGAGTCATAGGAGTTGTGGTCTGTCTTGGCCTTAGGCGCCTAGCCCATGGGCGCCAAAGATGCCTGTCACTTTTTGCCAAAATTTTTGTTGGGTTCTCATATTCTGAGTATTTGGCTCGTACAAAATCAATTTCGAAGTAAAATGAGTTTTCTTGCGTGTTGGCCTTAGGCGCCTAGTGCCTGGGCGCCGTGTTCCCCTGCACCTGTTGCTGTTCCTGGGCGCCAGCGCCTATGCGCGTGTTGCTGTTCCTGGGCGCCAGCGCCTATGCGCGTGTTGCTGTTCCTGGGCGCCAGCGCCCATGCGCCAAGTTCTGTGTTGCTCCTGGGCGCCCAGCGCCTGGGCGCCAGTTTCCAGAATGTCTAAGTATTTTTCCGATTTTGTTTTTAAAGTAACTTTTGACTCGGTTATCCAAATTTAACGGTTCAAAATGCGTTTCGAAGATAATTTCGGTGTCTATCCTAATATTCTGGTTTTATGCAAAAATGAGTTATTTTACTGATGGTTCTGGACTGAAATTGTTCAAGGTGTCTAATTTTCAATTTTTATTCACTTTCCCTATGTTGTGTCAAATTCTAAAATTTGCCTAATTGAAATTGATGTTGGTGTGAATGGTGGGCTGAGTTGGTGAGTGCATTATGGTGCGATTGGTGAGCAGAGGCTTCGGCCTAATTTTAAATTGGTGAGCTGAATTAATACGATGGTGAGAATATGAATAAAATGGTGAATTGATGAATGGTGTGGTGTGTTGTGGTGCATCTCCATAGCATCTCATGAAACATGTGCATTATTGGTGAGCAGAGGCTTCGGCCTAATTTTATTTGGTGAGCAGAGGCTACGGCCTATTTGTATTTGGTGACGGATCCGACATGCATGTGCCCGTGGAGTTTGGGTTGCATTTCATGCATAACCATACCTTTTGCATTGTTGTTTTGGAGATTGTAATTGTGATGTGGTTATTGCCTTTGTTGTGAATCGGTGTGTCTAGTTACCTTTTCTTATGCAGTGCTTATTTCCATATGTTATTAATTATGAAAAGAGACTCACCCTACTGCTTTTATGTTGCTTCTTATGTCGGCAACGTGCAGGTAATAACGAGTGAAGGTTACCCTTATGCCTTCGTCTGGTAGGAAGTGTCATGCTCTGATACGTAGCACCGGGGGGGGGGGCGTCTTATGCTTATGTGTTATTGTCTTTATGTTGTTAGACTATTATTGATGCTGTATTGGTTTAGTTTTTCGAACTTGTTATTAATTCCGCTGCTGTAGTGACTGTAATTGGTTGATGCGAACTGAACGATATTTCAATGGTGCTATGTATCTTTTGGTTTTAACCGAACTATAAAAATTGAAGTGGTTGATTTGATGAAGTAAGTGTAGCACTCGCTTAGATTGTTTTCAAAAAAAAAAAAAGAAGCTCTGATTTTATTAAATAGTAAGGTTATTAGAAAAGGGGTGTTACACCCTCCTCTCCACTTGTATGACCTCCTAATGGAGACGTAAGTCTACATGCATGTTGTAGCATAGAGCCATTAGGGTAAATACAATCCTTCTTGCACACACACAATTACTTTGAGAACTTTGTTTTGCATCTTTAATAGTTGAATCCTTTGATTGTATGGGCATGTTTAATCTTGGTTAATGAATGATATGTTCATGTTTGCTTGAGTATTATTCATTCATCTGCATTTGGTTATGGATTTAGAATTGACTTGAAATGTTCTACTCCTTTTCTCAAACCCATTTCCTAAAATCAATTCAAAACAAAAAGAAACTTTTACTTTCAAAACAAAAATAAATCAATCGTCATTAAACACCAATCGCGCCGTTGCCGATTAGGTTGTTAATGATGATGTTGTTTTCAAAAGGAGTTAGTAGCGAGACCATTCTAACCGTTGTTGTTCGGTCTTCGCAAAAGCTCTATCCCATTTTCGAAAACTTATTCAAAAAATAAACCAATTGTCATTAAACACCAATCGCGCCGTTGCCGATTAGGTTGTTAATGATGATGTTGTTTTCAAAAGGAGTTAGTAGCGAGACCATTCTAACCGTTGTTGTTCGGTCTTCGCGAAAGCTCAATCCTTTTTCAAAACCAAAAGCCGAGAACTACGTAGCTTTGATCCCTCTTCCAATGAGGGTACGTAGGAGCGGGGTCCTATCCCGTCAAGCACACTCTTAAAAAATCTTTGTTTTGTCCCGATTTTCAAAGATACTCGAGAACTACGTAGCTTTGATCCCTCTTCCAGTGAGGGTACGTAGGAGCGGGGTCCTGTCCCGTCAAGCGCACTCTTAAAAAATCTTTTTTTTGTCCTGATTTTCAAAGATAACCACCGAGAACTACGTAGCTTTGATCCCTCTTCCAGTGAGGGTACGTAGGAGCGGGGTCCTGTCCCGTCAAGCGCACTCTTAAAAAATCTTTGTTTTGTCCTGATTTTCAAAGATAATCCGAGAACTACGTAGCTTTGATCCCTCTTCCAGTGAGGGTACGTAGGAGCGGGGTCCTGTCCTGTCAAGCACACTTTTAAATAAAACCCGAGAACTACGTAGCTTTGATCCCTCTTCCAGTGAGGGTACGTAGGAGCGGGGTCCTGTCCCGTCAAGCACTTTTAAAAAAAAAACTTTGTTTTGTTCCCGAGAACTACGTAGCTTTGATCCCTCTTCCAGTGAGGGTACGTAGGAGCGGGGTCCTGTCCCGTCAAGCACTTTTAAAAAAAAAACTTTGTTTTGTTCCCGAGAACTACGTAGCTTTGATCCCTCTTCCAGTGTGGGTACGTAGGAGCGGGGTCCTGTCCCGTCAAGCACACTTTTAAAAACAACTTTGTTTTGTTCGCCGAGAACTACGTAGCTTTGATCCCTCTTCCAGTGAGGGTACGTAGGAGCGGGGTCCTGTCCCGTCAAGCACACTCAAAATAAATCTTTGTTTTGTCCTGATTTTCAAAGATAACCCGAGAACTACGTAGCTTTGATGCCTCTTCCAGTGAGGGTACGTAGGAGCCGGGTCCTGGCCCGTCAAGCACGCTTTTAAAAAAAAACTTTGTTTTGTTCCGCTTTTCAAAGATACCAAAAATATCCCTTTCCCCCTCGTTTTCAATAAAACAAACTCCTAAAGAAAAGAAAAGAAGTAGAATAAATTGCTTTCAACTCGAACTTTTGTCTAAACCACACATCAAGTTAATGGCTCCCTTTCGGTAGAAAGGAGGTGCGGGGTGCTAATACCTTCCCCGTACCTAACCGACCCCCGAACCTACATCTCTAGTTTTCAAAAGACCATCTGCCTTGTTCAAAAGTCCTTTTTTCAATGTTTTGGTCTTAAAATTAAAATATTGGTGGCGGCTCCAAACTTTTTCCCCGTTGTCAAACGAAAAGTCCCAAACCGGATTTTTCGGGCGCAACTGCTGGCGACTCCGCTGGGGACCATTTTTTTTTTAAAAAAAAAAGACGAGGGTCAAGCCTAGTTAACTTTGATGTGTGGTTTTAAAATTAATTGAGTTGAAAGCTTTGTTTTACTTCTTTTATATTTGTTCACAATGCCTTGTTCATGCATCCCTCAAATCCCATGTCCCCTCTTCTTGGCTCCCTTTCTTGAGGTAAGCTATACATGATTGTTGTCGACACCTTAGGTTAGCTTATTTGTTTTGAGATGATGTTAAACCCTAGGGTAGACAACATATTATTGCTTGCTTCTGTCTGGAGTGTTCTGGGTTTTCCTTTGCAGGTGGGGTATATGTGGGTAGTTTTAGGCGGTATGCCCTTGATACACACACTCACACCTTATGCTTACTATGCTTTGAGAGGGGCCTAAAACCCAAGGTCTGACAAAACTTAGGAGAGTGGAAACGAGTAGTGACTGGCAATTGGACTGTTGTCCTTCCGACTCTCAAGAAAGTTTCAGCCAGAGTATGCTCTTTCATGAGGCCTCACACCAGATGGCGTTCCATCGTTGTGGGTGCTATTGTGAAAGAGAATTAGCTCTGGTAACCTGGTGAGGAAGTGACTAGAACCCACATGGGAGGAACATTTGAGTTGTCCTAGAACTTAGGTCCCCACCTTCGTAGGACACAAGGGGCATACCAAATTGTGTGTTGCATGGTAATATAGACATGTTTTCAAAAAAAAAGTAGGAGGTTTTTCAAATAAAAAGTAGAGAAAGAGCTGTCGTTGTAGCCTTTCTTCTGCCGGTCCGTACGAAGTGACATATGGCCCACTCTTTTCAAAAAAAGAGAGAAAGAGCTGCCGTTGTAGCCTTTCTCTTACTTGGTCCATATGAAACCACGTACGGCCCGCATTTTTCAAAAAAAAAAAGAAAAAAACTTGAACTAATGCCAATAAAGGTTTTGCCCTAATCTGCATATGCATAAAACATCATCATCATTTTGCATGCATCCTCGCATTGCATCCAACATAAGCTTTTACAGCTCATGCATGCATCCTTGCATTTCATCAAAGTTTGTTTGCCGAGAATCCCAAAGTGACAAAGAATCTTGCCATAGGTACAGTATGGAATCAAGAAGTGAGACAGTGCACCCCCCGAGATATCCGGTTGTAAGTAAGGTTGATGTTGCCAGTCTGAAAAAATGTGCTGACCTGTTAGGACCTATCGAAAGAGGATCATTTGACATTTCTTACGGGAATCTCCGGAAGCTGTTGACACTAGAGGTGCAGACCGAAGCAACCGTGGCTCTAAGCAGATTTTATGACTCCGAGATCAGATGCTTTCTTTTCAGAAACTTCCAATTGACTCCCACGTTGGAAGAATACCATCAGATTTTGGGTTTCCCTCGGACAGAAGCCGTTCCCTACCGATATCAAGAAGCAGAAGAAGAACCAGGTGATGGGTTTCCTAGAGTTATCTCGAGAGTCTGATGGATGTGCATGCCAAAAATAAAAACTAGGTGGTCTTCAAGAAAATCTTGGCACTGACAATCTTCGGAGTTGTCCACTTTCCACAGATTGAGAGATTCATAGATGTGACTGTCGTTGGCATCTTCCTAGCTTCCCCGAATGAGAAGAATCCGATCAATCCAATCCCGGCTATTCTTGCTGACACTTATTCAGCTTTCACTCATCACTGCGAACTGAAAAGAAAGAAAATCTCTTGCTCCTCTCACTTATTGTATGCCTGGCTTCTGATTCATGTCTACACTAATCCAGTACGAGTAGAGAAGTTGATTGAGTATGCTATCACCTGTGAAGTGCGAGTCATGAACATTCAGGAGTGGATCCAGTTTCTAGGGAGCCTAGATGAGCACTTGATTCGTTGGTATCTCCCATCTTGCTGGGAAGATAGGCCTGAGATAGTTTTCCCCTGTGGTGGTTTTCAAAATGTCCCACTGATGGGCACTAAGGGTTGCATTAACTACAATCCCTCTTTGACTCTAAGACAATTAGGATACCCTATGAGAAGTGCGCCTACTGAAGAGATGGTATCCTCATTTTACATCTATGAGGGAGGACAAAAAGATGTCAGTTTGATGAGAAAAGTTTTGCAAGCTTGGGGTATGGTGACTCGCTATGGAAAAGCAGAGATCTCTCAGAAGACTAAGGGAATCACTTTTGCTCGGCGGCTTGAGGAGAGGATTCAGAGTGTCCAGCTGCCATATCAGAAGGTATTGCAAAATGAGAGAGAGATGATAAACTCTAGTACTCCGGTTGTTGACGAACTAGGGGATGTCAAGTTAGCCCTGACGAAAGCAGAGGAGGAGAAGAAATCCCTGCAAGCTGAGATAGAGAAGTTAACTCAGAGCAACCAGAGATTGAAAGAAGATAATGCTTCCAAATCTGCTATTATTGAGGAGTTGGACAAGAAACTCAAAGAAGAAGAGAAGGAAAAGGTAGAAGCTCAAAAGTATTGGCAAGCGGCCAAAGAGGAAGTCAAGAGACAGAAAGCAAAAGGGAAAGGGCAATTGAAGAAGTCAGTCAATGGAGGGATCTGTATGAAAAGACAAAGATGGAAGAGAGGACTACGAGGAGTCAGCTCGCCAAGTCAAAAAGAGAGTCCCGCTTGCTACAAGCCGAGTGGGAGAGCAAATTGAGCAGTGTGGTGCAAGAAAGAGATTCAGTGGAAAGCATCCTCAAAGAGTATAAGCAAGCTCTAGGATACGAGCGAGAGATTTCTGACGAACTGAAAAGAAACCTTCGGCACATCAGCGATGCATACGGGCAGGTGAAAGATGAAAGTCGGTATTGGGAGCGCCGCTTTGTTGAACTCCTTGGCAGAATTGAGGAACAGGCAGTCATCATAGAGCTGAAAGATGAAATTCAGCATTGGAAGGTTAGATTCTCTGAGCTTGCAGAGTTGGACAACCAAGCTCTCTCAGGTGTGCCTAAGAAGCTAGGAAAGGCCGAGTGTGAGATGTCTCCTTTCAACACTCCGCCAGCAGTCTACAAATTTGTGGAGTTCTGCAGGGCCTTGGTTGAAGATGTTAGGGAGAAAATTGGGAGAGTCCCCACAGGCAGCAAGAGGAAGAGAACTGAAGTTTTCAAAGCTCTATGTAGTTGAGCTTTTGTTTGTAATTTCCGTTTTATTGTACTTTCTCTTCCTAGAGGGACCTTTATTTCCATTTGAGTATTTTACTTTTTGAAATGTAAGACTTGAAGTCCTTGTTTGAATTTGAATGTATGGGGCGTGTTTGTTTCATTTGTTGATTCCACTCTTGTTATGTTCTAAACAAATCAAAATTCACAGTTAAATCTATGGCAAGATATGACACGTTGGGGTTCAAGGCATAAGACAAACTAAAACTAACACTCAACTGCATTGCACGCATTGCCTTCATTAATTTGCTCCTTCACTTAATAAAAATGTTCTACCAACAGAAGCGAGAGGCAAGCTGGTTCTCCGCCACCGATACTTCACCCGATTACAAGAAAGCTGATGGCTGATCCTCAAGGGCATCCAGAGATTGAAACTGAAAGTAATCCAGAACATGAAGATTTGGGCGTACAAATTCTAAATCCTGAGCAGCTGGCTCAGGAGAACCAAGTGCTTAAGGATAAGGTTGGGGCAATGGAGGCCCAGATGGATGAGATGATGGTCATGCTGCAAAGTTTAAAGAGTGGGACAGCTGCTGAAGGTGTCGCCGTCGTGGGTCCAGATGGTGTCACTTCTTTCGTTCCTCCTCCAGTATCAGCCACAGTTCGTCCGGGATCCGGGGTCGGTCATCCCGTCTTTGCTTCAGGAATGAATGGGCCGAATCAATACACTTCACAAAGATATCCTTGGGGTATGCCTGCTGGGTACATGCCGCGAACTGTTGGACCTATCCCCGTCAGTATGGTTGCGCCTAATCAGGTCACTGCCGCCGTGTCCGGGGGAGCTGCCGGAGGACCGCAGATCCAAACTCCTAGTCCTCATGCTGTGCTCAGTCCTACTCCGGGGCTTGCAGCACACCCTCACAATGTTCCTCAGCCTGGAGGGTATTATTACAGTATGGGGAGTCACCCCCAAGGACATATGTTTGAGGGATCACAGCCAAATGACCCGATTCATGCACTTGAAGAAAGAGTAAAGGCAATGGAGGGTGTTGGTGTCAGAGCCAAGGAAGCTCGTGAGCTGTGTTTAGTCCCAGATTTGGTTTTGCCACCAAAGTTCAAAGCTCCCGAAGTGGACAAATACAGAGGAACAGGCTGTCCGGAGAGCCATGTTACGATGTTTGTCCGAAAAATGGGTCCTTACGCCAATGATGACAAACTGCTGATTTACTGCTTTCAAAACAGTTTGGCTGGAGCTCCTCTAGATTGGTACATGAAACTGCAATCCTCTGAAATTCATTGTTGGAAAGATTTGTGCGAAGCATTCATGAGACAATATAAGTATAACATGGACATGGCTCCGGACAAGTCGCAATTGCAACACATGAGTAAGGGCGAAAGGGAGACTTTCAAAGAATATGCCCAGAAATGGCGAAGCCTAGCCGCCCAGGTCCAACCTCCTTTGACTGAAAAAGAAATGGTGTATACGTTCTTGGAAACTCTGCCAGCAATTTACTATGACCGGCTGATTACAAGTGTTTCAACTAGCTTCTCCGATATGATAGTCTTCGGGGAAAGACTTGAGCATGGTCTCCGAAGTGGGAAGATTTCGAATCACCTCAGTAATGCAGGAAGCTCTGGTGGTTCAAGCAATCAGAAGAAGCCTCACTCCCATTTCCCGAAGAAGAAGGAAGGGGAAACAAATGTAATCTCGGGAGGAAGTTCATCCTTTGGTACCCCTCCACCACAAACTGTTCCATTTTCTGCTCCTGTGCCATCCCAGCAAGGCAGTGACAGTCACAGGGCTCAGGGTTATCAGTACAAGAAACGGACCAGTTTTGATCCAATACCAATGACATACACTGAATTGTTTGATCACTTGACTTCCAAGAACTTGATCAACACTCGGCCAATGAAGGCCCTGCAGCCGCCATTTCCCAGAAGTTACAACGCTAATGCTACCTGCAGTTTCCACGAAAACGGGGTCGGTCATACTGTGGAGGAATGTAAAGCCTTCAAGCATGTGGTGCAAGACCTAGTAGATGCTGGGTGGATCTCGTTCAAGCAGAGCAGCCCGAATACAACAACTAATCCATTGCCAGGTCATCAGAGGCCAGCTATCAATGCTATAGAAAGTTCCGTTGGGCAATTGGTAAAGGATGTGCAGAAGATCAAGACCCCGTTGGGTGTTATCTACTCTGAGTTATGCCATGTTGGGGTGGTTAAGAAGGGGTGTTGCCATGAAGAGGGGTGTGCTGACTCCACATGCGTGGGGAATTGTGAAAGCTTTGAGATGATCCTGCAGGACCTGATGGATCGGTGTGTGGTCCAGATAGGAACCCATGATGTTGAAGAAGAAGTGTTGACTCTACATTCTGATAAAAGTGGAGGACCCAGAAGACCTGTCGAAATTCCTTACAATAACAATCCCAGATTGGTGCGGGCAAACGCCCAACCAATAGTGATTGAAGTTCCGGCTCCTTTTCCCTATAAGTCGGACAAGGCAGTTCTGTGGAAGTACACTGCACTATCTACAGTCGAATGCTCCCCAAGTGCTCCTACCGTAACCAACATAGGGGGATCAAGTGGGATCGCAAGAAGCCGGAGAGTATATGCTCCTGAGACTCTCCGAGCTGAAACTTCCAAGGAGGCCGAACAGAGGGGCCGTAAGGAAAAAGGAAAAGAGCTAGAGGTTGCTCAAGAGAAAGTAACGGAAAAAGAAGCAGATGAATTCTTGAAGATCGTCCGGCAGAGTGATTATCGAGTGGTTGATCAGTTAAAGCAAACTCCATCCAAGATATCCATGCTATCATTATTGCTTAGCTCGGAAGCACACAGAACAGCTTTGATGAAAGTGCTCAATGAGGCTCATGTTGCAGAGGATATCACAGTGAATCAGTTTGATGGGATTGTGGGGAATATAGTGGCTGCAAATCACCTAACATTTGCCGATGATGAGTTGCCTTCAAGCGGAAAAGAACACAATCAAGCTCTGCACATCTCGGTAAAGTGTGGGGACTATGTGCTGGCCAGAGTACTAATTGACAATGGGTCTTCATTGAACGTGATGCCGAAGTCAACTATGGATAAGTTAGACGTTGATTGCTCTTACATGAAGCCGAGTTCGACACTGGTGCGGGCCTTTGATGGGTCCAAAAAGGAAGTTCTGGGGGAAATGGAATTTCCCATCCAGATTGGTCCCGAAGTTTTCTACATCAATTTCCAAATCATGGATATTACGTCCTCATACAGTTGTTTGCTGGGCCGACCATGGATCCATATGGCTGGAGCAATCCCTTCTTCTTTACACCAGCGGGTCAAATTCGTGGTTGACGGCCAGGTCGTGGTAGTATTTGGTGAGGAAGAGACTCTGGTTAATAAGCCATCAGAGTTCAAATATGTGGAAGCTGCCGAAGAGTCTTTGGAAACAGCCTTTCAGTCTTTGGAGATCGCCAATGTAGTATTTGAGAGGACCAAGGAGGAGGAGATGGTTGCTAAGATCATGTTAGCCCAATGATATAAGGTTGGTTCTGGCTTGGGAAAGTTTGGTCAAGGAATTCTAGCTCCCATTCAACTGAAGGAAAACAATGACCGTTGCGGGCTGGGATACGCCCCAAGTGAGGAAGAAAGAAGAAAAATGGCAGATGAACGAAGGGGCAGATGGTTGGCCAAGTCCAAAGGCCAGGATCCATGGCCCCAGAGGATTCCAATTTGCGACATCAGTCAAAGTTTTGTGAGTGCTGGTTTGTTGGATCCCAATCAAGTTGCTGTCATCAAGGATGGTTCTGAGTCTGAAGAGGGTGGTGCAAGTTTGGTTCGACGCTGCGGTGCCAGTGAGAAATTAAAGAATTGGAAGGCTGCTGATCTTCCTGTGACTTTTAATTTAAAGTAATCATTTGTAATGCAACCCTGTGGCTCTGCCCAACGCCATAGGGCAAGTTGTTAGGGGCGAGCATGTTTTTATTTTCAGAATCATCATCATTAATAAAAACGTTGTTTTTGAATTTCAATCAATAAAAATCAATCCTTTTCATTTCATGTGTCTTTTCCTCGCTTTATTATTGTTTGCTTGCTTGTCTCGCCTTTCATTCTGCTTTTTCGCTTCGGCAAAATGCAGATCCACAGCAATTGTCTCCCAAAATAACAGTGCCACTAGTCCATATTTTGACTTTGATCACCCTATTAATCAAGCTGAGGGGGATGTTGAGGAAGACTGGGAAGCTCCTCCAGAACTCATGAGGTTAATGAAACAGGAAGAAAGGGTAATTCAGCCACACGGAGAATCTACTGAAGTGATCAACTTGGGTACAGCTGAGATCAAGAAAGAGGTCGAAGTGGGTACCGCCATGAATGACGAGGATCGCATGAAGTTGGTTCAGCTGTTGCACGATTATATGGATGTGTTTGCATGGTCCTACCAAGATATGCCTGGGTTGGATACTGACATTGTGATGCATAAGTTGCCAGTCAAACCTGAATGCCCGCCTGTGAAGCAGAAACTTAGAAGGATGAAGCCTGAGATGTCCCTAAAGATTAGGGATGAGGTAAAAAAGCAGTTTGACGCCGGATTCCTAGCGGTGGCCAAATACCCACAGTGGGTTGCCAATATTGTCCCGGTTCCGAAGAAGGACGGGAAGGTCAGAATGTGCGTTGACTACCGAGATCTGAATCGTGCTAGTCCTAAAGACGATTTTCCTTTGCCCCACATTGATGTCTTAGTGGATAGTACAGCTCAACACTCGTTATTCTCCTTCATGGATGGATATTCGGGATATAATCAGATCAAGATGGACCCCGAAGATATGGAAAAGACAACTTTCATAACGCTTTGGGGAACGTTCTGTTACAAGGTCATGCCATTCGGGTTAAAGAACGCTGGTGCAACCTACCCAAGGGCCATGGTATAACACCCCAAAAATAATAGATTAAATTATTTAATTAGTTAAAAGAAATTGGGTGGTAGAAATAATATAATTATTATTTATTACTTATTAAAATGAGTATAAGGTGTTTTAAATAAAATAAGGAGCAGTATTGTAATCGGATAAGGTGTTGTAATTAAATTGGGCTTAAGCTGCGGGGAAGCCCGCAATCCAAGCCCGACAACCTAAGCGCATATAAAAGCTGAGATTTTAAAGTTTTGGTTCATTTTGAGAAAAAGAAAGGAAAAATGCGAATAGAGAGAGTGGGAAGGGAAGGAGGGCGCGGCGCCCATGAGGAGAGGAGGAGAGGTGAAGTGCGCCAATCTCAAGGAGAAAAAGGAGAAGGGTCGTGTTGCGGGTTCTTTGGAGCTTACGTATGGAGTTATCGTGTTCGTCATAATCTAAGGTAAGGGTGGGTCTCATCTTCTCTATAATTGGGAATTATGATGGCTTTTTATGTTTGGGTAAGGTTCTAAGTTAATTGTTAAATTGATTGTGTAATTAATTTCATGATTGTTGTGATAATATTTTGAATTGGGTGATTTATGGTGTCTTGGTGTCAAAAAAAATTGATTATGTGACTAAGTTTGCCTCTAGAATGTTTGATATGTTGACTCAATGAGAAAGTATGTGAATTATGATGAATAATTGATGTTTGTTGATATGTGTGATTGAGACATGAATTTAATTGGTGATTGGTGACAATGATTATTCATGAATTGGTGTTGAATTGGTGATTTGAACATAAGGTGTCTATGTCTCAATGTCATAATTGTTGCGGTCATTGGCGTGGCATGACGTGGCCTTAAACCCGAATCGGGACGCCTTATATTTTGGAGTTTATGTGGGTATTCGCGTGGCATGACGTGGCCTTAAACCCGAATTGGGAGCGTGACAAGTTTCGGGGTCAAAAATTGATGTGTCGTGTTGTGTATTTTCTGAACACTGTTTCGTGTTTTCGTAAACTGGCACTGTTTGGTCGACTCAAAAAATTGGTGGCTGATTGCGTTAGAAAGTAGACTTAACGCCGGTCGTTTTGGCACTGATTTCGTTTAAATCGGAGTTGTGTAGCTCAAGTTATAAGTCTCCAAAGTCGGGTCACAAAATTCTGTCCGAATTGGTACCTCTCTGTAGTAATTTGAAAAACTGTACCAGTTGGATACTTATTTTGAAAAATGAAAATCACAGGCTGAAACTACACTCAAAGAGCTTTCCAATGAGTGGTCTTTTGTTGAAATCCGTTATCGTTTACTATTTTAATTAATTCGCCGAAGTAGGCGCACTGCTGCAGGAAAAATCTGCACAGCTGCTGTGTGTTGCTTGCTGTGTTGCTGTTCTGCTGCAGTGTTGCTGGCAGAACAGTGACAAATGTGTTTTTCGTCAAAAACTCGATTTTCTAACCACTTTTTCCCTAGCCAAATTTTGTATTGACCGAGCAACTTTTATTGTGAACCTTTTGGCTCGAGCGGATTTTCTGTAGCACTCACCATTTGGGAGATGTGCGCAAGTTTTGGTTTATGTGTGTGTTGCACAGTGACAGTGTTGCTGCCACTGTGCAGTGTTGCTGTCAAGACTGTTAAAAAATGGTCTTTTGTGGAAAACTCGATTTTCTGAGCACTTTTTCCCTAGCCAAATTTTGTATTGACCGAGCAACTTTTTATTGTGAACGTTTTGGCTAGAGCGATTTCATTTTATCCCGTGTCGTTTGTGAGTTGTCCCGGTGATGTCTAGGTGCGTCTAGGTGCGTCTAGGTGCGTCTAGGTGTGTCTAGGTGTGTCTAGGTGTGTTGCCTGGGCACAGGGCTCCGGAGCCCTGTGCAACATTTTTCCTCTGTTTAGCGTGCTGTTTTGGTCCCTATGTGCTGTTGTGGTCTAAAATGACTGTTTTGCCCCTAGTGGCCAAAGTTGATGGTAATGATGTGTAAATGACGAGGATGCCCTTGGTGGCTAGTCAAATGACTGTTTTGCCCCTAGTGGCCAAAGTTGATGGTAATGATGTGTAAATGACGAGGATGCCCTTGGTGGCTAGTCAAATGACGTTTTTGCCCTCAGTGGCTATGATTTGAGTTGATTGATATTTATGTGTAAGTGACGATGAAAACCCAGTGACGTTTGAGGCCCGAAGGGCTAAGTGATGTTAAGGTCTAAATGGCCAGTGACGTTGTGTGCTGATTGTGAATTTGACAGGTGCTGTGCTCTTGCGAGCAAAAACCGGTAAGTGACGGGTCACATAGTTGACTATGATTTGAGTAATTGTGTGTTTGTGTGTTGTGAGTGGTGCATGTCATAGTGTCTCATGCCCATATGCATAAACCCAGTGACGTTTTGGGGCCTGAGTGGCTAAGTGACGATGAGGCCTTAAGGGCTAAGCGACGTTTGTGAAAAGGTACCTCATGCATATGCCCGCGAGTGGGTTGCATTTCATACTCCTGCATGACATTGTGACGACTCGTTGTGCCGAGTAACTTGATGATGTAATTGACTGTTTTACCCTTGATGATGTAATTGACTGTTTTACCCTTGATGATGTAATCGACTGCTTATCCTTGATGATTGACTTGATGTTCGTGATGTGGTTGATATAGTGTCTTGGCTCTAGCATAGTGCTTATCATACGCTTTATTATATTGTTAGATGAACTCACCCCTTCTGTTTGAATGTTACCCCTATGCGGTAACGTGCAGGTGATCCTTGAGTGAAGGCTTAGGTACCTTCACTAGCTGAGTCGGGTCGTCTGCTCTGATATGTAACACTAGGGAGGGGAATGAATGTTGTTTAAGTCATTTATGACTATTGTGGTTATTGGATTTTAGTATTGCAAGCCTGGCATAGTTGTAATGCCTTTTATGATTAAACTGTTGAATTTTCGATGTGAAGTTGTATTTTAACTGATAATGACGCTTTGAAGTTATTATAAGACTGTTTTTGAAAAGCGGGTTATTTGAAGTGTGATGTTTTAGCGAAGTAAGTGTGACATCCCTTGTGGTGTAAATAAATTTTGAAAACTCTGATATTTTTATTAAACAAATTACCGGGTAGAAAAGGGGTGTTACACATGGTCACGCTGTTTCACGGCATGATGCATAAGGAGATTGAGGTTTATGTGGATGACATGATCGCGAAATCTAAAACCGACGAGGAGCATATTGTCAATCTGCAGAAGCTCTTTGAACGGTTGAGGAAATATAAACTCAAGTTAAACCCGGCCAAGTGCACGTTTAGGGTGAGATCAGGGAAGTAGTTAGGCTTCATTGTCAGCCAGAAGGGAATCGAGGTGGATCCAGACAAAGTAAAAGCCATCCTCGAGATGCCGGTGCCCAAAACAGAGAAAGAAGTCCGTGGTTTCCTCGGAAGGTTGAATTACATCTCCCGATTCATCTTCCAGTTGACTGCTACTTGTGAGCCGATCTTCAAACTGCTGTGTCAGGCTGCCTTTGAGAAAATCAAGGTGTACTTGCAGAATCCACCAGTCTTAATGCCACCTGTGTCAGGCAGGCCTCTCATCTTATACCTTACAGTGCTAGATAATTCAATGGGCTGTGTGTTGGGGCAGCATGATGAATCCGGGAAAAAGGAGCATGCCATATACTATCTTAGCAAATAGTTCACCGATTGTGAGACAAGATATTCTATGCTGGAAAAGACTTGTTGTGCTCTAGTTTGGGCTGCTCACCGTTTAAGGCAGTACATGCTGAGTCACACCACTTGGTTGGTGTCAAAAATGGATCCAATCAAGTACATATTTGAGAAGCCAGCTCTTACAGGACGAATTGCCTGTTGGCAGATGCAATTATCAGAATACGATATCCTGTATGTCACACAAAAAGCAGTTAAAGGTAGTGCACTTGCTGAGTATTTGGCATGTCAGCCGATTCCAGACTACCAACCAATGCAGCTTGATTTTCCGGATGAAGATATCATGGCACTGTTTGATGAGGGGAAGTCCCAAGAAAGTGAAAGGTGGAGAATGATCTTCGACGGTGCGTCAAATGTATGGGGGCATGGGGCAGGTTCTGTGTTAATATCTCCTGACAATCCCTTCGTTCCTGTCACTGCAAGGTTGAGCTTCTATGTCACAAACAACATAGCAGAGTATGAAGCGTGCATCTTGGGTATTCAAGCAGCCCTAGAATGGAAAGTTAAAACGCTAGATGTGTATGGAGATTCAGCCCTGGTTATTCATCAAGTAAGAGGCGATTGGGAGACCAGAGATCCCAAACTGATTCCTTATTGTGTTTATGTACAAGAGTTGATGGAGTCTTTTGACGAAATCACTTTCAAACACATCCCTCGAAGCGAAAACCAGCTGGCTGATGCATTGGCAACTTTATCATCCATGTTCAATATCAATTGTGATAAAAGCTTGACTCATGTCACAATCCAGCACCGGAGTCTACCTGCGCATCACTACTGCACAGCCATAGATGAAGAGCCGGATGACAAGCCTTGGTATCATGATATCAAACAGTACATCATCAGCAGAGAATACCCTCTTGGGGAATCTGAAAATGACAAGAGAACTCTTCGGCGACTATCAAGGAATTTCTTCCTCTACAAAAGGAATTATGACATGGTCCTCTTAAGGTGTGTTGCTAAAGAAGAAACTGAAAGAATCATGAAAGATGTACACGAGGGCTCATTCGGAACTCATTCCAGTGTGCATACTATGGCTAGACAGATTTTAAGGGCGGGCTATTACTGGTTGCAGATGGAAGGTGACTGCTACAGTTTTGTCCGAAAGTGCCACAAGTGCCAAATCTACGCTGACCACATTCATGTGCCGCCTGCCAAATTGAATGTTCTGACTGCATCCTGGTCGTTTTCAATGTGGGGAATGGATGTCATCGGTCCCATTGAACCCAAAGCATCAAATGGGCATCGCTTCATCTTGGTCGCCATTGACTATTTCACGAAGTGGGTTGAAGCTGCCTCATACTCCAGTGTAACCAGTTCAGTGGTTGCCAAATTTGTGAAGAAGGATCTGATTTGCCGTTATGGTCTTCCTAACAAGATCATCACTGATAACGGAAGCAATCTGAATAGCAAAATGATGAAGGACCTGTGCGCAGAGTTCAAAATTCAGCATCATAATTCTTCCCCCTATCGGCCCAAGATGAATGGAACAGTGGAGGCAGCTAACAAGAACATCAAAAAGATTGTGCAAAAAATGGTGGTCACATACAAGGATTGGCATGAAATGCTTCCCTTTGCTTTGCATGGCTATCGTACTTCAGTGCGTACCTCAATTGGGGCAACTCCTTTCACTCTGGTATACGGGTCAGAGGCGGTCCTCCCAATCGAGGTTGAGATACCATCCCTACGGGTACTCATGGAAGCTAAACTGGAAGAAGCAGAGTGGGTGCAGGCTCGTCTGGATCAGCTAAACCTCATTGAGGAAAAAAGAATTGCAGCTTTGTGTCATGGGCAGTTGTACCAACAGAGAATGAGAACAGCTTTTGACAAGAAAGTCCGGCACCGTGAATTCAAGCAGGGAGATTTGGTGCTTAAGAAGATCTTGCCCATCCAGACTGATCCCCGAGGGAAATGGACACCCACTTATGACGGCCCGTATGTGGTCAAGAAAGCCTTTTCTGGAGGAGCACTGATACTCACGAATATGGACGGAGAGGATTTAAGGAACCCAGTCAATTCCGATCAAGTGAAGAAGTATTATGCCTGAAAGAAATAGACGAAAAAAGAGAAAGACAAGCCAAGTAAGAGTTAGCTCGCTAGGTTGAAAACCCGAAAGGGCGGCCTAGGCAAAATCAGAGCGACCCGGTGGATTGAAAACCCGCAAAGGGCGATCCAGGCAAAAATTAGGGTCAGAAAACTTGGGCATGAAAAGTAAAGAAAGGCATACAACTCCTCTGAAGACTTGGATGAGGGAGTGATCAAGGTCAAGGACATAAATGTTTAGCACTGTTCCACAGAGACGGACAGTCAGAATTTAACTTCTCTCTTTTTTCGTGTCTTTTTATAGTTTAAACTTTCAAGTGTAATAAACAATCGGCGTAACTTCTTATGCGACCGGTTTCCACATTAATAAAGTTCAACTTTCTCATATCTGTTCACTCTTTTATTTTCTGCTTTTTTTGCTCAAAATAAACGTTTTATAATGATGGTGATGATGACCTGTAAAACATGTGCATAAATCATGGAGCATTACAATTATTGCAAAGTCCCTAAAGGTCGCGGAAAAAAGCAATTCCCCAAAACCAGTTAATGATGCAAGAGAAAGCGATTGCACTCACGATTGCTTCAAACGACGAAGTCAAAGCCAACATGCACTCGGCCCATGAGCCCCGCATTTCCAGTGGGTTCCTCAGTCTCGTGCCATGAGTGTCGCGGGTTGGCTGAACCAGCAAGAATAAGCCAAAAGAGCAAAAGAGCAAAAGAAAAAACAAACGATCAGAAAAAGAAAGCTGATCAAAGGATGAAAAGACAAGAAAAAACAAACAGTCAGAAAAAAGAAAGCTGACAAAAGAAACGAAGAATCAAGAATAGCATCCCATTACATTCATCATTCCACTAAATCATCACATCGCATGCACTCACATGACATGCATTCGCATAACGGACTTTGCATAGCATGCATTCATATTCCATGCACCATGTCTTGCATCTGCTAACGTGTGCAGGGGTCCTGGATCAGTGCAATGGCATTGATCATCAATCAGAGCAAGCTGAAGAAAGGTCTGCTAACCTGAGCAGACATCGTGGATCGGTGCAATGGCATTGATCATCAATCAGAGCAAGCTGAAGAAAGGTCCGCTAACCTGAGCAGACATCCTGGATCGGTGCAATGGCATTGATCATCAATCAGAGCAAGCTGAAGAAAGGTCCGCTAACCTGAGCAGACATCCTGGATCAGTGCAATGGCACTGATCATCAATCAGAGCAAGCTGAAGAAAGGTCCGCTAGCCTGAGCAGACATCCTGGATCAGTGCAATGGTATTGATCATCAATCAAGAGAAAGCTGAAGAAAAGTCTGCTAACCTGAGCAGGCATCCTGGATCGGTGTGGAAGCGTTGACCGACTAAAGGAAACCAACTGGATTTTGGAATCCCCTCTGGACCCACGTGTCCCCAGCAAGATTGACTTCACCTTGTATTCGAGCTGCAGGTAAGTCCCTGACCTCAATAGGTCCAGTCGAAGAGGATAGATGTGTTAGCCTAAAACATGGCACAGTCCTAGGGAAATATCGAGATCCAGACTTGATATAGTACCCTCCCCTGGTCGCTCGCAAGACCACCCCTTTGGAGCCCACGTGCTCCCAGGCCCAAGTGCAAGCTCGGATCATTCGCGATTCGTTAAAAGGCTTTAGGCAGCCTCCGTCGCCGGCTTAACGAGGGCCGGCACCCTTTTTACTTCCCTTTTTATTGCTTTCTTTATTGCTTTCCGCTAGCTTATTGAGGGTTGGCACCATTTAGTTTCCTGCTTACTGAGAGTTGACGATTCATCCATTGCATTCACCTCGGGCTAACACCCAATAAAAATAGAAAAAGAAAAAGAGGAAAATTCGGGTTTCCCTAAGTAGACAAAATCGGTATAATTTATGAATTCTTTATCTTCATTTTGCCTTGGAATATGTTTCGGCCAATTCATATTCCTCGTTAGAGTTCAGATAAAGAGGGGCAGCTGTCATACCCTAATTTTGTCCGGCTTAGGTCAAAACCCTAATTTTCCACAAAAAATAAATAAATTGAAGAATGAAGAGCATCATGCATTGCATTTTGGGTCCTAGAAGTCATGCCAAGGTCTTTAAAATCATTTTTAGGGTTGGAATGCACTTTTTAGGCAAATTAGGGTTTTAGGGTCAAAAAGGGCATTTTGGTCTTTTTTCGCAAAAAGATGATTTTCTTGCCAAAAATGCACATCCACAAAAAGTACATTTTTATTCTATCAAGGATAATTTTTGTACAATTTTTTAGAAAGAAAACCCTAGTCAAAAATAATTAAAAAGGTATTTTTCCATTTTTAGTGCACAGAAAAATAAGAAATGACCATTAAATATTCCTCAATTCGTAAGTGACAATTTTTATTGTCATGGGTGACTAGAGGGAATATTTTATGGTGCCCAAAAATATGTAACACTTTTTAATAGGTGCACCTTCACTTCCATGCCCAAAATTCAAAAACTCAAAAAAAAAGGAAGTGTCCTCAATAAGACAAAAGACCAAAAACAAGTTTTTTTTCCTCTCTCTCTCCCCCCACAATTTCGAAATTCTCTCTCTCTCTCTTCCCCCCACAATTTCGAAATCCCATCTCTCTCTCTCCCTCTCACAAAATTCTTCCACACTCTTCTATTGTACTATTATTCCTTATCTTGAAGGAATATGCCTTGTACCATCCTTAAACCTTCTCCTTTGGTGCATATCACCAATTCTCACTCACTCTCATGAAGATTCATGCCCTCTTTGGTAAATTACCTCACTCACTTACACTAACCTCTTCATAAGAAAACACCAATTTTCCTCTTTGGTAACATTCCATCCCAATCATACCTCTAACCCTATTTTTTCCTCACATTATTCCTAAAATAAGACAAGTTTTTTTTACAAAAACTCTCACTCCCTCCCCTTATTTTCGCCCCCACTCTCTCACTCTCACCTTTTGTGTTTTCTCAATACCCTCAATCCAAGTGACCTTTAATCCTAACCCTCCATTTAATTTTAAAACTCAATCCTAGAGCACTTAGTAAGGCCAATGACCCAATTGCCCCTAAACCTAAAATAACTCTATAAATACTCCCTCATTCCCACACCTAAGGATCTTTTGGCCTCTCATTCTCCTACACTCTCATTTTTTACCCTAGCACACCAAAAACTTCTCCCTCTTCCTCTCTTCCACGAAATCTCTCTCACTCCCCACTTCATTCTTTTCATCTTTCACCATCAAATCTTCCATTTCTTGCTCGATCATCATCATCCCTTCCATTCTCTTCAAGGTTGCATCATCAAATTGCTAAGAGCTAGCAATAATTTTGAGTCTATATCATCTCCTTCTTCATTTCTTTGTGATTTTGAGGTAAGCCTTGAAACCTTGCATCTCATATTTAGTTCTTCTTGCATAATCTCTCTTCTACTCCCAACTCCTTCTTGATTGCTTGTTGTTGTTGCTTTGAGAATCCATTTCAAACATTTTGACAAGGACTTAGGGAGCCTTGGGTGTTTGAGATGGGTCCTTGGCCTTGAAGGAGTTGTTCTTCTACATGATTAATTTCCCTTGCATCTCTAAACATTTTGCACTAAATTTCATGAAATAAGAGTTGTTTTATGGCATTGTTCATTTCGCATGCTTGTAGAAAACTTAGGGTTCATGTGAGTTTTATGCCATCCTTTGCTTAATCATGTGAATCCTTTGCAAAAATGGATCTATGTTGCTTTGTGTTAACTTTTGTGTTTTTTTTAAATAAAAGTGTGGATCTATGTTCCCTTTGGGTTCGCATGCTTATGTTTAAAAACATTTTCAAATTAATTTTGTTGTTGTTCTTTGCTTGATGATGTTTAATCTTGTTGTTAGTATTTTATTTTAGTGTTAGATGTTATTTTTTGTTGTTGGTTGATGATCTAGCAATATGATTCCCACTAGTGCCTAGTGCACCTTGACCTAAGTGGTGAAATTGCTAGAAATGACTCAATTTAGTTTGTGTGTCCACTTATTCCTGTGTCTTAGTTTTGCTTATTGTAAATTGTTGATGATAGGCAAGTTGATTCTCACTAGTGCCTAGTGCACTTTTCTAAAAGTGAGAGGATTGCTGTATATGATTCAACTTGGTTTTAGTGTTTATTTACTTTTTACCATTTTACTTTACCATTCATTAACTTTTTACCAAAACATAAAAATATTTTACTACTTTGGTTTTTACCACTTCATTAATTTTTTACTAAAACATAAAAAGATTTTACCACTTCCCATTTACCTCATGCATTTTTACTTTACCATCTCATTAAATAATTACCATTTACTTCATGCATTTTTACTTTACTTTTCACTAACTTCTTACTTAAAGTTTTACAACTTATCAACTTGCAAAAATACCCAAAACATTTTCACATTCATGCATCTTCATTCATACTTAGTTTATGTGACACTCTCATGCATCCTCATATGCTTATATCTCTTGCATCCTCTTATGCATCCTTGTATTCCATCCATTCATAAATAAAGCACTATGCATCCATTCCTTGTACACTCATGCACTTACATGCTTACCTAATCATGCATCCTTGCTTACATATTCAATCATTTAACTTAGAATACTCTATGTTTACAATCAATTGTATTCACTTGTTCTTGATGCCATGTAAATGTCTTGACTTGATTGTGTGCCCTCCTCTCCACTTGTATGACCTCCTAATGGAGACGTAAGTCTACATGCATGTTGTAGCATAGAGCTATTAGGGTAAATACAATCCTTCTTGCACACACACAATTACTTTGAGAACTTTGTTTTCCATCTTTAATAGTTGAATCCTTTGATTGTATGGGCATGTTTAATTTTGGTTAATGAATGATATGTTCATGTTTGCTTGAGTATTATTCATTCATCTGCATTTGGTTATGGATTTAGAATTGACTTGAAATGTTCTACTCCTTTTCTGAAACCCATTTCCTAAAATCATTTCAAAACAAAAAGAAACTTTTACTTTCAAAACAAAAATAAATCAATCGTCATTAAACACCAATCGCGCCGTTGCCGATTAGGTTGTTAATGATGATGTTGTTTTCAAAAGGAGTTAGTAGCGAGACCATTCTAACCGTTGTTGTTCGGTCTTCGCAAAAGCTCTATCCCATTTTCGAAAATTTATTCATTTCTCAAAAATAAACCAATTGTCATTAAACACCAATCGCGCCGTTGCCGATTAGGTTGTTAATGATGATGTTGTTTTCAAAAGGAGTTAGTAGCGAGACCATTCTAACCGTTGTTGTTCGGTCTTCGCGAAAGCTCAATCCTTTTTCCAAACCAAAAGCCGAGAACTACGTAGCTTTGATCCCTCTTCCAATGAGGGTACGTAGGAGCGGGGTCCTGTCCCGTCAAGCACACTCTTAAAAAATCTTTGTTTTGTCCTGATTTTCAAAGATACCCGAGAACTACGTAGCTTTGATCCCTCTTCCAGTGAGGGTACGTAGGAGCGGGGTCCTGTCCCGTCAAGCGCACTCTCAAAAAATCTTTGTTTTGTCCTGATTTTCAAAGATAACCACCGAGAACTATGTAGCTTTGATCCCTCTTCCAGTGAGGGTACGTAGGAGTAGGGTCCTGTCCCGTCAAGCGCACTCTTAAAAAATCTTTGTTTTGTCCTGATTTTCAAAGATAACCCGAGAACTACGTAGCTTTGATCCCTCTTCCAGTGAGGGTACGTAGGAGCGGGGTCCTGTCCTGTCAAGCACACTTTTAAAAAAAACCCGAGAACTACGTAGCTTTGATCCCTCTTCCAGTGAGGGTACGTAGGAGCGGGATCCTGTCCCGTCAAGCACTTTTAAAAAAAATCTTTGTTTTGTTCCCGAGAACTACGTAGCTTTGATCCCTCTTCCAGTGAGGGTACGTAGGAGCGGGGTCCTGTCCCGTCAAGCACTTTTAAAAAAAAACTTTGTTTTGTTCCCGAGAACTACGTAGCTTTGATCCCTCTTCCAGTGAGGGTACGTAGGAGCGGGGTCCTGTCCCGTCAAGCACACTTTTAAAAACAACTTTGTTTTGTTCGCCGAGAACTACGTAGCTTTGATCCCTCTTCCAGTGAGGGTACGTAGGAGCGGGGTCCTGTCCCGTCAAGCACACTCAAAAAAAATCTTTGTTTTGTCCTGATTTTCAAAGATAACCCGAGAACTACGTAGCTTTGATCCCTCTTCCAGTGAGGGTACGTAGGAGCCGGGTCCTGTCCCGTCAAGCACGCTTTTAAAAAAAACTTTGTTTTGTTCCGCTTTTCAAAGATACCAAAAATATCCCTTTCCCACTCGTTTTCAATAAAACAAACTCCTAAAGAAAAGAAAAGAAGTAGAATAAATTGCTTTCAACTCGAACTTTTGTCTAAACCACACATCAAGTTAATGGTTCCCTTTCGGTAGAAAGGAGGTGCGGGGTGCTAATACCTTCCCCGTACCTAACCGACCCCCGAACCTACATCTCTAGTTTTCAAAAGACCATCCGCCTTGTTCAAAAGACCTTTTTTCAATGTTTTGGTCTTAAAATTAAAATATTGGTGGCGGCTCCAAACTTTTTCCACGTTGTCAAACGAAAAGTCCCAAACCGGATTTTTCGGGCGCAACAACTGCAACAGCCATAGAACAAACCCCCCCAGGTGATACAAGTTGTGTGTATTGTGGAGGAGGTCACTTGTATGAAGAATGTCCCAGCAACCCTATTTCTGTTAACAATGCAGGGTACAACCAAAATAACAACCCTTACCCAAATACCTATAATCCAGATTGGAACAGTCACTCAGATTTCTGGTGGGGGAGTAATAATACTGCTACACCCAATGCAGCTGCACCATCTACTCCACCAGGATTCCTTTCTCAACACGTCCAAAGACCATCTGCACCAGAAATGGACAACTCCATGGAAGCCTTATTGAAAGCATTTATGGGTAAAACAGATGCATTTATGGATAGGACAGAAGCATTTATGAGTGATACAAAAGTTCAAATTCCAACTCTTAATGCCTCCATCAAAAACTTGGAGAATCAAGTGGGACAATTAGCAAAAGCTCTATATCAAAAACCAACAGGTACACTACCCTCAAACACAGAAGCTACCACATCCCACAGGCCAGGGAAGGAACAAGTGAAGGCCATTTCTCTTAGGAATGGAAAAGATCTTTCAGAACCATAAGAGATTGAAGGTACAGGTAAGGGAGAAAAAATTAAAAATGAAAAAAATGCTCAAGATGCAGAAGTACCTGATGCATCTGCACCTCATGAAGTTCCAACTCCAAGGTTAGTCCCTGAATACCCTCCTCCTCCTTTTCCTCAAAGGTTAAAAAAGGCACATAAGGAGAAGCAATTCAGTAAGTTTTTAGATGTTTTAAAACAATTACACATCAATGTTCCCTTAGTTGAAGCACTTCAACAAATGCCTAGTTATGCTAAATTCATGAAAGACGTGCTTTCAAAAAGAGAAAGATTAGGGGATTTTGAAACAGTTGCTATGTCTAAAGAATGTAGTTTAATTTTGCAAAACAAAATTCCAAGGAAATTGAAGGATCCTGGCAGTTTCACAATTCCACTCTCAATTGGAAAATCTTACACTAGTCGTGCATTATGTGATTTAGGTGCAAGTATCAACTTGATGCCTAAATCAATATTTACACAACTTGAAATTGGAAATGCCAAGCCTACAACTGTGACACTTCAACTTGCTGATAGATCAATAGCCTACCCAGAGGGAATTATTGAAGATATTTTAGTTAAGGTTGACAAATTTGTGTTTCCTGCAGATTTTGTTATTCTTGATTTTGATACAGATAAAGAAGTCCCTGTCATCCTTGGAAGGCCATTCTTGGCAACTGGAAAGACACTCATTGATGTACAAAAAGGTGAACTAACCATGAGAGTGAATGATCAAGAGGTGAAATTCAATGTGATGAATGCTCTGAAATATCCTGTAGAGGAGAGTGAAGAATGTTCAGTAATCATTTCTCTTGACCATTTAGTGCAGAAGCAATTCCATAAGCAGTATGATCATCTCACCAGTGCACTTGCACCAGATGCAGCTGCACCACCTGAAGAAGAAATCTTGGAAAAAGACATTCTGCCAAGAGAAGAACCAGCACAAAAGGGGCATCTGATCAATGCTCTTGCATCTGATGCTCCTGCACTCCTAGGTGAAGACATGGTGGAAAAGGAGAGTGTGGGAAGAAGAAATGAATCAGAAGAAGAATGGAGTGTTAAAGAGATTGAGCCTGAACCAGACCCTAAAGAAGCACTCAACAAACAACCAACTCTTCCAACCCAATCCTCATCTCACAAAAATCCAACTCCACAAAATTTGGTGATAGTGTATCCTAATGGGGCAGTGGAATTGTTTGATGAAGCCACCACTTCCACATTCCAAATCAATGGAAAAAGGGTGAAGCAGTATTATGGAGCACATGTGGTGAGGGACAAAGACACCACTCATTTCCAAAATCTCTTAGTGAAGGAGATAGTCAGGCTGAAAGACTCTTAAATCAAGCGCTTATGGGAGGCAACCCATGATTTTGAATTATTAATTATGTTCTTTTTTCAGTTTTTTGTTTTGAAGTATTTTGTAGGGAAACAGAGGTGGATGGTGCAACTGCATCTAATGCAGATGCACCAAAAGCTGAGGAGCCCAAGAAGAAGAAGCAGAAGGTCAAATACATTCCTGTGAGATCATGCTCAAGGCTCAGGAGTGGAGCCAAAAAGTTAAGAGAATTCCCAGTGCAGCTGCACTGCTTGCACCTGCACTATCAAAATTTCAGTGCTCCTGCATCAAACTCCATAACACACTTGGGTGAAAATTTAAATGCTGAGAAGAATGTTGCAGAGCAACCTGATGGAGGTGCACATCCACCACTGATATCCCTGGTGCAAGAGCAACTGGTGCAAGTGCATCCAAACCTGAGGTGCCCAAAAAGAAACAACAGAAGGTGAAGCATTCTGCAGTGAGGTCTAGCTCAAGGCTAAGGAGTGGGGCATCAAAACAGTAATTATATTTGAATGTTGTTAAATATTATGTTTAATTATGCTTTTGATAATTATATGTTGCTCCTCCCATGGTTTTATTTTTAAAGAGCAGTGAGGACACTGCTCAACTTTAAGTAGGGGGGAGAAGTTAACTTATTATATTATGCATGTGTGTTTAACTATAGTATATGTGTGTTTACTTTGATATATGTTTGTGTTTATGTGTGTTTGCTTTGATATATGTTTTTTTATGTGTGTCTACATGTTTAAATATGTGTTAGGATTTGATAGACTTTAAGCATGATCAGCTAAAAAAAAATCTTTTTCACAAACATAGACAAATGCACCTATTTGAACTAATTTTTAATGATGAAAGGAAGAAAAAGAAAATAAGCATTGTTTTCCCCAAATGACCAATTTTATTATTACTTTGACACATTAAAACTGAGTTTTGAAAAGAACCTTGCTATTTGAAAAACTATCTAATGCAAGAGAAATTTTCAAAAAGCCAAGGTCAAAAACAAATTTTTACTAAAAATATAGAAGAGCATAAAGAATTAAGTTTGGGGGAATTTCCATGAATACTAAGGCTGAGTATGAGAAACTTAGAGTAGTCAATACAATAGGTTACCAAAATCACTTCAAAAGAGTTCAAAATGTTATAAACTAGCTATATTTTCCCAAGTCATTAACTGAACCTGTTCTAATAGTGCATTTGGTTTGAAAGAAAAGAAAAGCATCAAAATGCAAAAGAAAACAAAGAAAAAGAAGAAAAGAAAATCAAGCCAAAGAAAAAAGTATGCATAAGGAGGCCAGTGAGGAGGGCAATATATGCTACAAGTCTTGAAATGTAGTATCACGTGCAGTTGCACTCAAATGCATCTGCACTGTTACAAAAAGTTCAGTGCTTCTGCACTTTACAAAAATATTCAGTGCAACTGCACCAAGGTGCATCTGCACCAAAGAAAAGAACCACAAAAAAAAGAATAGTACATTGACTCAACAGTTTTGAAATACTCAATCAAAGTTCTTAGTTGTACTTAAAGCCCTCCAAGTCTTGAAGATGTTGTTAGTCTAGTCTATATTTTGAAACACATTTGTTTTGACTAAACGTGATCTAAAATTTTCCAAAGTGAAAGAGAAACTTTTTACTTAGTTTTGGAACTGATTGGATCTCAGTGGGGCACACACTCACATAAATGAGTTTTAATAAACTTTGGATGTTTGGAAATTCAAAGGCACAAAGAAAAAATGTTCTGAAAAATGAAGTTCTTTAAATGCAAAATCATTCTTTAAAAAGATATGAGCTGATCTGTTCTTCTTTAAAATGAAAATCCTACTTGTGTTTTCTTTTTGTCATTACTTGAGGACAAGCAATGGTTTAAGTTTGGGGGTGTGATAACTCTATTTTATATAGAGTTATTTAAGCATCTAAACATAACTAATTACTTGAAATCAAGTAGAATATGTGTTAAAAATAGTAATATAAATAAAGATAACAACATTTTATCTTTCAAAGAAGATTAAGTAATGATTTAAGCATTTTTGTATATATTGGTATGTTTGATGTGTTTGTTCAGTGCACTTTCATTTAGGTACAAATACACTAAGGAAACAACAGTGCATCTGCACTAAACTACAAATTATAGCAGTGCAACTACACTAAGGTGCAACTGCACTTAGGTGCTTCTGCACCATCATGCGCTGAAGATTTATAACCCCACAATGGAAGCACCTCAAATCATACCACTGCACCAAAACTTCTATGACATCATGCTTTGTCACAAATCACATGGAGGCACATGCCAGCATGCATAAGAAGGCGCCCACTTTTTGAATTCATCATGAAAGGCTACTCATCTAAAGACACATGGCCTTCCACAATTGGACCTCCCCTAGAGGATGAATGCTGGACTCAATCTCCAGAATTAAAGATCAGAAAAGTAACCATGGTTAAGCCTCCTTAGGTTAACTTAGTTTTCAAGCAAACCCTCACTTAAAGGAAACCTCCAAGGCTATAAAAAGGCTTCAACTTCTCACTTGAAGAGCATCGCATATCTCACACCATAATATGTAGATCATACACTCTACTTATAATTTAGTAGTTTCATTTCTTATAGTTTTAGTAGTAGTTAGTTGGCAAGAAGGTAAGGAAGGAATCGACAACTTCTTCCTTCACTTCTTCATCAACTTAGTTAGGTGCAACTGCACCAGGAAGTCAGTGCTTCTGCACTGCTGGGCAAATTTATGCAAGAGTACTTCAATCAGTCTAATCTCTACCATATTGATATCTCTTGTACTTTCATCTATATTAATATGTTTTATTTCATCTATCTTTGCCTTGCAATGCATATTATGAGCTAAACCTTTTTGATTCAGATGTTCTAACTTTATAATGAGCTTTTGAGTAAGTTATTAAGCTTTTTAGTGTTGTATATCTTATTTTAAGGTTGATCACTTAGAATAAGTAGAGTTATATTCACAGACATGGTTTATAATTAGAAATCAAGACTAATAAGGGTAAGTGTTTTAACGAAGGCTTTGTTAACTAGTGTAATAAAGAAAACTTTGTTAAAACCATGTTAAGTCCTAGACATAGGATAACATAGTCCTTAGGGTGAAACAGTGGGTACTTCAAAGGCAGGAGTGAACTTATTTAGCAAGCCCAGACATGGGAAGCTTGTAACAAAGCTCTGAAGAAAGTAGCTGAAAAGCACATACTCATGCAACTGCACTCAATGCTTCTGCACCTTGGTGCTTCTGCACCCCTAAAAGCATAGAAACTCTCAAAAGAACATTATTTAGTGAAGACATCTCTACCATCTTTCTCAACTGATTTCCTTCGTATTCTTTTACATATTTGCATTCTGTTTTCACTTAACATAAAAACCCCAAATTTGTGAGTAGTATAGTAGCACTAATTTATATGCTTTCTAAACATACATAAGTTAATCCAATCCCTGTGGGTTCGACCTTTCTTATCATTATATTACTTGTTTGTGACTGTGTATACTTGCACATCTTTTTCACACACCATGGATCGGTTACTAAACCTACATCAATAGTGTTTTTGTTTCTTTGTCCTCACTCTTTTCATCACTAAAAAATAATAATTACTATTGTACAATTGTTTCCAATTCAATTTGTGGGATTAGCCAAGAACGCTTGTATGAGATGGTTCGCCAATCATAGCACTTGTTTTTGGAAACTAAATGATTGGAAACTCCTTAAGCTGATCAAATAAAACTAAATGAACCGAAAACTATTTTTGACTAACAACAAAGACACACAATGAAAAACTCAAATTCATATTCTAAAAAAGTAAGTTGATTGATTTTCATATTATAAGTTTAAGTTACTTTTGTAAAAAGAAATTATTAAACTATATAAACATTTCATCGTAATTATGTTGGAACTTAATCACCGAATCACACACAGAATTCACACAATCTCACAGTGTTTCACTCCAATTGCACAGAATACTCACACACACTCAAGGATTGCACACACGAAATTGAGAAAAATTGAGAGAATGTTCATTCACAGAAAACTGAGTAAAATTCTGATTTTATTCCACTGTGTAAATTTGTTACAATCAACACTATATAGTGTGTTACAATTCTAATTGACTCAGCAACAGAATGTTGACCTGGACAATTAACTAAAATAACTAAAACAGCTATTACATCATATACCTATCTGCCACATAGGCAATGACTTAATGAGTCAGCAACTGGGTGTGCACCTGTGTGCTACTTTTTACGCCACTAACTTTATTTCCTCTATACTCAGCAAATAACAAAACAGAACAAGTGAAGTTTCCATTGAGAAAATGGATTACTTTTCAACACACCCCTTTAATCCATGTTGATCAATAATAGCATCCAAATCCTCTTCTTCAAGTCTTCAAATCTCACTCTCTTTAGTGGCTTTGTAAGTATATCCGCTAGTTGCAACTCTGTCTTGCAATATTCCAGTTGCAGTTTCTCTTTGGTAACCTGGCCATGAAGGAAGTTATACTTCCTCTCGATGTGTTTGCTCCTTCCATGAGCCATAGGATTCTTAGCTAGACCAATTGCTGACTTATTATCAATTAGCAGCTTCATAGCACTTGTTTTGATCAGCTTCAACTCAGTAAGTAACATTCCAAGCCATTCAGCTTGGCACACAGCAAGTGATGCTGCCACATACTCTGCCTCACATGAGGAGAGTGCTACAATTCCCTTCTTCCTTGAGCACGAAGACATTGGTGCTTCACCAAATTTAAACAAATATCCAGTTGTACTCTTCCTATGATTTTGATCTCCACTGAAATCAGAATCAGTGTAGCCTACCAATTCTGCTACAGCACCTTTAATCTTGCACTTTGGGAACAAAACACCATGATCAATTGTCCCTCTAACATACCTCGGTATTCTCTTAGCAGCTGCTAAGTGAATTGAACCTGTTTTCTCCATAAACCTGCTTACAACTCCAACACTAAAAGCAAGATCAGGTCGTGAGTTACACATATATCTAGGTGAGCCCACTACAAGAAAATCGACGATTTCCGACGGCAAAATCCGTCGGAAAGGTACTGATTTTCGTCGCAAATTAACGTTTCCGACGGACAAATTTTCGTCGCAAAATCGCTCGTCACAAATCGTTTCCGACGGTTTTTTTCGTCGCAAATGTCTCCGTCGCAAAGTCGTCGGAAATCCGTCGCAAATATCCGTGGCAAAGTCGTCGCAAACTCTAACACATTTTCGTCGCAAATCCGTCGGAAATTTTTAAAAAAAAATTAAAAAAAAATAAATTATACAAAACCGATCTTTCAGCATATTTGTTGCAGGCTTGAAGCCACAAGCTAAACATCTAACACAGTGTAACCAAAATCAATTATTTTTGTAACTGATTGTAACTTTACACAGCCAAAACTATCTCAAATGTTTGTGACACATTTTCTATTAGGAATCAAATGATAAGAATAAGGCATCCATGCCAAATTTACATAGACAAAACAAAATTGCTATACCAATTTGTACAACAAAGAATACAAACAGAACCCTCTTCCTCAGCCATTAGCTGCTGAAACAAGTCTGGCAGTCTTCTCCTCAGCCATTAGCTGCTGATCAGCAAACAGCAACCCTCTTCCTCTCAACAAGTTTTGGCAATAGTGAGTGTCAAATGCTGCTCCAAATGATACTGAAGATGTTATGGGGTCTGGTTGTTATGGCATCACCCAGAAGACTACAACTCAATGAAATGACAAAAGATCCTTGGACCTCGATCTAACCTTCTATTTATAGAACATAGAGGGTTAGACAAATTAGGGTAACAAACTAACAACTAACATTGCAGAAAGTAGGCCAAAATACAACTAACTCTCTTTGCTCAAAATAATTTCCTCATATAAAAACCCTCAATGCAATCTGCAATACACATTCATTCTCAATCACTGTCTTTGTCAGGTGGTGCTGCTCTTCCAATTAGTGACCAAACATTCTCAATCACTGTCTTTGTCCATGTGTTGATTGTATACAATGCAATCTGCAATACACATTCATTGTATCAATATTAGTACATCAAGTAACTAGCAAACAATCAAAAGATCGAATGGCACATATTTGAATTCCGTAAATCAGATTCAAATACCGAGTTGAGTCTTCTGATCTTGGTCAGATGGCTAGAGATGTACAACTGCAAGAAATTCAGGATTTTACATATGTGGAGAATCCAGATTCGAGTTTATTGCCATTGTAGAATTATGAGAAACAATTAATGGAATTAATATTTGTTGAACATTTGCACCTAATATAAAAAACATAGAAGCACAATGAAATGAGAAGAGAATAAGATGTAGTTATATAAACTTACAACTATAGCTCCTGTAGGATCAATCCACCAGTAAAACTTGACAGCTAGAACAACAGCAGCTAATCGAACAGAATTAGTAATGACATCGAAGAAATGAAACCAGTCATTCTGATGTTTCTTAAGCAGTCATTCTGATGAATTCTTTCTGGTTCTATAGATGCAGTAGTGGATACGTTTTGATCTAGCAGCTGACCTGCAACAGCTTGGCCCTGTCATAAATGAAACCAGTTCAAAATTCCTGCATAAAATGTTACAACTTGGTGATACTCTTTTAAATTTTAATAACTTGAATTTCGATGCGTGCAATTCATTCACCTATCTATTTTTACTAAACCAAGAAAAAAATATGTCAAATAAGTTTCTATTTTTCTCCAGAAGCTGCAGAGTTGCAGGGTGATATATGCCAATCAACAGTAGGCAAAATGAGAAGACCAAAAGGAAGTGAAGAAAATATACTAAGTAATGAATGTTCCATTAACAAGGTCACATATTATGAGTATTACCATATTAAAAAAGTGAACATAAATTAAAGTAACAAATGCATGAGTTGTGACAAAAATATTGACAAAACTTAAAAGGATTGGCAGGACAGGTGTGACAAAATAAGGGATTTGAAAATTGTTAGAGACAACTTATTATTTTCTTTTACTTGAAGTCAGGGAATGGAAGAAAAGATAGATAGTACACAGAACGTGGATTTTCTTTCTCTGTTCCCAAATAACGTTAAGAAAACGCAACCCACAACGAACAACTCAGAATACAAATAAATGGTGTCTGGAATTTGGAGGTTAAGAAAACGCAACCCACAACGAACAACTCAGAATACAAGTAACCCGCAACGGAATTGAACTATTTAACTTACATGGCTCTAAGTTCAGTACAATTGGCAATCTCAATAGGAATGATTCCATTCTGATGAAAAGGCAGGCTGAATTAAAACAGGACAGGACAGGACATATAAGAATTTTGTAACTTAAACCCCCACAAGGAACGAAGGAATAAAAATAATCAACTAGAAACTATGAATATCTGATCTATAAGCACTATTGATACTGAATACTCATAACAGCCTATGCATCATGATTTGGGCCTTGGGGTATTTAGTATGGCTTATTCGAGCTTATATTATAATATAAGTACTTGTATAATTATTTGGAAGTTTGGAAGTGATAATAAAAAGAGCTTATAATATGCCCAAAAACTATTCTTAGCTCATTTTCATAATCTCCTCAGAATAGCTTATAGAAACAGCTTATTATAGAAACAACATATCCATAAACTCTTATGTGATAAGTGCTATTCAAAAAGGGCTTACTTAAGAACAACCCAATAAACTTGCTCTTGGGTAGTGGCACCATTTGTGCCTCCATCGGTTCGGCTTCACCTTCAGCAGCCTTCTTACCTGCAAACAAACAAGCATTTCTTGAATCCCCATTTCACAAACATTCCAAAACAATAAACCTATGACCAACATCAACACCAAAAGTATTTAAAATGCAAATATATCATGTTTAAAGAGCTTAAACAGCTCAAGCCTACATTTCTTCTTCTTTCCACCACCTTTCTTCTTTGTCTTTGTCCCCAATGCTAGCCAAGCCTTAATTTCAGGATCATCTATCGTTTTGGTGGACTGTCATTCTTGGAGTGTATGAGATGTGATACGATCAGATCCATCCGGCATTAGTAAGACCGTGAATTTGATGTGTGCGACATAATCCCCTGAAAAATAACAAATTGTGTGAGACATAATAAACATTCCTCACACAAATGTAACGATGTGGAGGGGTACTGATGGATTAAGTATAGGTAATGTTACCAGGTTTTTCATGTAGAATAGGATAAGGCTGCAGGAGCTCATGATTCATGCATTCTACTAAAACGAGTCGAGCTCTTTTCTCTTCCAAAGCCCTATATTATAGAGGAACTAACATTTGAAGTGCAACAACAGGTTCCAAATTCAAACCTTCCCAGTTCAGATATGGTAATATAAACATACAGGTGATCAACTTATACCTGGCAGAGAATGGCATGATAGGGAATTTTTGGGTTATTTCACTGTAAATGAACCTAGATGCTTTCATCTTCAAGTGATAGTTTCTGTCAACTGCCCTTTTATAAATAGTTGTCTGCTTCTCATCTAATAGCTTAAGCTGCAAGGTATAGAAGTTTCACTACATAACTATTAAGAAGCTCCATCATATATCTTTAAGAAATTAGTAAAATTATTAATTAAACTACCTTGCCTTCTCCGGTGCTGGCTACAATATCAATTGCATAGACTTCATTCTCCTCAAACTCGGCATCATCAACCCTTGTATCTGAATTGGATACACTTAGCACAACCTTGTTCCCATCAATCACAAACTGTTTCATTTGGTGGCTAAGAACTCCCTCGACAATTTTACAATCATAGGCAGCAGCAACCTTCTGAATTGCATCGGTTACATCCTTGTTCTGTCAGGGAAAGAGCAACATTGGTAAAAATATTCATTTCAACTATATAATGACATAGTTGTAACAACAAAAGATAAAAACACTTGGCTTTCATACCGAAAATATATAAACAGATTGATTGAATAACATACCTTTCCTTTCTCCAAATAAGAAAATCCCAATGTGAAGAACACAAAAACAAACTGCTTCCCATCCCTTTGCTTCCTATCTCTTTTGTCTACACCAATAACATGAACACAGCATTGCATATTAGTCAATCATTCCTAACAGCTACTTTAAACTCTAAATTCTACAAAACAAATTAGCATATACAGATTTTATATAAACAATACAATTCCAAATTCTAAGAACAACAACAACTGATGTTATCTCAACCCTAAACAGACTTTATCTTAACAACAACAGAACAACAACAATAATTTATCTAAATAAGTTTTATATAAACCCTAAATTCTGCAAAACAAACAGAATAGAAACAAAACAGACTTTATATAAACCCTAAATGTGAACCGTTGAAATTTTTTGAGAAAGGGAAATCAAAAGATGAGAACAATCAAGAGTTGAGAAAAAAGATAAACAAGAAATGGGAATTTTTCGGTGCTGACCAGAACCAAGAGAACATAGTTTGAAATTTTTTTATGAAAAATTCAAGAATCTGTAAAGAAAAATGAAATTAGGGTTTCTTCCTCATGGCATCAAATTAGGGTGCAAAGATTTGGGAACTTTGAGAAGAAGAATCAGATAACGAAATTACAATTGAGAAGTAAAGAGAAAAAGAAATTACGTTGAGAACAGGCGCTGGTTACAGTTGATGAGAGAAGGAGGGATTTGGGGGTTTGAGGTGTGAGGCTTGAGGCGTTGAAAGAAGGAGAAGGAGACGGAGGGAGAGAGTGAGTACTGCGTGAGGAGGGCGGTGGAGGGCGGAGGAGGGCGATGGAGAGTGAGGGACGCATTTCGGTGAGTGAGAGGGTTCGAGGGAGAGAACAGGCGCTGCGCTGGTTATGAGAATTGAGAGGGTTCGAGGGAAGAGACTTGCCTTTTAATTGGGTTTTTATGTTTGCGACGGACTTTTAGCATTTTCCGAAGAAAATAGCCGTCGGAAATTTGCGACGAACAACTATGTCGTCGGAAACGTAAGAGGGAATTTTAGCGCCTTTTTTCGCTGAACATTTGCGACGGTTTTTTCGTCGGAAATCCGTCGGAAATTGTGACGGACAAGAGTTCGTCGGAAAGTTTCGCAGGAAACAGAGCTTATTCTTGTAGTGGCCTACAATCTGCTTGTAGAGAGTGGCATCCGCCAAGTCACCCTCAGCTTCTTTACTAAGATTGATTCCACTCTCCATTGGCACAGTTGCAGGATTACACTTTAACATGTAGAATCTCTTCAACACATCTTCTGCATACTTCTTTTGATGCAAAAAAATTCCCTTTCTGATTGTCACAAACTCTAACCCAAGGAAATAGGAGAGATTTCCAAGATCAGACATTTCAAACTCTCTCATCATGTCCATCTTGAATTGAGCCATGTCTTTCTCATCAGAACCAGTGACCAAGAGGTCATCAACATACAGGCACAACAGCAGTAACTTACCTTTAGTAACTTGTTTAGCATACAAACCATGTTCTGATGTACACTTGACAAGGTGTAGTTGAGTTATAGGAACCCATCAATCTTCTTGTTCCATGCTTTAGGGCTTGTTTCAACCCATAGAGTGCTTTCAACAGCCTGTACACCTGCCCTCTTGACCCTTTTTCTCAAAACCTGGTGGCTGCTCTACATAGACTTCCTCCTCAAGTGGTCCATTGAGGAATGCAGATGTAACATCCGCAAAATAATTAATAGAATTATTTGGGTGTTAACCCAATTAAATTAATTTAGTACTTAACTGGTAAATTTATTGAGTGCAAAAATTAATTATTGGTCGTTATCGGATCGTTAACCGGATAATATGGATCAAGGAAGTTTCGGAATCGAAATTGGAGATTTAGATCGATATGGTAATTGAATCACGTTACCACTTATATATTAATAAATATATATATATGTATGCGTATGTGTGAGTGAGAAGAAAAAGAAAGAATTAAAAAAGAAAGAAAGAAAAGAGAGAAGGAAGCGTGAGAAACAGAGAAGAAAAGAGAGAAAATGAGAGAAAAGAGAAAGAAAGGGTGAGGAGGAAGAAGAAGAAAAAGGGAAGGGTTCGGTTCATCAAAACGACTTCCTTCCAACACGAAAAATGCTCGGCGTTACTTCCTCTTCGATTTGGTACCAAGATCTTCATCATCAACCCTCTCTCTCTCACTTTGCCATTTTCGAACATGAGAGGGAAAATCGGAGTTTCGATGGTTGTAACTCAAGGGAAAGCTAAGGACGATGTTTAGGAGCGAGCACGAGGTGGAGTACTCGAGTATTGAAGATCGATTGGGTGATTTGGAGTTGAAAATCAAAGATTGGGGTTATGGATGAATAGTAGCTTTTGGAGGTTAGGGATGATGAATAGTGTCCGTGGAGGATTTCGAGGGGTTTGGCATTTCGGTCAAAAGCGGTTTCGTGATCGAGTGGGAAGCTTTGGAAGCGGATAGGGTGTCGCCGGAGCGGGGAGCGTTCGTGTGGCTACTCGGTGATTTCGGCTCGATCGTGGATCACGCGTCGAGGGTGAGTTCTACTCACGTTTAGGATTTTTCATTTCGAATTAATTGATAAACTGTTTTATCGCTTTCGCTGCACTGGAATATTATGTGATACTGTCTGATTCGGGTTAGGAATCGATTGGGGCGAGTCTCGGGTTGCGTCGTGTTAAAAATGGAATTTTTGGTGATTTGATTCGAGAGATTTTGATTTAAAACCGTTATTTGGAAAATCGCCGTAATTTGATAAACTTCGATTTGATTAAGATTTTGATTGATTGTTTGATGTTGATTGGGTTTGATTATATGTGTGTGAAAACTGTTTTCAATCGAAACGAGAATCGGAATTAAGCGGAATCGCGATTTTCGCGCGAAACCGCCAAAATCTGCCCTTGACAGACCCCCTGCTGTCTGTTCGCGCGCCGTTTGCGCGCCACGCGCCACTCGCGCGCCAGTTGGCAGAATTTCAGCAACCAAACACTGTTTTTCGTTTCGCGATAACTTTTGATCCGGGAACCCGATTGAGGTGTTCTAAGATGCGTTGGAAAGCTTATTCAGAGGCCTAACTGAATATTCTATTTTTAAGGAGAAATGAACTGTTTTTAATATTGAAAATTGTGTCGAAAAGTGGTCAACTAGAGTGCGAGTGTGAACTTAGATTTTATAAAATGTGGATTAAAGTGTTTCATTGATTGTCTGATTTGATGGACCGTGGGTTCATAGTACTGTAGATATATATGTTTATATATATCGAGTTGGGTGACGACCCATTATTTAACATACTAGGGGGAGGCAGTCATGATCCTTTTACCTAGGCTCCATGCCAATAGGAGAAGGTACTATTGGTAGGGGGTTCACCGCCTTGCAGCGTTCGCGTCAGCGGTGTTATGTTGTTTGTAGTACGTTTACCGGGTTCTTCGTTCGCGTTAGCGGTATCGTACTAAACTAACAGGTTACCGGGTTCTTCGTTCGCGTCAGCGGTAATCTGTTGAAATGTTTTATGCGGTCCATCGGGGGTAGCGTTCGCGCAGCCGATGCCGTATTGAATTAATACCGGATTTCATAACTGAACCGAGAGTGTTAGTAGGGGTTTCGGTAGAACTCACTGAGATTGTATCTCACTGTTTAAATGTTGTTGTTTTACAGAGACACAGGGACAGCGGAAATCCAAGAGGCACAAGTAGGTTGAGCTCGGACTGGTTGCTGATAGCCTAGCTTTATGTTTAAGCTTATTTCCCTTTTGTTGTCTGTATACTGAGACATTATGTATTTAAGGTATATCTTTCTTCCGCTTTCTTGTATGATACTGAATACTATAATTGCTGATGGTATATGGTCTGAGAACCATATTGTCTTGTTGTAAATAAGACTGTTTGGGTTATATTCAGCGAAAAATTTATAGTGATATTCAGTGTCTAAGCAGGAAATATATCTCTGATGTGTTACTAATGTGCACCTGGTATTTTTAGTCAATAGAAATACCGGGGTGTTACAGTTGGTATCAGAGCAGTTCGACCTAGTCGGACTTAGCTTAGGGTTGAGTCGATTCCTTGTTAGTCCTAGTTGTAATTACACTTGTGATGCTAAGAGACATTGAGCCTGATCAACTTAATACTTAGTGCATCATAAGCGAATTATGGTAGGATGATCAAGACGCAGTCCTCGACCAAGACCGGAATCTCCAACCGGTGCATCCTCAGGAAATGTGGCATGACGGTGGAAGAATACACCGCTAAGTTTGAGAAGTTGTCTCAGTTTTACCGAATGGTAAAGTATGTTTCGAACGAGGAATGGAAGATGCAGAAGTATAAGAGGGGCCTTCGTGCTTTTATGACTTATGGTCTCAGTTGTTTATACTATTACCAATTTTGTTGCCTTAGTGCAGTCAGCCTATGTCGCCGAGGATGATCTCATAGGAAACATGGGAAAGGAAAGAAGGTAGTGGAATTATCAACTCCGAATGCAAAGTCCTAAGATAATTTCATCAAAGGAAAAGCAGATGCAATTCTTTGATTCTTCAAAGGTCAGAAGATGTTCTAACTGTGGAAAGCCTCACAGCGGTGATTGCAAGCGAAGATCTAATCGGTGCTATTATAGAAACGTAGAGGGTCACTATGGTAAAGAGTGCCCTGTAAGGAAGAGTTTCAAGGAGATACAAGCAGCTCTAAGGCAAGGACGAGTCAACATTCTGGGTGTTTAGACAGTTACGACTGCAGACAATCTACTGAGGTGTATGAGATCAGTTTTCAATAACTCCGTTGGTATATTATACGATTCGGGTGCAACCCATTGTATAATAGCTCAATCGTGAGTGAATCGGTTGGGATTAGCCTTATCATCGCTATCCGAGCCGATGACTATTTTAACTGCGGCTAAGGGTCGTGTCCAGACCCAATCTTCGTGTCAGAATTGTCTACGTGTTATAGGCGACAGAAATTTCGTAGTAGAATTTATTGTTTGCCTATGAGAAGGGTGGACACCATGTTGGGTATGAATTGGATGACTTCAAATCATGTTGCAATCGACTGTGTTAATCAACTATCAGCTTCGCTTCAGAATCAGTTGAATCGTCTAGGACAATTCCGAAGCGGTTACCTAGTTCACCTTAGACGGTCAATCTTCATTCCAAGGTGCGAAAGCACGTGTTGGTATGTTATCTACATCCTCTGAGACTAGTTTAGATTTGGCGAACATTCAGTTGTGAATGACTTTCTGGATGTTTTCACGATGAAGTTTCTTCTGAACCTCCGGAGCGAGAGGTAGAGTTTACTGTAGAATTGGTTCCTGGCACGGGATCGATATCTATTGTTCCTTATTGAATGTTCCTTAGAATTAAAGGAAATGGAGTCTCAACTTGAAGAGTCGATGTTAAAGAAATTCATTCGACCGAGTGCTTCTCCAAGGAGTGCTCTGGTATGAATAGTCAAAAGGAAAGTTAGTAGCATGAGATTGTACATCGGTAATCGACAACTTAACAAAGTGACGATCAAGAACAAATATCCTTTGTCAAGGATACACGAATTGCTGGATCAACTTCGAGGTGCCGAGGTGTTTTCAAAAATTGATCTGAGGTCAGGTTATCATCAATTAAAAGTTCGAGCCTTAGATATTCCGAAGACAGCTTTCCGTACTAGGTATGGACATTACGAATTAGTAGTGATGCCTTTCGGTCTACCTAATGCTCCAGCAAGATCTATGGATTTCAAAAATCGAGTTTTCCACACGTGCCTAGATCAATTTGTAGTCGTTTTCATTGATGGTATCTCGATGTGCTCGAAGACCATTGAGGAGTATGTCCAACATCTCCGCATTGTTCTGAGCGTACTCCGAGAGAAGAAATTGTATGCCAAGCCGTCGAAGTGTGATTTTTGGGTGCCAGAGTGAAGTCTTTGGGACATATGATTTCCCAAGTCGGGAGTTTCTGTGGATCCCAGCAAGAAGGAAGCGGTGTTGAATGGGAGTGACCAACATCAGTCGCAGAGATCAAAGGTTTCTGGGTCTAGCCGGTTACTATAAGAGATTTGTTAAAGGGTTCCCACAGTTAGTTGTCCACTTACTCGGTTAACTCGTAAGGGTCAACCCTTTACGCTGGATGCTGAGTGTGAGGAGTGTTTTCAAGAATTGAAGGTTTGGTTGACTTCTGCCCCATTCCTGATTCTTCCGGATCCGTCTTTGAAATTCCAAATTTACGGCGATGTTTCTAGGAAGAGCTTAGGGGGTGTTCTTGTGCAGAATCAACAAGAGGTAGTTATGCGTCCAGGCAATTGAAGACTCATGAGGAGAATTATCCAACTCATGATTTGTAATTGGAAGCTATTGTGTATGCACTGAAGATTTGGGGACGTTACCTGTATGGGTCTCGTTTCGAAGTCTTTAGTGGTCACAAGAGTTTAAGGTGTCTGTTTGATCAGAGAGAACTGAATAGCAGGCAGAGAAGTGTGTTGAGTTTCGGGAGGATTATAAATTCGTGTTGATGTAGCAATCAAAGAGGCCAATATTGTAACTGATGCGCTGAGTAAGAAATCGCTTCACTCGGCAGAGTTTATTGATGCATGAGATGGAATTATCAGAGTCTTTCAGAGACTTAAATCTGAATTCAAGATCAAGGAGGAACCGGTTAGTGTTGAGCCATATGAGGATCTCTAGTCCCCTAAGGGATTCTATATGTTTACCACAGGAAGTTGATGTGAAGCTACAATCACAAAAGGTATTTCCAGATTTTACCATAGATAGTGATGGAGTCAGTTGTTTCAACGGTAGAATCTGTGCGCTCGATGATGAGAACAATAAAGGCAAGTGTTAGAGGAAGCACACCGAAGTTTATATTCTGTACACCCTGGATCCACCAAGATGTACAGAGATGTTAAGCAAATGCATTAGCGGCGAGATATTAGTTTGTTAACCACTCCTTTGTGAAAGTTAACAATAAGATTGTCTTACGAGATTTCGTCTGACAAGGCGAACGTGAATACGAATATGTAAGTGAGGTAACTGCTGACTGTTTTCACGTTGCGAATGGCCATCAAAGGATTAATTGATGGATCTGCTTGCAAGTGACTGAAATTTCCGAAGTGAAGCTTGATGTGCGGCGTGATAGTTTTGAAAAATCATTTTTGTGAAAACCCGCATGCTAAAGTTAATTTTGGGAACGAATCAAGAGGTTAATAAAGTCTGATTGAGGAAGAAAATCCTAGAAGGATTACTTAGGTTGAGGGGAAGCTCTCAATGCTATTGACTAATTCGGAAAGGAATCAGGTGCGTCGTTGGTGAAAACCTCATGAAGAAGTTGCAATATAAGAAAAAGAGTTCTGAGTTTTGTTTGATAGTTGTTTTGAGAACAACTAAGGTGATTTTTATTGCCTTCGAAATTAATTGATGTTCCCACGGTTTATTTCTACGTTTAAGGTCAAAGCTTTTAGTAAAATCCTTATTTCTTCTTTCGAAAAGTGTTATCTCGAAATCTTGGGGGCGAGTCAAGAAGTTTCACAAGTGACTTTTTCGTCACATTGTCGGTATGTACGAGAACCGTTAAGGATATTAGAAGATTTGTTGAGAAAGTGTTTACACCTTTCGAGGAAATCGTGTTTGTTTTTACATCTACTGAGGAGTACTTTGATCTGGATTAATCAAGTTGGGGAGCAAGTGAGGAATGAAGCTTCGGAAGTGTTTTCGAATGCGGTGTCGAGCCTACGTTGGCGAAAGAGGAGTTTCTCGTGTTGATTCGTAACCAGAGAGTTCGTATCAAGGTAGTAGTGGATCATACTTGGAGATTGATGTGCCCACTTGGGAAGAGTTCCTACGCTCATTTCGTTAGTTCGAGATTGTTTTTCAGCAACTTAAGACCTTTCTGAGAATGTCGATTCTCGATTAGTCAGATGAAAGATGTAACACCCTTTCTACCCACCCGTCACTTTGTTTATAAAAATCAGAGTTTGAAAAAAAAAAAATCTCGTTCATAGGAAATGTTACACATACTCAAAACAAACGTCGCTTATCCAACTTTAAAAACGGTTTAACTCAAATTCATACGTCCACGTAGCACATCACAATATCAAAAACTCAAGCCTCATGGTTAACGTCACTTATAAAACTTCTCATAACACAAACAACTACGCAGCGGAAATTTGTAAAACATAACCAAATAGTCCACATGGACAAAATAATCAAAAATCAGTAATAAAGGCCGAGTTCATTATCCCCCCTGAGTGCTACGTATCAGAGCATGACGACTCGACTCGAAAAGTGAAGCTAATACCTTCACTGGGAATCACCTGCACGTTACCAACACGAGGGCAACATTCAAACAGGAAAGGGTGAGCATCATTTCAGTCTATATAATAGAAAACATGATAAGCACTAATCATAGGCTACGCACTAGAATAATCAGCATCCAATACACAAAACATCCACATCACAGTCATCATTCACATCATGTACAAACTCATCTCATGTCATGTAGATTTATGAAATGCAACCCACTCGCGGGTATATGCATGAAGGTACCTTTTCACAAAACGTCGCTTAGCCACTCAGGCCTCATCATCACTTAGCCACTCAGGCCTCAAAACATCACTGGGTTTTATGCATATGGGCATGAGACTCTATGACATGCACCACTCACTTCACAAAATCACACAATTACTCAGATCACAGTCAACAATGTGACCCATCACTTACCTGTTTGCTCGCACGGAGCACAGCACCTGTCAAATTCATAATCATCACACAACATCACTAGGCCACTTAGACCTTAACCTCACTTAGCCACTCAGGCCCCAATTGTCACTTACACATAATCATCACTTAACTCAAACATTAGCCACTGAGGGCAAAAACGTCATTTGACTAACCACCAAGGGCATCCTCGTCATTTACACATCATTATCATTAACTTTGGCCACTAGGGGCAAAACAGTCATTTGACTAGCCACCAAGGGCATCCTCGTCATTTACACATCATTATCATTAACTTTGGCCACTAGGGGCAAAACAGTCATTTTGACACTACCGTGTTTAAAACTGTTGTTTATACACCAAAAGGGATTTTTAAAGAGTTCCACGTCATTTTTCCAATGTCACTGGGACGACCACCGGGGACAGCCACTTGGGCGCCCACAAACAGTCAGAAATTAACACTTTTTCATTTTAAAAATTGAACCCACAAATAGACAACGTAAAAAGCTTCATGACACTTTTCGAATCGTTCAAAACGGACGTCTAAGTCAAAAGTTATGATAAAAACAATTTTGGAAAAATTAGGCAACATCCAGGGAACAGGCGCCTTAGGCGCCCAGGCAACCAGGCAACAAGTGCACAGGCGCCCAGCGCCCAGGAGCAACAGCGCGCCACACAGCGCAACAAACAACACATGACACGGGCGCCTAGCGCCCAGGGGCAGCAACGCACGCACAACACAGCGCCATAGGCGCTCAGCGCCCAGGCGCGCACACGCACACACAGACACAACACGGGCGCCAGCGCCCAGGCGCGCACAGCGCGCAACACACACAGACACGGGCGCCTAGCGCCCAGGCGCGCCCCCACGCGCAACAACAACACAGAACAGGCGCCCAGCGCCCAGCATAGGCGCCCAGCGCCCAGAAACCAGCAGCAACATCCAGAATTTTCCCAAAACGCTTTTTAATACTGAAAATTGTTTTCTTAACAATTCTAAATCATAAAACCTCAACATTTTCCCAGCAACTAAACATACACATATTTCAATCAATTTCTCAAAAATTCAATTGGCATTATCTTCCCTATCCCCTTGGCGCCCTAGGCGCCTATACACCATCCACCCAATTTTGCGAACAACACAAGCAACATCCAACACAATTTCAGTTTCATGCTCAATTCGAATGTCACAATTTACCAACACAAACGCATACACATCAAGAATTTCAGTCTCATGATTAATCCCACTTCGCATACACGCATACATATAATGGCCAAATACCAACAAAGCATCAAGAACATCAAGAATCATGCATACATCAATTCGCATACATCTATATATAAAATCCAACATCAACAATGCATCAAGAACTCTATTCTAACCCTAGATCTAGGACTCATCATAGGAACTATTAAATAGAGTGATAGAGCTCCCCTAACCTCGAAATTGAAGAACGGAGGCTCCGGAGATAGTCACGTACAGGACCACAGCAACAAGATCACGTTCTCGCTCTTCCTTGGTTGCGACTTCTCTCCTCTTCCTCTTCTCTCCTTACGGCGCCCTTCCTTGCTCTCTCTCTATCTCACGCTATTCTTCTTTCTTTCTTGCGTTTTCTCTCTTGTTTTCGCGAATGGCCACCAAAAACCTAGCCCCCCAACTAGCTAACCACTTCGCCTACATTGTGGATCATGGGCTTGGGCTTTCCACTTAAGCCCAAGTCATGCAAGTGGCGCCTCCACTCCCTCCTAATACCACCAAATAAATAAAATTCTAATTAATCACATTATATCAAATAATTTCAAATAAAATCCCCAATTACTTAATTAATTAAATTAATTAAATAATTTTAGGGTGTTACAACTCTCCCCCACTTAGAATATTTCGTCCTCGAAATTTACCTGATCAAACAACTCTGGGTAGGACTCGCGCATCTTGCTCTCTAGCTCCCAAGTCATACTCTCGCCGGCAGCTCCTAGCCAGACCACTTTCACTAATGCAATCTCTTTGCCTCTAAGCGCCTTCACTTCACGATCCTCAATCCTTACGGGCATCGTCTCCACAGTGAGATTATCCCGCACCTCTACATCGTCCACTTGGATCACATGAGATGGATCCGAAACATACTTCCGAAGTTGCGACACGTGAAACACGTCGTGCAAGTTCGAAAGATTTGGCGGTAAAGCCACTCTATAAGCCACATTTCCAATTCTCTCGGATATCTGATAAGGACCAACGAATCGAGGAGTGAGCTTCTTCGATTTCAACGCCCGACCAACACCGGTAATAGGAGAAACCCTCAAGAACACATGCTCACCCTCCTGAAACTCTAAATCCTTCCTCCGCTTGTCATGATAACTCTTCTGACGACTCTGCGAAGCCTTCATCTTCTCACGGATCATCTTGATCTTCTCCGTAGTCTCCCGGACAATCTCCGGTCCCAAAACTACACTCTCTCCCGAATCATACCAACATAATGGCGTCCTACACTTTCGACCATACAATGCTTCAAACGGTGCCATCCCGATACTGGAATGGTGACTGTTGTTATAGGTAAACTCAATCAACGCAAGATATGAATCCCATGAACCCCGCTGTTCCAATACACAAGCCCTCAACAAATCCTCTAGCGATTGAATTGTCCTCTCTGACTGACCGTCTGTCTGGGGATGATACGCCGAACTCATTTTTAACTTAGAACCCAATTCTTTCTGCAAACTCTTCCAAAACTCGGAAGTGAACCTCGGATCCCTATCTGACACAATACTCTTCGGAACACCGTGCAGCCTCACAATCTCCTTGACATATACCTCGGCCAACCTCGACACCGGATAAGTGATATTAATAGGAATAAAGTGAGCAGACTTCGTTAACCTATCAATGATCACCCAAATAGCGTCATGACCCTTAGCTGTATTCGGTAACCCCGTCACAAAATCCATTGCTATGCTATCCCATTTCCACTCTGGAATTTCCAACGGTTGCATTAGCCCTGCAGGCTTCTGATGCTCTACCTTAGATTTCTGACAGGTCAAACAGGCATACACAAACTGCGCCACATCTCTCTTCATACCATACCACCAAAACATCTTTTTCAGATCTTGATACATCTTCGTTGCTCCAGGATGGATACTCAACTTGCTACGATGACCTTCCTCTAAAATTGCCTTTCTCATCTCTTCATCGTCAGGAACACAGATCCTAACCTCAAACCTCAACACACCACTGGAATCCAATTTGAATTCTTCATCCTCAGATTGACCAACCCCATTAATTAAATCCACTAACTTAACATCTGACTTCTGAGCCTCTCTGATGCTGCCCAGGAATTCATTGTCGATCTTTAGCATTCCCAGCTTGACACTGCGAGGTGTCATCTTACAAACCAAACTCAAGTCTCTGAATTCCTCAATTAACTCTAATTCTTTCACCATCATTGCCGACATATGCAAGGACTTTCTGCTTAAAGCATCAGCCACGACATTAGCTTTGCCGGGGTGATAATTCAAACCAAAGTCATAATCCTTCAGGAGTTCCAACCACCGACGCTGTCTCATATTCAACTCTTTCTGATCGAACAGATACTTTAGACTCTTATGATCACTGAACACTTCGAACCTTGAACCATAAAGGTAGTGCCTCCAAATTTTAAGCACAAATACCACAGCAGCCAACTCTAAATCATGCGTAGGGTAATTTTTCTCATGAATCCGCAATTGCCTCGACGCATACGCAACGACCTTCCCATCCTGCATCAACACACCACCGAGACCCATCTTCGAAGCGTCACAATACACAACGAACGGTTCCTCTGGATTAGGCAACGTCAAAACAGGCGACGTCGTCAATCTCTTTTTCAGTTCCATAAAACTTTCCTCGCACCGAGCATCCCAAACAAAAACTTTACCCTTGCAAGTCAACTGAGTCAATGGAAGGGCCAACTTGGAAAAACCCTCGATGAACCTCCTGTAGTACCCAGCCAAACCCAAAAAGCTTCTAATCTCAGTTACGGACTTCGGAGACTCCCACTCCAACACTGCTTCTACTTTTGCCGGATCAACCGCAATACCATTTCCAGAAATCACGTGCCCAAGGAAACTCACCTCTTTCAGCCAGAACTCACACTTCGATAACTTAGCGTACAACTTTTTCTCTTTTAAAACTTCCAACACTGACTTCAGGTGCTCAGCATGCTCTTCATCTGACTTAGAATAAACTAGAATATCATCTATGAAGATTACCACAAACCGATCTAGGTAATTATGGAAAATACGGTTCATATATTCCATAAATACACCAGGAGCATTGGTCACACCGAACGGCATCACAGAATACTCATAATGCCCATACCTTGTCCTGAATGCTGTCTTCTGAACATCCTCATCCTTTACTTTAATCTGATGATATCCGGACCTCAAATCGATTTTGCTGAAAACACGAGCACCCACTAACTGATCCATCAGATCGTCGATTCTCGGAAGCGGATACTTATTCTTGATAGTTACCTTATTCAACTGACGATAGTCCACACATAACCTCATGCTCCCATCTTTCTTTTTCACTAACAATACCGGAGCTCCCCACGGTGATACACTCGGTCTTACAAACTTCTTCTCAAGCAATTCTTCAAGTTGCGTCTTCAACTCAGACAGTTCCGACGCCGACATTCTGTACGGAGCCATAGACACAGGCCTCGTACCAGGTACAAGATCAATCGAAAATTCAACTTCTCTCTCCGGTGGCACACCCGGAATCTCATCAGGAAAAACCTCAGGAAATTCACGTACTACCTTCAGTTCTTCAATAACAGCCTGACTCTCAGCAGACAACGAAGCCATCAACGCAAATAACTGAACTCCTTCTTTCTTCAATTTCTTCAACTGATCAGCAGACACCAAAACCGAACTTTCTTCACCGAAACTAACCGACTTGCTACGACAGTTGATATGGACGTGATTATTCTCTAACCAGTCCATGCCTAAGATTACATCCAGACCTCTCAATGGCAAACATACAAAATTCACAATAAAGTCCCTGCCGAAGATCGACACGGGACACTGAGAACACACCTGGGACGTAATCACCGACCCCTTCGCAGGAGTATCGACAACCATATCCCCACACATAGCAGATAAAACAAGACCCAATCGTTTACAGCAATCAACAGATATAAAACAATGGGTAGCACCAGTATCAATAAGAGATTTCAGAGAAGTACCATTAATAAAACACGTACCTCTAATCAGACCATCATCATCATCAGGCTCCTCTCCCGCCAATGCAAATACCTTCCCAGTAGACCTTTCCTTTTTCGGCTTTGTACACTTGGTACTGATATGCCCAGACTCACCACAGTTGAAACACACCACATCCTTGACTTTACACTCAGCTGCCATATGACCCTTTTTACCACAACGGTAGCAATTTCTGTCATCCGACCTGCATGTAGTACTCTTGTGGCCAGGCTTGCCACACTTATAACAGACGATGCTAGCAGGGGCATCTCCCCCACCAGAACCCTTACCTCCAGCAGCTCTCTGATAACCCTTACCCGCAGGAACCTCATACGGCTTGCTTCGACTCTGAAACTTGCCCCTTTTCTCAGAAGTAGCTTTGTAGCGAGCAGTACTGTCCTCCTCGAAGATCCTGCAACTGTCAACCAGATCTGCGAACACACGAATCTTCTGATAACCAATGGCCTGTTTAATATCAGGCCTTAACCCATTCTCAAATTTGATGCATTTAGAAAATTCAGCTGTAGCCTCACTGTAATGTGGATAAAATTTGGCTAGCTCCACAAATTTTGCCGCATAGGCAGTCACAGACATACCACCCTGCTTCAGCTCCAAAAACTCTATCTCTTTCTTCCCGCGGACGTCTTCAGGAAAATACTTCCTCAGAAATTCCCTGCTGAATACCTCCCAAGTAATCTCTTCCTGCACAGCCTCTAACCTCTGCCTAGTAGCCAACCACCAGTCGTCGGCCTCCTCGGCTAACATGTGGGTACCAAAGCGGACCTTCTGCTCAACAGTACAGTTCATCACCCTGAAAATCCTCTCGATCTCCTTCAGCCAAGCCATAGCACCATCTGGATCATATTTGCCCTTAAAGGTGGGCGGATTCTCCCTCTGGAAGGTTGTCAGACTCCTAAAACCAGCATTATCCCCAGCATTCTGCTGACCCTGCATCGCCTGAGCCATAGCTTGCAATGCAGCAGCAAGAGCAGCGTCGTCTCGTCTGGCCATTCTAGCACTGCAACAGAAAACAGAATTCAGAAACGAGTAACAAACTCAATGTTACTCAACACGACGACTCAACTACCGGCCGGACAGACCGAACTGCTCTGATACCACTAATGTAACACCCCTTTCTACCCGTCACTTTGTTTATAAAAATCAGAGTTTGAAAAAAAAAAATCTCGTTCATAGGAAATGTTACACATACTCAAAACAAACGTCGCTTATCCAACTTTAAAAACGTTTAACTCAAATTCATACGTCCACGTAGCACATCACAATATCAAAAACTCAAGCCTCATGGTTAACGTCACTTATAAAACTTCTCATAACACAAACAACTACGCAGCGGAAATTTGTAAAACATAACCAAATAGTCCACATGGACAAAATAATCAAAAATCAGTAATAAAGGCCGAGTTCATTATCCCCCCTGAGTGCTACGTATCAGAGCATGACGACTCGACTCGAAAAGTGAAGCTAATACCTTCACTGGGAATCACCTGCACGTTACCAACACGAGGGCAACATTCAAACAGGAAAGGGTGAGCATCATTTCAGTCTATATAATAGAAAACATGATAAGCACTAATCATAGGCTACGCACTAGAATAATCAGCATCCAATACACAAAACATCCACATCACAGTCATCATTCACATCATGTACAAACTCATCTCATGTCATGTAGATTTATGAAATGCAACCCACTCGCGGGTATATGCATGAAGGTACCTTTTCACAAAACGTCGCTTAGCCACTCAGGCCTCATCATCACTTAGCCACTCAGGCCTCAAAACATCACTGGGTTTTATGCATATGGGCATGAGACTCTATGACATGCACCACTCACTTCACAAAATCACACAATTACTCAGATCACAGTCAACAATGTGACCCATCACTTACCTGTTTGCTCGCACGGAGCACAGCACCTGTCAAATTCATAATCATCACACAACATCACTAGGCCACTTAGACCTTAACCTCACTTAGCCACTCAGGCCCCAATTGTCACTTACACATAATCATCACTTAACTCAAACATTAGCCACTGAGGGCAAAAACGTCATTTGACTAACCACCAAGGGCATCCTCGTCATTTACACATCATTATCATTAACTTTGGCCACTAGGGGCAAAACAGTCATTTGACTAGCCACCAAGGGCATCCTCGTCATTTACACATCATTATCATTAACTTTGGCCACTAGGGGCAAAACAGTCATTTTGACACTACCGTGTTTAAAACTGTTGTTTATACACCAAAAGGGATTTTTAAAGAGTTCCACGTCATTTTTCCAATGTCACTGGGACGACCACCGGGGACAGCCACTTGGGCGCCCACAAACAGTCAGAAATTAACACTTTTTCATTTTAAAAATTGAACCCACAAATAGACAACGTAAAAAGCTTCATGACACTTTTCGAATCGTTCAAAACGGACGTCTAAGTCAAAAGTTATGATAAAAACAATTTTGGAAAAATTAGGCAACATCCAGGGAACAGGCGCCTTAGGCGCCCAGGCAACCAGGCAACAAGTGCACAGGCGCCCAGCGCCCAGGAGCAACAGCGCGCCACACAGCGCAACAAACAACACATGACACGGGCGCCTAGCGCCCAGGGCAGCAACGCACGCACAACACAGCGCCATAGGCGCTCAGCGC